>JAUPFN010000009.1:19857991-22257991 GCA_036924255.1 Apodemia mormo
TATTATTATTAATTTATAGTATCATAGCCCTGATGATGTCGTAAAAAGTGAAATCGGTTGGCGGTATAAACTAAATGAAAAGTATTTTATGAAACAGTGCAAGTAAATTTCACCAAGTGCCGACAGCAAAAAGTATAATGTGTAGAAATATTCTAATGACAATAGTTAACCATGAAATGCGTTGTGATTTGAGTGATAAATTTGTGATGTTTCATAAATAATTTTCTTCAAACTGGAACGTAGCGGTGACAAATATTGACGCTAACGCTAACGCTAACAGGAAAAGCTAAGAAAGTGGTTCTAAACCGAATTGATCTAACCCCAAAGTAAGCAAATTACTTATTTGTGATATGGGTGTTAGTCAACGATGTAAATACATATACAAATGCATAAATATATTTTATAAACACTCAAACCCAGAAATACAAACATCTATGCTCATCACACAAATGTTTGTCTCTGTTGGAAATCTAACCCGTTCTTTACCTTTCGACCAACGTAAGGACGGTCCTTTAAATATTATTTATATTTTTTATATTATGTATAATAACACCTGTATAATTAACACCCTTGCATACATACTTTTAAGTTGTATTTTTTTGTGTTAATCAATAAACTAAAACAAATTGTTATATTTTTAATATATATTTCCACTTCTAATAAATAATGATAATTTAGCTGCTGACATTGCGTCAGAGTGCAATAAAACACAATAGCTGTAGTAACAAAGCTTTATATATTATAATAACTAAAAGTTAAGTATATGATTAAATATTCATCTGAATGAAATATGAAAAGCCTTTTAAGAATGTAATTTTACACTTAAACCAAAACAGCAGTCGCTGTATGAGCGAAGTTGGGTAAATAGAGATGAAACTTTAATTCTTGCAATGATCTATTAACATTTAATCAGACGTGGGAGCGCGATATCACAATTATTTAGAAACTAACTTCAAATTGGTTTTGAGTTAAATAATTCGGGTACTGCTTGTATCTCAATAGAATTTAATTACCAATTCGTATTTGTACACCAGGCACTGTGCGTAGCAGACGTAGGCGTAAGGACGTGACGTCAGCGCCCTACGTCAGTGCTACGTAGCTACGATTCGCATTGATCTAACTGTAAATAAGTTAAATAATGAAGGCCAAAAGACAATTTTATTTTAAAGTCTTGTCTGTTGATAACAAGCAATTAAATGTAAATGAGATGTTTGTTTCAAATATTTTTACTTTGATTACAGGTAATAGGAAATTATAAAAAAAAAACTTTTTTAAAAATTCTTTAAACAAAGGTCTATAAACTAGTATAGTAATTATATTTATGCTAATGACAAATAATCTTTTTTTGACTTTTAAACAATCATAATTTGTTGTGCATAAAAACTTATTATAACACACAGATTAAAAATAATCATACAAATTAAATACACAAAGGTAATCTTATAAAAAGTGACCTCTTTCAGAGAGTCTTAATAGGGAAAAAAATTTCAAAATAGTATGTAAATTTTAGCTGAAGGTAAATTTATAAGTAGTTTTGTTATTTTAAACAAAACCTTATAAACATTATATTTGATGTTCGAATTAATACAAACCCAAACTGTTTTTGTAATACGTTAAAATAATGTTAACTGTTTTCGTGGCTCGCCCCGAACTCTGAACTTGTCATGGCATAATTTTAATATTAGAGTTTTAGTCTCGTTTTAAATTATATCTCGGTAGTCCTTTAATCGCTTTGGTTTATGTTTCAGGAACCAAATCGATCAAATTCAACCATGTTCGAACTTAAAAATTCTTTTTGTCTTATTAATTAATCTACTTTCTATCTAATGGTGTGACTGATATATTAGTATTCGCTAAGATATTAGTAATATTGAAAGGATTCGTGGATTAGTAATCCGGCGAACTGTAATATACTAATATTTCATATTCGCCTAATATCTGTAACGGATGTCCAAAATGAATAGGATAATATCATTCGGTATTCAGAATAGTTCGGATTCACTAGATTGGCGCCCGTCGGATTCGTGAAAATATTTATATACGGACGTATTTCCTGCAGTATCAGATCTTATTTATGTTGTTTTAAGGTCCAAATTACAGTGAAATATTAGTTAATACTGATATATTAGTTAAGATATTTTCCTGCCATATCAGTATAAGATTTTATTGCTGTTACTTTAAGGTCCAAATTACAGTGAAATATTAGTTAAGATATTTTCCTGCCGTATCACTATCAGATCTTATTACTGTTACTTTAAGGTCCAAATTACAGTGAAATATTAGTTAATACTGACATATTAGTTAAGACATTATAATATTTCAAAGTGAATATATTAGTATCACCTAATCTTGAGAAATATCGGTATTAACCCATCTCCATTTGTATCACTACAAACAAATATTTTTACATACATATAAACGACGGGTTGTACTAGTAGACTAGACTCAGAGAACTTCGCCAGCTCCTTCCAATTCCAGGGTTGATTTGTACAAGATTGTACATACTAAAGGATTAGATTCGGATATCGAATATGTAAAAGTAGGTGCTTTAAATTGGACCTAATTGTCCAATACTGTTTACAAAATGTTTAGGGGCAACCGTATCGAACTTCATTGTTGATAACAATGATTTGCCGCCGTGACAATTGTCGGCCAAAGCGGGCGCCTATTGTCCGCGCGAAAACTTTTTTGAATATTACTGCACTAATTTTGTTGAAGTTTATCATGTAGTTAAGCAATTTTCTCTTTCTGTTATACTTTTATTGGTTACATATGACAATTAACTATCGTGTCCTTCAATATGTATAGTATTTTACCAGTCAACCTGTAAATTTAATTGACTTACTTTCTTTTCAAAATGAAAAAATATAAATAATAAATAATAAATATTCACGGGACAAATTACACTTATTGATCTAACCCCATCTAAGCAAATTATTTGCTTGTGTTATGGGTATTAGTCAACGATACTAATACATAGAAATACATATATAAATACTTTTACATACATAATAAAGACCCAAACCCGGAAATACAAACATTTGTATGCTCATCACATAAATGCTTGTCCCCGTCGCGCATCGAACCCGAGCCCTGTTGATTACGTAGTCAAGGTCGCTAACCACTCGACCAATGGGGCGGTCAAGCCCCGTTGATCAAATCAAATGTTTGCCCCTAAATACACATTGTAAATTTTGAAAGTGATATCAGAATTCAAAGTTTACGTGATAATAGTAGGTGTTTGATATAACCGTCACTTGAAACAATGCTACTGTTAATAAAATATTTGCATTGTGGTGGTGTAAAGTGAAATTTCATGTACACATTTCTAACAAAAAACTTTTAAGAATGAAAATAACTGAATAAAAAGTAAGTTACAATGTTGTTTGAAAATAGCCTCAGTTAACTATTGTACCTTCATCAACATTAAACAATATTTTTAATACATTTGCTTAAAAGTAGACTTGAATTATAAATTTAAAAAAATATATATATATATATATATATATATATATATATATATATCTTCTCTATATATATAAAATTCTCGTGTCACAATGTTAGTCTCCATACTCCTCCGAAACGGCTTGACCGATTTTGATGAAATTTCGTATGCATATTCAGTGGGTCTGAGAATCGGCCAACATCTATTTTTCATCCCCCTAAATGTTAAGGGTTGTCCACCCCTAAAATTTTTTTTTTTACTTTATGGACAATTTTTTTTATTTTTATTTTTTTATGATTCAGCATTAAAAAATACATATAACTCTACATTTTTACCCTTCTATCACCAACCCTTATTTTTTTATTAAATAATTTATATGGCAAAACAACGTTTGCCGGGTCAGCTAGTATATATATATATGTTTACGCCACAAATAATAGAATATATTGAAACAAATCTATAACGCACGCAAAGCCCGCTTCATATACTATTATTTTTTTCTACAATTACTTTTTAATAAACGAAACTTAAAAGTCTTTCTTTGTTAAAGAAAACTTTAACACCAATCACAGAAATTCATTATTCTTAACTAAAAAAATATTTTCTCACTCATTGTTGTGTTTAAATCGATACGCCATTGTCATTACGCACTGTCGATTTGTTTCCAAATAGTATTTTACGACCGACGTTCGGACGACTGCTCAACCCTTAAAGGAGTGACATGATAAAAGCTAAGTACCACTTATTAGAATACCCATGAACGCATCATCTATTTAAGACATGCCCTCTCTGAATGTACGCTAGCCACGACGAGAAATTCAATCCCGTGTTCGTCCAAGACATCAGGCAAGGCAGGGCGAACGATTGGTCAATTGTTTTCTCTACCAATGTGGTATAGTTCTGCAACTTCTCGCACGTGTTCCGTATCACCGCCTTGCCTAGTCCTAACGCAATAGCGGCAATGTATATTAATATAGTATTCCGCTTTGACCCCTAAGGTAGCCGGTAAACTTATGCACGTGACACACCATCTCCCCACAGGGATTGCAACGAACTATTAACATTTTTTGGTGTCTGTAGGCGATGATTACCTCTTTATTAATATTTCTTTACACATTTTTGTTATAATTATATCTCTTAGGTATTTGATTTTTTTACAATTGAATGAGCATTTTTGGATTTTTCTACTATGCATGCCTCAACGCAAGGCTTTCCATAGTACACTATTCTCAATTTATCGAAATCAAGCAACTTTCTACAGTAAAAATGTATATTTTGTTTATGTCGTACTTTTGGAATGATGCGTATACGCATATGTCAAGAAAAAAATACAGGCTTTACGTATTTGATATTTTTAAATGATATATTTAATGTAAAAAAAATATTTAAAAAAAGGTCCCATCCGTATATTATCCGTATCCGTATATTATACGTATGGATTTGGCACGATTACGAACGCAAAACAACATAATTTCCGGAAACATATTTCATATCATGTCAAAATAAATTTCCATGATTACAATTCTTTTGCCCCTGCTTTTCTTGTACAGGCTATTATCGACGATCATGCTGCCTTGAATTTGTATTTTTTTTATTTGAGTTATTAGCTGTATAGGTTTAAATCAGGCCTGTACGACGGTTTCTTGCAAGAAAAAAAAATCAGTTCCATATATATAGACAATTACAAAAACTATAATTTTGAGGCGTGCACTTTGGATTTTCTAAATTATTTAAAAATGTCACTTATCAGGTGTGCTCTATAAGAAAATTTACACTTAAATAAAGTTACTTATATCTACTTACAAGAATATTGCAGTGTGAATACTGCACGATGTTACGAGATGTAACCAAACGGATTGATGTCAAAGTTTTCTGGTGACTTTCTAATTGCACATATTATTTACGGAACACGTTATATAAATTGTTTGAAAACATATAATTACATTAAACACAGAGAAAACACTTGTGTATTTACTAATAACAAAAGTAAAAGTGTTCTATTGGTTTTTTTTATCTGAGCTTTTGAATAAATTGTTTTGATCAATTTTTTTTAAATATATTTGAAATGTTCTAAGCAACAATTAACATAATATGTGAACCTACTCCGTAGTCTCTGTGACTCAAAATGAGTTTTGGCCTCCGTATTGTCTTGAAAGTCTCTTGATAGTAGTTCACAAAGATCGGTTATCACCATGTCCCTATTGCGGTACCTGGGATATACAACTGGTCGGCGTTGAGGAGGCCGAGATATTTTGATAGACATATTCAGACAGATATTGGCCGAGATAGTGTCAACTACCGAGTAAAAATTCTTTTGGTATTTCAATAGAACATGAGAAGTAGTAACATTGAAAATGGTTGCCACGAAATTGATCCCAAGGTCACGCCATGTTTCTGAAATCGACGTTTAAAGAGAGTTATATATGTAGAGAAAGTAATGAAAGTCTACATGGAGCTAACGTATGGTATCTATAGGTTCTCTCTGCCTTTTAAGGGATTCAACGCAGAGATATATTATGTAGCTAAATGAACCAAAATCGAGCCCAGGATCTTAGGTAGACGACATTGACACCGGACCACTAGACCAAAGGAAACCAAAATGTTACTTTATATACTTTCAAATTGATATGAACTTTACGGGTACCAACACTTTAGCTTCAGGTGGAACTATGTTAGTGGTACCGGTTTTAACCATCTTAGTACCCTTTTTGGCAACTAAACATTTGAATCAACGTACAAAAAGGATAACGTTAAATAATATTTTTATTAAATTTTCATACTTTCAGACTTAATAAATCAAATTTATAAAAATGTTGTTTGTGTATTTAAATATTTATTTTTTACATCAAAACGGCCATAAACGGCCCACAGTACAGTGGTCACAACCGGTACTTCCAAGTAATGCTTATTTCTGGTGTGATGCAAAAATCTGCCACCATTATAAAATGGTTACCATTGCCGGACTTTGGTTTTAGAAGTAAACTAACCGGTAAGTATTATTAGTTACGTCTGAGACATATGAAGGCCGTGCTTATATAAGTTTAAGAAGTAAGTTAATTGATATCAATACATTACTTCCGTATGGGAAGTATTGCAACCGGTATAAGTATATTAAGTACCTACGACTAAAATGTAATCGGTATAATTATATTATACTAGCTGTTGCTCATGACTTCGTCCGCGCGGACTTTGTTTACTCCGTACAGCTTCTCCCCCGTAGGTGATAATATGTAGCCTATATGTTGACCCGACCTATTAGTAATATTTATGCAAAATTTGAAGTAAATCCATGCAGTACTTTTTGAGTTTACCCCGGACATACATACAGACCAACAGACAATAATTCTAAAACTATATTTTTGGCTTCCATATCGATTGTAGATCACGCCCCAAGTATTCTTTTAAAAAAATATTTAATGTACAGTTTTGACTTTCCTACGATTTTATTATATGTATAGATTACTTACGCCTCAGGTCTTTTATGGGTGCTACGCTATCGCTCAGTCTGGAAATAAGATTAGATGTATTTATTATATTTACGTCTAAGAAGTACTGTAACCGGTACTTACTGCGGAGTAAAGTAACCGATATAATTATATTACATACGTCTACGAATTACTGTAACCGGTATAAGAATAATGTCTGCGTCTAAAAGTGAGGGTAGTGACGTAACTATATTACTTAGTGGTAAAATATATTATCTATTTTAGCCTCGAAAATAAAGCAACTGGTACAAGCATATTATTTACACTGGGACTCTTGGTAACAAAAGTAATTGTGGTTTTAACAGTTGCTGGCATAGATTAACTCTTTTTATAAGCACCATTAGCTTATGTAACCCACGAACAAGAACAAAGTACCTGGAACATATCTTCGTGCCTTTTCCCTGCTTAACTTCCTGCATTGTTTCCCTATCAAAGTGTCATCAATACTAAAACACATCATTAAGTAAACATAATATGATAAATGTTTCACTTACCTGTCGCGACCACGATGCGCGTTTCAATAATAACCGTGATATTGCGATGATACCAACTGGAAAAACTCGTTCGCCGGATGTCGATATCCTTAAAGGTTTACGCGTTGTTATTTATTGTGAAAAATTATATTTAAGATGCCTTCATACATTGCTGGCTTTGTTCTTAGCTTTTATGTGAAGGTGTCTTTAAATCTTCGTTGTATTTCGAATACGATGCTAAGTACGTGTATTAATTTATCTTTGAGACGAATAAAGCAACTGTGGTGCGATGTCAGCGAACGGCTTTCATTCATGCCGCCGCAGGCCACGTTCCTCACGAGATCTCATCTTCCAATTATCCGACTGCGTTCATACGCTTTGCTCACCGATTTTTGTTATTGTTTTTTGATCGCAGTAATACTTCTTAAAACACTTAAAAGCAAATTAAACAAAATTTATTACCTTTCTTAAGGATTGATGCTTGGATACAGTCGACGAATCATTTAAACTACCCTTGAATATCACTTAAATGGTTTTATTTCAAATAATAATTATATATCATTTTCGACTCACGCTAAAAAACAGATTATCAATAAGAACCTTACTTTCCAATGAACTTATTTATATTTATATCTATTGATCAAAAATTAACGAGATATCCTTTATTGCTGGTATAATATAGCAAATAAGCAGACGCAAATTGTACCTACCCGATACATTTTCTTTATATTATGATATGTCAAACAAGCAAATGGCTCTCCTGATGGAAAAGGCAACCATCGCCTATAGGCGGAATGGTAATGCCAAGTTCATAAGTTTACCGGCTACCTTACCCTCCAAACTGGAACATCACCTTAACAGCATTGGCGCTATTGCGGCAGGAATAGGTAAGCTGGTGGTACCAAATCCTGGGCGTGATGTTGCAGAACTCTACCACCTAGTAGTGACACTTATAGCCAATCTTTCACCTTTTACGATCTGCCTGGCAGAATAACAAAAGGTATATTCTTCTAAGGGTTAGGATGTGCTTACCTTATCTTCACTACCGAAGCACTAATGACAAGCTCTTTTGTTATTGTAACAATAATAATAACCTTGGGTAAGTGAGAGTTCTACAAGGCTTGGGGCAATTTTTTTAATCAATTTTCGCCTCTTATGTACTGTTTAGTGAGTAGGTAGATGTAAAAACTAACAAAAAAAAAAAAACTACACATTCACTCCGCTTACGATGTAAATTTTATAGGTATATTTTATATAACAGATTAACGAACTTGTAGGATGGGCGTTAGATAGGTAGCGACATGTCATTAAAACACAAAATCTATAATTATATATTACATAAACATATACTAGTTTTAGCAAATTACGGAAATTTTCGAATACACTTGGCAAAAAATAAGAGACCTAATCTTCTTATATATAAAAATCAATTGCTGTTCGTTAGTCTCGCTAAAACTCGAGAACGGCTGAACCGATTTGGATAATTTTGGTTTTGAATTAATTGTTGAAGTCCAGGGAAGGTTTAAAAGGTGAGAAAATATAGGAAAAAGATAAGAATAGTTAAAAAGGCAGAACAACGTTTGCCAGGTCAGCTAGTATTCAAATAAAGTTATGGTGAAGTGTGTATTAACTACCGCGTTTAAATATTTTTTTATTAAAAAAAAGCTAAATTCTAAAGTTAAATTCAAAAATCAAATCCAAGTTGTCAGTGGCTTATTTTCTCCCAGTATAATAACCACCTCTAAGAAGAAATATTAGAATTGATTTTATTATTTTTTCACGACATGTAAGTTACTAATAGAACATATTTCTGGCATGGTGTGTTTAACTTATAAAACCGAAATAATGTGAAGGGTTATTTAACCTTCTTAACTAAGAGTTGATTTATTTCGTCATAGGTGAAGATTTTTGAGGGCCAGTTGATTTGGTGGCGCATTGTGCCGTTGGATTACACAAACTATGCTGAGCGCAATCACTCAGCGTTTCACAATCGCGAGTTCGCCGACCGACACCAATACCTAAATTAATTTTCTTTTAAGTTCGCGTCGCTTTGCTTATTGTTCAATTTGTGACTGATTTTGGATCAGCAACACCATTCTCTGACACAGTTTGTTTATATTCTAGTTTAAGGTCTTTTATATGTTTTATATCCGCTATTATTTATTTATACCTATTTGATTTTTGCGCTCATTTTATTGGATCCATTCAGAGGCAAGATCACGTTTGTATAAAAATAGGTATAACAGGATTTTATATATATCTACCTACAAATAATTAGAAAATAGATTATTATATAGATGGTTTAATTCAATTGATTAGTGTAACAAAAATAATTTTGGAGTTAAGAAGTAAGATGACAAAAATATATTTTTTCCGGTTTTTACATGTTTTTTTTCTAAATCATAAAACACTGAGTACCACACTGGCTGTCTGACAAATTAATACGTTGTAATTTATTCACAATATTTTTATCCAGTAGCATATATGACGTAGAATCGTGAAAAGTTTTGTTAATATTATAATAACGCGCGTTTTTTGTATAGTAAGTCGAAAAACCACAAAATTTATACTTTACATCATCGACTCTCGGTAAACATGCTTAGTGTTGTTTTCTTAAAATTGTATACTTTTTCTCATTTTCGCCATATGGCTTTTAGCTAGCTGGACTTCTTTATAGGAGTATCTTCAGTTATTTTACTTTATTAAATTCCTTTGAAATTTTTCTTACTAAAGTTAGGCACTGTTGATGTTATTGTAAGCAAAACCTGTTTAGGAAATTAAAGTGTGAATAGAAATCTATGAAGCGAATAACGTACCTAATTGTGAAACAGTGCGGCAGTTAAATGTAAAGAAATCAATACGATGCAATGTCATCGAGTGTCGATGTATCAAATAAAAGTTTTATTTAAAGAAATGCAATACAAATGCACATATTGATACAATTGCTTCCATCCATGAAATAAAAGAGAGCAATAACGTAGGAGGGATTTGATTGTACTTTGAGGCACGGCAAAGTTGCATGTTGGCGGTCGCGTGACCTGCCCTAAGAAAGTTCTACGGGCATATCTAGTTCAACCGCAGTTGACCAGTTTGAGTAGTTTTTAGCTATATTAAATATGCGAATGTATAATCTCAGTTTAATAGGCGAGAAGGGTTTGTACATTATTTTAACGTGTTTGATTTTAGATATCAATACAATGACAATAGTTGAACTATATTTTTGGTACTTTAGATTTCAACTTTAAATAATATCTGGTTGCTCTGGTGGTTAGGATTAATTTGTTCGGTTAGGTTTATGAAGTCCTAAGTTCAATTATCGTGTCATAATAAAATAGTTTGCTATTTTTATCTAGAAATACCTTATTATAGCACAGTGTGTTAACTCCTCGTAGAAAAACATGTGAAGCTGTAGATTCTGTTTATCACAATTGACATGAGTTTAAAGGTAGAAGTTTGTAATTATAGCGTTGGCGATGATGGCCCATTTTACCATCCGACAAACCTGAGTCTTATATATGCCTGTCTATATTTGTTACTTCTTCATGCTGTAACGGCTAATCGGATTTGTGTATGTAAGTAGTCTAAATCTAGAATTTATACACAGTTAACATTTTATTCAGAAAAATGACTTGTTCCGGGTAATAGTTTATTCCGATAAATGCAGTGCTTCGGATTAAATTTTATATTTAATACTTAAGTCACGTAGTGGGTTGCATAATCGTCAGTGAGGTATATTTTTGTACTAGCTGTAACGCGCAGTTTCGCCCGCAAGCAGAGTAACATGTTCCCAATATAATTTTTTCTACAAAAGTTCGTTCGTTATTTCAGATGCTGATTTTTGAATTTTACTATCTCCTTACAAATTTCGTAAATATTGGTTCATCGGTGTAGCCGTGAAAACGTAACAGACGTATAGATTTTGCCATTTTTAATATTTGAATCCATAATCTAATGTCAATTATTTCAAACAATGCAATGCGAAGAATGGGTACTGATTTTTCGTACTCAGATCTTAGTTTTTTATATTTACGGCTTGTTGATTTGTGTGTGCAATTTTTATTATTCAAAATTTATCTGCATTCCAATTTATATAACCGAATCGATAGAAAATTTACATTATCAAAATAAATTTATTACCTTTCGCTTGATAAATATTGAACATAATAAATAACCTCCGCTTATTTGATACGGCGTTTGTATGATGCTCAGTTGAAAATCTGTTTTCCGGTCACCGCAAATACATTATAATATTTACGACAGCGCGAGACCAGTTAGAGCAGTTTTAACACACGAGTATGACATTTTAGACATATAACTGTAACGAGGTCACTCATTGTTATTAGAGATTATCTACAAACTGAGCAACGTGTGATAGTATGGAACGGTAAAGCTTGGGTCACATTGAAAGAATTATGTTGAAATTGTAAGCTCGTTATGCTTGGCGGTAGATTGTTTAACATTGAAATTAAGCACATGTGTATGTTATTATTGTGCTATATTTTCAATTCACTAATGGAATAGTGTAGTGGAACTAAACTTGAGCACTTCATAATATATTCTCCATGTTGGTCCGGTCTCCTTTGAAGAATAGACCAACTGCCGTTCTGCCAGGCAGGTCGTACAAGGCAACTGTTTCGCTATATGTCACTACCATCATGGCCACTAGGTGGTAGAGTTCCGCACCGTCTCGCCCGGATATTTGGTGCCACCGCTTTACCTATTCCTGCCGCAATAGTGTCAATGCTTGTCACTGTCGTGTTCCGGTTTGGAGCGTAAGGTAGCCGGTAGACTTGTACATGAAGTTTTTTTTATATCATAAGATAGCAAACAAGCAGATGGGTCTCCTGATGATAAGAGTCAACCATCGCCTATAGACACCAAAGATGTCAATGGTGCGTTGCTATCTTGTGGCGAGGTCTAATGCCTAATGCCATATTGTTCTGCCATCACGCCACGCGGGTAGCATATATATTTAATGACATTACATCTTTTGTGTCTATTGTCGATGGATTATCTTTCCATCAGGGGAGCCATCTGTTTGTTTGCTACCTAATGAAATAAAATATATCATTATTTATCTTGTTTTTAAAAAAAAAATGGGCAAAAAAGGCGGTTGAGTTTCTTTCTCTAGATTAATAAAAAAAATAAAAATCCCCGTTTTGATCAGAGTCTCTTTTTGAAAAATAGATCGTAGTGGTCAAATGTTTGTACTTTTTTTTCGTATGATATTCGAACACAATATATATATGAGAGTGTTTACAAGACACAATGTGTTGAGGATTTTGACACAGCTCCCTAATAATTGTCTCCCTATGTAGAACCGGACCACCGTCCGTTCACTGCTAGGTTCAACCGTTTTACTGCATCTCGTAAAAGGCGAGAAAATCTTATAAGTGGCAATAATATTGTAACCACTAAGTAGATGGTAGAGTTATACGCTGCATATGCGACCGAGTTTGTTATTACCGCAAACTTATTCCTGCTGCATAACGTCCATGCTTGTCGCTGTCGCTTTCCGCTTTGGAAGGTAAGGTAGCCGGTAATCATATGCATGCGGCATGCAAACACCTCCTTTTGGATAGAAACGCTATGAGAAAATATTTATCCTGTAAAATATGATATAACGTATTTATCAATGTATGAAGCATGACACCCTGCGACACAGATGACAACTCTTTCTACAGCATCATCAGGGATGTTTTGCACAGTTACCCACATGTTTAGCACAACTCTTTATTGTCATATGTTTGGTCTAAAGGCAATGGTTGTTTCTTTCTATCCGGGCAAGCTATCAGCCAATGTGTTATTTTATATTTTTTTGTTAATTTTTAGGGTCAACTTAATTGAAAAAGCAAAACGGGCCCTTAGGATCAGTTCATTGTCCATCCGTCCAGACCCTTTTTCTCGGGAATGCGTAGAGGTATCAAATTGATTTATATATCAAATAATCGGGTCTACTGTCTCTCTCAGCTGTAATAAAATAAGTCAGTCAACTCGATCAAAAAATATGACCATTTATGCCACATATTTTGCGATTCCAAAAAGAAAAAATCGATAGCGCACTTCATTTTTGACAAAGAAATGATGAAATTTGGCATGAAACAATGTTTTACAGAATATATAAAGGAAAAAATACGAAATCCCTAAATTTTTACTTATATTCCAAAACAAACGCGATCAAAAGAGATGACCGTTTACTTGGACCCTCGGTCTGTGGGTCCAATTCGCACTTTACCGGATTTTTTCCCAACGTCGAAATAGGTTACCTAGACATAACTAAAATATACATAAAATATTCATAGAACTTAATTACACATTAAACGAACCAAAAGCAAAAAAAATTAACCATTACAAAAACAAGCATTATAGGCGTACTTTAACATGTGCTAAGCATTAGAATTCGAATGCCAGAGTGAAGTCTTAACTCTCATAGTTTTCGAGATCTAATCTTTTGCGAATCTTCGTACCGTTAATAGACTAAAAATGAAGCCCGCGATATAAATCTTTATTGTTTGCTTACACTTCGTCATAGTAACTGTATTCAGATGTATTAAAGTTTGCATGGTGTTAACTTTTATGTCGGAAACATTACTAAGTAATTATCTTACTTTGAATTATAAGAGGGCCGCCGAAAGCATGCACGAATTGCATGCTTGGACGAAGCTTGTGCACATATTATGAAATGTAATACTAGAAAACACCTAGGATTAGAATATTAGAATTAGAAATTTGCATTGTATGTCCATCCGTAAAAACGGTAAGCCAATCGATTCGTTATACGAAAAATAACGACACACGTAAGCTAAGTTAAAATAAGTAACATACATACATATCTCTAGTTTCTACGACAGATCCCTTACGGAGTAGGCGGAGAGAACCGAGTGTCACATATCACGTTCCTTTTTTTATTTTTTTTCATGGAAGAGAGGGCCAACGAGCAGGAGGTGCACCTGATGTTGAGTGATCACCGCCGCCCATGGACATCTGCAATACCAGACGCCTTACTGCTGCGTTGCCGCCCTTTTGAAAAATGAGTAAGCTCTTTTCTTGAAGGTCCCCGTGTCGTGTCTGTTCGGAAAAACCTCTGCCGGTAATTGATTCCACAAAAGAGTAGTGCGAGGCAAAAAGTGCCGGGAGAACCGCATGGTTGTGGATTTCCAGACATCAAGATGGTGTGGGTGGAACTTCAAATTTTGACGCGATGTCCGATGATGAAAGTTAGCAGCAGGAATTAATTCAAACAACTCGTCGGAACACTCTCCATGGTATATACGATAAAAGACGCAGAGTGAGCTTACATCTCTGCGTCGTAGAGCGGTTCGAATCGTTGACGATCAGGCTATTTCGAAACAGCTTGACTCCTTGGCATTCAAGGAGTCAAGCCGTTTCCTGATCGTCAACGATTCGAACCGCTCTACGTTGAATGCGGTCAAATGGAGGAAGAAGCTGGTACTGGGGAGCTCCGGCCCAGAAATGAAAGCAGTACTCCATGTGAGGCCGAATTTGCGCTTTATAAAGTTGGAGACGATGGGCCGGCAAGAAGTATTGCTTCGCTCTGCTGAGCACACCGAGCTTTTTGGAGGCTAGTTTTACCTTGCCTTCTAGATGACCGCGAAATTGAACGATATTCGATATGTCGACTCCCAGGATTCCGACACTGGCTGAGGCTGTCAGGAGAGTATTCTCAAATCGAGGTGATTTATATCATATGATAGCAAACAAGCAGATGGGTGTCCTGATGGAAATAGTCAGCCATCGCCTATATAGACACCATAGATGATAATGGTGCGTTGCTATCTTGTGGTGAGGTCTTATGCCACGTGCATAAGTTTATCGGCTACCTTATCCCCCAACCCAGAACACAACAGTTACAATCACTGACGCTATTGAGGCAGGAATAGCTAAGACGTTGGTACCAAACCCGGGCGAGACAATGCAGAACTTTATCACCTATTAGCCAAGGTGGTAGTGACTCGCGTAACTAATCGGTCGCCTTTTATGATCTGCCTGGCAGAACAGCAGTTTAAAGGAGCTCCTATTCTTCAAAGGAGTCCGGGACCAACATAGGGAAAAGTCCTTGCAGATTTGGCTTGCTTCTTCCATATTCATTACTCTCTTCATACGAACAAGCCGGTTGTGGAGATTTGACACTACATTCGCATAGTACCCAGTCAATCTGATCATGGAATATCAGTCTTGGTCTTACCCGGTACCTACACCCTTCCACATTCGCATTGCATATTTGTTTTGTTATGCCTTCATCTACCATTTTACTTATATGTCCGAACCTACGGAACATATCCTTTCTCATTTTTACACATACATTTCTTTCAGGCCTAATCCCTCTCACTTCAATATTACGAAGTCTGTGAGTGTTACGCTACTTGAGTAATTGCTGTATTATTTTTTCTTTAAGCACCTATATACTACGTCTTGTTCTACGTCTAATGGATATTTGTGTGTAACCTTAGACATATGCGACCATTAATTTTGTCTTTTAATGTAAAACACATATAAGGAACTTGTTTTGTTGGTTCAGGGGTTACTTTTGTACGGAAAAGAAACTGCAGTTTGGGTATTAATAGGTTCGGAATATAATTTTTTCTTTTTGATTTTGAGAATTTTAAGTAAATTGTTAGATTACTATTTTTACTTTTTTAAGTAAGTACTAAGTTTAAGGACGTCCCAAATTGGCTGGGTAACTTAGATGCTATTCAATAAAGTTTACAGTGATTGGCATGTGTCAGGGCTCTTTGGAATGTAATAGTCTTGGCTATTTACTGTTAGCGTGCTTACCGCTAGCATACAAGTCGTTTTGTTTGTAGCAGTCAAACAATCTACCAAGCTATAAGAAAAATGAAAAACAATAATCTAGAAAATTCTAAACCTTTTTATCACATTTATTTATTTCATAAGACTATGTCCAACGTGTTACCTTAAAGCTTGCCTGAGCATTAAATCCTTGCCGTAGAGGGAGTTTGGTAATGTCCTACTAAGCGATTTATCTGCACTAATTTTATAAAGAAGAAAGGTTTTACTTTTTTTTTCAAAATGACAATTACAGTTGACCTTAAGGGTCATTACTCCTTAACCAGACTTTATAGATTTTATTGTTTGAAAATTTGTAATGGATAAACTGTATAAGGGGCCATTCATTTTCCCGGTCTGGTCCGAGCCCTCTTTGAAGAATAGTTCGTCTGCTATTCTGCCAGGCAGTTAATTAAAGGCGAACGATTGACGATACGTATCCCTATCATCGTGACTGACTACTAGGTGGTAGAGTTACGCAGCATCTCGCCGGGTATATGGTAAATCTGCCTTACCTTGCCTTGTCACTGTTGTATTCTGATTTGAAGAGTAAAATAGTCAAGTATGTGTGGTATTACCTTCCCGCCATACTAATAGCAACGCCGTATTAACATCTTTGGTGTCTATAGGCGATGGTTTTTCTTTCCATTAGGAAAGCCATCTTGCTTGTCGATTATCGAATGAAATGAAAAAAAAAAAACAATTTATTACGTAAGGCGATCTAGGGACGAGTTGAAGCTGCATTATTCCGGAGAAGTATAGGAGACTACATTTGTAGCCGACTAAACAAAAAATGTAGACATTTGAATCACATGAACGGAGTCGCAGGCAACACCCAGTCTGTTTGATAGTTTTTAGTTGTAGATAATAAAGGTACTAATCACCTAATATATAGAAATATATGCAATGTTGCCAATTTAATGACTTTGTCGCCAGAACTAACGACTTTTGCTGAAACTTAAGCAACAAAAAAATTGCTGAAACCACAAAATTATTTAACGACTTAACTGACTACGTTTAGGATGCGAATGAAAACATTTTTAGGCATGCAGGCGATATAGCAGATACTGTAACTTTTGTCTGAACTGAACTACAGCTGAACAGATTTACAGACTATAGGGTAATTATATACCGATTATAACTTGTCGATTTATAACAGTCAAACTTTACAGATACTTTTGACGAGTCGACACCTTTATTACAATTACCGAATCGGATTGGAATTTCCAACTTTTTAACTAAAAACTTTTAGTTAAAAATTTTGGAGTAAAACAAATAAATTCGCGTGCTTATACTTTGTTACTTATCTAAAAATTCTTGCAAAACATCAATCAATCAAAAAAAACTTGAGACCGTCCCACACTAAATTCAGTTTTAACGACTTTCTAGCGACATTTTATATTAAGTCAAGCGTTTGTATTAAGTCTTTGATCTATTGGAGATGGCAATACTGGCTAATATTTATTTATTAAACATCTAGACCTAGAAGCACAAAAGCCTGTGCTCATCATATAAACGCTTGTCCGAGATCAAATCTAAGCCCTATCGATTGCTTACTTAGGCTTGCTGACTACTCGAACAACGAGGCGGCCATTAGAAGTATTAAAACACAATGCAATAATCGTTGATTGACCATAGCGAAGTAAATACGCTCAATGTACTTATTAGGTGTGTTAGTAGTTTATCGTGGTGTACTTATTTGCCCAGTCATGTTTCGAAACATACTTCTGATAATAAGAAAGGTGTTAAGGTCATGTCAAAAACCATCATGCATACATGGAATTATGATTGTTAAACTTGATTAGCGAATGTTCACTTTACTCGATTTATTCAGTCGACGACTTTCAAAAAACATTATGGGTCATAGCATACATAACTCGAAAACGGAACGTCACCGTACCAACTCGACCCGTTCAGTATTCTTTGTATGAAACTTCCTACTGTAACTCAAAGTAATCTAAATCTTCAACGTCATCGACCGCATGGAATTATGATTGTTAAACTTGATTAGCGAATATTCACTTTACTCGATTTATTCAGTCGACGACTTTCAAAAAACATTATGGGTCATAGCATACAAAACTCGAAAACGGAACAACACCGTACCAACTCGACCCGTTCAGTATTCTTTGTATGAAACTTCCTACTGCAACTCACACTAATCTAAATCTTCAACGATATCGACCGCTTCGGGACAAGCTCGCTTACTGATCGCCATCCCCATGCTTGCGACTCGCCGTGCCCGCGCTTACGTCTCTCTGCACCCGAGCTTACAACACATTGCTAGAAAATGTTATATACTCGTGCTTTGTGATACTACCATTCAATACCCGATTCCTATAGCAGTAAAACGATTTGATTTTCTTACGAGTAATATTTTCTACGAGACGTAAGCTAAAACTTTTCCTATAAATGACAAATAATCAGATGTCCAAACAGCTTGTGAAACGCCTCGTTGATATTAAATTGGTTGCTAATGGTTACTGCTACGAATGACGGATCGCTGATTATAGGGGCCCGGCGTAACAATTAAGCACGGAAGCTGTCAGCGCGTCGATGCCTACGCGTAACCGCGGTGTCGTCTAGCCGTAGCTGAGTTGACCTACCAGAAGGTGCTTGCTAAGCTTAACATGGAAGGTGGATACGGTGACAACCCATTTACGAGTTGATAGGTATGTTAGACTATAAACGTTTAGACTAAGTTTTAATCTCTAAGTCAATTTATGTGGATGTGAGTGTATGTGTTTTTGTTTTTATAATAATGTTTATAATAATGTTGTTCTGCCTTTTTAACTACTCTAATTTTTTTTTCTATATTTTCTCACCTAGCCAAATCGGTTTAGCCGTTCTCAAGTTTTAGCGAGACTAATGAGCAGCAGTTGATTTATATATTATATATATGTCGCAGTGAAATTGTCAATACCGTTAGATTATAATCTAAGTGATATTATAATTTAACTGCTAACCTAACCTAACCAAATTATAAACTCCCTAGATAGGTATAATCTAACGGCTATTGACAATTTCACTGCGACTGCGATAATATATAAATCAATTGCTGTTCAGTCTGTATTTTACAGGCTACCCCGTATTTCACGCTACTAAAATTTAGTAACCTGCAATTAGAAAAATCGGATACGAGTAAATAAAGCTTCCGTATTTTTAAATTTTCCATTTACCAGCGAGCTCGGTTAAACATGAGTGTCCCGTTTAGCTAGCCCTGCTGTTTGACTTTTCGTTCGTGTGTTCGTATGTCAGACAATGACTCATGCGTAGTGCGTGTTGTTATAGTTTTTTATACATTTGCTTTCACATATTGAGGACCTCTTAAAACCTGTTCACCTGTGGCAAGTAATCTATATTAATATTACAAATGCGAAAGCTTGGATGTTTGGATGGATGGATGTTTGTTAATCAATCACGCAAATACTACTGAACTTAATTTACTACGGACTTAATACGGATTTGAATGAAATCTAGCACACAAGTAGATGATGACCTGGAATAGCACATAGGTTACTTTTATAGGTACATAGTTTATCTCAGAAAAATAAGGTGATCCCGCGAGATTCGCCAAAAACTTTAATATTGCGGCGGGCTGCATGCTGCAGCTAGTATAATTTTTATTTTTTTATATCATAAGATAGCAAACAAGCAGATGGGTCTCCTGATGGAAAGAGTCAACCATCGCCTATAGACACCAAAGATGTTAGTGGTGCGTTGCTATCTTGTGGCGAGGTCTAACGCCACATGTATAAGTTTAACGGCTTCCTTACCCTCCAAACCGGAACACGACAGCGACAAGCACTGAAGCTATTGCGGCAGGAATAGGTAAGGCGGTGGTACCTGACCCGGGCGCGACAATGCAGAACTCTACCACCTAGTAGCCGCGATGGTAGTGACTCGCATAGCCAATCGGTCGCCTTTTACGACTTGCCTGGTAGAATGGCAGTTGGTCTATTCTTCAAAGGAGGCCGGGACCAACACGGCGAGCACTGTCACAACATAATTAGATGAATTAACAATATTTAAAAAAATTAAGTAGCCACAAACAATTATCCTATTCAAAGCCTCGTCCAGCTAACTCGAGTTCAACTCGAGTTAAGTAAATTATAACTTGAGTTAACTCGAGTCGTGTTTATTCCGAGTTGGCACATCAGAGTGCTAAGTGTGAGTTTTTCTTTTCGCATTCGATCGTGAGCACGTTTCGAGTTTACTAGGAATTTGTATGTGATTTGTACAGCGCCACCTAGTGGTAAACTGGTTTCTCACGTTTACCACTAGGTGGCGCTGTACAAATCACATACAAATTCCTAGTAAACTCCAAACGCGCTCACGATCGAATGCGAAAAGAAAAACTCATACTTAGCACTCAGTAAGCCCAATTGTTTTCTTTCTGACCCGACCCAACCGATCCGACTTTCGCTTGTTGCGTTAACGGTGGCCGAAAGTTTTACGTGTGCATTCAAGACTCCAAGACTCGATGGTGTAAATATTTACAAGTATCATCATGCCGGTTCCCTTAAAAGGTAGGCAGAGTAACCGAACCTCTAGAGACTTTCCGATTTACCGGTTTTGTCGGTTGACGAAAATAAAATTTTACGTTGGTCGAAGGCGGTTACCGCTAACAGCATCCACCAGGCTCCGAGATTGTTCTGAGAATTTGGATTTTCGACAAAAACTTCAAAAACACTTACCAGACCCAGGATTTAAACAGGGCCTTCATGATCTGAGCCAAATAGCCTGATTTACTAGATCAGGAGGTATTATTTAGATATTGAATTACGTTTTCAATAATTTCTAATCGTCTCTTTGTACTTATTTACAGCTAAGAGTTGCTTCGGTTTCATAAGAGTGTAAACCCGTAGCTTATGTAAATAAATGTTAGTTTTGTAACAGGCTTGTGATGTACGCAATCTGTATCTATTGTTATGTGCGCCAGCGCAGCGGTCCGGTTACTACAAAACAAATGGAGAAAGTTTTGTTGTTTATGTGTTCATCCTTATATTATATCCTATTTTTTGCAGTGCGCTATTTCTGGAATTGTAGATCTCTATGGGTGACGTACCGTAACAAAATGCATTGGAGTTTTACTTCATGAATTTGTAAGCCATGGATACCAGGACGAACTTAGGGAACAATAATAAAAATTATATCTATCTAAAAATTATATAGTACCTTGTAAAGAATGGATGAGCCTGTTCTCTTGACAAGCAGCTCGTATAAGGCAAGCGGAGCATGTCTCTTATCATCATGACTAGAGTGTAGAGTTCCACAACGTTGTGCTTGGTTTTGATGATAGTAATAATATCAGTGCTTGTCACTGTTGGATTTAGGTTTGGAAGATCAGGTACCTGGTAAGATAATGCAGACTGTAACATCCCTGCTACTTAAACTGGAATCACTTTAATTTAATGCTAGTTTGAAATTCGTTGTAAAATCTAGACGCAAACTGCCCGTATAATAAATTTTATGCTAATATGCGTAAACGGGAAGGCATAATACGTAGGTCACACTATAAGTTTTGCGTAACTTAAAAAAACAACATGTTATAACCAAAATATTATTTTTATTGCTTTTCAAAATAATCTCCTTTACATTTTAAACATTTTTTAAAACAGGAGGACCACAGATCTGAAGGCACGCTTTCTACCTGCTGATTAAACGCTATCTTTGCCTCTTCGGAGTTGGTAAAAGTAAAACCTCTCATCAAATCTTTGATTTTGGGGAAAATACGGAAACACAGGGTGCTAGGTCGGGGCTATACGCAGGGTGAGTGACGAGATGTACTTTTTCGGAAGCTAAAAATGACTTTGTTTTGTTGGCCGTGTGTGAAAAAGCGTTATCATGGTGTAGGAGAATGCGGCTTTTGGGTCGTCTTTCGCGAACTTTTTCTGACACCCTGGGTAAACAAATGGCAGAATACCACTCGGCATTAACACTCTTTTGATTTTCAAATAGAATTGTACAGATGGGACCCGTAGCTAAGAAAAAAAACGCGATCATTTTTTTAACAACGTTTCTCGCCTGTATACTGTTGTTGGCCTGTTCTCATTTTCAAACACCCATTCACAAGATTGTTGTTTTTCTGCCTTTTTAACTACTCTTATTTTTTTCTATATTTTCTCACCTTTTAAACCTTCCCTGGACTTCAACAATTAATTCAATACCAAAATTGGTTCAGTCGTTCTCGAGTTTTAGCGAGACTAACGAACAGCAATTGATTTTTATATATATAGATAGTAACATTATTGTATAACTAGCTGACCCGCACAGCTTCACCCGCGTGTAGGGTAGCAAGTCGTCTAAATAGATTTTCATGCAACTTTTATTTCCTATTTCAGCCTTTTAGGGGTTGATTTTTGAAAAAAAATATACCTTCCTTTGACCCCAGATATTTAACTATTTCCATGCCAAATTTCATGAAAATCGGTCCAGCGGTGAAAGTGTAACAGACAGACAGATTGACAGACTTTCACATTTATAATATTAGTATGGATTGTAAATTTATCAGTTGCATGTTATTTATTCTAATGAAAAGAGGCAACAGGCGAGACGAATAGATAAAAATGAATTTATACGGTGTTAAAAATTCGATCAGTTTAGTTTACTACATATTATAATGGTGTTAAATTTATTTCGTAACAATATGATATAAAGTGGTGATGAGGTCAATCTATAATAGCTTAAGTATTTGACGTTAGATTGTTTTAATATGAAGGACGTTTGTATCCGCTTCGGATTTGTTATTAAAACTATATTGGGTGACATTTGAATTTGAGAACTAGCGAACACATTCAATTTTTTGACTAAAAAATAAATTGTCACTGAGCAAGTTGTCGCGCGATGTACCTGATTTTCGACCTGGGACTTGATTTCAAATGCGTAGATATTTTAATGGGTTTCAAGTGTCGAGTAAGCGGATATTTTGTTCATTGTTTTGAATTATATTAAAAGTACTTTAAAAACCTTGTTTTAAAACTAGTTTTGATAAATAAAATGGATATGTAGAATATAAAGGATTCATCGCCTTTGTGGTCTAGTGGTCCAGTATCAGTGTTGACCACATGAGGACTCGGGTTTGATTCCTGTGTCGGACAATTCAAAAAAAGTGTTTTTTCAGTTTTCTGATAAAAACAACGTTCCTGGGATAGGATAAGTTCCCGGTTGGCGTTAGGCTTGTCATCTACTATATTGTGGGACTAAGTATTTTCGGCTAATCGTGGGTGCATTTTTGTACTGCTGCCTACCTCTTTAGGGATACGAGCGTGAAGATACTTTTAGAAAAGGTTATCATGATGAATAAAGATAACCGTAGCCTATAATATAAATAAAAGTTATGACGTTGGTTCCTTGCGTAAGCTGAGCGAACCGAATATCAATGGACCAGAGTGCTAAGTGTGAGTTTTTCTTTTCGCATTCGATCGTGAGCGCGTTTCGAGTTTACTAGGAATTTGTATGTAATTTGTACAGCGCCACCTAGTGGTAAACTGGTTTCTCAAGTTTACATTACCAGGCAACGTTAACAATTTTCGGTTGGTAGGTGCAATAATCGAGACCGACATTTTCATTTGTTTTTCTAAGGTTCAGCACAAGATTCTGACTCTTCAATAAACAATCTTCAATATTAGTTATTTTAAAAAATATAATATTATGTGTTTTTATCCTGTGTTACATAAATCTTGATCGCCTTGGTTAATATTCCCTAATCCTCTTACTTCTACTCAAGTATAAAAGACAAATTAGACAAATAATTAATTTGTTTATATGGAAAAATACACACATCTCGACCGTTTATTTACATATTTTTGTTCAAGTTCAACTTGTACCTACATGTAATTGAAACTTGTTATTTTTGGATAAACTTGTAGTTTTTTAACCTTTTATTTTATTATCAAGGTAGAAACACGTAAATCCTTACACATACATGTACTTAAACTTTGTTATAACGATAATGTGTGCTCAAAGACTGAATTTGTGAAAACTGAATCACTACTGCAATTAAATATTTAGTATAATTTACCTACCCACTATTTATATATTTTTATCATAAGGTAGCAAACAAGCATTCCCCGTGTTGGTTCCGGGCTCCTTTGAAGAATAGACCAAATGCCGTTCTGCCAGGCAGTTCGTTAAAGGCGACCGATTGGCTATGCAAGTCACTAACATCGTGGGTACTAGGTGGAATTGTCTCCCCCGGGTTTGGTACCACCGCCTTACCTATTCCTGCCGCAATAGCGTCAGTGCTTGTCACTGTTGTGTTCTGGTTTAGAGGGTAAGGTAGCCAGTAAACTTATGCATGTGGCATTAGACCTCACCACAAGATAGCAACGGACCATTGACACCTTTGGTGTCTATAGGTGATGGTTGACTCTTTCCATCAGGAGACCCATCTGCTTGTTTGCTATCTTATGATATAAATAAAGCAGATGATTTTCTTAACGAAAAAAAACAACCATCGCCTATAGAAACCAAAGATGTTAACAGTGTTGCAGTCCATGTGGCGGGGTGTGAGTGCTACATGTATAAGTTTACCGGTTATCTTCTTTTCTAACCGGAACACGACGGTGACTAGCACTGATGCTATTGCGGCGAGAATAGGTAAATCGATCGTACCAAATACCCGGGCGTGACGTTAAGGTATACATATGTAATTTCTTGAAATGTTATATAGCTATAAGGTTAAAAATCCCTTGTGTTGATCCGGGCTTCTTTGAAAAACAGACCAACTGCTAAGCAAGTCGTAAAAGGCGAACGATTGAGTATATATATGTGTCATTTCCATTGTGACTTCTAGGTGGTAGAGTTCTGCAACGTCTCGCTCGGGTCCACCGCCTTACCTATTTCTGCCGCAATAGCGTCAGTACATGTCGTTGTCGTGTTCCGGTTTTGAGGGTAAGGTAGCCGGTAAACAAAATAAATAGAATAGAAAGGTAAATAGTAACGCACCATCACCGTCTTGGTGTCTATAGAAGACAGTTTCTCTTTCAATCAGGAGACCCATCTGCTTGTTTTCTCTTATGATGTAAAAAACTTGGCTATATTTCTTTTCAATGGCAAATTCGAAGAAAAAGAAAAAATCATCATAATCGTATGACTAATATTTAATTTTTCAATATCCGTGTTTATTTAAGGTTATGAATAGCAATAAGACCGGCCAAGTGTGAGTCGGACTCGCGCACGAAGGGTTCCGTACCATCATAGCCAAAAAAACGAAAAAACACGTTTATTGTATGGGAAGTTGGGAACACCCCTTAATATTTTATTTATTTTTAGTATTTGTTATAGTGGCAACGGAAATACATAATTTGTGAAAATTTCAGCTTTCTAGCTGTAACGGTTTATGAGATACAGTCTGGTGATAGACAGGCAGACGGACAGACAGACAGCGGAGGCTTAGTAATACGGTTCCGTTTTACCTTTTAGATACGGAACCCTAAAAACCATGCATATTGCTGAAAATTGCAATAGCTTGGGAGCCATAAAAGGGAATTGCGTTTCAAGACGAGCTCAAGAGTCACGACAACATTGGGAAATCGACATAAGAAGACTATTTTCATAAAAAATATATTTGCTTAAATCATAGACTTAAGCAAATATATTTTTATATATAGTTATGTATTCTTAGGCTTAAATATTTAGTTATACTTGACTTGATATAAAATATTAATCACAGCAGTCCCCTAAATTTCAAATGAAAATTCGCTGTGAAAATTATATTTAAAATTAAAAAAAAATGTAATGTATATAATATTTGTTGAATACTAATTTGTTTCTAATTCCGTTCAGCAGTTAGAGCGTGAAACGTAACAAACTTGCACACGCACACACGAAAACAAATTCGCACATCTATACATATAATAAAATCGTAGGAAAGTCAAAACTGTGCATTGAATATTTTTTTAAAGAATACTTGGGGCGTGATCTACAATAGATATCGAAGCAAAAAATATAGTTTTTAGAATTTTTGTCTGTTTGTCTGTATGTATGTCGGGGGTAAACTCAAAAAGTATTGCATGGGTTTACTTCAAATTTTGCATGAATATTACTTACAGGTCGGGTTAACATATAGGCTACATATTATCACGCTATCACCCACGAGGGAGGTGCTGTGCGGAGTAAACGAAGTCCGCGCGGACGAAGTCACTGGTAACAGCTAGTATATAATATTTATGCTTTTTTAATTTATATGGTAATTTATATGTAGTTTCAATAGTCTACTGTGAGTCTACCGGTTTCAGCTATTGCATAGCGCTACCGGTGTAGACGCATAGGTTTTTTATATCATAAGATAGCAAACAAGCAGATGACTTTCCTGGTGGAAAGAGACATACCATCGTCTATAGAAAACAAAGATGTTAATGGTGCATTTATATCTGTGCTGCGGGATGGTAATATCACATGCATAAGTGTATCGGCTACCTAACCTTCCAAAACGGAACACGACAGTGACAAGCAATGACGCTATTACGACAGGAATAGGTGGTACCAAATACATGGGTGAGACATTGCAAAACTCTAGCACCTAGTAGACACGATGGCAGTGAAACGTTTAGCCGATTGATCGCCTTTTATGAAATGCCTAACTGAATGAAGAATGAGTCGCCTTTGTGGTCTAGGGTACCGGTGTCGGAGTTGACCAATGAAGTCCCGGGTTCCAGTCCTGGGTCGGGCAATTCAAAAAAGTGTTTTTTCAGTGTTTTGATAAAAACAACATTGCTGGAGATTGGAAAGTGCCCGGTTGGCGATAGGCTTGCTACTTATTGTACCTTTGCCTACCTCTTCTGGAATACAGGCGTGAAGATACTTTTTTCCAAACTGAATGACACATATAGAACCCATAAGTTTTGTCTTCACCAAAACTCGCTCAATCCAGCTGAAGAAATTATTCCTTCAAAAAGTATAAACTGTTCAATGAAGAAATGTATTGAACAAATGATTCAACTGTTAACCTGCACTGATTACTAAACAAGTTATTTAGAATTATTTATTGTGTAACAACGGACAGTCGATTGGATTACCTTCCACCTCTAAGTTTCATAAACCGATTGTTACTTTCATTTCAATGCGGCAGGCGGCTGGTACATAACGACCACCACCACTCCAATTTAATTATGTAGTTTTGTAAAGACGTTTTTTACTGTTATTATGAGAAGGAGTTTTATGTTAAAACTAACTTTCACCTCCTAATCCGTTTACGTATAATAAGGTTTATTATTATGTCATCTTAATAGTATAATCACGCCCGGTTCTCTTGCGGTGTAGACAGAGTAAACCGAACATCTATGGACTTTCCAGTTCACCACGATTCACCAATTTGTGGGTTGGCGAGATGAGTGGTGATCCTCATCATCGAATTTTACCGACCTGATAACGATTATCAACTATCCTTAATTAATAATAACAGTAATTTAAAAACTGACTTCAAATATCAACTATACTCACATCTCAAAAACTACTAATTTTTTTTCTCACGTACCCCATTGTGTGAGGTATTTTTGGATAGATTTTTAAAAAATATTGTAGGTTTGTGAAACGTTTGTAAAATATAAGCTTATAAGTGGTAATTTTTGTTTGAGTCAAGAGCCCCATCTTCAGGCTAAAGGTTTTGGGTGTGGGAAAAAAATCGTAGTAGTAGTAAATATGATGATGAAGTTAAAAACGGAAAAATATCACGGCTTAGAAGGCTTTACAAGTTTTTGAGTAATAGTCGACCAATTTATAAAATGTACTTAGAGAAGTTTTTATAGGCGGTGAACCTGTGGTGCGGATATATGTATATTTGTCATTGACGTTGAATAGCTTAAATGTTTATAGAACGAAACTATAAAAGCCCTCTTTCTTAGTCCATCCACATTATTGTGATGGGCAACTTCGCACTTTACTTTACCAAGTTCTTTATATATAGATTTTCACGAATATAAATACAGTTTCACCAAGTACCGAATGACATACAGTGTAAAATATAATTAGGTTTATACTTTATAGTAATTTAGGTTATTAGTCTATTTGGTTCAAATCATGGGCTCCCGGTAGAAAATTCTGGTCTGGGAAAGTGTTATTGAAGTTTTTAGGTGGTTTTTAGGTAAACATTTAGGTGATTATTAGAAATAAATATTCATTTCTTTCATTTAAGTAAATTTTAAAAGCATTCTTCACAGTACAGCGTACTTCCGTATCGAAAGTTGTACTTGTTACTTTGCACCCATGAGATGGAACAAATTATGGCGTAATATTTTATTTGCTTTTTTATTAAGAAAAACCTAAGAAATAAATTTTTAATTCGTATTGGAACTGGTACTATTGACGTATTACGTACATTCAAATGCGCACTAAACAATTCTCATTAACTCATTGTTTTCGAACTAAATGTTTCAACGCTTTGTATGACGGTCACCTTGACCGTCAACAAAAACATTTCATATATGTATAAATTAGGCCATATAAATCATCATAACTACGATCGCGATTACGACACACTAGAAATGACCTCATACATTTTTCTGTGACGTAAATTCCATAGAATTTTCCGTTGAGTTTAACATATTAAGCAAATAGGAACTATAACGCCAGTTAAGTTTGTTAAAAATAATGAATGTTGTGGGTTTCCATCGCACGCCGCCGCTACATTGCGTGACGTAGTTTCAGACGTGAGACTATATTGTTCCGCGCTCCAATGCTTACATAATTACACAGCAGTATTCATATTAGAAACACGTTTATTCGTGTAATTGATCATACTATGGTATATTTGATTAAACATTGTTATGGCGAATTTGTTATATTATACCAAATACTCCAAAATTGTCTCATATTTCTGAAAGAGTATAAATTAGTCGAAAAAGTTGATAAATGCGCCAAATGGATCACCACCCATTTCACTGACAAACCATTCCCCAGATCTGCGCTTGTGGTGATGTTCCCTTATCACCCTTGGAACCAGCTGCGTAATGAGATTTAAATTAATAATCGCTGAAGAGGTAGGTACCTATACAGAAGTGCAATGCATCAACGATTAGCCAACTTTATTAAGACCCATGCGATAGGTGGTCAACATATCCAAAAGCTGGGCACATATCCAGTCTCCGGCAAGTTATGATTTTTAGGAAAAATTGAAATATTATTCAAAACAACCATTCGTCTAACCTGGAATTTAATCACAGGCCCGCATGCGTCAATACCGAAGCTGGTGCCGTTAGAAAATTGACGCGATGAGATAAATTATTATTATTATTATTTAAATAATATAACAATTATTAGTAATATTTCAATTTATAATTAATCGACACATGGAACGTATCAGATCAATTGACACATCGGCAACTTTAAAACCGAAGCACGTTCGATAAACATCAAAAATGTTAATGTTCGAGCGATAAGATACAAGTACGCGTGTAATTCTTAACTAAATAATGACAACAAATATCACGTGTTTTTATGTCATCATTACATTAAATTTGGCCTTGAAGGTGGTACAATAAAAAATGACATTTAAAAATAATGCTATAAATAACTTCGTCACTCACCTCATCATTTACATGCCAAAAAGGGATAGATTTTATCTATACGTATCTACACAGTTGTAGAGCGTGCCTTATACCACTGATAAACGGTTATATATATATATATATATATATATATATATATATATATATATATATATATATATATATATATATATATATAGACAGAACAGAACAGACAGACAAACAGACAAAAAATTCAATTTCTATCTTTTTGTGGTTTATGTCCTATACACAGTACGCAGCAATATTTTTTTTAAAGAAATATTTCATGTACAGATTTGGTTTCGTTACTGTTTTTTATATGTTAGATAGATATATAGATATTTGGCAATGGTATTAAGCCCACGTTTTTTGGAATGACTAAAAGGAAGTAACTACTCTGCGCTAGCGTTACTGCAGAACCAGGCTTTGGATTCAGATGAGCAGAATACTAAGCCAGTGTTTAAATTGTTTGACCTTAGAACTCGCCCTAAGGAAGTTACTTATGAGACCGAACCTCGGCTTAGGGCAACACCTTCATTATGGATGGAAAGGTGCGTTGTAATATGACTTCAAATCTTTATTAACTCTTGACCAGGCTCTCTTGTTTTGGAGTCCGAAACCTAGGGCTTAACGCTGACGTGTATGTATAACTTGTGAACTGTACGTTGTGATTAGATCACCAGGATCGCATAGGATTTGACATGGGCTCATAAAGTTATCGGTTATGGCTGCGGTCGGGATGTAATGGCTCGCAGTCCTCATCAGAGTGTTTTGGTGTATCTGTGATCTGTGATGTGTGTGGCCATTGCATCAACAAATCGACAAATCGGGATTAGATTGCAAACAAGCAGATGGATCTCCTTAAGAAAAGAGAAACCATCGTAGACACCAAAGATGTTAATGGTGTGTTGCCGTCCATGCGTGCCATCCGTGTGGGATGGTAATACTATATATGCATGAGTCTACCGGCTGTATTACCCTCCAAACCAAAACATGACAATAACAAGCATTGACGTAGTAATTGCGGCAGGAATAGGTAAGGTGGTGGTACCAAATACCCGGGCGAGACGTTGCGGTACTCTGCTGCCTAGTATTCACGATAGTTGTAACACGTAAAGCCAATCATTCGCCTTCTACAAACTGCCTGGTTGAATGGCAGATAGATTCACTAAACGGGAGCAAAATGAAACTCATTTTGCACCTGTGTTGGACAATTAGTATTTAAAACGAGGACTCCATGCGGCTATACAAAAACTGATCTTTCTAGAGTCTAGACCACCGAGGAGCTCATTTAAACTACGTTCTTTACAGCCTATCATGTACTGTGTCTTTTGTCACTATATTACTAATACTTTACGCTATGTTGTAACAATAGATTGCAGTATGTGGGTTTGCCGAAAATAGATATAGTAGGGTCTCTTACTCTAGATCTGTCGGCTACATGCGGCACTATCTCAATTATTGTTTATACATTCATTTATCATTAGTCACGGCTGCCAATATTGACGGCGTATTTGTGTTTGAGCGGATTTCTTCAAGGCCGACTGACTGCTTAAAATTTATCGTGATCTTTTATGTTTTTCCATATACTTTTAATATCTGATAATATTACTATTGTATTAGATCTATATGTATATACAGTTGACCTTATGGGTCGTAACTGCGTCGTTGGGCTTTTTGGGCGAGCAGAGTGCTCAGCCAGAACATAAATTAAAACTGGGCCTATAAACGCCCGCGCTAAGGGCTGTCTCCTGTGAGACCGGACCTCGGTTTAGTGCGACGTTCGGACTAGTGGTGGTGGGAGGAGTCGTGGCATTGCGCCCCGTGTTAGGCGCGGGGCGATAAAGAAGTCTTCGTCGTCGAGACCGGCGACGACGGAGTAGTGTTGTGTGCGTAACGTCTGAGTTGGCGTTGTTTATTGTTTTGGTAATAGGATCCGTTCTAGAGATTACTCCTTATAGGCAGAATAACAGACAGACATAAATTTTAAATGATTGTTTAGGTATTAGTATCGCAAAAATAACACATTGCACTCGAAAAAAACCTAGTTATTTTAAAATCACAGACATATATTTCAGTTTTATTTATATGTATAGTTTATACATATTTATTAAACTACTAAGTCAGGAGGATAAGGTAAATTGCTAAAAAGAGTGAGGTGCGAAAACACCCGAGTGTACTCCAAGTATGATCAGCATGCATTGACATAAAAATGTGTGAATTGCTTGTTTCTGTGGTGTGGCATGTGTATAATGTCAAGGCCACATTATCGTCCGGTTCGTGGTGCGTTGTTGCCTCGAAGTTGTATGGCGAACTAGGTGGTCAACATATACTTCGTTGACAATTGACAATCAAAGTGAGATGAACTTGTTTGCGGTAGAAAACAGACAGAAGCTCGAAGATTCGCAATACAGGATTGGCCACACACATACGATAACACTAATCTTCGCCGTAGAGCGATAATGTAGCCATATCATCTGACTTCACGTCCTTGTCGTGAGGATAAAGACACTAAACGAACATCGATATCTATATAAGTGTTGAATATTTCTTCGATATAGTTGTTGTATGTTATATGCCTGTTTGTTTGCTACCATATAATACAAAAAGAAATAATACTAAATCGCACCAGCTTGACCTAGAAATCCATACAACCAAATTAAGTAAAGGTCAATTTAATTTGAATTCTTGCACGACTTTTACACATAATTATCTATAAATCTTTGTCTTATACGTTGTCACTGCAATCTGTCAACGGGCTCGTAAGTCTGGCATAAAATACGACGTCGGAGTACTTGTAGTAATCGTTGAACCGCGAGCGGTTTGTCGATTAGTCACTGAAACATTCCCCGCGTTCCGATCTTCTATGCAGATCACTGCTTGCTCATACCGAGGGCAAAATATTAACTTGCATTGTCTCGGCTCTGTTTATAAACTGTGCTCAGGATTTGGGAAGAATTTTGGAACGGTTAGAAAATGAGTAAGATCTGTATTGTTTTTATTGATTTATATACTTTATCATTTTATAAGATACTAGCTATGCTCGTAACTTCATCCGCGTGGTAAAACTTCTAAAATAAAAGTAGCCTAAGTTACTCTTTTTTACCTCAACAGGTTTAAAAGGTAGACAGTTCAGGGGTTTTACCTGTTTAGTTCCTACCTAACCTAAAACTATCCTATATCCTTTCACGGGTCTTAAACAATCTTTGTACTAAATTTCATTCAAATTGGTTCAGTGATTTAGACGCGAAGAAGAGACAGACAAACAGACAGTTATTTTAGTATTTATAATATTAGTATGGATTAGAGAAGCAGATAGAACATTCAGTTTACTCCGCCGAACTCACAAGAAAACCGGGCGTGATGGTACAGACAAAAATAGCCTGAAGAGATAACTAATGCCTATAAACCAAAGATATCATGACACGTGACAGGGACATGTAATCACGCATGGGGAATGGGGAAAGATTGCTTAAGCACTAGCGTTATTGCGGTGGGAATATGTAAAGTGGTGGTATCATTCTCGGGTGAGATGCAGTGATATGTTTGGTTTACCGTTCACGTTTTATGAACTGCCTAGCAGAACGGCAGATGGTTTATTCTTAAAAGCGAGCCTGGGCCAACTCCGATAAAAGAGGGATTTTGTACCCCCCTTTTATTGGAGTTTTGTATGTTTTTTAGAGGGGGATTTGTATGTTATTTAAAGTTTTGTTCGGGATTATTTTGCGCCTGTAGTCTCGTTAACTTTTCAGCTTATATCCCTAAAATATTGTTTAATGCAATATTATTTAAAATTTCAAAAAAAAATACGTTGTAATTTCTGATCATAACATTAAACATAAGTGACAAAACTGATTGTAGAGTCAGATATTATCAAATAAATATCCACTAATCAATGTTTACTCAAGTTAGATAATGGTATTCACCGCCAAAAACTTAGACGTGTTTTACTGTATTAATCGAGCCCAGTATAAAAACAGGCATAAATTTTAATATATTTATCACATTCGTTATGTTTTTACGATGTCCAGGTGTAAAACAAATTTATAACTAAGTATAAAATTTATCGTTAAAATTTAACATAATTTAAACGAGAATGGCTGTTGTTTGGTTATCGAAAAGCGATGGTCGCCAGCGGGCCGTGAAGGCGGAGACACATTGCACCGCGGTTGCACAACGTTTCGCGTCGGTGCACGGCGGCCGGCGCCGGCGCAAGGATGCTAGTAGCTGTGATTTATGATACTCCTATAGTTAATTTGCTGTTTATATGTCAAGAGAATTTGAAGATACTCAGATACTCGTAAATTATAACTTAATTTGCGAGATCATTCAAATTTCAACTTCATCTGCATTTCAATACAAATTTACATTGTAATTTATGGCACTTTTTAGTTTAGGTATTTTTTAACATTTTTCATTTTAAATAGGATACGAGGAACACATACATTTAACACACACACACACACACATATATATATATATATATATATATATATAATAAGATAGCTAAACAAGTAGATGGGTCTCCTGATGGAAAGAGTCAACCATCGCCTATAGACACCAAAGAAGTTAATGGTGCGTTGCTATCTTGTGACGAGGTGTAATGCCATATGCATAAATTTACCGGCTACTTTACCCTCCAAATCGGAACACGACAGTGCAAAGCACTGACGCTATTGCGGCAGGAATAGGTAAGGCGGTGGTACCAGACCCGGGTGAAATAATGCAGAACTCTAACACCTGATAGCCACGATGGTAGTGACTTATATAGCCAATCGGTCGCCTTTTACGACCTGCCTGGCAGAACGGCATTAGGCCTATTCTTCAAAGGAGCCCGGGACCAATACGGGTCAACGGTAAACTTATTATCCCCATTCAAACATACATACATAAATCTCTTTCTCTTTTAGAGATCTTATGCTTTTATCCAAACGAAAGTACTTACTGCTTAATACTAGTAACTGCCTGTAGGATAATAAATTAGCAGAAATCACGTCAAATAATAGAGCGTATGCTTTACGTAGAACTAACGAGGAAGCTTGTACAATTCATACAGTGGATATTTTTCATATTAAATACCAGCTGAGTCCGCGACTTCGTCCACGTGAATAGTGATTCTGTTCATTTTGAGTTCATAGTAGAATCACCACTTGGCTGCCTCCTTTTTCGAAAGGTTAACATAAACGCCTTACGACTCTGATTGAGATGAGGCTCAGGTGCGGTCCACATAGGCAGGCATTTGTGTGATAAACATTAATGTTTATATGTCTGGGTCTGTGTTGTTATGTAACACTAGCTGTGCCCACGACTTCGTTCGCGTAAATTAAAAAAAGTAGCCTAAGTTACTCCTTATTACATCAGCTATCTGCCAGTAAAATTCCCGTTAAAATCGGTCCAGCCGTTCAAGAGATTAGCCGGAACAAACAGACAGACAGACAAAAATTGTAAAAAAATGTTATTTTGGTATTATGTACCGTGTATACATCCATATACATTTAGTACAAAGCGGTTATCTTAATATTACAAACAGACACTCCAATTTCATTTATTTGTATAGATTATTTTTAAAAAAATGTTGCTGTGAGCTTTAGAACACAAACACACACACAACACTTTAATATACGATGTTTTAGTACGTTCTTTTGGGAATGAATAATTTTTCCTTCATAAAAAGTATTCTGGATTGATCTATGTTCACCGTCATATCTATTTTCATTAAAAACCGTCAAGCGGTTTATGTTAGATATGATAACAAACAGACAAACAAAAAGTTTAAAAATCGTATATAATAATGATAATTCTCCACCATTAAAAAAATGTAAAACATTGCTCAGTTACAGTTATATGTAAAAAAAGATATAATTGTTATCTTGAAACCGAATATTTTATAGTGCATTTCTATCTGTCTAGCAGGGATAAAAGGCAAAATACGTAAATTTTAACGACTACTTTCGAAGCCGGAATATGACAATGATAAGCCTGAACTTTATAGCGGCCGCAATAGGTAAAATATAATAATGGGTACGTTGTCACAAAATCTACCACCTAGTATATAATAAGAACATATAAATTTAGCATTCACTTGACTTTTACTAATGACATTACTTATGGAACTGTTTGTAAAGATTGAATACAATTACGGCAAAGTTTTAGACGTAAAAATGAAGAGGAAAACATGAAAACAAATGACTAACGTTACTTATACTAAGAGAGTAATTAAGAACCTTCCCCATTTCTGATAGTCGATTGAAAATTAATCCCCGACAAGAAGCACTTTTGGATAATTTAGGTCCTTAAAGAAAATTATGATTTTCTTCTGTAAATGTTGCATCATGCGTCTGCAATGACAACACCAATCTTCAGAATTAAGGCGTCTTATTGTAAAATCTTAGCCAGTTAGCATTGCTAGTGACATAGCCGATAAGGTTGGGCTGTGGAAATACCAAATCAGTACAACACAAATAAAGGCATATCGACTGCACTGTCTCGTCTACTCCAATAATCTAAGAGCCCACCACACAAAACCAGACTTGGTCGTAAGACTACCAGATGATACATACATATATAATTAGTCACGTCATTAATGCGGGAACACGAAATGGTGATGCTGCAGTGTAAAAAACCTGGAGGCGCTTTTAAAAAATGAAATAAAATAAAATACTAGAAATAGGATATTGTTAGACTATTATAGTAGACGAGTAGACAGTGCAGTGGGTATATATGCTTTTATTTGTCTTGTACTGATTTGGTGTTTCCACAGCCTTATCGGCTATGCCACTAGTAATGCTAACCGGCTACGATTTTACAGTAAGTCGTCTCAATAGGGAAGATCTAGTTCTAATGTCAGTGCACACGCATGATGCTAACAATTACAGAAGAAAATCATGTTCTGTAAGGACCTAAATTATTCAAAAGCCTTTCCTGCCGGGGATTGATTTTCAATCGACGACCAGAAAAGGAGGTTCTTAATTCGGGTGTTTTTTGTAATGTTCTTTTTTGGGATTTAAATTAATGAAAACCTGATTTAAAATTTCTTTGGATATTTTTGGATTCCTCGGGATACAGGAGATAGGCATCGGTTGTTGCATTTAAAATATATGTGGCTACATGTGTCATTACCATCGTGACCACTAGGTGGTAGTGTTCCGCAACGTCTCACCCGAGTAGGTATTTGGTACCACTGTCTTACATTATTCCGTCCCGATAGCGTCATTGTTCGTCATTGTCGTGTTTCGGTTTGGAGGGTAACATAGCCGGTAGACTTATGCATACGGCATTGCCATCCCGTCACAAGGATAGTAACGTATCATTAACATCTCTGGTGGGGCTATATGCGAAGATTCTCATTATATTCGGAGAGCCATCTGCTTGTTTGCTATCTAATAAAAAACATATAGGTACGCGATTGAAAATAAGTGCGATACATTTAAGAACAGTCGTCTCTCCATTTCTAAGGATCTTGAATGCCCTGTCGGATTTATGCCGTGTTGGTCCCGGCCTCCTTTGTAGAATAGGCCAACTGCCGTTCTGCCAGGCAGGTCGTAACAGGCGACCGATTGGCTATCGAGTCACTACCATTGTGGCTATTAGGTGGTAGAGTTCTGCATTGTCTCGCTCGGGTCTGGTACCACCGCCTTACCTATTCCTGCCGTAATAGCGTCAGTGCTTCTCGCTGTCGTGTTCCGGTTTGTAGGGTAAGGTAGCCGGTAAACTTATGCATGTGGCATTAGACCTCGCCACAAGATAGCAACGCACCATTAACATCTTTGGTGTCTATAGGCGATGGTTGACTCTTTCCATCAGGAGACCCATCTGCTTGTTTGCTATCTTATTATATATAAAAAAGAAAAATCTTGACTCTGTCGCTGAATATCTGACTTCCACTTTCAGTAGCTAGATGAAATGAAATTCTAATTTAAATCTTCAGTTGTTTGACTGTCTATCCGGGCCTTATCTTCTTCATCTTTCCCCTCTAACTTAATGACCGTCAATTTTCATGGTTGTCAGGGTTTCTTCTTGCTATATGCCCAAAGTTTTACTTTTTATTTATGATTTACTTCTAAGATAGATAGAAGATAGAAGGAAATAAAAACATTTGACAAAAGTAAACTAACATTGGATACCTCTTTGTTTCTTTCTCTATTGGGAAAATGTGAGTTTTCAAATTGTATGGAGGCGAATAAAATGCTACTCGTAGTTGGTCGTTTATTTTGTTTACTTTTTAAAAATGTAACAATAGAGAGTTAATACAATTACGCTTGAACACGTAGCAAGTGAGGCAATAAAATATGTAAACACAAATGAATAAGTAGCGCGTTATCTAGAACAAGCGGTGCGGTGGGCTCGCCTTTATTCGGCTCGTGCATAGGGTTGCCAGACCGTTTAGGATATGCACCATGAGATATGTCGTACACAATAGAAAACAATGTCGACGTATTAGTTTCACCTGAATATATATAACTTGGCTGGACACGCGCCTGATTGTCTTGATACATACATACATTACATACGTAAGAAAATCACTTTTGGTGCCGATTAGCTTGAAAGTTTGAACACGTCTCCAGCTTCGATGGCAATGCAATAATTTCATAATTTTAACCTCATATCCTTGCCTGGACTACCAGGACTAAAGGAGGGTCACAAGGATTAAAGGAAAATAGTTTTATATGTATGTTTAGTTGATTAGTATAATTAATATACATTGGTGGATGTTAGTACTTGCGTTAGTACAAAAAAATATCTGAACGCCAGATTTCTAACAGGGTAGACAGAAATATCATATAATATAACGATGGCCAATCTTATACATGTTTGCCGTGATGATTTTTCTGAAAGAAGATTGATGAATGTTAAGCTGGGTATCCACTTGTGTAGCCTCGCGACGAGCTGCCTCGTAATGAGCGTGCCACAGCTGCGGAAAGTTCATGCATCTCCACTTGAGCCTTCATAGTATCGTATTGAACGGTAATCTTCAACCCGAGCCGCGATGTTCTTAATTTCTCATTAACCACTATGGTTGACGCTCGTAAAGTCGCTGCAACATTTTAGTATTTAGTCACTACAAAAGGAAGCAACGCCTGAAACGAAAATATCGATGGTGGATTAAAGAAATATGTCGTCAGCGAAATATTCATAAAAAATATTTTTTGTACCGCGTACCGAGTACACACCAACGTCTCCATTTATCGCACGGCTGACACTGAGGCGTATTTGAGCGTGACCATTTATGGTTTCCCGACATAATACGGCTCGCTGTGCGGCCGCCTCGTTTGGTTTTGCCTCGGTAAGCCTCGACTCGTGGCACGGTTTTCACTAGATCTGCCTCGGGCCGAGCCAGCCGGTTGGGCCGAGGCTGCCTTAAATGGATACCCAGCTTTAAGAAGTCATAAAATATGTATAAAGCATAAAATTATATGCTTTTAGGTTCGGGTGTTTAGATAATAAAATACTCCGTCAAGTCCGAATGAACTGCTAGTATTTAGAACCTGGCAACCCTACAATCGTGCACAGTCGCTAGTCGGCATCTGCATAGCCGAACCGTTCTCATTAGCTGCCCGTTACCCCGACCCGTCTCACTCAACGGGATCAGACGACCTCGGATTGCAAGCGTCTTTATCGTGTCTCTGCTCCACCGATGAAATGCTTTCATCTGTGCTTATGCTTTTTATTATATAAATAAATATTGTTGCACAAATCACACAAATTAAACCAGTTGTACACACCTGTACTATCTGCCGTATTTATATTAGTCTATACTAATACAAAAACTAAACTTTTCTTTGTTTTAGGGAGTAACTGGCAGGTTGCCAGTTCGATTTGAAAAATGTGTTGAAGGCGAGATAGTCGCTGGTTCAAATACAGTATATTAGAATTGTTTTCTTTGTTTAAAAATAATATTTATTAATAATAACACAGATTCACAAACACATTTGCTAACAATGCTCTTCACATAAATAATTGTCACTCTTTGAAATCAAATCCGAGCCTTCTTGGCCCCATTTCCGATCTGGATAGAGCATAAAAAAATTTTTGACGCATCAAAAAGCTTGTTGAAATATTTATATATTTTTTTAAAATTTCGAATATGCTTAAAATTTTGATCTCTCAACAGATAGAACGATTTGTAATGTAATTAACCACCATATTACACTATTTATTTGAAGCACTTAAATAGCAGTACTCTGTTTTCTTGGAAACTGGGGTAACTATCCCGCAATTAAATGTTGGGCCGGTAATCTATGTCTGGTTAAAATTGGGTCTTTCCTGTGACGAAGTTGTTTACTCTACTGCGTTTTCAAGTAGGAAGTTTGAAAATTACCTCTTAATGCTATATAGAATAAATTATTTATTTCCATACGGTAATGCTTAATTATCTCTAACCCTTATTTTTATTGTGATTAATTTTGTTTAAACCTGAGACCCAGATTTAAACTTATCTCAAGTCTATTATATTTTATTTTAGTAAGATTATAAACAAAGGAAATAACTTTTCTTGGGTCGAGTAAAAATTTAAAATTAATAACAACATTTTTCATATAAAAATATCATATATGAAGTATATAGTCTTACTACGCATTTGCGTACGCAATGGCCTTTGAATTACCCGGCCCATAAACATAATAAAAATGGTTCTAATCAAAATGCCTTGTGCTTAAATTCCATACGTGGTATGTGAAGTGCTACAGTTCTCGTAGTACGTCCTAAAGGTGGGGTCAAAGGCTTTCTCCGTGGGCAGTTCGCAAGTTCTTCGTCGATAAGAAAGGGAGAAAGTGGGGGTTGACGTTATAGCACGCGCGAGTAGAAAGTACTTCGTTCATTGTTTAGTTCATTACGACATTTATCAACTGTCACTCCGAGTTGTCTTCTTGCGTTTTTCATGCAAATTAGCTCCAGTTACGACGGATATTAGATTCTAAACTTGCAATTGGATGTTCTGTGTGGTCACTTAGAACACCATGTAGTAAATACGATTTTGTACCTACAGTAAATCTCAGAACAAGTGACATCTTAGTCTAGTGGTATGATTTTAGCGTTTAAGATGAGGGCCATTGGTTCAAAACAAGTTAGTGTGACTATTTTATGTTATAAATCTTACATTTTATCTGATATAAGTTTGCTTTACGTGTATTCATATATTTAAAATACGCTTGTATTTCATTTACTCCTTTTTATTTATTGTCACCAACACGCCCATCAGGATATAATCCTTACCTTAAATTACCACTTTTTACTTCGTATGTTAGACAATGTGAGAGTGACGTCAATAATTCAATCTATATTAATATTATAAATTCGAAAGTTTGGATGTTTGGATGGATGGATGTTACTTACTAAATCACGCAAAAACTATTGAACGGGTTTGAATGAAATTTAACACATAGGTAGATGATGAACTGGAACAGCACTCTCACCTCTGGGATGGATTCACCAAATACCAGCTGGAGACACTTGAGGCGATAGAGAGGCGTGCCAAGAGGCTCATAAACGACGATGATCTGGTAGGCATAAAACTCCAGTCTCGCTCATTGCCACAGAGTGTCTAGTTCATCGGTTTTTTATCGGATACACTTTGGAGAGTGCGCTGCGGAATTGAACGACTTAATTCCGCCATTGACGTTTTTCTATCGATCGTCGAGGCGCACAGATTCTAGTCATCGCCATAATATGGTGGACTTTCCACGTACTCGAACAAAGCGATTCGATTGGACATTCTTCATTCGAACCGCAAAGGACTGGAACATGCTTCCTGAGTTTGTGTTCCTCGACAAGTACAATCTTGGGATCTTCAAGAGAAGAGTGAACAGGTATCTTGTAGGGAAGCGCGTTCCATCTTAGGTCGCGAGATCATGGTCAAGCTCTTCCCTATCGATAATAAAAAAGCACATACGCTACTTTTTATCCCGGAAAATTGAGGTGATCCCGCAGGGCAAAAACTTTTATAATGCAGCGGGGCTGCACGCTGTAGCTAGTAATTAGTAAGTAATATATGTAAATTTCGCCAGCAATGTTAAATATTCCTGTAATCAGTTTACACAAATGTAAAACCAGTGAACGTTACAATTGATGTGAACGATACCAAAAGAAAATAGCGGCAGGTTGAACAAGTGACGTCGACGAGTCGTGGTTTATTGGCATTACGTCATTAGCGCTTAAGATAAAGGTCGCTGGGTTAAATCTAGCCAGTAGGTACCTACAGTACCGAATTAATTTTTGTTTAAGAAATTTGTTAAAAGGTAAGAAAATGGAAATTCTAATTGCTAGTTATCTAACGTGTAATGTTACTGATTAAAATCTGCTCGTATCTATGTTAATCTTAAGGGATCTTACGTCACTGTCATACAACAATTTAACTGTCAACTATTATTCTTAATAGGGAAAGTAACAAGATAAAATTTCGATCGAATTTACTCATTTTAACCCTTTATTGTACACGCATTAAAATGTCAATACATTATTAAGCTAATTACTAAGAGAAAATATACAACAAAAGGACGATCTTATCGCTTATGAGCGATTTTTGTTTGATAGCAAAGACAAGAAAAATGTGCATATGTCTGTTAGAATTTACTTACGTTGCGTTTGCATTATCGCTCTACGGCGAAGATTCGCGTTATGGCGATTTTTGTGGCCAACCAATTTGCTGAATCGCGAATCTTCGGGCTTCTGTCAGTTTTCTACGGCGATTAAGTTCATCTCTCTATTCCATTGGTGCGCATCGCTAGTTAAAGCGAGATAAACAGTTGTCGACGGAATACAGCATATAAGGGACGGTGTAACGAAATATTAAGAAATTATGTCATTTTTACATTCATTATTTTAAATGATGGAAATTTTTTTATTGTGGGAAATGTAAAATTTGCATTTTATGATTATTCTTATTTTCACACCACGCAGTATATTTGCTTTACACATTGGTAAGACTCGTCGCACACGCGGAACTCTGGAACCAGTCGTTTATTTTGCGGGGTATGTTGCGCACGATACTTTGCTTATTTTGTGTATTTCCTTAAATTATACTTTTTTTTTAGAAAAACACTGGAGTATATACATTTAATTATACGAAGTTCAAGGTAAAATATACATCTAAAAAAAAACAAAAATTTCCCTTACAAATTTCCAACGGTTTTCATCTCAGAATCATGGTCCAAATATATGGTTTTGACTTTTGGTAGACCGCCTCTAACACGCTGGCCAATAGTGCTTCATAGCGCGACTATAAAGTTTTGTTTTCGACATCGCACCACAAGTCTTCGCACAGTAATTTCTATTGATATTTTATAGCTTTCTATGTACTATAAAATTTGTCTATTAATTTTAGAGCGTAGATATAAATATATATTTGTAATAAAATATTTGCCTATTTTCCCCGAGAGTTGGCATGCATTTCTTTTTTATTTAACACATGTTTCGGGACAAGATTTCCTAAGGAGTTAAAAGTAAACATAATATTATTAATGTGTATATATTTACTTATTTTAGTGGTTATCAATCATTTTCAATATTTATTAATCTTTTTTTTTTATTTCATAAGATAGCAAACAAGCAGATGGGTCTCCTGATGGAAAGAGTCAACCATCGACTATAGACACCAAAGATGTTAATGGTGCGTTGCTATCTTGTGGCGAGGTCTAATGCTACATGCATAAGTTTACCGGCTACCTTACCCTCCAAACCGGAACACGACAGCGACAAGCACTGACGCTATTGCGGCAGGAATAAGTAAGGCGGTGGTACCAGACCCGGGCGAGACAATGCAGAACTCTACCACCTAGTAGCCACGATGGTAGTGACTCGATAGCCAATCGGTGGCCTTTTACGACCTGCCTGGCAGAACGGCAGTTGGCATGAATTTAAAGTAAAATGATATTACCATTCGGTTTATTCATAATCTTATATATAAAATTCTCGTGTCACAATGTTCGTTCCCGTACTCCTCCGAAACGGCTTGACCGATTCTCATGAAATTTTGTGATCATATTGAGTAGGTCTGAGAATCGGCCAACATCTATTTTTCATACCCCTAAATGCTAAGGGTAGTCCACCCCTAAGCTTTTTATTTTATTTTTTAGATATGTTTTTTGGTTTTTATTTTTTCATGTTACAGCATTAAAAATATATACAACCCTTAATTTTCAACCCTCTACGAATCAATATATATGGCAAAACAACGTTTGCCGGGTCAGCTAGTCTTATATATAAAATTCTCTTGTCACAATGTTCGTTCCCGTACTCCTCCGAATCGGCTTGACCGATTCTCATGAAATTTTGTGAGCATACTGAGTATGTCTGAGAATCGGCCAACATCTATTTTTCATACCCCTAAATGCTAAGTTTAGTCCACACCTAAATATTTTATTTTATTTTTTAGATAAATTTTTTTGTTTTTATTTTTTTATTATACAGTATTAAAAATATATATACAACCCTTAATTTTATATTATTTAATTCATTTTTTTTAATCCAATAATTTATATGGCAAAACAACGTTTGCCGGGCCAGCTAGTCTACGAAAAGACTACATTCAAAAAATTGCTGTTTTTTTCGGGTTCAAAACAATAAATCCACGTTTCGTCTTTTGTGATAATGTGATAAACAGCATTAGAATGTCCGTAGTTGTACTTCAGTAGCATCTGTGAGCACCATTCCACGCGAGCTCGCTTCTGCTCCGCTGTCAGTTCATGAGGGATCCAACGACAACGCAATTTCCGAACTTTCAATTCTTCGTGGAAAATTTTCTGAATTTGACTCATACCAATCCCCAATAGTCCTCGAATTGTCTCATAGGTAATCCGGGGGTTTTCTTTAATTAACCGCTTAACAGTAACCACATTATTTTCGTTGACGGCAGTTGAAGGCCACCCTTCACGAAATTCGTCTTGTAAAGAAACTCGACCTCTCTCAAATTCAGCAAACCATCGCCTCACGATGCTCAAGCAAGGTGCTTCTCTCCCAAAAGTATTTTGAAGACGAGCGGCACAGTCTTGCGGAGAAAGAGAACTTTTAAAATCATAAAAAATCATCGCTCTAAAATCTTTTCGACTTCATTCCATTTTTGTTGCGTACGTAAAACTTTGATGTGAGATAAAAAAAACAATTGACAAATCATTTCCCGCCAATTGTTTTTTTATTACTAAGAAGGTTGCAACGTTTTAAAAATATAACATTCGAAACGCAAATAGTTCCGATTAGCTAGAAGTGCAAAACTTTTAGTGTGCCCCATGTATTATAAATAGTTGTTTATTCCTCAAAACATTTCAATTTGTATTTTATAAAAAGTACAAAGTACTTTTACGTTTAAACATACAAGTGCCGTCGACAGAAAGTATTAAATTGTTTGGAAAATACAAAAGTGCACATCTCAAAATATTAATTTTTGTAATTAGATCAAATTTCGTAATGGTGCTATGCTATCTGTATAGCGAATCACGTGCATAAATTTACCGACTAGCTTACCCTCTAAACCGGAACACAACGGTGACAAACATTTATGCTATTTCACGCTATAGCGGTAGGAATAAGTAAAGCGGTACTGCCAGATCTGGGTGAGATGTTGCGGAACTCTATCTCCTAGTAGTCTTGTTTCTACCATTAGATTGCAAGCAAGTAGGTGGCCCTCCTGGTGGAAAGAGAAACCATCGCCTATAGACACCAGAGATGTTAATGATGCGTTGCTATTCGTTTGGCGAGTGGTAATGCAACATGCATAAGTGTACTGGCTACCTTACCCTCCAAATTGGAACACGAAAATGACAAGCAATGACAAGCAAACAAAAAAATATTGACTCGTGTAGCCAATCATTCGCCTTTTTGAATTGCCTACAGAATGGAAGATGGTCTGTCCATCTTTCAAAGGGGCCCCTACCAACACGTATGCAGTACATGGTTCCATGTACTGTACATAATATGTAAGAAACCTGGAGACTAAAAGTACAGGATATCCTTGTTTAGGTTCCAGTCCACTGTGTGTAAAATTGTAAATCGTAGGTCATCGTAGTCGTGGAAAATAGATATATTTCATTTTCACGCCATCATAATAAGTCGGTTGTTGCGTTAAAATTAGTATTTTACTAATAATTTTGACGCAACATTCGACTTATAACCTCCTCTATGTCTTCAACCTTGATCTGATCTTCACTAAATTTATATGGAACTAAACGGAAAGTATTCACTCCCAAATAAACAAAGTATTTTATACTTATAGTATTTTATATATTTCGAAAATGGTTAATTAATGACGAGTTCTAAGGTAACAAACATAAAAAATACAGAACTCTCGATAGACAGAGGATATACTTGATTGAGAACTTCCTTTTTGGACAGTCGGTTGAAAACAAGTTTAATCTTATTAAAATTTGTATATTTACATGAGAGTTTATGAGAGAATATGAATCCAAATGCTTATTTACCGGCTAATATACTTTAATAAAATGTTCCTCATAAAATTAATAATTTGTCATTTGGTCGACACACGAACCGTGACCGAAGAATTCGGGTAACACATCGCTCGTTGCCAAACAGATTGGGTCATTCTTTTGTCCGCGTGGGAATGATGCAAATGAGCCGCTTCACTATTTCTTTGTTTGATTTCGTGAAAGTTTACACGATCGAAGAGGAAACGCGGGCGGCGACGACCCGATGTGAACGTTTTTATGTAATTATTACGTCGCCGAAACTATGCGTGTAGTGTGGATCGCTGGCGTATACATAATTTCATGATACTAGTTTCACCCGCGAATTTGGTTTTGGAAAGAGGGGAAAGTATGCAACGATGATTAGCAGTTGTAACAATTAAAAGTCGCTTTTACTTAGCACTAAAATTTATATAATACCTATGAAGTAATGAAATGGGATTATTAAAACGAAATTTGAGTGTCTCTTATCATTTCCAAGATGTATTCCTCATCTATATGTATAAGACACTCGCAACATTATATTAAACTAATTAAACAAAACTAGCAAAAAACAAAAATAATTAGTCCTAAGTCGAAGGGCTTACTGGATGCAATTGAAAAATACACATCTCCTATCAAAATGCATTATTCACCTACAGGTATATTTTTATATTACAGAGCAAACAAACACCATCGCCATCGTGCGTTGCTATCCGCATGGCGGGCTTACAATATCACATGCATAAGTCTACAAGCTACCTTAACCTCCAAATAGGAACACGATAATGACAAGCATCGACGCTATTAAGCAAGGCGGTAGTACCATATAACCGAGTAACACGCTGCGGAACTCTACCACGTAGTTTAAAAAATAATGTAATAGTATTCTAATTTAAGAAACCAAATAAGAGTGATTCGGCGCGTTGGTTCGGGCTCCTTTGAAGAATAAACCAACTGCTGTTTTGTAAGGCAGGTCGTAAATGGCGACCGATTGTGGCACTACCATCGTAACTACTAGGTGGTAGAGTTCCGCAACGTCTCGTCCGGGTATTTGGTACCACCGTCTTATCAAGCCAGTTCTAAGTAAAGTTGTTTATCCCAACGATATTGCATGGAAATGAGAGTTGGGTATGTCAGAAAGGGCATGAAAGCAGAATCAACGCGGTCGAGATGAGATCGGGAAAAACACTCGCGGACCGGGTTTCGTAATGTTGAAGTGAGAGAGATGTTAGACCTAAAAGGAAGTGTCGGTGTAAAGATGAGAAAGGGTTTACTCTGTTGGTTCGGACATGTATAAAAAGAACTGAAAGGTTAACAAAAAAGAAATACAATGCGAACGTGGAAGGATGTAGGTATCGAGGAAGACCATGACTGACATACAATGATCAGACTGATCGGGTACTATCCGAAGGTGGTGTACGGAGTCTTTGCAATCGGAGTTTTGTATGAAGAGAGTAATCAATGTGGAGGAAGTGAGACAAGTCTGCAAGGTTTGTGATCTGGCGAAAAATATATATGTTTGTATGATACATGTAGAACTGTGGGTCTCTTGGAATAATTGTTCTTGGAAGTATTATAAGTATTGTCTTTGTTCCAAGTTGCAATTAATTCAGTCACTCTGTGGTTAAAATCAACTTCATTTGCTTAAAAAATGTGTTGTCAACTAAGGAAAATTTTATTTAATTTCATGTTTATTTTTAGGTAATCGATTTGCACACTCATGGCTGTAACGAATTATTACATGTTTATCATCAGTATACTATTGTACATTTAGTACAGATGAGTGAATGTGTTAAAAATTCTTCACCGGACCCTGCTTGCTCTTGTGAGAGTATACAGATGGTGCACCGAAAAATTAAGAAAACATATCCTTTTAATGATCTAGTTACCATGGTTGTTCCTTTTCTTGAGGAAAACGCAAAATTTTCGTGTATGGCTCCAAATCGTCGCGCTCGTGGAAATCTTTAACCAGCTGTTTTTTTAGCGCTACGTGGCGAATAATCATTGCTTATTTTGTGTATTTCCCAAAATTTTACTATTTTTTTAGAATGTGCACTGTAGAGTTTAGAAATAAATCAAATCATACAAAGTTAAGATAAAAAATCGTCAAATAAATCAAAAATTCCCCACGCCAATTTTCAACGGTATTTATCTCAGAATTATGGTTTGAATCCATGATTTCAATTTTAGATAGACCGTCCCTTGCACATTGTATATTAGAGCTATAATGATGATTCTATTTTCATTACAAGTCTTTATTGTTATAAAGGCAATGTGTAAAAAATAATTTTTAGGGCGTTTGACTACGCAATTATAGAATTAAAGGTTATAAAATTGAATACAGGGCTTACCGTTTTTTACATACGCATTTTATATTCTCGGGCGCGGTTGAATTTTATTTTGTAGGAAATTATGTGTAAGAATAATGAAAAACTATATTATCTGTAATTTCTACAAGCCGAAGCCTAGTCCCGAGTTCAGAGAAAAATCTTCATTTCCACCTTATAAACAGACGAAAAAACGTTTGCCAACGATAGTGAGTAAAGGTGGCTCGAATTTCTCACTGAGAAATACGCCGTTCCCCTAGCTACTTCAGAATGTTTTTGTCAAATTTTGATAAATTTAAGTTTGCTTTGTTATAATCTGCTGTTGTTGTGTCGCATCCTGAAAAAGCATAAAGTAAAATAAATAAAATTTCTCTGCAGTAATGTTGCCATAAAACATAAAATCTGAAGGACAGTATAATTTATCAAACGACAAAAATTTTCACTTATTTTCTTCATAACTTTTTCATTTTCCATTTTATGATCAAAAGTAATGGAAATAAAGTTATAGACAAATTAATTTGCTAGAAATAATATCTTACAATATTTTTAGGATTCCTAGTTTACGAGATACAGCGTGAAAACCTTTGTCCAAGGTTGCGATCGGGAGACAAGGGTGACCTCACAAACTTGAACTTAAGCTTATACTAACATCAAAAAAATAAAAATGCGTCGTCTGACAAACGCAACCCTAAATGTGATATTTCAATGGAGTACTTGTGCTGACCTTTACTTAAATTTTCATACGTGAAATGATAAAAACCTCGCACCAGTCATAATCACTCCTAACATTTTTACCCTTATTCCCAGACACCTAACTAAAATTAAGGAGAAATTAATTTAGAAACATTTTAAGTCTGAATTATCAACAGAATTACAGAATCCTTATAGATTGGCTGTAATTCAAAATTGCAATAAAAGTACCGTATTAAGCTTAACGGTATGTAGGAAGATAGTACTTGCTTTTAACAGAAAATTATGTATATCTCAATGTTAAATTATCTTGTAAAAATAAAATTATTTTGTGTGTGTATATGAATGAACTTCTTCCTAACAGATGGATAAATTTTGATGAAATTTTTTGTGTGTGTTCAAGTGGATTTGAGAATTGTTTAGATTTAACATTGAACCCGGTAGGTGGCGCTGCGGACGGGGTCGGGTAGTATTCTATATGAAGCTTTCACGGCTACATTTAGCTTTGATCCGGGTTCAAGCAGAGGTTACTTTTAAAAACAAATCAACCTCTTAGGGGCTGAAGTAGGGAATAAAAGTTTGTACGAAAAACTATATCGGAGACATGTTTATCTACACGCAGGAGAAACTGCGCGAGACAGTTAGTTATATATGTAAAAGCTGATATTACAGCAAGTCTAATAGTTTGTGTTAAATATAAATATAGATAAACTTTTGCAAATGCCACATTTATGATTTCTCATTTCAGTATCACAGGAAACAGTAAATTAAGCTGGTATTACAGCAAGTCTAATAGTTTGTGTTAAATATAAATATAGATAAACTTTCGCAAATGCCACATTTATGATTTCTCATTTCAGTATCACAGGAGACAGTAAAATAAGCTGGCATTACAGCAAGTCTAATAGTTTGTGTTAAATATAAATATAGATAAACTTTTGCAAATGCCACATTTATGATTTCTATCCTATTGGCGATTTCATTCAAAAGATATCGTGATATAAAATGTTAAAAAAAATTTGTAACCCGGTTGACCCTACAGGACATCCCAAAAACTTCCCACTATATTGAAGTATTTTAAGCTCAAAACAATATCAACTATACCTAAGCATAGATGTTTTTCAAAGTTCAAAAATCTAAATTTTGTTGTGAATGACGGTAATTTCATTTCTGAAAAGCTGTAAGTTTTGGAAACGATGATTTGAAACTGTATTTCACGTACTTTTTATTTAAAAAAATATTGTAGAAGGTCAAAAAACACACTTTTCAAAAATTTTCGTCGACGATAGCTTCCGAACGGATAAACCGATTTGCAATTTATGCATTAGACGCAGTTTTTTGAGGAAAAGAGGTGATTTGATTTTGTATTGAATCAGTATATTAATCTGGATTCTGGAAGTTATGTTAAAAAAATACTGTTTCATCAAAATTTTTTTGAGGTTTTAAAATTTCTCAAAACTCGGTGAGTTGTTGTGAACTGGAAAGTATAGACTTTGCAGTTCCAGACGTACGTTTCCAGACGATCATTTTACTCTGCTTACTCCGCAAGGGAACCGGGCTAGGTGATTCTCTTAACAGGCCTTGAACAAAGTAAATTGAAGCAGAAAATTGCATTCTAAATGCGTAGAATAAAACCGCCTGTACGAGTATATGTGTGCGGATTTTTTTAGAGTTCAAACATAATAAATCACATTCTAAATAAGATCCATGAAATTTGCGTAAACAAGGTAGTTATGAACTGTAGCAATGTTACAACTCGGGTGGTTTATTTTATTAGTATCTTGTTAGTAATATAAACTACTCGAGGTTTGATCACAAACCTCGGTGGTGCGGTGATAATTCATCGATATTCCAGACACACGTGCTCTGATCGTGTCGATAAACACCACTTGTATGATGAGTAAACCAGTGACATTGTCGGAACCGAGAAATATAGCTTCATTGTATAGGAGATAGAAGAACTGATGTTACATATTATGTGTTTAATATCTGCATTTAAAAAGATGTATACTTTTAATTCGATAATCTGTTATAATAATATACGTTAATATCATCACGTCAAAAAGATTCGCTGATATTCTTGCAAATAAATATTTTATTTATATTTCATAGTTAAGCGACAAGACTGTTTCACCACATTCGCGGGTTTGTTGATTTGCATGGCGGGTGGTGAACCGTACGTCATATTTGCACATCTTAAGTGAATCCTACAGCTTAACGTCCTTTTTGTGCTATTGTTCCAACTATTTAATATTTTATCTTGTAAGTATAATGGCAGTAATAGAACAATTTGAACGGTTGAGATTTCGCCGAACTTTACCATCTAGAAATTCTATTGTTTTTCGTTTCGGAACACCACGCCACAGTAGGTCGCATTTTTCAAAGTGTAACCAAAGTATCTTTATTATAAATACAAACTAGCTGTGCCTACGACTTCGTCCGCGTGAAAAATTTCTAAAATAAAAACCCGCATAGTTCCCGTTCCCGTGGGATTTCCGGGATAAAAACTATCCTATGTCTTTTCGTGTCTCAAACTATATTTGCACCAAATTTCATACAAATCGGTTGTGGTTTAGGTGTAAAGAAGAGACAGACAAACAGAGTTTCTTTCACATTTATAATATTAGTATGGATGCGTTTAAACACTGTTAACGCCACTGCACACAGCTCTAAATCTATTCTAATCTTCACCAGCTTCAAGAAAATTACTATTGTATTTAACATATAAAAAAGAAAGATGTGTAATAGTCGGATCGAGCATTTTTGTTTGTCTAATATTTATGTTTTGTAAAATGTACGGGCAAACGAACGAACCAGTCTACTTGTAGTAAACGGTTACTGTTGACATCTAAAATACAAAAGCTGAATTTAAGAGTTTTTTAGAGCATTCTCCATTACAAATACAGTACACTTCGAGTATTGACGTCTCTCCTACGACTAATGACTCAAGGTTAATTGGTTCGGAATCATCGATGATACGACCAGCTTGTCTTGATATACGGAAAAAACGAAGGATTTCGTATTAGATTTCACTGGCCAATTAGTGCGACTAGTATTGAATGTTAGGGTGTTGTTAAACTTTATATAGCAAAATTTCATGTTTCGACGTGAATGACTGCTATGCTTTTCTTAATTTGTTAGTACATTCGTTAAGCCCTGGATTTGTAGGATGTCATTTATATGCAAAAGAAAGTATGGGTAGAAATACGTAGCCTTGTAAAACGCTTGTGCTTTGAATTTCTTTTTTGAACGTAATCTTATAATTACTACGTTTTATCACAGTATACTGGAGACTAACAGTAGCCATTCTACATATACGTGATATTCGAGCAAACCACACATAGACACTTCTCACGGACGCGATATCTCGGAATGGTTTGGTACAGTTTATTCCGCACCAGTCCGAGATATCGCGTCCGTGAGAGGTGTCCATGTGTGCTCTGCTCGAATATTACTTGTATATGTAACATTGACTTCTGTTAGTCTCTAAGTATTCTGCGGTTTTATGTTCACTTTACAAATCAGTAATCCATTTGCACAACCTAACAAGAAGTATATAAGATGGTGATTTTTTTTTTTTTATATCATAAGATAGCAAACAAGCAAATGGGTCTCCTGATGGAAAGAGTCAACCATCGCCTATAGACACCAAAGATGTTAATGGTGCGTTGCTATCTTGTGGCGAGGTCTAATGCCACATGCATAAGTTTACCGGCTACCTTAACTTCCAAACCGGAACACGACAGCGACAAGCACTGACGCTATTGCGGCAGGAATAGGTAAGGCGGTGGTACCAGACCCGGGCGAGACAATGCAGAACTCTACCACCTAGTAGCCACGATGGTAGTGACTCGATAGCCAATCGGTCGCCTTTTACGACCTGCCTGGCAGGACGGCAGTTGGCCTATTCTACAAAGGAGGCCGGGACCAACACGGCGTAACGGATTTTAATAGAAGGGCATTATATCAGACCTGATTAATTGTCTTCGTGAGGTTCGAGCTCACAGCACAACCGATATCGTTTCTGCGGCTCGACTTATTGATATCAAGTATAGAAGAGTTTGCCGAACCATGGTTGAAGTGAATCGTTACTCGAGCACTTTGAGTATGAGGGGAGATGTTATATAACAATTACATGCAAAGTAAGAACTCAATAAAATGGTAGTTTAACTAGACTTCCGGCCTACACTTTGACCTTCCGCGTACCTTGTAAGCGACCTGAGTGCTAAGTGTGTGTTTTTCTTTTCGCATTCGATCGTGATCGCGTTTGGAGTTTACTAGGAATTTGTATGTGATTTATACAGCGCCACCTAGTGGTAAACTGGTTTCTCACGTTTACCACTAGGTGGCGCTGTACAAATCACATACAAATTCCTAGTAAACTACAAACGCGCTCACGATCGAATGCGAAAAGAAAAACTCACACTTAGCACTCTGTTTGGTTTTACAGGATTCCTATAGGAATGTCTAAACCAAGGCTATGTTCTGCTATATCAATCTGCTATATATTGACCGCCCCGTTGGTCGAGTGGTTAGCGAACCTAACTACGAATCGATGGAGCTCGGGTTCGATTTCCGACAGGGACAAACATTTGTGTGATGAGCATAGATGTTTGTATTTCTGGGTTTGAGTGTTCATTATGTATATAACGGTATTTATATATGTATGTATTTCTATGTATTAGTATCGTAGATTAACACCGATAACACAAGCATATAATTTGCTTACTTTGGGGTTTAGTCGATTTGTGTAATTGTCCAACAATATTATTATTGAGGAAGAAATGAAACATTACATCTTAGGTAACACATTTCTTCCACTTTTACGCAATCAAAAAAGAACGTCAGAGAAACGATAAGACGTAAGCGTTATATACCTAAGTAATAAAAATTACACGCGCTATAGACGTGTATTTTTGCACGCGCTCACAATTATGTGTCTACAAAATACTGATTTTGCGTAAGGTATGCTGGATCTGTGGCCTACCAACGTGGTTCTAATGGGGGGGGGGGGGGGGGGGGATATAGTGGAATGGCCATTAAATATGGTAGTCAGCTGTGAATACTCAATAATAGTCCCCTCACCAACAACAACAAGATATGGTAATTAGATATGGTTAAGAAGGTGTGGTAATTAGTCTGTAAGAAACACTTTTCTAGAAAAAGCTGCAAAAATCGTAAGTCTTTGTGATATGACGAGTTTATGACATCATGACATAGGCGTTTGCCTGGCAGCAGCGACATCTGTACTAGCAGAAGATCGACGAAATTACTCCAGAAGGGTTTTTGTACAGATATCAAAGAGTGAATAATCTGCCGTTAAAATATGGTGCAGAACCGTGCGAAATCTACTTCCATTTTATTTATTGATGGAAAAATGGGACTGCACAGTCTCATTTTTTCAACTGCCTCGACAAAAGCGTGGTCCTTAACTTCGAGAAGAAGAGTTTTAAATGCTCTATGTTTTGTGTATTTATACAATATTTAAAGTCCGCTTAGGATATGCAACATGAGATATGTTGCGCACAAGAGAAGTGCTATTTGCTTATGTAGATAAATATCTCGTTAATGTGTATGCCAGGGAACGCTTTTTGTAGATATTAATGTTTTTATTTGAATTATATGTATATTATATAATTATATAATTTATTCACTTCTGCTTAAAATTTATCTTTATTGCTTGAATGTAATGTTCTGTCGTATCAAGCATAATCAGTTCGACAAAATAAAAGTAACATGTTGGTCGGTTAATATATCTTTTTAACAAAAAATTATATCCCCGAAAAGTTATGTATGGTCATACCGGACCGCCCCGTTGGTCGAGTGGTTAGCGACCCTGACTACGCAATCAACGAGGCTCGGGTTCGATCCCCGACGGGGACAAGCGTTTCTGTGATGAGCATAAATGTTTGTATTTCCGGGTTTGGGTGTTTATTATGTATGTAACAGTATTTATATATGTATTTCTATGTATTAGTATCGTTGACTAACACCCATAACACAAGCAAATAATTTGCTTACTTTGGGATTAGATCAGTATGTGTAATTTGTCCCGTGAATATTTATTATTATTATTATTATTATACATTAAAATCAGTTATAATCAAACTTTCTGTTTTCATACCCTTATGGTTGGAATTTTAAAAATAATAATGGGACCACTTCCAAAGTATACCCATCCCCATAATCTACACATATAATAAAATCGTAGTAAAGTCAAAACTTTACATTGAATATTTTTTTTAAAAGAATACTTGGGGCGTGATCTACAATCGATATCGAAGCCAAAAATATAGTTTTTAGAATTTTTGTCGGTTTGTCTGTATGTATGTCCGGGGTAAACTTAAATAGTACTGCATGGATTTACTTCAAATTTTGCATGAATATTACTAACAGGTCGGCAGCTGTATCACCTAACGTTTGCAATCCGCCAGCGATCAGCGATGATATTTAAACGTAAAGAAAAACTCATTAAAAACGTCGTCAATTGCTTGCTGGTCACTTTTTGCGATGTCACAGCACCAAAACTAATCAAGCGGCAGCGACTGCCACTAACATACAAGGTAACTATGTGTCTTGCGATAACTAAGCAATTACGATAATTTTGCATTGCGAGTTACGTGATAACGCCACCCGGTCAACATATAGGCTACATATTATCACGCTATCACCTACGGGGGAGGAGCTGTGTGGAGTAAACGAAGTCCTAACCTAACGAATAACTAACCTAATAGGTATATATATTATTAATTTTTAAAATTTTACGATAGTCGTTTCTGTAAACGTTCTTGTAGCGAAGAGTCTCGACCACTATCTAAGGAGACTCCTTATAATTCTGGATCAAGGGCCAGATACAGAACTGAAGGCGGCAGCGTTAGGAACGGCACATATCGTGAGGAATTTTTTTTCCCTGTCGCCCTGATCACCGGCGGTTTAGCTGCAACGTTCACGACTATTTTGTATATTTATTTTCATAATATTGTATTTTTTTAACTTTCCGCTACGTATGTAGATAAGGAAGTTACTGATTTTGCCTTGATTTTCGAAAATCCAGTTTTCACCACATCTCCACGTTTTGAGGTCCTCCACCTCCACCGTTTCCGATTATTTTCAGGATGACGTCAGTATGTCTGTATGTGTGTATGTGTGTGTGCGTGTATGTGTGTGTGTGTGTGTGTGTGTGTGGGTGTATGTATGTATGTAAACATCTCATAACTTTTGTACGGCTGGACCGATCGAAACGCGGTTGATGACATTCGATTGAATTTCACTCAACTTAGACTTCCTGAAAATTTGGACCAAGTCGGCCTAGGAGACTTTGATGCTATTTCAAGAATCAAAATCGAATGTTATTTTCAAGGTTTACAGCCTTTCAAATATTAAAATTACGTTGTTTTTAGCAAGTCCACTTAATACTTTTGAAATAGCTTTTCTCGTTTAAAAACTGCGTCAAATGCCGTTAATTGGATCAAAATCGGTCAATTTGCTTAAAAGATTTATCAGTGACGAAAATTATTGAAAAAAATGTTTTTTGACATTGCTCCGAAATTTTTCAACCTATTTAGCTAAAACAATATTCTACATCTCAAAAATTGAGATGAATGCCATTTCAAACATCAAAATTGATCATCGTTTCCAAAGTATACAGCTTTTCAAAAATCTTAATATTGCCATGATGCCAACAAAATAGATGTTTGAACTGAAAAACATCTATGTTTATAGTTTTTACTCTTTTGAGCTTAAAATACATTAATATAGCGGGAAGTTTCAGGGATAACCTGCAGGATCAACCGTTTACCTATTTTTGATAATGCTATAATTATAAATGTATTTAAATAAGAATTAAACGTCACGTCTGTCACGTCCGCGTCGGCTACGGTGTCGTAGTCCGCCGTCGCTGTGATTAATTCTGTTTAATAATGCCTTGGCGGCCCTTTTATATTACTATCTATCCGCAGCGTGTAGCCCGCTACATTATAAGAGTTTTTGGCGAATTCCGCAGGATCACCTAATTTTTCCGGGAAAAAAGTAGCTAATGTACTATACAGGTCATTATCTACCTGTGTGTCAAATTTCATTCAAATCCGTTCAGTAGTTTTTGCATGATTGAGTAACCAACATCCATCCAAATATCCAAACTTTCGCATTTATAATATTAATTAATTAATAAATTAATAATCTATACATATAATAAAATCGTAGGAAAGTCAAAACTGTACATTGAATATTTTTTTAAAAGAATACTTGGGGCGTGATCTATAATCGATATTGAAGCCAAAAATATAGATTTGAGAATTTTTGTCTGTTTGTATGTATGTATATCTGGGGTAAACTCAAAAAGTACTTAATGAATTTACTTCAAATTGTGTATGAATATTACTAATAGGTCGGGTCAAAAGGTGATAGCGTGATAATATAGGCTACATATTATCACGCTATCACCTACGGAGGAAGGGCAGTGCGGAGTAAACGAACTCCGCGCGGACGAAGTCGCTGGCAACAGCTAGTATTAATATACAATAGATGTACGTAACCGTACAATAATGGACTATAATAATTATGTAATTCGTAACAAAATGTTTAAATATTTATGAAAATGATGTTTACGTATAAATGCATAGATTGCACTTTTATGAGTAATGAATGAAACATCCTTTCTACCAACTGGAATCATGTCTGTGCTATTACTTTCTAAATTCATTAAACATATGCTAATTGTTCCACATTCAGCGTGGAGTCTGAGTGATTTAGAAACGTTTAATTAACTTAGTAAATATATTTGGGCTTCCTAGTTGACTTTTGTATTTAATTCTTATTATTTTTTATTTAATGAGATAGCAACCAAGAGATGATTCTCCTTGTGGAAAGAGACAACCATCGTCTATTGTCATCGAAGGTCATAATGGTGGGTTGCTATTCATATGGTGGAGTTCCCCAACGTCTCGTCTGGGTATTTACTAATTAGTACCACCGCCTTAGCTAATCCTGCCGCAATAGCGTCAGTACTTGTCACTGTCGTGTTTCGGTTTGGTGGGTAAGGTAGCCGGTAGACTTATACATTTGGCATTGCTATCCCGCCGCACGAATAGCAACGCACCTTTTAACGTCTTTGGTGTATATAGGCGATGGTTTATCTTTCCATAAGGCGTGCTGCTTGTTTCCTATCTTATAAAATAATAATAACAACAATACATTTGTTCTGCAATGAGCTATGTATCATATGATTCCTGTTTGTTGTAACTCAGGGCTCTCTATAACTTACTGAAAAACATGCCGCCATCTTTTAGTTTCTCGCGCTTCGTCAGATGAAACATAGTACTTAAATTATAAAATCGCCACGAGAGACAGTAAGATAAAAAAACGCTTTTGTTTTACAAAATAATTGTAACTGTCCATATCAATGTCTAAACATTATTATAACTGCGGTAACTTCGTCTGCTAACGCATGTAGACTACAAAGTAACGGTCCTACAGTATGACACGCTTGCAGATCAACTAGGTCGATTTTATCTACATGTTAAGCTAATTTGGGGCACCAACGATGTCATGGCGCTTTATGTAATTGTTAATGTGTTTGGAGGACCTGTTTAACTTCATTGATTTTTGGAACACGTAAAGTGTTTAGCCTGGCTTAAAAGTATACTGAAAAATTAATAATATTAGTATTTTGTGGTGAGATAATATTAGTATTTTGTGGTGAGATAATATTAGTATTTTGTGATGAGATAATATTAGTATTTTGTGGTGAGATAATATTAGTATTTTGTGGTGAGATAATATTAGTATTTTGTGGTGAGATAATATTAGTATTTTGTGGTGAGATAATATTAGTATTTTGTGGTGAGATAATATTAGTATTTTGTGGTGAGATAGTAACGCCACATGAACAAGTCTATCGGCTACTTTACTCTCCAAATCAGAACACGAAATTGACAAGCATTGGCGCTATTTCGGCAGAAAAAGTAAGGTGGTGATACTAGACCCGGGTAAGACATTGCAGAACTCTACCACTTAGTAGTCACGATGGTAACGACACGTATAGCCAATCGTTTGCCTTTTACGAACTGCCTGATAAAATGTAAGATGGTCTAGTCTTTAAAGGGAGCCCGGATTAACACGGGGGATGTAAGACAAACAACTATGTATGTTGCTTATATTTAGTATTGTTCACGTTGGTACTAGGCGAGTCTTATTATTTTAGTTTTTATTTACTTCGATACCTTAAGTGGAACGTGGAACGTGTACACGTGTTTTAATACTTCGTCAATCCTAATAAATGATTACATTTATTGGAGTTTTGATGTGGATTGGGCTCAATCTCGACAAGTTTCGTACTTGCAACTTTCTGCGATCTCCATGCTCGTCATTGTTAATGCAAACTTACTGGTATATATCCCGGGACGCCTCATCCGACCATCACATTGTATGAGGTTAAATAAATGATTCAACAACGGTTATCGATCTACATTTTTTCAGTATTCCAAAATTGTAGATTATTACTAATTTGCAACGTAAAAAATGGTCTAAGCAACCGTCGAGATGACAACGAGTCTCAGTATTTCATTATTCATCATCACTATAAATAGATAAAAGATTTACACCAAGGCTTAAGTGACCATTCATTTATAACGAGACTATTTTTGCTTGTTTTGATGCCCTCTCCCCGCTTTATAAGAAAAACTAGGAAGTGGCCATTGACCAACCGCTCCTCCATGTTAAATATTTATTACGTATGAATCTAAAGTAAAAAATGAATAGATACACGTCTGGTTTATTTTTAATTTTTTATTTTTTTATTAGCACTTTTGGGTGTGTTTAATTGTACCTACAAAGGGACTAATAATTTTTATTTTTTTGCCAAATTTTGCCTAAACTAGGAGTCGGCAACCTCCGGCTCGCGATCCACATGCGGTTCGTTGGATGTGAAGCTGCGGCTTTTTAGTACTTACACAAATATTATTTACTTTGTAAAAAAAGTTCTTGAATGACCATGCAAAACTAATAGCTCTCATTGAATTTGCTTACTCAATAATTGTTTGGTATTGAAGTTAGTGCTGTAAGTTAATGCTTGTTTTAATTTTTTTACTTAAATAATAAGTGATTATCTAATCATACCATATTATGTATATTATCTGACATTTTGTGAAAAACACTACTTACATATAAATAAATAATATTTTTCTTATGAAAAATAAATTATTTTAATCAAAAAACTTATTTATGCAAGTATTACTTAATATTGGAAAAAAAGTGTGGCTCTTTAAAAACTTTGAAATTTTGTAAATTGTAATTTTTGACTCTTCCGACTAAAAAGGTTGCCGACCCCTGACATATACTCATCCAAGCGGACTTCAGCACTGTCGCGGTTGCCCGCGCTTTTCAAAGTATAATTTTAACGTTTTATTTGATCTTATATAAGATCTACCAAGATTATCTACCCCCTTGTGATAAAAGATATGACGTGGTTTACTCCCTCCTCCGCTTAAAAAAATGATGGCTCGTAAGGCGACAACCGATAGCTAACCAGCAAGCATTTTCAGTGCCGAAGTTTAAGTAGCAGGATAAGTTCTTTTACCATTATTAAAATATAATCGCTTGTATGTGCAAAAAGTAGCGCGCAGTGCTAGTGTCAGACTCTAGAGTCTAGAAGCATTGGCTAGCGGCCGCGAGCCTTCACGTGGGTATGCACGCACACGCGTGGCAGCTTGCTACGTAATACTTGTTTTTTGGTATACGTGAAACACGTGCTTGTATTTCCTGTAGCGGCACGTCTCGCACGTCGCACCGTCCGCCAGATAAGGAGCTACCGGCCACTGCCACCTTTAGTGTGAATTAAGCTTAATTATTCGTAGACAGCGCTATAGCATCGACCTTTCAAATTTTTAGCCATATATATATATATATATATATAATAACAGTAAGTACAATAATCGGTCGCCCATTACCTGTACCTATGGAATCCGGCAATAGATCTTCACCTAAATTAAACTTCAGTGCAAATAGATGTACCCATCTAAACAAAAAAAGGATTTTCAAAACCGTTTCATAAATGACCGAGTTCTGGGGTAACAAGCAGAAATAATAGTTATTTAAAAATTTAAACTGACTCGAAAGTTGATAATGATTTTATGAAATTTGGACTGTTTCCCAAGTTGAAATATACCCAGTTTAAATCAAAAAGGAATTATGTCGATGTGGCTTTTAGTTCTGGAGATTTCCGTCGACAAACGAACAAATATATAAACATATACGAAATTTATTAAACGTACTTGGATGCCTCAATCACCCTAAATATATCATCTTATTCAAATATTATCCAATTTCAACAGTATTATGTGTCAAACTGATAACCTTTGTTTTTTCGTCGAATTGACAACTTCCTTGTTTTTGGGAAGTAGGTGGAAAAAGGAGCCCATAGTGTAATAATATTTAAAATATTTTTAAATATTAATTCGTGAAAGATTCGTATATTCTCTCAATAATTAATTTTCGGCTCCATCTCCAAATAACTTTATTTAACTTTTTTGATCTCCGCTATAAACATCACCGTAATAAGGTGAAAATTATGTATACAGTATCTATAAAGTAAACAAAATGAACATTGTAATTCAATTAAGAAGATTAATTAACTACTTAGGGTTTTAAGTTTTAAATGTTAATTTTATACTCACTGTTTCTATGAATAACTAATCCGTTTTGCTAAGTTTTTGCTTGGATATTAACCCACATCTTAAATTTAATGTTTTAGGTTTTTGCTCCATTTTGAAGTTCAAATATAAGACGAATCCTTGACTTTCAATATTTTCTGTATATTCTTGTTGTGTTATTAATGAGGAAAAAAGTTGCTTAACATATTAAAATATACCAGCGATCGCTCGCTGGTAGAATTTCGACTGTAAGTGATTCATTCTCTCATTCTCAACGGATTCTATTATCTTGGAGAAAAAGCAAGTAATAGCTATAGGCTGATAGTTGGACGAGTCTGAACGATCGCCATTTTTAGGAATTGGGTGTACTAAAGTCTGGTGCTTACTTGTATTTGAAAAGGAAATAACAGGAACGGATGTAAGAGTTGTGGTTAATAATGTAGCATTGAACCAAATGGATGAGTGTTTAGCAGAAATGGAAGGTACACCGCTGATATCAAAAGAAGAAAATTTGCAGGAAATAGTGAACAGAGCATTAGGGAAATTACTTCAATACACAGTTTTTAGTCAGGGTCTTCCTCTGCTAAGTGCTTTTTAATATAAGTGATAATTGGGTGTGCCAGAAAGGGCATAAAAGTAGAAACAACGCGTTCGAGATTATATTGCAGTAGAAAAAACGTGGCGTAACACTTGCGAGCCGAGTTCACGACGATGAAGTAAGAGAGAGATTAGGTCGAAAGTGTCGGTGTAAAATATGAAAGAGCATGTTCCGATGGTTCGGAAACGTAGGAGTGGTAGATGAAAGGTAAATGTAAAATTCGAATATGGAAGACCAAGACTGACATACCATGATCAAATTGATCGAGTGCTACAAACATACTTGTGGAAGTAGTGTCAAGGGTCTTCGCAACTGACGAGTTTGTATTTGAGTCATTAATGTGGAGACAAGAAAAATCTACTAGGATCGTTATATAGCACTCGGTTATCAATGCCCCGTCAGGGATCTGGCATGATGATATGTATGTATTATCAATATGTTCCTTATTTTAAAAAGTATCTTCACGCCCATATCCCCGAAGGGGTAGGCAGAGGTACAACAAGTGCACCCACGATTAGCCGAAGATACTTGGTCCTACAAATGTGATAGGTGGCAAGCCTATCGCCAATTGGGCACTTTCCAATCCCGGGCAACTTTGTGTTTTTCAGAAAACTGAAAAAACACTTTTCTTATGTGCCCGACCCCGGAATCGAACCTGGGACCTCAAGCAGTCAACGCCAACGCTGGACCACTAGACCACAGAGGCGACTTCCTTATTTTGCCTAATAAAATATAAGTAAAATAGTTTAGAAGTTATCTACGGGAAAAGTTAAGTGTTATAAAATAGTGATTAAATAAATACGTTGATAAACAAAATTCTAGAACGTTAGAACAGACTACAGTAGTCTATGTTCATAATTAGATGAAAATGCATTTAAATGCATTGTGTTGTTATTTGACCTCGGAGATGCGGCCTTGGTTCGAGTCGCGCGCAATGATTACCTGCCCTACAATGGCTCCCTGACCTATTTCCTTATAACCAATCTACATATGTCAATCAATGGAATTTCTAATATTACAAGCTATGAACAGTTTTGGATACAGCTTATTAAATCATTTTTACTAAATAACGTAATTTCTGTGTGATTATGACTGATTCGTTAGTTTAGTGGTAGTCCACAGTTCCTCTAAAAAAATCTCAATATCTGGAGTCTGGCGGTGGTGGTAACACCCGTATACTTTAGTTGGAAAACACCTTTTTCATCCCCTATATAGATGTTCGCTTGTACCAATCTATTTAAATAGTTTTTAATAAATTTGACCGTAGCAAAAGTTATTTAAAAATGCATTAACATTTAATACGTTAGTTATACGTTATACTCGCACACTATATACTAGATAGATATAGTGGTAGAGGAGGCTAAGAGACGTTTTTGGGATTTACTCGAGCGCGGCAGGTTAACATAAGGGTATCTCTCGCATAATGTTGAGGTTCTGCACCTAATAAGCCCTTTATAACTGGCAGGGCATCTATGGCATTAAAAAAATCTCATAACTTCGGCTTATGGAAATTATTAGATTATCTATTTTTCGTTATTCTTCAAATAAAGAAAATTCACTCGAGAATGTCAAGATAACGATTTCTTTGTAACGTTGTGACCATCCCACTCCCTTATTTTACATTCAAATCGTCAAATTTTCTTAATTTTAGCTCGCAATTAACGCACCATACCTTTATCTGTTTTCAGTTTGTCCATCTCATTTTTTTATCTGAAGATGTTTTTTCCACCACTGAAATGGCAAACACATTGTATAATCTTTTATTTTTTCTATCATCTTATGTACAATATTCAATAGATCCCCACGACGCTCGAGTAAATCCTCATTCAGCATCTTGGGATTCCCTGCTACGTAAATAGTAAGTAAATTTCTGTATTTGGCAATTTTGATGTTAAATGAAGATTTATTTATGAAAATAAAATAATTATTAATGATGAATGAATGAGAACCTTCACACATCTGTACTCATCTGGCCAGCTGACCACGTAGTGGTGAACTATTAGGAGTTTCATTACACTTTATCTAACAGGGAACCGGGGTTATGATATTAATTTTTGTATATCGTATAAATCTTTGCTATAATGGTAATAAAAAAACAATATTGAATTGACGCTCAGGTGAACTCTTACCATCGAGAGTCTAGACAATTACGTTACCGCCTTAACTTAACGATAGGGAATATCGCAAGAGCATTAATGTTTCAGATTTCTATATAGTTACTAGACAAGGCACGAGCCACGACACTTGTGGCCCACCAAAATGAAATCCATGGACTCAACTTATTTCATTTCGATGTGGACTGCGGCGATACGCGTTACATGATCCAAACATTCAAAATTTTAAAAAGAGATTTGTATTGTTTTACACCTTTGTTCATTTATACTAAGTTTTCTACCAGTATATTACAAATTTAGTTCACGCAAATTGGTTTACACTGTTAACGAAATGAAACACGACTTCTACTCAGCATAGATTCTTTGGTACGTAGTACATTATTCTTTCTGTCGTGCTTGACATTCTCTTGTTCTAGTTAGAAGAATAAGGCAGATAATTTATGCATGTGGCACATCATCACTACACGGAGAGACCATTAGTATCTTTGGTCTCTACGGGCAATAGAATCTCTTTTTCACTATCTGCTTGTTGTTGTTGTTATTTTACATCCGCTCCCATGCTTACAAATTCACACAGCGCTGTATCATACATTTTTGTGGTAGCTACTTGTATGATTGAGTGCTGTTCGAAGGTGGCGTTGAATCCTCACACCCATCGTCTTTGTATGAAGAGAATCATAAATGTGAAGTAAGTAAGATAAATCTGCAGGGATCCTGACATATGGCATTCTCCTTACTCCTTAAGGGATCTGGCGTGTAGATATGTATGTACGTACCTACATTTATGGTGTGAATCACTTGCTACCTGTCTTAACTAATAGTTATTGCCACTTTCTGATGTTTACCGGCTAGCTTACCCTCCAAACCGCAACACAACAATGGCAAGCATTAACACTATTGCGGCAGCATACGGTTAGGCGGTGGTATCAAATACCCGGGCGAAACGTCGCGAAACTCTATCACTTACTAATCACGATGGTACTAATATGTATAGCCAATCGTTCGCCTTTTATGAACTGCTTAGCAGAGTTCTGGTCTATTCTTCAAAGGGAATTCGGATCGACACGTGTAAACATTTGAAATTGTAGATATTCAAATAAACACTATGTCAATATCATACAAAATGTTAAATATTTGCAGACTATATTATGGTAGAATACGTCTATATCAATACATTAATATGCAATATCACTTAAACAACAATTTTTCAAATAAAGGTTTTTTCATTTTTTCCTGAAAATTTTGTGAAATTGTACTGTAAGATTTATTCACATTTAATTAGTATGTGATCTGTAAATGCATTATTTTTTTGAAAAAAAAAAAGGTTTTAGAAAAAAAATCGAGTGCAACTCGTTCGGGCAGATATTTTATAAATAATGACAGAAAATAGACGTTCATACCTCTGTACTGTATTGTAGTACTACAATTTCGATTCAATTAAAGTGATCGTTGGCAGTAATTTGCATCGGTGGCATAACAAAGCATCGATTATTTGATAAGTCGCATTGTTATCGCTCCATAGTTGAATACTGGACACACGCGAGCATAAACTGATATTCTATTATGTCGCACGTTCATGAATCGATATTTATAATATTATTTTATATTACAGGAGAGCAAACAGGTAGATAGCTCTCTTGGTGGAGATAGCCTTTGTCTATAATAAAATAATAAATAAATATCAGTGCACAAATTGCACGAATCGATCTAACCCCAATGTAAGGAAATAATTAGCTTGCGATGTGGGTGTTAGCTAAATATACTAATACACAGAGGTACATACATAAATGCTCAAACAGACTTAATAAACACCCAAACCTAGAAAGTATACAAACATTTATCATTGCTCATCATATAAATGTTTGTCCCTGTCGGGAATCGTACCCGAACCCCATTGATGTGTTGCCAGATTCGCTAACCACTCGACCAGCGAGTCGATCTAATCTAGAAATGTATATAATCTAAAACACTGAAATGTGGACCATATCGTTTTCCCCGTGTTGGTTCCGGGTTCCTTTGAAGAATAGACAAACTGCCGTTCTGCCAGGCAGATCGTAAAAGGCGACCGATTGGCTATGCGAGTCACTACCATCGTGGCTACTAGGTGGTAGAATTCTGCATTGTCTCGCCTGGGTCAGGTACCACCGCCTTACCTATTCCTGCCGCAATAGCGTCAGCGCTTGTCGCTGTCGTGTTCCTGTTTGGAGGGTAAGGTAACCGGTAAATTTATGCATGTGGCATTAGACCTCGCCACAAGATAGCAACGCATCATTAACATCTTTGGTGTCTATATGCGGTGGTTGACTCTTTCCATCAGGAGACCCATCTGCTTGTTTGCTATCTTATGATATAAAAAAAAAGATTTTTTTAAATTTGATTAGACACGAATTTCACATGTGTTGGCACAAAAATAACGAGTAGAATATTTTTTGGTCACAGGATTGCAAAGAAGTAGTTGAGTCTCTTGATGAAAAGACATAATCAACACCTATAGAAACTAAAGATGTTAAAGGTGCATTAGTAACCGCGTGGCATGGGCGTTATTGCCATTTGCATAAATTTTGTAGTTCCTTGGTGAAATTGATGAAATTTAATATTTTTTTTACCCTAAGAAAATATCTATGGCTTAAATCTATTTGTTTTTTTCAGAATATGTACTCAACAGGTAACAGCATCGGTGAAAAGACATAATCATCATCTATAGATACTAAAAATGTTAATGTTGCGGTGCGGTATGTATGGCAGGGTCAGGTACGAATGTAATAACTATTAAATTAAAAATTATTTATTCAGTATCATATTTTTACAAAAATGAAAAATGTGAGTGATGAATGTAGTCTCCTTTTAAGTACACGAGCACTTGTGTTAGGAGGCGCCACTCTTTCTTAACAATAATCCTTTGATACTTTAAATATAAAAGGTACTAAGTAAGGCAAGTGATATACTTAGAAGTACAATATATGTAATTAGCAATTTTTTAAGAAGATTAAAAAATTGTGCAAGTATATATAAACGTGTGTGTGTATAAATTTAAATGTGTGTGCGTGTGTATGTGTGTATGTGTGTGATTATTTGCATTCGTAAGGTTTTACAACAATGCAATACAATTATTAAATAATTTAATATTTCTATTTTTTATAGCATTAAAGGTATTTAATACTCATTCAATCAAGTCTTCAGTCTCATCATAATTTAATATTTTAATCCATGATTTCAAAGATTTTTTCAAGTATTTTTGTTTCTGGATAAATATTTAGTATCTTATTAACTTTATTATACAGGTATGCAGATACTACATGTATAAATTTACTAGCCCAAAAAAAACTAACCTTCCGAACTTATGCGTTAGGATAAAGTAACATAGTAGGTTCTCGAGCAATACATAGCAGTATTGTACCACTTTGTGTGCTAGTAGTTAATATTATTTTTATTTAAACAACGCTTGGTTGTATTTTGTGGTCGGTAAAATGAACTCAAATTTCGATCACCTTTCGGCATCGCTAGTACAAATGAAGCCGGGAGAAGAAGCTTACTCAGCCACACAGCCTTAAATTTACTTACAGATACGAAATCATATCGTATAACTTTATTGCGGCAGGAACAGGTAAGGCGGTGGTGCCAGACCCGGGCGAGACAATGCAGAACTCTACCACCTAGTAGCCACGATGGTAGTGACTTGTATAGCCAATCGGTCGCCTTTTAGTACCTGTCTGGCAGAACGGCAGTTGACCTATTTTTCAAAGGAGCCCGGGTCCAACACGGAGAGCCCGGGACCAATACGGGGAAAAACGTTCTGGTTATCACACGTAACAAACGAAAACCTTTTTCAGATAGTTATAATGCGTTTATAGGAATAATTACACATCTCACCAACTGACAAAACTAGTAAATTTTGGTGGCTTGGAACTTTCCTTCACTTTACCAAAGGAAGCTTGAAGCTCCTGATGGAAAGAGACAGCCATTGCCTTTAAGAAACTATAATACTGCTTTCCTATCTTTGCGGCGGGGTCTTACTGCCATACATCTAACTCATGTAGTTAACCGGCTGCCTTACACTCTAAACCGGAAAACGGTATGACTAGGTAAGGCGGTGGTGCCAGACCCGCGCGAGACAATGCAAAACTCTACGACGTACAAACGCTAAAATGGTAGTGACTAATCGTTTATTTCTGACGAACTGCCTGGCAGAACCGCAGATGGTTTATTCTTTAAAAGGAGCCCTTACCAACGCGGGTGAGTAAAGTATTTTTTTTTCTGAGCGAATACCTAATTTTAAGGTTTAAGGTATAAGGTCCTCAATAAATCAAACTTTTTCCCTGTGTTGGTCCTGGGCTCCTTTGAAGAATAGGCCAACTGCCGTTCTGCTAGGCAGGTCGTAAAAAGCGACTGATTCGCTATGCGAATCACTACCATCGTGGCCACTAGGTGGTAGAGTTCTGCATTGTCTCTCCGGGTCGGGTACCACCGCCTTACATATTTCTGCCGCAATAGTATTAGTGCTTGTCAATGTCGTGTTCCAGTTTGGAGTAATATAGCCGGTAAACTTATGCATGTGACATTACACCTCGCCACAAGATTGCAACGCACCATTAACATCTTTGGTGTCTATAGGCGATGGTTGACTCTTTCCATCAGAGACCCATCTGCTTGTTTGCTATCTTGTGATATAAAACAAAAAACTAGATGCAAACAAAATTTGCAACATGAAATTTTAGTGATGTTTGAGTGAATATAAATTCTGAAGTCATAAACGTGGGAACTACGTTTAAACGCGCGAAGATCATTGGAAATTATTACCAGCCAAGGCGGCTCGTGCGCCGCGTAACCTTGCGGAATTAGTTGGCATACAAAACGACTCATCATCCTTCTCATAGATTTATGAAGATTGAAAGAATGACAAGAACTCTGCAATTATATTTATCATATTCGACTCAAAGTTGATTAAAGTAACAGGTGCAGCTCTTCACGATTATGTATTCGTTACATCATACCCAGCTCTGTTACGTGAAAACTGGTTCGCTCTAAGACTGGCATTTCCTAAATATCGCTTCTAGTGTCCTGTATATTTGTTTAAGATTAAGTGATATTTGATTTGTTGATCGGCCCGCTTTTTGAAGATTAGATGAAAATCAATTACCGGCGAGGGTGTTTCCCAACGGATGCGACTTAGATACCTTCAAGAAAATAGCATAATATGCGAGGCCGGCAACGCAGCTACAAGACCTATGGTGCTGTGGCTGTCAATGGGCGGTGGTAATCACTTACCATCAGGTGAGTCTCCTGCTCGTTTACTCCTTTTTTCTATGAAAAAAACCATTAGACCTTAATTACACAAATTGATTACACAAACTGGATGTATTTTCCTACTCCTCCTATACTCTTCTGATTAAATTCGATGCGGGTTCCAAGACAGCTTAGCTTTTCCCCCAGGGCACCCTGAGCTCGCAACTCAGAGGTTATCAGGAAGGTTGCCGCTGTTGATTCTGGTTTACAGAAGTTACAGTGATGGGAACGAGAGGTGGGCCCATTGCCCTTTATAAATTGATCTGACCCCAAAGTAAGCAAATTATTTAAGTAAGTATTATCATGCCCGGTTTCCTTGCGGGGTAGGCAGAGTAAACCGAACGTCAGTAAAATTTCTAGTTCATTACGACCACAGACCACATGAACAGTAATAGACACGACATTGTGAAGGGAATATGAGCAAACGCTCCTATCATTGTCAAAAGTGCTACATTTGTAGCTATATTATATCGTGGAAAAATAAAAATCAGCCATGTTGCACTATTTTACTGCATCGAATCAGATGACATGGTTTAAAAATTAACCTTGAAGTGATTTTATTTCATCGGTAAGTAGTATAACTCTGTATTACTTTATGTAAATGCAAGCTACACTAAAAAATTAAGAAATTATCTTGAAAGGCGTATCCATTTAATCCGTTATCACGACTCACCGGTTTGTCGGTTGGCGAGATGAGTGTTTATTCCCATCATCGCATTTTACCGACGACCTATAACGGTTATCGACTATTTCGTGCGATAACCAGGATCGACGGATGTACATGCTCACCCGAGGCAAATTATTATAAATACATTATTAAGAAAATTAGTCAACAACACTAATAAATAGAAGTACATATATAAATACTGTTATTAATTTAATAAATACCCAAACCCAGAAATACGAGTACAAATATTTATGCTCATTACACAAATGCTTGTGTCTGCCGAAGATCGAACCTGCACTTCCTCGATTGCGCCATCAGGGTCGCTAGCTACTCGACCATAGGGGCCGTTAATTACCAGATCTATTGTTTTACATATATAAATACTGTTATTAATTTAATAAATACCCAAACCCAGAAATACGAGTACAAATATTTATGCTCATTACACAAATGCTTGTGTCTGCCGAAGATCGAACCTGCACTTCCTCGATTGCGCCATCAGGGTCGCTAGCTACTCGACCATAGGGGCCGTTAATTACCAGATCTATTGTTTTACTGCTTGGAATCTCGTTAACAGCGAGAGAAGGCTATAACATATTTTATTCATCGTAATTGTCGTACCACCGTGTTGGTTCGGGACCCCTTTGAAGTTATACACCATCTGCCAATCTGCCAGGCATTTCGTAAAATGTGCACAATAGGCTATAAAAATCAATGCCATCGTGACTACTACTACATGATGCTAGAGTTCTGCAATGCCCAGTCTGGGTCTAGTGCAAGGAACTTATATAATTGGAATTACTACAAAGCAATATTTGAAAAATAAAAATATACTTTATTTCGTTACTCATAAAGTTGACATTTGTTTCTTACTTAACAGAGGGGAAAAAGGTTCTGAGCAAGACGACAAGAGTGGATGTTGTCCCTTTCTTGCAATTGCCAGTGTAAATAAAACTATCTGATGGTAGATTTTTATATCTAGTCGGTAATCGTTAAATCCCTTTTATTCATACACGTCCATAAATACATTAGCATAAAATGTATTGTAATTAACACAGTGAGTTTTAAAATGTGCTTATTTTAATTATTACGTAATTACTTACGGAATGTAAAAACTGTCTCTCAAATTAGTAGAATTACTTAGTAGTAATTTGCAATCTACGCATGGCCGCACTTATATATGGCGATTGGCGCCTTATTTAGTAGAAAGAGACACACTCCACCCATGTCGTGGTACTTACTCTTCGGAGCGATTTTGAAGCGCGTGTGAAATACCAGGTAGAATGTAACTTCCTTGGTCTAGTGCCACTGCCTTAGCTATTCCTATCGTAATAGAGTCAATGCAAGTTACTCTCGTGGTTCAGTCTGGAGGGTAAGTTAGCCAGTAAACTTATATATAAGGCATTAACACTTCGCCACACGGATCGTTCAGCGGATCAAGCAACGCATCGTCTACTTGAACTATTATATATTCTTTACTTTAGATAAATTGCCTGTTGAGAAATTACGATAATTATTTAATACATAATGTTTTCATTTTAAGTATTGTTAAGTATATTATAGTATGTATGTATTTATTTTATATTATTTGTTTATGTAGTCTAGTTATTACTTAGTATTATATTAGCATATCCGTTTAAGTATAAGTATATTATATTAGTATGCTTTATTCATAGTAGTATTTATGTTTTATTACTTATATAATTATTTAAATATGTATTCTTATTTAAATTTTATATATCCGTATTTACCTACACACTACTATTTCTGTTAGCCCAAAGGTTGACTGGGAGAGAATGCAACTAGCATTAAGTCTGCCTTTTGTACAATTTTACTTATGTAAGTGTACAATAAAGTATAAATAAATAAATAAATTATATATTCTGTGGCATCGTTCACATCTGGGGTCTTTTTATAAACGATAGTTGTTTCTTTCCATCAGAAGAGCCATTTACTCTTTTTGCTATCTTATAATATAAAAAAGTCAAACCTTTCATCTTTATAATATTAGTGTAGATATGGCGTGACATCGTAGCGTGACTTTATTGCTGTATATCGTGCGTGCCTCTAAACATGGGTATGACATTGACAAGCGTTTGACAAAAATATATAATGCTACTGTACCTGTACACTTTATTTTTATTATCGATAGGGAAGCGCTTGACCACGATTTCGCCTAATGGTAAGCTAAGATGGAACGCGCTTCCCTTGAAGGTACCTGTTCACTCTTCTCTTGAAGATCCTTAGATTGTACTCGTCGGGGAAAACAAACCAGGAAGCATTTTCTCAGTCCCTTGCGGTAGAATGAAGAATGTCGAGTCGAAACGCTTTGTCCGGTACGTGAAACGTCCACCATATGGCGATGCGTAGAATTTGTGCCCCTCGACAATCGGTAGAAAAACGGGGATGGCGGAATCAAGTCGTGGAATTCCGCAGCGCACTCTCCAAAACACTGTATTTAAAAAACTACTGAACCGATTTGGATGAAACTTTAACTGTTCCCTAATTTGAAATATACCTATTATAAATCAAAATTGATAAAATATAAAAGTATTATCTCGATATAGCTTTTAGTTACCGAAAACATACAAACATACACTTACGAAATTTAGTACAAGTGGTTGAACGTCTAAAAGTTATTGGGCTGAATAATCCATACGCAAACATTATCCAATTCCAACAATATTACATACGTGCATGTCAAAGTGATTACCTCAGTTTTTTCGTGGATTGAAAATAAAAATCTATTATTATACAACCGGTTTCGCTTTTACAACTATTGACTAAAACAAAATCTAAATGTCACAATTTAACATTTTTATAGGTTGAAAGCTTATGTGAAACCTTCAACAAATTTATATTTGCATACTGAACTGTATAAATGTAACAAGTACGCATTCCTCCTAATATCTGAGAGAGGTCCGCCGCCTAAACATATGTAGTTGCCCGCGGCTTTGTTCACGTGACCCAAAAACATGACTTACTAATAAAATGCCTGTTTTGCTCCGAAATAATCTAGCTTTACTTCCACTGGTAAAAGACGTTTTAAAATCGGTTCACTAGTTATAAAAATTATAAAATTCTGGGCCCCCTTTGAAGAATAGGCCATCTGCCGTTTTGCCAGGCAGTTCGTAAGAGGCGACCGATTGGTTATGCGAGTCACTACCAACGTGGCTACTAGGTGTTAGAGTTCTGCATTGTCTCGCACGGGTCAGGTACCACTGCCTTGCCTATTCTTGCCCTAACAGCGTCAAAGCTTTTTACTGTCGTGTCCCGTTTCAGGGCGTAAGGTAGCCGGTAAACTTATGCATGTAGCGTCAAGACCTCGTCACGAGGATAGCAACGCATCATTAACATTGTTGGTGTCTATGGGTGATAGATGTCTTTTTCCATTAGGGAAAGAGACATCCACTATTGCGCCATTTGCTTGTTTGCTATATTCTAATAAAAAAGGCGGCAAATCTGTTCGTTTTTTAATATAAGTGTTAATAATGCGTAAACATTTGCAGAATCATATGTGCATGGCTCTAAACATGAGTATGACGTTGACAAGCGTTTGGCAAAAACATATGATCCCACTATACTCAGGCAAATCGTAAAATTTAGCTACTTATCGTTCTCAATGGTGGTGATTGGTATAACATTTGCTTGTTTTTTGCTGGCAGTGTTATTCTTCAAAGGACTTGCTCCTTTGAAGAATAACACTGCCAGCAAAAAAACAGTTCAGTATTACTGTTATACAGTGATTTTACAATACATCAGTGCTTCCTACTGTTGGTTCCATTTATTGTGAATAAGGAATAATAACCGTTTCAGTGTCAGTACAATTAGATATGATTAACTTGCCATAGGAGTCATCATTCGTTTCGCCAATGGTCAAATTGGTTAATTGTGGTGAACTTAAACTTTTATTCATATTCGTTTAGCTCTACCAATCCGGACAATAAACGGTGTGTTGACATTTTTTTATTTACAATTATTATTATAATGCTTTTGTCACATACAATCAACGTCGGAGCTGAGTTGTCAATGCAATAGTTTTGCAATTAAAACTATTCTGCTGGATATTAACAAGCAATATTTTGGACAGTGTTATTGAAGGGCCAAGTCATGGGCCCCTAGCCAAGGTTATATGTAACAAAGGAACAAAAGCATTGCGTTCCAATGTAACTTTATCTTAGAGCGTACAATATATTTTTGTATTGTATGCGTAACTGTTTGCGCATTTTGAGAGGTCACAAAGCGAGGGCTTGCGACGAGTGATTATGACGACACTAATAAAAGTAATTGATTTAAAACTTAAATTTAAAACTTAAAAAACGAGGAATAATGAGGACAATTACACAAATGTGTTAGACATTTGTGTAATTGTCCTCATTATTCTCCGTGCTGTTCCCGGGTTTCTTTGAAGAATAGGCCAACTGCCCTTCTACCAGGCAGGTCGTAAAAGGCGACCGATTGGCTATGCGAGTCACTACCATGGCTACTAGGTGGTAGAGTTCTGCATGGTCTCGCTCGGGTTTGGTATCACCGCCTTACCTATTCCTGCTGCAATAGGGTCAGTGATTATCGCTGTCGTTTTCCGGGTTAAGGGTAAGGTAGCCAGTAAACTTATGCATGTGGCATTAGATCTCGCCACAAGATAGCAACGCACCATTAACATCTTTGGTGTCTATAGGCGATGGTTGACTCTGACCCATCTGCTTGTTTGCTATCTTATGATATAAAAAAAGAATATTGGGCTTGTGTTCGCTAAGAATGAACCGGATATATTGTAGTTTTCAATGATTAATTATGATAAAAGATATAAAAAACTAAAATATTTGTTTTAAAAATAAAATTAGACCTCGCCACAAGATAGCAACGCACCATTAACATCTTTGGTGTCTTTAAGCGATGGTTGACTCTTTTCACCAGGAGACCCATCTGCTTGTTTGCTATCTGATGATATAAAAAAAAAAAAATATTTTTAGGATATATATTCAACAAAAATAGACATTACATCACATGACAGTGAACGCAATTCTGGAAGTGTTGCAGCACGCCGTGGCAAAACGTCATATTAATTTTGTCATTTATATAGAAACCACAGAATATGTAATGTAGATATTACCGCGGCATGATGTTATTTGGACGAAACTGATGAAATAAAATCACTCCAGGAATATTCCTTTTGTCTTAACTTTTTATTCGACATGATGAAATAGCACAATATGGTATATTTCTATTTTTTTACGAGTTAATATATCTCCAAGCGTTAGACATTTACATACATTTGCTCATATGAGCGGAGACACATTTTGCGTCCAATGCCGTGTCTATACCTAAGTATTTGTTTGAGTGGTCTGTGGGTTTAAAAATCTTGACAATGAACATTTAGTATTAGATGATTTGGGATTGCACTATTTCCTGGTATAGTGATTCGCAGAAGCGTGATGCTTAGTAACGTGATTTCATGATGTGGAACGGGTGTAATTAACATAGAGATAGTAGGCGAGAAGAGCAAAACGTCGTCCATCGTCGAAAAAAAAAAGATAAACTAAATTTACACTTTGTAATTCAAACTTTAGATGTAAAAATACTAACAAAATAATTAAAAGTATTAAAATATAAGACGAACATTTCAAAATATGTAGGTAAGTATATCATATAAATTAGACTTAATTAATATATGCAAATACTGTGTGTATGACAGAATCACATTTAAACGTCTAAATATTAATTATAAAACAGCAACGTAAAGAAATCAAAGTTGTCAATAATGCGTGCTATTCGCATGGCTGAGTTGAAAGTCATTCAAATTGCAAAATTGAAAAGTAGTATTATAGACCAGTTAAATATTGTTTTTAATTATAATTTAGGCATTCTTCTTTGCATTTATGATTTCATGTAGTTTTGGTGATATATAAACACATGCAAGATGTTTAAACCTCTACACATTTTACTTAGCACTTTTTTGTTGTCGTACCTTTGTCGTCGTCGAGTAATTTTAAATCCTCGCCATGAGTTACAGACAAAAAACTTTCTACATTGTTTTTATGTTATCAAAACTTCATTACATTAAAATGCAAATTAGAGTGCCTAAATTTTGATTAAAAACTGTATTTATCTGAACTATTAACCTCCCCGCCTGTTTAGCCACACATGATTGTGACAAATATTGAAATTATGATGACAAGAAATAAAAGACGGTTATTGCATGTACCCGAACAGGTCATTATGTGGAGAGTTATCTCCAAGTTGCAATACGATGGTATTATTAGTCGAGACATTACGGGATAAGAATAAAGTAGGCGGTAGTACTTACTATGCCTGAGCCAAGTGTCTTATAACAATTTTTTATATATATATATTTTTTTATATTATAAGATAGCAAACAAGCAGATGGGTCTCCTGATGGAAAGAGTCAACCATCGCCTATAGATACCAGAGGTATTAATGGTGCGTTGCTATCTTGTGGCGAGGTCTAATGCCATATACATAAGTTTACCGGCTAGCTTACTCTCCAAACCGGAACGTGATAGTGACAAGCATTGACGCTATTGCGGCAGGAATAAGTAAGGCGGTGGTACCAGACCCGGGCGAGACAATGTAGAACTCTACCACCTAGTATTGACAACTGAACTAATTTTGAAACTTCGGCACCGTGGTGCACGTGTTAAACCGCTCACACAGATCGCCGCGATCTACACTACTAGGAGCATAACCAGGAAAGAACAATGGCGGGTTGTCATACCAGCAAATACCTGAAAGAAATTCAATGTCTTCAACAACTTGAAAGCTTGTATAATTAAAATTAATGCTAAAATATTTCAAATGAACCATTTTATCAAACAAAAGGTTTAGGTTTTACAATTGCTTTGAAATATTTTGAGGAGAAGTAGAATTAATTTAAAAAAAAATACAAAAAAGTTAAACAATTTTAAAGATTTTATTACAAATTAAGCACAATTAATCATTTTTCCAAATATAAACAAAAATCAGTGAATTACTGAGTCCAAAATATAGTAACAAAAAGCGAGGGTTTAATGCAAATATTGGATGTGTTCGGCAAAACTATAACCTCAGTTAGATAGTCACAGTATATTAAATTTTATATTGAGCGAGCGGTATCGGTCAATAGTCTAGTCTATCTTTAAGTGAACCTAAGGAAAAAGTGTCAGAATTATACCCTGACGCCATCATGATATAATCGCGGTGTAAACACGTCAGTATCTATAAAGTGTACCAGCGATCGGCGGAAATTTTAGCTCAGAATTCTGAAGTCAGTTTTCTGAGGTTTAAGTTTCACTGAACACAATTATTATTCGATGACATTTGACAGCTAACATCATTGCCAAATGACAAAGTCATCTGGGTAATTTACAATCAACACAATAAAATACTTCAGTTTCTACCGTCACTTATATATAAATGAAAACTTAAAATTACTCAAGCACAAGGAAAATAACATTTTTAAATATGCTATGTAATTCTGAATCGATTTATTTTTTATTAAAATATTTAATTAGAGCAAAATGGGATAGTGGTTGGGGGAAAATCTACTAATTATCTGCTCTACTTTAAAAGTGAAACATTTTGAATACTACGCTTTAAAGAAAACATAGAAAACAAATAAAATGGCTCAAATAAAAGCTTTATTTAAAAAATAATATATTTTTTCACAGGTCTTATTCAGACATAATAAATACAAGTAAAATTTTACAAAATTACAAGGTTTTGCATAGTAGGGGTTTTGTCTAAAGACAATCTTTTTAAATTCCAGGTATGAACTCACCCTTGTTCTTTGCAAATTCTGACATTTTTTTATATATTCGAACGTGGTTCTCGGGTAATTTATACACTAATTCGTGAAGCGAATACTTTGTTCCCCTTTTTATGAACTGAAGACTGAGGAGTATGAAATATGGTCCAGTTAAAGTTTATACGTTGAAAATGTGGAGAAAGCTATTATTTTAATATAAAATGCATTAGAAACACGTAAAATTAATAAAAATAGACATTACACTCACTACCATATTGACATATACACTTGACACATATCCTTTGACAAGAGAAGATATTTCCTTCATCTAAGCACATATCATGTACTATTATGTTGATGATTTTATTTTGTTGTTGTATTTAGTCTATGTTTAGTTTAGCGGAATCATAGTATTATGACCGAATTTCGACCAAAGGAAAATCGCTGGTAATAAATACTTGTATCTATACCATTTTGCTTTACAGAATCAATCACCGCAATAAATTTACTTCTACGCGTTTTTCCCATACACTTAACACCATGTAATATATTTTTTTGTTGCAGATATTCTTGGACAATTATGACCGACTGCCTATCGCCAAGGCTAAGCGCAGATTCGCTCAGCTTTATTCTCATCGTGTCATCTAGAGGTGATCCGATAAAATCGAATTCATAGTACAAAGTCAGGCTCGAAAAACTGTTTGCAATAATGCTGTAATTAAATTTTTTCATGTCGCTGAGTTGAGTTTCCTTGTCACTTTCTTCCGAATGCCCATTGTTGTGTATTAAAATGACAGAAGGAGTTGCAATATGATCCAAACCACACATCCCATTAAATCTTTATATATTCTTATTTTCTACAACCTATTAGGATAGCAAAGAAACTCTCCTAATGCTGTGGTTACATATATACGGCCTACAGCGAAGTATCGCGCTAGCACGATGTTGTCACGAACTATATCGCGAGAACTGCTTACATCATAATGATGTCATGATATCACTGGTCATCAAACCACGGCCTGCAAGTTATATTGGTGCGGCCTGTTTATGATATTGGGCGGCCCACGACAAAGCAAACAAGAATATTGTCAAATTCCTTAAATTACTTTTTTTCTTAAATTCTTAATTTATTAACATTCGTTCCTTAAATTCTTTAATGTTATGCTATTGTTTACTGTATTTCTTTCGCCCAAAGAAGAAAGAGAAACGAACCAATGATACTCCTTCATAAACATTAAAAAGGTCATGACCTCGTATGCTATTTTTTTCTATCATAGAACAAAATAAAATAGCATACGTCGATACACTAGATCAATATTAAAATACGCCGCGCATATGAGCAAACGCTCCTGTTACTGTCAAAAATTTCATACATTTTTAGGTCATATTATATTGTGAAAAAATAGAAATAAACCATGTTATACTGTTTTATCATACCGAATGAGATGACAAGGTTTAAAAATTACCCTTGAAATGATTTTATTTCTTTGGTAAGTAGTATAATTCTGCATTTCTGTATGTAATTGGAAGCTACACTGACAAACTAAGAAATTGTCTTGTAAGGCGTATTTATTTAATCCGTGATGTGTAATAAATAAGTCAACGTGTTTCACTTTTTAAAGATTAATACAAACCTTGTTTCTCTTGTCAAAGTTACAAACGCGTCTTATAACATACGGCACTAAATATTAGTATGATAACATAATAAATAATTAAATTAATAAACTGTGAATGTAAATTACGATAACATGTTTAACAATAACTCATATCTAAACATCCTTTGACATTAAGATGTTAATATTTTATATTTAACACAGAACAGTTGGATACAACTTAGGTCGTCACTTAATTACTGCTTGTTAAGCTATTGATATATTATTGCCGTTTGTAAATTAAATCGTACGTAAAATTTATTACTGATGTCAATGTAAGTCGCGTTCTTGAGAAGCTCAATATAAATAGTCAAAGATAATTTGTTTGTTCTATTTTTTATAGAATAGGAAACAAACGGGATTATGTCTATCCGAATAGTAAGTGATCACTGCCAACCATAAATACATGCATAACTCGAAGGGCGTTGAATAGCATTTATAGCGGCTAAAACAATTACAAACTTTTCGCCTTACTTGTCCTTGTGTGACGTCATCAACCTCCACAGTTATGACATCACCTGACAAGAAGCTGGCCCGCTGGTTCCATCACTATGACCCTTCAGCGGTATGAACCAGCGGCGCCACATACTTCACTCTCTGAAGGGTGAAGCATTAACACTAAACTTTACTACATTTTGTTTCAGTTGCATCACAGCAGTTCCGTGTAAGATTTCGGGGAAATTTGGCAAATTAAATACCTCAATTTCGTCTTTGAATTATGGATTTCCACAAAGTAACTAACGCGTGAATCTATAAAAAATATTCAGAACAATTGGCTCGACCCAGGATTAGAACCCAGAAACTTACACGTCTAATGTCTATACCGTAGACAGTAACGCTAGGTAATGCCATAAAATTTATATATAGCTTAGAACAGTTGGATACAAAGTAAAGCGTCACTAACTTAATTACTTACTGCTTGTTAAGTTATTAATATTTAATTGCCGCTTGTAAATTAATTCATTCGTAATATTTATTGCTGATATCAGTGTAACTTAATATCTAAAGTTGTGTTCTAAGGAACTTCCATATAAATCGTTACAGTAACTTTGCTTTATTTAGCCTTTTCGGCTTAGATCATCAGGTCACAGGTTTGATTCTCATATCAAACAAAGTGTTAAAGTATTTTTCTATTTATATATAAATATTTTTGTTAGCGCAGTAAAACTGCAGTAACCGACTTTCCATTTCCTGTACCTCCGAAATCCCGCCTCAGACCTTCATTAAATCTACATGGAAAGTATACTCTTCCAGACAAGAAAAGAATTTTCGAAATCGGTTCATAAATGGTTGAGTTCTGAGGTCATAAACATTTAAAAATACAGCCGAATTGACGACCTCCTCCATTTAGGAAGAGTTAAAAATGTATTGACACCTCCCTTTCCCGTGTTAGTCCGGGTCACCTTTGAAGAATAGACCATCTGTCATTCTGCTAGGCAGTTTTAAAAGGCTAAAACTAGGTGGTACATTTCTACATTGTCTTACCCGGGTCAGGCACCACCGCTTTTCTTATTACTGCCGCATTAATGTCTGTGCTTGTCACTGTCGTGTTCCAGTTTGGAGGATAAGGTAGCCGGTAAACTTATACACATGTCATTATGACCCCGTCATAAGGATGATGGACATTTTTGTTGCTTATAGGCGATGTTGGTCTCTTTCCGTCAGGAGAACCATCTTTTGTTTCATCCTTGTTTGTTATCTAATGGCATTAAAAACCCTATTTTGCACCATTTAAAATTGTTGATCCCGGCTATCACAAATAAATCTATATTATCTATATTAATATTATAAATGCGAAAGTTTGGATGTTTGGATGGATGTTTGTTACTTAATCACGCAAAAACTACTGAACGGATTTGAATGAAATTTGGCACACAAGTAGATGATGATCTGGAATAGCACATAGGCTATTTTTTATCCCGGAAAAATTAGGTAATCCCGCGGGTTTCACCAAAAACTTATAATGCAGCGGGCTGCACGCTGCAGCTAGTAATAAATAAATAAATAAATATTCACGGGAAAAATAACACTTACTGATCTAACCCCAAAGTAAGCAAATTATTTGCTTGCATTATGGATGTTAGTCAACGATACTAAAACATAGAAATACATATATAAATACTAGAATATATTCAATAAACACAGAAACCCGGAAATGCAAACATACATGCTCATCGCATAAATGCTTGTCCCCGTCGGGGATTGAACCCGAGCCCCGTCGATTGCGTAGTCAGGTTCGCTAACCACTCGACCAACAGGGCGGTACAAATAAGAGGCGTTAATCGTTACAGTTGTGTTGATGGGGATGGGACTGGTGGTTTTACTAGGTGGTAGAGTTCTGGAACGTCTCGCCAAAGTATGGTACTGTAACGCCGCCCAGCGTACTACGTGCCGGACGTGTTACTTTGCCGACGATATCCCTTTTTTATTCAGGGAACCTTCTTGGTACTCGCTTTGCTGCTCGAGGTACTAATTAGTAGCAGGACCTTTTGGGATTCTTTAAGAAATTAGACTTTTCGTATATATCTTCGTTTATTTTCAGAGACGTCTATCTTACGTCAAATCTTAAAAGATACTCCTATTCTAAAAACAATTTATTCTTTCTCTACATACTAAACAGTTCTACATTTGAAAGTCGACAAAATGGCCAGTTCGTATGTAACACCATAAAGGTGTTACAGTACCACCGCCTTACCTATTCCTGCGGCAACAGCGTCAATGCTTGGCATTGTCAGGTTCCGTTTTGGAGGCTGAGGTAGCCGGTAGACTTATGCATGTGACATTGCCATCTCGCTACACGGATAGCAATATAGTAAACAACAAAACGTTATCGTTAAAATATAGCAAATACCATGATCGTCCATACATATTTATGGATCTCTATACTGGTTTTGACACTTAATAATTTAAGTGATTCCTAAAGGTATCATCATTCGATTATGCTTTTAAAATCTGACATTTATAACCATAACTTGTTTCTACCCGCGACTACGCTTGTTATTTGTGAAAATCAGAACTAACGGCTTTACATGTTCAAAGCACACGAGTGTTATTACTGAGATTTTACTGATTTTGTTTTTTTTTTTCGGAAATTGAATTTGGGATCTCATGATCTAAAGCTAACTACTACACCAACGAGTTAGACCTCGTTGGATACGAAAATTTGATTAATTTACAAAATATTATAGAACATAGCAGTTTGCATTTTTATTTTAGAGGTTTTTTGAAAAATATATGATTTTCATCATATCTTTCCTCCAGGAGTTCTTCACTCACTTTCACTTCAGGTCAGGTCACAACTTATCTAACTTCAGATCACATCTTATCTCGCCTCAGATGACCACTCATTTCGGCTTCATCTCACTAATCGACAAACCGGTAAATCATTGAATGAATGAATGATAACTCTTTATTGTGCACATACTTGCAGTAAAAATACATGCTTAGTACAAACAATTGAAAGACAATTTAAAGAAAGTACACAAAGGCGGTCTTATCGCCAAAGAGCGATCTATACCAGACAACTTATGTTGATAAGAACATTTTAAGGTAGAGTAGGATATCCATAAAATATGTACTTATTACACTTACAATAACTTAAGACTGTATCATTGACGATTTTTGAAGATATATCTTTAAGGTCAGTTTTATCTGTCTACCATTTACAATATAAATACAGAACTGGCGTGATAGTATTTATTTTATAAGCATCTGCCTTTTATTATGCTGTGACATAAAAACAACTCATTTATTGACTACAAAATGTACAGTAAGATAGTGACCGATATAAACGATTCGAAAACTCAAGAGCCGTTATGATCAATCAGTACTGAACAGTGTGGGAGCGGGCCAGTGCGTGAGAACCCGCTATTGTTTCTAGTACATGCACAGATGAGCTCATTTTTGATTGTATTGAAATGTCCACTATCTTTGTTTTTAACGTGCGTAATGAATCTTCGTTAATCTTTCAATGATTTGATTATGAATGTAAGTAGTTATAGAGTTTTATTTGACAATACCTAACAAGGGCGTCGCTGCTACTTAGCCATTTACTAGGTGGTAGAGTTCCACAACGTGTTACCCGGATGTTTTATACCACCATTTTACCTATTCCCGTCGCAAATCGCTATAGCGTCAATGTTCGTCATTGTGGTATTCCGGTTTGGAGGTTATTGTAGCCGGTAGATCTACGCACGGCACTGCCACACGGATAAAACGCACCATTAACATCTTCGGTGTCTATAGTCGATGGTTTCTCTTTCCATTAGGAATGCCACCTGTTTGTTTGCTACCTAGTGATATATAGAAAAAAATGAGTGTCATTTTCGCAAGAATGAGATAAGAGAGAAATTTTTCAAGAATAGGCCAATTGGCATTCTGCTAAGCAGGTCGTAAATGACGACAGATTGGCTTTACGCGTCACTATCATCGTGACTACTGGGTGGTAGAGTTCTGCATTGTCTCGCCGGTAAACTTATGCATGTGGCATTAGACCTCGCCACAAGATAGTAATGCACTATTAACATATTTGGTGTCTATAGGCGATGTAGCTCTTTCCATCAGGAGACCCATCTGCTTTTTGCAATCTTATGATATAACAAAAATTCTTCGTCTCGATTGACGTTTTGTTATGTAAATCTGACCCCTGATGGAAAGAGACATATGTCACCTTTCGGCACCACACTCATGTCACGGCAGTCATACTGCTACTGCGTACATTTATCGGCTCACATTAACCTTCAAACCGGAACACGATAGTGATACGCACTGACACTATTATGACATAAAAAGGTAACGACTACTCGGATTGTATGGCGGAAGATATACTCCCATCTACATCTGTATAAACTTTATCCAATTTCGTGCAGTGGTTTTTTTTGATGTTCTGACAAACTAACAGACAAAAAGACAAACAAAATTGTAACAAAAATCGTTAGATAGTATGTTTAACTTTCAAACAAAAACGTGGGGTGTAATAAGTTTAGCGTGTGTGTATTTGTGTGTCAGTTGGTGGCATCATAACTCCCAAACGGAAGAATCGATTTCAGTGCAGTTTTTCAATCGAAAATCTGGTGTGTTGTAAGGTTCCTTTGCTATGATTCAGTAGAATCTATTCAGCTGTTTAAAGATCATCAACTCTTTTCTATTTCATGAAAGGAATTAAACAACTTTTACGGGCCTGATCGATACGAAATTTGGTATTCTGTTACATCGATGATATTTTTTTATTTTGTTCTTTTTTATTAGAGATTTATGTCGCTATGACGATTACGTTAGCCCCATCGGATTAAGCTAAACTTAGGTTAAAGAGACGGTGGGACCATGGGAGGCATCGCTGTTCTAGGCTACTTTTGACGAATTTATACACATCAAATGCTGACTCCGATATTGGTCTACTTAGAATGCTTTGTATAGGACCTACATCAAAAATAATTCATTTGTTTTCTTGCAATTAATGTCCCTCGCCCTCTCTTATTGTTACTTCAATGATATTGCAATGACATTTTAACTTTAGCTTGATGTTAAAGGATGTCCGTTCGAAAATCGTCAGTTCTTTTCATGTTTTGTTTTGAAAATGATGTATATGAAGCAGGCATGAAGGTGATCTGATGATAAAGGAATGTGTCGAGTTTTTTTTTAATTATTTTAGATTTAAGAATATTACGAAACTAACCACTCTGTGTGATTTTCTGGTTAGCCGTATGGTTAGGTGGTAGAGAAATCTTTATCCATTAAGCTCTCCAGTTGTACTCTTTACATTCTGTATATGGTTCAATTAAGATAAATAAATAAATAAAAAAAACAAATACGTTATTACAGCTTTCAGATGTTTAGATTTATGGATGTCAATAGTTATTAGATTTTTTCGTGACATCATTGTTTAACTGTTAAGAAGTTTACAATCTTGATTAATTTTAATGCGTATTATACTTATTCAATATTTTGATATGTGTAATCCCACCTTATGAATAGTTTCAATAACGGAGGCTAAACACAGTACAAATTTGCCCTTTACTTGTATTTAAAACTCATTATAAATTGGTTATACGAAAGGTCATTCAAAGATACAATACAATGACATTTGAAAACTTATAGTACGAAGGTGGTCAGTTTTAACTGCGGCGACCGTGACCGCATAGAGTACTAAACCCACCTACGCTAGCTTACTGACCAGAGTGTTTGATCCCTATTCAGTCTATAAACCTTACAGAATCGTTGCACTTAAACTAGAAAAGGGATCAAATAATCTTGGCTAGCTGACTTATGCTCTTCACGCCCACACCAACATGGCGCCTTTTTGCTTACTAATTAAACCTATCGGTCTTTGACATACACTGACGTTATTTAAACAAGTTGGCTGTCTTGTGTTTTTAATACATTTCCTAGACAGCTACTGTAAATTAAATAAACGATAAGATCTTTGAAAAAGTCTTATTACTTGTTAAGTGGTACCAGATCATGAGCTAGATACTTGTACATTTGTCGCGTTAATGAAACTTGAAACTCAGCTTTGGTAATTTTGCTTAACGTTTACAGGATGTTAATTGTTCGGGTCGGTTTAGTGTTTTATAACAAGCTCTAAGTAATATAAAGATTTGTTTCGGGCTCCCTTTTAAAAATAGACCATTGCCGTTCTGCTAGGCCGTTTTGTAAGAGGGGAATGATTGGCTGTGCGAGTCAGTAATGTCGTGGCTACTGAGTGGTAGAGTTCACTTTGACTCTCGCCCGGGTCTAGTGCCACCGCCTTATCTATTTCTGCCGCAATAGCGTCAGTGTTCTTCAATGTCATGTTCAGGTTTGGAGGGTAAGGTATCCGGTAAACTTATGCATGTGGCATTAAGATCCCTCCACAAGGATAGTAACGCATCTTAAACATATTTGATGTCTAAAAGCGATGGTTGTCTCTTTCCATCAGGAGAGCCATTTGTTCGTTTTCTATCTTATGTTATAAAAAAAATCCTCTTGGACATTATTCTTATTTTCTGACTGAAATTAATGCGGTGTGTCATGTCGTATTACTTTTACATTACCATATAACAATGATGTTTTTAGTTTAGTAGTTTTCCCAGATATTCTATAAATTCACATGTAATAAAGAGCTGTGCTCTATGACTTCTAAGCAATATTTATTACTAAAATAAAATTAATCTTTCTTGTAGTTTTATCCCGGTTTTTTTTATATCATAAGATAGCAAACAAGCAGATGGGTCTCCTGATGGAGAGTCAACCATCGCGTATAGACACCAAAGATGTTAATGGTGCGTTGCTATCTTGTGGCGAGGTCTAATGCCACATGCATAAGTTTACCGGCTACCTTACCCTCCAAACCGGAACACGACAGCGACAAGCACTGACGCTATTGCGGCAGGAATAGATGAGGCGGTGGTACCTGACCCGGCCGGGACAATGCAGAACTCTACCACCTAGTAGCCACGATGTTTAGTGACTCGCATAGCCAATCGGTCGCCTTTTACGTCCTGCCTGGCAGAACGGCAGTTGGCCTATTCTTCAAAAGAGCCCGGAATCAACACGGGGAAAACCAACACTGTTATAAGTTATTTCATTATCCCTTGAAACCATTATTTTTTAAGATGACTAGAGTGTTTTTTTGCTCCCCTGACAACGTGTATGCAAAAATTTTATGATGATCCGATAAGAACGTAAGACGTGAAAGCGTAAGAAATATTTTACATTTATATTATTAATTAAGAATTTGGAGGTTTTTGATTCAATGAAAAAATTATTTCTTGAACTTTAAAACCCTTAATTCTCAGTATCTTGATCTGATCATTCGCGAAGCTTTTAATAGAAAATATCCTAATATCGAAAATATCGACTAAAGGTAAAAATCGTTATCTGATATTAAGCTATAAATTAAATAGCAGAACACATTTTATTCATTTTTTTTCTTTCATGAACTAAATTGCTAATTTAAATGTCAATTTTTACCATTAGTAAATTGACAAAAATTTTATTCTTTAAACTAATACCGAATAAATATTTTGATAGCATGCTAAAGGTGAACGCACACTTATCCGAGTTGAACGCGTCGAAAGAAACAATTTTTAGAATTCTGTACCTATATGAAATCTCATGAATGCAATGTCTTTTCGACGCGGGCAAGTGTGCGAGGTTTCATGAGATTTCATATACAGAATTCTAAAATTCGTTTCGTTCGACTCGTTCAACGCGTTCGGCTCGGATAAGTGTGCGTTCACCTTAAGTAACACTTGATACTTGTGGGTCCGTGTTTAAAATTATTCGCTTCTGTTTATTACTATGTACATACGTAATACTAAAGTCCTCATTATCGTCGCCCCAATTCTATTGTTTTGCTTGATGGCACTTAGGTATAATACATTAATATTATTAACTTAATTTGGAATACCTAATATAATTCTGAAATATTTATTATTCAAAAACTGTTTAGACCAAGGGTATTCAATCTGCAGCCCACTGCAAGTGTGTATGTGGGTAAAGAAGTAAGCGCGAAGCGTGTCGTGGAAAATAATTATGTTAAGTAACCCGTTTTTGTTTACAATGTGAACAAAACTAAATGCGAATTAAGGGACTTGAAGCCTTGATCCAAGTTCACTTTGTTGATAAATTAAATTAATAAATATTAAAATTTATAGATGTGTAATAAAAAATATTTCAATTAAATATTATATATTTTATTATTATTTAAAAATTTAAATGTTAACAATATTTTAAAAAAGTATCTCCACGCCCATATCCCCGAAGGGGCAGGCAGATGTACAACAAGTGCATCCACGATTAGCCGAAGATACTTGGTTCCATAAATGTGATAGGTGGCAAACCTATCGCCAACCGGGCACTTTCCAATCCGGGGCAACTTTGTGTTTCTCAGAAAACTGAAAAAACACTTTTTTATAATATTAAATTTTAAAATGTTTAAAATTATTGAAAAGAGAATTAAAGAAATTATTTATTAAAAGTTAACAAGCTGCCTGTCGCAGTTAATAAAAAAAAATGTGCAGGCGGCTGACCCTACAGGCCATCCCTGAAACTTCCCGCTAAATTAAGGTATTTTAAGCTCAAAAGTGTAAAAAAAAAACATAGATTTTTTCAGTTCAAACATCTATTTTGTTAAAATGGCAGTATATTGTTTTTGAAAAGTTGTATATTTTGGAAGCACTGATTTAATTTGATTTTTCCAGTGACATTCAATTCAATTTTTGAGATCCGAAAAATTGCTTTAGCTAAATAATCGATAGGTTGAAAAATTTCTTAGCAATGTCAAATTTTTTTTTTTAAAATATATTTTCATCATTAATCAACCCTAAACAAATTGACTGATTTTTTTATTCTTGAAATGCCATCTGAGGTATTTCTTTAGTACTAAAATATTCTAGAATACCAAAAAATGATTGGTTGAAAAATTTCGAAGTTATGTCGAAAAAACACTTTTTTTTTAATTTTTCGTAAACGATTTCTCCCAAACGGATAAACCGATTTTAATGCGATTTATAAATGAGATGTAGTTTTTTGAGGAATAGAGCTGATTAGTTTTTGTACTCAATCGGTACATTAATCTGGAAGTTATGTTAAAAAATACTGTTTCGCCAAAATTATTTCTGGGGTTTTTTCAAAATTTCTCAAAATCTCCTATGCCGACTTGGTTAAAATTTTCAGGAAGTCTAATTTGAGCAGAATCCAATCGAATGCCATCAACCGCGTTTCGACCAGTCCAGCCGTTTAAAAATTATAAGATGTTTACATACACACATACACATAGACACACACACATACATACATACATACATACAGACATACTAACGTCATCGCGAAAATAGTCGGAAAAGATTCCTAGGACCTCAAAACGTGGAGATCCGGTTAAAAGTTAAAAATAATTTGTTTGGTACAAAAAGCAGCCTATCTGTTGAGTCTGGGTATAGACTGCCGTGATATTTAGTTTCATAACATTTCATTAGTCCGTTTCAGCGTGAATCAGTAACAAACACACACCCACAAATTTTTACGTTTATATAATTTTAATATATTAATGCAACTAACTTTGACATCTGTTATATTAGTGGGATTAAAAAAAAGTCTGTTTGAAACCGACCTGAAACTACCGAACCCAAGCAACTATAAAAATTATATTACAGTGAATTTCCTCTCGGTATAGGGGATAGTCAGCTCGGTTCAGATCATGAGGTTTCGCGTTCGATCCTCGGGTCCGGAAAAAGTGTTACTGAGATTATCTTCTGAAATCTTATATGGTCCTTGCCTCAGATGAGAATGTAAAGTCGTTGATTTTGGATTTTGCAAGAAATAAAAGACATAGCAAGAAAAAAGCGTAAAATTATGATAACTCTCTTTCTTACGATCCCCGACGGGGACAAGCATTTGTGTGATGAGCATAAATGTTTGTATTTCCGGGTTTGGGTGTTTATTATGTATGTAAAAGTATTTATATATGTATTTCTATGTATTAGTATCGCTGACTGACACCCATAACACAAGCAAATAATTTGCTTACTTTGGGGTTAGATCAGTAAGTGTAATTTGTCCCGTGAATATTTATTATTATTATTTACTATTATTACTGATAGTAGTAAATCGTGGCTAACTCAAATGTCCTTATATTATTAACAAGCTGTCCCACAGAGCTCCACTTGCGATTAGATTAGCATGTCAATACAGTTTTTCATACAAACTTTCATCCCCTGTTTTTGCCCCTTACGGGTTGATTTTCAGAAAAAAAATATCTATGTTTGACCCCGTATCTTCAACTATCATGAACTTCAACCAAGCCAAATTTCATCGACATCAGCGACTTAGCCGTGACAGCATAACAGATAGACAGGCAGACACACGGACAGATGGACAAAAAGACTTCCGCATTTGTAATATCACTGTGGATTATAATGTCGACAAATGTTGACTGCCGTTAAAACAAACGCTCGGCGCGTGTGGCTTGTCACAATATTTAGGATGATATAAAGTTTTTTGCGACCATGACCGACAGTCGCGATTCGAGGTATGTAGGTGACCTCACATAAACCTTCGAGTTTTCGGCTTTAAAATATTGACATCTTCGAGGTGAGTCAAAACATTCAGTTGCATTTTTGGACTCAAAAGGAAGTCTATATTGAATTCATCCTGAGCTATTAAATTATATGTATAATACCTATCAAAATAAATTATTGGTCTATAGGCGATGGTTGTGTCTTTAACATTAACATGTCTATGCACCAAAGATGTTAATAGTGCGTTGTTATCCGTGTTACGAGGTGTTAATGCCACTTGTATAAGTTTGCCAGCTACCTTACCCACCAAACCGGAACAGAACAATGCCAAGAATCATAATCACCTGTTGCGGCAGGGAATAAATAAAATATGATACCAAACACCCGGGCAAGTCGTTGTGATACTCTATCATAACACAGTAGTCACGATGATAGTGACACGTATAGTCAATCGTTACGTAGGAACTACTTGGCCGAGAGACAGTTCGTAGGTACTATTCTTTAAAGGAGGAAGGGGGGGGGGGGGGGGGGTTGAAGAACTATAACCATCCCGCCATAACCACCTAACCATCGTTAACATCTTTCGTGTACAAAGGTGTCAAATTATTAGATTATCCAATAGACTTCGATGTAGTTAATTTGTATAGTATGTAGTTGCATATATTCGTATATGTAACTAGACAAGGGTTGCCATAAATCTCCAAGGCCCTGTCGGGACATTTAAAATATGGGGTTCTTTTCTTAGTATTTATTGTGTTCGTCGATGTGCGGGAGTTTCATATAAACAATTGCCCTTAAAAAAAACTTCCCGCTAAATTAAGGTATTTTAAGTTCAAAGGAGTAAAAACTATACTAAGCATAGATTTTTTCAGTTCAAACACCTATTTTGTTAAAAATAACAATATATTAATTTTTGAAAAGCTGTAGACCGTATATTTTGGGAAGGATGATCGATTGATCTTTCGAATAGCATTCAACTCAATTTTTGAGGTCTGAAATATTGCTATAGCTACATAATCGATAGGTTGAAAAACCGGCTAAGTGCGAGTCGGACTCACGCACGAAGGGTTCCGTACCATCATAGCAAAAAAATACGAAAAAAACACGTTTATTGTATATAATATCCCTTAATTTATATATTTTTTATTTTTAGTAAGTATTCGTTGTTATAGCGGCAATGGAAATACATAATTTATGAAAATTTCAGCTTCCTAGCTATTACTGCTCATGAGATACAGCCTGGTGACAGACAGACAGCGGAGGCTTAGTAATAGGGTTCCGTTTTAATTTTACGTACGGAACCCTAAAAACTTCGAAACCATTGCTTGAATTTTTTTTATTGTTATAAAACTTTTTTTTGCAAAAATTTCCTTATTGATAAATTCCAAACAAATGCGACCTATTTTGAATCCATTAACGGTATTTAAAGCACTTTTAAACGAAAAAGTTGATAAAATTTTTAAGTCAATTGGTGTATTATCTTAAAAGTTATTTCAAGACATTAAGTAGGTTTGCTAAAAATAACGTAATTTTATTATTTGAAAGCGTTAACTTTTAAAAATTGAGTCGATTGTGATTTTTGAAACGGCATTTGACGTAGCTTTTTTTGGTTCTAAAATATCTTCGAATACCAAAAATGATAGGTTGAAATTTTTCAAAGTTATGTCGAAAAAACACTTTTTCAAAAATTATTTTGTCAAAGATTACTCCCGAACAGATAAACCGATTTTGATGAAATTTATGCATAAGACGTAGTTTCTTGAGGAATAGAGCTGATTAGATTTTATACTCAATCGACACATTAATCTGGAAGTTACAAACTACTCAAAATAAAATAGGGCCAACCCAGATTTTCTCGTCGTCGGCTGGCTTGAAGATTAAGGTAGCCAGTAAACTTATGTATGTGGCATAATAATGCCGCTACAGGGATAGCAACGCACCATTAACATCTTTGGTGTTTACAGACGATGGTTTCTCTTTCCATCACGAGAGCCATCTGCTTGTTTGTTATCCTATCTAAAAACTCGATGAATAGGTTTTCGGTTTTCTCAAAATATGTTCAAAAAGTATTAAATTACCAACACTTGACGAAAAGCATAATATTATTTAGAAATTTGTTATGCTAAAATATTCAAAATTGCAAAATATAAAATTGTATAATTTAAAAATTTTAATTACCTCTACAGCAACATATTTAGTTCTTCCCAAAATATTATTCTCTTGAGTCAGTATATGTATCTTTGCGGCATTTGACTATTAAATATTTTTGTATTTTCCTTGCATCAGTGCGTCTCATTATCGTTGTGTAAGCCATTTCGTCAACCTCAAGTCTTGAATTCAAATTGCCTACTTCATATCTTGCAGTGAATCTTAGTATAATATAAAAAGTATTTTAAATAAACTCTATTGTATTTTTAGTACTAATTGAGTAAGTATCTTCACGCTTATATCCCCGAAGATGTATGCAGATGTACAACCATTGCACACATATTACCCGAAGATACTTAGTCCCACGATGTGGTAAGTGACAAGCCTGTCGCCAACCGGGCACTTTCCAATTCAGGGCTATGTTGTTTTTATCAGAAAACTGAGAACAATTTTATTGATCGGGACCTAATGTGGTAACTCCGACATCAGCCCACAAGACCTCAGAGGTGACCAAGTACTGATTGAATTCAAAATATTTTAAGTTTTCACCAAATGCCTATCCAATACATATTATAAAAGTGATAATGACTTTATTTATTTGTTATGTTTTCTCGTCTTAACTGCTTATCTGATCATCTAGAATTATGCCATAATAATAGCTGTTCACAGCGACTTTGTTCTTGTGACACACACACATTACTTCCTTTTATGCAGTCGGGTGAAAAAGCAGCCTATGTTACTAAGTGATAAATATTGATTTTATGGTAAAAGATTTTTTTTATCGGACTTGGAGTTTAGGGTATCCTTTGATACGCCATTATTTAATCTATTTTACGTTTAAACTTTAGGTTTTTGTTTAGGATCTTTCCTGAGTTCTTTTAGTTCATGTCTGTAAGAGAATAAATAGCGTTTAAGATGAACCTGGAAAGTGCTAGAGTCAGATAGAACCATCCGATTATTCTTAAGGTTTAGATGAAATATCAAACTAAATTCCAACGATATCTCTATGTTTGACGGTAGCCTGGATCTAGTATCGAAATTGTTTCGAATTACACGCACTGTAATGTACACGAAACGGTAAATATTTAGATAACAATTATCGCTACAACGCGAACCTCCGATAGCTAATATCAGTTCAAGTCTTGATGTTAATTTCGCCTCTCTATCAATAGCTTGCTGCTTGTTGTACCTAAAAATGATTTCAATGTGGTGTAAATCCGTCAATGTAGAGTTGTTCACGATATAAGGTTATTGAATGCTGTTCATAATGGTGTCGCGGTTGTTGGTTTGATTACTACGTAATCGTCTGGTGTTGCTATGATATCATTTGTTGAATATAGTCACTTCAACTGCGTTGTTTTCTTTATAAGTATTAACGACTCAATTACCTATCTTGTATTTTTGGTTTCTAGGTAAATAGGTAAATTGTTTATATATATATATATATATATATATATATATATATATATATATATATATATATATATACTCTCCATCAAGAGAACAATCTGCTTGTTTGCAATATTTTATAAAATAAAATAGTCGAAAATTACATTTTTATACATTTATCCTACAAATTACGCTTTTTTGCTTTTTAGCATCTGCAGGGAATTTGAACAAAATAACATCGCTTTGTAGTATGAATATCGCTGAAATAAAATATAGCGCGGGAAGCAACCTTAAAAGATACATATTTTGCACCCTGCTTACCCCGTAAGGGAACCAACCAATAACGTTATATTAATAATAAAATATTCATGCGGTTTCGTAAAAAGGGACTTGTTACCACCCTACGGGCATGAATAACAAAAACAACTTCATAATTAAATTATTGTAAAATGTTTATTTACTTGTGAATTTTAACAGTTTGGTTAATAAGTTATTTTTTCATTTATTTTTAGTTTCAAATTAAAAATATTTAATTGCTTGGTGACAAAAGTTTTCTGTCCTCATAATATTGTAATATTCATTTGAATCTCTCCAATTCCTGATATGATGGTTATGATTAGCAGATTTTTCCTGTTGCTACAATTTTGTTTTGTACCGATGCAAAGCAAATCCATACTAATATTATAAATGCGAAAGTAACTCTGTCTGTCTGTCTGTCTGTCTGTTACGCTTTCACGGCTAAACCGCTGAACCGATTTGGATAAAATTTGGTACAAATATAGTTTGAGATCCAAGAAAGGACATAGGGTAGTTCCTATCCCGGAAATCCCACGGGAACGGGAACTATGCGGGGTTTTTTTTGAATTTTTTTCACGCGAACGAAGTCGCGGGCACAGCTAGTATCGTTATAAGTGTACTCGGAATTTTAGTTCTGATCAATACTGATAACAAACAATAATTGATAAGGCATCAATATTTGTATTGTAATAAGATATGAATATTGAGTCATATAAACACGCCAGATTAGGCTAAAATTGAATATTACTAACAGCTTTTTCTGGACATGAAATTTAATATTTTTTTAAAACAAGATAAAGTTTGCAGAGTACCTTACCAAAAAATTAAAAATAAACCGGTAAAATGCGAGTTGGACTCCCATACTGCGGGTTCTGGGTTACTTGTAGGTAACTTTAGCTAGACATAAATTTTATGATTATTCATGATAATTTCATGAGGTCAACGGGAAGTAAGTACCATATAAGTTAAGATTCACTTTTGAAATGGTAAAATATGCTACATAAACGGTCTGAAATTTTTTGATCGCGTTTTTTTGTGATGTAGCTAAAAATTTACGGTTTTAATAAATTTATTTAAAAAATTATTCACAATTGAGTACATAGATGGACTTAATGCAACATGGCATTCCCAAGGATTTTTCCTTCACATGTCCTGTAAGACATTGGCTTCTTGTCAAATGTCATAATTCTAAGTACCTTTGATTACGTTTTGATTCCCTTTTGAAATCGCAAAAAATCGCAAAAAATTACGACATAAATAGTCATAGGTATCTTTTGATCGTGTTGATTTACAAGTTTGCTTTTTTCACAGCTGAGAGGGACGGTAGACCCAAGTATTTAATATAATTTCAGCTTGATATCACTACGCGATCCTGAGAAAAAGAATCGTGATACACGGTCAACGAAGTAATGCGAAATATAATCCGATAAATGCGAAAGTTTTGTTGTATGCATGGATGTTTGGTATTCAATCATGCAAAACGGCTGAATGAATTTCGATGAAATTTGGCAAACATGTAGATGATGACCGGGAATAGCAGATAGAATATTTTTTTGTCCCGGAGAAAATAAGCCGTTCCCGTGGGTTTCACCGAAAACTTTTTTAATTCAGCTGGCTGTAGGTGTACTCTACAGCCCGCTGGATTTAAAAAGTTCTAGTGCAGCTAGCACTTAATAATTTAAAAACTCAGCAGTAAAATTTTGAGTTAAGTTCAACAGATCGTTTCGAAATGCACTTCCTTATAGCATTAGATAGCAAACAAGAAGCTGGCTCTCCTGATGGAAAGAAAAACCATCACCTATAGACACCAAAGATGTTAATGTTGCGTTGCTATCTGTATGGCAGGATGGCAATGCCACATGCATAAGTCTATCGACTACCTTAACCTCCAAACCGGAAGTCTACAATGACAATCATTGACGCTATTGTGACTGAAATAGGTACGACCATGGCACCATATACTCGGGCGAGACGAACGAAACTCTACCACCTAGTATTTGTGGTGGTAGTGACACGATAGCCAATCTGCCGCCATTTATGATCTGCTTTTTTGCATATTATAAGATAGCAAACACGCAGGTGGCTCTCCTGATGGAAAGAGTCAACCATCACCTATAGACACCAAAGGTGTTAATGGTGCGTTGTTATCTTGTGGCGAGGTATAAAGCCACATGCATAAGTTTACCGGATACCTTATCCTTCAAACCGGAACACGACAGTGTGAGGCACTGACGCTTTAGCGGCAGGAATAGTTAAGGCGGTGATATCAGACCCGGGCGAGACAATGCAGAACTCTATCACCTAGTAGCCACGATGGTAGTGACTCGTATAGCCAATCCGTCGCCTTTTACGACCTGCCTGGCAGAACGGCAATTGACCTATTCTTCAAAGGAGCTCGAAACCAACCCGGGGAAAATATTTGTGTATTATTATATAAACGATTTGTGTGTATGTGGACTAGTTGTCGACGCGCAAACATCATTTTTTCTCCTTTTAAAGTTAGAATTTTCAAACGTCTTTTCTAAGAAGACGTATCCATACTAATATTATAAATGCGAAAGCAACTCTTTATGTCTGTCAGTCTGTCTGCCTCTTCTTCACCACCACTGAACCGATTTGAATGAAATTTAGTATATAAAAGAAGATAGTTTGAGACCCGAAAAAGGGCATGGGATATTTTTCGTCGTAGCCTTGCCTGGCAGAACGGCAGTTGGCCTATTCTTCAAAAGTATACAGTGGGATCTTATGAGTGGAGACGACGTCACCAATCAATAGACCACGACCAGTCGCTTAGTTCGCTCATGATATTTATGTATGATGTGTTAGAAACTTTATTTACTTGCAAAGATGATATATTGGAAAACCACATTTAAGTAGTACATAGGTTATGCAAATATCTTATCAACATCCTGCCTCGTGTGCGGCATTTAAAATACCGCACCAATGCCGCTATACATAGAATTCGTGACGTTATTTATAGATACCATTGTTTCGGTTCGTTTCCGAATCCATATGAGGTTTTACTGTATGTTTGCCTATTACTTAGCTTGAGTTTGTTTTGAAGGGAACCTTGATCACATCCTATGTAGAAGAAAAAAAATATTTAATTTACAATACTCTATGTCGCTTTTCGATTGGAATTTTTTTACATCATAAGTAAATAAGTAAAATAGTAATGAAGCCCTGATGGAGACAAAAATTCCGTTTTAGGATTCGAAACCAGTATCTCTTGCATCTGAGGCTTGAACACATATGTGCTCTCTGCTCAAACACAAGCCACATATATACTAATAGATACACCATTAGGAAGGATCGTGTCGCAGTGCATATGAGCAAACGCAAGGAGGGATTGCTTATATGTTTGGCGACAAGTTTCCTTTCCCATTTCACAAATCGCTGTCAAAAATTTCATAAGTTTACAGATATATTCGGCGAGGGAAGAAGATACGAGTTCGTTGGGTATATTATATCGTGAAAAATAGAAATAAACCACGTTGTACTGTTTTATCGTACCGAATGAGATGACATGAGATGTACCGATGAACTCATTTAACTAGATATACGTATGTATACCTAGCGATCAGTATAATCGACGGATGGACGGACGGACGACGGAATCGGTCATATAGCAAAGAAGAATTTCGCCACGCCGAGCCTGTCGACACCATCTCAGCGGTAGAGTGTCCCGGCCTTACGGCTCGGCCACAGCTAACCGCGGCGGGACCTGCGACGCGAAAAGCGGCGCGGTGAGTCGCGCGACCATCTGGGTATGCCACAGCTCGACTTGTTGCGACTACGGCGGCGTGCCGCTCTGAGCTGTCACACCTCGATACTAGCTAGCACCAGAGTCGGATTTTGTAATACTATTTTTACTATATTCTTTTGATGCGTAATATATATTATCGTAACGTTAGGATTGTACGCAAAAATACCATTATTGTTGATACATATATTACCTTTTCATTGATCTCTCCATTAGAGATTTTTAAAGTTTAATTTCTTTAGGCACGTAATATTTCTTTAGGCAGCGAATGAAATTTTAAGATGCACGCGCATCACCGTAACCCAAAAGTTACAGGTTGAAGTCTTTATTAAGTGAGTATTAAATCCCGAAATCCTTGACTATCCTTTTCCAATCCTTTTATTATTTTAATGTTATTAAGTATTTGCATGCAATTAAAATCTATCAGAAATTAGAAGAACTTTGTTCAATAAAACTTTTTACAAGTTATTTTGACACGTCAATATATTTTATAAATATATTTTTAGCTAAGAACCATCTCGCAAAATAGGGCTTTCAAGTAAAAAAAATCGCAACCAAATCGGACTATCCGTCAGGGCGGAACAGATACCCAGACACACCTCTGAAACATAACAACCCACGTTTTTGCGTCGGCGGCTAAAAATAGTAATTTGGCTAATTTTGGTTTTTACTACAAAAATAGTAGTAAAAATTTTAATACAATATAGTATCTATATAATTTCCATTAGTAATATTTTTGTGTTATTCTGATTCCAACCCTGGCATACTAGAGAATAAAACAAAAGTATTCTTTTGTTTTATTCGCTTATCACATCGCGCGTCACGGTCGCGCGTTTTTCCGCGCCGCAAGTCGCGTCGCCGGTAGCTGTGGCATACTTCATACAGTTTCCTACATTTGTTTTTACTCGTCGCGCCGCAATTCGCGTCGCTGGTCGCGTACGCGAGCTGTGGCCGGGCAGTTAGGGAGACGGTCGCAGGTTCAAAGCCAGCGTGTCGATATTTTTCTTTGTTGTTTTTAAAGTTTTTCGAGATGACAAGGTTTAAAATTACCCTTAAAGTGATTTTATTCATCGGTAAGTAGTATAACTCTGTATTTCTGTGTGTAAATGAAAGTTCGCTAACAAACAAAGAAATTGTCATCAAAGGCATTTATATATTTAATTCTATGTATTGATATCAGTATCTAACACCTATATTACAAGCAAATTATTTACTTACTTTAAGGTAAGATTAAGATTAGGGTAAGATTAAGGTAAGATCAATAATTGTAATTTTCTAGTGGTATTTATTTATTTATTATTTATATCACAAACATACACATTAATCGATTAGATATTCAGCAATTTAACAGGGCTGCTTATTTCTAATGAGTCATTTTTACCTGCTCACGTGTGGTCTGATTCTTCATCCGAATTTGGAACCCAGAATCTGCCATTTTTTGTGACTCCGTAGGGTTTTTTAATATAGAAGAATTTTTATTTGTAGAAAAAAGCAAGCGGCATATAGTTCAAGCGGGGACCGTCAAAAAGGAGTGATCTAGTCTAGAATAAGAATGAAAATGGTTTTTATTACTGTTTAGACAGACAAATATTAATCTATCGGTCTGGCGATCTGTAACTTGACAATTTTTTTTTAGTATGAATCGGGCTTAAGCCTAAAAGTAGTTTTATAACATAAGCTGTGCCCGTGACTTCGTCCGCTTGGAAAAATTACTAAAATAAAAATAGCCTAAGTTACCCAATAATATTGTGGTTTAAAAGATAAATGGTTCCGGGATTTTACCCGTATAATTCCCATTCCCGTTTCTTTCTTGGGATTCAAATCGGTTCAGTTGTGGTGAAGAAGAGGCAGACAGACTGACAGACATAGAGAGTTGCTTTCGCATTTATAGTATTAGTATGGATACGTCTTCTTAGAAAAGACGTTTGAAAATTCTACTTCTAAAAGGGGAAAAAGTGATGTTTGCACGTCGACAACTAGTCCACATACACACCCAAATATTTTATATAATTATCTACACAAATATTTTCCCGTGTTGGTTTCGGGCTCCTTTGAAGAATAGGTCAACTGCCGTTATGCCAGGCAGGTCGTAAAAGGCGACCGATTGGCTATAAGAGTCACTACCATCGTGGCTACTAGGTGGTAGAGTTCTGCATTGTCTCGCCTGGGTCTGGTACCACCGTCTTACTTATTCCTGCCGCAATAGCGTTAGTACTTGTCACTGTCATGTTCTGGTTTGGAGGGTAAGGTAGCCGGTAATCTTATGCATGTGGTATTAGACCTCGCCACAATATGGCAACGTACCATTAACTTTTGGTGTCTTTAGGCGATGGTTGACTTTTTCCATCAGGAGACCCATCTGCTTGTTTGCTATCTTATGATATAAAAAATATAAAAAGTATCTACACGCCCATATCCCCGAAGCGGTAGGCAGAGGTACAACAAGTGCACCCACGATTAGCCGAAGATACTTGGTCCCACAAATGTGATAGGTGGCAAGCTTATCGCCAACCGGGTACTTTCCAATCCCGGGCAACTTTGTGTTTATCAGAAATTCCCGCGTCGGGCACTTAACTGCAAAAACAATTTTAAAAAGTGTTTTTGCAGTTAAGTGCCCGACGCGGGAATCGAACCCGGGACCTCAATGCCAACGCTGGACCACTAGACCACAGAGGCGATATATACAGCCAAAAATACAAACAATTATATCGCTTACAAATGATTTTCCCGTTCGGGAATCGAATCGGAATCCCGTTACGTTACCCATCGTCGGTGTATATGCTGGCCTTTACAGTTTTCTTAGCTGTAGAACGCCTTCTTAGCTGTAGAGGCCAACATATACACCGACATATATATCATATACATCGGTCATTTATACCAAACTAGCAAACCCGGCGAACTCCGTTTCGCCAACAGATGGCTTTGCTTTGCTTTGCTTTTAAATTTTCTTTGCTATAAACCTCACGAAGCCCGAGACCTTTCCAACGAATGCAAAACCGTTGAAATCGGTTCGTGCGTTCTGGAGTTATAGCGTCAGGAAGGAAAATCATTATTTCTATATTTTAGATAAATTATTTTTATTTTTATATTATAGATAACTTCCAAATAATGATTTTATTTACGAATTTCACATGAATCACGGATTACCTACTCTCCCGTCCACAGAGGTACAGGTAAATATAAAAAATGTCTTAGTGATGCCGCAGCTCGCAATGCGTCGGCGCATCAAACGAAAAAACCGAATCTCCCACGACACCGTTTTAAAAACATCTGAATACATTTTTAAGGACCATACAACTCTTTTAATGCTTCCCCACTCGAAATACTTTTTTGTGTGTGAACATATTTGTCTTTTGTGTCTATACAGGCTACAGGCTATAGCACTTTTTTGATTATTTTTATGTAAACACTAGCTGCAGCGTGCAGTTTTTGACGAATCCCGCGGGATCACCTAATTTTTCTGGGATAAAAGTAGCCTATGTGTCATTCCAGGTCATCATCATCTACATATGTACCAAATTTAATTCAAATCTGTTCAGTAGTTTTTGCGTGATTGAGTAACAAACATACATCCATCCAAACATCAAAACTTTCGCATTTATAATATTAATATAGATTAATCTCAAACAGTGGATTGTTTCATGTACTTATAAAAGTATTGATTTGGAAGTGTATAGAGTACCACCAGCGTCATCTTATCGATATTATTTTTGTGTTATAGCACTCACCCCGTGCTTGGGAAAACTTGAAAAACTTTAAAAACAACAAAGAAAAATATCGACACGCAGGGATTGAACCTTCGATATCCGTTATACGTAATACCTTGATTTGCACATACAAGCGCAATGGTGGCAAGTTAGAAGAGTTCTACAACGTCTGACCTAGATATTCAATACTAGGTGATGTGTTAAATACCCAGACGAGACGTATCCTTACACTACTGACGCAATAGCATCAATGCTTGTCATTGTCGTGTTCCGGTTTTAAGTGCAAGGTACTTAATGTAGCTGTAGCATTGCCATCCCGCCATGCGGATAGCAACGCATTATTAACATTTTTGGTGTCTATATGCGAATAATTTTCTTTCTATCAAGAGAGCCATCTGCTTGTTTGCTATCTTATATAAAAAATACCACCATTTGCCTATTCCACCGCAATAATGTTAATGTTTGTCACAAACGCGTTTCGATCTGGAGAGTGAAGTAGCCAGTAAACATATGACACGTGACATGAAATGATAAATGAGAAAGACAGATATTAATGGAGAGAGATGTATTGTCACAATAAACATCTTTAGTATCATGCTTGATGGTAATTTTTTTCTTTACATCTATCTACGAGTATACATATGTATAAAAGGCAAAAGTGACTGACTGAGGTATCAACGCACAGGCCAACTCCTTAGGCCTGGAAACTTGAAATTTCGTACACGTATTTCTATTAGGTATGATGAAGGCATCCACTAAGAAAGGATTTTCAAAATTCAGCTCAGAAGGGGGTGAAATAGGGGATAAAAGTTTGTATGAAACTTTTTATTCCCTGGTCATATTTGCATAAAATTTCGTATGAAATGAGTACAAAAAAAAATACGTGTTTTAGCGTTTTTCGAAATTCGATTCTTAAGGGGGTAAAATAAGGGAAGTAGCTTATAAGAAAGGTGAAATAAGTTCTAAAGTAAATATGCACGAGCAAAGCCGCGCTTAACAGCTAGTATAATATAAAATCATGGACAGTAAACATATTTTAGGCAAGCCAAGAAAAATGTTATCCCGTTGATATAGAGAATAAGGAACCGAAGGTATAAGTTTTCCTTTCTAGCCTCAACTGTAAACATGTTTTCAAAATGGTGTATGTCTTGTTTTATATTTACAGAATAGCAGATGACTCTTCTGATGGAAAGAGACAACCATCACCTATTAACACAAAATATGTTGACGGTGCGTTTCTATCTTTGCCACGAGGCATTCGTGTCACATGCATAAGTTCCCTAGCTACCTTACCCTTTAAACTGGAACATGACAGTGACAAGCACTGATGCTATTGCGGCAGAAATTGGTAAGGCAGTGGTACCACACCCGGGCGCGACAATGCAGTGTAGTACTCTACCACCTAGCAGCCACAATGGCTGTAACTCGCATAGCCAATCGTTCATCTCGTATGAACTCGTCCATTCTTCAAAGGGGGCACGGACCAACAAGTTACAATGAACCTACTGACTTTTCATGAGAAGAGAACCATGGACTGTAGACAAAAAAAAATGTTATTGCTTATTTATTTATTAGACACGTGGCATAAACGCAAGTAGAGTTAAAAGATTAATATATGAATGTGGATGGATTTGACATAAGTAAGTACTTTTGAACGCTTATTTTAAATCCGTACATTTATTATACAACTTGCCTAAGCCCTTAGTTTTGATACACATGTATGTATACGTGTGGCATTAGACCTCGCCACAAGATAGCAACGGACCATTAACATCTGTAGTGTTTATAGGCGATGGTTGATTCTTTCCATCTGGAGACCCATCTGCTTGTTTGCTATCTTATGATATAAAAAAAATCCACATTTTAGCATTAAAGACGTCAAATTAAAAAAAAGATGTAAATGGTTCACTCTGCAGGCCATCCCTGAAACTTCCTGCTAAATTGAGGTATTTTAAGCTCCAAGGAGTAAAAACTATAAACATAGATTTTTTCAGTTCAGACATCTAGTTAGTGAAAAATGACAGTATTGTATTAAAAAAAAAAGTATCTTCACGCCCATATCCCCGAAGGGGTAGGCAGAGGTGCAACAAGTGCACCCACGATTAGCCGAAGATACTTGGTCCCACAAATGTGATAGGTGCCAAGCCTATCGCAAACCTATTGTATTGATTTTTGAAAAGCTGTATATTTTGGAAACGATCAATTCCATGTTTTGAATGGCATTCAACCAAATTTTTGAGATCTGAGGTATTGTTTTAGCTATATAATTGATAGGTTGAAATATTTCCAATCAATGTTTTATAACATTGATTGGAAAACATTTTCTCAAAAAATTTTTTGAGAAAATGTTATTTTTTTTTGAAACTGCATGCGATTTTGATTTTTGAAACTGCATGCGATTTTGATTTTTGAAACTAAAATATTGTAGAAGGTCAAAAATGATTGATCAAAAAATCTCGAAGTTATGTCGAAAAAACCACTTTTATTAAAAATTTTTTGTCAACGATAACTCCCGAAGGGTGAACCGAATTTAATGCAATTTATGCATTAGACGCAGTTTTTGAGGAATAGAGCTAATTAGATTTTGTACTTGATTGGTGCAATAATCTAGAAGATATATTTAAAAAAAAACACTGTTTTGCTAAAATTTTTTGAGGTTTTTTCAAAATTTCTTAAACTCTTCTATGCTGAATCGGTCCAAATTTTCACCAGTCTAAGTTGAGTTGAATCCAATCGAATGCCATCGACCGCGTTTCTATCGATCAAGCCGTTCAATAGTTACGAGATGTTTATACACACACACACACACACACACACACACACACACACACACACACAAACACACACACACATACATTCATACAGACATACTGACGTCATCGTGAAAATAGTCGGAAAAAGTTCCAAGGACCTCAAAAATTGAAGATCTGGTGAAAACTAGATTTTCAAAAACCGGGACAAATTCCTCTTTATCTATGTACGTAGCGGGAAGTTAAAAACATGTACCTATGTATATAATACCAATTACCTAAATTCAATTATAATTTGTTAATAAATAAATATTGCTAACGTGTAAACGAGTTTTTGAACGAAAAATTTAAAAAATCATTTATTTTTCATAAAAATAGATTTATCCGCCTCTACATTGTTACACCTTATAAGTATTGGTAGTCTCAGAATGTGCTATTTACCTTGTTGTGTATGTATGTACTATTTAAAACATTAACTATGTAAGCGAATTTTTCAAGGTTAAATTTTAAAAAGAAAGATTTATTTTTGCATAAAAATTTATAGGTCCGCCTCTACGCTGCTACACCTTATTAGGGTACATTTGTTAGTTCTAGAATGTGCTACTTAACACCTAAAAATGTCGCAATAAAGTATTGAGAAAAAGCAATAATTCAGTAAGCAACAGTCTTCCTCTTGGAAAGTGATAAATTTTGATAAGAAAAGTCTCAAGAAAAGTACTTTTTCGAAATGTCATATTCATGCTTCACGTTGAAATGGAGGATTTCAAAACGTGATGTGTGACGTACAGATAGCGGTTAGTATTGTGCAATTATGTTGTATTACGCATTATGTCACTAGCTTGCGTAATAAGTTATATCCTACTTTGCAACGTTTCGTCGCTTCTTGTTTATGGTATAATTTAATTTCGCCCGTGGCTTTACATACATTGTTTTTTCGGTAATTTCAAATGTATTTCTTTTTAATTTTTTACCCGTGTTGCTCCGGACTCCTTTTAAAGAACATCTCGCAGGAGACTGGCGGTTCGAAAAGGTTTACGATAACGAAAGACGACTATAAGACGTAACGATTTAATAACTGTGTCACGGACATCCTGACTGCGAAGATGTAGAGTTCTGCAACTTCACACTCGAGTTCAGTACTACCTCTTTATCTATTCGTGTCGCAGTTCATCAGTACTAGGAGGGATTACATACTTGGCTTAAGGGGTAAGGTAGCTGATAAATTGTGAGCATGTGTCATTATATATCTACTACGGGCAATTAACATTTTTAGTGTCTATAGGCGATGGTTGCCTCTTTTCATCAGGAAAAACAAATTGTACGTTTGATATAAAATATTTATACACCATAGTCAAGTGCTGTAAAACGTGGAATAAATTCCTGAAAGTACAAAAATTCAGATTTTTTTTTCGATATTTATAAGCCAGGGCGTGGTTAATATCTGCTTACAATCTGTAATTCTGTTTTATTTTTTATTTGATGATACCTAACAATATTATCTATTAGATAGTTTGCAGCGTCTATCTAAAAGATAAATATTTTTCAGAGTCATCATCAGGATTGTTGACCAAAATGATAGAAAAGAGCGTTATCGTGAAAAAAAATTAATGTAGGTACATATTATGTTTGTGTGGATTGCTACGTTGTTATTATCAATGTAGTTTTTAATTTTATTTAAACGCAGTAAACTGCAAGAACATGGAGGAATTCACCTGATCTAAGATTCTAGAGACACAGGAGTTTGAAAGTCGCAAACTCCTGTGTCTCTAGAATCCTAGATCAGGTGAATTTCTCCGTGTTTGTCTGGGTCTCAGAAACATAGACCATGTGCCATTTTGTTAGGCATTTTGTAAAAGGCAGCTGGTAAACAGCATGTGGCAATGCCATCTCGCCACACGAATAGCAAGTATTAATTTTAAATTTATATATTATATATAATAAATTATCTATATAATATATATAATAAATTATCTTTCGAGGCGATGATTTCTCTTTCCATCGAGAGAGATATCTACTTGTTTGCTTTCATTTTTTTACAGCATTAAATATGATAAAAAAATATAATCAAGTTGATCCTGCAGGTCATCCCTAAAACTTAAAAAAATTATAGGTATACTTTAAGCTCAAAGTAGCACAAACTATGCCGAAGCATAGATATTTGACTTCGAAGAGTTCAAAAAACTAAAGTTTGCAAAAATGATACCTAGTTAGTTGGAAAAGATGTATATTTTTTCAAAATGATGATCGATTTTGATCTTTCAAATGGTATTCAATGCAAGTTTTGATCTTTAAACTGTTTTATTAGCTGCAAAATCAATAGGTTTTTGGACAGCTAGAGATAGGATAGACAGGATAGACCTAGAAGACTAATGAGGCTGCCAAATTTAAAGAAATAATCGTAATTTAAATTTTTAACAACTACATTTAATTAGTACCATTCTATTTTAATCTATGTTGTATACAATATCAAGATCAGTGTCTAGTACAAAACAAACTCCAACCGTATTGGTTTAAAACCGGCTACAAATGGTAATAAAATAAAGGTATACATACATAGCGTGTCGAAACGTTCTGTCTGTTACTTTCTGATATAAATAGTGCGAGGTGAGGTGAGTGCGGCGCACTGACCGACCATCGACAGCGATCCCGATAATCAGGCGAATGTTTGAGTTTCTCTATTTTCAAATCGAGTGTATGCAAGTAGGCGTCGAAGCTGGTAAGTGATGTCGCGCGCATACACATTACTCAAGTCAAGTGTATAATGAGCTAGGGAATTCTGTGACCAATATGGATATAATATGCTTATACCTTATTTTGAAATGTATTTATATAGGAGACTACTTAAAAGAGCAACCGACTTGAGATTAAATCGTGCCGAAAAACTAGTTTTGTTGCACCAAAATCTGAGCCTTTTGAATATTAATTAAAAAGGTTAACTAATTAATTACCTAAACTTAACATGTCTGATTTTTGAAGATGATTATTTATACTATTTACGTCTTGTTTCTTTTTTTAAATATAGTTATTATCTTGAAGTTTATATTTTTTTTTTCATTAAGAGTTTATTTTAGACAACTAATCCCCAAAGACAATATTATTCGGTATTCGACGAATAAGAAAAAATGTCGAGTAATGACGAATACCGAATAATAGCGAGTATTCGCGGTATCTCTAAAAATAACATTGCACTTGAAAAAACCTAGTTATTTTGAATTCCCAGAAAGACACTTTAATTTTATTTATATGTCTATATTATGTACACACATTTACTGAATTTGACAATTACTACTTTTATAAAGATAATGAAAAAAAAAATGATAAGTAAAATATTATTTTTCCTTGTAAAAGTAGAAAATGTCTAATTCAATAAGTCCAGTGAGGTTAAATTAAGGCGTAGTGTACACTTTACAGGTGGCGATTTGTGGGAATGGAATCGGCGGGGCCGCTCGCGCCACAGGCATGCGGCCGTGTGAACGCAACTGGACGCGTTAATTGCAGTACAGTGTGCCCGGCTGTCAGCGCGCCACGCGCTTACGCCAGCCGGTCATCTGTGTGCTTCACTCTGAACGCTCTGTTATTCCATTAATATTATACATGCGAGTTTGTTTGTATGTTTGTTATTTTTATAAGGCTTAACCAATGATGTAAAAAAGTATAGATGAGTTGTTCGCATTCCAAATTGGCATTACGAAAGCAAGGCATTGCCTGACTTTTATTTAGTCTCGCACGTCACATGTCATAATATAAGTAGCTGTAGTAACATTTGCAGTCGCGTTTAAATCGCAATAATGTTGGCGTATGTCTATTAGTAAAATGTCATTGGGCTAGACGGGTTTTCATGATTTTTTATATAAGATAGCAAGCAAGCGACAAACATCGCCTGTAGACACCAATTATGTTAAAGATAGCAACACATCTTTAACATCATTGGTGTCTACAGGCGATGTTAGTCGCTTGCTTGTTATCTTATATAAAAAAAAAATCATGAAAACCCGACTAGCCCAATGATATTTTACTAATAGACATACGAAAACATTATTGCGATTTAAACGCGAGTGTGTCGCGTTTTTTTTAACCATGTGTCGAGGTATTAACGCTACATGCGTTTAAGTTTACCGATTACATTGTCTTCTAAACCGGAACATGATAGGGACAAGCTTTGACGCTATTCCGGCAGGAATAGGAAATGCGGTGGTACTAGACCCAAATATAATATGGGTGTTCTTTTTCCAGTTGTTATACACTTATTATTTAAATCACATAGGAGTGGTCATTGCGACATATGTCCTTGCAATTGGCAAAAATGTGAACAACTAATATAATGAATGCCGACATGAGTTTGTTACGCTTTTATCTCTAAAGTCCTTTTTTCTAATGGCAATGGGTCTCTCGATCCCACTGTTGTAATTTCTGTAAACCAGAATCAAAAGCGGCAACCTTCTAGTTGGAGGTGACTGAGTTTTGAACTCAGGCATGCCCTGGGGAAAAGCTAAGCTGTTTCGGAACTGGCAATGAATTTAACGAGAGGGGGAATTATGTATGGGAGGAGTAGGTAACTACATTCAGTTTTCAGGGTCACAGATAAGGTCATAGGACCTTTCATTCAGATAAGTATTGTTCCCGAGGGAGAGCAAAATGAATTTTAACGCAAAGAAATCGGGAACAAAAATTGTCTTTGTTATTTCTTTACACTATAACGATTATATGTATTCCGAATACATATACATGTGATTCATAACGTTACTTTTTATCTCGGGAAAATCAATGATTTTTGTATAGTAGATCAACTAACACATCAGATATTTTTTGCAATTACAGAAACTTAACATTCCATAAACTCTTTCTACAATTCCACAAATACTGTTATTTAATTCCAGGATTCGAAAAAGCTAACGTTTCCTTGTCTAATGAGGGTACAGTACATCCAAATTTCTTCGCATCATGCTTCAACTCAAGCGAACCACCATAAAATTTAATGGCGAATAAATACGCTTTATTGATCTGTTTTCGATCTTCGATCGATAAAGTTTAAACGCTATGGTTTATGACTTTCAATGAGCAACTTTTACTAAATTTAGTTTTAAATTAACCATACTTTTTTGAGTCTATTTGATATTAGTATAGTCGAGAAGTTGAGTTCCTGCCGAAATAGTTACAAGTTTCTTGAAAATATGGTTTATTGCTTAAACGATCCGGAATGACATCTGAACCAACATTAAATTCTAAGCTTTTATATAAATAATAATAAATAAAATAAGTAAGAATTAGGTAAAAATAAGAAGAATTTATTATTGGTTTAAAATTATTAACTGTTTGATGTTTGCCGGAGAAGTCTGTCTCGTGCTCGACATCTGTCGATTCTTAATTATTAAAGAAAGTTTATAAAGATATTTTATAAACTTTTAAAACATCATCTTGTTGAGTGTATTTGTAAAAAGGCTCCAAGAAACAAAACCTCATAGATTAATTATTTAAACTTTTAATATCTGGTTGGGATAAATCGATTCCTATTCCTTCCTTTTTCACATACCCATATCTTGGGAACCGAGCTTTTCTTGGACCTGGAACCTTGATAAATCGATTCCTTGACCCGAAAAAAATCGTTGGGGCCGATTCCGAGATTCTATTTATATTTATATATTTATATATATATATATATATATATATATATATATATATATATATATATATATATATATATATATATATATATATATATATATATATATATACTATGAAACTAGTCGAAATTTGTTTTCCTTTAATACGTTTTGGCGCATGCTTTGCACTGTAATATCTAATAGCCAGTTACCTATATTTATTTCCTTCTGGCTATAAGTTTTGTTAATAAGAGAAGTAAACCGATACTTCGTAGAAGTTGATAGGTAATTTGGCATAAAATACGTAGTAGCTAAGCACAGATAATAATAAGATGTGCCATATTATGTTATCATGAAAACAAAATGACCTTATGCATGTGGCATTAACATCCCACCATATGGATAGCACGCAGCGTTAACATCTTTGGTGTCTGTAGGCAATGGCAAAGGCAATTCTCTTTCCATTTATTTTTTTTGTTATTATTAAATGGTAGGCGGAAAGTCGGTTGCTGCATTATATCACGTTTAAAAAAATATTTACTTTATTGAAGGAAAGGAAGTAATGTTTTTCGGTCACGTGAACAAAGTACCATATAACTGCTACTTACCTATTTCTTATTTTTAGCATTACAAACGCTAACGCCTCTTTACTGAAGAAGTAAGAAATTTTTATCTTTCACTTACAAATGTTTTGAAACACCAATCTGCATCCACATTCCTGCTCGGAGGGTACGATAGAACGGAGGGACGGAGAAAATTCACATGTTCGGCTTCGTGCGGCTACTAATATTATTACGCATTAATATCCATCTTCATTTACGAATAAGTTTACCAGCTGCTTTAGTTACTCTGCGAGTTGGAACACAACAGTGAGAAACACAAGCCCGGGTCTGGTACTGGGGTTATAACACCTGTGTGCTACGGAAATTGTGATATATGTACAGATTGACTAGTAAAAGATTGTAGCTACTTACTAAAGCAGAGTGTTCAGCGCTCGATGCTGATATCGAATATTTAAAAAATAGGTACTTGAATTTGACTTAATTAGGTATCTAAAAAAATATTAAGTACGTGCACCAATGCACAGATATTCACAAACAGCGGCTCGTGTAAGTCAATGCGTGCGCTTGGCGCCCGCACGGTGACCTTATTTTTTAATATTACTACAATAATTTCGTTGAAGTTTACTTTGAAGTTAAGCAATATTATTTTTTATTATATATTTATCGATTATTGATTACATATGATCCTTAACTATCGCGTCATACAATATGTATTGTGGGATTTGGGATAAAATAACTACATCGATACGCTTCTGAGTCAAAGTATGAGGAACGTCGATTATGAATCAATATTACTGGTTTGCCGACTGGTGAGATGGTGACAATCACTGTCGCCATATTTGCTAAATATGCGGGCTTACCACAAATGTTTTAAAAGACCATCGTTTTTCGACTCTGAAAATCTATTTAGATGTTCTATTTAGGCTCTTCTTCTAGAAAAGAAGCCTTCCTGACAGGCAGTTTGTAAATGGTGAACAATTGACCACTACCATTGTGACTACCAGATTTTTTTGAAATGACTACTACAATTGACCCTACGGATCTTTATTGTGACTCTGGACATTTGGGACGAGCCCAATACTCAACTATTTAAATTAAAATTGGAATATGAACACTCGCGCAAAGGGCCGTCTCCTATGAGACCGGACCTCGGTTTCGTACGGCGTTCGCACTAAATGTGGTGGTGGGAGTCGTGGCATTGTGCCCTACGTTAAGTGCGGGGCGATAGAGGACTGAGGAGTATTCGTCGTCAAGACCGGCGATGACGGTGTATTGTTGTGAATGTATTTGTATCTGTATTGATGATGGTATTGCGATCATTGGGACAGGAAAGTACGCGCGAGGCCTCCTGCACCTGGGTAAGGAGGCCGCGTCGGGCTTGTAGTCCAGCGGGGCCTTTAATAGTGAATTTTCGTGATGTGTGGTTTTCTCGAAATATGATTACTAGATGGTAGAATTCTGCAACGTCGTTGGTACCATCTCTAATTTCATTCACTGTAGTGTCAGTATTTATTATTGTTGTGTTTCAGTTTTAAGGGTAAGGTAGCCGGTAATCTTATGTCCTTAATTAGGTCAGGTAATTTTTACTAACATGAGAACTATCAATAAAAAGCAGTCATTGTATCTAATGTTTAGGAAATTTTTCAAATGATGGCAGCCACGGTGGTTTTATTATCTAGACTGTTTCTTATCATTTGCTTGTAAGTCGAGCAAGGACGATGACAGTAACCGCATTCATCCTGTTTGGTTACCGTCGCGAATTTGATAACTAGTACAGTCAGTTCTAAAATAATTAGAAAACATTAAAACCATTATATATAAGAAAACATTTTCAAGTCATTCCCGCCCATAAATATGTAAAAAAAGTATCGTCATGCCCGTATCCCGAAGAGGTAGTTAGAGGTACAACCAGTGCACTAGAATGTGATATGTGACAAGCCTATTGCCAACCGGGCACTTATCACTCCCTGGTAACGTTGTTTTTATCAGAAAACTAAAAAAAAACTCATTTGAATTGCCCGAGCCGGGTATGGAACCCAGGACTTCATGTGTTCAACACCGACACCGGACCACTAAACCACAGAGACGATAAATATGTAAACAAGCAATTCGTTCGATGTTTGGTAACACTGCATTACCTATTCGTGCTGCAATTGCTTCAATGCATGTCCCTATCATGTTCCTGTTCGTCTGGGAAGTAAGGTAGCCGGTAAACTTATGCATGTAGTATTAACATCCCGCCACATGAATATCAACGCCCCATTTGGTGCCTACAGAAGACGGTTTCTCTTTCTATTAGGGGAGCCATCTGCTTGTTTGCTACCTAATAATATAAAAATATCCTAAGTGAGTTTTATTGCAATAACTTTAATAATGTTGTTTTATCATGACTATGTGGTAGAGTTCTGCATTGTCTTTCGGGTCTGGTACCACCGCCTTACCTATTCCTGCCGCTATAGCGTCAGTGCTTGTCGCTGTCGTGTTCCGGTTTGGAGGGTAAGGTAGCCGGTAAACTTATGCATGTGGCCTTAGACCTTGCTAGAAAATAGCAACGCACCATTAACACCTTTGGTGTCAATAGGCGATGGTTGACTCTTTCCATCATGAGACCTATTTGCTTGTTTGCTATCTTATGATAAAAGTGTCAAGGATGGTACGTATAACATTCGCGAAACTTAAATAAATTACTGTTTTTGTAATAGCAGCTGGAGAGTGTAGTGCTGCTATTACAAAACACGTTGTTGAGACGCAATAATTGTAGAAGTATCGTTTGAAATTTGAAAAATTTGTCATTTTACGATACGTACGCCATCTAACGGATACGGCTTAGGGACCTACAAGATAAAAGCTTACTCATTTTTATAAAAGACTGGCCACGCAACTGCAAGAACTCTGGTATTGCGGATGTCCTTCGGCGGCGGTGATCACTTACCATTAGGAGCACTTCCTACTGGTTTGCCCCCTCTTCTATAAAAAAGAAACAAAAACTTCGCATAAGTTGAATGTACTATACCTATAACCTGCGCGTAAGTGTGACGAGGTATATATCGCAATCAGATCAACGATGTAGAAGCTCTTAAAACACGAAGAAATAAAATATGTTAATTTTTATATAATAGATATAAGAGTGTATTTTTTTATATGGATTTGATTTTTATAGCTTTATAGGTTTGATACACTTACATATATTTTGATAGCTATGGTTCGTTATTAATTACGTGATATAAAAAGAAAATCATCAAATCATAGCGTGATTTACTTTAAAACGCCTTGTTGAACTAAGGCCGGCTTACGATAAACTATTTAAATACATGTTAAATGTAACTAAACTGTAACAGTACGTAAATGTAGAAGGAGGTAGGTACCGGGAAGACTAAGACTGACATACCATGATCAGATTGATCGGGTACTATCCGAAGGAAGTGTCAAGAAACTTCGCAACCTGCGCGCTTGTATGAAGGTTTTTTTTATATATATCATAAGATAGCAAACAAGCAGATGGGTCTCCTGATGGAAAGACTCAACCATCGCCTATAGACACCAAAAATGTTAATGGTGCGTTGCTATCTTGTAGCGAGGTCTAATGCCACATGCATAAGTTTACCGGCTACCTTAACCTCCAAACCGGAACACGACAGCGTCAAGCACTGACGCTATTGCGGCAGGAATAGGTAAGGCGGTAGTACTAGATCCGGGCGAAACAATGCAGAACTCTACCACCTAGTAGCCACGATGGTAGTGACTCGATAGCCAATCGGTCGCCTTTTACGACCTGCCTGGCAGAACGGCAGTTGGCCTATTCTTCAAAGGAGGCCGGGACCAACACGGCGATTCACTCGTGTTGGTCCGGGCTGCTTTGAAGAGTAGCCAACTGCTGTTCTGTGAGGCAGGTCGTAAAGTGCAATCGATTGGCTTTACATTTTACTACCATCTTGACTACTAGGTGGTAGAGTTCTGCTACGACTCGCCTGGTTATTTGGTACCACCGCCTTATCTGCCTATTGTCGTGTTCTGGTTTGGTGGGTAAGGTGCTGGAAGAATTATGCATTGTCATTCCGCTTCACGGATAGCAACGCAACATTAACATCCTAATGTCTATTAGGCGGTGATTGCTATTTCCATCAGGAGAGCGATTTGCTTGTTTGATTTCTAATGATATAAAAACAGAGTATTGAATGTGGGTGAAGCGGATAATTTTGCAAGGATCGTGATGTATGACACTTGGTTTTCTTTGCGTACCCCGTAAAGGATTTGGCGTGAAGATATGTTATGTATGTAACTACAGAAAAATCATTTAAAATGTATTTATATAGTCTGGTGTAAGCTGACCGTAAAATTACTGTACTGCTAGGTTTAGATCGTTAGGTCTCAGATTCTAATCTCAGATAGGCTTAGGGACTAATGGTTTTGTTCCATCTAGAAAAATCTGGTGGTGCCGTGTTAATAATCCGGGTCTCGTAAAGTACATAGCGTAGTCCTTCTCGTTTCTCGTGACTCAGAAGTGATAGTAGGTTTTAATCTCATATTTTTCAAGATGACTGTATGTTATTATTTGGAAAAATATCTTCTAGGTTATCGACCTTTTATTTTGTTTTTGTCTTTATATTACAAACGTTTCCCGATATCTTTTCCAACTTAGCAAAGTAAACCAGGTATTAAGTTTTAACAGACTAAGTATACATTAATATGTGTCCGTTTTTGTTCTTTTTTGGCATGTTAGAGGAAAACACCATACAAGTGTAAGTTGGACTCACCTACCGAGGGTTCCATACAAATTGTCAGACTTACGTATTATAAATTGTTCAGGAATCGATTCGAAAATTTATCCGAGTATTCTCAAAATTCAGTTTCCAAAATCTTATGCTATTTGTAAATCAAACCAACAAGCTGATGGCTGTCTTGATGGAAAAAGAAAGAAGATGTTAATATTGCGTTGCTAACCTTGTGGCTATACTTGCTGCCTTTATGTATAAGTTTACCGACTACCTTACTCCAAAATAAGCAGATGGCTCTTCTGATGAAAAGAGACAACCTTGGCTTGTACACTCCAAAAATGTTAGTGGTGTGTTGCTATGCAAGTTTATTGGCTACCTTATCTTGATAATCGGAACACGATAGTGATAAACACTGACACTATTGCGGCAGGAATAGGTAAGGCGGTGGTTCAGGACCCGGGCGAGGCAATGCAGAAATCTTTCCCTAGTAGTCACGATGATAGTTACTCGCATAGCCTCTTATGACCTCTTATGGTCATAAGAGGTCAAACTTACACTTGTATGGTGTTTTTCTCTAACATGCCAAAAAAGAACAACAACGGACACATATTAATGTATAATTAGTCTGTTAAAAACTTAATACCTGATTTACTTTGCTAAATTGGAAAAGATATCGGGAAACGTTTGTAATATAAAGACAAAAACAAAATAAAAGGTCGATAACCTAGAAGATATTTTTCCAAATAATAACATACAGTCATCTTGAAAAATATGAGATTAAAAACTACTATCACTTCTGAGTTACGAGAAACGAGAAGGACTACGCTATGTACTTTACGAGACCCGGATTATTAACACGGCACCACCAGATTTTTCTGCCAGGCAGGTCATTATGACCTGCCTGGCAGAACAGCAGGTGGACTATTCTTCAAGGACCTGAACCAACATGGAATGTCGTATTTATTAAAAGGTTTTGAAATTTATTATTTAAATGGAAATATTTTAATTATATTAACTAATATAATATTAAGAGACTGTATAATTTCATCAAATGATCTACTTATCACAGAAAAACAAAAGCAAATATTTGCATTTGATGTCAAGGATTAAAATCAATAATAGTGATGAAACAAAATTATATCGGCGTTACAAAAAAAAAAAAAAAAAATGGCATCATACTAATTTGCTAATTCAGCGACCAGTGCTACATATTTTAATAAATCTGTAATTAAGACAGATTTAAAGGTTAAAGAAAATAAAAACAATAAATTTACATATTACGAGTATGTCAAGAACAATATTAATTATAATACGATATAAAAATTAACATATGTAAATTTACATTATATACGTACATATCTTCACGCCAGATCCCTTACATGGTAGGCAGAGAAAACCGAGAACATAATATCACGATCCTTGCAGGCATGTCTCGCTTCTTCCACATTCATCACTCTCCTCATACACACACGCCGGTTGCGAAGACTCTTGACACCACCTTCGGACAGTACTCGATCAATCTGATCATGGTACGTCAGTCTTGGTCTTCCCCGGTACCTACATCCACCCACATTTGCATTGTATATCTGTTTTATCAACCTTTCATCTACCATTCATTCTACATGTCAGAAACAATGCCCTTTCAAATCCAAAGGTGCACGCCTCATAACGTTCGTTTAATTTAAAAAATAATTTAATAATTTATTGGCGAATTTAATTGCTACAGTTAATAATTTCAGTACTTTTTTTATTAAATACATACTGAAGTATATTAATACTTTAATATATTTTTAATATTTTATTAATTATAATTAAAAGACGCTGAATACATACTTCATAGTAACATTATAAATGGGAAAGTTTGTCCATTTTTCACGGCAATACGGAGCGACGAATTGACGTGGTTTTTTAAGTGAGGATAGTTGAAGGGATGGAGAGTGATATAGGCTACTTTTTGTCTCTTTCTGACCCCCCACTTCCCCTAAAATGGAAGGTGGGAGTTTAGCTAGAACATTCCGCAATTTTTAAGTTACAAAGCTAAAAATTGGTATGCGGACTATTTGTGACTAACAAAAAATACGTGCAACATTTCTTTTTAAAAATGTGCCCCCAATTTGTCGCGAGCGAAGCCGTGGGCAAAAGCTAGTTAGTAACCCCAATAGTAGTAACATCAAAGTAAGCAAATTCTTTTTGTGTTATGGGAGTTAGTCAAGGATACTATTACATAGAAAAACCTACATATATAAATACTCAAATATATTTAATAAACACCCAAACCAAGAAATGCAAACATCTATGCTCATTACATAAATGCCTGCCTCTCGAACCCGAGCCCCATTGATTGCTTAATCAGGGTCGCTAACCACTCGACCAACGAGGCGATCAAATAATTTTCGATAGGACACAACACCTTAAAATACTGAAGCTGTTAAAAAATAGTACCGATACTTTGAGCGTAATCGTGGCAAATCCGTATATGTATACCTACTCATACTAACATTTGGGCGCCAACATTTTTTTTAAATTAGGTTTTTTATACATTCTTCTTCTTCTTCATCCGCCGGCGCTACAACCCTTTATGGGTCTTGGCCTCCTCAACGATTACCTTCCATTTTGCTCTATTCTTGGCTTCCTTCTTCCAAGATGCTTTCTTGCCCATGGTCTTGAGATCTTGTTCCACGCAATCTTTCCAACGTTTTCTTGCTCTTCCTCTGGGTCTTTTCTGTTGCAGGGTCCAGTCATTGATGGTTTTGACTGCTCTAATGCCACTCATTCTCTCTATATGTCCCACCCATCGCAATCTTTGCGATTTGCAGAACCTGACTATGTTCTGTTTTTCGACCAATGCGTCCAGTTCTGTGTTCATTCTCACACGGAATGTCCCATCTCTCTCTCTTATTGGTCTGAAGATCTTTCTGAGGACTTTTATCTCGAACAGTGCCAGTTTGAGCTCGTCTTTTTGTGTCATAGTCCATGTTACACATGCGTACGTTACAACGTGTCGAATTATGGTCTTATATATTGTGAGTTTCGAGCTTTTTGTTATTAACTTGCTGTTTAGCATACTTTTGCAAGTGTAGAAACATCTATTTCCGGCCGTTATCCGAGCTTTAATCTCCTCTTCCATCAGGTTCTGCGAGTTTAGAATTGAACCTAGGTAGTGAAATGATGTCACCCCCTCAATTGATTCACTTCTCACTACCACATTCTGAACCGGAGCCACGTTGCGACTGCTAGCTATATCCTTTGTTTTGGACATTTACCTGCAACTCAAACTTATTCGATTCTGATGATAGAATTTCTCCAAGAGTGATCACACTTTGCTTGGATCAGTTTGATATAACAATATCGTCAGCGTAAGCAGCCAGCTGGGATGAGCCGTAGTTAATTAGACCCTTCAGATTGAGTTTTCGCGTGACAGCTTCCAAAACCAGGTTAAATATGACCGTCGATAATGCGTCTCCCTGTTTCACACCTGTGTCAATGGGAAACGGTTCATACCGCTCGTTCTGTATAGTCACTATCGCTTTTGAGTCTTGCATCGTCATGTTAACAAGGCGAACAATCTTGCTTGGCACTCCGAGTATCAACATGGCGCAAAGTATGTGGCTGCGATCGATACTGTCGAATGCTTGTTTGTAATCCACTGTGGATGAGTTTTTTATACATTATAATAAACTTTTTTTGCTATACATACTAACAAAAATTGTATTTGTCAAGACAAGCATTTTTTTAATGTATTAAATGTGTTTACTTATAAAAAACTTATTGTTTATATCTGTCTACTGATACTAGTGAAATATAAATACAACATGCATAATTTAAGTCCAAAAAAATGCTTGATTTTGGTATGTTGAGAGTAGAGCTCACTTTGCTTCGCGGAAACAAGCAATACCTCGCATTCGCGGAAGCGTGCGAAAACTCACATGTGTTCAACATCACCACTACCTAGATCCAAATAGGCGACATCTGCCAATAATAAAAGAACTCATTGTTTTATTATTTGAATAAACGCTGAATTATATTTATTCTAAATGCTTAATTCTCCAATCGACCGAGTGCCAGAAAAATTGAGTTAATATTTAATTTAAATGGTAATACGTGTTTAAATAAATACTCCTACGAGATTATGTTCAAATAAAATTAATTGCTGTTTATCCGATTAACATTTTTAGAGGTCTTAAAAAAAATTAATCATTCTGTTTCCCTTGCGGAAAAGACAGAGTTAATTCAAAGTCTTTTAATTTTATTTTTAATTTTATTAGAAAGATTAAGGTCGACCATGTTTTACATATTATGATCACACATTTTTGTAATTTGGCTCTTACTGATATTTTTCTTGTCTTGTCTTGTCACTGTCTTGTGCAAGTCGCACGTCACGCACTGTAGAAGAGACTATCTCTATCTCGACTAATATCTCGATAACCGGGCAATTCAGGAGAAACGTATTTCACCAAAAAAACTACAATTTTCTAAGTAAAAGTTTCGAGTAAAAGTAGATAATAGCTTCAATGGCAAGAAAATGAGTTTTTTTATAATAAATGTCACTGCCGTGGTGACTACAAGTGATTTTTGTAATGCCTCGCAATTTCATCGTCAAACGATAAGCACCGATCGGATTAAAGAGACTGGTTGAAACCAGTTGAAGAGACTTGGTTAAAGACCGAGCTCTTTCATTTGCTTAGAGCATTCATTCGAAGAAACCTATGTCTACCAGCGGACCAGTACAGGCAAATGATGATAGGAGTCAATGGTGTCTATTTATTTTTGTGGGTACTCCATAATGCAGTCAGACTTCTGTTGTAACTAAAAACGTATAAAGGACGTTAATATTAATAACAAGAAACTATCAACTTGATCCGGATCTAAGAAGTCTATATTATATCATCTATTTTTAAAATGATTAATTTTGACATATATTCTATCATAAGACAGCAAACAAGCAGATGACTTTCTTGATGGAAAGAGACAACCATCGCTCTATAGATTGTATAAATGTTAATTGTGCGTTGCTATTTGAGTGGCGAAGTGTTAATACTATTTGCATAAGTTTACCGGCTACCTTACCCTCCAAACAAAGTTACAGTAAAAGTTAAAGTAAAAGTTACTTTAACGAAATTGAAATGACATTGTAAACTTGACCTGATGCTACAAGATTCCCATTCAAAGATCATCAGCTTTTTTCTTGTTTTGCAAAACGATGTGCATATGCGCATGAAGAAGGAAGGTGGTCTTTTTTTTGTTTTGCTGGTGTAACAATTTCGCGGTTTGTGTAGGTCATATAACTAAATGTGGATTTCTTTTTAGCGAATTGATACTTAGAAGAGTTCAAAATCCTACGGTAAAAATGTTCTTCGTCTGTAAGTTACAGGTGGTCTGGTGATGAAATAATATTATGTCGTTTTTTCTGAAAATTTATTGAAAGTTTGGATGGTTCGGTGTTTGTTATGCAATAACGCCCTGGTTGAACGGATTTGGATGAAGTTTGTTACAGACACATATTTTTATCCAGGAAATATATTATATTGATCTTGTGAGATTCGTCGGAGTCTTATATAATGCAAAGAGCTGCAAGGCGCAATTTACTTCCGTGTTGGTTCGGGTTCCTTTGAAAAATAGACCATCCGCCGTTGTGCCAGGCAGTTCATAGGTGGCAGAATTCTGCATTTTCTCACCCGGGTCTGGTACCACCGCCTTATCTATTCCTACTGCAATAACTTCAGTACTTGTCACGTTCGTATTACGATTTGGAGGGTAAGGTAGTCGGTAAACTTATGCAAATAGCATTAACACTTGGCCACTCGAATAGCAACGCACCATTAACATTTATAGAGCGATGGTTGTCTCTTTCATCAAGAAAGTCATCTTAATCATTTTATAAATAGATGATATAATATAAACTCCTTAGATCCGGATCAACTTGGTAGTTACTTGTTATTAATATTAACGTCCTTCATACGTTTTTATTCGATTGCGTAATGGAAGTAATTTCTCAGACACCTTTGTAATTAGCCAATGAGATGTATTTATGTTACGTAAATTTGCATGTTATAGAAGATGGCCTTAAGGAAACCACAGGTATTATGTGTAAATAACACGAAATGCTTCGTTTTTAATACGTTATTCTTAGTTTTATTTTATAAGTTAGCTGTTGCTCGTAACTTTGCTCGAGTGATATGGTATTTACTAATGCTAATAATATTAATGTGAATGTTTTTTGTGGTTGTTCTTTATATATAAACTTATGCCGTGAACTCATTGTCAATAATAATGGTTCTCTAATATTTATTTCTGGGCGAGTCGTTGCAGAAGTCTACCATCTGGCAGTGACGATAAAAATTATTTAATTATAAATTTAATCTTTAGATCGACTTTCGCAAGCTGAGAGGAACAATCATGGATAAGAAGACACCTTTATTGGCCAATTACGTGGCTACCAGCCCTCTCAATTTGACCAAATTTTGATACGATTTTAAGTAATAATTTTTAACCGAATTCAAAAAAGGACTAAATTCTAAATTAGACAGAATCTATTTTTATATTTCGGTGTGTGTGTGTGTGTGTGTAAAAATGTATGGACCGATTTGAAAAACTTTTTTTCTGTTTGCGTGAGTATACTACTTTCCCATTTGGACCCATACACATTTAGTGAAGATCTGATATTTCCATGGATGGACCATGGTTCCTGAGATATAGTAAGTATAAGCCAGTTGAAGCAGTTTTTTTGCGTTTAAATTACTTTTATACAATTTTAATAATAAAAATTTGCGTAAGTCATCACTAATTTCGTCGTATTTATTATCACGTATTGTTACGTCGCACTCGCTCCGATAGAAAGAGCGCTTATTTTCACGTATACTCAAGGTGTATCAGTAGCACCAATAGGAGATAAATAACGAAAATTATATATATTTTTAAATCATATCGCTTAATACCAGTACATACTGGTTTCACTGGTTTATTGGCTAGCATATTAGATGGTCATTTCTGTCAGCACATTTTGCTTATTTTCAACTGACTTCCCATAAAGAGAAGGTTATCAACTCGGATGTATATTATTGAATGTTTGTTACTTCAGAACTTTTCTAAAAAATCCTAAAAAAATATTTTTAATTTTTGATTTTGTTAAAATGGAACCATACTTTCCGTATGGTCTTATTTTTAGTGAAGACCTGATGCAGGAGATACAAGAAATAGGTTGTTGCAGTTAGTTACACTACATAAACAATTATAACTTTTTTTACTTTTGACGATTGTTTTCTAATGAAATAATTAAAACTGGAATAAATCACACTATTTATCAAATAATAATTATTATATACTTTTAAAGGTTCTGGTCAAGTTTTCAGAGGCTATGTAGAATCGTTAATATGTTCGATTTATGTAATAAAAAAATAATTTAAAAAAATCAAAATTATCCAAAACAAAAAACAACACTCATGCATTTAGGTTCAAGTACACAAAATTCGAACTAAAATATTTTAGTACATTCAAACAAATTAAATAATCGGGAAAAATGTGCTTAAAGCGACATAGTACGTGATAGTTATCTACTCTCGTAAATATAGGTAGATGTAAAATATAACATTGCCAGCATTACAGAGTTCATTCACAAGACTCGGTGCATCCAATTCATGAATTAATTGGGATATTTTCAAACGAATATTTTTATATTATCTTGCAATAATTTTACAATAATAATTGAAACGCACTTTCAATTCAATATTTAGTTCCTAATTTTACATTTTTGACCTTGCCTTAAAAGTAATCCTGTATACATACATGCATATATACATAGATATATACATACATACGTACGTACATGTATGCACCTAACATACACACATTCAGTTATGTATATATAATAATTATAAATAACTTTTAATTACTGTTCTGTTTTTCAACAATGCTATTGTTTCTGACTTCAACAAAGAATAAACCATCTGTTGCCATGTAACGTACTCCTACAATAAATAATAAGTAATAATACAATAAAGCCATATGACGTAAATGTTTACTTCAATTGACGTATCATATTGTTTTAATAAAAACTGAAATCGTTTTACAAGGATTACTGTAAAAAACATAATCGATCTGGAGCGTTCGTCATGTGGAAAATAACCGAGACTGGTCGGGTGTAGACCGTAATGTGTATGACGCAGCGTCTGTCTGGGTGCGATTGGGATAATGTCTACGTACTCTGCAATCTTACTTAGCTATATATTATATATACTACTGATAAATAAATTTGTATAGTTTTAATATATTTTATAATTCTTTGACCGCTTCGTTGGTCGAGTGGTTAGCGACCTTGACTACGCAATCGACGGGGCTCGGGTTCGATCCCCGACGGTGACAAGCATTTGTGTGATGAGCATAAATGTTTGTATTTCCGGGATTGGGTGTTTGTTAAATATATTCCAGTATTTATATATGTATTTCTATGTATTAGTATCGTTGACTAACACCCATAACACAAGCAAATAATTTTCTTACTTTGGGGTTAGATCAGTAAGTATAATTTGTCCCGGAAATATTTGGAAATATTTATTTATTTCGTTCTCGAAAGGCTTAAAAATTCTTTTTTTATATCATAAGACATCAATCAAGCAGACCACTCTCCTGATTGCAAGAGACTCTCTTCGGTTATAGATACCAAAGATGTTAATATAACGTTGCTATCTGTGTGGTGGGATCGTACATGTTTGCCGGTTACCCTCCCTTCCAAACCGGAACACGACAGTAATAAGCAACCGCCTCCTTGGTCGAGCGCTTAGCGACCTTGACTACACAATCAACGGGGTTCGGGTTTGATTACCGACAGGTACAGGTATTTGTATGATGACCGTAGTAATTTGTATTTCTGGATTGTATTATTATTATTGACCAATATCTATTCACAAGCAAATTGCTTACTGTGGGGTTAAAACTTTCATGGGTAGTTCGGCAGATGATATTCTTCAAAGAAATCCTGGACTAGCGCAGATAAATAGCATCAATGCTTGTCATTGTCATGTTCTGTTTTGGAGGGTTTTTTAATGTTAGTTGGATAGGCAAACTGGCAGACGTGACACCTGATGTTAAGTGGTCGACGTCGCCAATGAAAATAAACTAATTTACCCGGAACTACCCTAGGTTACTCATTTATATGTTACCTATCCTGAGACATAAGATGTTAAGTCTTGATGCCAGTCATAACACTGCCTGTCTTGGCCTTCTCCTCGAAACACAGCTAAGCTGTTTCACGGGAGAAACAAGCAAGATGGTGGTGGTGGCACTGCGCATCCCTCCCACCAGGTTTGGTAACTTATGCACGTGATGTTACCATCTCGCCACATGGATATCAACGCATCATTAACCCTTTTGGTAACTATAGGCAATTGTAATATCTTTCTATCAGGTGATCTATCTGCTTATTTGCTATCTATACATATAATAAAATCGTAGGAAAGTCAATAGGGTAAACTCAAAAAGGACTGCGTGGATTTACTTCAAATTTTGCATGAATATTACTAACAGGTCGGGTCAACATATAGGCTACATATTATCACGCTATCACCTACCTACCGAACGAAGTCGCGGGCAACAGCTAGTATTATAATATAATAAAACTACAACCCATATAATAAAACTGTAAGAGGTCGATTTCTGTACATTGAAGATATTTTAAAATTTTTTTTGGAAGATACTCTTTAATCGATATTGAAGCGAAAAATGTATTTTTTTTAATTTTTGTCTGTCTGTCTGTCTGTCTGTATCAAGGCCGCGCATCACGGCGAATCTACTGAACGGATTCAAATGAAATTTAGCAAAATCAGAGTTTATATTCCGAAGAAGGTTATAGGATATTTTTACCCCAAAATTCGGTACGGTTCCCGTGGGATAGGGGATGAAAACAAAAACGTATATTTAGCTTTAATTCATTAACCTGTAGTCCGAAATCCTTTATTATTTTTTTATTCAAAAGTAAATACTATAAAGATTATTCCTTAAAATTTTCAAGGTTATGAGGGTTATAATTTAGAAGTTACAGACATCACAAGTTTCAACGGTTTCGGGTGATATGTCCAATTGAACGTGATACCCGAAATGTATACAAAACCTTTGAACGCATGGCTCATTATAAGTTAGCGTTATCATTTCATAGTGTTTGTATAATGGAATCAGTTCTAGAATGTGTACTTTTTTATTAAAATGTTATAAATGCAATTTTACTATATATGTGTAAAATATAAATCTATACATTTTATTTATTTATATAAGAATAATTATAATATATTTGAAAATAAAGCAGGTCATTTTTCAGGTTTTTGCTAATATCTCAGAAAATATGTATCCAATCGAAATTGAGTATACTAATAGAATTTGTTCTTTATAAAATTTAACGTAATGATAGGCTATTGCGAAAATTCACTATTTTGATTTTACATTGCATAACATAAAAAAGGGTAAAAAAGTATCTACACACCCATACGTAGGCAGAGGTACAAGAAGTGTACCCACGACTAACCGAAAGTACTATCTCACATAATGTGAAAGGTGGCAAGCCTATTGCCAACTGGGCCCTTTCCAATCCCGGGCAACGTTGTTTTATCAGAAAACTGAAAAAGCACATTTTGTTTTACCTGACCCGGAAATCGGACCCGGACCTCATATGGTCAACGACGACACCGGACCGCCAGATAACACGGTAAATATTTCAAAATTAGATACATCAATCAGTTAACTTTTAAAATAAATGAAACTTCTGTAAAGTGTAGATGTTGAAGTGCCTAAGCTACTTAGTATACTCACTAAGTCAGACTTCAAAATACTTTAAAAAAATTGTTAAGTCGAATATACGAACATGTACTTATAAGTTCAGTCCAGAATAAGATCACATCTTACAGAAAAACTTTAGACACATATAACTTCATCAAAACAAATTCAATCAAATTCCTTTATTTGTGAGAATCAAAAATGTGAGAAAAAAATGCGTGGCGTTGTTGTTTTTTATTAAAGTATCATCACGCCCGATTCGTTTGCGGCGTAGACAGAGTAAACCGACCGTCTATAGACTTTCCGGTTAACCGCGATTCACCGGTTTGTCGTTTGGTGAAATAAATGGTAATCCTCATCGCCGCATATACTGACACGTTAACGATTATCGACTATTTTTAGCGATAACTGAGACCGAAAGTTTTACGTGCTCATCTGAGGTACGAGAGTGGTAATATATATATATATATATATATATATATATATATATATATATATATATATATATATATATATATATATACCACTCCGCCAGTTTCCGAGTTGCTACTGAGATTTTAGATTTTCGAGAAAATCCTCGAAAATATCTCAATAACATCTTTGTCCGACCAGGGGATCGAACCCGGGACCTCATGATCTGAGCCGAATAAGCTGTCCCAAGACCACGAGGCAGAGAATTTGTTATAATAATAAAAAAAACCTTGACTCCTTATCTTGCTTATTGAAAATGAAATTTACATTAAAAATATTTTTTAGAGAATTAAAATAATAATAAATTTAAGAAAAGTGCAACAAGATTTTTTTATTGCAAATTGTTTTCAATAAGCTTCTTAGTCAAAGGCTTCTTTTTTTAGTAATAACAAATTACAAAGCCATGTGTTAATTAATTTATTTTAAACTTCCCGCTACGAAAATTGCCCTAAGTAAATAAAAATTATTCAAAAAATAAACCTGAATAAATAATTTTTCATCTTTCTAATTAGGTATACACTATACATTTTTAACTTCCCGCTACGTAACTGCGTAGACAAGGAAGTTACTGATTTTGCCCCAATTTTCGAAAATCGAGAGTTCACCAGATCTCCACGTTTGAGGACCTAGGAACCTTTTCCGACTATTTTCACGATGACGTGTTTGTGTGTGTGTGTGTGTGTGCGTGAATGTGTATGTGTGTATGTAAACATTTCATAACTTTGAACGGCTTGACCGATTGAAATGTGGTTAATGGGATTCGATTGGATTCTACCCAACTTAGACTTCCTGAAAATTTTAACTAATTCAGTCAGTTTTAACTTATTCAAGGAGATTTTGAGAAGTTTTGGAAAACCTCACAAAGGTTTTTGGCGAAACAGTATTTTTTAATACAATTTCCAGATTAATGAACCGATATAGTACAAAATTTAATCAGCTTTACTTCTCAAAAAACTGCATCCAATGCATAAATTGCATCAAAATTTATTTATCCGTTCCGGAGTTATAGTTGACGAAAAATTTTGCAAATGTGTTTTTTGGATATAACTTCGAATTTTTTTTAACTAATCATTTTTAATCTTCTGCAATATTTTAGTACTTACTAAAAAAACTACACTGAATTTCAAAAATCAAAATCCAGTCAAATTTTCAAAAGTTACAGCTTATCAAACATTAAAATTCGATTTCCTAAAATCGGGGTAAGATCAGTAACTTCCTTATCTACATACGTAGTGGAAGTTAACAAAATCCCACGCGGACGAAGTCGAGGGCACAGCTAGTAATATAATAAAACTACAACCCCGAAGCGAATAACAGTCCGTAGTAAGTGTAATATAATTTACTTACTTCTAAAAGCTCTTTTAATTTAATATGGACCCCACTTGTTCGTAGTGTGAGAATAATGACATCGTCATACTTCATGACTTTATATTATAAAATACTTAATCAGTTATTTCCTTAATGTTCATAAAACATGGTATTTTGTGTTGCTTTTCAATGGCCATAGGACTGTTATTACGTCTTTATGCGTGTTTTAGAAAAAACATGTAAGAGAATTTTAAACTGACACCCCTATTTCAGAGGTGACCTCTGTGTCTTCGAGTGCGTTGGTTTGTGTATTTAGGGTGTAATATTGTTGAAATTAGATAATATTTGGTTACAGTCATTTATTTAGGTATACAAGTACGTGTACAAAATTTCGCAAGTTTATGTTTTTTTACTTATTTGTATGTTTATCTGGTTGTATATTTGTCTATATATCGTATTTTTTAAATATATCAGAGTGCTAAGTGTGAGTTTTTCTTTTCGCATTCGATCGTGAGCGCGTTTGGAGTTTACTAGGAATTTGTATGTGATTTGTACAGTGCTACCCAGTGGTAAATGTGAGAAACCAGTTTACCACTAGGTGGCGCTGTACAAATCACATACAAATTCCTAGTAAACTCGAAACGCGCTCACGATCGAATGCGAAAAGAAAAACTCACACTTAGCACTCTGTTATATACCATCTTAGGGAACAGTCTAAGTTTCAACAAATTTGGGTTAGTGGTTTATGAAATAAGAGTATAGTTGATATTTGAAATTGGTTTAATTTTTTAAATTGCTACTATGGAGCTGTTGTTTTGTTATAATCTTATATATTAATTAATATACAATTTTTTGTATGTTATTATTATTATACATTAACGAATTGTTCGTATTGGCACCAAAAATGTAAATGACGTGTTGATATCCGCGTGACGAGACGGCAATGCCACATTAGTATCTTTACACCTGATAGATACATTACCCCCCAAACCTGAACACGACCAAGACAAGCACTGACGTTATTAAAGAAGAAATAGGTGAAGCACCAAATAAAACCCATGCGAGACCTTGCCGAGCACTGCCACTTAAGATTCACGATGGTATAGATATTTAGCCCATCATTCGCATTTTACAAAATGCCTGGCTGAACGGCAAATGGCGATTCTTCAAAGGGGCCGTGAAATAAGCACAGGAAAAGGTTTGAAGTTTTTTGTAAATCCAATGAGAAGTAAGTATTCACCCCGAATAATCCGTGAAGGTCCAAACCCCGTTTAAAGAATCTATCAGTCCTTCTGCCATGCAGTTCGTAAGAATTACGAACGATTGGCTATGCGGGTCACTACCATTGTGCCTACTAGGTGGTAGAGATCTGCATTTTCTCGCCTGTGTCTGGTACCACCGCCATACATATTTTGCCGCGATATTGGCAATGCTTGTCAATGACGTTTTCTGGTATGGAGGGTAAGGTAGCTGGTAAACTTATGGATGTTGCATAAGACGCCGCCACAATGATAGCAACGGACCATTGACATCTTGGTTTCTATAGGTGATGGTTGTCTCCTCCATCAGGAAAGCCATCTGCTTATTTGCTATCATTTGATATAAAAAAATCGCACGACACAAGGAATTTTCTTTGGTAGAATAATTTATTGATATGTAAAAGTTACTTGAGTTTCGAGATTTTAAGTCGATTTATACGTCCAGCCATGTGTAACTATAGTAGATATGTAGAGATTAATGTCTTTAATGACGAGAAAACGAGACTACAAAATTTTCTCACGTCCTAAGTAGGCAGCAGTTGAAGCGTGTAACAAACATACACACAGTTTCCTTTGATTTATTTTTCACAATGAATTTTGCGTCAATAAGAGTTTATTTTTAATAATTTGGTATATTTATAATGAATATTATATAACAATATTAGGGTTTGCACTCCTCCGCATTGTTTAACTGTGCCAAATTTTATAGTTCTTCGTTCACGTAACTGGCGTAAAAAGGGGTACGAAGTTTTTATTTCAGGTGTTTATATATAGATAATTAATAGGATTACATAAGCTTTTGAATGTAAACGCGATAGTGTGAAGATTACGTAGTACGTTACGTACCTACTTGCTTATCGCCTTATGAAGAAAACAGGAGTATCCGAGAGTTACATACTATTATTAACAGGAGTATTACTATTATTAACAGGAGTATTCGAGAGTTACATACTATTATTAACAGGAGTATTACTATTATTAACAGGAGTATCCGAGAGTTATATACTATGCATTATATTCTGCTTTGTCTAAATGAATAGACTTTTCCGAGTATGCCCGATAGAAGAGCCAGAGATAGATCAAGGAGTTAAGTCCTAGTATTGTCTCCGTACATAATTTATATATATTAAAATTAGCCTCTTGCACTCCTTCTTCACATAAACTTAAGCTGTGCCAAATTTGATGCTATCCTGTCCGCGTGATTATAATAATATTCTTTACTAGCTGTTGCCCGCGACTTCGTCCGCGCGAACTTCGTTTACTCCGCACAGCTCCTCCCCCGTTGGAGGTACCGTGATAATATGTAGCCTATATGATGACCCGACCTATTAGTAATATTCATGCAAAATTTGAAGTAAATCCGTGCAGTACCTTTTGAGTTTACCCCGGACATACATACAGACAAACAGACAAAAATTCTAAAAACTATATTTTTGCCTTCGATATCTATTGTAGATCATGCCCCAAGTATTCTTTTAAAAAAATATTCAATGCAAAGTTTTGACTTTTCTACGATTTTATTATATGTATAACTAGATAGTACAACATGAGGATTAAAGTAGTCATACAATCTAAACAATCTGATACAAAAGGCAGTCTTATCGCCAACGAGAGATTTATTCCAGACAACCACATTACAAGTAATTAAAAACATGACTAGGATAAGGTACCACTTTTAAATGTATAACTTACACGGCAAAAACATCACATAGCTAAATCAACTTAAAATAATTAGGAAAGCAAAATGAACAATATTATCGTTAAAAGTTATATATAATTATAGTAAAAAGGGGTATGTATGTGCAATGTTTTTTCTTTATATAGATTATGATGTAACTAATTTTATCCAACACCCGCTAAAGCATCTTAAATGTTTTTCATATCCAAACAAACGCCGTCTGACTTCTATTTAAAATTTCTGACGTACTGTTCAGGCGTATTGCGTAATGACGAAACTTTCATAATAAACGAAACGTTTTGATTGGCCAGGACTGAGTTAACATTGCCGCGTCCTACACACCTTTCTGTCCACGTGATCTACATTAAACGTGCATTTTTCTACTAAGATTTTATATCTTTCACAGTCACATAACTATTGATCGCCCCGTTTTAGGGTTCCGTACATATAAGGTAAAAACGAGACCCTATAACTAAACCTGTGCTGTGTTTTCGTCCGTCTGTCTGTTTGTCACCGGACTGTATCTCATAAAATGTGATAGTTAGAAAGCTAAAATTTACACTAATTATGTATTGCCGCTATAATAACAAGCTGCACAGAAATACTAAAAATAAAAAAAAAATTTAGGGGGGGCCCATACAACAAACGTAATTTTTTGCGGTTTTTGTTGAGTCCGGCTCGCACGTGGCGTTTTTTTATATAGAAGAGTGGCAAACAAGCAGGAGGTGCACTTGATGGTAAGTTATAACCGCCGGCCATGACCATCCGCAATACCAGAGCTAGCTGATGGGACTCGAACTCCATTTAAAGCACGGGCAAAAATATATATGTATATATAGATATCTATGACGTTTTTTTTTTTATTTAATAGTATATGGTGCACCTAATGAAAAGAGATAACCATCGGCTATACACTCTAAAGATGTAAATGGTGCGTTGCTATCCGTGAGGTGACATCTTACTGTCACATGCGTAAGTTGTTATTTGTGTTGTGGAGGTAAAATGTCATATGCATAAGTTTTCTGGATAACTTACCCTCCAAACAGAAACAAGACAGCGACAAGAATAGGTAAGGCTGTGGTACCAGACCCGGGCGACACAATGCCTCTACCACCTAGTAGCTATATTATCAGTGACTCCCATAGCCAATCGTTTGCTTCCTACAAACTGCTTGGCAGAACCCCGTCGATTTATCTGTTCCAGAGAGTTTAATGTACTACGTACTCGAGAAGCTATACTTAGTAGAAGTCGAGGTCCATTTCGATAACAGTCGCTGCAGCGCTGAAAAAATTATAAATAGCCAACCAATGTCGAAAATCAAAATGAAGCAGTGCTACAGCGTGAAACTCTGTATAACATATACTCGCAGCAGAAAAGTCGTAACCGCCGCGAATTTTAGAGTTTTTTTTATATATCATAAGATAGCAAACAAGCAGATGGGTTTTCTGATAGAGTCAACTATCGCCTGTAGACACCGAAAGTTTTAATGGTGCGTTGCTATTTGTGGCGAGATCTTATGCCACATGCATAAGTTTACTGGTTACTTTACCCTCTAAATCGGAACAGGATAGTGACTAGCACTGAGGCAATTACGCAACGTACCAGACCCGGGCAAGATCTAATAGCCACGATGGTAGTGACGCACATAGCCAAGTCTTTTCTATATTCACAACTAGCGACCTGCCCGCGGTTTCACCCGCGCAGCTTTTGTTTCCGTGGAAATATCGGAAATGTTTATACACTTAAACCTTCCTCAGGAATCAATCTATCTATTAAAAAAACCGCATCAAAATCCGTTGCGTAGTTTTAAAGATTTAAGCATACATGGGGACATAAGGACATAGGGACAGACAGAGAAAGAGACTTTGTTTTATACTATGTAATGATGTTAGTAACACGTATTGGCTTTCTCTGGCCTTTTACGAGATGCCTAAGTTAATCTATTTTTCAAAAGACTCCCAGATGAATGCGGTGTAAATCTTGCAACAATCGAATTAGAAAAGTCAAACACACTTAGCTAATGCTTAGCTACAAGATTTTCCTTTTATTTTTCCTAGGAACGAGTAAATTACAATATCTAAAGACCTTACCGTTATAAAATTGACACGCTATAAATATTTTAACAATATTCGAACCTTGTGAACAATGCGAAAACAATAACTTAGTGTGCTATTAAATGCAAATAAGCAAGGGCGGTCTTAAATCCGGTCCACTTTGCGTACTAAAGTAAACCTTTGCTTAATCAGTGAGAGAGTGCTATGCTGTGTGTTTTCACTGTTGTCGATAAAACGCGATCTAATTCGAAAGCGATACGCCTTTCACCTTGCGACCGGCGGACGTCGTGCGTTATGTTCACTACTGCGGCGAATGACACAAACTAACAAAAGAAGAGAATAATTAAAATTGTTCTCATTGTTTATGTGAAATTTAATATTTTTCGTCACCTTATTAAATTTATTAGATTAGAGGTTCGCTCTGAAGATTGAATTCGCTGGGGCATAGTTTTAACATTAGAAAAAATCTTATATCTTTCAACCTCTATATTACGGTAACTCCTTGACTGATTTTATTTATATTTGAATTTATAATACTTTTGTCTTAAAAAATGTTTTGTGTTATTAATTTGCTTACCACTACGTCCAGATTTACAATATTTGTTGACCAAGATTTGAGTTATCTTCAAACAAACAGTATTTATTATTATTAACTTAACATGTAATTTTTTTGACACGACTGGATTGAAAAGAAATTTTCAACATTTCCTCAGCACGGGATAAGTGCTAAAACACAGGTATAATAATTATTATATTAATACTTGAAGCAAAAACTTTGTATCAGTTTCGCGAAATTTTGCGGACTGAGGAGTGTGAAATTTGACACAGTTAAACTTTATATGGAATATAACTGCAGAAAGCTTATATTTTTGTATAATTTGCATTAGAAGGAAATAAAATAGATAAAAAATAAAATTATCATTATCATACATTTAACACGCACTGTATGTGCGTATTATACTATTTTGTTTATTGTCAAATTCTATTGTCGTACAGAAGAGACTTTGTGGTCTATGGTCAAACTAAGTCATTGTTTGTTTATCCTATTATTTGTTTTATTGATATTTGTGCTTAACCATTGAATTACGGACGGGTTTCTTTGAGAGTGTGATTGCCAGTTTCTATGAACACATCAACGCTGGATTGTTCTAGGACTTCGCTCGCTTGTTCAATAATAAACATTAAGTTTTTATTTTTTTATTTTAAATATGTAGAAAATTTATATATAAAAGACGAATTTGTATACGTTGATATTCTTTGTTAAAATAAACAAATCTTGTTACGCCTATATCTCCGTAGAAGTAAGCAGAGGAGCACCTATTCTGCTCACGACTAGGCAACGCTGGGTATTTTGACCTGATTTGTGAGATGTGGTCAATATGTTAACAAGTTGGGCAAATATCCAGTCTCGGTCAAGTTATAAAGGTCACAAATTGGAACACGATAGTGGCAAACATTTACGCTATTGTGTCAGGAGAGGTAAGGCGGATATACCAAAATAAGGCGAGACATTGCAGAAATCTAGCATCTAGTAGTCACGATGGTAATGACGCTTATTTATTAATATTGTTTTATGGTTTAAACCAAAAGTTCTAAAATTTTTTTTGAAGTGAAAACTTCTTTAGGCGCGTTGAGCGTTTTGGTAGAGGGTAAAATCCTCGGTTCGCGTCACCGACATGCTAATGGTAATAGTATATCTATAGCTATGTTTTGCATATAGTTTTAATTACTCTCCCCTTTCCCCTTTAAATTAGCCAACGTCCAGATTTTGTTACATTATATATATATATATATATATATATATATATATATATATATATATATATATATATATATATATATATATATATATATATATATATATATATATAAAACTTACATTATTCATTACAATTACGGATTTATGTTATTATATTAATTTATTTAAATTACTATATTATTGCTATTTAACTGAATAAAAATTTATTTATATAACTTATAATTTTAAAACTTTATTAGATTAGACCTAACTATGGAAATTTGCGTTGCAGCTGAGTTCCAACCGTGAATTAACAGTTTTCGAATTATTAAAATATTATCTGTCTACATTGATAGGTGAAGACAAGCTAATATTTCGGCTCTTCACTATAAAAAACAGATACTTTTTTATAGACCTGCGCCTACAAATTGTAAACCCCCATTTTGGTCACGCCAACGGAGACCCCCGTCGAGTCTCCCGTTTACTCCTGGGGGTCCACCTGGACCACTTTGGGAATCACTGCTTTAAATGATACGGCATTTGGTAAATTAATGCATGTGGTATTATCAACCCGTTCGATAGATAGCAGCCACCACTAACTTCTTCAGTGTCTATAGGTGATGGTTATCAATATTTAGAAGTGCCCCATCTTGCTTTCTATTCTATGGTAAAAAAGTGGATGACTATTTTTTTCACAAGGAAAACCATTAATTGTTTTTTTTTATATCATAAGATAGCAAAAAAGCAGATGGGTCTCCTGATGGAAAGAGTCAACCATCGCATATAGACACGAAAGATGTTAATGGTGCGTTGCTATCTTGTGGCGAGGTCTAATGCCACATGCATAAGTTTACCGGCTACCTTACCTTCCAAACCGGAACACGACAGCGACAAGCACTGTTGCGGCAGGAATAGGTAAGGCGGTGGTACCAGACCCGGGCGAGACAATGCAGAACTCTACCACCTAGTAGCCACGATGGTAGTGACTCGATAGTCAATCGGTCGTCTTTTACGACCTGCCTGGCAGAACGGCAGTTGGCCTATTCTTCAAAGGAGGCCAGGACCAACACGGCCAAATGTTTGCTAATAAAAAAATGTTTGCTATCTTTTGATATAAAAAGAAATCTATATAAGTTTATCTAGAATTTGCCGGCAAAATTGAGTAACAAACATCAAAACACCTCCACAAACTTTCCCATCTCAATAAATAAATATAAAATTTCACTGATAAGCATATCACTTAAGAGCGGCTAAAACAAGTTGGCAATAATTTCTATAAATATTGTTTATAGTCCGAATAAGGTTTTTAGAGACAGAAAAAACGGAAAAAAGGCTGGAAAGTTCTATATTATAGACTTCAATAAGTTTTTTTGTAATGCTATAGAATCTATAGCACCACAAACAAACTTATTGAAGTCTGAACTGATTATTTATTATTTATAAATAGTGAGAGCGTACGCGCGCGACGCGTATACCCCATCCTAGGTAGGAATTGTGTAGAATCTATTTAGTGTAAACATCCTAGATAAGAATTACGTAGAACTCGTTATTAACGAGTATCGCGACGATTTTAGTGTACCCCATCCTAAATAGGAATTACGTAGAATTCGATCTTAATGAGTATCGTGACGTGTTTAGCGTACCTCATCCGGGATAGAAATTGTATAGAAAAACATTTTTAACGAGTATTTTGAAATTTTAAGTTCCTGTCCTAGATAGGATTGCATAGAATCTATTCTTAACCAATATCGCGACGTTTTTAGTGTGTACTTCATCCGAGATAAGGATTGCGTAAGATCCGACCTTAACGAGTCTCGCGACGTTTTCAGTGTACCTCATCCTGGATAGGAATCGTATAGAATCCATTCTTAACGAGTATCGCGACGTTTTCAGTGTACCTCATCCGGATAAGGATTGCGTAGAATCCGATCTTAACGAGTATCGCGACGTTTTTAGTGTACCTCATCCGGATAAGGATTGCGTAGAATCCGATCTTAACGAGTATCGCGACGTTTTCAGTGTACCTCACCCTGGATAGGAATTACATAGAATTCCTTCTTAGCGAGTATCGTGAAGTTTTAAGTTCCTGTCTTAGATAGGAATTGCATCTTAACGAGTACGCGACGTTTTTGTTTTACTCCATCCCAGATATGAATTGCGTGACATCCCATTTTAACGAGTATCGAGAAAGGTGATGTCCCGATCTATGTCAAATTTCGAGTTAATCGAATGGATAGTTTCTGAGATTTCAGTTAGTGTGACTCAGTCAGCGATATTTCGCTTATGCATATAAATTAAAATATGCTAATAGTGATTTATGTATATGCCTGATAAAGCTGTCATAAGCTGTCAGGACCACCTAACGTTATAAGTGCTAACGCCCATTAGAATCCACGAAGTATGTAAATTATCTTACGCTTTTAACGTTAAAATAAATCCGTGTTGAGTTCCGGTCTTGAGAACGAGGTAGCTGGTACAGTTGTCTGGAACGTACTCAAATAGTTAACTGTACTGTGTTTCGATTTTTTTTATATAATGAGGTAACAAACAAGCAGATGGTTCTCCTGATAGAAAGAAAAAATACCGCCTATAGACACAAAGATGTTAGTTTCCGTTAGCTATCCGTCCATAATATAGGTACTACTACATTCATGTGACATAAATGTACATGAATGTATAGTAGTACTTATACATACATACAAAAGATGCAAATGACTAGCCGTAAAGAAAATAGTATATCTATACTATTTTCTTTACGGCTAGTATTTTGTCAAACTCAAAAGAGATTTAATCGATTAGTGTAAAGTCGAATTTTGACCACAGAGCGATCGCTTATAACGATAAATATGTGTGGTCCCATAATAAGGCCTCGTTTTTTGCATTTGATTCATTAAGAACTACGGCGGCTCTCTAAGTTAATGATTCTATTAATGTAGGATTTCTTTATTTTATGGCGCAATAAACTTGGCCCTTTGAATCAAATGAGGTGTGATAGAATAAGGAGTAAAGCATCAACTTACACAGTGAAAGTACACTTTCTTGCCTTGTCCCAGCTAAGCGTAGAAATGATAATCACTAGCTGGAAGTGACAATAATTATTAGTCATTTACTTAAATTTCGGTTTGGAGCTCGAAATGAAAATTATATTGTAGGTCAATTGTTTACATAGTTTTATCAATATTATGAGACCACGTTTGAAATGATATTTGAACTTTTTTAATTAATTTAAATTAAAGTTCCTTTACAATGTGTATTCCTGAATATTACATCTTAGTTATTATATATTAATCCCAGAAAAGTAATATTAAATGTTTCACTATCGCAAGGTTTTTCCAAAAAACCTTGCGATAGTGAAACAAACAATATTGCTGAGGTTCATCTCATTGATAATGAAAATTTTTGCTTCTAATCAATTTAATAATTGATTTTATTTTGATTATCTTTTGCCTTTGGCAAAATAATGTCGCTTACACACACACATAATGTCGTTTCTGATGTCAAAGCGACAGAAATAGATCCTTAACCATATCTTTCGCCATAATGAGTTTCTTCCGCTGGATCTTCTCAGTATGTGGCCACGTTCCGATCCGGTTGTAATTCTAAAAATGTCGACTTATCAAAAGTGCTTACAAAGGTTTATTCGAGTAAACCATTTTTTGAGCTTGAGTTTTTTTTTATTTGAACGCCTTTAGTGTACTGTAACTCTATAACTGTAAGGTCTGCTTGCACCCTAGGTTTTTACTATATTTTACTTTATTTACAAATTATATGAATAGTTTGGTGCAAGCGGATGTTAATTTATTATGGATGTGTCATCTCACGCCAGTAAATAGAAACTGCAATACAAGAATGTGATTATGGATTTTAGGATATTTAATTCAAATATATTCAAAACAATTTACATATGCAATAAAGCCAGTTTATATTTACAGATGTAAAAATAGTAATAAACAGCTCATGATTTAAAATGTAATGTATTGTAATTGTAAATTGTAATTTGTAATTGTAATTAATCAATTATAATTAAAACAAAACAAATTGGTAGCATGTATAATCAGCATATACAAATGCTGCTTTTTCAAAAGAATTTATTAGTAACTGTCATACTTGTACCATAGCTAATATAGCTCTTCAAATAATAAAAAAACATTGGTTTGTTTTACAGTGAAAGTTTTTTATATGGGCAACAGATTGTAAAAAACTTTATAGCCTTTTGTTAAGTTTAATTGATGAAACTTTCCAAAAAAATTTCTTCTTTGTAAGATTAATTTACTTTTGTGGCACTTAAAAATATAACATTATTTATTTATAGAGTAGTTCATAAAATGATATTTTTAATATATGAATCGCAACTTCGAGAAAGATAAACTATGTTATGAGTCATAGAGTTTTGAAAATTCTCATTTTTAATGAATCTTCTACTATATTTCATGTAGCAAAATTATAATACGGCTTTTACTACATAAAAATATACGTCGTCATAGTCGTTTTTTAACAATAACGACGTATATTTGATGTCAACACTGAGAAGTTCTAGTCGCTTTATATCTGCGTTCTCACTATAATTGAGCAAAACTCGTGTGACGGTTTTCCCTACAACAGTGTAGGTTAATGCATTGTCGCTTTCTTAGCTCTCGTCCCTCGCATCACTAATTGTTCGATTGTTAACCCACAAATTTATACCTTCTATAGGTTTTAGAAATCGTAAACTAATTCGTGGAAGATTCGGAACAAGTCACTGTTTGGCAATTAGAGAGTTGGTACATGTAGTCGTTAATTTCCGAATATCAAGGGAACATGTTTGATTAACTAATTTAAAGCATTTACACATTACCATACATCAAAATATTTTACATAATTTATACACTAAATCACGTTTCTTTAAAAAAATCTACATTTATCACTAAACTTAAAATATCGGTATATCAACATTCTACCGCAAACAAGTATTTCTAATTTAAGTACTGGTAGGTGTAGTGATGACGAAAATGAGACGTATTAGATGTCTTTACTTTATGCTTTAAATTATTCTTATGCTTTAAATAATCTATGTTTCCACTAAGACTTATTCAGATATATTGCAGTTTTTAATGCTTAATTATGATACAAATTCAAGAAAAAGCTTAAATATTGAATTTAAAAGCTAAGAAATAATAATCTTTTTAAAATATAATTCCAGTAAAAATAGACATTAAGGTCCGCTTGCACCAAATTATTTAAATATTTTTTTAAACAGCTTTTACTACAGTTAAATTGATTTAAAAAATATTTAAACAGTTTGGTGCAAGCGGCCCTAAATCACGTGATAGTAAACGCAAATCTGGAAATGTTACATTACACTGTTGTAAAACTTCATATTGTTTTTGACATTTTCATAGAAACAACAGTGTACGTCATGTATGTATGACCACGGTGTGATGTCATTAAGACGCCATGATAGTCCAGAGCGTTGTCGCGTTAAATTAAAATTGTAATTTTAAAACGCGACATTTTCATTATAAATGTACCATATTTAAGAAAATAAACAGTTTTTGGTTCATAGCTATATCTAACTAGCTGCAGTGGGCAGCCTGTTGCATTATAAAAGTTTTTGGTGAATCCCGCGGGATTACCTAATTTTTACGGGAATAAAAAGTAGCCTATGTACTATCTCAGGTCACCATCTACCTGTATACCAAATTTCATTTAAATCCATTTTGTAGTTTTTGCGTGATTGGGTAACAGACATCCATCCATCCAAACATCCAAACTTTCGCATTTATAATATTAATATAGATAAGGTAAATTATTAAATAGTTTTTAAAATTTAGTCAACGAGCCTATTGTAAGGAACACGGATTAAATACACCTTTCAAGACAATTTCTTAGTTTGGTAGCGTAGCTTGCAATTGCACACAGAAATACAAAGTTATACTACTTACCAATGAAATGAATTCATTTCAAGTGTCTTTCGTTTGGTACTGTGGATAAAACAGTACAACATATTTATTTTTATTTTTTCACACTATAATAATAACTACAAATGTATGAAATTTTTGACAGCACTCGTAATAGGAGCGTTTGCTCATATGTCCGACGACACGTTTCCTTCCCAATGACGTGTCTATTAGTATTTATGTAGTCTGTGGTAAGGAAAGACAAATAAACAAAAATGACCTGTTGCTTTTAACAAACATGTCAATGCGACTCGCTTGTCATAAACCGACAACCTTGTCAGAATGGGCGCTATTTAATATACTGTCATTTATGTCAAATGTGTCCAACGGCCTGCCAAATGTGTCCAATAACCTGTCTTGATGTGTGCAGTAATATTTGTATGCATTACAATAATTAAACAATGTGATATATTTTTTAAACTATCTCAAAGTGAGAATATATTGTTTTTTGGTAATATTATAAGATACCCAACAAGTAGATAATTTTTCTGATTTAAAGAGACAACCATCACCTATAGACACTAAAGATACTAATGATGCGTTGCTATTTATGTAGCACGGTGGTAATGCTACTTGCATAAGTTTACAGGCTTGTTACCCTCCAAATGGAAACATGACAGTGGCAAATACTGACGCTTCTATGTATATAAGGCGGTGGCCGGTAGGTAGATATATCAAACTAGGGCGAGACGTTGCAGAAGTCTTTTAACTAGGAGTTTCGATGGAAGAGCATTGTATCACGGCAGAAAGACAGCATGTTTTTCAAAAGGTACCTGGAACATTTGGAATTAGATTGTTAATCTTTTATTGATTCAGGCGTTACTTTGCTAAAATCCATAATTAAAAAGGTGAAATTAATTAAATTTGCTATTCCCCGCGACTATTCTATATAACCTACCTCCGCAATGGCATCGAAAAGAAAGACGCCGGTTAATTAATTGGATAAAGCTCACCGATGGTCCGGACAAAAGGAAGACCACAGTGATACAATTATCCACCACACTTTCAACCACGTCAGCACCAAGCAAAAAGCACACAATTTACGCACTCAACGCACGTTTCACTTGGAAACGTGCACTGAACATGCTTCGGTTTCAAAGTGAAACGTGCATTTTTTTATATATATTATAAGATAGCAAACAAGCAGATGGGTCTCCTGATGGAAGGAGTCAACCATCGCCTATAGACACCAAAGATGTTAATGGTGCGTTGCTATCTTGTAGCGAGGTTTGATGCCACATGCATTAATTTACCAGCTATATTACCTTCTAAATCGGAACACGACAACGACAAGCACTGACGCAATTGCGACAGGAATAGGTAAGGCTGTTGTACTAGACCCGGGCAAGACAATGCAGAACTCTACCACCTAGTAGCCACGATGGTAGTGACTCGCATAGCCAATCGGTCGTCTTTTACGACCTGCCTGGCAGAACAGCAGTTGGTCTATTCTTCAAAGGAGCCCGGAACCAACACGGGGAAATTGAATGTGTATATATTATATGCGTGGATAATTGTGCTGCTGGAGTTTTCCTTTTTTTTTTGAACCACCGTTGAGTATTATCCATTTATTAAACCGGCGTCTTTCTCTTCGATGGCAGTGCGAAAGTTACATACAATAGTTCGCGAAGAACAGAAAATTTAATTAGTTTCACTTTTATAGTTTGTTAATTTCTCGAAAAATAGAGCACACGTTCAGTCCTGAATAGAAGAACAGGAATAAAGGTAATTAAAAATAATAAAAATCAATAGTTTAAAATACAATAAATTTCAACTTGACCAAGGTTACAAGTTGATGTACTCGCTACTTACGAACGTTATCGGATTAAAATAAAATAACGTACGTGTTTATGCACGCTTCAATGCAAGCACGATAGACACCTTTGTGATACGCGATACCACACTGAATTTGATTTAGTTATTTCAGTTGCTTTGGCGTTAATATATTCGAAATAAATTGCAACATGAAGCCGTTTATGCATTTAATATCACCGTGGCAATAATCCAAGCAGGGTCTATGGTCCACGTTGAGATTCATTTTTAAGATCTCATTGACATACGTGAAGTCAACTTCACTTTATAGGTTTGCATCTATCCTATACTTTAATATTTTAAACGAGTAATTCTTATATATTTGTATCTAATTCATGTTTCCAAAATTGTTATTATTGATCCGGAAGCCGTCATTATAGCCAATTAGGGTTGCTAAATGCCACGTATTTTACAAGCTACCTCGTTTTTATCGCTAGAAAAATTTAAGAACCCGTAATTAGGAAAATCGAATACGGGGTAAATAAATATTCCGTGTTATTAAATAATAAAATTTAATTATCTCCCTTAAAAAATCTAAAACACTTATTTTAGATGTTGGTCACTCACCTGGTACGTCTTGATTTAGCGGTTCTAAATCAATATATTCTATACTTTCCATCGTCGGCACTTGGTGAAATTCCATTGTTACTAGACTCTTTTACAATTGCACTTGTACATAAATTTCACTTTTACACTTATATTTTTAATATATTAACCGACCGGTTTCACTTTTAAAGCATCTTCAGGACGTAATAAAATTCCTGAAGATGCTTTTAAAGTGAAACCGGTCGATTATTTATTATTTAGATTAATATATTATTAAAAATATAAGTGTAAATGTGAAATTTATGTACAAGTGCAATTATAAAAGTGTCTAGTTCTAAATCAAGACGTACAGCAGGTGGCAAACCTATAGCCAATTGACAATGTTACCACTTCAGGTATTTGTGCTATCCTAAGATTATAAACGTGAAAGTGAGTTTCTTTCTTTCTTACGCTTTCACGGCCGAACTGCTAAGCCGATTTTGATGAAACTCAGGAGGGAGATAGTTGAAGTTCTGCGGCGGAACATTGGCCAATCTTTTTTCAAAAGTTACCTCTAAGGGACTGAAATAGGGAATGAAATTTTATTTAAAAAATTATTTTTAGTTATTTCGAAGACATATTGTTAATCTACTCGCGGGCGAAGTCACGCGGGTCAGCTAGTGACTAATATAAATCTATCTTAAAATATCCTCATTAACTTCATTAAACAAATAGATAATTTTTCTGTAAATAAAGTCATTGCCTATAAACATCAAAAATGTAATTGGAATTTTGCTACTCTTGCAGCAAGGATGTAGCGGCACATGCCACATTTACATTATTTTTGTTTTTGTTTAGCGGTTTAATTAGTAAGACTTCGAAATATTAATATGATGTAACAAACATAAAAAACATACAGCCAAATATATTATATACCTCCCTCCTTACTCCTCCTCCTCCTTCTTTTTGAAAAGTTGGTTGAAAATGTGTAGGTATAAGTATTCTTTTCCTTTCGTTACGATTACGAAAACTATTTAGTAACACAATAGCATATTTTCTTGATCATTTACCTATGCTCTATAAATGAAATGGCCGATTTTCTCAGGATTATGGGAATCGATGGACAATGAGGCCGTGCGCTATGGGCCCGAAGAACAAACAAGAAGCGTCGTAATAGGGTCGCGGACGCGGCTGCGTGGCGCCGGTCGACGCCCCGATCAGTTGCCTAGCTCACTCGATTATATTGCGATGCCTTTATCATATTGCATGCACATAAGTACGAATTTGCATTCAACGTAAACATTTCACATTGTGCATGCGGTGAATACTAACGTGTATTTTCGAATTCACCTTCAAAAATGTGTTATCGATTTTGTCACTCGTATGGGTAATATTTTGTGTTATCGAATATTTTCGATGAATATGATTTTAGTGATTGTAACAGAAAATATACATATTCTCTCCTCCATAATCGCCCCTGTGATCTAGTGATCAAATGAGGTCTTGGGTACGATTCCCAGGTCGGGCAATTCAAAAATGTCTTTTTTTCAGTTTTATGACAAAAACGACGTTGTCTGGCATTGGAAAAATCACATTGTGAGCCTAAGTATCTTCGGCTAATCGTGGGTGCATTTTTTTATGTCATAAGATGGCAAACATATGGGTCTCCTGATGGAAAGAGTCAACCGTCGCGTATAGACACCAAAGGTGTTAATGGTGCGTTGCTATCTTGTGGCGAAGTCAAATGCCACATGTATAAGTTTACCGGCTTATCCTCCAAACTGGAACACGACAATGCAAGCACTGACGCTGTTGCGGCTGTAATAGGTAAGGCGGTGGTACCAGACCCGGGCGAGACAATGCAGAACTCTACCACCTAGTAGCCATGATGGTAGTGACTCCTATAGTCAATCGGTTGCCTTTTACGACCTGCCTGGCAGAACGGCAATTGGCCTATTCTTCAAAAGAGTCCGGGACCTACATTTGTTGTATCTCTACCTATCCATTCGGGGATGCGGGCGTGAATATACTTTTATATACTTCAACTAATTGACCCTCGCGGCTTAGCCCAGATGTGGATTAACAGGTATCTCATCAATGTAAAAAAGGAGATTGACCGTTTTGGACCAAACGCTGCCCAAGCATGGAAATACTTTTATTTGTTTCTTAACGTGTCTAGATATAAAAAAAAAAAATCGTTCCACGGAATTATAAATAAATAAATAAATAAATCCTAGACATCTCACACCAATTATTTAGTCCATGTAATACGAACTATGATCTGATTACAGGAAAAACGGAAATAATACATAAATAAGAATGTAAACAAGTAGCAACAAGTCTTATCTAATGAATTTTAGTGCTTTATGTTTTGATATTTTGTTATTTTGTTATTTTTTGAACATTTACGAGGTTTTTGTTAAAAAATATATTATCCTACTTATTCTAGCTCCTGAGAATGACCCTGAATCTCGCTTGTCTAATAAACGAGATCAATCATGGGCTTGGTTCCATTGAACATTATTGCTGCTCATGTTTTACTGGACGAAGAACAATCGGTAGTTGTGCCCACGTTATGTGCCTAGTTTGGTTTTTGGGGTGGGCTAGGCACCAAGACGTTATGAGACGCCCTGCTTTATTTTTGGATACAATAATCTTAGACGACAATGATGATGACGATTGATTATGTTAGTGCCTACATAAGGTGTTACATTTTTTTCCCAAATAAATCAATTGTTTGTAATATACCGTCTTTTATTTTAAAAATAAGCTGTTGGTTATGATTTTTGTTAATGTAAGACCGCTATATTCAATATTTTTTTGAAGTGAAAACTTCTTTAGGCGCGTTGAGCGTTTTGGTAGAGGGTAAAATCCTCGGTTCGCGTCACCGACATGCTAATGATAATAGTATATCTATAGCTATGTTTTGCATATAGTTTTAATTACTCTCAACTTAATAGTTCCGTTTTCACTTCTATCGGCAGTCCCACGACTTCGTGTAAGTGTTAAGTGTTTAGTGTTTAGTGTTTAGTGTTTACTGTTTACTGATAATATATTATGTTTGAAAAAGTTTTATATTTTTTTATATAGAAAATTCCTATCATTCGAAATTATTGTACTTTTTGTCAAGATTGTAGTGTTTACTGTTTAGTGTTAAGTGATTAGTGTTTAGTGTTAAGTGTTTAGTGTTAATTGTTAAGTGTTAAGTGTTAAGTGTTAAGTGTTAAGTGTTTAGTGATTAGTGTTTCGTTTTTACTGTTTACTGTTAAGTGTTAAGTGTTTAGTGTTTGCTGTTAAGTGTTTAGTGCTTAGTATTAAGCGTTTAGTGTTAGGTGTTTAGTGTTAAGTGTTAAGTGTTAAGTGTTAAGTGTTAAGTGTTAAGAGTTAAGTGTTAAGTGTTAAGTGTTTAGTGTTTAGTGTTAAGTGTTAAGTGTTTAGTGTTTAGTGCTTAGTGTTTAGTGTTTAGTGTTTAGTGTTTAGTGTTTAGTGTTTAGTGTTTAGTGTTTAGTGTTTAGTGTTATGTGTTTAGTGTTAAGAGTTAAGTGTTAAGTGTTTAGTGTTTAGTGTTTAGTGTTAAGTGTTAAGTGTTTCGTGTTTCGTGTTTCGTGTTTCGTGTTTCGTGTTTTGTGTTTCGTGTTTCGTGTTTCGTGTTAAGTGTTAAGTGTTTCGTGTTTCGTGTTTCGTGTTTAGTCTTTAGTGTTTCGTATTTAGTGTTTAGTGTTTAGTGTTTATTGTTAAGTGTTGTTAAGTGTGTAGTGTTTAGTGTTTACTGTTAAGTGATTAGTGTTTAGTGTTTAGTGTTTAGTATTTCGTGTTTCGTGTTTCGTGTTTCGTGTTTCGTGTTTTGTGTTTCGTGTTTCGTGTTTCGTGTTAAGTGTTGTGTTTCGTGTTTCGTGTTAAGTGTTAAGTGTTTCGTGTTTCGTGTTTCGTGTTTAGTGTTTAGTGTTTCGTATTTAGTGTTTAGTGTTTAGTGTTTATTGTTAAGGTGTTCCGTGTTTCGTGTTTCGTGTTTAGTGTTTAGTGTTTAGTGTTTACCGTTTAGTTTTAAGTGTTTTGTGTTCCATCTTAAGTGATTATTGTTTAGTGTTTAGTGTTTAGTGTTTAGTGTTAAGTGTTAAGTGTTAAGGGTTAAATGTTTAGTGATTAGTGTTAAGTGTTTAGTGTTTAGTGTTTAGTGTTTACTGATAATATATTATGTTTGAAAAATAGTTTTATATATTTTTTTATATAGAAAATTCCTATCATTCGAAATTATTGTACTTTTTGTCTGTTTAGTTTTAAGTGATTAGTGTTTAGTGTTAAGTGTTTAGTGTTAATTGTTAAGTGTTAAGTGTTAAGGGTTAAGTGTTAAGTGTTAAGTGTTAAGTGTTAAGTGTTAAGTGTTAAGTGTTAAGTGTTTCTTATTAAGTGTTAAGTGTTTAGTGTTTAGTGTTTAGTGTTTAGTGTTTAGTGTTTACTGTTTAGTGTTAAGTGTTAAGTGTTTATTGAACTTAACTTGTATTTTACTCTGTACGGAACCAAACCACCGTACAACGAGACTCTTTCAAATCGGCTTGATTCTTTGGCGTTACGTAGAGATGTGGCATCACTCTGCATCTTTTATCGGCTCTACCATGGGGAATGTTCCGAGGAACTGTTTGGACTAATTCCTGCTGCCGAATTTCACCATCGGACATCGCGACAAAATTCGAAGTTCCATCCTTACCATCTCGATGTCTGGAAATCCACAACCGTGCGATTCTCGAGGCACTTTTTGCCCCGCACCACTCCTTTGTGGAACCAGCTATCGGCAGAAATTTTTCCAAATGGATACGACTTAGGGACCTTCAAGAAAAGAGCTTACTCATTCTTAAAAGGCCGGCAACGCAATCACAAGACCTCTGGTAGTGTGGTTGTCTATGGGCGGCGGTAATCACTTACCATCAGGTGAGCCTCCTGTCCGTTTGCCCCCTCTTCTATAAAAAAAAAAAAAAAAAACTTGCGTGAAATAGGTACCCTTTCGCAGTGTCTTAAGACGCAGTCGACACCAAAAACGCGCACTCAGCTCGGTTTCAAACTAACTTACTTTGAGTATATAACCCTCTAATATATCTATGCTATCATTGCACCAAATTTCAATCAAATCGGTTCACTAGCTTCGGCGTGAAAAACAGATATACAGCCAGACAGTTACTTTCGCATCTATAATACTAGCTGCAGCGCGGACACCACTCCATGATAAAAGATTTTGGTGAATTTTTCGGGAACAACTCATTTTTTCGGGATAAAAGTAGCCCATGTGCCAGATCATCATCTACCAGACAGACAGACAGAGTACTTTCGCATTTATAATATTAATATGTATTTGATCAAAATATGGAATTAGTTTTTGAATTTTGAGTTTGACTAGTTTTGGTAGGTACCTTCGAATAGCGTAATTAGGGTTCAAATATTTTATTTCTGTATATTTTTATCAATTTATAGATATGTTTAGAGAGGGAGTTACCGGTGGGAGGGATGCGCTGTGCCACGCTCCCGGCCGCATGGGTACCACCATCTTGCCTATTTCTCGGCAGAATGCGGTTTCGGAGAGAAGGGCAAGACAGGCAGTGCAATTACTGGCACCGAGCTACCTGGGCCAGTTCCAGGTAAACTAGTATATTATGTTCACTGGCGACATCGACTACTTATCAATAGATGGCACGTCTGCGAGTTTGCCTGTCCAAGTAATATTAAAAAAAATTTTAAAAAAGTTCTGTACTACGGTACAGAAAAAACGTAACGTACTTGGTAAAAACGGAACCCTTGTAGGATTACTTCGTTGTCCAAAGTCAAAGTCAAAGTCAAAACATTTTTATTCAAATTATCCTTTACAGGCACTTTTGACGAGTCAACATTTTTTGAGTTACTACCGGATCGGAAAAGCGGCCACACACTGAGAAGATCCGGCGGAAGAAACTCAGCGGGCTTGTCTTTTTTGAAGTGAAAACTTCTTTAGGCGCGTTGAGCGTTTTGGTAGAGGGTAAAATCCTCGGTTCGCGTCACCGACATGCTAATGATAATAGTATATCTATAGCTATGTTTTGCATATAGTTTTAATTACTCTCAACTTAATAGTTCCGTTTTCACTTCTATCGGCAGTCCCACGACTGCTACTGTTTTTTTTTTTCTCAAAACTCCTCGGATAGATTTTGAAGCGTTCTGGGTTACAGACAAGTATTAATCTAAGGAACATTATGCACTATGTTTCAATGTTGGGCGGCACTTGGTCCAACGTCCATACATAGATGGTTAATGTCCTTTCATATCTTCTACATTTCAAGTAAATTATTCATTGAAGCCTTATTTTATTAGTAGCCCTATTTCTTTAGTACATTTTTTTAAAAAGGAGCTTATGTTTGACCCTAGGTCTACAACTGTCTCCTTGCCAAATGCCAAATGCCAGTGTGTGAAAGCATTTATTTAGTATTAGTACGGATATAGAAGATTTTCCCCACTATTTAGTCCAGTAAAAAGTTGAATGAAACCATGATCTGACCAGTTTTGGCGCAATGAGTAAAAATGTGTTCATTAATACTTAAATAATGATATTATTAAAAATAAATATATTATTAAAAGTAAAAGTTGTAGAGAAAAAAATTCTACACAAAAAAGTTCCTCTTCATTTTTTTGTCATCTGCTTTAGTTTACTTACAAAAAATAAAAATTAAATTTGCTTTGTAATTAAATATAAAAACTTACCAGAATTATTACGGCCCTGTACCATGCAGCGCGCGCATCACATAAATATGTACTAACACTACTACATATGTTTTCCCATATTTATATATTTTTACATATTTTACTACAAATTTAATTTTTATTTTTTGTAGCTAAACTAAAGTAGATAACAAAAAATGAAGAGGAACTTTTTTGTGTAGAATTTTTTTTTCTACAACTTTTACTTTTAATAATATATTTATTTTCTTATTTCTTATTATTTTGTGCGGCAAAATATTCAAAATTTACATAATTATATTAAACGAAGAGATACTTGATTGCTAGATTAGAAAAAGTATTGTGTATATTATTTTTTATATTTATTTGAGATTAATTACAAAATTATTATATTCTAATCCTTGCTGTGTTTATTTTTTATGTCGATAGATAATATACAAGCACATAGCTCTCCTGAAGGAAAGAGACATGGACATCAAACAAGTGGTGCGTTGCTATTCGTGTAGCGGGATAGTAATGCAATATGTACAAGTTTAGCGGCTACCTTTTTCTCCAAACCAGAAAACAAAAGTACAAGGATACATTGACGCTATTGTACCAGGAATAGGTAAGGCAGCGGTTCCTAAACTGGGGTAAAACGTTGCAGAACTCTACCACCTAGAAGCACGATCCTAGTGATACGGATAGCGAATCGTTCACCTTTCTCGAACTGCCTAGCAGAATGGCAGATAGTGTATTCTGTAAAGGGCGTTTGAACCAACACGGGGAGATTTTTTTTGCTAAATTTAAACAATATAATACGTTCCATCTCGCAATCTCGTATATTAGAAGAAATATACATTTAATGACAATGATTTTTAGCATCTGTTGATAGAACTGGAAGGTGGCTATGGAAAATTTTAAACTAAACAAGATAAATTTATCGAGATTAGAATCTTTTGTTGGGTTTTAACAAATATCTTAGACGATTTCCAGGGTTTTATGATAAAGCATAAAGGAGGTCCCATACTTTGAATTAAAATTAAGCAACACCATTTATTTTGGGCTGGTTAACTTTTAAGTTAAACCACATAATCCTATCGAATGTGGTCTAATTTGGTTTGTTTTAGCAAACACTTAGGTGCTTGATGATTTATAGGAAACCGGGAGGTGGCCATTAGAGATTGGGTTGATATAGTTGGCCTTTATTGTTAGAAGATTTGCTAGATTTGGTAATGGAACAAGAAGATGGCCATAGAACTCCTAAACTAAACAAAATAAGTCCATACAGTTTGATCTCATTTCTTATGCTTTTGCAAACACTGCATTAGAAAAATTCCCAGGTTTACATGGTGGAGTTGGAAGGATGCCATGAAAACTTTCCAACGAAACAACTCAAGATTTTTGAATAAGGAACCATGGTAACCTCAACCTAATGTTGCAAAGAGAGTTGCAGAGAGTATCTCTCTTGAATGCTGTGTGTAACTGAAAGCATCTTAACTACGTTGCGTTTCCGCGCAGTGTGTTTCATTGCATATTTTCAGGGTGATTGTCGTTAAGGTTAGCAAGTATCGCGGTGGGAATCAGCATCGCAGCATCACGAAGAATAATATCATGAGAGATGAGAGAGAGAGAGAGAAGCAGCGTAGCAGCATCACGAAGAATAATATCATGAGAGATCTTTCAAGATCCGGTTCATTCTTTATACTTCAAAAAAAAAAAAAAACAGTAGCAGTCGTGGGACTGCCGATAGAAGTGAAAACGGAACTATTAAGTTGAGAGTAATTAAAACTATATGCAAAACATAGCTATAGATATACTATTATCATTAGCATGTCGGTGACGCGAACCGAGGATTTTACCCTCTACCAAAACGTTCAACGCGCCTAAAGAAGTTTTCACTTCAAAAAAGACAAGCCCGCTGAGTTTCTTCCGCCGGATCTTCTCAGTGTGTGGCCGCGTTTCCGATCCGGTAGTAACTCAAAAAATGTTGACAAAAAAAGTGCCTGTAAAGGATAATTTGAATAAAAATGTTTTGACTTTGACTTTGACTTTGGACAACGAAGTAATCCTACAAGGGTTCCGTTTTTACCAAGTACGTTACGTTTTTTCTGTACCGTAGTACAGAACTTTTTTAAAATTTTTTTTAATATTACTTGGACAGGCAAACTCGCAGACGTGCCATCTATTGATAAGTAGTCGATGTCGCCAGTGAACATAATATACTAGTTTACCTGGAACTGGCCCAGGTAGCTCGGTGCCAGTAATTGCACTGCCTGTCTTGCCCTTCTCTCCGAAACCGCATTCTGCCGAGAAATAGGCAAGATGGTGGTACCCATGCGGCCGGGAGCGTGGCACAGCGCATCCCTCCCACCGGTAACTCCCTCTCTAAACATATCTATAAATTGATAAAAATATACAGAAATAAAATATTTGAACCCTAATTACGCTATTCGAAGGTACCTACCAAAACTAGTCAAACTCAAAATTCAAAAACTAATTCCATATTTTGATCAAATACATATTAATATTATAAATGCGAAAGTACTCTGTCTGTCTGTCTGGTAGATGATGATCTGGCACATGGGCTACTTTTATCCCGAAAAAGTGAGTTGTTCCCGAAAAATTCACCAAAATCTTTTATCATGGAGTGGTGTCCGCGCTGCAGCTAGTATTATAGATGCGAAAGTAACTGTCTGGCTGTATATCTGTTTTTCACGCCGAAGCTAGTGAACCGATTTGATTGAAATTTGGTGCAATGATAGCATAGATATATTAGAGGGTTATATACTCAAAGTAAGTTAGTTTGAAACCGAGCTGAGTGCGCGTTTTTGGTGTCGACTGCGTCTTAAGACACTGCGAAAGGGTACCTATTTCACGCAAGTTTTTTTTTTTTTTTTTTATAGAAGAGGGGGCAAACGGACAGGAGGCTCACCTGATGGTAAGTGATTACCGCCGCCCATAGACAACCACACTACCAGAGGTCTTGTGATTGCGTTGCCGGCCTTTTAAGAATGAGTAAGCTCTTTTCTTGAAGGTCCCTAAGTCGTATCCATTTGGAAAAATTTCTGCCGATAGCTGGTTCCACAAAGGAGTGGTGCGGGGCAAAAAGTGCCTCGAGAATCGCACGGTTGTGGATTTCCAGACATCGAGATGGTAAGGATGGAACTTCGAATTTTGTCGCGATGTCCGATGGTGAAATTCGGCAGCAGGAATTAGTCCAAACAGTTCCTCGGAACATTCCCCATGGTAGAGCCGATAAAAGATGCAGAGTGATGCCACATCTCTACGTAACGCCAAAGAATCAAGCCGATTTGAAAGAGTCTCGTTGTACGGTGGTTTGGTTCCGTACAGAGTAAAATACAAGTTAAGTTCAATAAACACTTAACACTTAACACTAAACAGTAAACACTAAACACTAAACACTAAACACTTAGCACTTAATAAGAAACACTTAACACTTAACACTTAACACTTAACACTTAACACTTAACACTTAACCCTTAACACTTAACACTTAACAATTAACACTAAACACTTAACACTAAACACTAATCACTTAAAACTAAACAGACAAAAAGTACAATAATTTCGAATGATAGGAATTTTCTATATAAAAAAATATATAAAACTATTTTTCAAACATAATATATTATCAGTAAACACTAAACACTAAACACTAAACACTAAACACTTAACACTAATCACTAAACATTTAACCCTTAACACTTAACACTTAACACTAAACACTAAACACTAAACACTAAACAATAATCACTTAAGATGGAACACAAAACACTTAAAACTAAACGGTAAACACTAAACACTAAACACTAAACACGAAACACGAAACACGGAACACCTTAACAATAAACACTAAACACTAAACACTAAATACGAAACACTAAACACTAAACACGAAACACGAAACACGAAACACTTAACACTTAACACGAAACACGAAACACAACACTTAACACGAAACACGAAACACGAAACACAAAACACGAAACACGAAACACGAAACACGAAACACGAAATACTAAACACTAAACACTAAACACTAATCACTTAACAGTAAACACTAAACACTACACACTTAACAACACTTAACAATAAACACTAAACACTAAACACTAAATACGAAATACTAAAGACTAAACACGAAACACGAAACACGAAACACTTAACACTTAACACTTAACACGAAACACGAAACACGAAACACAAAACACGAAACACGAAACACGAAACACGAAACACGAAACACTTAACACTTAACACTAAACACTAAACACTAAACACTTAACACTTAACTCTTAACACTAAACACTTAACACTAAACACTAAACACTAAACACTAAACACTAAACACTAAACACTAAGCACTAAACACTAAACACTTAACACTTAACACTAAACACTAAACACTTAACACTTAACACTTAACTCTTAACACTTAACACTTAACACTTAACACTTAACACTTAACACTTAACACTTAACACTTAACACTAAACACCTAACACTTAACACTAAACGCTTAATACTAAGCACTAAACACTTAACAGCAAACACTAAACACTTAACACTTAACAGTAAACAGTAAAAACGAAACACTAATCACTAAACACTTAACACTTAACACTTAACACTTAACACTTAACAATTAACACTAAACACTTAACACTAAACACTAATCACTTAACACTAAACAGTAAACACTACAATCTTGACAAAAAGTACAATAATTTCGAATGATAGGAATTTTCTATATAAAAAAAAAAACAGTAGCAGTCGTGGGACTGCCGATAGAAGTGAAAACGGAACTATTAAGTTGAGAGTAATTAAAACTATATGCAAAACATAGCTATAGATATACTATTATCATTAGCATGTCGGTGACGCGAACCGAGGATTTTACCCTCTACCAAAACGCTCAACGCGCCTAAAGAAGTTTTCACTTCAAAAAAGACAAGCCCGCTGAGTTTCTTCCGCCGGATCTTCTCAGTGTGTGGCCGCGTTTCCGATCCGGTAGTAACTCAAAAAATGTTGACTCGTCAAAAGTGCCTGTAAAGGATAATTTGAATAAAAATGTTTTGACTTTGACTTTGACTTTGGACAACGAAGTAATCCTACAAGGGTTCCGTTTTTACCAAGTACGTTACGTTTTTTCTGTACCGTAGTACAGAACTTTTTTTAAATTTTTTTTAATATTACTTGGACAGGCAAACTCGCAGACGTGCCATCTATTGATAAGTAGTCGATGTCGCCAGTGAACATAATATACTAGTTTACCTGGAACTGGCCCAGGTAGCTCGGTGCCAGTAATTGCACTGCCTGTCTTGCCCTTCTCTCCGAAACCGCATTCTGCCGAGAAATAGGCAAGATGGTGGTACCCATGCGGCCGGGAGCGTGGCACAGCGCATCCCTCCCACCGGTAACTCCCTCTCTAAACATATCTATAAATTGATAAAAATATACAGAAATAAAATATTTGAACCCTAATTACGCTATTCGAAGGTACCTACCAAAACTAGTCAAACTCAAAATTCAAAAACTAATTCCATATTTTGATCAAATACATATTAATATTATAAATGCGAAAGTACTCTGTCTGTCTGTCTGGTAGATGATGATCTGGCACATGGGCTACTTTTATCCCGAAAAAATGAGTTGTTCCCGAAAAATTCACCAAAATCTTTTATCATGGAGTGGTGTCCGCGCTGCAGCTAGTATTATAGATGCGAAAGTAACTGTCTGGCTGTATATCTGTTTTTCACGCCGAAGCTAGTGAACCGATTTGATTGAAATTTGGTGCAATGAAAGCATAGATATATTAGAGGGTTATATACTCAAAGTAAGTTAGTTTGAAACCGAGCTGAGTGCGCGTTTTTGGTGTCGACTGCGTCTTAAGACACTGCGAAAGGGTACCTATTTCACGCAAGTTTTTTTTTTTTTTTTTTATAGAAGAGGGGGCAAACGGACAGGAGGCTCACCTGATGGTAAGTGATTACCGCCGCCCATAGACAACCACACTACCAGAGGTCTTGTGATTGCGTTGCCGGCCTTTTAAGAATGAGTAAGCTCTTTTCTTGAAGGTCCCTAAGTCGTATCCATTTGGAAAAATTTCTGCCGATAGCTGGTTCCACAAAGGAGTGGTGCGGGGCAAAAAGTGCCTCGAGAATCGCACGGTTGTGGATTTCCAGACATCGAGATGGTAAGGATGGAACTTCGAATTTTGTCGCGATGTCCGATGGTGAAATTCGGCAGCAGGAATTAGTCCAAACAGTTCCTCGGAACATTCCCCATGGTAGAGCCGATAAAAGATGCAGAGTGATGCCACATCTCTACGTAACGCCAAAGAATCAAGCCGATTTGAAAGAGTCTCGTTGTACGGTGGTTTGGTTCCGTACAGAGTAAAATACAAGTTAAGTTCAATAAACACTTAACACTTAACACTAAACAGTAAACACTAAACACTAAACACTAAACACTTAGCACTTAATAAGAAACACTTAACACTTAACACTTAACACTTAACACTTAACACTTAACACTTAACCCTTAACACTTAACACTTAACAATTAACACTAAACACTTAACACTAAACACTAATCACTTAAAACTAAACAGACAAAAAGTACAATAATTTCGAATGATAGGAATTTTCTATATAAAAAAATATATAAAACTATTTTTCAAACATAATATATTATCAGTAAACACTAAACACTAAACACTAAACACTAAACACTAAACACTTAACACTAATCACTAAACATTTAACCCTTAACACTTAACACTTAACACTAAACACTAAACACTAAACACTAAACAATAATCACTTAAGATGGAACACAAAACACTTAAAACTAAACGGTAAACACTAAACACTAAACACTAAACACGAAACACGAAACACGGAACACCTTAACAATAAACACTAAACACTAAACACTAAATACGAAACACTAAACACTAAACACGAAACACGAAACACGAAACACTTAACACTTAACACGAAACACGAAACACAACACTTAACACGAAACACGAAACACGAAACACAAAACACGAAACACGAAACACGAAACACGAAACACGAAATACTAAACACTAAACACTAAACACTAATCACTTAACAGTAAACACTAAACACTACACACTTAACAACACTTAACAATAAACACTAAACACTAAACACTAAATACGAAACACTAAAGACTAAACACGAAACACGAAACACGAAACACTTAACACTTAACACGAAACACGAAACACGAAACACAAAACACGAAACACGAAACACGAAACACGAAACACGAAACACTTAACACTTAACACTAAACACTAAACACTAAACACTTAACACTTAACTCTTAACACTAAACACATAACACTAAACACTAAACACTAAACACTAAACACTAAACACTAAACACTAAGCACTAAACACTAAACACTTAACACTTAACACTAAACACTAAACACTTAACACTTAACTCTTAACACTTAACACTTAACACTTAACACTTAACACTTAACACTTAACACTTAACACTTAACACTAAACACCTAACACTTAACACTAAACGCTTAATACTAAGCACTAAACACTTAACAGCAAACACTAAACACTTAACACTTAACAGTAAACAGTAAAAACGAAACACTAATCACTAAACACTTAACACTTAACACTTAACACTTAACACTTAACAATTAACACTAAACACTTAACACTAAACACTAATCACTTAACACTAAACAGTAAACACTACAATCTTGACAAAAAGTACAATAATTTCGAATGATAGGAATTTTCTATATAAAAAAATATAAAACTTTTTCAAACATAATATATTATCAGTAAACAGTAAACACTAAACACTAAACACTAAACACTTAACACTTACACGAAGTCGTGGGACTGCCGATAGAAGTGAAAACGGAACTATTAAGTTGAGAGTAATTAAAACTATATGCAAAACATAGCTATAGATATACTATTATCATTAGCATGTCGGTGACGCGAACCGAGGATTTTACCCTCTACCAAAACGCTCAACGCGCCTAAAGAAGTTTTCACTTCAAAAAAATATAAAACTTTTTCAAACATAATATATTATCAGTAAACAGTAAACACTAAACACTAAACACTAAACACTTAACACTTACACGAAGTCGTGGGACTGCCGATAGAAGTGAAAACGGAACTATTAAGTTGAGAGTAATTAAAACTATATGCAAAACATAGCTATAGATATACTATTATCATTAGCATGTCGGTGACGCGAACCGAGGATTTTACCCTCTACCAAAACGCTCAACGCGCCTAAAGAAGTTTTCACTTCAAAAAACCGGCGTAATATTGTTTTGTTTTTAATATCTACAATCCTTTAAAATGTTTTTCAAACTTTTCAAATTCTCCAGCTTCTGGACTTTAAATTCGTCGTTGATTGCATGTAGTAGGGTGTATAGAAGTCGCAACTCCACAGTGAATTTCGAGATCCAAGAAAAAATTTGTAGGAATTGGCCGATGGCTATCTTGGCAAAATTATTTAATTTTGTCAGCATTTGTAAGTTTAGTTTTTTGTTAATTTGTAAGCTTTATTACAAACAAGCTGCAAATGCAGCCCGCAACATTATAAAAGTTTTTGGTGAATCCCGCGAGATTGCCTAATTTTTCCGAGATAAAAAGAAGTCTATGTACTATTCTAGATTATCATTTACCTGTGTACCAAATTTTATTCAAATCTGTTCAGTAGTTTTTGCGTGAGTAATATACTTCCAACCATCCAAACTTCCAAACTTTCGCATTTATAATATTAATATAGATAATTCACCTCATTGTGAAGAATATGGTTAAAGTAAAGGATATACATCACATTTTAATGGAATATGCCAAGAACAAGAGGGAGCGAGGGGCATTAATTGCAAAAAAAAAAAAAATATTCTTGATGCCTATACAACTGGACTGGACTGGTAGGACTGACACGGACGTAATCGCCATAGCGACATAAGTCCCTAATAAAAAAAGGATTAAAAAATATGATATAGACTGAAGCTGTTATATATTTTATAATTAACGAAAAAAGCTTCAGCTTCATACGACATACGTATGCATAGCACATATGTAACATGGAATAAAAGTCATAGAATATACCTAATGTTTTGTCTGTAAATATTTCGCTAGCTCTTCACCTAGGTCGTAGGGATGCTGACGTAGTCTCTGGACTCGAGACTGGTATCCGCCCACGCAAAAGCTTGCACTTTTCTGTCTTAGTATATGTATTCTAAAGATATCTTTACTAATTTTAGTAAGTATACGCGACTTAGTAATTTTCGACCAACTTACCAAAAGGATGAGGATAGAGAATAGATAACTATTCGGATGTATGTTTTTTTATGTTTTTTACCTCAAAACTCGGTTATTTCTCAACCGATTTTGAAAATTCTATTTTGTTTGAGAAGGTATACTCCAGTATGGTGTCATTTTAATTTAGTGAAGACTTTATTCAGGGTTTTGAAGATATAAGAAATGGGAAGTCAGTTTCTGCAGTTTTATTGCGTTAAAAATGATTGCCCTGACTTTTGAACCCTTAATAATCAGATGCAAACTATTAGGTAATGTTATGTACTTATTATTTCAACTGTTGGATGAAAAACAAATATATGAAAGAAAATATAAATAAAAACATGAAGTAGTGTAGCCATATAGGACACTTTTTGGGAATGCGGTTGTAAAGGGCTTAACCTTGGGAATCTACCTCAGAGATTCTTAGTACTAGAAATACTTATTACATATATCAATCATCACGACTACTACATATATCAATCATTACTACTTGTATAGTAAAATCTTGAAATCTTCTTCATTTCTACTTTACACACAGAGAAGATTTTTCTCGTTTCCAAAGTAAGATGATTAGTTATATCCACAGACTATACAAATACTAATAGACACGGTTTTGGGCGCAAAATGCAAAGCCGCTCACATGAGCAAATGTATCTAAATGTCAAACGCTTGTACGAGATATGTTATAGTGTAAAAAATATATATGTGCCATATTGTGCTATTTTATCATGTCGAATTAAAAGCTAAGGCTTAAGGATTACCTCTGGAGTGATTTTATTACATTAGGTAAGTATTATAACTTTGTATTTCTCTGTGTAAATGCAAGCGACGTTGACAACCTAAGAAATTGCCTTCAAAATCATATCCAGTTTAATTCGTGGTTGTATCCACTCACAGGCAATTAATTCTTAGGTATCCAACTAATGCTAAAATTATATTGGTTCGGTAATAGTTATATGAACTATGGACCCTAAATTGCACGTAGACCAATACACACATTTGGCCGATTTAAATTTATATACATAACGACTCATGTAGAGCCAAGCTTTTAACTCTACATGCCCTTTTTTCTACACGCCCTAACTCTTCAAGAACTAACTTCATAAACTCAACATTTTAGTCAAAATACACAGCTTGGCCGTTTCGAAACAAACTATACAAATATACAAAACAAACTATTGTATTATCAACAGTAAATAATATATATATATATATATATGTGTATATATATATATATAATATATATATATATATGTGTATATATATATATATATATATATTATATATATATATATATATATATATATATATATATATATATATATATATATATATATATATATATATATATATATATATATATATATATTGTGTTCAAATTTTTGGTACAAATTATCTTTTAATTTTTAACATGTTTTAAACAATGCTTCATAAATAATTGGTTTTGTAATTAAGTTCAAGTAGCATAAAAAAATAATTACAACTTGATTAAAAAGTAGATAATTGTTCCTTTCTCGCCTAAAATAACGAGATTACATCAACGTTTTAAGTTACAAATAGTTTGCGATAATATTAGATAAGAATCGAACTACCATGTAATGTAACTATTAAATGTAGTTATAGTTCTAATTATCCATTACTAAAATCTAATTTCTTTAAACGTTTAATGAGACTACTAAAGTTGAAAGAATTGAATAAATATACGTTAATTGAGTGTTCATAACGTTTTACCCGAATGCGCTAAGAGGATGGTTATGTTTTTACGGATCGGGTTGCAATCGGGTTTTTCAACCGACTTCTCAAAAGGAGGTCGTTGTCAATTCGGTTGTATGATTTTTTTATGTATGTTAAATCAGAACTTGGTCATTTATGAACCGATTTTAAAAATTCTTTTTTGTTTGAGATGGCATATTTCCCATTCCCCTCCCGCCATCCATCTCATCATCCTCATTTGATGCAGGGTTCCGGAAATACAGGAAATGGGAAGTCGGTTGCTACAGTTTTACTGTGTTAAAAATTATATTTTTACTAGCTGACCCGGCAAACATTGTACTGTTATTAATTTAAAACCAAAATTAGCCAAATTGGTTCAGCCGTTCTCGAGTTTTAGCGAGACTTACGAACAGCAATTGATTTTTATATATATAGACTAACTGACCCGGCAAACGTTGTTCTACCTTTTTTAACAACTGTTTTTCTATATTTTCTCACCTTTTAAACCTTTCCTGGACTTCAACGATTAATTCAAAACCAAAATTAGCCAAATCAGTTCAGCCGTTCTCGAGTTTTAGCGAGATTAACCAACAGCAATTGATTTTTATATATATAATTAGATATAGATAATAATTACTTTTTATAGTAAAGTGTTTTTATTTTGATAGCAGTGATGAAATATCTTCCTATTTTAGATATGGCTCTGATATGGCAAGAACATTTTGAATTTTGAAAGTATCATCATGCCGGTTTCGTTTCGCGGTTTGCCAAATATTTATGTTTTCATCGATAAAATTTTATAAAATTACAAATAATTAATGGTTGATTAGTAATCTATTAAATATTATTGATTGATTTATGATTTCTTTCATAACTTGAATATAATTTTTAAAAGATATAAAATTTCCAAAAGTCGTTATAAGTCAAAAAGACCAAATCGAATCGATTTTTACATTTGAATTGCCCTTGACTTGCTTTGACTTAGAAATTTTGTTATGCTTCTCTAGGCCCGGGCCTTATGGGTCTATGGGTAAATTCTGTTTATCACTAGAAACAAATGATAGTAGTTATGAGATTCGTAAGATTATTATCACTACCCATAAACAATAATTAGTATCCACTACCCATCTCACTACAATCAAATCCTATGAATCGTTTTGAAAGGAAACATTTATTGATGTTAGGTTTACTCTGTCTTCACTGTAAGGGAACTGCCGTAATGATATTTATTTAGTAACCTGCACCGCGCAGTCCACTGCATTATAAAAACGTTTAGTGAATCCCCGGTAACAAGTCATTTTTTCGAACTTAAAAGTATCGTATTTGCTACTACAGGTCATCAATTATTTGTTTGCTAAATTTCATCCAAGTCAGTATAGCCGTTTTTGTGCAACAAACATACATCAAAACATCCAAACTTTCGCATTTATAATATTAGGTGCAGCGTGAAGTAATATAAAAGTTTTTGGCAAATCCCACGGGATCAGCAATTTTTTCCGGGATAAATTCTCTATTCCAGGGTATCACCTATCTGTGTGTTTAATTTTATTCAAATCCGTTCAAAGTTTTCGCGTGATATAGTAACATACATCCATCCATACATCCAAACAGCCAAGTTTTCGCATTTATAATATTGATATAGAAAAAAATGATACAGATTTATCTCTCAAGTTTGCAAATAAGTGACGAAACCATAAACGAAATCGAAGCTACAGCAATGCTTATATTACTATTATTCTAATTGTATATTTGGCCATACGTGACTCTTTTATTATTCAGGTGTTATTGCAACAGCGAAATATGACATCTTCGCAATCATTTGGGGTCCATGACCTGCTTGAGTGGGTCAACTTCCGGCGTGTCGGCGCGTGCGTCGCCGGCGAGATCGTTTCCGTTATCGGGCCCTTGCAACTGATAAAGGAATTAGGATGCCTTGAAATATAATGTAGGTAAGTGAAGATGTAGGGTTATTACAAGTTTTTTTTTAAATTATAAGATAGCAAACAAGCAGATTATGTTTCTCTCCAACTCCTGATGGAAAAAGACAAGAGTGTTAATGATGCGTTGCTATCTTGTGGCCAGGTCTAAATGAAAAGGAAAATGAAAAAATATTTATTTGCAAGAATATGGGTGTCACAAGTTAATAAAATAAATTGAATTACCATCATATTCTACCATAATATGGCGTGCAAACATTTGAATTTAGGTCGATTTCCTTATAATTACTACCGGATCGGAACGCGGACACACATTGAAAAAATCCGGCGGAAGAAACTCAGCTTCTTTTTTTTCTATTTCATTTATTTACAATTATATGTATTACAATTTACTAGAATTATTTCACAACACAAAGTTATTTTTATAATTTACAAAATATCATCTTATGCTCAATCCAAATTATTACAATTTACAAAAAAAAAATTAACATTTTACAAAATTTGGGTAGCGGTTCAAGCAATCTACAAACGCTACAAGAAAAAATAATAAAAATTAGAACACAATTATTTATCTTGTACACACTATATAAAAGTTTCAACGATTCTCAAATGGACTTCGGTCCCCAGGCAGTACACCTTGCCCGGCTGGGAAGATCTTCCTTTTCCCCTTCCTTGTCCTTGCTCCAAGCTGGCCCGCTGGTTCCATCACTATGGCCCTTCAGCGGTACGGACCACTGGCGCCACATTTGCATTTCAATTTTTATTACATTTAAATTTTAAGGTAAATTGTACAAGCTTATATTTCTGTTTACTAACATTTAATCTTTTCTGCTAAAAATTCTCTAATATCATAGTATGTTTTATTTAACAGTAAATTGAACAATTTTTTGCGAAATTTATTTATAGGTAATGATTTCAGACTATCAGGAATGTGATTGTATATATTAATTGCCATACAATATGCATTTTTTTATAAATATTTAGTCTTTGGCTTGGCACATGTAGCTTCTCACTGTTTCTAAAATATGAGTTCCCTAATACTTTCAGCATTTGTTTTAAACAAATGTTGATATTTTACAAATACGCATACCGACAGTATGTAAAGACAAGGTAAAGGTAGTATTTTAAGAGTTTTAAATACGGGTTTACAAGAGTGTAGTTGATTAACGTTACATATTGCACGTATACATTTCTTTTGAATTCTGAAAATCCTAATTAAGTCAACTGAGATTCCCCAAATATAGATTCCATATTGCAATACAGATGAGACATATAAAGCCACATGCATAAGTTTGCCGGCTACCTTACTGTCCAAATCGGAACACGACAGTGACAAGTACTGATGCTATTGCGGCAGGAATAGGTAAGGCGGTGGTATCTGACCCGGACCAGACAATGTAGAACTCTACCACCTAGTAGTCACGATGTTAGTGACTCGTATCGTCAATCGGTTGCCTTTTACGACCTGCCTGGCAGAACAGCAGTTGGCATATTCTTTAAAGGATCCCGGGCCCAACGCGGGGAAAAAGTGTGAACGTAATGGTATCTACTGGTTTTAATATTCCTTGCATAATAGTTAGTACATTTAGTACTTTCCCCCGTATTGTTCCAGGCTCCTTTAAAGATAGACCAACTGCTGTTTTGTCAGGCAGGTTGTAAGAGGCGATCGAACTGCTATTCGTGTCATTACTATCATGACTATTAGGTGGTAGAGTTCTGCGACGTCTCACCCGTGTATTTGGTACCACCGCCTAAGCTATTCCTGCTGCAACAGCGACAGTGCTTATCATTGTCGTGGTCCGGTTTGGAGGGTCAGGTAGCGGATAAAATTTGACATGTGTCATTGCCATCCCGTCACATGCATAGTAACGTACCATTAACATCTATGGTATTTCTAAGCGATTTATTTTTCCATCATTACAGTAACCTGCTTGTTCGCTATCTAATGATATGAATAAAAAAGACTTTACCTGGTAAAGTAGCTGACAAGCGCAGCTTCGCTTGCAGTTGCGTTTGGGACGTTGATCCCGCCCTCAGTTTTAGAGTTCCCTGCAATGTACTAACCAATCCCGTCGATCCCATAATGGTGGCTATCGCCGCATACACTACGCTACCACACCGTCGCCACCGCCGTTCTCAACGGCGAAGACCGCACCTAACGCGGAGCGTAATGCCACTACTCCCCCCCACCCAATAATTAGTCAACACAACGCACTAAGCCGAGGTCCGGTCTTGCAGAAGACAAACCTTAGCGCGGGTGTCAATAGCCCAAATTTAAATTTAAACTTCGGCTGAGCATTCTGCTCGCTCCCTAAACCGGTGTCCCTGTTACGGATCATGAGGTCATCAAGCTGTTTTCATTTAAAAAAAATGTGTCAGGGTATTCCTTTCACATATTATAGTGGTTGACTTTTGATAATTTTAATTGGAGGACACAACTCCAATACCACACATCGTGTTAATAAATACCTCAAATTTTTAGTATGGTAACCACCAGCGGCGTGCACAGGATTATGATACTGAGTATGCGACGGAGTACTCGGCCACAAAAACTTTTTCTTTTATAGATTTCACCGGCGTGCACATGATTATGACACATTTTATTCATTTACTTACTATTAATTAAAATCATCTAAAACGTACGAACGTTTTATTAAAATATCTGTGATTGGCAAGTAAAGCACTGCTTTTCTGCCTACAAGGAGCGCACGCGCCTGGTAACCACACTCAGACACATTGCCATTCAACGCTCTATTAGGTGCGGAAATCTCTTTTTCGCATCGTACTGTATGCACCCTTCTTTTGGTCTTATAGAAAAAAGTCCTTGATGTGGGCTTTAGTTGACGTAATTTATACTTAAACGCTTAACTAAAAACTTTGGTCATCTAGGTCGTCTTGCCCGCAAGGGGATCGCAATGATGATATTTATTTATGTAATTAATAATAATCGATTAGTTGCGTGACTTTCCATACAATAAACAATTCCTATTCCTAAGCCTAATTTTTCTCTTCAAACTGAAACATAACAAATCAGATTTTAGAGACATGTTGCTACTTACAAATGACAAAAATGTAATTCCGCTTGCATAAGTTTAGCAGTTACCTTACCCTTCTAATGAAACACCATAGCGACAAGAAAGGATACTTTTGCGACAGAAATAGTTAAGATACTGGTAGGACATATTATATAGTTAACTTTAACACCTAAATAATTACTTTTCAAGACAGTAGTGACACATTTAGCCTTCTCTTTCGTTTTACGAGATGCCTACGAAAAAATCTGTAAACCGGTAGACCCTACAGACCGTCCCAGAAACTTCTCGTCAGATTGAGGTGTTATTTTCCCGCATTATTGAGCAAAAATGTGGAGATCTAGTAGGAACTCAATCTTCCAAAAATTAGGGCAAAATCTCTTACTTTCTTATACTATCAATGTAGTGGGAAGTTAAAAAGCAGTCAATTTATTCTTCAAAAGACGGTCCAGATCAACACTGAAGTTTCATAATAACGTCAAATACATTACATGTCTGAATATAATTAACTAATATGATAATAGGTATTGGATTACAAAGTCAAGTCGTATTTAGCAATTTGTTAACCATAGCGTGTATGTGCGATATGCACAAAGGCAAATAGTTTTGATAAGATAGAACTATAGCTATTACAAGGCTTTTCAGCTTGTATAAGTACTAATATTAATATTTCTTCATAATATAGAATATCAAATGAGAAAACAATATTCCTCAAAGTATTTTTTAATTTTTATAACATTTAATAGCGAACAAGCAGACGGCTCTCCTGATGGAAAGAGAAACCATTCCCTATAGACACCAATGATTTTAATGGTGCGTTGCTATCCGTATGGCGGAATGGCAATGCCATATGCATAAGACTTTTGGCTACGTTATCTTCTAAACCGGTATATGACAATGACACGACTATTGCGGTAGGAACAGGTAAGGTACCATATACCCGGGCGAGAGGTTATGGACTCTACCACCTAGTAATGATGGTAGTGACACGTAGAGCCAATTGTTCGCCTTTTACAAACTGCCTGTCAGAATTGCAGATGGTTTATTTTTCAAAGGGGGCCCGAAACAACACGGTCAAAGCAATTAAAAATATAGCTAAGCATAGATTGTCAGCTCAAAAATATTCAAAAATCGAAACTGTTGAAAACTACGCTATTTTTAGAGTTGTAATTTTTGAACCCGAAGATTGTATTTGATCTCTTTAGTGGTAAATGGTGTAATCAATACCCTACATTTGACAATTAAAGTGGTGCATGAGAGAATACCTATGGGCAATGGCCAGATTCTGCCCTTGTATTAAATATTAATAACTGCCTTTTTTAATTAAAACAGCGTAATCGGTTTTTACAATTTTATATTTTCTTTTACATTGTCTAATGTAACCAAAATCCTTATTCATTGTAATTTTAACATTCTATCTTTTAATTCTATCTATCTTTGAAAGTTATTTTAAATTTAAATATAATATAAATTAACAAATACATGTACCTTAAATTGCTTATGCACGTTCTGCAGTATTCAAATATTATCTTACTTTTAAACGGAGGCCAGTGTGTGTTACACTGATCGATGCAGGAGACTGAATGTCCGAGTTTTCAACCCGTCTTACCCGCCATTGTTGTTTTCGTGCAAGCTCTGTGTTACCAGAGTAAATCATTTTAATTCGCACAACAACGATGTCGGGCAAAATCCTGCTTTATTAAATAAAAACCTAACACTCGACCATCCTGACCTCGTGCATGTCCTCATGCACGCTCGTTTTTCAAAACCTAACACTTGGCCTCCTCAATGTTTTAGTTTCTCATTTATTTTATTTTATTTATTACATTGAATAGAACATTTTAATTCTTAAAAGAAAGGTTCAATGTTCTGCTATATGTTGTCCACTAGTACAAGTTATTTACATACTACTAATTACTAGTGATTAAAACCATACATCTAAACCTAATACATTATAACAATTAATAATCAATTATTACAATTGACCAATAATTAAAATTGAATTATAAAATAAACAAAACATATTAAACATACAAGAATGCTAATTACAATGTTTTAACGTAATATTTTTTTTTTTACGTATTTGGGCACTAATAATTATGAGTGACTAAAACCATACGTATGAACCTAATATGTTATAACAATTTAATAATCGATCAAATAAATAATCAATTAAATTATATCAATTGAACTATGTTAAGCGAAAAATATCTAAATATGTCTACACTTACAAAAATCCTTTTTTTGGCTTACATCTAATATTTTCTTCAATAAAGTTCGACTGATTTCTACTCAGCGGGGAGATTTGCAAGAATGATAATTACTATGTTTTAATGCAATAATTTCACTACATATTTGTATGCTAATAATTACTAGCGACTGAAAACCATACATATAAACCTAATAAATTATAGCAGTTAAATAGTCGATAATTACGATTGATCAATAATTACGTTTCAACTATAACGTTAAACGAAAAATATCTTAAATATATGACTATACTTACATCCACATTATTTCTTATATCGATATCTACTTAACAGAGCTATTAGTCATTACAATGTTTTTATACCATATATAGATTACACCTTTTATGGTTCCCTGTTTATATGAAAAAAATATTCTTTGAATGAATAAAGCAAATTTTCGAAAAACCACATACAAATTTCTTTGATGAAAGTTGTTTGTTTTTAATATCTAAGTGTTTACTGTTAGATAGAACTATTTTATTTCTTTATTATCTTTGCTTTACAATGTTGTTTGGAGAATGCACTAGAACATTGCATATTCATAACCATTTCCATAGTCATTTATTTAGCTATCATAATTATATTTGTTTACAAATATTACCTCATGGAAATCTACATAAAGCAGGTTTACAATTAATAATTAAACCAATATAGGATTACAATCGATCTACACTTAAGTTTAAAACAATTTCATTTTGTTTTCTTGCATAAATTGAAACATATTTTAATTAAATTTAAGTTCTTTCAAAACTCGTTAATAACAAAGTTCTAATACGTCACTGATTGTAAATTAAATTAGGTTGAATTTTAATACATATACAAAAAATATCATTCAACAGTGCAATAAAATGATGTAAAACAAAGTCAATAAAAGTGTCTGTACTATATTACAAATTTTCATATTATTAATAAAATAAATAATATTTTTCTTTATAATTCAAGGTTCTCGTATTCTCTAGTAAGCAAGAACTTTATGTAACAACAGACTAAGTAAACCATGTGAAAGTAAAAAGAAGTAAGAGTTCAAAGCGATACAGTAACACCATATTTTAAATTATTGATTCCTTTTATGTTACAAAACTGGTGTTTTAACATCTTTTTTTCCAAATTGTTCTGACATTTACTGGTATTTCTCGATGTAAAATAATTTCATAATAAATTTTAATGCTTACCAAATAACTCAAACAATCGATATGTATGTATTTTATTTCTTTTATTATTTTGCTACATACATCAGAATCTCCTTAGATAAAATTGGCAGATTCCAGAACATACATATCCGATAAGACCAATCATTACATAGTATAAAACAAAGTCGCTTTCTCTGTCTGTCCCTATGTCCTTATGTCCCTATGTATGCTTAAATCTTTAAAACTACGCAACGGATTATGATGCGGTTTTTTTTGATAGACAAGACTGATTCTTGGGGAAGGTTTTGGTATATAAACCTTTCCGATATTCTCACGGGAACAAAAGCTACGCGGGTGAAAACCGCGGGCAGGTCGCTAGTATTATAATAAAAATAAATATATAAATTTTGTCACATATTTATTTTTAATATAATTCTATTCTTTAATTCTAAACTCAGCAAAATCAACTGATCGTGTCCTTTATTATCATGTATACAATTTATTAAAATATATAGATATAGTTTTCCCAGTCCCATCATAACTATCCAATACATATATCCAATTTAACCCAAGAACTATATTTTTTTTTCAAATTAAATAATATTCATATATTACAATCAACCCTATTAATCAAATAAATAAATTTCTATTTATTTATTCATACCTGTATAATATACTATTGCGACTCTACCGACCCACGACCGTTTTTTGTTAGTGGCGAGTTTCTTTTTGACAACCAAAACAATATGTAGTATCATACATATCGATAATCTATACATATAATAAAAGCGTAAGAAAATTAAAACTGTACATTGAATATTTTTTTTTAAAAGACTTGGGGCGTGATCTACAATCGACATAGAAGCCAAAAATATAGTTTTTTTGAATTTTTGTCTGTTTGTCTGTATGTATGTCCAGGGTAAACTCAAAAGTACTGCATGGATTTACTTCAAATTTTGCATGAATATTACTAATAGGACGGATCAACATATAGGTTACATATCACGCTATCACCTACGGGAGTGAGGCTGTGCGGAGTAAACGAAGTCCGCGCGGACTAAGTCGCTGGTAACAGCTAGTCTTTAAATAAAATATTCTATCCATCCATCCCTAACACTGCTATAACCCTCCTGGATTTTACTACTGTAACTATGGTACATTCTTCAATCATAATATATTATTGTGGCTTCCGTCTCACAACAATATATTTAATCCTCTGTCTATGGTTTTGGTGCAAATCATTTTGCACAACCGAAACCATAGTAAATACATATCAGTAATATCCATAATATTGTAGTGAACCTCCCGAGTTTCACCACTGTAACCAAAATATCATAAAAATGTTATCATAATAATCGTGTTCGCCCTGAATCACGACCACTTCTCCCATTAAGTATTTTTATATATACGTGTAACCAATAAAATCCATGAATTCATAGTAAATAAACATTAAATTACCCTTTATAGGTTTCCGAAGTAAACTAGGAACCCTTATACTTTCGCTATGTTTTCATTTTCATTGAATTAGTATTCATCAACTTTATCATATCATATTGGTTCATTATCTAGTAACATTTGAAAGAATTTTATGTGAAGTATAAAAGTCCTTATTATTCTTGCCACTCTAATGGAACATAATTTTCGTGATTTCCATTAGATCTCTCTCGCTAAAGCGTGGAGAAAAAACTGCTATCTCAATTGTAAAGTTCCATGTGTTTAATCTGATGCATTAATATGCAAATTGCAAACTTATTGTTATCGTTGCAAACATATTACCTTATGACAGTTAAGTTGGTGTTATATATAGTCTAGCTATTCTCTAATTTTCTTCAGGTATAAAGTGCAAAAGATCGCATTGACCAATTGAATAACTCATATTGCATCCGAAGGGTCTTACCGATAATCTAATTAGTGCTGTTCATACCTGATGAATCCGATTTCCCTTCATCGTTACTTGGACTTTGCACTACCGAATTTTAAAATTCGAGCGAGCGAGATTAAGTCACAGTACTTATACATATAACAAATTTGTAACCAGTTAAGCATTTTACTACAGAAAAATATCATGTTCCCGATGCCTTAAATTTAATAGTGCCCGTATTATCCCTTTTTTATTTTTATCCCTTTTTTATTTATTACTATCCCTTTTTTTATATTTCAATCGACGAAATTTTTCCTTCCTATACAGCTTTATTTTCATACAATCGTTGAGCCTAATATAAGTTATGTTATCTACTACATAATAGATTTAATTATTATTTCTATCTGTTATTCTTGATATCATCTGAAAGATATGAGGTTTCCTAAATACTATGCATTTCGAAATGCCGCCAAAAAAAATTTAGTTTTCAATGAATTAATTGGTGAAGGTTGTTCGAACTAACATATAAAAATCAATTCCTGTTCGTTAGTCTCGCTAAAACTCGAAAACGGCTGAACCAATTTGGCTAATTTTGGTTTTGAATTAATCGTTGAAGTCCAGGAAAGGTTTAAAAGGTGAGAAAATATACATTAAAAAAAAATAGAATAGTATTAAAAAAAACAGAACAACGTTTTCCCGGGTTAGCTAGTCTATAATATAATTAGTATACTGGGTATTTGGGAGTTCACGTGAGATATTCTTACTTCCGGTTGATATCATGTACTACACAGACATTTATAACAACAGGCTGCCATACCATCTTGTTATACGAGAGACAAATTCAGTATTGATAAATGTTGAAAACAGAATATTGCAATCAGTTTTAATTCTATACAGTAGGCCCAGGACATATACTCTGTATTTTGGGTTTAGTAAAACAATTAACTGCCAATGCCTACAAATAAAAACCTATATTTTTTCCATATATATTTTTACGATGTTTAACACTAAAGAAAACTACTAGATGGCAAGGCTTTAAATCACACCATCTCAGGAGCAATATACCATCGTTGCTTAGTTTACTCCCATCTACAAGTAGTTCAATTTGTACCGCTGGGTCATACATAGGCAATAGTAGCTCAGATAATTTGTTTTTCAAATTGCTCATCCACTTGTGCCATTCCTTTTCATAATTATATTAAGAAGACAAGATAAAGTTGTGCAATTTCCTATAAGTATTCCAAGAATTCAACGAGACGTATAATTGCCAAAAACATTGTATGCATTGTAACCTAATTTCGTACTAATTGAATCACGAGTGAAATTGTTTTTAAGACAAATATTTAAAATGCGATGCGCAGAGAACCTACTTATGATAATAATTATAGTTTTCTGTCAGTAATTTCAAATATTAGAATTATCACTCAACTAATCAACCTTAAAAGAAATAAATATTTTGTAACTATAATAACAATATTTTAATAAATCAAAAGTCAAATTTGCCTGTACTATTATTTCAAAATTTTCTTTATCGTATGTAAACATCACCGATTGTATCAAATTTTGAATCTGACTCATAAAGATAGCTATACTGACTTAGATATTGTAGTAGACTTAAAAGTAAATTAATCAGTCAGCTGAACTTTTATACTCTGAGCCGAACTCAGACTGGGCTGTAAATAATACCAGGTCAGACCCAGGACTAAAATCAGTACACATGATACATTGGAACCTATAGATTCTAAAATGTACTTGACATTGCCAATCATCCACGTACTCAGTACCTATGTAGTAAAATTTATTTATGTGTAATAGCGTTCACGGAAGTCATTAGGGCAGACGAAAAAATATAACTATTGCACAGGTGTGCTTCAGCCAAAGTTACAATATTCAAAAATATTAGTTTTTACCCCTTAAACTATATATACCTTCAATGTAATATGCGACATCACTAAACCGATATTCCAAGGTACCCCTTTTTTGAAAATCATTTTTATAGCAGCACTTAAAATTGACTACTATAATTATTACCCCATTACAAAGTTAAACAGGAATATTTAAAAATAAATCCGATTATTCTAGGCTCAGCCAAGTAATTTTTTTTTTTGTGAAATTGTTATTAAAAGAACATTTGTTTCCATTACTTATTTTTTTTTAATATCGTAAGACGAATGACTTTCCAGATATAACCAGAATCGTCATCTACTCCATCACAGAAAAACGGCACTAACACTTAATGCATGATTTTCACATTTATTTAACCCTCCAGCTGTTTTTGTCTTCTATATTAAATTATGCCAATCTACGGAGCATCTTAATTTTAAATAAAACATTCATTTAATATCTTAAATCAAACGTAATATATGCGGTGGTCATAAAAACGGATACTGCGCGGTGATGAATTGCCTAACAGTTCACAGCTTCACAGCCATCTTGTTGGGAAATCTAATTATGTTTCCTAATAATCCTCTTTGCTGAAGTATCAAAGTAAGTTCGTTTCCTGGTGAATTTGCAAAGTAGTGTTACCTGTCGTATCAAACTCCACTCATACTCGGTCATCCGTAGTAAAAGACGTTCTGCTTACACGAGGAAGACGGGCTTCGTTGACGGCAAGGCACTTATTATTTCATTCTCTCGTTACCACGTGACCGCTCCAGTGTTACGAGTGATTTTTCAAGTATTTAACTTATCTGAAACTTGAAACGACAAAGAATAGTATACTCTTCGTACCTACATATCTAACAACGTACTTTTTTTTTTTAAAGACCAAAAGCGCAAGAAAAATAAAGGAAAATAAATTAACTGTTAAATTTTATCGATTTTAAAGTAATATTTGGTACTTTAAAATATAGAAAGGTTACAAAGGTGTTACGTATTTTGAAATAGTCTACCGGTAATGCCAGTGTGCAAAAATTATAATAAGTCTACTTTTTATTAACCAAAAAAACATGTTATATGAAATGAGACTCACAAAATATAGAATATCGATATGAGAGAATGTCACTAATTAATATTTGATAATCTAGTTATATAATGTAACCTTTGATTTGTGTAAACTGTGGGTAGATCCCACTTCTGAAATGTAATCAATACCCTACATTTGACAATTAAAGTGGTGCATGAGAGAATACCTATGGGCAATGGCCAGATTCTGCCCTTGTATTAAATATTAATAACTGCCTTTTTTAATTAAAACAGCGTAATCGGTTTTTACAATTTTATATTTTCTTTTACATTGTCTAATGTAACCAAAATCCTTATTCATTGTAATTTTAACATTCTATCTTTTAATTCTATCTATCTTTGAAAGTTATTTTAAATTTAAATATAATATAAATTAACAAATACATGTACCTTAAATTGCTTATGCACGTTCTGCAGTATTCAAATATTATCTTACTTTTAAACGGAGGCCAGTGTGTGTTACACTGATCGATGCAGGAGACTGAATGTCCGAGTTTTCAACCCGTCTTACCCGCCATTGTTGTTTTCGTGCAAGCTCTGTGTTACCAGAGTAAATCATTTTAATTCGCACAACAACGATGTCGGGCAAAATCCTGCTTTATTAAATAAAAACCTAACAATGGTAATTAAAGCAACTTTTTGAGCAAAATCAATTGGTTAAAAAATCCCGAAGCGATGACCGAAAACTGTTTTCGTTTAATTTTTCATCAACGCACCTGCACGAATTAACCGATTTTTGATCCAATTCACGGCAATCGATGCAGTTTTTCAAGGATAAGAGCTACTTTTGAAAAATTATTTTAAAAATCGATTTGTTAGAAAAGCTATTATTTTGAACAAAACAAGAATTCTATTTTGAAAATCGCAAAAAAACATTGCAAAAGGTATACAATCGATTTGTTGAAAAATCTCGCATTTGTGTCAAAAATTTTCCTCATTCATAACTCCCTAATAAATCAACCGATTTTGATGCTATTTGTGACATTAGCCACATTTTTTTAGGAAAAAGATCTGAATTGATATGGATTAAATCGTTTCACAAATTATTTAAAACATTGTTTTGGCGACTTTTTTAGGTTTTTGTAAAATTCTAGAACGTCTCAATCGATGCTCTCACAACTAGCGCTACCTTAACAGATACTTTTTTTTCTCAATATGGGTTTCAAAAAAGGGCGGATCCAGGTCAGGATCATAGGGGTCATGACTTCATGACCTAGGCAGGGGCTTAGGTATGGATGTATTATTGCAAACAAATAAGGATTTAGAGCCTATCTTGTTTGAACTTCAAATATGTAACCCCCCCCTGACCTCAAGGCTGGATCCGCCTTTGGTCTTAACTGACTTTTAATATTTTTTCATCTTAATTTCATTTCATTACAATTTATCGACAACCGAAACTTCATAAAATCATAATAATTGACTGAATGACAGGTACTATGTGATATACGGTCAGACACTTAATATGATGAAATTATCATAAGGGTTCTGTTTTTGTAATTTGACGAAATCTCAATATATAAAGAAGAAATAAACCGTCATTATCACATTTTTGACAGGGTTTATTTTTTTTTGCTCACAGTAAATCGGCTGCAATTTCTAAAATTATGAAAGTACGAAACTGTTTTGAATTTAAATATAAATATATAACACCACTGTAAATTCAACAATATCAGTGTTAATTATCACTTCGTAATTTACTTTTAGTTATGTTTAAACAGGTGTAGATTTTCCTCCATAACAAAAATCGTATTTATACGTATCATTAACCGAATTTATGGACAAAATAAACTCAGTATATTATGTAACTAGCAAAGCTGAATGTTAAAGTTATCGGCGTAAAAAACTATTTGTTTTATTAATAAGGAGACGTAAATCTGAGTTCTCTTATTACTGTCATATTTAGTCATTATTATACTGTCACTAGAATAAATGTGACAAGACAAACAGCAATATTCTTAGAAAGCACGTAGTTGATAAGAAAACAAAATAAAAAAGATGTGTTTTGAAAATTTTATTTATAAAGTTAACAATTAAAAATTAGGTTACTCAAAATCGACGGAGATCCACCTACACCGTTGATTATAGAACCAATTGGTTATGTGATCTTTGACCTACACAAAGATATATAGATAGATATAATAAAATATTGTTATGCTAATTAAATATAAAGGCTTTTATTTTGTACTGTTATAGAGCCTTAACTTATTCCTATTGTGAGAATCAGAAAAATGATTACTATTCATTACCGCCCCGTTGGTCGAGTGGTTAGCGACCCTGACTACGCAAGCAATGTGGCTCGGGGTCGATCCCCGACGGGGACAAGCATTTGTGTGATGAGCATTAATGTTTGTATTTCTTTGTTTGGATGTTTATTATGTATGTAAAAGTATTTATATATGTATTTCTATGTATTAGTATCGTTGACTAACCCCCATAACACAAGCAAGTAATTTGCTTACTTTGGAGTTGGATCAGGCAGTGTAATTTGTCCCGTGAATATTTATTTATTTATTCATAAGACAAATTACACACATTTATATTCTACACTTTTCATCGTCGACACTTGGCGAAACTCCATTTCATTGCAATATTCATTAATAATACACTTATTCTGTTTTACAATAAGTCAATTATAATTTCTTTCCAACCTGTTTTGCTTACGTAAGCATCATCAGTGTAAGCGAAACCGGTTGGAAATAAATTATAATTGACTTATTGTGAAACAGTACAGGTGTATTAATTAGTTGATCCGCCTCCAACCGGTGTTGGAACGGGTTACAACCCCGGTGAACGACTTTGGCCATTTTTTAACGAGGTTGGCTTCCTCACACTCGTGCGTAGAGCAGAGCCCCTACAATGTACCGCGGGCCTTGCAGGCCCACCACCCCACGACCCGAAGGTCCATTGGGCAGATGTCCTAGGCAGAAGCCCTGGGCAGATGCCCCTCGCCTCTTGGTCATTTTTTAACGAAGTTGGCCTTTCTCGTTCCCTGTGCGCAGGCGAGGGCAGAGCCCCTGCCTTTGCACCTCGGGCATTGAAAGCCCGCCATCCCACGACCCGAAAGTCCACTGAGCCGAAGCGCGCTGCGCACCTCTACCCCCTCTTCAAGAAGCGAGATTCGAGAGCGCCCACCTCGGTCCAGTTAGCTTCTCCAGGGTAACCTCAATCCAATGTTACGTAAAAAGAAGAAAAAACTAGTTGAGTCTTTTCTATATTTATTTACGGATTGCAGTCGTGGACCCTGAACATTTTAGACCAAACGTGTATATATTATACACTCAATATGTGGTTCCGACAAAAAGTGCTCTGTACACTTTGGACATCATATATAATTAATGAGCCAGTTTCCTTGTTGATCTGAGCCCTTTTAAAGAAGAAACTTTCCTGCGAGGCATTTGTACAGTGTAAATGGTTTACGATTGTCAAAACTTGTAACTACCATCGTGACTAATTGGTGGTAGAGTTTCACAGCGGCTTGCTCGGGCTTAATACCATCGACTGCCACGATAGTATAAGAGTTTGTCAGTGTCGTGTTCTGATTTTGAGAGTAAAATATCCATGTGTATCCATAAATTTAGCATGTGGCAATTCAACCCGTTACACGAATGGCAAAGCACCATTAATATATGTGTTATCTGTGTTTGATGATTATCTATTTCCATCTGCCTATTTGTGTCATACAAAAAATTATACGAGACTATTGACTATTTGTATTTAAAAGGATTTCTAAATATTTTGATCGCATTGTTCAAAGTGACGATAAATACTTATAAAAACTGTAAGTGACATGCAAAGTAGAAAGAAAAAGTCACAAGCATGTAGGTCAATACACTAATCGTATACGTACCTATAAACAACACTCTGGCTTAGCATTCTGCTGTCTCCTAGTTCGATGTCGAAGCCCTTAAAGCAAATAGCTATTCTCATTTCGAAAAAAAAAAAACAAATAAAAATCCAATATATTGAGAATAAACGTAGCTGTGAAACGAGATCTTTGTGGATGAAGCATCCACAAAGATCTCGTTTAGCAGAATTGATAAAGTCGACTCTAGAAGAGGACGCTCTTAAATTCACATTTCCCATTGCAGTTGGTCCGGACCTTTAGTGGTATGTGTCACATAAGTCTTCATGCTAGGCAGCATGTTTATTGCCATTGTGAGTACTAATACTAGGTGGTAAAATTCGGCGATGAAGAGGTTTGGTATCAGTGTTCATCGTTGTCGTATTCCGGAGTGGAAAACAGGGTATTCTTCACTTAACTTACGCATCCATGGCTCGAAGGTTAAAACGTACATTGAGATCTTTGATTGTTATAAGTAAGTAACGATTTACTCTCAGGAGAGCAGCTTGTTTTTAACTTACATTTTATAATTGACTTGCCGGCTCGTCGTTTGCATCTATATAAAGCGCAAATTCGCCCTCACATGGAGTACTGTTCTCATCTCTGGACGGGAGCTCCGCAGTACCAGCTTCTTTCTCTTGATCGCATTCAGCATAGAGCGGTTTGAATCGTTGTTGACCAGGCTGTCTCCAATCGGCTTGATTCCTTGGCTTTACTCTGAGATGTAAGTTCGCTTATTGTCTTTTGAGACTTTAGACGAACTGTTTGGATTCATCCCTGCTGTTGAATTTCATTACCGGACATCGCGGTAAAAAACAAAGTTCCATCCTCATCACCTCGATGTCTGGAAACCCTCAACCGCTAAGCACTTTTGACCACGCACTACTACTTTGTGGAATCAATTACCGGTGGGGGTGTTTCCGAACGGATACGACTTAGGGACCTTCAAGAAAAGAGCAAACTCCTTCTTAAAAGGCCGACAACGCAGCTGCAAGCCCTATGGTGCTGTGGCTGTCCATAGGCAGTGGTAAGTAATCACTTACCATTAAGTGAGCCTCCTGCTCATTTAATCCCTTTTTTCTATAAAAAACTCAAAATATTATATTGTATATATTGTAATATTAATATGAACAGTTACATGTATTTGGATAAATTTCTTATTTTTTCTTCTGTTTTATAATATTATGACTAGTATATATTATTTCATAACATGTAATCACTAACTTTGTTAAAACTTTTTTTTCAATTTCCAATATATCCATATGAATATTATAATTGCAAAAGTCTGTCTGTCTGTTGTGCTTCCACAGCCAAACCGCTGAACTGATTTTAATGATTTTTAATAAGGAGATAGTGGAAAATCCTGGGTCCACTGGGATGGTAAAACGGACCCCTTATAGGATCAATTCGTTGTGCGTCTGTCTGTCTTTTAAGACACTTTTTTTGTAGAAACGTGTAGAGACATTTAGTTGAAATTTATATTAAACTAGCAGACCCGCGCAGCTTCGCCCGCGAGTTTATTAATAAGTCATCCAAATAGCTTTTAATAAAATTTTCATCCTCTATTTAAGCCCTCCAGGGACTGTTTTTTGAAAAAAAATAGTATATGTTTGACCCCGGGTCTTCTACTATATCTATGCCAAATTTTAAAAAATCGGTCCAGCGGTATAGCCGTGAAAGCGTAACATACAGACAGACAGACAGACTTTCGCATTTATAATATTAGTATAGAGTCTACAGTTCCTCTCAGCCGTAAACAAAATTAAACTTGTAAATCAACGCAATCAAAAGATATAACAATTTATGTCCCATTTTTTGCAACTTTTGCGAATTCGAAAAGGAAGCAAAACTATACGCTAATTCTCGTTGTCTTAAAATCACGAAATTTATATGTAGCTAAGGTTATTTACAAGTTTGTACGGAACCCTCGGTATGCGAGCTCAATTTGCATTGACCAGTTTTTATTAATCAACTCCTGAGGGGCTAAAATAGGGGATGAAAGATTTTATAAAATTTCTTTTACAACTGACACTCTACCCGCGAGCGAAGCTTTTTTTATAGTATAAGATAGCAAACAAGCAGATGGGTCTCCTGATGGAAAGTCAACCATCGCCTATAGACATCAAAGGTGTTAATGGTGCGTTGGTATCTTGTACCAGACCCGGGCGAGACAATGCATAACTCTACACTTAGTAGCCGAAACTGGGTGAGAGTTGTGGTTGATTGAATATTAAATTGATTTAGTTTCTGATTAGGTACGGATTTCCGTAAAGTAACGCTTGTACCGATAAATTACAAGACAATTGGTGTCTATATAGAGTTTAATCCGCTGATTAGTACCCGAGTTGATAAACACTCGACAATGTGTATCAAGGATGGTGTTGTCGTCACGTGTATTGACGGATTGAGTCATTGCTTGTGTCGAGTTCACCGTAACCGTGTCAGCGCGACCGTCGCGGAATAGAATCAAGGCTGTTTTGTACAAATCGCCACGAAGTGATACGAACACCTGAGAGATGTCTGTACTTTAAAATTATGTCCCAATTTTGATGAATAACGCTTGTGTAGTTCAAGTCTAGTTATTTTTTTCTTTTATCAGATTTTAGATAACAAACAATTAGATGGCTCTCCTGATGGAAAGAGAAACCATCGACTTTAGACACCAAAGATGTTAATGGTGCGTTGTTATCTGTGTAGCGGCATAGACATACCACTTACATAAGTCTAGCGGCTACCTTAAACTCGAAACCGGAATACGACAATGATAAATTTTGGCGTTATTGTGGTAGGCATAGGTAAGGCGGTGGTACCAAATACCCGGGCAAGACGTTGCGGAAATCTACCGCCTAGTAGTAACGATGGTAGTGACACGTATAGCCAATAGGTCGCCTTTTACGATCTGGCTGGCAGAACGGTAGTTTGTCTATTTAAAAGGGACCCAAACTAATATCAGTTATACAAAAGAAATTTAATTTTATTTTTCAACCGAAGAGGTTCTCAATTCGGATGCTGATATTTTTTATGTACGTTCACACATAACTCCGTCGTATATGGATGGATTTGCAAAATTCGTTTTAGTTGGGAATATTGATATACGTATATGTTGTTGGGACGTATGCTTCTAATTTGGTCCCATATAAATTTGGTGAATTTCTAATTTCTGATCTTAGAGATACATAAGGTTGGAAGTCGATTTTTACAGTTTTACTGCGATTAGATTGTCTTATTTTATATTATAATATAAAAAATTTAAAAAAATCTGTAAGTCGGTTGATCCTGCTAGTCATCCTTGAAACTTCCCGCTAAACCGAGGCATTTTAAGTTCAAAGAGACAAAAAACTATAACTGTGCATAAATTTTTCAGTTCAAAGAGTTTAAAAATCTCAGTATGTTAATAGCATTCAACGCAATTTTTGGGCTTAAAATTTTTTATGAGCTACAAAATCGAAATGATAGGAAACATCTTAGAAATGTAACAAAAAACTTTTTTCACAAATTTTCGTCATTGATAAATCCCGAACTAATCAACCGATTATAATACGATTTATGGTATTTAACGAAGTTTTTAATTAGAAGAGCTGAGTAGACTTTTAAATAAATCGCAATGTTAGCCTGATTACTTTAAAAATACAAAGTAAGTTTGCTGTAAATAGCGTAATTTTAATATTTAAAAAGCCGTAACTTTTGAAGTTTTGAATTGATTGTCATTTTTATTAAGGTATTCAACGTAGTTTTTTAAGTACAAAAATATTGTATAAAATCATAAAAAGATTACTCTTATAGCCAATCGTTAGCCTCTTAGGAACTGGCTGGCAGAACGGCAGATAGTTTATTCTTCAAACTATCTGCCGGACCAGCACGGGGAATAATTTATTACGCGAGATCCGTTTTATTCAATATGTTGATTGTTTCAAGGAGTACCTAATAAGTAACATGATAAATACTTTGTTTACAAAGGTCATACCAGAGATAATTTCAATCGATGTAGCGTCTGACTTTGTCATGCGACTCTAGTCGACCCGTTAATATTTGAAATATGTAAGTAGACGAAGGTATTTATAGATATTTTCAGAACGAAACCGGGTGGTGGTCGAGGGTCTTAAGATTTATGGCGAGCGGGAGAGTCCCATCTAACTGGCTCTCGGATGTTGTCATTTAAGTTATAGGTGGTAGCGAAAATCTTATCCGTTATTGATACAATTTTCTATGAAGGTAGGGGTCCACCTAATAAAATTACGAAATACTTATGCACTTAATATTATAGAAAAGTGATGACTATATATAATCTAATAAGTGATCTATTAAGTGATCAAGAAAAACAGAAAAAATGCAATAAAACCGAAAGAAACGATAATTTTGACGGGCCATCAAGTTTATAATTATTTCACACTATATTTTGATGCATTGTTGACAGAAAACAATTTGCGCCATTCAAGTTATACCCTTATATTTATCCTGGGTTCCTGAAGTCAACGATGCGTAATTTATAGCAGTATCTAACTATTAGCAATCAATTTAATAATAATGAGGCGTTCCACAAGTTATTTGGTAATTACTAATTACAATTATTGTAGAAAATGTTAATACTCCTAACTAAAACGTGTCATTTTACTGATATTATTATTATGCTTTAAAACAAATTTATTAGTAACAGTTATTAAAACTTAAGTTACGGTATTAGCATATGAAATCAATTTATAAAAAATATGTATTTTAATACGCCTTCACCTCATAAATTGCATCGCAGATGAATTTCGAACGTCCCACACCCTTGCGCAAAGGGCAACTCATTTCGCCGCCCAAGACTATCTACGTTTCAAGATATTTTTCTCTGTAGGTAAAGCTATTGTTGAAAATAACTTGTATACTTATAACATTTACTTAAATATTTACTGGGTTTTTATTTACCGAACGCGACATCTTAATTATTTTTAAAAGATCATGTTTTATTTCATTTAGGAGGACGCCATATTGAATTTGTATGACATCATAATATATAGTCTATATATAACCAGCGTATGATCAAGATGATTCTAACGACACCTTTTTTATGAATTACTAGCTGTTGCCTGCGACTTCGTCCGCGCGGATTTCGTTTACTCCGCACTACTCCTCCCCTGTAGGCGATAGCGTGATAATATGTAGCCTATATGTTGACCCGACCTGTTAGTAATATTCATGCAAAATTTGAAGTAAATCTATGCAGTACTTTTTGAGTTTACCCCGGACATACATACAGACAAACAGATAAACAGACAAACAGACAAAAATTCTAAAAACTATATTCTTGGCTTGGATATCGATTGTTGATCATGCCCCAAGTATTCTTTTAAAAAAATATCAATGTACAGTTTTGACTTTCCTACGATTTTATTATATGTATAGATAGATGATGATAGTACATACATAAATCATAACCCTCCTTTTGACTTTGCCGTTATTGAGTAAATAAATTACTACAATATGATAACTAGTAACTAAAACTAGCCTACAATAGTTGTTTTTTTCGTATATATATCTCACATGTATTTAATATACCTAAGTCATGGAAAGTCACCCTGTTTTGTTAATGACTCAGGAATGGTCACTCAAGTATATGAAACGTTTTCATTAATCTAGGTTTGAAGTAGTCCACACCACTATTAGAAGTTAGGCGGGTAGAGGTAGAGGAGGCGAATTCTTTCACCTGAGTGGACCATTATACGGCTGTTGTTAAGACATACCTCTATGCTGCTTTGCTTTTTTATATTATAAGATAGCATATAAGCAGATGGGTCTCCTGATGGAAAGAGTCAACCATCGCCTATAGACCCAAAGATGTTAATGATGCGTTGCTATCTTGTGGCAAGGTCAAATGCCACATGCATACGTTTGTCTGCTAACTTACCGTCCAAACTGGAACACGACAGTGACAACACTGATGTTATTGCGGCAGGAATAGGTAAGGCGGTGGTACCAGACCCGGTTGAGCCGATGCAGAAGTCTACCACCTAGTAGTCACGCGGTAGTAACTTGCATAGCCACTCAGTCATCTTTTACGACCTGCCTGGCAGAACGGCAGTTGGCCTATTTTACAAATGAGCCCGGAATCAACACGGGGAAATTTGCTACCAACATCATCATTATAATTATTATAAATTAAAATTTATTCAAATCGATAGGTACAGTTTTATCAAGGTGTGTGTGTGTGTGTGTGGCTGTGTGTGCATGTGTGTGAGTGTGTGTGTGTGCGTGAGTGCGTGCGAGCGTTCGTGCGTGCGTACGTGCGTACGTGCGTGCATGCCTGCGTGCGTGCGTCCGTGAGTACGTGTATGCGTGCGTCCGTGCGTGCATCCGTGCGTGCTTGTAAAAGACGAAAGATTATCGTGGCGTAGGCGATTAATGTATAAATAGATAGTGCTACTACTATTACGCAGAATAATACTACTACATAAAATATGATAATTTTTAAATATTTGCACACCATACCAACGCAGAATATGCTGGTATCTTTGATTAATTTAAATAACTTGTAACAACCCATATTCTTGCAAATAAATATTTTTCACTTCAATTAAACTTGCCTCTATCATCGTGACTCATAATAGTTAGAATTCTACTGATGGTAAAGTTCTGGTGCGTCTTGGCCGGATTTGACACCACCGCCTTGAATATTTCTGCCGCGACAGTTGCAGTGCTTGTCAGTGTTGTGTTTTCGTTTGGAAGGTGAGGTACGGTACATTTATATATGTGGTAAGTACTTAAATTTACTCCGTGTTGGTCCGAATCATCTCTGAAGAACAGACCGTCTGATATTCTGCCAGATAGTTCGTAAAGGCAAACGATTGTTTACCATAGCCATAACCATCGTTACTACTGGGTGATAGAATTCCGCAACATCTCGCACGGATCTGAACTACCGCCTAAACTATTCCTGCCGCAATAGCGTCAGTGCCTGTCACTTCCGTATTTCGGTTTGGAGGGTAAGGTAGTCGGTAAACTTACGCAAGTGGAATTATCATCCCTCCGCATAGATAGCAACTCATCATTTACATCTTTGGTGTCTAGGAGCCTGTCTAGGTGTATGTATAGGCAATGATTGTATTTTTTATCAGGAGAGCCATCTGCTTTTTGTTATCCCGTACCGTAAAAAAAAAAATTAGCAAAAAGCATTATTACTATCATTGTTATCTATAACCGATAGTTACTACTATAAGTAGAGCCTTGTGTGTTGTTTGCTATCCTATAATAAAAAAAATATATCTCGTATTACTAGCTGTGCTCGCGACTACATCCGCGTAAAAAAATTCTAAAATAAAAGTTACTCCTTATTACTGTGGTTTAAGAGATCGATAGTCCCGGGGCTTTACCCACATAGCTCCCATTCCCGTTCATATGGAATTTCCGGCATAAAAACTATATTATATCCTTTCTGGGGCTCAAACTATCTTTGTACCAAATTTCATTCAAATCGGTTGAGTGGTTTAGGCGTGAAGAAGAGAAAGACAGTCAGAGTTACTTTTGCATTTATTATATTAGTATGGATGTCGATGTCTTTATCTTATAACGTTATAAAATCAACCTCCTTGAATGTTTGAACTGAGAAGGAGTATTGGTGTCCAAATATAAAGTTACAAAGATATGGGAAGTTGTGCAAAAAAACGTTGTTTCATTGGCGCTACACACAAGCTGCGCGGCCGACGATTGCCGCACGTGGCAATGGGCCCATCCGTTACCGAGCATCAGGTAATATTTTTTTACTAACAAGTTACACACCCAGATAAGTTCTATGAATGATTTTTAACTTTCGACCAAATACATCTTGTATAATTGAAACGCAATAGAATTTCAACAACCCACTTCCATTATCCTGTTTTTGTATATTATAGGATAGCAAACAAGCGAATGGCTTTCCTGATGGAAAGAGAAATCATCGCATATAAACACCAAAGATGTTAATGGTGCGTTGCTATCCGAGTCGCGAGGTGTTAATGCCACTTGCATAAGTTTATCGGCTACCTTACTCTCCAAACCACAACACGATTATGACAAGTGTTGACGTTATTGTGACAGGAGTAGTGGTAGTGGTGGTGCCAAATAGCCAGGCGAGAGGCGGAAATCTAACACCTGGTATTTATGATAGCAGTGACAGGTATAACCAATCGTTCGCCTTTTACGAACTGCCTACGGCAGATTCTATCTAGTCTATTATTCAAGAGACGGTCCAACAAGGGGAAAATCTGTGTGTTTGTAACTTTGGATCAGGTCTTCTCCTAAGTTCTTAGTAGTAATTATATATCTAATATGTGTTGTAGCACTTATCCTGTGCTTAGGAAAATTTCAAAAACTTACAAAGAAAAATTTAATCCTCTTGTGTCGAAGGTAATAAAATGAAATAAATTAAGTCATAAATAAATTTTTATAAAACGGCCAAGCCATATATCTTGAATAAGGTGTGGAGTTTGTAAATTAGGGCTTGTAGTGTAAGGGCGGGTAGAGTTGCAGAGATGCGCATTTCCGGGCGGCTGGACGATTCCTTTACCATAGAAGAAGTGGTGGAGGCCGTGGCCAAATGTGGGGGTTGCCCTGCCGATGTCATCGAGGCGGGGCGACTTCGTTTCTCCCCATCAGGCGGTACAATATTCACCCGCTGCCCAGTGGCCGAGGTGACCACTTTGGTGGGTTGGGTGTCCGCGCAAGTGCGGGTGTTCTCCACCAAACGCTAGTGCTGCTATCGGTATATTATAGTCGAACATACCGGTGTGCAGTGCCCTTCAGAGATTGACCACAGTGACGAGTGTTACTGCTGCGGTCAAAAGGGGCACAAGGCCGCCGATCGCTCAGGCGACCCTAGATGCTCCGTATGCACGGAAGCGGGTCTTCCAACATGCTATAGGGTTGGGTTAACTCCTGCAAGGAAACCTTGGCCAAATCCAACAACAAAAAAAAACCGCAGCAACATTGGCGGCAACCGCGCCTACCCTCGCTTTATCAGGGAAGGGGGGAGGGATACTTTATTAATTCAGACCCAAGTTATGTGGGTTCAAAAAAGGACGAAGTGCTTCGAGAACCACCACTACCACCACTAATCATGCGAAGCGCAAGGGCACTCATAGTACCCTTACGCTTCGCTTGGCTTATCGTGATAGATTTTTGTTATAAGAAATCAATTATTACATCACATACTTTCAAACATTTGTAGATATAAGAAATGATTACAAAACAAAGCAAACAGGGCAGTCTATTAAAAACGTAACATTCGTACCTAGGTAAATGGGCTAAGTTCATTATAAGTAAAGAGATGTAAAGTTGTTTTTTTTAAATGAAACTTCATTCAGTATCAAATTGAAAGTCGTTGAAATGAAAACAACTGTGAAAACAACAATGAAAACAATACAGTAAAAAGGGACAAATGCATTCATCTATAAGATTTAACCTGCGATAGAAATAAAGATGGTGCGTTGCTCCCCGTATGGCGGGGTTGGGATGTTGCATACGTTTACCGACTACCATTTCCTCCAAAGCGGAACGCCGACTATTCCAAAGCGGAACTATACCACCCAGTTAGGAGTCACGATGTTAGAGACACGCATCAGCCTTCTCACATCCTTTACGAGATCCTTAGCAGTAAGGCAGTTGATCTATTCTTAATAGGATCCAGGATCAACACGGGGATTGTATTAAGCGATACGTAGTGTATGTAACGTATGTGTCCTTGGATATTGCCAAGCCGAACCGAGAGAGTAGACTATTTATTTATTTATTTATTTTATATCATAAGATAGCAAACAAGCAGATGGGTCTCCTGATGGAAAGAGTCAACCATCGCCTATAGACACCAAAGATGTTAATGGTGCGTTGCTATCTTGTGGCGAGGTCTAATGCCACTTGCATAAGTTTACCGGCTACCTTACGCTCCAAACCGGAACACGACAGCGACAAGCACTGACGCTATTGCGGCAGGAATAGGTAAGGCGGTGGTACCCGGGCGGGACAATGCAGAACTCTACCACCTAGTAGTCACGATGGCAGTGACTCGAAAGCCAATCGGTCGCCTTTTACGACCTGCCTGGCAGAACGGCAGTTGGCCTATTCTACAAAGGAGGCCGGGACCAAGACGTCGTGAGTATAATGATGAATAGTAGGTATCTACATTTACTGTTGAACACTTGCTCTATTCCGAGCGTTTTACATATGCATGTTTTATCCTACTCTCAGTCCTCTATAAATATGTCATTTTCTCGAAATGTAGGAGAATCACTTCTAACGTGTGAGAACTACAGACACACTTCTTTTAAATTTCAGAATATTATAATTTTAAGTCAGTAAAGGAGTTGCGAGCTGACACTAGTATTGAAATAAAATCTACTCCACAAACCGATGACAACAATAATATTGGACGGTAGAAATCTTTATATATTGGACCTATAATTTAATAGATTTATTTTAAATGATCCCTACGCGTCACGGATGCAACATTCCAATTCTTTAATTTCTGATCCTTTCTCTCTATTTTTTGTTGTTGGCTGAGGGTGGCGGTGTGTTTTGTAAAGACTTTTTTGTAGAACCTTTTCGAAAAAGGTCCTCTAACGGGACATTGCTTCTAGAATTGTCTGAATCTGTTTACATACAAATTGTTTAAGGCAGTGTCTTTGTGCTCGTAAAACGAAGTTCCATAAACATGTCGCATGTAGCGATTGCTGTTTTTACCACCGCGCAACACGTGTTAAATGATGACTTGTTATAAAGTTCGTTTTAAAATCTCTTTTAAGTTTATGAGTTACGAAATCAAATAATAATAAGCTAATCGAAATACCTATATGCTTATTTCGATGTTTTTTTAATAGGGCAATGGGCCCACCTGTCGTTTTCACTACTGTAACTTCTGTAAATCAGAATCAACTTTGATGATTTGTGATTTTTTTATAATTTTGAAAGATTTCGTAAAAGGAGTTGATTTTTCGAGCAGATTAGTGCTTACCATTTTTATATTTATGTATGATACAAAGATACATACATAAATATAAAAATATTTATGAATGTATCTTTGTATATTTCGTGTTACTCCCGGTCGTTTTGAAAAGAGCTTTCTTTGAATTGTTTCTTGTATGACAGTAAAAACATTAATTTATTTTTTGTTTGTTAATTAAGATACGTATCTTTTTTTACTAACTTTTCAAACATCCTCTATAATAAACTCCTAGTTTCTCAGTTTGGCTATAGTTTTTATATGCTGTTATCTCAGAATTTCGTCATTTCAAATTCTTTTTTATCACAGTGAGTATTCTTCCTGTTTGGTTCCATATAAAATTGGTGACGATCTGATCCGATCTGATTATCTAGAAATACAGAAGTTTGACAGTTTGTTGCTAAAGTTTTACTGCTTATTTTGTTTTCAATTTTTTATTTGCCAGTCAGTCTGTATTACAAATTTACAACACTAGCAGATCCGGCGAACTTCGATAGGCGAATGAATAAAATTATTAAGAATAATTTTTCATTGGGATAATGAATATAAACAAAACATACTTAATTTAAAAAAATCAAGTACTTACTTTAATGACGTGCCAGCAAGACAATATATTTTTCTTTATTCTTAAATATAATATTTTAATCTTATTGTCCTTTTCCGGACAAATACAAATTCAAAAACACCAAAATTATAAAAATTGGTGCAGCCGGTGTTATAAATGGTGTATTTAACATGACTTTGTTTTATAATAATATAATTATTTCATAAAAATTGATTCCCAATAATTAAACATGAACTTTTAAACTAAAGAGTTCTACTATGATCTTTAAAACTATAAGCGGGTCAAAACATGTACATATGTATAACTTACTTGTGAAGCTCGACATTTTGGCCAACGGTCAATGTAACTTGACCGAAACGTCGAGCTTTAAAAGTAACTTGTATTAAACATCTTTAAGCCACGAATAAATAAAAGAAGCAGGATTAATTTATTTACTTCAGAGTGTCGGATTGTCTGAGCACAACCCCGAGGGATTCAATGAAGCTAGCTGTTTGATTTTCTCTTCGACTTTTGCCATTATTATTCTTTACCTATACTCTACAGGTAATTATAGGTGCATATTTTATCATTGGCCTTCCAAAATGAAAGCTATTTTATTGGCATAAATTATATATTTATTTTTTGTTTGTGAATTTGTTAAGTAAGTATTCCAAATTTCTGGTCGTTTTGTGTATTTTTCGATATTTAACAAAGTAAATTTCTAGACAGACTTGTTAATAAACATATTGTTTACAAATTAGCACTCAATTTACCGTACGTATCCTTTCTGGAGTAAAATAACGTTTATATTAAAAAAACAAAATGAGTGCCGATCTTGTAACCAAGATGTTGCCTGTTTATTAACAAAAAACATTATTTTAATATCATAAATGCAAAAGTGTTTTTTATATATCATAAGATAAAAAACAAGCAGATATTTCTCCTGGTGGAAAGAAAAATCATTGTCTATAGACACCAAAAATGTTAATGGTGCGTAACTATCTGTGTGGCGGGATGGCAGTATCACATGCACCAGTCTATTGGCTACCTTACCTTCCAAACCGGAACACAGATAATGACAGGCATCATATTGCGGCAAACTTCGACCAAAATAAAATGGCAGAAATAGGTAAAACGGTGGTACCATATACCCCGGCGAGACGTTGTGAAACTTGGTAGTCACGGTAGTGATAGTATAGTAACGACGGGACGGCAGTTGATCTATTATTCTTCAAAGAAGCCCGGACCAATACGGTTTGTTTGTTTGATACAATTTTGACATGGAAACAGTTGAATATTCGGCGTGAATTTTTTTTACATTTCAATCCCTAAGAGGGTGAAATAGCGAATTTAAGTTTGTATGAAAAGCTACGTCGACGATATACTAATTTACTTCCGGTTAGCTAGTAGGTGCATAATAACGGTGTATTTATGGAAAAATCACAAAATTTGTTTATTTGATCTGGAGTCCGATTCACGTAACAGAACGTCAATCGAGTTATAGCGTTTAGGCCATTTACAAATTTTTCAACACTTTATGCCAAGACGTAGCAAGACGCGACGTTGTATCGTGTTTATGTACCTACATATGTGTGAATCAAGGGGCTGTACACTATTACTGCTGTACAATACAATAAATAGAACTAAATAAGTACTAATTAAACAGTTCCCATAATTTATTAATTAGTATTTTAAGTATTAGCGAAACGAAATTAAAAACCGAACGATTAGCGAAATATATCAGTACCATCGTGATTACTTGGTGGTAGAGTTTTGTAAGGCCTCGTTCAAATTTGGTACCACCGTTTTACCTATTGCTACCGCAATAGCGTTTGTATTTGTCACTGTTATGGCCGGTATACGTATGCATTGGCTACTGCCTATCATAAGGTAGCAACGCACCATTAATAATTTTATTGTGTACATGTGATTATGTACATCTCTTTCCATCAGAAAAGCTATCTGCTTGCTATCCTGTGATATAAAATAAATAGAATATTTAGAAAGTTTTAACAAAAGTTAATTTGTTTCAGCTATTTTGTCGGAAAAAATGTTTCGACGCTCAGAATCGAAAACGCGAATATCGTTTTCTTTGTAGACGATTTTTAAAAATAACATTTTACTTACCTGCACCATTTTGTGAAAGCGTTTTGTAGCATTTCAGAACATCTGTGAACGAGTTTTTGCTAAGAGCGTATTATATTCGACTTACAAAATGATTGTACTGGCTAACGGCTAATCTTAGATCTTGTTCAATCAATAAATTTTCGTAAAAGTTATACCTGTGTATTTCCCCGGGATTGGTTCTAGTCCCCTTTAAAGAACAGGCTATCTGCCATTCTACCAGGCAGTTCTTGAACAACTGGCTATATTTGTCATTACCGTCATGATTACTGGTGGTAGAGTTTCGGGTATTTGGTACCATTGCATTACTTATTCCTGTCGTAATAGCGTCAATGCTTGTCATTATCGTGTTCCGGTTCGGAATGCTGCATGCATAAGTATACTTACCGGTTATCAAACCATTCAAGGCCTTTTTTAGCCTTTTATGAGATGCTTTGTAGAAAGGCAAGTTACCTATCTTTCAAAGAGGGCCTCTGACTAGTAAAATACATTATTAGTATTCTTTACATTTTTTTGCAAGCTGTTGTCATTTGTTATATGAAAATAATCTGCTTATTTTATTAAAATCTATGTATTAAATATTAAAACACGAAGAAATACTTTGTGCCTCTTTTTTAAACACTATGCGAACGGTGGAGTATGAAATTTGGCACAGCTAAAGTTTATATTGCGGAGGAATACAGAAATACGTTTCAAAAATAATATGCATTAGAAATAAATTAAATTTTATGGAAAATAAACCTTACACATACTACATTCATATGTCATACATAAATAATAAATAATAAATATTCACGGGACAAATTACACTTACTGATCTAACCCCAAAGTAAGCAAATATTTGCTTGTGTTATGAGTGTTAGTCAACGATACTAATACATAGAAATACATCTATAAATACCAGAATATATAATAAACACCCAAACCCGGAAATATAAACATTTATGCTCATCACACAAATACTTGTTCCCGTCGGATCGAACCCGAGCCCCGTTGATTGCGTAGTCGGGGTCGCTAACCACTCGACCAACGGGAAGTACATGATAATATTCATACATGTATACTATTTTCTTTTAGCCTTAATATTTTTGTTTAAACCAATTTTCGAAATGAAAGCAGATTTTGTTGTTTAGTATGGTCGAATTTCGACTACAAGCTTTCGCTAGTACTATTAAAATTACGTACATAAGAAAATGTTACATGAGTCAGTTTAACAATCATAATACTTCGTAAGATGTATTAATAACCACATAACCGATGGTAATAGATTTTAGGAATTACACCATCGCAGCAGCGGAATATGGGAACTCTTAAAATAACTTCCTCTATTTATGAATAGAGCCGAAGTGATCGCCCTTTTATTACTATTTCCAGACCGTGGTTTCATTGACGTACGAACAGAATAGTTTTCAAAACTCATTGCCTAATGAAGAACAATATTCGTCGTCGTCCATAAGCAATCGCGTGATGATTAAAGTTGATTTGGAGTTTTAAGTATTATTTCAATTCATATGACAATGTGTTAGAAAATTTTAGTCTTTTTGGTCTTCTAGATACAATGAGCTTTATCTAAATATAAAAACCCATCAAAGAAAAAATTTGAAATGAAAGGATTAATGAATTTTTCTCTGGCTGGCACGCTCTATCCAACTGAGTCACGTGTCTTGTGGTTTAATGTGTCGAAATTTCTTTTTGCTTTGTTATTGATTTCGTCGATTGTACTGATCGCTAGTTAAACATACATAACTATATATTTTTAAATTTTATCATTACAGTTGAAATTCACGTTAAATGATTTCATAATTACAGATGAAATTCAGATTGTTCAATACTTTCCTGTTTCTAACTATGTATGTGTTTTAGCACTTATCCCGTACATTTTTTGTTGTTATTTTTTAAGGTTTTTCCCAGTACAGGATAAGTTTTAAAATACATACCTACATAGTTTTTTTTAAATATAGATCAGAGAAAATCGGTAATTACCAGAATGATATAAAGTCGAAAGTCAATTACCTACCGTTTTTTCTGTTTATATTAAATTTTATTATTTTTGATTTAGGTTCATTACAAGACCTAATATATTTACTTTTTTATAAATTATTAGTATGTAATTAATTACACATTTATTTTTTAAGAAATAAAAGATGATGAAAATATTTGTTTGTATTACAATTCACATAAGTACTAGCTTTATGGTTTAAACAGGTTTAAAAATACTTTAACAGCTACACAGTATGAATTTGTGTTATTTTTTTAAAAATAAATACAACTACACCGTTTCCCTGCGTAGAAGACAGAGTGAACCAAATATCCACATGCTCAAGGTTCACTTCGGTTTACAGGTTTGTCAGCTTCATTCATGTTTATAGAACTTAAAAAACAAGCCGTTAGATATCTTGATATTTGTTCAAAACATGGCTGGAGAGTATATAATAGGATCGTATTTTTTATACTTTTTATTCCGAAGTTCCAAAGTTGGCGGAAAATTCTAAGCATTTTAAAATGACTTCTGTATGACAAAGCCACAACTAAGCGTTGCCGGGTTCTAAGCTAGGATAGTAAAAAATCCTTTCGTTCCGCTCAATAATGTCCATTGAAGTTATCTAAAATCTGCCTACTAAATTATACCATTCAAATATAAAGTCGCGTTTAACTTAGGTTTAAGTACAATGAAGGAAGGAAAACAAAGTACCAAAAATAATGTGACCGAGGCCCATCGATGTATCCTAATGATTCCATCTCAGTTTACACATTAACAGTACACACACACATACGTTATTGAGGTGGGCTACAGATAGCAGAGCCGTCCACTGTTTCGGCCTCAAAATTCGAAATCCTTGTCATAATTACGAGCCAAATTCTTGATTACTCTCCTTTATATTGTTAAAATAATCAATGCCCAAAGCCAAGGTTTTGTCTCACAGGAGAATCCCTTAAGGAGGGCTATAAGCCTACCAAACTTAAACTCTAGCTGAGCAGTCACGCCCAAAAAGCCTGGTTTCGTAGTAACGATCACACACACCAAGTACTTAATTAAATTCATTTTAAAAAAACCCGAAGCCCATTTTAATCCATTATAGTAATTCAAGACATAACAAAGACCTACAATAGGCCTTTGGACATAACTTAGATTTTATTTTAAATTAGATAAATATTAGTCTAAAACAACGACTACTGTTTTACATTGTTTATACTGTTACGAATAATCTAGAAAAGTGAAGAACTAATACGCTGGAAAAAATCTAGAAATAAAAGAAAGAGATGGGCTGCTTTTTGTTGATAAACAATAACTGTCGTTACCCAAGCAGCGCCATAATCGATCTTCTGTCATAGGGCATAAGGGTAAAATGGCATGTACTTACTTGGACTTGTTTACAATTAATTTTTTATTGTTTACGCGACAAATTTGATTTTTTCGTTTTAAATTGAGTGTGACTATTGTGTATAGTGTATTTACGTTAACTTATCAGTGTATTTACGTATTTTATCGTAGAGTATTGTACCTTTGTGTTGTGTTGTATAAATACACGTTTATTGTTATAAGTGGTGTTTTCTTGAACAATACGAACCCGAAGCACGTAACAATACCATCAAGATGATAGATTTCTTGATGAAAAGAAACAATCTTTGCCTATAGGGCACCTAAGATGATAGTGCCACGTCGCCATCTCTGTGGCGAGATGTAATTCCTTATGCATTAATTTATAGGTTACTTTACTCTCTGAAACGGACACAACAGTGATAAGCACTATACTAACGCTCTCGCTGCAGAAAGAGGTAAGGCGGTAGTACCAAACCAAACCCGGGAAAATAGAATACGGAACTAAATTCTATATTTATTCACTTTTAGCAGTTAACTATTTTTAGTTACTTTGCATTTAGCTTCCGTCTAATGTTAAGCGTGTAATTGTTATAAAACCCAGTCACAAGAAAACAAAATAATCTTTACCTCCCACTTGGTGTCGAAATCTGCAAAACAACTATTAAGGAGCTTGAAAACATAATAATTGCTCGAAATTTAAAAAGTACAGGATGTCTTTTATTTCTTTTGTTAATTCCGTCTTCTATAGAATTTGTCTTCATCACCAGTTATAAAAAATATCCTTTGTGTACAAAATAGTATACAATGTGTCAGGAATGTTGTAAAAACAAGTTAATTAGCAAGGCTGCAGTGACAATAAGCAATCACCGCTGACGCCCGCTGTTAGGGGTGGGCAACTTGATTTATCTGTTTGCAAAACAGACGGTTCAACACCTCTTTGAGCTGAAGGAAATGGAATATCATTAAAGAGTAATTGATGGTCATTTAGATGTTATTTGATTATATGTTGACGTATTTTTCCTGTTTTACTTCATGATTGTTGATTTATAGATGTTACTAATATATTTTCTTTGATGTTATATTCTTTGAAGCTCTCGGGGCGACTGTGTAATTTAAATGCCGCAGTTAAGCAACTTTCTGTACGGTTTTTTCTAAGATGGGTCAATATTTTTATGAAGAGGCATTATAGGGAATGTGCACAATTCTTAAACATATTTTTACCTAAACTATAGATTATATCGTAATAGGTATAAATGTTAAAAAATATCTGGCGATGAAAAATAAAACTCTTTTTAATAATAATATATATTCAAAGTTAACTAACAGTTACGGGCGCAAACAGATAATTTATACTTATCTGCCATTTTGGCGCACTTGTTGTGAGGTCACAATGTACCTCATCATACCATGAAACAATAAAAAACGACTTATTAAAGCACTGTATTGTGCCATACAATAAGGAATTTAATTATTATTCGAATTAAATTGTTTTTCAACCGATTTTCCAATAAAGAGGATCCGGTCGTATTTTTTTTAATTTTTGTTACCTTAGTAATTGGTTTTTTACGAACAAATTTGACGTCACAACGTACCTCATCATGCCATGAAACAATAAAAACGACCCATAAAAGTACTGTATTGTGCCATACAATAAGGAATAAGGAACAAACACAATAAGGAATATAATTATTATTAGAATAGAATTAAATTGTTTTTTAACCATCAAGGACCAACAGGAGAATCAAGCTTCCAATTCCTCCTTGGATTTGGTTTTATTTTTTTGAATTTTTGTTACCTTAGAACTTGGTTATTTACGAACAGATTTGATTTTTATGTTTGATATTGTTTGGTCCCACATACATTTTGTGCAGAGATCTGATTAAGGGTTCCAAAAATAGAGTAAATTAGATGTGGGATGTTGCAGTTTTAATGCGTTCAAATAATTCTTATTCCTAGAGGTGCAGACATAAGGAGGAAGTGGTCTATATTATTAGGAGAGACACGACATCTCCATGGTATTCCTGACGGATATTACGTATGTTTAAATATTATTCGAGCCCTTGCAGTACTTATATACAAGGTTGGATCCAGCTTTCGAGTAAGGTAACATGTTTGGGGTTAAGTCAGGGTATTTCGATTGCACTAATAAAACTAACTAATAAAACTGTACGTGCTTTAAGTTTATTGCAAACTAGATGAAAACCCGGCTTCGCTCGGAAGTCTCATAATACGCAATCTTATATTAAACTAACTCAAATAGTTGACATTAAAAAGTAGCAACACTGTAGTGAAGTCTTCTTTCAACTATTACGTTGGTTCAATAAAGACAACATTATAGTGTTGCTAGTTTTTAATTTCTACTCTTTTTTATGAACGAAGTGAAATAAGTTTCTCGATAATCTGTGTTCTACGATACTTTAATAAATGCTCACGCCATCTACACCACATATTTGCAACCTTTAAAGAAATATGGCCGATTTGTCTGTCAGCACAGTTAGAATTTTTAATCACTATTTTAACAAAATACTCGACAATCCGAATTTTGCCGATATATGTTGTCAACTCAAAATTATTATTTTTTTACGCTTTATAATTTAGATAAGGTTTCGATTGAGTCTGTCGTAACCCTTGACGAAATTATTAATATAGATGCGTAAAAGTGTGACTTGTTTTCAAAATATTAAAATGTTATAATATTTTATAACATTTTAATATTTTGATAACGGGACATACAGAAAGATTTTTTTTAAATGGTAATAATTGATGTAAGTTAGTCATTAAAGGAATATTTATCACGAAATTTGCCAAAAAATTGAATGCACAGAAAAATGCTACAGATTTATATAGTCTAAATCTAATCGTAACTAATATCATGAAGAGGAAAGACTTGATTTTTTGTTTGTTACGATTTAACTCAAAAACTAATCGACCGATGTTTTAAAATTTTTATCCACGAGTACATAGGGTAATTTTTTACTCGACTAAGCAAAGAGAAGTTATATTTTTTTTTGTTCACTGGAACAAAGTAGCGAGTAACGGCTCTCCACTCCATATTCACTTACTGAAACAGGATAAAAAGGATATAAAAATATGTTTTTGTGTAATTTGTAAGGCAAAATATGCGCAAGAAACCGTGCTTTACATATAGCCTTGCAACTCTTATTCCTTTGATTTCAGCAGACGTTAACTCTGGATTATCTATACATATAATAAAATCGTAGGAAAGTCAAAACTGTACATTGAATATTTTTTTAAAAGAATACTTGGGGAGTGATCTACAATCGATACCGAAGCCAAAAATATAGATTTTAGAATTTTTGTCTGTTTGTCTGTTTGTCTGTTTATCTGTTTGTCTGTTTGTCTGTTTGTCTGTTTGTCTGTTTGTCTGTTTGTCTGTTTGTCTGTTTATCTGTTTGTCTGTTTGTCTGTATGTATGTCCGGGGTAAACTCAAAAAGTACTGCATGGATTTACTTCAAATTTTGTATGAATATTACTAACAGGTCGGGTCAACATATAGGCTACATATTATCACGCTATCACCTACAGGGGAGGAGCAGTGCGGAGTAAACGAAGTCCGCGCGGACGAAGTCGCAGGCACCAGCTAGTACGTAAAATAATTTAAACGCTGCACTGTAAAACTGCAACAACTGTTATATATATCTTTACCAAGTTTAAATGGCACCAAACAGGTTAATATATCCCCCAAAAGAAAGGATTTTTCCAAATAGGTTCATACATGACGGAGTTCTGATGTAACAAACATAAAAATTATAACCGAGTTGATTCTCCTTTATTTTGGGAGATCGGTTGATAAAAACATTGATTTTGGGATGAATTCTCTGATCACGTCTTTACATAACCACTAACAGTAATTTTCCACACGCTCTTTCTTCTTTCTCATGATACAAATGTAATATACATGGATTAAATGGATACGCCTTTCAAGGCAATTTCTTAATTTGTCAGTGTAGCTTGCAATTACACCTAGAAATACAGACTTATTGTATTTACCGACGAAATAAAATCACACCAAAGCTAATTTTTAAATCTTTTCATCTCATTCGGTACAGTAAAATAGTACATGGTTAATTTCTATTTTTTCACACTATAATATATCTACAAATGTATGACAATTTTGGCATTAATAAGAGCGTTTGCTATTATGCTTCCTTCCCAACCTTACACGTTTCCTTCCCAATGGCGTGTCTATTGGTATTCATGTGGTCTGTGGTAATATAGCTTCTAAATATTTTAAAAATCACGATAAAATGTTTGCGCAACTACCTTGTACCTACTTACGCGTTTGATAACATTATCGCATGCTGTGACGTCACAGTCGATCTGACCAATAGCGTTGGGTTAAAGTTTTATGAATGTCTCAGTATTTTTGCACCTTTTAATGATTTCTTAATGAAAATGAAAAAATATTTGCATAGGCATAGTTCTAAAGCATTAATGTCCATAGAAAACATTTAAGCTTTTTTTTTAATCAAACGCATATTACGCTTATTGTTAAGACAGATTTGCATCGGATTATTTATAATACTGCCTTAGCTTGCAGTGAGACACAACAAAAATAAGGCGTGTTTATCTATACATATGTATAATAAAATCTTAGGAAAGTCAAAACTGTACATTGAATATTTTTTTAAAAGAATACTTGGGGCGTGATCTACAATCGATATCGAAGCCAAAAATATAGTTTTTAGAATTTTTGTCTGTTTGTTTGTTTGTATGTCCGGGGTAAACTCAAAAAGTACTGAATGGATTTACTTCAAATGTTGCATGAATATTACTAACAGGTCGGGTCAACATATAGGCTACATATTATCCCGCTATCACCTACGGGGAAGAGGCAGTGCGGAGTAAAGGAACTCCGCGCGGACGAAGTCGCTGGCAACAGCTAGTCTATACATATAATAAAATCGTACGAAAGTCAAAACTGTACATTGAATATTTTTTAAAAAAATACTTGGGGAGTGATCTAAAATCGATATCGAAGCCAAAAATATAGTTTTTAGAATTTTTGTCTGTTTGTCTGTATGTATGTCCGGGGTAAACTCAAAAAGAACTGCATGGATTTACTTCAAATTTTGCATGAATATTACTAACAGGTCGGGTCAACATATAGGCTACATATTATCACGCTATCACCTACGGAGTAGGAGCAGTGTGGAGTAAACGAAGTCCGCGCGGACGAAGTCGCAGGCAATAGCTAGTACATAGATATGGAAGTAAAAATATTGTAGTTTACTGAATGTGTGACGGATTTCTTATTTTTAATTTTAAAGTTAGTTATAATTCAACTAATCCTAACTTAAACAACAGTTACATTTTTTCATAACATTAGTAATAGAAATACATAGTTTATTAATTCAAAAATGTTACATAACTAATACGTAAGTATTTATAATTTGTTATTTTTTTACATAAATATTACGAGTACTTTTATTATTTTCTCTTGCTTAATTTCCAATTTAAATTGTACAGTCCACTTCAAAAAATATTTTACCGAAAATATCTAGTTAAGAAACAAAATTGTATAGAATGGGTAACAGCTTGTAGATTTCTATCTTCAAAGAGTTAATTATTATGATAAATAAATTTTAATTACGAACTACGGCTGCGGCTACCGGAAAAACGAGAGCTAAATAGGGCAGAGAAATGGGAAGCTACCTAATTGTAAATTAAAAAGTTCGCGGAGTTACGACACCACAGTCCACAATGACACCCCACCGGCTGAGAGGGGGTGACGTCGCTCCCGACTTCACCTCCCTGACTTCGCCCACCCTCACAGACGGGGGTGGGGTGCAGACACCCGTAGAAAGCGTGTGACATTTTGTTTTAAAATATTGTCCGCACGAATACATTCACGTGGGTCATTTTTAATCGCCCGTTGTGCTTTCTCTTTTTATGGTTCGCAAGTGTATGTGATAGTTAAAATAATATTCTTAATTTAAACTTTCACATCAAATGACACAAATGAAAATATATTTTGTTAAAGTATATCAGGTGACAAGAGAGTGTCTTAATTGCCGCGAAGCGATGCCAAGCGCCGGCGCACGGGGCGTGAAAGCTAATAAACTTGCGCATTACCCTATTATCAACGACCACAGCCTAAATGAAACGGGTTTTATATTGTAGTGACGCTGTACATTTCCGTATCAATGTGAAGGTGTTTAATTTATCTAGGGATGTTTAGGCAAGCGCACCAAATATTGTGATGTCAAGGCCGGCAGCTTTCTTCCGACATTCCGTTCCCGACGCCCACTGAGGAGTATTTCACGTGTTACGTAACGTTTAAGGTGGATTTGGTTACCCAATTTATTTGTTTATTTCCTTTATTATTAAGATGAGTAATTTTACTTATAACTTTTAATAATATCATTGAGTAATCCGTAATTGTTTGCTATTGATTTATGAATATCGAATAGCTGTAATGACTTGTGAAGCTCTATATTTTGTCGCTTTTAGTAATAATGAAATCTATACGTATGTTTTTAAGTAAAATAATCGTAGTACGGCTTCTAAAAGTCAAGGAGAAGGGCCTAAGGGTGTAACTTTTCCTATAAAATATTGTTGATTGGTGACCGACTTTTAAAACGAAGGAACTTAAACACAACCTTAATCTAATTTATAGTTCTTACTATTCTTTTTTAAATAAAATATCACCTCTAAAATTGGAAAGAGACTAACTACTAACTAACTATCACTAACTACTAACTAACCGGACATACAAACAGACAAAATCACCTATAGACACAAAAGATATTAGTTTTTTGTTATGCGTTTTGCAGAATAGTGATGCAACATGTATATCTATGTCGGTAACAATATCTTCCAAACCGGAACACATCAGTGGTAAGCATTGACGTTAAAGGTAAAGCAATAGTGTCAAACCAGCGAGACGCCGTGGAACTCTACCATATTCTGTGTGTCATATGTGTGTCATATTCTGTGTGTGACGTGGTATTAATGTCACGCGCCTAAGTTTACCGGCTACCTTACCTTTCCAACCGGCATACAACAGAGAGAAGCAATATTGCTATGTACGCGTGTTGGAATAAATCAGGCGGTGGTAACAGTAGTTGTTGTTAAGATAATCTATATTAATATTATGAATGGGAAAGTGTGGATGTTTAGATGGATGGATGTTTGTTAATCAATCACGCAAAAACCACTAAACGTATATATGAAATTTGGCGCACAGGTAGATGATGACCTGGAATAGCACATAGCATATATATATATATATATAAACGGCAGAGGGCAGGAAAAATTACAATTAGATCTGAACCCAAATCAATCATCGCTTACTGACAACTGATATCACCTCTCAACAAAAGAGGGCGCTTGTTACTTTTACAAACATGGAAAATCACATGATGGAAATTTTAAAACAAATTCAACGGGATATACTAGAACAAAAAGAAAAAATGAGAAATTATGGAAAGTAACATAACAAATATAATAAATAAAAATATTGACGAAAAATTTATTTTAATGAAAACAAGAACATCTGAATTAGAGAAAAAAATAAATGAACAACAATTATACATAGATCGATTAGAAAAACAAATCAAAAAGAAAAATATTATTTTATTTGGAGTAGAAGAAGGCGAGCACACTTTAGATGACCTAAGAAACATGGTTTTAGACATTTTTCATACAAATATGGAAATAAAATGCCAGGAAACAGAAATAGAAGACATAAGAAGACTAGGTCGCTGGAAAATTGATAAAACAAGACCGGTAGTAATAACAATTTCAACTATGAAGCGTAAATTCGAGATCTTAAAAAATAATAAATTGTTAAAAAAATGTAATATGTATGTCGACGAAGACTATCCTCTACATATCCAACAAAAACGCAAAATACTAAGAGAGGAGCTAAAAAAGGAACGCGCGCAAGGGAAAAATGTAGTACTTCGTTACGACAAAATAGTGTCAATCAAAGGAAAACATATACACACTACCGAAGGATCAAGACAAAGCAAACGCAATCTTTCAGAATCACCTAAAGAAAATGACACCACAATACAAATAAGACGGAAAAAAAGCAACTATATACCGAAAAAAATAAAACTAGTAATATAATCACTTACATGAATAAGCCTGGCATCAATAAACCGATTGCTTATGGAGATACGTCACCGATCCAAGACTCTACAAAATAGCAACCAATAACAGCCCCTCCATCCCCATCTCCCCCAATACGGTTAGTCACCGCGGGGGATGTAGACTGTGACCCTCCATGTAACCAAACCTACTATACATAGCGACATTCAACGTACGTTCTCTATTATCAGAAGCTAAAATAATCGAGTTAGAATATGCTTTATCAAAAGTCAAATGGGATATAATAGGAATAGCGGAAGTCAGAAGGAAAGGTTTTTTTATAGAAGACAGGGGAGTGTATATTTTTCACTACTACGGAGAAACAAGAGGAGAAAAAGGGATAGGATTTTTAGTTAGGAAACAAAAAAGCCTATATGTTGAAAACTTCATACCCATTAGTGAAAGAATAGCTATTCTGAAAGTCAAAATTCAATCTCAAACTTATTCAATTATACAAGTTTACGCACCCACAGAAAAGGCTTCCGATGAAGAAATAGAAAAATTCTACGAATTATTACATACAGCAATAGAAAAATGTAGCAATAACTTAATTTGTATGGGAGACATGAACGCAAAAATTGGGGTTTTACCGGAAGAAAGTACACACAATATACTGGGAAAATACGGATATGGCAGCAGAAACGATAGAAGTGAGATGTTCATCAACTTCTGTCACCAGTACAACTTGTCTATTATGAACACTAAATTTAAAAAAACCTTTGAAAACTAGATGGACATGGAAATCGCCAGACGGTGTAACAAAAAACCAAATTGACTTTTTCACAACAAATGCTCCTAAAAATATAGAAGATGTTACTGTCATCAACAATCTGCTTTTTCCGAGTGATCACCGAATGGTTCGAGCAAAATTAACCACAAAAACCTGTAAGCCTTCTAGAAAAAAATACGCTAATAATCCCCGTATAAAAATAAACAGTATAAATGTACGAGAAAGTCTCTCAAAAACTCTACCTAAGCTCGACTTTGAAAAATCAGTGCAAGAACTCTATAACGACATAGAACATCTAATAAAGGACAGCTGTAAAAATGCTAAAGAGTCTACTCGGGAAAATAGAAGGAAAGCAATAATGACACACGAAGTTATTCAACTAATACAGTATAGGCAACAACTAAAAGACAAAAAGAACAAAACAAGAGACGAAAAGAGACAACTTAGCATGTTATATAGAGCCATAAACAAACATATCAAAACCAACATGGAAAATTATAGATTGGCCACTATAAGTCATTACTTAGAAAAATCAGGCGGTGTCAACAAGGCTTACAAAAAAATCAATAACACGAAGCAAATGATGACTCAACTAAATTCTTCCTCCGATTTAATCGTAACTAGCCGCAAAGAACTTTTGGAAGTAGCCACAAATTTCTTCAAACGACTCTACCAAGCTACTAAAACTCTACATCCAGAAAAAATACCCGTAAATACTGATAGCGTACCATTCTTTACTGAAAGCGAAGTAGAGCACTCAATAACGAAGCTAAAAACCGAAAAGAGTTGCGGACCAGACAGTATTAGCAATGACTTACTTATCGCAGGAAAAGAACACCTTGTAAAACCACTAACCAGACTATTCAACAAAATATTGGAAAAAAGAGAAATTCCACAGCAATGGACCACGGCGGAAATAACTTTGTTATATAAAAAAGGAGATGCAAAACAAATAGATAATTACAGACCAATAAGCCTTTTGTCTACACTTTACAAAGTCTTCTCTTCATCTCTATTAAGGCGTATTACAAAGGCTGTGGATGAAAATCAGCCAGTAGAACAGGCTGGCTTTATGAAAGGGTTCTCTACAGCAGACCACATTCATACATTAAAGAACATCATAGAGAAATATAACGAATATGGAAAAACTCTATATATCGGATTTGTGGATTATTCAAAAGCTTTTGACTCTATTTCCCATAGCTCTATATGGAATGCTTTAGCAGAACAAGGGGTAAACGCTATATACATAGACATTATTAAGGAAATTTATAAACACAGTTCTGCTAGAGTAAAGATAGAGACACCAGGACCATCCTTCAAAATGGGAAGAGGAGTAAGGCAAGGGGATCCGATGTCACCTAAATTATTTATAGCTGTACTAGAGTCCGTTTTTAGAAGCTTAAACTGGAATCAGATTGGGTTGAACATTAATGGCACCTATTTATCGCATTTAAGATTTGCTGACGACATTGTTTTACTATCCGAGAACACAGAAGAATTACAATATATGCTAGAGTCTCTTAACACGAAAAGCAAAGCGATAGGCCTTGAAATAAATCGGGGTAAAACTAAATTAATGACAAACAAAGAGAGAAAGCAAGTTCTGTTAGAATCGACGCTCTTAGAGTATGTGGATAGCTACATATATCTTGGCCATGAAATTTCATTTTCCAACACAACAGAAAGAGAAATTACCCGTAGAATAAAAAATACCTGGAAGAAGTACTGGAGTATGAAAGAAATTTTCAAGAGCAACTTAATGACAACACTGAAAACTAAAGCTATGAATATATGCCTATTACCATGCCTTACCTATGCGTGCCAGACTTGGACCATAACAAAGAAAACCATACATAAATTAAGAACATGCCAAAGAGGTATTGAAAGAAGTTACCTCGGTTTAAAACGGAGAGACAAGATACGTCACACGGAAATAAGACAAAAAACAAAAGCTAATGATGTTGTTAAACAGGTGTTAAAATTAAAATGGCGTTGGGCTGGACATACACAAAGAGCACCAGATGAAAGATGGACGAAAACTGTAACAAATTGGTATCCTATATACATGAGACGAAAACCTGGAAGACCACACAAACGATGGAGCGACGACCTGATGAAAATTGCGGGCAAAACCTGGAATAGACTAGCAATAGATCGCAGAAGGTGGAAAGACATGGAGGAGGCTTTCACCGCCCTAGGCGGTCCTTACATAGATAATAAAAATTAACCAGACAAACATACATTATATATTAACTTTATTATATATTGATAGCACTTTTAACACTGAAATATACCTAAAATATTATATAATAGTTAAATGAAAATATAAATAATGACTTATGGACACAACTAAATTCTAACAATTAATAAACTATAAATATTATATTTACTTGACAATATAGATAATTGCCTCAATAATAATTTAATTAAACTAGTAAAGTATATAATATTAATAAATTTTAATATTAATTTATAAATTTAACTTAACCTAATAAATATTATATATACATTTATTTTATATACAAATATTAATCATTATGCAAATAATAAATTTAAATTACATTACAATATATTATACAATTTTACTTTCTTATATAAAATCTCAAATATAACACTAACAATTACAATTGATTTAACAATATTATGTTAATGAGATATTGTTAAAATGACAAAAGATGTAAGGAATCAATAAAAAGCTATTAATTATTATTATTATTATTATATATAAACGGGAAAGTTTGGAGGTATCGACGGATGGATGTTTGTTAAAAGGGCTTGACCGATTTAGATGGAATTTCGCACAAAGGGGTAGGATGACTTCCAATAGCACATAGATAACTTTTCCAAAAAAATAAGATGATTCCGTGGGATTCACAAAAACTTTTATTATGCTGCGAGCTGCAGGTTGCAGCTAATATTGACGTATTTAGCACATAGCGTAGCAAATGAAACCACTTGGCAGCATGGCAGTCAATGGGAGCCGGGACCAACACAAGAAAAAGTTTATAGATGTCTATACTTTTTGATGAGATTTCTGGATTTATCGTTATATTTTTGGTGAAGATATGAATAGATATTTATCGATAAAATCCTAAATTTTGTATTTTGTATATCATAAGGTAGCAAACAAGCAGATGGGTCTCCTGATGGAAACCGTCAACAATCGCCTATATACACCAAAGATGTAATGGTGCGTTGTTATCTTGTGGCGAGATCTAATGCTACATGCATAAGTTTACCGGCTACATTACCCTCCATACCGGAATAGAAATAGGTAAGGCAGTGTACCAGACCCGCACGAGACAATGCAGAACTCTATCACCTAGTAGCCACGGTAGTAGTGACTTGTAAGGCCAACCGGTCGCTTTTTACGACCTGCCTGGCAAAACGGCAGTTGGCCTGTTCTTCAAAGGAGCCCGGGACCAATACGGGGTAATCTGGTCATTCATTGATTGTTAAGCGGAACGGAGTTCGCCGGGTCAGCTAGTGTGTTATAAAAAGAAACCAAGAGTGCCAGTTCTCAACTTCCTTTAAAAATAATTGAATGTATGAATACATTTTATTGCGCACCAATTACTACAATATTAATTAAATAATAATACACAATTGCGATCTTAGCTAAGAGCGATCTCAGATAATCTATAGGAGAAGGAGATAGTTCCAAATTTGGATATGTGGTGCTACACACACATTACATTCACATATATAATAATTATTATATATATACACGAGAAAAAACAGCTCAAATATATATGTAAAGTATATAAAAATTATAAGTAGGTAAATTATGAAAGGTGTGTAAACATTTTTAAGCTGTTTTAAGGAGAAACTGTTGACGTCGTTTGAAAGAAGTTACGAAGTCTTTTTTCAAACACGCGAACGGCGTAGGTATATTTGCGTCATTTGAGGTGTAAACGTAACATTATTTTTGGTTGTTCCGAAACATTAGGTAAAATGAAAAGGGTGCAAATGGAATCCTATTACACAGTTGTTGTTGTTTTTTTATATAATTCATAAGGTAGCAAACAAGCAAATGGCTCTACACTAAATATGTTAATGGTGTGTTGCTGTTCTTATGGCGGGGTCTTAATGCCATATGCATAAATTTATCGGATATTTTGTCCTCCAAACCAGAATACTACAGTGACTAGCACTAACGCTGTTGTGGAAAGAATAGGCAAGGAGGTGGCACCAGACTCGGGCGAGACAATGCAGAACTCTACCGCAAAGTAGCCAAATTTTTATGATTACCTTTTAGCCAGCTTTTGCATTTGACTATCACAGTTATAAGTTTCAAACCACAGTAGTTAGACCCTTGAAATGATAACGGAAAAATCCGGGGAAGGCAGAATATGTTCTACTTTCCAAAAAGAGCTTGATATAACTCAGAGGTAAATTTTATTTTCATAATATTTTATTAGCATATACATATTTTTTTATATTATTAGATAGAAAACAAGCAGATGGCTCTCCTAGTGGAAAGAGTTTGCCTATAAACACCAAAGATGTTATTTACTTTGCTATCCGTGTGGCGGAATGGCAATGCTACATGTATAACTATATCGGCTACCTTACCCTCTAAACCGGAACACAATAAAGACAAGCATTGGCACTGTAAGCATTGACGAATAAGTAAGCAAAATTGGGCAATGCGGCCATTGGGGAAATACCACACGTCTCACCAGACGATAAATTGGTGAACATTTAAATGTAAGTATGTGTATACAGGGTTACTTCTAAGGGTCCGGCCAAATTTTGAAGTGCAAGTGAAATGCTGAAGCGATCTAGAAATAAAAGAAAGAGATAGCTACTTCTATTGATAAACAAATGGTCGACCGTTACCCGGTTAGTTATGCCATAATAGACCTTATTGCTAGGTTTTAAGGGTGAAAATAGCGTGTGCTAGGACTTGTTTACAACAACTTGTTTACGATTAGCCTGGTAGAGGATTCGGGAATAATGAGGAAATTTACCATGGGTATTAATAGAGATGTGTTGACAAATAGAGGGCAGTTTTATACAGTGATCGAAAGCGATAGTACGAGCGACCAGTGTGAAACGGAGTGACCAGTGTGTAATAGAGTGAATAAGAGAAGTGTTTTATTGTGTAGTCGGTTAAGTTTAGTATTAGTACAGTGAGTGACTCGTGTTAAACAGAGAATTTAAGTATTTCATTGTGTTGTTGTGTGTATTTGTGTTGTAAATACATGGTGGTGTAGGTTACGAACCCGAAGCACGTAACAATATGTTTGATTTAGTAATAGAGAAAATAATTTAAAAAATTCAAAATTTCTGTTTTATCCGACACAAAAAACGAAACGCATGGATATAATTTCAATTAAGCGGTATTCGAACTAAAATATGTTAGTGCCTTCAACCAAATTAAAAGTGATTGGGGGAAATGTACTTACTCTCGTACGTACGTACGTACTACTTGTAGAGCTAAAAAAAAAAATAAGAAAATTCATACAAAATAAAAATCAAATAATCACACTACCGTTGCCTAGCCAAGTCTTAGAATCCCTTCAAACTAGTTTAATATCAATTAATGAACTAAAATCCGTCCAGGCAAAATATGATGCCTTAGAAAAAAAAATTAAAGCAACAAAAAAAAAACTAGAAAAAGAAACCACTGAAAGATAGATTGGGACCTGAAGCAAGAAAACTAATAAAAAAGAGCACTCCTATTTGAAAACAGGAAAAACAATCAACAAAATATAACAAAAATCAGTAAAGATATAAATTTAGAAATAAAAAAAGTATAGGCATAAATATACACTAGAATCAATACAATTCGATATAGAAAAAGAGTGCGTGGAAAAATCTGCAAGTTCATAAAAATTGGATTATCAATGTAACCCATCACAGAACAAAAAAGTACAAATCTGTAAGAAATTAAATACTAGATACTGCGACCGATTTCTATTGAGAACTTTATTCTGATTACAAAACTATATCACCTACAAACGACGAGATTGATACAAGTATAGAAGAAGAAATAGTTCCAGACATATTAAAAGATGAAGTTGTCAAAGCCATAAAATCACAAAAGAAGAGAAAAGCATCAGGGGAAAATGAAATTTCTAAGGAACTTTTAATTGGAATATCTGAAACTGTTTTGAACACACTGACCGACCTCTTTTCTGAAATTATAACAACAGAATACATACCACTCCAATGGACCATATCTACTATAACTTTACTTCACAAGAAAGGGAGAACAGATGATATTTCGAACTACAGACCCATCTCACTAATGTCTAATGTATATAAAATTTTCTCAAGAATAATACTAGAGAGACTAACAAAGATAATAGAGGAGAACCAGCCAAAAAAACAAGCAGGGTTTCGAAGTGGTTTCTCAACCATTGACCACATTCACACCATTAAACAATTAATCCAGAAATACAATGAATATCGAATAAAATATTACTTAGCATTTATTGATTATAATAAAGCATTTGACTCGCTTAAGCATGAGAAAATTTGGCAAGCTCTTACATCACAAGGAGTCAACACTAAAAATATTCGTATAATAAAGAACATATATGAAAATATGAAAGCTAAAATACGTACAGAAAGGGTAGGAGAACATTTCCCCATTAAACGAGGAGTAAGACAGGGAAACCCTTTATCACCCAAACTTTTTTTAGCAACTTTAGAACACGTGTCTCGACAACTTCAGTGGAAAGAATATGGAATAAATATTAATGGAGTGTTACTGAACCATCTAAGATTCGCCTATGACCTTATACTAATATGTGAAGATCCAAAGACCCTGCAAGTTATGATTGAACAACTGATGCATGGAAGTGAAAAAGTCGGTTTATCGATGAACTACAGTAAAAATAAACTGATGACAAATCATGTTAAAACACTAATTAAACCCGACAACGGTATTGAACTGGAATATGTAAATGAGTACACATATCTGGTTCAAATAATATCTCCTACAGACCTTACAACAAAAGAAATCAAAAATAGAGTAAACATTGCATGGAAGAGATTTTGGGCCCTAAAAGATATGAAAAACCCGGATATACCAATTTCAGGAAAAAAGAAAATATTTAATACATGCATTCTACTAAGTATGACTTACGGATTCCAGACATGGATACAAACAAAAATATTAAATCTTTAGAAACTTGTCAACACAGAATTGAAAGAAGCATACTTAATGTAAAATTAAAAGATAAAATTCATTTGAAAACCTTAAGAAGACGAACTGAATTTATAGATATAACACACCACATCAAACAACTGAAGTGGAAATAGTCAAGGCATCTCATAAGAAGTAAAACTTAAAAGTGGGCCAAAGAAGTGACATTGTGGTGTCCTAAATATAAGAAAAGAAGTAAAGGCAGACAGTACAAAAGACTAGAAGATGATATAGGAAGGTAGCGGGAACATGTTGGACGAGGGAAGGAAAGGATAGATTGTTATGGAAAATACTTGGGGAGGCCTATGCTAGAAAGCAAGACAATCGAGCAACCGGTGTCTAATATCTGTATATCTAAAAAAACCGCATAGTGCTAAGCATTAATAAAATACCTTGTACTTAACTTATAAGATTGTTAATAAAGGATATATTTATATATTTTATCGTAATTATAGGTAAATGTAAAATGACACACTGCCAACATAACAGGATACTTTCACAAGACTCGGTGCATTCAATTTATGAGTTTAGTGGGATATTTTTAAACAATTATTTTTATATTACGGCACACTACTGTTGCCGGACTTGACATTCACAAGGCGTAAGCTCAGCATCGTCTCCTAGTTGTAGCCGAGTTGACATACCGGAGCTGTTGATCCGTTACGTCCTTATGTTAGATTAGGACCATTAACCGGCTAGTCGTCATAAATTTGGTCTGTTATTCGTAAGATGTTCAGATCAAGACGGTGAAAAAATCCCGGCCAGGTAATTCAAACATTGCTTTGTAATTAGGAGAGCCGATTTTTAGAAATATCACCGAACGTCTTATTTATATCAAAAGCGGGGGCTCTAACTTAATCTTGCTCAAACTTAAGCTTGCTTGAACTTAATCTTGCTCTTCATGGATGTAAATCTTGGATCCTATAGTACTCAACAAATACTGTATGTGTAGTCCTTGGTAGCTCTCAACAATATATCAATAATCGAAATGTATCAATTCTAACCACACGTTTTGATTTTCTAGAACCGTCCAAAGGTTATATAAAGTGCCTAAAAATTGGTTATCTTTTTTTAACAATAGATGTTTGCTGTGTTTAATCAATACAGACGCTCGTACTTGCACTCACACCACTCGATTCGCTTATAATTCGAGATTCATAGCAGCGGCTTATTTCTCATAAAAAGTTGTTCCTTCAAATGTAGTAATTTCGCACGGAGGGTGGCGCGTCTCGCCCTCCCCCGATCCACTCGGGCTGGCCTTTTAACGCCGGAGATATTGTCTCTTTAGTTAGATCTGTATTTACTTCAGTATAAGTAACGTTTACAGACAAATCGCGTAGAGTTTGAACATGAAACGATAATAGGGATGTCAAAAATGTAATTTTTATTGAACATGTTTAGGTAGACTAGTTTACTATTTAAATAGATTTAAAAAGTATATTTTCGGTAACGTACCGATTACACCGACCTTCTACATAAAACAATAAGAGTGGCGTGAAAATTGGAATTGCTCCACAATCTATTTATCTTAACGAAATATCAGGGGCGGATTTAAATTAGTAAAAGATATACAGTCTGTAACCACTAAAGTCAGGAAGTATGCGTACTTGGTAGAGCGAAGTTGTGATGTGGTATCCACGATCAGTTCAGTGTGATCTACGAAGGTTTGCACGCCTTTCATGTCTCTGCTCTACTCTACTGTGCGCTGGTGCCATAACTAACGGTACAGCGACAGGAATAAGTCAAGCTATGGCACTAAATTAGGTGAGACTATGTAAAACTAGGAAAAAAGGTACAACTTATGACTATTTAGATACAACAAAAATTCTAAAAAGTCTTTATTTAATAACTGCTCTCAGCTAAATGTAACTCTTTGTAATTTTAATAACTTTATTAATTCAAATGTGTTTATTTAACTGATCATCAAGAAATTTTATGTACACGTTCTCAGAGGTATAGAAAAGAACAAAGAAAACCCTTTATTAAAAAAAAACACTGGTCCCGAGGAAAAGAAAAATCACTTAACGCAAGTTCAGCGACAGGCAAGAACTAATTTAAAAATAAACAAGACAAATATAGTAACGTAAAGTTTAAGTGAACGAAAAATAAATGTAACTGTCAACCCTAGACTTAATGGAAATGAAAGAAACAAAAATTACATTCAACTATTAAATAATTATAAGGGTTTAGATTTTTTGCTGTTTTAAAACCTTCAAAGTGATTTTAAAAAGTATAATATAAACGGAATCTAACTAATCTTCTTATGCAAATTGAGATTTTTTCAGTTATCTGCGAGTTTCTTTAAGAATAGATAACAGTGACATTTTAATAATAAATTGGTTGATGGCGCTATCGAGTAGGGTAATGTCGTCGATAAAGTTTTTCATACAAACTTACATCCACTAATTCAACCACTTAGGGGTTGATTTTAAAAAGTTAGCTTATGTTTGACCCCAGGAATTCAGATATCTCTTTACCAAATTTTATTAAGAGGCTGACAAGACCTAAGTTTTTGAAACTGATGTTATTTAAGCAATTTTTTAAGAAAATCTATTTGTTTTAGCACATCATAAAAAATATATGTCATATATGTAAATGTAATATTCATCATATGTCATATTGAACAAAATTGGGTAGAAAATAATTTCTAAGATTGGTCTAAAATCATCATTAAACGGTTCTACATCTTGATTTTTTGGACGCATGGGTTTGTAATTAAAAATGTGAAGTCATCATATTCATACCTAAACCGCTAGCGAATTATATTTGACAAATAATCTGCACATTTTTATTATTCCAATATTTATTCATTACTAGCTGTTGCCAGCGACTTCGTCCGCGCGGACTTCGTTTACTCCGCACAGCACCTGGCCGCTAAGTGATAGCGTAATAATATGTAGCCTATATGTTGACCCGACCTATTAGTAATATTCATGCAAAATTTGAAGTAAATCCATGCAGTACTTTTTGAGTTTACCCCGGACATACATACAGACAAACAGACAAACAGACAAAAATTCTGAAAACTATATTTTTGGCTTTGATATCGATTGTAGATCACGCCCCAAGTATTTTTTTAAAAAAAATATTCAATGTACAGTTTTGACTTTCCTACGATTTTATTATATGTATAGATAAGATTTGGCCGCCCAGTTTCACTGATAGTGGGCTCTTGTTTACTCTGATAGAAATAGACAGAATGCATGTTTTTGGTGATGACAGCGCATTAAATTGACCTAATGACTTATGTTATATGGGATACTACCCGAACCCTTAGTTTGCCCGGGTCTGGTACCACTGCCTTACCTATTCCTGCCGCAATAGCGTCAGTGCTTGTAGCGGCTCAAACAAACACACACGCTACAAGACTTCTTCTCAAATGGACTTCGGTCCCCAGGCAAGGTGTACTGCCTGGGGACCGAAGTCCATTTGAGAAGCGTTGAAACTTGTATATAGTGTTACAAGATAAATAACTGTGATATCGCGATTCAGGATTTTATTTTTGAATTTTTCATTTTTCCATTTGTTATTGATTTTTGTCCATTTTTTATTATTTTTTCTTGTAGCGTGTGTGTTTGTTTGAGCCGCTACAATGCTAGTCATTGATGTGTTCCAGTTTGGCGGTTTACCCTCCGAATTGGAACACTTCAGTAGCTGGTAAACTTATGCATGTGGCATTAGACCTTGCCACAAGATAGCAACGCATCATTAACATCTTTGGTGTCTATAGGCGATGCTTGACACTTTCTATCAGGAGACCCATCTGCTTGTTTGCTATCTTATAATATAAAAAAAACTCGATCACAGCGCCAACTGCCGAATTTAAATTTGGTTAATATTCTATAATAAAAGTTAACAATGCGGACAAAGAAAAGGGCTTTTACTGTTTCATTCTATGAACACAACCAATTTAACATCAATGACGGATATATCTGCACCACAGGTTCACCGCCTATAAAAACTTTTCCAAGTACATTTTATACCTAAATTGGTTGACTATTACTCAAAAACTTGTAAAGTCTTCAGAGCCGTGATAGTTTTCCTTTTAATTTCATTATATTTACTACTATCATGAATTTTTTCTTACCCCTAAAACAAACCGTTTAGCTGGCAGGGGGGGGGGGGGGGCACTTGACTCTAACAAAAATTAGCAATTAAATGCTTAATATTTACAAATGAGTCTCTTAATTGAAAAGTTGTTTTGACAAACCTTACATTATTTTTAAACACCTATCCAACTATCCAAGTATCATATACCGTAAAGTCCAAGATTTTACGTTAACACCATTTTTCCCCGTGTTGATTCCGGGCTCCTTTGAAGAATAGACCAACCGCCGTTCTGCCAGGCAGGTCGTAAAAGGCAACCGATTGGCTATGTAAGCCACTACCATCGTGGCTACCACCGCCTTGCTTATTCCTGCCGCAATAGCGTCAGTGCTTGTTGCTGTCGCGTTCCGGTTTGGAGGGTAAGATAGTCGGTAAACTTATGCATGTGGCATTAGACCTCGCCACAAGATAGCAACGCACCATTAACATCTTTGGTGTCTATAGGCGATGGTTGACTCTTTCCATCGGAGACCCATCTGCTTATTTGCTATCTTATGATATAAAAAAAACACATTGTTGTCGTGACTAATATGTATATTCATGCCAAATTACAGCTTTCTAGTACTAGGATCTCTGAGCAATCGTGCGGACGGACGGATGGCCGGACGGACATAGTGAAACTATAAGGGATCCTAGTTTACTTCAGAATCCTAAAAACATTTAATTTAATTAAAAATGTAGTAAAGTAATAGCGTAATTAAAAAAGTAGCGTTTTCAAAGTTCTATATTTTTGAGTTATGCCGTTCATTATTATTACATACGTGTAATTAAAACATATACCTATGTACGTGTGAGGAGCCCGGAACAACACAGTTAACACCGGGGGAACTGTGTTGATCCGGGCTTCTTTTGAAAAACAATTGCCGTTCTGCCAGGCAGTTTGTAAGAGGCAAACGATTGGCTGTGCGTCATTATCGTCGTGACTACTAGGTGCTAGAATTCTGTATTGTCGCGCCCGGGCTGGAACCACTAACTTACCTATTCCTGTAGCAATAGTGCCAGTGCTTGTCACTGTCGTGTTCTGGTTTGGAGTCATTAAATCTCGCCACAAGATACCTATCATTGTAGCGGGACACAAGGATAGAAACGCATCATTAAAATCTTTGGTGTTTGTCGGCGATGGTTGACTATTTCCATCAAGAGAGCCACCTGCTTGTTTGCTGTCTTGTGATTTTTAAAAAAATCAAAATATTTAATACAATATAAAACCAGATGTAAAATAATCGTTATGAACTTTTTAAATTTATCTCGAAGCTTGGCTTGGTAATGCGTTATTGATATTTGTGAACGGGCTGGATAATAATATTTGTATATTAATTGCCAGTATTAACCGACCTCCCTCGCCCTCCCCGTGGAATATATAATGATGTTTAGAATTGAGATTTTTAACAGTTCAAGGGGGTCTACGTAGGCTGGTCTATAAGTAGTGTTGTCCACAATGGATTGAGAGGTAGGGTCGCATCACAATGAGCCCCGCCATGTAATTGTTATACTGAACGGGGGTTGAGCGCCTTGTCGACTGTTTCGTCAAAGATTAAACACGGAATTGGTTTCGTTGTGATTGATTTTTGAAGCTAAACTAATTTAAATTATATCACGTTTTAATTAATTGATATTGCCTTTTATTGCTCTTTTAGATGTAAAAAATTGTTCCCGGGCTTAAATTGATTTCAAGAGGTAATTGTATATATATATATATATATATATATATATATATATATATATATATATATATATATATATATATATATATATATATATATATATATATATATATATATATATATATATATATATATATATATATATATATATATATATATATATATATATATATATATAATCTATAGATGTAAAGTATCGTTTTAGCTATACAGACTGATTGGTGAGGTGAGGACACCTTCGATATTTCTGGAGAGTACTCGGTACTCGATTCTCGTTAAAATGAAATAATAATATTAGGGACTTAATTTTTGAACAATCTTTCTCTAAAAATAAGTGAAATATGGATATTATAGTCCCTAAGCACGCCGTGGTAAGCGCTATTCGTCATCAAGGACATGCCGCCGCCACCTCCCGCTATTCTGTGTTGATAGCACGCTGTGTCCGCGCGGTGTCCAAGTCTGGCGCAGGTAAATTTAGGATTCTCGGTGTACTGTTTACTAAGTTTACTAAGAAGTATTTTAATATTTATTTTTTCTCATCATATATGATCGCCAACTATCACGTCCTTAAATATTGAAGGCATCTCACCGGTCAGTCTATATAATCGATAGCCTGAAAAATTGTAAATGGTCTAAAAGTGATTGGTTAAAGAATGTCGAAGTTACATCGCAAAACGATTTCCAAACGGATAAAGCGATTTTGATGCAATTTATGAATTGGACGAAGTTATTTGAGGAATAGGGCTAGATTTTGTACTCAATCGGTACATTAATCTTGAAGTTATATTAAAAAAAATACTGTTTCGCCAAAATTTTTTTGAGGCTTTTCTTTCTCAAAATCTCCTGAGCCGAATAGGTTTAGAAAGTCTAAGTTGAGTGGAATCCGATCGAATGCCATCACCCGGGTTTCGATCAGTCAAGCCGTTCAAAAGTTATAAGATGTTTACATACACACATACACACACACACATGCAGACATGTTAACTTCGTCGTAAAAATAGTCGGAAAAGGTTCTTAGGACCTCAAAACGTGGAGATCTGGTGAAAATTAGATTTTCAAAAATCGAGGCAACTTAACAATTAGTGACTTTCTTAGCGGGAAGTTAAAAATTAAAGTATTTTGTATTTCTTCATTACCTTTAACAAAGCATTATTTAATGCACATTTTTTGTGCAAAATTTAGTTACCATGTTTCCAACTGTCAGGCGTACCACGACTATTATTTTTTTATACCATTTGTTATATTATATGATAGCAAATAGGCAAATTGTTTTTCTATTAAAACGGTGACCAAAGATAACCATTGCTTATAAATACCAAAGATTTTCTATAGGTATGACAAATATACAGGTTAAATGGTAAAATACCGTAGAAAAAAGGTGAAAATAATTAAATTTGCTGTTATCCGCGAACTGTTCTAACAAATTTATTTATTTTTTATTAAATAAATTTGTAATTAAATTAAACTAATAGTAAATTTAATTAATTTAATTAAAAAAAGTTAATTAATTTCACCTTTTTAATAATGGATTTCCGCAAAGTAACGCCTGAGTCAATAAAATACTGTACATATTGAAGGACACGATAGCTAATGGTCATATTATGTAACTAATAAAAGTATAATAAAAAAGAGTATATTGTTGAACTAAGTTGAGTAAACCTCAAAGAAATTACTGTAGTTATGTTCAAAAATATGGTCACCGAACGATGCGCTAACGAGTCTAGTCGCGATTTCAGCAAATCGCTGTCAGCAAATGATAAATTCTGATATCAGTGCGCGAGTCATGTGCACGCAAATCCGCTTGCCGTCAAACACTGATGCGGGGCGAACCGCATTTTATTCACTGAAATCCGCCGAGCTTTTATCTGCTCCGAAGAGGCCCGATGTGCTCCGCCATAAAAAAAGTATCGGACCAACCTTGGCGGATTTTTGCAATGCGGAGCGGCTCGTTGAGATCCGTCTCACTGTACTCGGTACGTTATCGTCAATGGTCCATAAAGCGTATGCACATTGTTTACGGCAAATTAACACGAGAGTTTGTAGTACCATAAAGTAGTATCTGTCAAGTGTCATTGCTGAGTCACGTACTAATAAATTTAGATAAAGCCCTAGTCGACGGTCTTGCACACAGTTCTTCAGAGGAATAGTGCGGGGAAAAAGTGCTATGAGAATCGCACTGTTGTGGATTTCCAGACATCGAGACGGTGAGGATGAAATTTTGAATTTTGTTGCGATGTCCGATGGTGCAATTCTGTGGCAGGAATTAATCCAAACAGTACCTCAGAATACTGCCCAGTGCCCATAATAAATCCGATAGAAGATTCAGGCTAACTCACATCTCTACGTAATTCTAAAGAATCAATCCGATCAGAAATAGTCCAGTTATTAATGATTCGAGCCGCTCTACGTTGAATGCAGTCAAAAGGATGGAGCTGGTACTGAGGAGCCCCCGCCCAAAAGTGAGCCATATGAGGCCGGATTTGCGCCTTATAAACGGTATTATTATTCCTAGGTATGGGACCGATGGGTGCAATTTCTAATATATACCCAAACATAAAACCATTTAGGATAGTATTCGTTGGTTTGGCGCCAATATTACCGTTTAATATAAGATTTGTAATTACGTTCAACCCTATAACTCTTGCATTATACGATAAAGTTGTTTATTGGATTCTATTACATTCTAGCTCCTCCCTGCGATGTATTCTCCAATTCGGAGGGTCATGACCTCCACAAATTTTTATGGTTTCATGGACTTGTCGCCGTCTGTCTGTCTTATACGACATATATGGACATGGAAGCCGTGTTTGTAGACTGACATAGATCTGATCGTAGTATCAATTAGACAACCGCTACTTTCTAACTAGCCGGTAAAAGCTGTGACAGTACGTTTTAAATAGATGACGAATTTATCAAACAAAATAGGCTATATAAACTGTCAAGTGAAATGTTTTTTGGATAGCTAGGGTAGAGTGATTGTTTTATGTTAAATATTTGTATGTGTAGGTGTTAGTCTTAGCTAAAACGACTGGGTCAATTTTGGCTATAATAACAAGGTATCTAACGGTTTTCCAATTATAAAATGGTTATAATTTTTAATTGTTTACACAACTTCGCAACGCGAAATAACGTAATGTTTTCATAGTGAAGTTAGGTGCATCGGGACTCAGGTTATCGCCTCAACGTAATTCACGCTTTTTAGCTGAAAAAAGTATAAAAATGAGTGAATTCTGAAAATAATTAAGTAACATTAGTTTTTTTGTTCTCTAAAATTTGTTCAAATCTCATTTTTTTTAAATTACAAAATGTCTGAATCTTTTACTATTCGGTTTTTCTCACTATGATTCTAGACTAACCTTCTATTTGTACACAGTTTTTGATCTCAGTATCAGCCTAGTAAGCAAATTATATACTTTGTTTTAATAACCGTATTATGAAAATCTTTCGTTAGATTCGACGAGGTAAAACATTGAGATTAAGTTCACGACAGTTTACTAGGTCACCACCTATTAGTATTAGTGAAGGAGTTAAAAATTTATCACCATTTTTAGATAATAGTAATTTAAATAATAGTAAGTCTGTCTGTCTGCTTGTCCGTTACACTCTCATGGCTAAAGCGCTGAAACAATTTTGATGAAATTTTGCATGGAGATAGTTAAAGATCTGGGGTCAAACGTAACATAACTTTTCAAAAATCAATCCCTAAGGGCGGAAATAGGGAGTGAAAGAATTTACATCGATGAAACGTTTACTTGCGGGCGAAACTGCGCGGGTCAGTTAGTTAAAAATAAAAAACGAATTCTGTGTTAGACGAATAACATTCCTTTTTTCAACTCAAAATAATGTGATTCAAAAAATGAGAGCTTCGAGACTATAACAGTTATGACACAGCATAGCTAAGCTGTGGTATCAAAATACAAAAATGATTTGAAACAAGCTTCGCTATGACTTGTATGAAAACCGATTCGATAAAAAGTTTTATAGTTTTTCTAAAAACATAACTAGCCTGAGACTGGATATGTGAGAGATTTGTCAACAAATTGGTCACCTTTCACGACGTGAGACTTAATGTCATTGGCTGATTGTGGACGCTCTAGTTCAGGAGTTTTTTAACCAGTCTGTGATGATATACCATAACAAAATATATATCTTGCTATAGACCACCAACTGTTTGATGGCAAAGTACTCGTATACTAAATTATTTAAAAATATATCTATTCATAAAACATCACCACTGGACCACTTCAGGTGCTTTCAGGGACAACCAATGATCTGATAATCACTGGTTAAGAACCACTGTTCTAGTTACATGTCTTAATATTCCTCATTGGAAATTATCTGTACCTACTTTTCAGAATGGATGTTATTGGACAAAAAAGATTAGTATCGTCCTGAACATATTCAAATAATAACCATGCTATACTTATTAATGTGACGAGGTGTTAATTCATATTGCGGCAGAAATAGGTAACTACAATGGTACCAATTTCCCAGTATTGGTCCCGGGCTCCTTTGAAGAATAGGAAACGCTCGTTCTACCAGGCAGGTCGTAAAAGGCGAACGAGTGGCTATCGTGACTACTAGGTGGTAGAGTTCTGCATCGGCTCGACCGGGTCTGGTACCACCGCCTTACCGATTCCTGTCGCAATAGTCGTCTGCCGCCGCACTAGTCACTGTCGTATTCCGGTTTGGAGGGTAAGGTAGCCGGTAAACTTAGCGAGGTCTTATGCATGTGGCATAAGACCTCGCCACAAGATAGCAACGCACCATTAACTTTGGTGTCTATAGGCGATAGTTGACTCTTTCCATAAGGAGACCCATCTGCTTGTTTGCTATCTTATAATAAAAAAAAAACCAAATACCCGGGAGAGACGTCGCAAAATCCTATCATTTAGTAGTCACAATGGTAGCAATACTTATAGCCAACCGTTCGCCTTTTGCGAATTGCCTGGCAGAATTTCAGATGGTCTATTTTTCAAAGGGGGCCCGGACCAACACGAAGTAAACCTATTCTTCTCTTACTTTCACAAAAATTAAAGAGTCGATCCAAAAAAAGTCTTTTTTTACACATTCATTCCAATGAATGTGTAAAAAAGGACTTTTTATACCTTTTAGTGACGGGTTTATTGATATTTTTATAAATACTGAGCTATCTTAAGTACACCTTTTTTATTCAATTTTTGAGTTTATTCCATTTTTTCAAATCATTCATCTCAAAAAAATTAAGGCAAAACTACAAAAATTAAGCATATATGGATGTTACGGGAAAGAGTGTTAGAATGGTTGGTCACATAGAAATTTGATAAAAATTTGATTCAGATATTAACTTAGTAATGTATGTATGTATACGGTAATTATTTAACAACATTAAATCGTAATCTAAAGTGATACTAATTACCTAAAAAATAAAACAATTATCATTGTTAATAAACGTATTGTATACCCGTAAGCGTGAACGAGGTAAGTAGTCTGATACCAATCACTAACTGCCGCGCTACAATACACTTCATCCCTTATTAATTATTTTATTGTAAGCATAAAGGATGCCGTAATCGTCAGAATAATAATATCATCGCACCGCATAAAGAACCCCAAGTAGCGACAACACAAGCGTAAAAATGACACGCCGTGCCGCCAATATGTTTGTATGTATTGTATTAGATTTATTCGACTGGGTCACGCACACAAATGTAAGGCTACCCCGAAACGGGGTGTTTGGTGTGGGGGCGACACTACTACACAGCTAGGGTTGCCACCGCCCGCCAGATGTCGACGCACACACGCATACCGCGAAAGGGAAAGCTTCAGTGTGTAAACAAATCGCCTTGTCCCGCTCGGTTACAAAGCCGGTGTGTGTCACATCATTGTGTGCTGTCGACACGATCCGACGTAGATTGTTCTGTGAAATTGCCAGGTAATAGGCCGAGGGACTATAGCATTACACATACTTATTGGTGGGTTTAGACGCTCAACGGCCTAATCGAATTGAATATTGGCGACACATCTACGTTATTGACTTTTGAATTGATACAACGGATTTGTGTACACCTTTTGAACTCATTAACTATGGGCTGATTTCTGTATGTTATTTTTAACCCCTGATGGGTTACAGTAATAAATTTAATGCTAATTTTTATTTATTTCTGGCATGATAAAACCTAAAAGGATGAGAAAAAGCATAACTACGCCGGTTTTTTTGCGGGGTTAGTAGAGTGTCCTGAACGTCTACTGACTTTCCGGTGAATCATAACCCATGTTTTGGCTAGATTAGAGGTGATACCTAGAGCCGCATTTTAGCGACTTGATAACGGTTATTTTTACGTTTGCCTATTTCCAGCTTCTATCTTCTTCTATCCGGGAATGACAACTTGCCCAAGTTTGATGCCAATGCCTTATCTATTCATGATTTCATAATAGTGAATCTTCAAAATCTGTTTGATAATACTGAAAAAAAAAAATAGCAAACAAGCAGACAGCTTTCGTGGTGGTAGAAAGCAATCGTCGGGTCCGTGTCGCCTACAACCCCCCAATTCACGTAAATGAGTCGATGCACTTAGGGATGTCATACGTATAAATAAGATAGAACGTCGAGACTTGCTACAACGCGGCATCATATATAAGAAAATGTGTAATAGTCTTAAACGCTTTAACTTGATTGCCAGTTTGTTACGTGAATGAGGCCGCACATACAGTAATGAATGAATGAAATAAGAAGTAGATAATAAATAAATATGGTCTAATAAAGATCGCTGGACAAATTACACGAACTGTTCTAAATCCAAAGACTGCTATGTACTAACGTATTAGACAAGGTATGCACCACGTCACTTGTGTTCCAGTAAAGTGCAGTCCGCGGACTGCATTTACGTCAAAGCTCGTTGAATGAATGTGTAAGTGCCATGAAAGCGCGCGCGGTTACAACATTTTTGTCGCGAATATATACACTGTTATACACTGCAACGCTGCTTAATTTTGACTTTGATTGACCGATTTATTATATTATATTATATATTTATTATTTCAGCACTGCAACGACTGTTAACGAAATGAAACACTACTTCTACTTAGCATAGTTTCTTTAGTATGTAGTACATTAAACTGGGTGTCACTCATTGATACTAATACGTAGAAATAAATCTATATTAATATTATAAATGTGAAAGTTTCGAAGTTTGGATATTTGAAAGGATGGATGTTAGTTACTCAATCACGCAATTTAAACTGCCGAACGGATTTGAATGAATTTAGCACATGGGTAGATGATAACCCGGAATAGCACATAGACTACTTTTTATCCCGGAACAATTATGTGATCCCACGGGTTTTAACAAAGAATTTTATAATGCAGTGGGCTACACGCTGCAGCAGCTAGAACTAAATAAAATCAAAAATACAAACATAGGCTCATTATTCAAAAGCATATTCTTTTATCGAGAATGAAAACCGAATGCCATCATTAGAGTAGTCACTTTTGCTTACCACTGGACCAAAAAGTAATCAAATGGTATGATGGATGCCCATAGATACCTTATATAAGCGATGGTTATCTTTTTCCAATCATAAGAGAGTTATCTGCTTTTCTATGTTATAAAAGAAAAAAATCAATCATGATAATATCAATAGCTAACCTTGCACAAAATAAAATTAAAAATTTCAAAAAACCCCGACTCATCCTCAGACCGCCATTCTGCTACATATGCATCATTTATGAGCAAAACGTGAAAGGGCCTAATGATCTTTGAGAGGTCTTGCAGCATCAGGTTAAGCTACCACGTTTCCTTACTCAATGAGTTTGAGTTGTGTTATGGCCATGACTATACTCATACTATACCATATACTCCCATGACTTTAAGTTCCACTATGTAACTCTGGAAATTATTTTGATTCAGAGTGTATGTAAAAATATAACAAATGAGACCACACTCAATGGGCCATTTTGTTTAGTACAGGAGTTCCACGGCCACTTTCTAGTTCCATTACTAAACCCTGCAAATCTCCTAGCAATAAAGGCGAATTATATCAGCCCAATCTCCGATAGCCACCTTCCAGCTCCATTATTATATCTTAAAAAACACCCGGCACCTAAGTGTTTGCCAAGATAAACCGAATTAGCCCACAATTGATAGGTTTATCTAGATTAGCTTAGAAGTTCTCATGGACTTCTTCCAGCTTTATTATTACTGGACACTGAAAAACATCATGCTCCAAATACTTTGGAATAAATTTACTCCATTCTATTCCAAAGTTCCCATGGCCTTCATCATCAGCTCTTATATAAGACGCCGGAAATAATCTAGTACCAGAAAGTTTGTTAAAACAGGACAAAGGATCCCAAACTCGATAGGTTTATCTTGTTTACATTAGAAGTTCCCAAGACTACGTTCCGGTATTCTATTACCAGATATGTACTTGAAATTGTCAAATGAAAATGATCCAGCATTAAGGTGTTTGCCAATACAAGACAATTAAGTGCTAATTCAAAAACATTACCTCGTTTAGTTTAGGAGTTCATTGTAGTTTCATTTTGAAGCTGGATTCTTGAAGTTCGAAGATTCTAATCATTATGAGAAAGGACTTACTATTACAAATGAAATGACCTCAAACTCCACTATATTAGGAATTTCTATCTGTGAGCTACAATGACACACTTACAGCTCCATCTTCAGATCTTCGACATCATATATAATGGAAAGTACACGTCATCAAAAATCCATCGGGTTCGACCTTGACCATCTTATCTCTTTCTACATTCTACGCGTACGTTTCAATAACACTTTTCAGCTCCATCTTCAGATCCTTGTTAACATGAGCACTAATCAAACTTAGTACTTTTGGCAATAAAACCAATGAGTCCAAACAAGGTTATCTTATTAAAACTCTACCTCAGCGAGTTCCAGTTCCTAAGTCCAGGCTACATCATGATCTTTGTTGGATGATACCATAACATTGCATAGTTATGGAGCTCTCAGAAGCCTGCCAAGTTTTTGAACAAACGATATCAGATATACGTTAAAAAGTTGCTTGCAATATTTAGAAAATCTGCTATTTACATACGAAAATGGACAGTTAAATATATGCTGATGATTTTCGAATGAGGTTCTCAAAGTATCACGTCAAGATTACCATGTGATTGAAATATCAAGCAAGAAAATACAAAATTTAGTATTGATAAAGTCATTACAAGTTGTTTAATTCCTTTCATCGATTAGAAAAGAGCTGGTGATCTTGAAACGGCTGAACAAATTCTACTGAAACATACCTAAGAACCATCTCGCAAAATAGGGCTTTTAAATAAAAAACCGCAACCAAATCGGAACATACAGATAACTGAAACTCATAACACCCCTCGTTTTGTGTCGGGGGTTAATAAAATGACGTTTAACATCTCTGTCTTACAACACGTCAGTAACACTTTTGGTGTTGCAGACAGATATATTAACTTCTATATATCATATCGTAGCAAAAGCTACAGGGAAAACAGAATACTGTATGAAAAATGTAATTTCTGAAGACAAAATATATTGGCAAAACACTGCTAAAGCAAATTAACGTTTCCCTGTTTGTATAAAGGAACTCAGTAATAAAATCCACTTTGATGAATTGGGAGATACAACAAAAGGAAAATAAACTAGTTTTATAGTGTTGATAAATACCTAATATTCGAATTGAAAATAAAACGGAAATCAAATAATGTAGCATTTTGGATTCTAATCATAATTCTGCATTAATTTAAAAATATAAACGAAGTTACAAAAGAGATACCAAATATCTGTTCTTGATCAGGGAATAGAATACTTAAGGACAAATAAGAAAATTTCTGATAAAATAACTTTGTTAATAATACACGTCGGTAGTTGAAGTTGATTACTTAATTTATATTTAAATATAAATCGATTTGAAAGTGACAGATTTGTCACGGAAATTTAAACTCCTAAAATTTCACTTAGTAGATCAATTATTAAAACCGAAAGTTAGTCTCATCGTATGGTCTGCCTACTGGTCTCTGCGCTTGGATCTCAGATTTTCTGAGTGGCCGGTCGATCAGAGTAGTCCGTCGACGGCTGCTCATCCGACCAAATGGCTATAAATGCCGGAGTCCCTCAGGGATCAGTTCTCTCCATAACTTTATTCCTGCTACACATTAACAATCTGCTGAAGCCCGGTATCTATGGGTACGCAGATGATAGCACTGTTGTGGAGAGTTACGTATCCAACACGCGGGCCAGTACGGCACAGATCCGGTCTCTCAGAGAGGCAATGGTCGATCGTATGAACTTGTCCTTACAGGCAGTCTCCGATTGGGGCGATGCTAATCTGGTCAAGTTTAATGCAACTAAGACCCAGGCGTGTCTATTCTCCGCTAAACAAGTAATTTGACTGCTTAAGTATTTCTATTCTCGGATATGAAAAGCGACGGGATTTCACTTCATTTTTACTTAATAACATTTATCAATATTTATTACACCAAAGCTTTTAGATAGCGAAATTTAAAAGACACTTTACATTAAAGAAAATCCCTTTTATTTAATATCTACCCAACTTGACCTGAGTGCCCTACTTTTAAAATTTCGTGTCCGGCTTTCATTACGATTTTAAATCAAAATATTTTCCTTTAAATCTTTAAATTATTTTTACAGTTATTTTCGCCTAAAATGGATTGCAAAATATATCAGATTACACGTCATGAGCAAGGACTGCTAATTATCTCACATAACATGCAACTACTCGAGGTGCGATGGTGATATGTAAAATAGCTATACCTATCTATATCTGGGAGATAAGTCTATCAACATATCTAGCAAATATCAAAACGAATATCTACGAGTTATGATTAATACTGGTAGAGTTCTGAATTGTCTCGCCCGGGTCTGATCCACCGCCTTACCTATTCCTGCCGCAATAGCGTCAGTGCTTGTCACTGTCGTGTTCCGGTTTGGAGGGTAAGGTAGCCGTTAAACTTATGCATGTGGCATTAGACCTCGCCACAAGATAGCAACGCACCATTAACACCTTTGGTGTCTATAGGTGATGGTTGACTCTTTCCATCAGGAGACTCATCTGCCTGTTTGTTATCTTATGATATTAAAAAAATGATTAAAATATTATTTGCAATTTGAAAATATTGTTTTTAAGCCCCCGTGTTGGTCCGGGCTCCTTTGAAGAATAGGCTATCTGCCGTTTTGCCAGGTAGGTAAAAGGCTAAAAGACAGATTGGCTGTAGGTGGTAGAGTTCGGTAACATCTCGGCCGGATATTTAGTGCCACCGCCTTACCTACTCCTCCCGCAATAGCGTCAATGCTTGTCATTGTCGTGTCTTGGTTTGGAGGATAAGGTAGCCGGTAGACTTATGCACGGGGCATTACCATCGCTACTCACTGCTAGCAACGCACCAATAATATCTTTGGTGTCTATAGGCGATTGTTTCTCTTTCATCAGGATAGCCATCTGTTTGTTTGATATCTTATGAATATGATATATTATAAAAAATTAAAAATATTAAAAAAAATTAAACGTTATGGACAAGAGCTGCTAATTATCTCGTATAACTTCAACTACTTGAGGTGCGATGCTGATGTGTGAAATAACCACATGTTATACCTATCTAGGAGATAAGTTTTTCAAACGAATTATGATTAAAATATTATTGGCAATTTGAAAATATCGACTTTGAATTTTCGGTTATGAAAGACGTGTACTTATATATAAGTTTTTCAGATACGTGACTAGAGTTGAATTGTTCAAAATTGTCACCATGGACACGTCTGATCCGATAACCATAATCGAATCTACGACATTTAAATGAGGCAATCAATCAGAGCCACAGCGTTTACTGACGGGAGGGCGAGCTGCAAAGTATTTTTTACATATTCGATTTTGAATATTCTTTGTCTTCACAAAGAATTTACTTAAATTACACCGGCACACAAAAAAAAGTTGTCTGTACACCGGGCGCCACCTATCTACGGGCATATTTATCGATCCGCTGAACACGAATTTCAGGTCAGTTTAGGCCGTCCGGGCTTCAATTTCGAGTAAATTGCAAAAAACCCCAAAACGTCCTGCGGTTTTTACCGGCTGAAACTCCCCACAAACGTAACAAAATAGATCAGGACTCTTATTGCACAGATGGGAATTGCTTCTTGTAATAGTATACTCTCCAGTAGTCAAGTTTTCCACTACTGAAGAGCTGCAGTCGCTGGATGACAACGCCTGCGGGCCTGCTTTCTCACCCTGACCAGACGCTGACACTGAGTTTCCGAATCCCTGCATCGTAAAATACTCATCACTTGTACCTGCCATGACGGCACACACGCCGTTAACCCAGGGACTCCGCCAGATGGTTGTTGCCCACCGTCACCCCGAGGAGGTGCCCTGATTGTAAGTACAAGCGATCATACAATGAAATGAAGTCTGCATTTCGAAGAAGTTGAAATCCCAACACAATGGCAAATTTTTACTAAATAAAGGAAAAGGTGGAAAAAGAGGTATCCACATCGTAGATCATTTGAGAATGAAACAGTATAATACCCTCGAAAAACCGTTAAAAATTCAATTTGTGTACATTCTTGGATCTTAATCTTATATTTTAGAAATAAAAAATACAAAAAAATTATTTAATTGTGTTTAAAAGATTTATTTCCATTTTTTCAATAGCAATTTTCTGTTATTTTATCGGTTTTTTTGCAGTTTTATGAACGTTTGAGGAGACTATGGGCCAAATTTATTGCAGAATCAGATCAAGTAGATTAAATAACATGAAAATCTTCGTCAATCCGGGTCCACAAAATTTGTTGTACCAAGATAATCCCAATTTTTCACGATTTTTGCAATTTTTAAGGATATTTTACAATTTTTTAGAATTAAAATACTTTATGATTAAAGTACAATCGAAATTAGTATTTAACAAATCAAAATACATGAAAATTATGCTTGCCTTAGATCTCAAAATTTTTTATCTTGCCAAAATATCGAATTTTTGCTATTTTTTGGGGTTTTTTGCATTTTACTCGAAATTGAAGCCCGGACGGCCTAAACTGACTTGAAATTCGTGTTCAACGGGTCGAAAAACATGCCAGTAGATAGGTGGCGCCCGGTGTACAGACAACTTTTTTTTGTGTGCCGGTGTTATTTTTTGGTTCGATTAAACATTTGCAATAAAACATTTTCATAGAAACCACCTAGTATGTAACACTACGGCGTGATGTCATTAAGACGCTATGATAGTTCAGACCATTTTCGAGGTGATTGCAAATTGAAAATTTTAAAAGGCGAAATTTTTATAATAAATATACGGTAGTTAAAAAATTAGTTTTTTGTCAAATTAAGTTAGGCAAATTATTAAATAGGTTTTTAATTTAGTCAACTAGCATATTCACTTAATTTGGAGTAAGATTAATTTGTTGTTCAGGAATATTTGTTTATTCTTAAGTTTAATGAACTCTTCGGATAGCAGAAAGAGGAGTTGTTACAAAAACACTTGACGTATTGAATATCAAGTTCGTTTGGGTTGCCGGTACCTCATCTGCAGCTGAAGCCGTATATACATAGCCGTCCCGTGAGGGGGGAGAGGCAGGGAGGGGCAGCTGTTGCCTTATCTTATCCTCTAAACTAGAACACGACAATGACAAGCATTGACGCTATTGCGGCAGGAATAGGTAAGGCGGTGGTATTATGTACCCGGGCAAGACGTTCTCTACCACCAATCGTCTTTCAGGAACTGCCTGATAGAATAGCAGATGGTTTTATGGAGTGGCTGTTTGGTACCACTAAAGAGTTTAGCGGAAGAACCAGCAAACCAACTACTGTCAAGAAGAGAGTCATCGAAGTGACGTCACTACTGTAAAGGTAGTTGACGTCACACCGAAATTGCTACGTCACACCGAAATTGAAAAGGGAAGATCTTCCCAAACCAGGCAAGGTGTACTGCGTGGGGACCGAACTCCGTTTGAGTAGCGTTGAAATTTGTATCTAGTGTTTCAAGATACATAATATTACACCACTGTTTTAGCATTTGTTTGATTTTTTTATGTATTGTTGCGTTGAATAATGCTTTAAGCACAAATCTATTCTTCAAAGTGGGCCATAACCAACACGAGAAGGTGTTGTATTATGTATGTCATTTTTTTATTGACGTAACATGTACTATATTACTATAGATAGTGTTAATAAAAAGTAAAATAATCGAAAATCATTTCCATCTCGGGTACTCGTAATCGTAGAAAATTGATTAACAAACAGAATCAGGTGTATGTAAATAGAAGCGTTATAGTACCTTTCACCTGGTTATGGAGTTTTCTAGGAAAGATTTAATCTTATATCGTCGCTCACCAGCGTCTTGGCCGACGATCTTGCTCTCGATAATACCGAATGCCTCCTCACTTTAAATGTGTACTAACTGCTTTGTATACTTTGTAACGAAGCTGGATGGTATTATATTTTAAAATAAGTGTGCTAGCTTTTGAAAATTTGTTTTGTTTTTTTATTGCCATATAGAGGGATGAGACATAGATAAGTACATAGAAAACAGCTATCCCTGCCTATGGATAGTAGCACCATAAGGAGTTACTTGTGAATACACAATGCTTGCGTTTTGCGCTCACGCGGTGACTATACATTTTGAATATTACTACACTTATTTAGCTAAGGTGTACTATGAAGCTAAACAATATACTCTTTTCATTAAATTTTTATTGGTTACATATCACCGCTACATATTTATAGCCTTTAACCAGTTAACATGTGTATTAAAATTCGGTATTATTTATATATTAAACTAATCCTTAAGACGACGAATGCTTATTTTTCTGTAAACATATATTAAATACTACTGCTATATGATATATTAAATTCACTAATAAAAGACGCGGCTGACTAGAGGCCCGACACTGCCGCCTTACCCAGTTTCAGGCGACCTCGCCACGTACTTTCCTATCCTGACACTATCATCAATTCAAAAAAAAAAACACATACACACACAATACTACTCCGTCATCGCCTCGACGACGAAGACTTCTCTGTCGCCATTTGCCGAAGCGCAATGCTACGACTCCGCCCTCCACATTTAGTCCGAAGGCTGCATTAAGCCAAAGTTCGATCTCACACAAGACAGCCTTGACAGGGGGTTTAGAGCTCCAACTTTAATTTAATGTCTGACTGAGCACTCTGCTCGCCCCAAATGTTCGGTGTCGCAGTGAAGATCCAGAAGGCCAACTGTAATAGTCATTTCGTAAATAAAAACGAGATATTAGGAGATTTTTGAGTAATAAAATAGTTTTCTCAAAAAGGGCTGACAAAGGTGCCTAAGTTTATCCCATGATATGTATTTTGTAATAATTGGCTTGCCTATTTATACCTATCACTGTATTTGTTATTTTTAGAAGCGAGTTGCTAAGAATATAGGCCTCATGCACCTATCTATTTCATAACCGCCTAATGTATGTGTAGAGCGTAAACTACGGTACAGAGAAGGCTGATAGGCATTTGATGTTAAACGTAGACATCTTAAAAAAATCTGTAAAGCAATTAGCCTTGATGGCCACCCCTAAAACTTCCCGCTAAATTGAGGTATTTTAAACTCAAAGGAACAAAGACTATACCTAATAAATAATAGTTTAAAAAAACTAAAAAACACGCTTTTTATAGAAAACCGAACTAAAAAATAGAAAATAAATTTTAATAAATTTAAATTAAGAATAGTGTCAAAAATTTCAATAATTATAAATTAATAATAGTGTGAATAAAAAATAATAATTTTATTTTAAAAAAAGCGTGGGGTGCATGGTGTCAATAGTTATAAATATTTTATTGACAGATATGAGTAGAGTGATTATCATTTCGGTAATATCTTAAAAAGCACCCCACGCTTTTTTAAAATAAAATTATTTTTTTTATTCACACTATTATTAATTTATAATTATTGAAATTTTTGACACTATTCTTAATTTAAATTTATTAAAATTTATTTTCTATTTTTTAGTTCGGTTTTCTATAAAAAGCGTGTTTTTTAGTTTTTTTAAACTATTATTTATTTTCTACTTTTTAGTTTGGTTTATTTATAATAGCTTGTTTTTTTTATTTTAAGCTATTGCACGACTCATGATGCGAAGCATCAGAAAGTGCTTTACGATCGAAAAAATTTTTTCATATATACATATCTTCACGCCAGATCACTTACGGGGTAGGCAGAGAGAACCGAGTGCCATACATCACGATCCTTGCAGGCTTGTCTCGCTTCCTCCACATTCATCACTCTTTTCATACACACACGCCGGTTGCGAAGACTCTTGGCCAAGGTTAGGTTACACAAACTTGGCCCAAGTTAGGGTGCCTCTAGGCTTGGCCAAGGCTAGGTTATTCAGTCTTGGCCCAAGCCTGGGTAATCATTGGAATGGCCAAGGTTGATTGCCCAGTTATGGCCCGGGCATAGGACAATATAGGTTTGCCAAGATGAGCTTCCCAATAATGTCCCAGACATGGCCCTATTTTTTTTAACCATTTTAGTTTTGTAGTTTATTAAAAACTAGCTGCAGTGTGCAGCCCGCTGCATTATAAGTTTTTGGTGAATCCCGCGGGATTATCTAATTTTTCCTGGATAAAAATAGCATATGTGCTATTCCAGGTCATCATCTACCTGTGTGCCAAATTTCATTCGAATCCGTTCAGTAGTTTTTGCGTGTTTGAGTAACAAACATCCATCCAAACATCTATCCAAACATCCAAACTTTCGCATTTATAATATTAATATAGATTTACTACAGATTTACTATAGATAAATTAGTGTATTGTCATCGGTTCTTGATAAATCTACAAAGTTTGAACGAAATCTGGCCGTTTAAAGTGGGTCAAAATCGCGCCCAAAGAAGTCGGTTACAAACAAACATACAAACATACAGGTGAAGCTAATAAAAAGCGTGTAATAAAGTGGGTCAAAATCGCGCCCAAAGAAGTCGGTTACAAATAAACATACAAACATACAGGTGAAGCTGATAAAAAGCGTGTAAAAAAGCGTGAGGTTCATGTTGTCAATAGTTATTAATATTTCACTGACAGATATGAGTAGAAGGATTATCATTTCGATGATATCTTAAAAAAATCAAGCCACCCTTTTTTTATAAAATACATTTTTTTCTTATTTGTACAATTATTGATTTTTATTTATGAAAATATTTTATACTATTTTTAATTTAAATTTATTAAAATTTATTTTCTATTTTTTAATTTGGTTTTTTATAAAAAAAGTAGTTTTAGTTTTTTTAAAACTATTATTTATTTTTTACTTTTTACTTTGGTTTATTTATAAAAGCGTGATTTTTTTAATTTAAAACTATTATTTGTTTTGTAGAATTAAAATTCTCCTAAGAATTCAAAAAATTGTCAATATTAGAGAAATCGGCTAAAGAAAATTATTGAAAATTAAAATTAACATCAAGTCCTGTCTTATCGACTGTAGAGAAAAATTATAAAAATTTTTAATTAAGTTTCTTACCTTATCGACTATAGATGAAAATTATATAAATTAACAAAAATCTCATTTTGCATTTGCATGAGCTATTTAGTAAATAGCTCATATAAATAATAGGTAGTATTTAATTAATATTAAATATTTATTATTTTTGACTTTATAGTTTTTAAATCCGTTTTTTTTTAACTTAGTTATTTTTATTTAATACTTTTTAGTGTATTGTTGTATTGCCAACTATTTATGGGTATACCGACAACAGGTGCTGCGCGTCTTAAAAAATAAAGATCTCAAGAAACGGGAAGGGAACAAAAGTAGGTAGTCGTCTTCGTAAAAATGCTCATCGAAACACAATGTCACGTTCTTGTGATACTATTAAAGATCGTGAAAAACGTTTGTTGGCCATGAAAGCATATATATAATCACGTTTACGTTAAGAAACTTTTGAAAGTATATATTTTCTAGACTCGGTAAGATCCAAGAGCGTCTAGCGAATGAGTCTTTTGAGCAGTGAGCTATTAGAGTTGATCTCATTATTGAGCGCCTAGCGAACGAGTCTGCCGAGCAGAAGGCTCATAGAATTGGTCTCATTGAGGAGCGTTTAGCTAAGAAGTCCGCCGAGCAGAGAGCTCGTGGATTAGTAGTGATACGAAACTGTACAGCAATCGAGTCTGCTCAGCCACGTGAGAACCGCTAAGCGGTAGCGCGTCAGACGTCACAAAGACTTCGTTCAATTACTGAGCGTAATTTTATAACCACCATAAATCAATATGCTGAAGTACCATGTACAATCTGTAAGAAAATATTATATCCAAAACAACAGACGTCATTAGTTAAAGCACGTTTTGATTTTTTTTTGCTCGACTACCATAAAAAAAAAGAAAAGTTCCTTCTCAGGCCTACTGGAACAACATGGAAGTTATATCTTTACCTCTTGAACTGACTGACTTGACAGACGTAGAACAAAGACTTTTGTTAAGAGTAGTTCCTTTTATAACTAGTTTCCACCCGCACCAAAGTGCTCGTCAACACGAATCAAACGAGACCAAACTCGATAGAGTTGTGTTATTTAATTGCTGAGCTCCTATGGTCACTTTCTGGCTTCATTATCGGACCCTGTAGGATCTTAGTTACCACCAAGCACCAAAGTGCTCGTCAACATCAATCAAACAAGCGCAAACTTGAAAGAGTTCTGTCACTTAATTATTGAGCTCCTATGGCCACCTTCTAGCTTCATCGTCGGACCCTGCAGGATCTTAGTTAGCACCAAGCACCAAAGTGCTCGTCGATACGAATCAAACGAGCCCAAACTCGATAGAGTTGTGTCATTAAATTACTGAGCTCCTATGACCACCTTCTGGCTTCATCATCGGACCCTGCAAGAACCTAGTTACCACCAAGCACCAATGTGCTCGTCAACACCAATCAAACGAGAGCAAACTCGATAGAGTTCTGTCATTTAATTACTGAGCTCCTATGGCCACCTTCTGGCTTCATCATCGGACCTTGCAGGATCCTAGTTACCACCAAGCTCCAAAGTGCTCGTCAACATGAATCAAATGAGTCCAAACTCAATAGACTTTTCATTCTACCTAGTCAATAGTCATTAACCGATTTTTAATCATTTAATTATTAAGTTCCTGTGGTCCCCTTCCGATTCAGATTCATCAGATCCGCTGCATGTCATAATAAGGTTTCATTATCATTCCATTAACATACGTATACAAAATTCAAGTATTTGATTTCAGACATCGAGATAGGTACAATAAATAAAAAAATGCTCATAAAACAAAAACTACTGGGCCTACCTGAATCAATTTTTTATGGGACCAATTCGAAACTATTCCGCATCAAACAAAAAAAGAATCACGTAATTCGGTTTAGAAACCCCGGAGAAATCGGTGTACATACATAAAAAAAATATACCAGCCGAATTGAGAACCTCCTCCTTTTTTTGAAGTCGGTTAAAAATGGAATAATTTTATCAAATTAGTGTATTGTCATCGGTCCTCTATAAATCTACAAAGTTTGAACGAAATCTGGCCGTTTAAAGTGGGTCAAAATCGCGCCCAAAGAAGTCGGTTACAAACAAACATACAAACATACAAACATACAGGTGAAGCTAATAAAAAGCGTGTAAAAATAGATATTTTTTAGAGTTCAAAAAATCTAGATTTTGTTATATTATATGACAGTAATTTAATTTTTGAAAAGCTATATTTTGGAAACGATAATCGATTTTGATCTTTCGAATGGCATTCAAATCAATTTTTGAGCTATAAAGTGTTTTCTTGGCTACATCTTTAGGCTGAAAAATATCGAAGTAATATCAAACATTTTTTTCAAAAAATCAACCGATTTTGTTCCAATTAGCTGTATTCGACGTAGTTTTTTTTATGCGAGAAAAGCTGATTAGATTTTTAAGTCAACCGGTACATTAGCTTCAAAGATATTTTAAAATTATTAATAAGCAAGTTTTCTGTAAACAACAAAATATTAAAATTTATAACTTTAGAAAACATGATTCGATTTTTATTTTTCAAACTCTATTTGACCTAGTTTTTCAAGTACAAAAGATTTTAGAAGGTAAAAAAATAATTCCTTAAGAAATCTCGAACATAGTTAATAAAAAACTTTTTTCAAAATTTCCCATCAACGAAAACTTCCGAACTGGTACATTATTCTGGAAGTTATTTTAAATAAATACTGTTTCACCAAAAATTTTTTTTGAGGTTCTTTCAAAATTTCTATTAACTTCTTGGATCGAATTGGTTTAAATTTTTAGGAAATCTAAGTTGAGCGGAATTAAATCGAATGCCGTTAATTGCGTTTCGATCGGTCAATCCATTCAAAAGTAATGAAATGTTTACATACACATACATACTCAGACACACAAACATACATGCAGATATACTGATGTCATCGTGAAAATAGTCGCCAAAGGTTCCTAGTACCTCCAAACGAGGAGATCTGGTGAAAACTCGATTTCCTCCTTACCTTTCCTATGTAGGGATATAAAAATTGTTGCAAATACAATAATTCAAGGCAGTTAAATCACGTTTATGCGAGTATAGCTGCGGGGAACAGTGAATGAAATAATAAATATTAATTTGATTTTATGTTGGTATTATTAAATTTTACACAGTTCCACAAACTTTATAACTAGATACATAGCTTTTAATCCTCTATTCTTGTACGAATGCAAAGGTATTATGTTTCAGGACTAAAACATATTTATAAAGGAAATTAAATATATAAACAGATCTAACAAAAATACTTTTGTGACTATTTGTATGTTCCAAATATTTGATTCAACAATTTATGTTATTGTGTTAAAATGCATACGCGTTGCACTAAAAAATATTTTGTTAAAAGGTACTTTAATGCTAAGTTTGATCAAAATATTTTCTCCATATCAGAAATTTTTTTATTCCATTATGTCGTTCTAAAATTTTACCAGTACAAATATACTATTTAGAGATAACTGCAGCACCAAATAAAGTTGCAAAAACATTAGTATATTTCTAACAATTTTTTATGTATCCATGTATTATATTTAGAGACTCTCGTATAGACGCCAGGGTAGCTCGTGTTGGCACATTCTTCACCCCACGAAACAATACCAATCAACCTGTTGTTTGAAACCAGAGGGCCTCCTGAGTCTCCTTGGCAGGCATCCCTCGGTGGATCACTCCCAGTTGCACATAACATGCCCGATGTGATGCTTCCAATTCTGAAGTAAGCGCCGACGCACGATATTTGTGAGACTACTCTTACAACTGCTGCTTGTAGCACAGAAGACACAGAGCCCCCATACTGCAAAATTGTGTTAATTAATATTTTTTTTATTTTTTTTTTATATCATAAGATAGCAAACAAGCAGATGGGTCTCCTGATGGAAAGAGTCAACCATCGCCTATAGACACCAAAGATGTTAATGGTGCGTTGCTATCTTGTGGCGAGGTCTAATGCCACATGCATAAGTTTACCGGCTACCTTACCCTCCAAACCGGAACACGACAGCGACAAGTACTGACGCTATTGCGGCAGGAATAGGCAAGGCGGTGGTACCTGACCCGGGCGAGACAATGCAGAACTCTACCACCTAGTAGCCACGATGGTAGTGACTCGATTTATTATTATTTCAGCTGATAAAAGATAAGAAGTAAGTAATTTTCAAACGACTTCCCAAAAGAAGGTTACTAATTTGGCTGTAAGTTTTTTAATATTTTTTATGTGGACCTGGAAAGTGGACATACGAGCTTGGGCCGATATTGGCCTTTATTTAGAAGATTCGCAGGGTTTGATAATAAAAATAGAAAGTTTAGTCTATGTAGGTAAATAAGTTTATAAAATATGGTTTCATTTGTTGTATTTTTGCAAATAGGTACTCAAAATTAGAATTATTTTCAAGATACATGGTGAAGCTGAAATGAGGCCATGGGAGGAAACTGAAACTCATTGAGAAAGGAACCATGGTAGCCTTAGCCTGACTTTTCTGAGGTTTTTAAAATTTTTAAGCAAACAAGCAGAGCGCTCTGCTGATGGAAAGAGACAACCATTAGCGACAGAGATGCTTAGCTTACATTTTTCTTGAAATTTTCGAATTTTAGCAGTTATATGAACTCAATTATTTATCGCAGTCTTTGTTAAATTATAACTTATTATATATTTAATTATAATTTCCAATTCACGTATTCAAGAATATTTAAAATTTAACAAATTAACAAAATATGAATTGTCTTTTTAAGAGCCGTTATAGCATTGTCTCCAATTTTGTATACATATGAACATTAGCAAAAGTATATGTATGCACATGGAGAGTATTGATTAGTACTAATATTTTTAAATATTATCATCACTGTTTGTATCAATTGGGATCGCTGATTTAACCACAAAGGTAGTCGATGCTAAAATATTTGACTATACATTCATCTTTGGTACTATAACGTAGCAACTGATCGACGTGATTATTTTACCGTACTTACTACTACCACAGAATACTTAATAGTACTACCGTACAGAAGATTCACTCCCTTATAAAAAAATTACACCAAGACTCACCAGAGCTACCCACGTTACAACCGCACGTGAACCGTAAATTTTCTTTATGCTTTCTAGTGAGGGGTTGTCACTTGAGAAGTTTTTCTACCCAGTGAGTGTGTGAAGTGACCGCGACTGTTGCGCGAGCCGAGCGACAGCTCTCTTACCAATCACCATTGCCATAAGAGACACAGAGGGTGTCAGAGGACACTGAGATGCGTGCATCTGAGGAACCCGCAAGCGTTGCCAGCACATCATTATCGTCGAGCGCAGCCCCTACTGATCTTTCTGTCATCCTGGCAGCTATTCAACAACTGCAGCAGCATCAACACCTTCAGGAACAACAACAACTAAAGCTACAGGAACAGCAACAACAAACGCTGCGGGAACAACTTCAGCAACAACAGCAACTACAGGAACAGCAACAACAAACGCTGCGTGAACAACTTCAGCAACAACAGCAGCTACGGGAACAGATCAAGGAACATTTATCTGGGTTTGATGATAAATTGACGGTTATCCTGGTGCAACAAGACCTTAAAAGACTTAAAAGCGATGTGGGCCTCGTCAAGCGCGACATGAAGGGTGTTGAGAAGAGGGACCACTTGGAGGCCTGCTGCGACAAAATAAGTGAAAACATGGACCAACTGGAGAGGGAGGTCATGAAAATGAAGATCACGGGAGTTAAGTCGGGTGCTACCATTACAAGCTGCTCTCACCAGGTGGGTCCTCGGATAAAGGTACCTACTTATGATGGTCTTACATCATGGAGTGCCTACCGGACCCAGTTTGAAATAGCAGCGAAGGCCAGTGGTTGGACAGATGACCATTGCCTAACGGCTCTGAGTACGGCGTTACGGGGACAGGCGCTCTCTGTGTTGGATGCAATGTCTAAAGAGTATCAGTTCGCTGATTTGATGGAGGCATTGGAAGCTCGCTACGGTGAGCGTCACTTGGAGCATGTGTTCCGTGCCCAATTAAAGGACCGTGTACAGAGGAGCGGCGAGGGACTTCAACAATGGGCCGTCAAAATTGAGAAGCTTGTAAGAAGGGCGTATCCTTCAGCCGACGCTAACACAGTAAATAACACCATCGTCCAGGCGTTTATTGATGGAATTAGAGATCTGGAAGTGCGTGCTGCTTTTCGCCTTCAGCACCACGTGACGATGAAGGAGGCTTTGGCTCATGCGCTAGAGGTAGAAGCCGTTCGCCACGAACCGCGCGCATATAAGGGACGCGAGGTTACAGAAGTTGTGGCTCGAGTAAAGGCAGCGGAACCTAGGAGACTGGGCCCCATGTGCTACTCCTGCGGTGAACGTGGGCACATTAGAGTTAGCTGCCCAGCCAAACCTATGCCTACAGGTTCAATGAATTGGCGACAGCAAGTGGGGGGAAACTCAGCAGCTGAAGAGAGCAGGCACGTCAAACAGCCTGTTGAACCAACAGAGAAGCGAGTAACAGCCAGGAGCAAACGGCAGGTGCTGGCTGGACGAGAAACAACCCCAAAAGCTGTCGTACCTCAGGTGAGCGAACGCAACAGTTTATTCATTAAAGGATTGGTTAATGGCAAGAACTGCAGCTCAACGCGAGACACCGGAGCCACACGAACTGTTGTGCGAGCAGAAGCGGCTAGCAATGGTAACCAGAGATTGAGGAATACAGTACAGTGTAGTGGAAAGTCTCACTCAAATGAAAATGCATTATCACGACAACCATGTACGGATGATGGCAGACATTGTGTAAGGATGGGGACGAAGGAAAGGATTCAAGTACTGCGAGCTAAGCCTACGGATGACAGGTGGGAAACTGATGAGATGCGTGAGACCCAGTACGAAGATAGAGATTTGCGGCCTCTAATAGATTGGAAGAAGCAAGACACGGGAAAGCCCGAATGGCAGGAGCTGGCTCCCTTCAGCGCCATTACGAAAAGTTATTGGGCGCAGTGGGAAAGCCTTGTGTTGCAAAACGGCTTACTGTACCGCAAATGGGAAAAACCTTCAGGACATCATCTACAGTTGATCGTGCCAAGAAAACTTATCAAGGACGTACTACGTGAGTTGCATGATGGGGTTTCTGGGGGACATCTTGGAGTACGACGAACATTGGTAAAGGTACGAGAGCGTTTTTACTGGTTGAATTGCCGAGAAGATGTCGAGAATTGGTGCCGAAAATGTACGTCATGCTCAGCAGTGAAAGGTCCGCAGGTTAGAAGCCGAGGCAACCTTAGACTATACAACGTGGGAGCCCCCTGGGAAAGGATAGCGATCGACGTGGCTGGGCCATTTCCTAAGACAGATAACGGAAACAAGTATTTTATGGTCGTGATGGATTACTTCACGAAATGGCCGGAGGTGTTCGCAATCCCTAATCAGGAAGCCACGGCGGTTGCTGAGAAATTAGTCAATGAGGTGATATGCAGATTTGGCGTTCCGCTGGAGATTCATTCAGACCAAGGCAGAAACTTTGAATCTAATGTATTCCAGGAAATGTGTAAATTATTAGGAGTGTACAAAACAAGAACTACACCTTATCACCCACAATCTGATGGAATGGTCGAACGATTTAACCAAACTTTGGAAAGACACTTAGCCAAGCTGGTAGAAGATCACCAAAAGGACTGGGATAAATACATACCCCTGTTCTTACTGGCTTACCGAACAGCGGAACACGAAAGCATAAAAGTGACGCCAGCCTATGCCAACTTCGGCAGACAGTTACGTATACCAGCAGACTTAATAACTGGAGGCCCACCACCGAATGCAGGGACCCAATTAAGTATACCGGAACATGTTGAAGACATTCGTGAGAGGTTACGCGATATACACTCGTTAATAAGTGAAAACGCTTTGGAATCAAGTCAGCGGATGAAGACCAGAAACGACCGAAACGCCAATCATCAAGGTTGTCAGGAAGGATCTCTTGTTTGGCTACATAATCCGGTTCGACGAAAAGGAAAATCTCCTAAGTTACAGCGACGTTGGGATGGGCCATACAAAGTAATCACACGGATCAATGACGTAACCTACCGAGTGCAGAAGCAACCAAGAGGGACCATGAAGATTGTTCATGTTGATCGATTAGCCATCTATAATGGAAGTAATGATGTTCGGGACGAACATAACTAAGAGGGGGGTAGTGTTACGAATAATCTAGAAGCGTGTAGAATTGGAGCGCGCGCGCTAATTATCTAGAAATAAAAGAAAGAAATAGCTACTCCTATTGACAAACAAATAGTTGACCGGGGCTATGCCATAATGGACTTTGTGGGGTATGACATAAGGTTGAAAGTAGCGTGTACTAGGATTTATGACTCATAACATGTTTACGATAAGAAGTGATTCATTGTTTCCCGACACATTTAGATTTTTCTGGATCCAGCTAGGACTTTCCCCTGCCTATAAATACAGAGATGTTGACAAACACAGGGCAGTTTTTATCAAGCGATCGAGAGCGATACATCAAGTGACAAGTGCGAAGCGGGAAGTGTTTAATTGTGTAGTTCAGTGATAGTATAGCGAGTGACTATTGTGTAAAACGTATTTTAGTATTACGTTGTGTTGTGTTGTGTAAATACACGGATTTAATATAAGTGGTGTTTTCTTACAAGTACGAACCCCGAGTACGTAACAATAATATTTTCTGAGGTTTTCACCAGCAGTTTTATAAAGCGAACGAATAAACGAGCAATACTTAAGTAAACGGTCTTAATTGCTACATCAGTATTGAAAACAGTGATAAATACTTACCGATGTGACTCCAAATCCGGAAACTAACGCTTCTGTTCCAGTCGGAAGGTCCATTCCACTTTCAGCAAACGTAATTGGCTTAGTATTCTTACCGAATGATATCAATTTGGAAGTCACCAACATTGCTATATCGTTTTGTAAAGTGATAGATGAATATTCTTCATGGGGAATAACTGTTGAAATTTCGTACGTTCTCCCTCCGGATTGACGATTTGATGTACCAACAGTTACTCTAAACTGTGACGGCTGCGATTCATATCTGCAAGAGGTTTAAATTATATATATCTTTTTTACGAGTGCTGTTAAGGGGAAAAAATTGATGCTTAATTCGTGTAGCTAATAGTTGCACTATTAATACAAACACTAGAAATTCTACGTTAGATTTTCACGTTGCGCAATCTTTTTTTGATGTGCAAATATTGAAAATAATATTTGTTTATTTACATGAGTTATATCAAAATTAAAATGATTAATTAGGGGGCGTCCATAAATTACGTGAGGTATTTTTTTTAATTTTCTTTCCCTCCCTCCCCCCCTGGTGAGATGTCGTGAGATTTTATTCAACCCCCTCCCCCATCCCCCAATCTCACGTGAGATTTTCAAAATGTGGGTTTCTAAAATATGTAAACGCATTTGATTGTTATTTTAAAAAGAAAAAAAATCTTCGTGCTCTTATTTACGATTAGTTAAGGCTATATAACGTCGAAGTATAAATGAAATTATTTTCTTTTGAATGAGTTAGTGATTGATCTTAATCGTATCACGATTACACTTAAGATTACCATTCTTAAAAGGCCGGCAACGCAACTGCAAGACCCCCGGTATTGCAGTTGTCCATGGGCGGCTGTGATCACTTACCATCAGGTGCACTACCTGCTCGTTTGCCCCCTCTGCTATAAAAAACTTAAGATTAACTTATGTATGTACAATCTGGATAATGGACCAAAATAGTATATATTTTTGTTTTAATATGAAAAAAAATTGCGTGATATTTGCCGAGACCCCCCCTCCCTCCAACGTAAGATTAGATGCGATTTGACTCGACCCCCTCTCCCCCTTAAACATCTCACGTAATTTGTGGACGCCCCCTTAAGGTATTTTTTCTTGAAACTAAATAATAATAATATATGTTTTTAATTACTTTCTTATCTATAATTACTTTCAGAAATAGATAAAATACCCTACAAATGCAGGTCCATTTTTCCATCCCCTCGTGATCTAGTGGTCTGGTGTCGGTGTTAATCACATGAGGTCCTGCGTAAAATTTCCGAGTCTAGAAATGCAAAAACTTGTCTTTTCAGTTTTCTGATAAGAAATACGTTGTCCGGGATTGAATAAGTGCTCGGTTGGCGATAGGGTTGTCACCTAGCACATTAAAACTAAGTATCTTCGGCTAATCGTGAGTGCACTGGCTGTACCTCTGCCTACCTACTCGGGGATACGGGCGTGAAGATATTACCAGATGTATTCCCAATGTGGACAAGCTAAAATTATATTCGACTGAATCAGTTACTAGTGGATAAATCATGATATCTACCTACATAAGTACCCTTAATCGTACAAAGATACGTCAAAGGGTCAAACGGTGAAAGAATATTTCCACTAAAATATTTAAATTGAATATTATTTTTAAAATTAGATAAGATAAAAAAATGCAGGTCATAAATTATAACGTTTAAGAACACGTAAATTAAAAGAGAAAAAAGAATAAGATTTTGGAAGTATTCAGCGGTTTCGCGTCATCTACAAATACCTATAGTAGAATGTGAAAAGATGATATGTCTGTTACTATGGTGTTTACTCACGAATAAATACAATGCGCTGCCGTCAGCACAGCTCTTATTGTTATAATTACAGCACCACATGAATGAGCCCATCCTGAAGTTACTTTGCGTCGCAGAGATGCTTGGTATGGGATTTCACTAATGTCAATTGCAAATCCATTTACTATCCTGCTCGAGCTCGTTGAATCAGACGTTGGATGAGAAGATGATAATCCTATGCCTGGAAAACAAATATATATATATATATATATATATATATATATATATATATATATATATATATATATATATATATATATATATATATATATATATATATATATATATATATATATATATATATATATATATATATATATATATATATATATATATATATATATATATATATCAATTCCCTATTTCCGTGGTCACGACAGCACGCGTGATATATATATATATATATATATATATATATATATATATATATATATATATATATATATATCAATTCCCTATTTCCGTGGTCACGACAGCACGCGTGAATGGCTGGACCAATTTCGCTAATTCTTTTTTTGTTGTGTTTGTAATTGTCAGGAGAAGGTTCTTATTAAAGGACATATTAAGAAAATTGCGCGGAAAATTTAAGCTTTTTTAAGAATATATTTTAAGACTTTGTGGAATTTAACAGAAAAAAACAGAAAAGAAATAGCAAAAATATTTAAAAATATCGAAGTACATCTACTGGTTTGTTATAATTTCTATTTTTTTCTGACATCTGATTCTTTGTTACTTACAATATTAAAGTTGTTTATTTTTTTTCTTTTATCCCAAAGGGACAGGTTAAGACCAGAGGTCATGCTGCTTTATCAGTCGTTGCCTTTCGTATTTCGTGAGTAACAGAGGTAATAATTATTAATTTCTTCCACGGATAAATGTTTTTTAGATTTTTTTATAAATTTTTAAAACAAAATAGAAACAGATATATTTACGATCCCCCTACCGTATTAATAATAAATTTGTACAAAGACACATATGTACAATTATTAACAAGTAAATCAGTAGTCGATCGCAGAACCAAATCGGGACTACCATTTACCATTATAAGTTTCGATTAGCTCATCCAACAACACAACATGGTATTAACATCAGAATATGGTAGTAAGATACCATCGAAAGTTTTGAAAGTTATGAAGGGTTGACAATTTTGGCGAGGTAATTTGCTTTTTCATTTCCAAAAACATCTTTGTATAATGGAACCCACATAAAACTAACTATAATGTTATCAATATTGTAAAGATTATGCCAAATTTCTTTAATTTGGTAAATTACATAATTAACACTAGCAAGTAGTTTGTTGTTTTTTTAAATTTGACAACACACTCATGCTATCACTATAATTTAACTACTAGGGGACAACTTAATTAATTTGTATTTAATTTTAATGACATTGGATAAGCTTATACGAACACGTCTGTTTTCTCCCTACTTGCGATGAGGTACCCATAGTGCGGAGAACCCTATATTGGTATTGCTATAATATTTATTGAGGGTAGGATGTACATTTGCCTTCAAATCTGTTATTTGTGACATTTAGATTTCGTTGTTAGTTAATAATTATTGTAAATACCCTAATAATGCTTGTGTAAGCGAAACCGGTCGGAAATTAAATAAAATTAATTATCTTATTGTGAAACAGTACAAGTGTTATCAATTAACAAATATTGTGTTATTCATATCTTGGTTAGGAAAATTCAAATAATTCTTATTTAATAAGACCTTTTACCCCCAAGAACTATTTTCTCTGTTTTCTCTAGAAAGGACACTGCTTTTGGGTTAGATGGTATTTCTTACAAAATTATTAAAGTTTTTAATATATGAAAATTGCATGTTGATATTTTTAACATTATTGAACAATCTTTGAATAAATAATAAGATTACTATTTTCTGGAAAACTGACTGTTTGATGGCAACTTTAAAACCTGAAAAACCTAGACTTCATTAAGATTCTTATCGTCCAATTAATTACTCTTAAATTCTTGTGTTGGCAAGATTTATTAAAGCAAAGTTCCATATAAAACAACAATATTTTACTTTCAAATTAGTTCTCTGTTTCTATTTTCTAATTCTGTTTCTATTTTGTTTTAAATATTTATAATTAAAAAAAATAAATAAAAAATAAAAGCACATATCCACGGAAGAAATTAATAATTATCTCTATTACTCACGAAACGACGAATTAAAGTAACGACTGATAAGTCAGGATGGCCTCTGTTCTTAGCCTGTCCCTTTGGGACGAAAGGAAAGAAAAACCTTGGCTAATATTTTCCCGCCTTTATTTATTTTTGTTAATAGGCACGAAAAATTACTATTAATCAAAGTTATCAATAAAAATATTTTACTTACACGTAATTTTTCACTGCATTTATCCAGTTTTTGCGCTTGAAGATTATCGACGACGCAGCGTTTAAAGAACTTTCCGGAAAACGGTAAAATTTAATCTCCCTATTATTTTTATATTATATTTTTTATTTATTATATATATATATATATATATATATATATATATATATATATATATATATATATATATATATATTTAATTACTTGTTGTATTCGTGAGTGTTCACATATAAAATATTTAGGGTCAATATTTTATAAATTATCGGTTTATAAATTATCGAGTTCTGAGGTACCAAACACAAAAAATATAATAGAGCCGAATTGATAACCTCCTCCTTTTGGGGAGTCGGTGATTTATATTAGGTAGGAATTGCATCACATTGTATATAACGGAACGTATAGGGTCAATTTTTTTTAATTTGTAAATTTATTACATTTGTAGGTAAGTTTTGTTATTTATTTATTTAACCCTTTTTTGTACACAATATACCTTTTTTGACAATGAATATAAAATATCGTGGGTGCACTTATTGTATTTTAATATAAAACTTGTACCAAGAGCTAGTGTACTCTGAAAGACATGTCTACTGGCAGACTCGAGAAGCGAAAATGCACAAATATAAGTAGAACACAATGTACAAGTGCATATCTTACATCTAGGATTAAATAATACTAGAAATAGAAATATTATTAATTTAAACTTAAAATATAAACTTGAATTTAGGGGTTAAAAGTTTTAATTCTAGTAACTACAAATTGTATGAAATTGTGTGAAAGAAAGCAATATATTTATTTATTAATAATTTTATTTAATAATATAAAGTTTCGCTTCGGTGAAATTTTTTCATAAAAATTTAAAAAAAAAACAGAGTAAAATTTATAAATGAATGCCTCTAAAACTTAAAAAATAAAATATCACGATATATGTATATATAATTATATAATAAATACTAGGTTTATAATAATTTGAGGAGATCATCATGTTAACTTGATTTACCGGGTCACCAATGTTGTTCATCATTAGACTAGATAGATTCACGGTTCTTAACTATCACATTACGGTGTTTTTGTCAAAGTATGGCACACATATTGTTTCTATAGGACATTAGCGACGAGGACGAGGATTTTTATGAATTTTTCATCATCAAGGATTTTAATGTATTTTTCCGAAATATGGAAAAAGCTGATAAACTGATTCACAACGAATTATATGCGGTATAACCATTGATATATAAAAATATCAATGGGTATAACGATCCCGCCTCACACATAGTGTATCACACGCATAACATCTATGGTATCTTTAAGTGATCTATTTTTATCATGAGAGAAATCTGTTTTCTAGCTTATGATAATATAAAAAAACACCATTAGAAAAAAGAGAGTTCCGTTAAAAGTTCTATCTTATAATCATTTGACTCAATATAAAAACAAATCTTACCAATAGCTAGAAGATACACTAACACAATGTTCATTTTAAATAACAATGCAATAAAACGTTTGAATCTTTAAATACGATATGAGTCGATAACTTTATCTCGGCTCTTTCAAATCATCTGATTATCGGGAAATTTTACGATACTGAGGAGGTTATCCGACAGTGAGTTCGTGAATATTGTTAATTGTAGGAAATAAAGCTAATAATATGACAACTATTCTATATGAATTAGACAACTCAACATAATAGACAAAAACACAAAAATATTCTTCTAGGTATCAATATTATTGTTATTTCAATAATATTTATACCCAATAAAGTATTTTTTTATGTTATAAGGTAGCAAACAAGCAGATGGCTCTCCTGATGGAACCATCACCTATAGACATAGACATTAATGGTGGCTATTCGTGTGGCGGGCTGGCAATACCACATGCATAAATCTACCGCCTACCTTACCCTCCAAACCGGAACACTACAATGACAAGTATTGACGCTGTTACAGCAGGAATAGGTAAGACGTTGGTACCAAATACCCGGGTGAGACGTTGCGGCACTCTACGACCTGGTATTTACGATGTGAGTGACACGTATAGCCAATCGGCCGCCTTTTATGACCTGCCTGGCAGAACGGTTGTTGGTCTATTCTTCAAAGGAGCCCGGACTAATACGGGTTAAAATACACAATATTTTTAGCGGCGATAACGTCAATGCTTGTCATTAGCTTGTTCCGATTTGGAGGTTAAGGTAGTTTAGATGTTAAGCCACCGGATACTTTATCCAATAAACCGGAACACGACAGTGATAAGAATTGATGCTATTGCATTGCAGGAATGGGAACGCGGTGATACCAAATACCCAGATGACACATGGCGGAAATCTGTCATTTAGTAGTCGCTATATTAGTGACACGTATAGCCAATGTTTCGCCTCTTACGAAATGCCTGGCAGAACGTCAGCTGATCTATTTTTCAAAGGTGGCCCGGGCTAATACGGGGACAACACTTTCAACAATATACGTTTAATCTTTTATAGTTTTATCTCATTTGTATGGGAAAAAACGTGTCATTTTATCTTGACGGTTTCAATAGCTAATATTGAGTAAGTAGGTACTAGGTACCTTTTGTGAAGTATGTTAACATTGAACGATTTTTTATATAAACAAAATTATGCAGCATTTTTGAAATTATTTGAGAAAGCTAGAACAACCATTCTTGCCTATCACGTACATCCCATACATATAATGAATGAAAAAGTTTGGTAGTTTGGATGTTTTTATCTCGGCAAATTGTGTTGTTCCCAGGGGATTCTCCAAAACTTTTATAATGCAGTGAGCTGCATGGTGCAGCTAGTTCTTATATAGCACTCTCGGTTATCTAAGGGAAATCAAGTCTTCAATTGCGCTGCCGCATCTATAGGAAGGCATCTAAAATAGCCAGGAGATTCTACTGGGTGTCTCCAGAAGCAATTAATATCTTAGTCATTGCACGTTTCTAGAATGGTATGTACCAGGATGTTGCAATCACGAACCAGGAACTTAGAATTTTGACGCGATTACTGCTGACGTAATCTAGCCACTGGAATTAAATATATTTTTGAACAATTATCATGACGCATCCTACATAAGCAGCCAAACAAATCAACATATTTATACATCGTAAAATAATCAAATTGATCAGGACCATATACTCGTAGTTATGGTACGTTATAAAATTATAACACTATTATTTTAATATTCGGTTGATTTTTTAATAAGATTGCAACCGATACATAGCCTAGATACCTAGTTTTAGTTCGATTTTGAAACGAAATTCGATTTTGAAAATAAATGAAAGTACTTTTTGAAAAAGAAAATGTAAAAAATGAAATTATAGCTAAAACAAATTTATGGTCTTTTAATATTATCTATACATATAATAAAATCGTAGGAAAGTCAAAACTGTACATTGAATATTTTTTTAAAAGAATACTTGGGGCGTGATCTACAATCGATATCGAAGCCAAAAATATAGTTTTTAGAATTTTTGTCTGTTTGTCTGTTTATCTGTTTGTCTGTTTGTTTGTATGTATGTCCGGGGTAAACTCAAAAAGTACTATATGGATTTATTTCAAATTTTGCATGAATATTACTTGTAGGTCGGGTCAACATATAGGCTACATATTATCACGCTATCACCCACGGTGGAGAAGTTGTGCGGAGTAAACGAAGTCCGCGCGGACGACGTCGTGGTCAACAGCAAGTGTTAAAATACGATCTAATACTTAAATCTCCAACATACATACACTAATGGCTAATTGCGCTAACCCTGTCTTAGCTTAGGACAGTCTTTAATGACATGCTGTCACATTCTTTACATTTGAGACAAAAAGTGACAGCATACTACTTAGGATGGATTTAAGCTAAGACAATGTTAGTGCAATTGGCCATTAGACTAAAAAATATAAGAACGGAGCGTCTCGAACATTTTATTGGCGTCTCATAGACAAGATGAGCCGTATAAACAAATACAATGCCGCTAGTGGTTGTTTAAGTTAATCAAATAAAGTAATGTATATATCATTGAATAATTGTAAGAACTGACAGTGTATAAGTAATCGAGATTGAATGCTAATCGAGACTGATTATTTTTTGTTCTCAGTACTACGCTGTAAGAGTACATACAGAGCGGAAATGTGAGTGAAATAGCACGCTCCACGAGATCTGCCGATATTTACAGATTATTTATTTAATTACGTGTATAAGTCATACCGTTAACTCAGACATTTATCAAAATATGGTGGCATCACTTTGATATAAGACAGTGTTCCATCTTTATTTTCTTTTATCTGAGTTTAAACAAGAAAGAAGAAGGATACCTGTCTTTGTTTCTACGAGTTATTTCAGTTACGAACTGTTAGGCTAAAAATAAGACCGGCCTGAAGTATTTTTTCATTTATTGATGTTTTGTCAGTATCTTTTCAGTTGTTTACAAAACTAATACAATCGCACTGCAAAAGATAAACTATTCACTTGGTCAAAAGCAACTACAAGAGTTCAGCACTGCCGTATAGGAGTTTAAAAGGTGGTTGTCCAAAGGTAGATGGACAAGACCGTAGGTAACAAAATTAGCCAATAGTTACAATGATAATACTCGTAGTAGGAGAGCCTAAAAGGGGATTTTGGGATTTACTCGTGCGCGTCAAATTAACCCGGGAGGGGGGAGGGGGGAGGGGGGATATCTCGCATACTGTTGAGGCCTTTATATAGAGCCGGGCATTGGGGCAGTAAAAAAGAAACAAAATTCCGGTAACTTCTGCTGAAATAGTCAGATTACATTTTTTTCGTTATTTTTATATAACGGGATATCAGTGCCATATGCATAAGTCAACCTTACTCTTCAAACCGTAACATGACAGTGATAAGAACAAGTTATGTATTGCGGCAGGAGTAGCTAAGGCGGGGGTACCAAGTACCCGGTACAAACTCTACCATCTAATAGTCACGATGGTAGATGTTTAGTCAATCACTCGTCTTTTACGAAGTGCCTGGCAGAATGACTGGTGGTTTATTCTTCAAAGGGGGCGGACTAACTTTATTTTCAAGAATAAATTATCTGCCTTTTTTTCTTTGTATCTCGGTCTTACCAATTCCTTAAAAAATTAAAAAAAAAACAATTTTACATAAAAAATTAAAATGGAATAATTTTCCGATATAATGTATATTTAATATTAATATACATTATATGTATATAATGTATATATTTTTAATATTATTGCGAAAGTTTGGATGTATGAATGGATGGATGAATGTTTGTTACAATGAAGCTATCTTCAAATTTTTTACAATTTGGATCCATACAACATAATGCAAGTCAAATGCTTGTAAAAATATTTTAAACTACAGTAGGTACTTAAGCCGTAATTGAGACATAATTTGCACATAACTGTAATGCGTTGTAACATTAATAGGCTCCATAAACGCTACATGAATTTGGATTATTACTTGTTGGCGACATGATTTTGTCATAAAAAGGTGCAAATTATATTAATGGCGTTTAAAATGGTGCAGTCATTGCAGTGAGAGCTTTATCGGCCATCAACCGCGTGTCTCGATTTGAGGAAATTTATGGAAACAATAAAATCATTGGAATGGGACGATATGATGTTGGCACATCCTACATGCAATATAGTTGCATTATCAAATATTTTCAATGGTAAGGATTTGCGGATAACGAAATACTAGCATAGGATAATATCATTTAAGGCTGATATTTTTTAGGCATACATCATAATTTCACTGATTCTGTATATTAATACAGAATTATATTATATAAATTAATTAATTTTGTATGTTAAATATATTAACATACAGAATTAATCAAATTATTATGTCGAGTTTAGGTTAGAATAGTAATCATCGCTTGAAGGTGAGCAAGTGAAGCGAGAGTACCGCGGAAGCGGCCGCCAAGTGCTAAACTGTTCTATTGTTAGGGTTATTGTTCCATTTGAGTTAGAATAGGTTAGAATAGTGACTACCGTGCGTAGGCAAGCGAGCTAAGCGAGCGTGCCGCGGTGGTGGCCGCCGAGCGTCGGATCTCCGCTATTGCTTATTTCAGGTTCTAATCGGTTCTTTAATAATCGAATTCGTATTTTTAATGTTTTGAGATATTATTAAGTTGGACTTTTTGTTATTCAATCTATTGACACTTGGTATTTTAAGAATAGTAAATATAAACATTAGAGAATATTAAAATTTTGGAATTATACAAGTAGGAATTTAAATCGGAATTATTATATTAGGAATTATAAACCACTCGGGACCTGTTTGGCTGTTTTTGGTGGTTGAGTATTAAAAAACATCAAACATCCAAAATAACAAATTTATAATATGAATATAGATATAGCATGGATTAATAAATCTATTTTATCATGCGTATATATTAGCGCTAATTCTATCGCATCGACTAATACGAAGCAATATGTGATAATAAACGAGGCAGAATAATAGACAAACGATCAAACTTGTTTATTAATAAGACTATGTGTAACTAATTAAGCCTACCGCTACATCTGGCATACCGTTTGCATGTTTTCCATCAAATTATTTAAAAATACTAATTAATTATAGTGGAATTTGTATGATAATATAGTGAATGCACGAATATACTAGATTGAGCTACTAACAGGTTTTAATCTAATACCGGATCACTTAACGTTTTAAGTCTACGTTTATCACTCTTATAGCAAAAAATCATGGAGTCTAGAGTAAGAAAGATTAGCTCTATGGATAGAAGTGACATCAAGTAGTGGTCACGAAACTGTCGCATTTGAATTCGAAAAAAAAAACGGTAAAAGCGCTTTTAAATACGTTTCCAGTAAACTGTTAAAACAGCGCTACAAGCGCTGTTAAATACGTATGTTCAGCACACTTCATCTACAACAGCTAACTTCATATCGTAGCTTGTAGTTTATTTTACGTCAGCGCTATTCTGAAAGTTTATTTTTATTATACAGCTGGACACTTTTACAAAATTTTCCGCTATATAAGTTGGTCCTCCTTACTCTAGGCTCCACGTTTAAATTGTTTAATGTTTGTTTTGCTAATATAAGGCCATTGTGAATTGTAAACGTTATTAAATGAAATCTTATAATGTACATTGTATTTTATCTTAGTTTTTAGGGTTCCATACCCAAAAAGTGCAAAATGGAAACCCTTAATATACCTCCACTGTTTGATGACTGTCAGAGAGCTCTAACTCTATCTGAGACGCGTGTTGTAGTAGCTACTTTTATAACAAATAACAAAAAAGTAAAAAAGTTAGATTCAATAGAGGGTCCCCATACAAGTATTATATACGTACTGAATCTCAGGCAATACCACCGAGCGATTTTGACTGAGGTTCAGTTTATCGCTCAGTGGTAGGAATCCTACATAGGCGAGTCCGACTCACACTTGGTCAGTATTTTTAAATTTTCCCTGTCCTGTGATATTGTACATAAAAGATTAGTAGTAAGTAATAACCAACGCTACAAACGGTTAACTTATAAAGATAATGGTAGGATTCAAACTACTAGTACTTACTAAATTTCGAAATTTGAAGAAATAGCTTGAATTTTTAAATAGCTGTAATTAGTCTTTATGTAAAGATAATCATACTTTGTAATAGAGTTTTGTAAAGCTTGAAGACTCTACTTTAAGAATATAAAATCGTTTTTTATAAAAAATTGCATTAATTATGTGTAAATTCAATTTAAAACAAAAAACGATTTTTCCCATGTTAATTAAATGGGAAACTAAAAAAACAATAGCGACCCCTTAGAGTTGAGCTATAGGGCTCGGGTTTGGTGAGATTTTTTTTATATCAAATAGAAACATTTGAGAGGGTATAAGTTAAAAAAAAATTAAAGATTTTGTTTTTGAATCACCCTAATATATATATATATATATATATATATATATATATATATATATATATATATATATATATATATATATATATATATATATATATATATTATATATATATTAGTGATGGGCCGAATTTGGTTTGAACCGAATTCGAACTTCGGCCGAACATTCGGTGAAAATAAGAAATTCGGCCGAATTTCGGCCGAACTTCGGTTAAATTTTGGGGCGCTTTCTTAAAAGCGACACGTCGTGACTTTTTTACGAATTTGCTTAAATTTTAATTATTTTATACTAGCTATTTACCTATTTTATTATTTACTACTATCTATTATATTGTCCGAGGCTTCGCTCGCATAAAGTAAGAGAAAAAGTAACCTATGTCACTCCATCCCTTCAACTATCTCCACTTAAAAAATCACATCAATTCGTCGCTCCGATTTGCCATGAAAGACGGACAAACAAACAGATACGCTTTCCCATTTATAATTTTAGTATGGATATATAGGAGATCGTTAATGGGTTTCGCAACGCACGTGAATTAGTGACGTAACAGCAAAATTTTGATACATTGAGTTACATTGTTCCAATTTAGGAATGGATTTTTATTTTTAACTTTCTGCTACGTAGGTATATAGACAAGGAAGTTACTGATTTTGCCCCGATTTTTGAAAATCGAGTTTTCACCAGATCTCCACGTTTTGAGGTCCTAGAAATCTTTTCCGATTATTTTCACAATGAGGTCAGCATGCCTGTATATATGTGTATGTGTATATGTAAACATCTCATAACTTTGTACATAAATAACATACATAAATAAATAACTTTGTATAATCTAAGTACATAAATGTATAGATTAAGTACAGAGTGCTAAGTGTGAGTTTTTCTTTTCGCATTCGATCGTGAGCGCGTTTGGAGTTTACTAGGAATTTGTATGTGATTTGTACAGCGGCACCTAGTGGTAAACGTGAGAAACCAGTTTACCATTAGATGGCGAAATTCCTAGTAAACTCGAAACGCGCTCACGATCGAATGTGAAAAGAAAAACTCACACTTAGCACTCAGAATCTAATCAGCTCTATTCCTACAAAAACTGCGTTCAATGCATTAATTGCATCAAAATCGATTTTCCGCTCAAGAGCTATCGTTGTCGAAAAACTTAAGAAAAGTGTTTTTTGATATAACTTGGTAATTTCTCTAACTAATTTTTTTTTGACCTTCCACAATAGTTTAGTGCTTAAAAAACTACGTCAAATTTAGTTTCAAGAAACGAAATGGAATCGAGTTTTCAAAAGTTTTTTACTTTTTTAATATTAATATTTTGTTGTTTACAGAAAACTTCTTAATATTTTTAAAATAACTTTCCGGCTAATACACTGCTTGATTTAAAAATCTAACCAGCATTTCTTTCTAAAAATCTGCGTCAAATATCGTAAATTGTATCAAGACCGGTTTATCCGTTTGGGAGTTATCGTTGATGAAAATTTGGGAAAAAGTGGTTTATTTATATAAAATAAGAGACTTTTTGACCAAAACTTGTTTGAAGGTCAAACCTTCTACAATATTATGGTACTTAAAACAATTACGTCAAATGTAGTTTCAAGAATCAAAATCGAATCAAGTTTTCAAAAATTATAACTTTTGGATAATAAAATTTTGCTGTTTACATAAAACTCACTTAATATTTTTAAAATAACTCTTAGGCTTATACACCGATTCACTTAAAAATCTAATCAACTTTTCTCTTTATAAATAGCGTCAAATACCGTCAATTGGATCAAAATCGGTTTATCAAGATTAATTATAACGAAAGTTTTTGAAAACAAATTTTGATATTACTTCGACATATTTTAGCCTATAGACTATGTAGCTCAAAAACATTTAAGAGCTCAAAAATTTCGTTGAATGCCATTTGAAGGATGAAAATCGATCATCGTTTTAAAAATATACAGCTTTTTAAAATTGCTGTCATTTATAACAAAAGTCAGAATTTTGAACCTTGAAAAAAAATGCTTAGGTATGATTTTGTTCCGTTGAGCGTAAAATACCTCAATTTAGCGGGAAGTTTCAAGGATAGCCTGCAGGGTCAAATGACGTACCTATTTTTGTACCTTTTTTTTCGACATTTTTTAACCTACCGATTTTGGAGCTAATAAAACCATTTAAAGGTAAAAATTACGTTGAATGCAATTAAAAAGATCTAAATCTTCATGTTTTAAAATATATGTATCTTCATCTATATCAAACTTTTGATTTTTAACTTCCCGCTAAGTATGGAACATTTTCTGACTATTTTCGTGATGACGTCAGTATGTCTGTATATATGTGTGTGTGCGTGTGTGTGTGAGAGAGAGAGAGTGTGTGGTTGTATGTATGTGTGTATGTAAACATTTCATAACTTTTGAACAGCTTGACCGATCGAAACGCGGTTAATGGCATTCAATTAGATTCTGCTAAACTTAGAATTCCCAACAATTTTAACCAATTCGGACTAGAATATTTTGAGAAATTTTGAAAAAATCGAAAAAAAAATTGACGCAACCTATTTTTTTAATATAACTTCAAGATTAATGTATCGATTGACTATAAAATTTTATCAGCTCTTTTTTTTAAAATCTGCGTCTAATGTAAGAGTTGTGGTCGATGATGTAGTGCTGGAGCAAGTGGATGAGGTTGTATATCTTGGATGTGCTTTTAGCAGGGATGGAAGGTACACCGCTGATGTTGAAAGAAGAGTGTGTGCAGGGAACAGAGTGAATGGAGCGTTAGGGAGATTACTTAATAGCACAATTTTAAGTCAGGGTGCCCGTCTAGCCCTGCATAATCATGTGCTTATCCCAACGCTATTGTATGGAAGTGAGAGTTGGGTATGTCAGAAAGGGCATGAAAGTAGAATCAACGCGGTCGAGATGAGTTCGCTAAGAAAAATATTTGGTGTGACACTCGCGGACCGGGTTCGTAATGCCGAAGTGAGAGAGAGGCTAGGTTTGAAAGAAAGTGTCGGTGTAAAGATGAGAAAGGGCATGCTCCGTTGGTTCGGACATGTAGAAAGAATGGTAGATGAAAGGTTAACAAAACAGATATACAACGCGAATGTGGAAGGATGTAGGTACCGGGGAAGACCAAGACTGACATACCACGATCAGATTGATCGAGTATTGTCCGAAGGTGGTGTCAAGAGTCTTCGCAACCGGCGTGTGTGTATGAAGAGAGTGATGAATGTGGAAGAAGCGAGACAAGCCTGCAAGGATCGTGATGTATGGCACTCGGTTCTCTCTGCCTACCCCGTAAGGGATCTGGCGTGAAGATATGTTGTTGTTGTTGTTGTTGCGTCTAATTCATAAATTGTATCATGATCGGTTAATCCGTTCGGAAGTAATCGTTGACGAAAAAATTTGGAAAAGTGTTTTTTCGACATAAATTCGAAATTTTTTCAAATACAGTTTCAAAAATCAAAATTAAATCAAGTTTTCAAAAGTTACGGCTTTTCAAATATTAATATTTTGTTGTTTACAGCAAACTTAGCATTTTTATAATGACTTTCAGACTAATATACCGATTGACTTAAAAGTCTAATCAGCTTTTCTTTCTATAAATTGTGTCAAATAAGCAAATTGCATCAAAATTGGTCGATTTATCTGGGATTTAGTAATATGGAAAATTCAAAAAAAATTTTTTTTTGATATTGCTCCGACATTTTTGAGTCTGTAGATTACGTAGCTATGAAAACATTTTAGAGGTCAAAAATTGCGTTGAATGCCATTCGAAAGATCAAAATCAATCATCGTTTATAAAATATAGAGCATTTCAAAAATTTTGAAATTACTGTCATTTACGACTTCTATGTACTAACGAATATTTGTAACAAATTTAAGATTTTTGAACTCTGAAAAAATCTGTGATATGCTACGATATAGATAAAGATCTAGTGGGAAGTTTCAGGGATGACCTGCTGGGTCAACTGTTTTACGGATTTTTTTCGAAAGTATAGTATAGCCTATGTTACTCGGGAATGATTTTAATATCTTTCTAATGGTGAAAGAATTTTTTAAATCGGTTTAGTAGTTTTTGAGTTTAGATGATACAATATATAAAAATATAGAATACAAATCTTTCCTCTTTATAACATAAGCGTAGATTTTAAGCAAAATAGTGCAAAAAAGATACTTTTTTCTAGTGCCGAATGTTCGGCATTTAAACCGAATTTCGGCCGAATGTCGAAGTTCGGTTCAAGCTGCCGAAATTCGGTTAAACCGAATGTAAAACGAATTTCGGCCCATCCTTAATATATATATATATATATATATATATATATATATATATATATATATTAGTGATGGGCCGAATGTGGCAGCAGCACAACCTTATTACTGTGCCAAATGTATATCTGTATTATTACTCTGACTCGAATGTGGAGAGTGGAGTACGCTGACGTGCGATACAACCTACCCGTACGAACGCTACCGGGAGACTGACTTTTCAGTTTTCAGTTTTCTGCGCGAGCGCTGTCCGCGAATGAAATGAAAATAAGGTTTTTATTGATGTAACATTTTAAAAGCAATAAATTGTCTGTAATAAAGTGAAAAAGTCATCAAAATCGTTTCAGTAGTTTGGAAGTTATAAGAAAATTTTTGCGTAAAAATAAAAGAGATATTCGATTTTTCTTCGTCAAAAATAACAATAAAATTTAAAATTTTTAAATTATTGGATTAACCGTTTAAGAGTAGTAGGCTTTCAAAGAGAAGTCTATTTCGTAGTTTGGCATATACTATCGTCTTAATACCTGTTCTGCTGTTAATGCTTGACAAAGAATAAAATATTAATATATTAATATTAATATTTAAATTAAATTTCTAGGTATATGTATTGCACGCCTACAAGGCCAAATATTTGTATCTGTAAGTATATAATAATAATATAATATTTTATTTACAATATTTAATGCAATAAAGATTTGATTGATTGATTGACTTACTGATTTTAATGTATGACCACGCACAAATTTTCATCACTTTAATTTTTTTTTAAAACGTGTTATTTACCTGTAGTAATCAGACCACCGTACATCGATGTCCTGCAGGGCACCTGTTAGGCCTGCCTTTATTTAGTATTCAGTGTATATTTAAGTGATTGGGAATCGTTAAAGAACGATAAAACGTACTTGTTTTTACATAGTAGGTGTAATTCTACCAAAGATACTTTTCGAGAACAAATGCTTAGATAGATATAATTCTACTGAAGATAAATACTCTTCAAGAATAAATGCAAGTTAATAAAAACTCATATACCTACGTTATAACTTTACTACGAGTAAATACCCAAGCACGTTGAAAATGACGCGTGTGCCTTTTCTAATCTATTTCAGCACGTGTGCTTGTACATGCTAATAAGTTACAAGTAACGCCATCTAGTGGTGACATCTATAAACTGCAATACTTTCAGTAACGCAATATTCAGCACGTTTAGCGTTATCGTTTTTGCAATAATCAGGGTCATAGCACATTATACCGGCAGCCTTGGAACCTTGCAAATATATTGTTATTTAAATGTATGTATAAAATCGTATTGGTTTGGACTATAAAATGAGAAGCAATATCTCTGTCTGACCAGAAAAGGTATACAGGTAGGTCGATAACATTATCAAAAAAAAAAAAAAAAAATATATATATATAAAAAATAAACATGTACTCAATGGTATTTTAAAATGTTTGTATTAACCCTTCAATTTCACTGAAATTTAGCGATCGACTTTAACTAGACATCATTTCGAGCCAGTGGCCGTGGCGCGGCGTCTATAATGTCGACACCTCTCTGTCTACCGACATGTTTTAGTTAACGTTTTGTGTTGTCATAGTAATATGTGAAATATCATTTAAGATTATTTATTTCGATCCAGGAAAATATATTTATTTATCTATAATATCTACAAAATAATAACATATAGGTAATATATGATTGTATTAAACTACCAAACAATGCCTTTGACGATCGGAAATGGTTTTTGAGACATACCGTAAATTTTTAACCCTAATATAAAAAAGTCAATAGCAGGCTGTCAATAAAAAGCTGCTACCATACAACTCAATTCAAAGCTCGTGTATTTAAAGTTAACCAAGAAACAAATTCGCGTCGCGTGTCGTCACCCAATTAAAATCGAATCAAATTCAAAACTAGTATATGCATACGTTTCGCTACGCCACCGCCCCGCCGAGCTGATTGTTTTGTTAACATTAGTGAATAGAAAATTCTTCATCAATACGTTAAATCCATGTAACGTGAGAAAATATAAAATCCTGTTTTTTCGTCATTGAAGCCATTTATAAATCTTTTTGACCTACTGTTGCTAACATGAATATACACATGATTATGTTCAAAGTCGAGACAATTATTACGTTTATTTGTGCACTATTTACGTTGTAGGCTGTAGCTCAGTGCGGCTGACAGCTGTCATTCAAATCACGCCTATCTACTTCCGTAATTTGTGGTCATAACATGTAAGCAAAGCAATGTCGTACATTAATGCTAGGAGAGCACGGATAGTGATGTTTCTTAGATCGTTTTACAATGAATGATTAGATATCGATCTTGCAAATAAATAAATCGACTAAATTTTCTATTTTATATGTATTATGTTTTTTATTTATGTAAATATGAATCTGTAATGTACTCGTATAAAATTGGAAGCAATTAAAATAATACGAATTAATAAAATATGTACATCATTAATGCTAATGTTAAATTAATAAACGACAAAAAAATGCATTTAAAGTTTGTAAATAGTGGTTTTGTCTAAACAAATATGCCGAAAAGAAATACGTGTTTCGTCACATGCACTAGCCATTAGTCGACATGGACAGTTTCTTCTCTCGAGCGCGACATATTACACGATATGTATCTTAAGCAGGCAAAATAGTCATACGTGCGTTCCTATGCTGTAAAAGTCGGTATGATGTGCGGTGACCTTTACAATCACGGTCCTTGGTTATTGCTTTTATTGCTTTTTACACGTGGAGGTTTATTATGTAAGCGATATGATTGTAACTAAGTACCTAAGAAACATTTATGTATTTTTTATTGTATATCAATTTATACTTACTAGCTAAATAGCTAATAGCAAATAAATATTTGCATGTTTGTTACTATGTTTAGTAAATAAAGTAATTCCCGCGTATCATAATGTAGCGCGGCAAGTCAGTACCGCTGAAGGGTCATAGTAGTGGAACTCTCTGTGTTGGTCCCGGGCTCCTTCGAAGGAAAGCCTTCCCTATCACCGCCTTACCTATTCCTGCCGCAATAGCGTCAGTGCTTGTTGTTGTCGTGTTCCGGTTTGGAGAGTAAGGTAGCCGGTGGTAAATAAACTTTTGCATGTGGCATTAGACCTTGCCACAAGATAGCAACACACCATTAACATTTTTGGTGTCTATATTCGATGGTTGTCTCTTTCCATCAGGAGACTCATGTGTTTGTTTGCTATCTTATGACTAATTATAGGTAAATGAGAGATCACAGAGTTCATTCACAAGACATGACAATAGAAGTGCATCTAATTCATAAATTTAGTGGGATATATTTAAACAAATATTTTTATATTATCTTGCAACAATAATATAAAATGCACTTCAATTCAATATTAAGTTCCTAATTTTAAATTTTGTCGGGACCTTTAAACATAACCCTGTGTAGCACGGAATTCAGATAACGCTATAATTATAAAAAGTTACATGTTGTCCAAATATTTGTTCTGTTGTTCTCGGTAGTTGCCCTCGGAATTAGATCACTTGTAAGAAATCTCTAGAATAATGTTCCACGATTTCGATGTGTGTGATCCAGGAAGCTAGAGGTCTTTGGCTCCCTACGGAATGCGCTCCGCGTGGGCGCAGCTCCCATGAACTCCGCTTTCCATTGATTTAACTGGCACTATCTTATCCTGTTCAATAAACTTATTATCTTATACCGAAATATTTAATACAAATTTTGAGAACGCGAATAACCCCTATAGTGTTATGTTTGAGATAATGTTAAATCTTGTAATTTTTAATTTAAAAAAGGGTATCTTCACGTCCGTATCCCTGAAAGGATAGGCAGAGTTACAATAAGTGCACTCACGATTAGCTGAAGATACTTAGTCCCATAATGTGATAGGTGGCAAGCCTATTGCCAACTGGGCACCTATTCAATACCGGGCACGTTGTTTTTATCAGAAAACTGATTTAAACATTTTTGATTTGCCTGACTCAGGAATCGAACCCGAGACCTCATGTGGTCACCGACACCGGACCACTAGACCACATAGGAAACAATTTTTATTTCAATCTACTCTATTATTATAAACAGGGAAGATTTCAGAAGGTATCGGTAAGATAAGCCGGACTTTATTCGCGTGACCCACAACATCACTTCATTTTTCTCAGTTGGATATTATAATAATAAAATAAAAGTTTTATTATTTTATTATTATAATATCCATAATCAATATCAATATTAAAGTATTAGCGGTTAGTAGGGTTAAACGTATGTTTTGATTTTCCCTGTATGAATATACAGGGAAAATCAAAACATACGTTTAACCCTGTCTCCTGCGTTAGTTTAAACTGTGTTGCAGGAGTCAGTACCTTCACCTGTCACAATCCAGTTACAAATTAGCTTTAGACAACATTAGTATCAAATTAGTATTAACAAATATGTGTGTTTGTGTGTGTGTGTGGTGTTTGTGGGTGTTTGTTTGTATGTGTGAGTGCGTGTTTATGTGTCTGTGTGTGTACTGGTGAAATAATTATGAAAATCGATTCAGTAGTTTTTGAGTTAAAGTTTATCCACTACAAACACATAATCATATCAGTACACATAAATAAATATCATATCTTTACAATTTAAGTAATGATATTAGACCGTGATCCGACGAACAAAGTTTTTTTTTTATTATTATCGATAGGTAAGCGCTTGACCTCGATCTCGCCTGATGGTAAGCTAAGATGAGGCCTAAGATGGAACGCACTTCCCTAGAAGGTACCTGTTCACTCTTCTCTTGAAGATCTCCAGATTGTACTCGTCCGGGAACACAGACTCAGGAAGCATGTTCCAGTCCTTTGCGGTTCAAATGAAGAATGTTGAATCGAACCGCTTTGTCCGGGTACGTGGAACGTCCACCATATAACGATGCCTAGATTCTGTGCACCTCGACGATCGATAGAAAAACGGGGATGGCGGAATTAAGTTTTGATTAAGGGGCTGAATCACCTTCATCCGTTGGAGAACACCGGAATTCTGTATCCCTACACGTGGCCCCTGGTTGGTGCTAAACAGGTGATATGGTGGGAGTGGGAGTAATATATACCAAGTAGTCATGATGATAATAACAGTTTGACCAATCGTTTGCCTTCTATGAAATGCAGGAAGGCAGGTTGCCCATTTTCTTGTGTGTTGTTCAAGTGTTTTATTAAAATAAACCTTTATTACAGGCACTTTTGACTGGTTGACATTTTTAGAATTACTTTCGGATCGGAACACAGCCACATACTGAGAAGATCCGCTGGAAGAAAATCAATGAGGTTGTCTTTTTTGTCTATTTTTTTCATAATTAATTTATTACCATGTTACTAGAATTATTTCATACTAGTTGCAGCGTGCAGCCTGCTGCATTATAAAAGTTTTTGGTGAATCCCGCGGGATTCACCTAATTTTTCTTCTTTTCATCATCTATCTGTGTGCCAAGTTTCATTCAAATCCGTCCAGTAGTTTTGCGTGATTGAGTAACAAACATCCATCCAAACATCCAAACTTTCGCTTTAACTTTTTAAAATATTAATAATCAATAATGTAGATTAAGAAATATGAGATTGGTATGAGGAGCAATAAATCCCAGGCTTTTTGTTATCTTAATAATCTGCGATTTTATAATACCCTTTTTTATATACACACTTTTGTTCAAACATATTTAATATTTGTTTGCAGGTAAAATTGCAAAATCGCGTAGTATACAACTACGTAGAACTAACTCTCTATGGCGATTTCGATTCTTATTTGCGATAATCTAGAGCTTTGTAAATTTTTCCTTAGAATTTGCATTGGCACGGGGATGTTCACACCACTACTAAACTTGGAGCTGCTATTGAGATTTTTTAAAGAAATAAACTACAATAACACCTTCCAGATTAAATCCGGAACTTTATTAGGGAGCGTTTGCAAAAAAAGAAAAAAGATTTGTTAATTTTCATTTATTTATAACATAACCACTTCAATGTAGTCGGATAGCAGATTGAACACAAAATATTATAAAGTTGATTATTCAGTAATTCATAAACAGATTTATTTAATTCATGCTCACATTATAATAGCGTGTTTCGTGACGCACCGTTCAACCGTGAAGGACAGGTTGCTACAGTGTGCTGTGATTTGACGGCTGACTTCTAACCGTTCAACAATCCTACGTACAAGTCATAAGCGTAGAGCCTTGTGTGTTAATTACCATCATAATTTTAATGTTAATATCAGATAAAAGTTTTTTTTCTTGTTCATCGTCCAGTGATGGTTTTTTTAGTGCAGATAGCGATAGTGAATCTGCAGACCTCTCTTTGCCTGAACAATTATCATCTTTTTTTGCCAAGTATCCTAATGACTTCAACGTTGTGCATATAAATGCTCAGAGTATTCCTGCCCATTTCACGGATCTGCTGATGACCTTTGGTGATAATAAGAAGCTAGACGCGATTCTCATCTCGGAATCCTTTCTAAAGCCATCGCTCCCCAGTTCTCAATTTTCTATTCCAGGTTTTAAATTAATTAGAAATGACAGAATAGGTAAAGGGTGTGGAGGTGTTGCCATTTACCTACGAGAAACCATTCCCCATAAAATAATTGTCACTTCTCCAAGCGAATACAGTGAATCTATTGAATACATTTTTTTAGAAATAATACTCAACCACACGAAGGTTCTTTTATCTGTACTTTACAGCCCATCTCTTAACATCAATTATTTTCCAGCATTGGATTCGGTTCTTGACGAGTTACGACCTTTTTACGACCATGTCCTCCTCCTTGGTGATTTTAACACGTGTCTTCTTAAGGACGATTCTCGTGCTCGCAAGTTACTTTCAATTTTGTCTTCTTATAATTTATATTCTCTGCCCCTATCCGCTACTCATAAAATTCCCAACACAGCTCCTTCACTATTAGATTTAATAATTGTATCCAATCCTGAACACGTTAATTCACATGGGCAAACAGCTTCATGCTTTTCTTACCACGATCTGTTATACATGTCCTATCGCGTTCGTGTTCCTAAACGATTAACTAGTCACTCTGTTTGTCGTTCATATAAAAATTGTAACATTGATAATCTAGCTCGTGATATCAATGCTGCTGATTGGACACCGGTATTTAATGGAAATAATGTAGATGATGTTGTTCAGTATTTTAACAAAACGTTACTTAATATTTTTGATGTCCATGCTCCTATCAAAAAAATAAAAATAAAGCATAATCCCGCTCCATGGATAAACAATGATATAAAATCTGAAATATTAAAGCGTGATAGAGCTAATCGTCACTACAAGAGGTACCCTTCCGAACGTAATTTTAGTAATTACAAGAGACTACGTAACAGGTGTACTCAGCTTTGTCGCGCAGCCAAACGTCTTTATATCCATGATACTATTGCGAAATCTGATTCAGGGCAAGCATGGAAATTTCTAAAAACCCTTGGTGTTGGCAGAAATTCTCCATTTTCAAATAGTAATATTGATATTAATTCTCTCAATTCACATTTTTCAACCCCTCCTATTTCCTTGGATATAGCCACTAAATCCAATACATTAAATTACTTATCATCTATTCCGTTAAAACCATTTCCCCAGTTTAATTTCCAACTTGTTACCGATGAGGAAGTTATAAGGCATGTTCGCTCAATTTCATCCACTGCTGTAGGTAGTGACTTTCTATCCTTCAAAATGATTTCGCTATCTTCCCCTATGATAATTCCAATATTAACATCTATTTTCAATTTATCCTTAAGCAGTAATACCTTTCCTTCTGCTTGGAAAACAGCTCATGTCCTCCCGCTCTCAAAAGTTTCTAATCCTTCTTCTCCATCTTGCTATCGGCCAATATCTATTCTCCCATTTCTCTCTAAAGTATTAGAGCATATTGTACATACTCAATTATCGGATTACTATGTAGCCAATAACTTGTTGAGTTCTTTCCAATCAGGATTTCGTAAAGGGCACAGCACAGTTACAGCTCTCATTAACGTATCTGAAGATATTCGTGCTTCTATTGATGATCAAAAACTTACAGTTGCTGTGCTTCTTGATTTTAGTAGTGCCTTTAACTCAGTAGATTTTGATATACTACTAGAAGTTCTACGCTCCCGTAACCTTTCGTCCTCTGCTGTTGCCTGGTTTGACTCATACCTCCGAGGGCGATCGCAGTGTGTTCGTGTCAACGACACGTTTTCTGATTCACTACAACTCACTGCGGGCGTTCCTCAAGGTGGAGTCTTATCCCCTTTACTTTTTACGAGTTTTATTGATGCCATCTCTACAATTATAACAAGTAAATTTCATTTATATGCAGATGACCTTCAGCTGTATTGCCAAGCAGGTGTCATGGATATAAATGATGCGGTCAGTGCCATCAATCGAGATTTAGATGCGATTCATGCTTGGGCAACTTCAAACGGTCTTTTAGTAAATCCCTCTAAATCCCAAGCGATTATTTTTGGTAATAGATATATGCACAAATTGTTAAATAACCTTAATATTCTTCCAATTGTTTACAATGGCACTCGAATTCCTTTCTCGCTTACCGTTAAGAATTTAGGTGTTATTTTTTCTAAAGACTGGTCGTGGGAGGCTCATATCAACAATATTTGCAAAAAAGTTTACTTTTCTTTCCATTCTCTGAAGTCATTGCAACATTTGCTACCGCTGAAAACAAAGATTACTTTAATGCAAACACTGATTCTCCCAATAATTGATTACGCTGACTCATGTTTTCTTGATGCCACTGAAGGGTTAGTAGATAAACTTGAGAGGATGCAAAATTTGTGCATCCGTTACATTTTTGGTCTCCGTAAATATGATCATGTTTCGGAATTCCGTGTTCAATTTAAGTGGCTACCCATACGTCTTCGCAGGAATACTCATCTTCTTTGTTTACTTTATAATATTCTTCATAACCCAAGGTCCCCAATTTATCTTCGTGAGCGTTTTCACTTTCTTCATTCCCCGAGTAGTAATTGTCGTGCTAATGTCAGTTCTCTCTTACGTTACCCTTCCTTCAAATCTAATTTTTTCTCTAATTCCTTTTCTGTTCAAGCAGTTAGGCTGTGGAATTCACTTCCATCTAACATTCGTACCAGTGAATCGTTATCCATCTTTAAAACACGATTACATGATTATTATTTGACGCGAAAGTAGTTAGCAAGTTAACTGTGTAATTTTTGTATTATTTTTTGTTTTATTTTCTTGTCTTTTAAAGTGTGTTATTTTTTTGTCTCTTCTTTTTAGTTTTTTTTTGTTTGTTGTTAATAGCTTTTAAGGCCACATTTGATATAAATTGTATGCTTTATTATTATGCCGTGTTAATAATATGTGCACAAGTGTCTTTGTTTGTCTACTGTTTTCTACATATGGGTTAGCTGGAAGAAATCTCGATATGAGATAAGCTCGCCTTTTGTTTTAATATACATCATTTCATTGTTTACTGTAAATGTTTTGTGTACAATAAAGTGTTTAATAAATAAATAAATAAAAATAAAAGTAATTTAAAAATGGAATCGTTTTCAAATATCTGTTAACTTAATACCCATATCTTAAAAACTACTCAACCGATTTTGAAATAACTTCAACTGCTCCCTCAGTTGAAGTACTCGTATATTTGGTTTAAATAAAAATGAATCATCTTGATATGACTTTTCGTTCCCGAGAAAATCGTTGGCAAACATACTAACATACATACACTTATGAAGTTTAGTATAGGTGTTTCGACGCCTATATAGATCGTCTAAGTCAAATATTATTCAATTCCAATGATATTAAATTCGTACATATTAAACTGATACCTTCTACCGCCTAACTATCGCCGATTTTCCGCTGGTTGAAAACAATATATATTATACTAAGCAAGAAACAAATAAGAATATACAATGTATTCCCCCGTGTCGGTCCGGGCTCCTTTGAAGAATAGGTCAACTACCGTTCTGCCAGGCAGGTCGTATACGGCGACTGATTGGCTATGAAAGTCACTACCATCGTGGCTACTAGGTGGTAGAATTATGTATTGTTTCGCCCGGGTCTGGTACCATCACCTTACCTATTCTTGTCGCAATAGCGTCAGTGCTTGTCACTGTCGTGTTCTGGTTTAGAAAGTAAGGTAGCCGGTAAACTTATGCATTTGGCGTTTAAATCTCGCACCATTAACATCTTTGGTGTCATAGATAATGGTTAACTCTTTAGACCCATGCTTGTTTGTTATCTTATGAGTTATGATATAAAAAAAATAAACATATAAATTTGTTATTAATTTCGCTTTCAGATTCTTTTACACATTTGGTATATAGCACGTATAATAAAAATATTGTATGTTGCGTAGATTGCAGCTAATTAGCAGCATCTTATACAATATAGCAAGCAAATAAGCTCTTTAGCTAAAAATAATGTATACTGATATGACCGCCCCATTTGTCGAGTGGTTAGCGAAGCTGACTACGCATCGTTGATGCGTGGACGTGGGCTCGATTCCCGACAGGGATAAACCATAACATTTGTATAATGGTATATAGGTGTCGTATCATAGGTGTCGTATTTCTGAGTTGGGGTGTGTATTAAATATATTTGAGTATTTATACATACTAACTGGTGAGTTACCTTCGATACTTCTGGAGAGCACTCGGTACTCGATTATCGTTAAAATGAAATAATAAAATTAGGAACTTAAGGTTTAACCAATATTTCTCTAAAAATAAGTGAAGTGTGAATGTTATACTCTCTAGTACGCGCTAGTCGACATCAAGGACATAGCGCCGCCACCCCCCGCTATTCTGTGTTGATAGCGCGCTATGCGACACGCGACACGTGCGTATGCGCGGTGTCCAATTATGGTGTAGGTTATATATATATATGTATATATATATATATATATATATATATATATATATATATATATATATATATATATATATATATATATATAGGGTTCTCGGTGTACTGTTTACTAAGTTTACTAAGAAGTAGTTTAATATTTATTTTTGATGTTATTTTTTTCTGATCATACATGATCGCCAACTATCACGTCCATAAATATTGAAGGTATGTATTAGTAGATTGACATTAATATTAGAAACAAATTATTTACTAACTTAGGGTTTAGATCAATTTGTGTAATTTGTCAGTGATATTCATTCATTTATCACTGTATAGTATAAAACAAAGTCGGTTTCTCTGTCTGTCCCTATGTATGCTTAAATCTTTAAAACGGATTTTGATGCGGTTTTTTTAATAGATAGATTGATTCTTGAGGAAGGTTTTACTCTTCACTCTTTTTCTCTACACTCGATTGACAGATAAATTTGTAGTAAACTGAAGTGTCCTATTGCGATCCCATAAGTAATCCGAGCAGCGAAAATATATTCATTTTTATATACTACAAGTCGCATATTTTATTAATAACAAAACCGAAAAATAATTAAATTTTCCAATACTTTTAATGCTTACTTCAAATCGCTGCACTTAAATTTTGTACCAAGCCCCAAATCGAGTATCGGATGTCCCTCCAGGTATTTGTGCTATCGCAATTGCGTCTTGGTTAACATTATATTGACACTTACCTTGCATTTAACAAATGAAAAAATGATTTTAATATACAATTATGGAAGGTACTCCCTCCCTACTCTATACGCTGGTCCCCAAGTGAAGGCCCCTTACCTATACGCTGTACATTCTAATACAGCGAATAGGTAAGGGATGGTGTAATAAAAAATTAGGAAGACATACCGTTTTTACATACTAGTCATGATAGCAATTCTTTTTTTGTGAGAAATGCAAAATTTTCGATTTATGATTTTTTATATTTTTACTCTACGCAATGTAAAGCGTACATTTAAGTTGTATGGTATAATAATTGCTTATTTTGTGTATTTACTTTTATTATATTATGTTTTTAGAAAAAAAACACCATAGAGTTTTAAAATAAATTAAATTATACAAAGTCAAGTTCAAAAAGTCGTCTAAAAAATTAAAAAATAATCCCACTCAAATTTCCAACAGTTTCCGACTGGATCGTGGTCTGGATTCGATTTACGATAGACCGTCCTTTACACCCTGTAAGTTGTATAAGTGTCAAGCTGTACACTTAAGTTTTTTTTAATACAATTAAGTTTTTAATGGCGCTGGTGTGGAATAAACTACGATTGAAGATGGAGTGCCATAGTTTGATTATAGGGTCATCATCTGTTAGTAGCTCCGCCCTACACTCTTCTGCGCTATCCACAACATGGACGTATTCTAGACCACCTAAGTCCGTAGGCTGGTTTGACGTTTGAACGATGAATGAAAAACGTTACCATCGTAATATAGGCACGGCTGTGTCCATGATACAGCCACAACCCGTTTTATTTCGTTCCGATTGGCAGGGTAAGGTAGACTTATGCATGTGGAATTCTACGATAGCAACGCACTATTAACATCTTTGGTGTCTATAGGCGAGTTTTCTCTTTTCATTAGTAGAGCCTTTTGCTTGTTTGCAATCTAGTGATAAGAAAACTAAGTTCTGAATTCCAATTAAATTGAAAAATCCCGGAAAAATTATAAATTAATTTATTGAAGAATGCATCATGGTTGAGTGATCTAGCATTAAATGCAATTTTCAATTGCATTTAATGAAAGTTAAATTTAGGCATCAACAAGAATGAAGACATAAAAGAGTATTTATATAATATATATTGGTAACTATGTATTTTAGTATAATATATTTGTCTATAGTTATGAGTATATGTATTTTGTTCTTATATATTGATTTATTTGTATTCATGTAAATTTATTTGTATTTATTTATATAATTATATTATGTATGTTTTATGTGTTTTTCATTGTGTGAGTTTTGTTTTCACATAATTAATGTGTTTCACTACTACATACTAAATTAGTACTAAATTAAGTTCCTATATATTATATTTTTTTCTCTTCATTCTATGTGCACCCCTTGCGCCTTCTCTGTACTTTTTGGAGGTCGACTGTCAGAGAATGCTCTTGGGCGTTAAGTCTGCCTGTGCAAATGTATGTGTGCAACATTTAAATAAATAAATAAGAATGCTTTTACATTTTCTTATTGATGTTACGAATCACCTCAATATTTTGAATTACAAATTGCAAGGCAAACATTTTTCATTAATATTTTTAGTTTGATAAGCTGATTCAAAGCAAAATTGTATGAGAGTAACATACATTTTTATAATAATGTTACTTTTTAGTACCATGTACAATGTACATGAAAGTAACATCGCCATTTGCTACGAAAGTAATATACATTTTTATAATAATGTAAAGTTTGAGTACCCTGCACAGTGCACATGCAAGTAACCTTACCATTTACCACAAGAGTGGCATACATATGCATTATGCATGCATGTAATACATTTTTATAATGACGTTAAGTTTGAGTATCATTTACGCGAAAGGTTAAATTTGTTATTACTAAGGCCAATCTTAATTTGCATACAGAATTACAATTTTCATGTGAAACTGAGGTTCTTAGTGAATTATTCGAGCCACTGGAGCGGCGATTTCCTATTTATGGCTCCCCGCTATTGTGCTTTTATTTGTATCAAGGTAGTGAGCGTAAAGAAATACGTGTTAGATAACTTTGACAGTGCAACCACTAAGAGTATGATGTAGGCGAAATGCAAATTTAACATTTTTGATATTTTAAGTAATTATCAAATATTTAAAATGGTTTGCCATAGATCAATTTATAAATAGTAAGTATAATATTATTTAAAAAAGTATCTTCACGCCCGTATCCCTGAAGACGTAGGCAGAGGCACATGTGAACTCACGATTAGCCGAAGATACTTAAGTCCCACAATGTGATAGGTAGCCAGCTTATCGCCGACCAGGCACCCTTCAAACCCGGGTAACGCTCTTTTTAACAGAAAACTGACGAAACATATTTTGTGGTTTGCCCGGGAACCCGGAACCTCGTGTGATCAACGCTGACACCGGGCCACTACACCACAGAGGTGATAGGAGTGCATTATACTTATTAATTAATATATTTAAATTATTAATTAAGTCAAAAAGTTATTCAAAATCTCCTGTATCTAATATAACAAATGGTAGTTTTATTTAAAGCCAAATTACACAAAATTTTTGAAAAAAATTGTTTTCTGACAACATTTACAGGGTTGTTTAATTTATAATTTTACAGCTTGGAACATAGGTACAAAATTTATAGGTACAACTTATGTACGATTTTCACAACACTGTTTAATCAACTCGCCCCTAAATATTCAAAATCTTAATTCGAACTCCTATGTAATACCCACAATTTGGACCTCCGATCATCTGAGAATCTCACTCTGTCCATCCCTTTACACCGTTCCAATTTTTTCTCAATCTCATACACAGTGCATGCTGCTCGAATGTGGAATGAGCTGCCCTTAACGTTGCGTCAAGCGAATGCTAAGATCTCGCTTAAACAAAATCTGAAAATGCATTTGCTAAATTGTAAGTAGGCACTAGCATATTTTTACATCATCTCATACTTCGTAGAACAAGTATCTAATATGTATATTTTATTTATGTATTTGTAAGTCTGTATGTATTTATGTATGTATTTATAAGTATTTGTGTAAGTTTCCGTTATGTGTATGTATTATAAATTTCCATATTAGTTTACATAGTGTATGTAGTATATTTTATCATTTGCTTAGGGCTACATAATATGTCATTACTATTTAGATGCCGCGCATACCTACTTTCTGTTGGCCTAAAGGTTGACTGGAGGAGAATGCCACTAGGCATTAAGTTCGCCTTTTGTACAAATTATCTTAAGATGCACAATAAAGTTGAAAAATAAATAAATAAACATTAGAGATTCGCTATTTAAGAATTGCGATTAAATTATTACTAAAATAGGCTATTTCTTGATTTTTGACTATTGATTGTGGTACGAGTGAGATTAACTATGTGAACTTTAGAGGAAATTTAAGCGAAACTTTGTTTTTTGGAATAGGGTTTAAACCTTTTTCAATATATAAGTTTTTTTTTAATAATGATTATTTTAGATTAGGCACTCTTACTGTTTCACAATTCACACCCTATATATTTGTTGTTAATTAACTAACCAATCGGTTCCACAATTTCAATGATACAACTATCATTAGGGCTAGTTTGGCTATTTAATTTACAACAAATATATAGTGTATGAACTATGCAACAATGCAATGTGAGAGCGGGCAATAGTGTTTTATTTAAAATAATCATTATGATGAAAATAGGGTGAAGTAACTACAGACCTAAACCATTATTAATAAGTGATTTTTATGATATTGTTGCTGATTTATAAAAACATGTTAATAGGAAACATAAAAATAATTTAATTAAGATAACAAAATACTTAAGAAATTTAATCAGACAAGGTCAAAGACATAATATATAGGCAGGTTGATATTATATACCTACATATTTTATATTTAACAATTAGGAGGTGGGATTACTCCAAACGTTTTTATCATTAATGATGGTCATAAAAGTCTAGCAATTATTTTTGTGAGTCATGAAGAGTTTTATTGTCATTATAACATTTTTTATTATATGTATTTTTTATGTCGTATCTGAAGGCATATTTGTGAGTATGCCACCTAATGGATAGCAGTCAACATTGCCCATGGATATTTGCATCACGAAAAGTTAGTTTTTAATGCAATACCGTCTTCTGAAAAGTTTGTTGACCCTCTTCTTAAGAACGCTTATATACGTATCAATGCTCTGTAAGTCTGTGTAAAATAAGCTTATCCAGATATCGTATAAAGAAAGTTCGAGCAAATCAGGCAATCGTAGATGACCAATAGTATCAATGTTTTCTTCCGTTCGCCTGCCCGGGTATTTGGTATCACCGCCTTATTTATTTCTGCCGCAATAGCGTCAATGCTTGTCATTGTGGTGTTTCAGTTTGGAGGGTAAGGTAGCCGGTAGAATTATGCATGTGGCATTGATATTCTGTCTCACGGATAGCAACGCAACATTAAATCTTGGGTGTCTATAGGCAATGGCTTCTGTTTCTATCAGAATCTGAGCATGTTTACTATCTTATGATATAAAAAATACGATCGTACATAGTTATCAATAAAATCTGCCAAGTTCTTAGTTTGAGTAATATTGGTATATCAGTACGTAGAATATGTTTCGCTCTCGCAAACACATTTAGCTGTGTGGTGCATACCGGCTGTGAGCACAATCGGGCGATGTCTTTCCAAACGATCACGCTACTTTCTACACTGTGAAAATATGTATTGGTCGCAGTCATTGTTATATGAATTCGTAGCAGCTATTACATTCATCCGAATATACGATAGCTATTTGAAAATAATCACAATCATATTGTTTTACTAAACTTTTCTTTCGCAATAGGAAGGGTTTAACAAGATATTCCCTTATTATTTTTCCATGTTAGTTCGGGTGCACATACCACATGAAGACACGTTGGGAAAGGAACGTGTGGATGCGCATATGAGCAAATGCTTCTACCACTGTCAAACATGTCATACATTTGTAGATATATTATTTCGTGTGAAAATATGAATAAGCTATGTTGTACTATTACCTATATCGTACCGATTGAGATGAGAAGGTTTAAAATTAACCTTGGAATGATTTTATTTCATCGGTAAGTAGTGTAACTCTGTATTTCTGGGTGTAAATACAAGCTACACTGAAAAATTAAGAAATGGATTTGAAGGGCCATCCATTTAATATCCATTTATTCCGTGTTCGGGTCTCTTCTAAAGAATAGGACGTATGTCCTTTTACCACATAGATCTTTATCATAATGGTGTGTGTAGTAATCACCACTTATCCGCTCATACCGCCAGCCATTTTTGCATTTTTTCGCAAAAAAAAAAAAACACGGACGGTTACGCGCACACGTACCGAGTTCGTTCCGGTGGACCGTCGTCACAAAAATGGTTTATGAGTTGTTTGGATTGAATCCGATACTGTAAAGCGTATATTTTTTAAGACGTCTTGAGCACTGCAGTACACTGGTGTGAGAATTGTTTAATTTAAATGGCTTAAGCTACAAAATAATTCAGGTGTAACACGACACTTTGAGAAAAATATGACTACTTATTAGTCGAGGATTTTTAATTTAAAAAGTAAATCGATGACCTATACTTTTTATATTTTTTTTATATAATTGGTAAACATGTACATACGGAAAAAGTAAACAACATATATTATAGTACAAAAATATTTATTTACATAAATATATTTTTTTTTCATAATTAATATGTAGTTTTTTTCGTAATTTTTAAATAATTTATTTCTTTCTCAATTTTACAGCTATGTTAATGTTTTTAAATATTGTTTAGGATATTTCACATTCACATCATATGATTTTTTTGAGATCATAGATATGAACACTAAAATTTACGAAAATAAGTAAAAATAGGTACCGTCATACCCAAAGCGCTGGTATCATCAAGTTGGTCGTTAACGAAATATATGTTTTATTAATTGATATTTACGGTTTTTTGACAAAATTATTATCTAAACTGTTAGATCTTGAACTAATCTTTATTGTAAATAAAGTTTACCTGTTGATTAATACGCCAAAACCCTACTAAATTAACCTGTATCATAAGCTGCAACCAACACATAGCACACAACACGAATCAAAATGGCGGACTAATTTCTTTTTCCCCAAGAGCGTATTTGAAAAAGAATGCCAATTTGATGTTATTCTTTACAATGTTTTGTTCGAAAACGATAAAATACCAAAGAGTATTGTAATAAAACTGGTAGTGAGAATATTGTTTTTGTTAATGAAGTTAGCGTTGGTCCCTATAAAGACCATAGTGTATTAACGGAATTTCTCAGAGTGAAGTGATGTCAATTTCAAAGTGAAGTGAACGGTTGTTAATGTCTTGGCCTGTTTCGTTATCGCCGCCTAACATTTACCTATCACAATAACGTCAGTGCTTGTCACTGTTGTGTTTAGAGGGTTAGGGATGTTACCAGTTTTGAGGGTGAGATAGCTGGTAAATTATTGCTTGTGGTGTACGGACAGTAATGCACCATAAACATTTTTGGTGTTTATAAGCGATGGTTTTCTCTATCCACAAAGAGAGGCATCTGTTTGCTTGGTACCCTATAACGTAAAAAAATACAATATTAAAACATTTAGGAAAAGTGTAGTGATCGATAATGGATGCGTGTGAACCAGGTTTGAATCTTGGGTTGGACAATTGGTTGTTAATAAGTTTTTATTTCGATGCTAGGTCTGAGGTGCCCGATTTCCGATAGCTTAGCCAGCTGCCACAAAATGGGACTTAATATCGTTGTCTAATTGTAAGTGTAGTGGCTACATCTCGGCGTATCTCTTTGGAGATATAGACGAGACGGTATTATTTTTTACTTTTTAATTTAACGAGGTTCAAAGCAGGCAGGCATTTGTATATTCGTTTGCCAATTATAGTGTCACGGCGCGGCGGGGTAAAATAATTAAATCGATTTATTTAATTACTTACAAAATGTTAACTTACATCACTTAAGTGTTGTATATACTGTTTACAAAAGTAAATCTTCAGTAATAATTACCTATACAAAGCAACACACGTATGATACGTGTCGGTAATACGTCATAGATTGCGCGTCAATCCGCGCAAAAATATCATAATTCTGAATTAATTCTAAACTTGGAAATAGTGTTATGTAATTCCTTTTAAACGAGTTTTTTAACAGCCAAAGAGTAATAATGATTTTATTTTAGTATGATCACGCCTGATTTTCTATCAGGGTAGGCAGAGTAAACCAAAAGACTATTAGCTATAAACGAGACTCTTGCGAGGTTCAATTTTATCCGCAGGTATCAGGTTAGCTCAGCAGTTAGCATTATTTCTCAAGTATGTCTTGAAACCATCTCCGAACTAGAGTAATTATTTTTATTAGTAGATAAAAAATAAATGAACATTTACAGATAAATAGAGATATGTTGACAAATACAGGGCAGTTTTTATAAAGCGATCGAGAGCGATACTTGAAGCGACCCGTGCGAAGCGAAAAGTGTTTTATTGTGTAGTCGGTTAAGTTCAATGATAGTAGTTACAAATTCCACGAATCGATCTTCCTCCAAAGTAATCGAACTATTGGCTTATGTATGTCTACGATAGTAACATAGGCTTGCAATTATAAAATAGCGAAATGAAATAATAATAATAATAATAAATGTTTTATTCCAACCAACAGGGATCATACAGGTTGTTAATACATTTATATAACTTAAACCTATTTGTTATTAAACTTGACAATAAGGACAGGATCGATTTGTCAGTACGTAAATCATACAACAGTGATTCAAGTACTGACAATCGAACCGCTCAACAAATTGGAGGTGGACCGATTTCTACGCAACAAGGATGTGCACCGCTTTCGCATAGTCGTGTAGAAGCAGTCTAGCCTGACGCGATGCAGCATCGTGGCGGCCCCATCAGCATCCTAAAGGCATTATTGTGCTGCGCACGTAGAGCGTTATGCTGCTTTTACCTATAATCAATCCACAGGCTACTCGTGTAAAAAGAGGTGCAGTATGCTCTAAAAAGAGTAATTTTAACTGGAATAGAGCACCGAGAAAACCTGTGGATGATCATATTCGCTCTAATAGACAGCGCCTGCCTTTCTTTATATATATATATATATATATATATATATATATATATATATATATATATATATATATATATGCATCGTTTTTTAGGTCTGAGGAAATAACATGGCCGAGATATTTATAGTGGTCCCCTCTCGTGAGAGGAGTTCCGTAAAACTTTATAGGTGGTACAGTCTTTAAACACTTGGATTAAGAAATATACTATTACCTATCCATACTAATATTATTAATGCAAAAGTCTGTTTGTAGTATACGCTTTCACATCTAAACTTCTAAACCAATTTTGATAATATTTGGCATGGAGATAGTTAGGAATAAAAGCTTACACGAAACACTCTTTTGACGACATGTCTACTCACGGGCAAGGCTCCGCAGGTCAGCAAGTAATTATATAATTGTACTAGCTTTTACACCCGTTGCTTCAACAGAAAAAATATTAACCACGGAAATTTGTATGGATCATTTGGGTAATCACGTTTTCTCACTGTGTTTTTTCCATTTTTCCTTAAGTCGGTTAGGCTGTTTTTCAATTATAATCAGATATACAGAAAGTGAGTGACACAAGTAGACGAAAGATGTTTCGCAAAAGTGATTTCATATCACGAATAATAATCACAAAAAAATTAAATGTACCGACAGACACTACAGATAGTAGTATAGGTAGGTATCAAATCAAATTAAGAACTACGTACTTAAGTATTATTGTTATGTGTAACCCAGCTAACCACTGTTACGTTAAAAATGTTTCACATACACACATTGTTAGTGAAATGTTTTCTATTTTTCAATCGCACTGTTCCGCCTTTCAATACTTTCCTATACTAATGTGATTCTAAACCACTATAACAAGCTCCATTCTAATACAGTTAGCAATAGCGGAGTTATACGTATTAAATGGTGCAGTAATATAAGACTAGGGGCCTACATAATATGGTTTTGCTTGGCGGAAGGCGCCTGGAGTCCGGACAATGGCCGACGATCTGCAGTGTTCCCAGCTCATTACGTATTTTGTATAAAACTTCTTTAGATTAGTTGTGAGAATTTTTTCACTTCATTTTTTAATTTGCGGAAATAATGTCAATAACACAGAAGTACATTGCCGCTTTGATATGACGTTAATTAAGTTTTGCTAAGTTATATAATATATTCCTGTTAGTAAAGCCTCAGATGCTGATTACTGAAGAGCAAATTTTTTTTATGACCGATTCCTTCGTATATTAAATAGATGATAGCATGTCACAGACGAAGAAAACTAGTTATATAGCAAATTTCCGTGAACTTTTAAGTGTACCTTTGCAATGCCACTGAAAGCATACCACACTCAACGTGTCGTATTCGTAGTATTCGTGTCTCCTGAAGATGCTTCGGTCGTGAAGTGTAACGTGCGTTGATTGTGTATATTGTGTGCTTTTGTGCTTGTGTTGTCGTGATGTAAAGTGTGGTGGACGAGGGTGGATTACTGTGCCGCTGGGTTCTTCATTATTGTTCAGATCTACGATAAGTATATTCCATTTCTTTCACCGCTTTTAAAAGTTCGCGGAAATTTAAAAAATAAGTAGTTTTTTTTTGTCTGAACCATGGATTTCCGCAAATTAATGCCTGAATCTATAAAGATAGCATGTCTATCCAAATTATTGTTTTAAACGACTTCTTAGTAATATCATTTTCCTAATACGTACATTGTATGTTGTATTTATTATATATACCAGATTGACTGGTAAACAAATTTACACAATGAATGGCCGGATATTTGTCATATGTAACGAATATGATAAAAAAGTAATATTGATTAAATACGTAGTAAACTACGACGAAATTAGTACAGTAATATTAAGAAAATATGGTCACCATGTGAGCGATAGCGGCGCGCTAAGTAGTCTGTCTATTCACGAGTTTGTAAACAACGAACTTTGATATCTCACTGCTTCTCGAGAAAAGTGTACAATATCTAAAATTTTATATACAAAATTATTAGTACCACCGGTTCTTTATTTTATCCCCTCATTCCCGATCTGATCCCCTTATTTTTCCGGAATAAAAAGTAGCCTATATGCTATTCCAGGTCATCAGCTACCTGTGTGCCAAATTTCATTAAAATACGTTCAGTAGTTTTTCCGTGTTTGAGTAACAAACATCTATCCATCCAAAAATCCATCCATCCCAACATCCAAACATTCAAATTTTCGAATTTATAATATTAATTTATAATTTTAATAGAGGTAGAATTAATATAGCTAAGCCTACTTCCGAAATTCACCGCTAAGACAGCTAATGTTAAGTATAAAATTAGCGCGATTTTGCATCCCTCTCAAAGACGTTTTTAGTTGTGACCAAATTGTGACTAAGATTTCGTGAAGTGTATACGCTGTTTGTCTTAATGGTGATGAAAGGCAGTAGATTTTTTTAATGCAAACGAAAGTAATGTTTTTGAAGGGTAACAGTATCGTAATTTCGCGGTCTTCTTCGACATTACAATTGTTACTACGACTGTTGCAACTTGATCGAAACATTTATCATTGCAATAATAGCCCATAAAAAATATTGTATACAAATTATAAAATAATAAGCAGATGGCTCTCATGATATAAAGAGACGAGCAGCACCCTCAAATACCGAAGATGTTAATAGTGCATTGCCACCCATGTGGCGATTTTATTGCTACATGCATAAGTTTAGCGGTACACTGAAACACGTTTGTAAAAGCAGCGACATAGATAATACGGTGGTATCAGACTCGGGCGAGACAATGCAGAACTCTACCACCTAGTAGCAACGATGGTAGTGACTCGCATAACCAATCGTCCGCCTCTTCATCCTCTCTTCGCCTCCATCGAACTGCCTGGCAGAACGGCAGGTGGTATATTCTTCAAAAAAGTCCGGATCAACACGGGGGAAATCGTCACCAAATTATTACATTACCAGGCTATTTAATTAGTTACGACATACAAACTGGGGATATATTAAATTTCATGATAATAAATGGTCCGTGACATATCGGAAATTATACAACGTACAAACAGAAATAACAATACATTTCAATAATCATGCAAGTCGGCCATTCGTTGATTCTCGCCATATAATAACACGTCGCTATTGTAATAGTTAAATCTATTGGCATTTAACTCAAAGCACAACTTATTACAAACCGAATGATTGACATTTGTACTTGTATTGGTCAATTGATTACGATGAAATAGTGGAACCTACACGAATTAATGTTGTGTTCATCTTTGAATTAAAATATCAAATACGTTAGTAGCTTCTAAACTAGACCATGACCTGAATTTTCTGTACAGGTAAGGCTTGGACATGCCTATTTCTTTGTAAGTTATTCACCAAAATTACTTGTGTGATTGAATTTGTGATTGTTACCAATGAACAAACAAGTACTATTAGCCTTGCCTGACAAGCAAAGTGAACCGTACGGCATTAAACAGAAAGATTGCACATAGGTCGTAATATTATGGAACCATTAAAAATATAATAAAGAAGAATATTGCTTAACTGCATCATAAACCTCATCGAAATTAGTGTAATACTATTTATTATACCTAATATTATAATAATACATTAATATTATATTAAGTATACTTAATGTTCAGAAAATATGGTCACCGTGCAGTTGATTAATAAGCATACGAATAATTGAGTATAAAAATTTAACTACTTATTTTTTATGCTTATTTGGCATTAGAATCGAGTCTTGAATATTGTCTGTCTGTTTATCCGGTTTACCACAATTTATGTCATGGGTGGTCATCCCCATCATCGCATTTCTCTATACCTGATAAGACTACTGCACGTTTCTTATGAAAACCAAATCCGACAGCTTCATATGTTAACTTGCACAGATTAGAGCAGGATGTTAACGCACCACCACCAGACCTAGAATTGCTACCAAAACTTGGAGATTCAATGAATATTACTAATTTGGAGTTAAAACACTAGGGGTTGTCGCAACAACACTTGCTCTACACTGAGATCGGATATGTTACTTAGATCTGATATTTAGAGCCAAATAGGCTTACTGTAATACCACGAGATAATTATGGTGAATTGTGATTTTTTTAAACTGTCCTCCTGAAACTTATTTAAATATTTACATACATATATAATAATATGTTCGTTTCGTAAGACATCGGTAGCACAGCTCGCTTTTATCAGGATTCATGGTCTTACCAATATAAAATAACTAGCGATCGCCCTGTAGTCATTTTCGACATAGAGTAAACTATAAAAAATATCTATTAAGTTTGGCAACAGACTTTGGCCGTAAAGAAAGTAATATACTTGTGTATATATTATCATGTAGGTGTATCACATGAATGTAGTTTGTGTAATGTATATTTTTATTAATTTAATGTAATTTTAACGCAAATTATTTATAAAATATTAGGTTTATACATTCCTCCGCAATTTAAACTTTAACTGTGCAAGGGGTACATAGAGATAAGTTTATTTCATTAGTTGATTTTGATTAAGCAATTTAAAAAGAAATAGTCAAAGATCTTATAGACGTGGACGTAATAAAGAGTGGTCCCAGGCACATACTTTTTTTGATTAATAACAAGCTGAATTTTTGGGAACAGCTTCGCATTGACGAGACGCCCATCTTTTCTATTTTCGATAAATTTTGAATCGGGTAAGTAATAAAGATATATAAAAAAGAAAACTTTAGAGAGTCGGACTAAAACAAAGTAAACCTTCAATTGTAATATTAAGTAACAACTTGTTGTGAAAAAATCAGGTTGTTGTTAAATTGATTAATATCAGTTAAAAAAATCTCATAATTCCCAATTTTTAGAGTGCAGGATACGTCAGGGAAAATCGAATGTGTAGGATTAACGTTTTTTCGTGTTTTTCATAAATTAAGTTAAGAGATTAATGTAAAAATATAGTTATTGTTATTAACCAATATTTTTCCTTCATCGAATTACAATTTTCGAAGGCCCCTAACTTTATTTGTTACCCGATTCGAGATTTTTTGTAGATAGAAAAGATGGGCGTCTCGTCAAAACGAAGGTGTTCACAAAAATTTAAATTTTTATTAATAAAAAAAAATGTTCCTGGGACCACGGTCTATAATAATAAGCTGCCGCTGGTGACCTGGGCGACAATTATTCATGTAAAAAAATTTACAAAACAAATTTTTCTTAATATTTTTTTCTGTATTTGATCCATTGAACTTTTATACCGACAGCTTCTTTAGATGGTGGTTGTGACTCTTTTTATATCCGACAATTTGTCATATTACTTACTACGTGATAAACTTTTCGGTTAATCCCATAGAATCTACAAAATTCGTTTCATCGCAAAACAACAAATAACACGAACACGAAATTTCAGATTATAATATTAGCAGATATATATATTTTGAGATATACCTCATGTAATACTTTTGATAAACCCTCAAACATCATTAGTTGCAGCCGACTCGGCTTACTATAATATAAGACTGAAAGCTATCGAGCAGAAAACCGTAAAAAATTAATTGCGTCATTAAAATTTGGTCAAATGAAGTCAAATAACATTGCTTGCATGGCATAATGTTTACTGAAGTTAAAGTATATCTCCAGGCCATGGCCCACTCGCGGCTGCAAAGCCTTGGATCAATGATTAATGTGTTTGTCACGGTATCTACATACATTTATGATCTTTACACAAATCATGAGGTCTTGTCTGTAGGTACATGACTCACTTAACACATTAAACTAAACCCCACTTCGGAGCTTTAAGGCTATTGGCAGTTGGAATGAGTTCATTGCGGGAATTTCTGTGAATACGCGCTCTTAGATGAAGTCAGCCTTCTTGGTAGAAAATTTTATGTTTACTGTATGAGTAGGATTTTCCTTGCTGCTATGGTTTTTAATTTATCATTCCTCTACACTTATAGTGAAAATGTTATTTGTTTGTAATAGATAAACTCAGAAACTACTGGACCGATTTTAACAGTTCTTTCACAAATATAAAGCTTGATTATCACTGAGTAAAACAGACCACTTGTCATCTGACTAATTCTCGGTTCCTATATCAATAAAACGACTCATTTTAATTACGAGTAATCACATTTTCTACGAGGAGTGAACAGTAAACTGTTCCCATAAATGTCAAATTACCAAATGGTCCTCGAAACTTGTGGAATAGTATGATACGTCTTGTCAGTATAAAATTGGGTGCAAATGGTTATTGCTACGAATGATGGATCGTTGAATATAGGAACCCGGCAAGCAAGAAGCAAAACGAAGTAACGTTTTTAGGTCACGTGAACGTAGTTGTGGGCAACGACTAGTTATTATAAATTCAGATTCATACTGAGTAAGAATTAAACTTTTTTTTTTAAATATCGATAAGGAAATCACTTGACCACAATCTCGCCTGATGTAAGCTAAGATATGGCCTAAGATGGAACGCGCTTCCCTAGAAGGTACTTGTTTACTCTTCTCTTGAAGATCCCCAGATTGTACTTGTCGGGGAATATAGAGTCAGGAAGCATGTTCCAGTCCCTTGCCGTTCGAAGGAAGAATGTCGGGTCGAACCGCATTGTACCGGGTACATGGAACGTCCACCATATTATGGCCATGCCTAGACTCAATACGCCTTGACGAATTAAGTCATTCAATTCCGCAGCGCACTCTCCAAAATGTATCCGACAGTTGACCGATAAACTAGCCACTCTGCGGCGATGAGCGAGGCTCAGGAGCTTTTTGCCTACCATGATCATCGTCATTTATGAGCCTCTTGGTACGCCTCTCTATCGCCTCAAGCGTTTTCAGCTGATATTTGGCGATCCATCCCCAGAGGTGAGAGCAGTAATCCATGCATGACTTCCTTAAAAGGAGAATACTTTTTTGGATAAGGGCCTTATAGGTCTATTTTTCACACAAAACCTGACGTAATTATGATAGGAGTAAGTCGTTAGATAGCAATGAAACGTGTGGCATTCGTTCGCATTTCGTAAGTTGCGTAGCAGGGAGGAGTAGGATAAATATTTAAACGAGGCCTGAACCTATACGACAAGTGTTATCGGACGTCCTGATTTTCGAAGATAATCCCGATTTTTTCTTCAAATGTAATATTCACTCCGGAACAGTTTCAGTCTCCCTTTTTGGGGATTAATCAGCGGTGCGCGTTGTGGCTGTGGTTCCCGCCCTGGGTAAATAAATAATTCAATAAAAATTTTGTTACTTACATACCTCTATCACTTTTTCTATTACAATAGTAACATATTTTCATTTTTTTATATAATAAGATAGTAAATAATAACTTTCCTGGTGAAAAATGAAATCAACGCCTATAGGCACCAAAAATGTAAATGCTAGTACGTTGCTATCTGTGTGGCGATATGGTAATGCCACATGTCATAAATTTACCGGTTACCTTACCCTCTAAACTTCAATTTGACAATAATAAGCATTGACGCTATTGCGGTAGGAATAGATAAGGCGGTTGTATCATGTACCCGGGCGAGACGTAGCGGAACTTTGCCACCGAGTAGTCACGATGGTAGTGATACATATAGCCCTGTGGTCTATATCGCCTCTGTGGTCTAGTGGTCCGGTGTCGGAGTTGACCACATGAGGTCCCGGGTTCGATTCCTGGGTCGGGGCATTCAAAAATGTTTTTTTTTTCAGTTTTCTGATAAAAACAACGTTGCCTGGGATTGGAAAGTGCCCGGTTGGCGATAGGCTAGCCACCTATCACATTGTGGGACCAAGTATCTTCGGCTAATCGTGGGTGCACTTGTTGTACCTCTGCCTACCCTTTCGAGGATACGGGCGTGAAGATACTTACTTAAGTTTCATTACATCCCAGCATCCTGGGAAAGTGCGTGAAAAGCGAACATTGGTAGATGACAACGCTTCAAGGTAGTGTGGACCAAATCTTTCGGCGGCGTGTTGTATGAAGGCGGAAAGTAGATGCAAGTACTAATTGAAAAAATAATTAGAACACTACCTATTGTATAACCAGCTGTAGAATATGCATAAAAAACTGATTTCTCTGGGAACACTAAAAAGGCTCTAAACCGTTGGTCAGTACGGGATTGTCGATTGGTCGAATGGCACTCCGCTGGATTCTGTCAAATTGGAGAGTTTGATATTGAGTGGCCCCCGTTCAGATATATGAGCAATATTCCATGTGGGGCCGAAATTGTACGAAGTCTTAATACCCATGGAACTATTACAATCTAAAGTAGCACTAAATACTCGTTATTTACAAACGAAATAGTGTGTCAACTGCGTGTTTTTAACGCACTGTTTATTTGATCGTCCCTTGGTCTTTAACCTTCAGAAGAGAGTACTAGCGCCTAATAAAGCATACGCGCTGCTTTAATCATACACACGTCACCCGATGCTTCAAAGAATAATCGGTGTTCGCTATTTAGTTTACTTTCGCTGTGTTGGTCCCGGCCTCCTTTGAAGAATAGGCCAACTGCCGCTCTGCCAGGCAGGTCGTAAAAGGCGACCGATTGGCTATCGAGTCTCTACCATTGTGGCTACTAGGTGGTAGAGTTCTGCATTGTCTCGCCCGGGTCTGGTACCACCGCCTTACCTATTCCTGCCGCAATAGCGTCAGTGCTTGTCGCTGTCGTGTTCCGGCTTGGAGGTTAAGGTAGCCGGTAAACTTATGCATGTGGCATTAGACCTCGCCACAAGATAGCAACGCACCATTAACATCTTTGGTGTCTATAGGCGATGGTTGACTCTTTCCATCAGGAGACACATCTGCTTGTTTGCTATCTTATGATATAAAAAAAAAACTTTTTTTACTTACCGTTATACGTTGGTATTTTAAATTTAAGCGGCACGCATCTGCATGTATCTTTATATTGCAATACTTACTTCTTTGACGATCAACTAATGTTTAACAAGTAATACGTTTTTATACTGAGTACTCGCTGTTTACAACAAACATGGTAATAATTGTGTATGAATGACGTGCGTTCAATGTATAATTGCAGTCTGTTTGATCAACATTTTATTGTTTGAACGTCTAGCGATTATGTAATCACGTGCCCGATGTACAAATGTTGCCATCTGTACTGATGTCCGCGGTATAAACTAGCAGTTAACTTACCTTCAAAACAGGAACCTTTGATACTAGCATTGAAACACTGATTAGCTTGACTGATGATCTTGACCCGAGAAGATGACACAAATCCTATCCTTGTAAAACCAAAGGCTTTAATTATAATTTATAGCCGATTTATCATTCAAGTCGAGAAACCAACAGATGCCATCATTGACCTTAGATTAAAGCATAAGTTAAAAAATAATAAAAATGGATTACCGAGCGCGTTAAGTTGAACAAAATTTAACGATGACAATGTATTTTTAATAGCGAGCGATATATTTCGTGTTGCATATCTTAAAACTGCTGGAGTGGTGAAGTCTTAATAGACTCTCTCTGGCTATTTCTAGCTCTTATCTTAATAGATAAGAGCCAGAATTTGCCAGAGGACTTATGACGTACGGACGAGGCTCTAAAAATCAGGTAGTGTCAGCAAATTCTGATAGACTTTATTTTTAAACTCGTTATAATACAGATTGATTATTTTCATCAGACCACAGATTCATAATTTATAGTCTGGACTCTGCGTTACGAGTGTTTTCATTTGACGTGGCGGGTTAATGTTAAATTCAGATATGAATGCATTATGTATTTATGAATTCATTATCATTTACGCCATCACACGAGTACCAATTATTTACAATATGAATTGTCGCCATAGTTACCAGTCTATATTTTAATGAGGTTATAATTTAATTCATTAAAATATTTTTGCTTTGTTACTACGTAGGACATATTTTCTAATGTGATGATCTGAGCTTATTTAAAAAATAAATTGATTGCCTTAGTGCCACATCTCGTATTATCTCGTATTATAATAAACATTGTACGAAAATTATTAATAAATACATGATTGATGATGATGATAAATTGTCTAATGTGTTGGTTCGGTTCCTTTGAAGAACAGACTAACTGTCGATCTGCCAGGCAGGTCGTAAATGGCGACCGATTGGCTATACGTGTACTACCATCGTGAACTAGAGTTCCGCAATGTCTCGCCCGGGTATTTGGTACCACAGTGTTACCTATTTCTGCCGCATAGCGTCAATGCTTGTCATTGACGTGTTCTGGTTTGGAGGGTTAGATAGCCGTTAGACTAATACATGCGGCATTGCTATCCCGCCATACTACTAACAACGCACCATTAACATCTTTAGTGTCTGTAGGCGAAGGTTTCTCTTTCCATCAGGAGAGCCATCTGCTTGTTTGCTATCTAATTGTGTAAAAGAAATGTTCCTGACATTCTTAAATTATTACTATTAAATGGATGTGTCGTGAGTGTGATATTATAATAATAACAATATCTAGATTTACTATTATATTTCTAGAAAAAGCCGGTCAGAGGAATATTTTTTTCTTTTAAACTTTAAATTTGCGAATAAAAGTTAAAGAGAGATAGATGAAGCGCAAGCACGAAAATGATTACTTTACACTGTTTGTGAATACTTGTTAATAAATAAATGAGACAAGTAGCTTGTGAATTATATTAAACCTGAATATTTAATTAGATTATGTTTACACTGTTTACCGCGAAAAAAAATCGGAGTGAAGATATTTTATTTTTAATCTTGATTTTTTTTCATCACTAAGGAAATAATATTTAAGTCCAATTAAAACCAAATGTTTTTTCTTTTAATTACGATAACACGCCCACCAAACTAGGTAATCACTTATGAAAAATCCTTTTAGAGTTATCTATATAGATTTATAATTATAATGGTATACGGAAGAGGCTTAAATAATTTTAATATTAGTATTATAAACAATTAAGTCATGGCACGTGTAGATAACGATTTAAGAAGCAGTCTAAGTACACGACTCAGTTTCGTACTGATAGTTCCGCACCTTTGCAAATTAACGCCTAATGGAATATGCAGAGAGGACTGAGTAATATATATCTATGTTCAGGCAGATTTGTCATGCTTCATCGATATTCGTAACTCTCTTCATACAAACATGCTGGTTTCTGAAACTTTTAATACAACCCTCAGATACTACTCAATCAGTTTGATCATTAAATATTACTAGCGGTCTTTCTTAGGAGACCTATAAGCATCCAAATTCCTATTGTGTACTTATGCACTTCCCTTTAATCTTTCACCTTTCATCCTTTCTAAACAAACAAACCAAGTACCGACAGAGCATGGCCTTAGCTAAAGTGTGATTTAAAAATCTTCTGAGTAAAAATCCGAATATACATATATATATATATATATATATATATATATATATATATATATATATATATATATATATATATATATATATATATATATATATATATATATATATATATATATATATATATATATATATATAATATAAAAGCAGGCTATAAATAAAAGCATAAGGTTTGAATAAGCAGTAGTTTTTATTACTTTTATTACTTGCATATTAGTTTGATTTGCAAATTAACTTTACAATGAAATTAGTTGTTTAGTCATATCTTAACACCGTTAACTTTAGTTAACCTTAACCATTAATCAATAACACGCGATAGAAAATTAAAAGTAAATGTCATTAAAGACTATTTTAGTTTAGAAAAAATAATAAACATTATTAGGTAAACAACGACTGACTTCCTGTCGTATATCTAAAGAAATCGAAAGAAATTAATCGAATCCAACAACACAGTTTTGTTTCACTCACGGCATTTTGTAATAGCGTGCGTCTTCCTCGCATCTGCGATCGACGACCGACGACGAGTACTGAGTGCTAAGTGTGAGTTTTTCTTTTCGCATTCGATCGTGAGCGCGTTTGGAGTTTACTAGGAATTTGTATGTGATTTGTACGGCGCCACCTAGTGGTAAACGTGAGAAACTGGTTATACTGTATATATATATATATATATATATATATATATATATATATATATATATATATATATATATATATATAAAAATATAAAATAAATACGTCATACAAATGTTTACGTGATAATAATTCAAGTACCCGTGCGGACACCACGCCACTTCGCCTAGTTACCTGTGTAAGCTTGACTTGATCACTACCCCCTATACGCGAGGACCCCGACGGAGCCCACCACCCTCGATGATCGTGCCACTGTGAGACAGGGCCACAATGGTAACCCACGATGGAACCAAGTAATTATGAAGACCGAAAAATAAACGAAAACAACAAAGAAGTAGATGCAATTTCGCTATCGATGAGCATCCAACAATTTATGCATGACAGACGACACTTGTGATCCCTAACAAGCCGCACAAGTGACTTCAAAAAACACAACAACAACGCATACGCAGGATAAGCCGCGAAGGGGGCAATGATTCAAATTGCCCCCATTAAATTACGTCTAATTCTTCATATTATTGGAATCGTGTGAGATTTTTTATTTGTAATCTTTCTAATGTTTCTAGAGCTAAGTTTGCCCCCCCGCCTGAACCAAATAATGGATCGATGCCTGCGAGTAAGTCACAGTCATTCTTTCTTCATACCAGTAACAGCTAGTTTGGCTTTTATCCTACGCTGTGTCCACTGTCTGACCACTGCCGAGTTATCTGGGCTTTCGCCAAGCTTAGTAATTCTAATACCGTTTGAATTGTGAACCACAGCCAACACAGCAACAATGAGTGTAAGTTAGCTCATATGGATCCTACCAATACAGCCGCATGCCACGCACTCCAACCACCACTGCATAGATAACCACCTCAGCGCAATATGTAAGATTGTACGAAATAGATGTATATTTTAAAGTCCATAGACTGACAAGAAACACCTAAGGGCTCAAACTGGATGTCAGCGATCTGCGGCGCGGCGGCAAGAGCGGCGCGATCTAACGCATAGATTCTTATAAAAGTAAACTGGATGATAGCAGTGCGACGGTGGCGCCGCGCTGGCAGCTGTGTCAGAGCGCTAAATCGCTCCTTTCTCGCCGCCGCGCCCCAGATTGCTGACATCCAGTTTGAGGCCTTAAGGTTCAAACTTTAAACCTCGCCTTTTGTATATTAATTTTAATTTGATATATAAGATTAAATGAGTAAATAAATTTAAAAGCCACCTCCTGAAAACTTTTCCTTAATAATTTTAGAACGGATCCCTAAAAATATAGGCCTACACTTACGTTAATGTAAAATGATTTAGCTATCTCAATAGCTGAAATAATGGCTATTTACCTTTTATAACGACCAGAAGAGTATTTTTGACTATATATCGTACAAGAATTCTCATTCGATGGATTATTTTAATACTAGACGAAAACTCGGCTTCGCTCGGAATTCTCATAATACGCAAACTTATATACCTACTAAATCAAACAGTAAACATTAAAATGTAGCAACACTGTAGTGACGTCTTCTTTCAACTATTACGTTGGAAATACGTACGTAAAGACAACACTATATTGTTGCTATTTTTTAATTTCTACTCTTTTAAGAACGAAGAGAAAATAAGTTTCACGATAATCTGCGCTCCGTTCTACGATACTTTAATAAATGCCCACGCCATCTACACCACATATTTGTAACCTTTAAAGAAATATGGCCGATTTGTCGTCAGCGCCGTTACAATTTTTAATCACTATTTTAACAAAATACTCGACAATCCGAATTTTGCGGATATATGTTGTCGATTCAAAATTATTATTTTTTTACGCTTTATAATTTAAGTAAGGTTTCGATTAAGTCTACTGTAACCCTTGATGAAATTATTAATATAGACTATTCGGTATAATAGGTAAATATATACCCATTACGTTACGTATTTATCAATTATACCGAATATGTGTGTAGTACACACACTTACTAGGACTGTGGTGTTAGAAGGGTAGTTTAATTTGAGGGTCAATAATAAATACTTAAGTACTAAAACAAATGGACACATACATACGACCAGTGAAGTTTATATCTGAAAAATTATTCCACATGAAAAATCAAATACACTAATGATTCGTTCTTTTTCGGATTTCGATTTCAAAGACGTGGAAAGGATAGTAGGAACAAAACATTTAGACGGTACTTCTGGTAGTAAGACTCATGTTAATATGGGCCCCTTGAGATGAATTGCCCTACAATTACATACACCACATTCATGTGATATACATGATAATATACACACATTTATACTATTATCGTTTCGGCTAAAATCAGTTGTTAAACTTAAGAGATTTTACTGCTTAGTCTATGGTAGATTTTCAGCTACAGGCGATCGCTAGTTTTCTTCAATATATCTTACTATAAAATGATAATAATTTTTCGTGTTAATACGGGGCCCCTTTCAAGCGTAGTTCAACTGCCTTACTGTTTGTCATCTCGTAAAAGGCGAACATTTACGTGTAAATATCTCGTAGGTAACAACACAGTATCGTCCACAAATGTTACGCAACTTGACTACTAATTAGCATCACAACAACAAGATCGTCCATACCATGTTAACAGTTTTTAATGTGTTATTGAATAATAATGAGTTTTTTATATCATAAAATAGCGAACAAACAGAAGGTTATGGTGATGCTACAACTGTCAAGGCAGTAGTGTCAATTCTTGGGAAAGTGGTGAATTTTACCACCTAGTAAGGTGCCATCGATATATAACGTCACACGCTAAGGGGGTCCACGGGGGTTGGAGGGGGGTGGGTCTAAAAGCTTTTTAAGACTTTTTGAATCTAATATGCAGAAATTATATGTAAACCAAAAATTTGAATATATTATTAATAAATCGGTTAATTGTGATAAAAAATCCAGCGCGTTACGTAAGGATTACAATTCCGCCTAGAGGTTTTTCAAAAGAGTTATCTCAAATGCTTCATCTAAACACATTGGGAGAATTCCTTCCTTCGGTAACCCGTGCGTTCTGGTTTCTCGCCAAGGCTGTCTTAGAGAATTTCTCACTGTCCTCTCTTCCATCCTCGTATGGAGATGATAACTCTCTGGCCCACGCCGCAGCCTACTGACAGCCTTAGCTAGTGTCAGAATTCTGGGAGACAACATATCGAATTGCGTTCAGTTTCGTGGTCATTTGGAAGGTAAGGCTAAATTAGCTACCAAAAAGCTCGGTGTTCTCAGCAGAGCGAGGCAGTGCTTCTTGTCGGCTCATCGCCTTCAACTTTATAAGGCACAAATTTAGCCCCACATGAGATCACTTCACTCACTCTCTTTTCTTGAGAACCTTCGAGAAAAGAGCTTACTCATTTTTAAAAGGCCGGCAACGCAGCTGTAAGACTGGTATTCGGGATTTGCCAAGGCTGTCGCTTACCATCTGGTGTACCTCCTGCTCGTTTGCCTCTTCTTCTATAAAAAAAGATAAGGAAAGTTAGCATAGCTGTAGATGGCTCACCTGAAGGAAAGAGCTAAATATCGCCTATAGACATAAAATATGTTAACAGTGCCATCTCAGATGTAATGCTATATGTGTAAGTTCACCGGCTACTTAACTCTCTAAACTGGAAAACTACAGTAGGAATAATTAACGCATATTAAAACCAGTTAAGGTAAAGAGGGTGTAACAAAAATTGATGAAAAGTCAAATTATTTTTTAAACCCCTTAATATTTATTATAAATAATCAGACAGCGAACAAGTAGATGGTTCTCTTGATAAAAAAGACTTTGATGGTGCGTTGCCATCAGTATGGCGGGGTCGGAATATGAATTGAATTAACTAGAGTTATCTTGATGTACATCTAGTCATATTATTGTAGTGCAAATTCGTTGTGACAGAAGTATTTGAGACAACAAAATTGTTTAATTTTGACGTGTTGGGAGTAAAGCACTTCCTCAAACCCTTTGCGTTTTAAGGCGTGCAATATTTGAAATTGTTAAAAAAAACTCTTTATCTCTAAGAAAATATTATAAAACGTGAAATCACACAATTGTTAACAGTTTAAAGGTTGATTTTACATACATCTCAACAAGGAAATGACCTTGTTAGGTAATGTTAAAGTTTTTAATGTCTTTGTATAAAATACGTGGAGTTAAGGCGACAGTTATTAACGCTACCTACTGTGTTAAGACTGATGGCCCAAGCATGTGACAATAACTTATTTTAGTATTAAATAAAATAGACATACCGCACGCACTACTTATAGTCAGTTGATCAATATTACCCTTAGTCGAAATATTTCCTATTTCGACCTATTTCAGGTAATCTTGCCACCTCGACTTTAATAATATGATTTGGATTTTGTTTGAGGCCTCAAACTGGATATCGGCGATCTACGGCGCGGCGTCAGAGGGGCGCGATTTAGCGCTGACACAACTGTCTACGCCGCCGTCGCGCTGCTGTCATCCAGTTCACATATGTAAGAATCTATGTATTAGATCGTGCTGCTCTCGCCGCCGCGCTGCATATCCCTGATAGCCTGTTTGAGGCCTTACAGGCAATAACTCACTATAATCGCACTCAGACTACCCAAAACCTAGTATACATCAGTTTTCGATCCCTCCGATCTGTTACACTGGGCCCCGAAAATTATGTTTTAAAAAAGAGTTTTTAATTATTTAATCGTTTATTCACTTTCACTTAAAATAATACAGTTTATTAATTAACACAAATAATAATAGAACTAGTAAAGAAATAGTAGGGGATGAATTGGAGAGACAAGTGATCTGGTAGGAATCTAGACGGAGACTGAGTGATGCAGACTAGGGAATGGAACAAGGGTCAAAAGTGCTGATGAAGCACTTTTGAGGCTTTTGTTGACGGGGGTCTGATGCAAGCCCTTTGGCCTACAGTCAGGGGATATAACAGATCGAAACTCAGTATACATCAATTTTCGATCCATCCGATCGAAAATTGACGCATACTGAGCTAGAAAATACCTATTCACTAAATCTTTGACGACATGGATATTATGGATATTAAAGAATACAGTTATGGTAGAACAAATACAGACAACACAGTGTTACGAATAATCTAGAAATAAAAGAAAGAGATGGGCTGCTTCTGTTGATAGAAAATAGCTTCCGTTACCCAAGCAGCTACACCATAATCGATCTTCTGTTGTAGAGCATAAGGGTGAACATGGCGTGTACTTACTTGGACTTGCTTTTTTGTTTATTAGAATTGTTTATTGTTTACGCGATAAATTTGGATTTTTCGGGAACGAGGAGAACTTTACCTTAATATAAATAAGGATGTGTTGACAAATAGAGAGCAGTTTTTATACAGCGATCGGAAGCAATAGTACGAGCAACCAGTGTGAAGCGAAGTGATTAGTGTGTAGTACAGTAAGTAAGAGAAGTGTTTCATTCAACGTAGTCGGTTAAGTTTAGTGTTAGTACAGCGAGTGTGACTAGTGTGTATAGTGTATTAACGTTAGCTTATCAGTGTATTTACGTGTTTCATCGTAGTGTATTGTACCTCAGTGTTGTAAATACACGGTTTTAATATAAGTGGTGTTTTCTTGTACAAAAGAACCCTTAGCACGTAACAATAGCAAAATTAGCTATTAGCTGCACGTTAGCCAACTTCTATGTTCCCCGTGTTGGTCCGGGTTCCTTTAAAGAATATGCCAACTGCCGTTCTACCAGACGGGTCGTACAAGGCCTGATTGGCTATGTCAGTCACTACAATCGTGGCTACTAGATGAGAGAGTTCTGCATCTCACACGGGTTTAGTACCACCGCCTTACCTATTGATGCCGCAATAGCATCAGTGTTTGGAGGATGAAGTGCGCGCATATGGCAATAGACCTCGCCACAAGATAGCAACGCACTATAAAATCTTTTGTGTGTATAGGCAATGATATTGTCTTCCCATCAGAAGACCCATCTGCTTATTTGCTTTCTTATGATAACAAAAAACAGAAACTTTATTAACATGTAATGAGAGTGTGTACGGGCGCGTTCAGACTGATGTAACCTCTTCAAAATTACTACCACCGTAATGGCCGTATTTGACACCATCGTGTTCTGGCTGGAAACTAAATTATAAGAAGGTGATAATTATGTACGTGTGGTTATATAACATGTAAAAGATCTTGTAACGTATCAATAGCATTTAGATTTCTTTATGTAGTGGTATTCTCTTACCATTAATCGATTGCCTTCTGCTTGTTGACCGATACAACTCGACAAAATCCAGGAAAGTTTTTTGGATATCTAGATCAGTGTTTCCCAAACATTGTTTTGATATGGCCCGCTAATTTTCACACTGCCCCTTCGTGACCAACTTTATACGTTTAAGCCCAAGCTGGTTCTATTAGGTGAAATAATACATATTTAATAATAGTAAAAAGGTTTAATTAATGCTAAATACTTTTGATGTCGCCTATTTTGTCATCACTCAACGCTTACGAACTTTCGTCGCGTAACGTCGCGTTGCGTCGATCTATTGTAGGTAATATTTTAAAAGCAAGGCGGGAATGTTGCGGCCCGGTATTTTTTTTGATGGACCGGTATCAGATCGCGACCCGGCGAATGGGAAACGCTGATCTAGATGATTGCCTTGATACTTTAACACATTTAGGACAAAGAATAGAATAGAATAGAAATCGTTTATTTAAGCTCTTTCATCTTCAGATATAAAAAGTACATGTTGGTATAGCTATACTGTTATTCCTATTTATTTTACATACAACATCGTATCGATCAACACATTTTTATCCTTTTATTCTTGTTATAAAGGTGTATCTATTCCAGTTTATATAACATATCTGATAAATCTGTATAGAGAACTAATACAACGCAATAAGTAGCAAACAAGCATAACAAAGACTTTAAAAACGTACAGTTGTTAATAAACATTCTTAAAATGAATAGTATCTTCACACCCGTATTCCCGAAGTGCATCCACGATTAGCCGAAGATACTTAGTCCCACAATGTGAAGGGTGGCAAGCCAAAAAAAACAAAAACAAAAAAGCGTACAAATGTAGACTTTGCAGGATTTTTTATATGATAAGATAGCAAACAAGTAGATGGCTCTCCTGATGGAAAAAAAAGCCTATAGATACCAAAGATGTTAAAGGTGTGTAGCGTGTAGTAGGATGGTAATGCCACATGTATAAATCTACTGGCTGCCTTACCCTCTAAACCTTAACACGACTGTAGCAAGCATTAACGTTGTGGCGGCAGGAATAGGTAAGGTGGTGGTACCAAATACCCGGGCGAGATGTTGCGGAACTTTATCATCTAGTATTCACGATGTTAGTAACACGTGCAGCCAATCGGTCGCCTTTTACGACCTACTTGGCAGAACAACAATTGGTCTATTCTTCAAAGGAACCCGGGCTAACAAGTGGGGATAGTTATTTATTTACTTAATACTTTCTAGTGTACACAAAAATATTAAATAAACACTAAATAAATTTAATGGAACCTTTCGCAAAATATATTTGAAGGTGTCTGGTAATACTTTATATTTACAAAAAAAATATCTGAAGTATTTTTTTTATATTTAATACAACCTAATTAAAAAATGAAATAAAAATCAAGTTGCCAAAAATACATTTCTGGGATTTATTTTTGCAAATGTTATATACTGCACAGTAGCGAAATAACCGCATAAGCGAAATAACTCTACCAGACACTCGGTATCGCCAATTGTCGAAATTGTATTTTTTCACAATTCAAATCTGCCTAAGAGACCTTCCCAAAATGCGTCGCCAGTTCTTTGACCATATATGTATTGTATAGTAGCGGAGTGCAGCTTCACTCATGAGTAGATTAACATGTCGATATAGTTTTTCATATAAATTACCATCCCTATGGATATATTTTTGAAAAGAAAAATATCTTATCTTTGACATCTTCAACTATCTCCACGCCAAATTTTATCAAAATCGGTTCAGCGGTTAATCCGTGAAAGCGTAACAAACAGACAGATCTTTATAATATCATTTAGGATTTATTTAAGGATGACAAAACAGGCGATAGTATTTCTAAAGTTAAGGATAACCTTTTTCTTACGTCTAATTTTTAATATCCAGCATGCTATTCATGAGTTGAGACTACTCTTAAAAAATTCTAATCCTTCATATTAATAGCAAGTTATAATTCCATGTTGGACCAGGTACCCCTATAATGAATAGACTATCTGCCTTAAATTTTTGCAGGTTTTGTTAAACGATATATATCAATACGAACATTTTCAAAATTCTTTTTTTTCATCGTGTTGATTCCGAGCTCCTGTGAAGAATAGACCAACTGCCGTTCCTTCAGGCAGGTCGAAAAAGGCGACCGATTGGCTGTACGAGTCACTACCATCGTGGCTACTAGCTGGTAGAGTTCTGCATTGTCTCGCCCCGGTCTTGTACCAAAGCCTTAACTATTCCTGCCGCAATAGCGTCAGTGCTTGTCACTGTCGTGTTCCGGTTTGGAGAGTAAGGTAGCCGGTAAACTTACGCATGTGGCATTAGATCTCGCCACAAGATAGCAACGCGCCATTAACACCTTTGGTGTCTATAGGCGGTGGTTGACTCTTTCCATCAGGAGACCCATCTGCTTGTTTGCTATCTTATAACATAAAAAAACATCCTCTAAGATTGTTCAAGAGAGATTAAGTATTATTGTATGAAATAGATAGACAGTGGAGACAAATAAACGTAACCCCATTTATATTCCTCAAACTTCAAACTTCAAACTTATTTATTTTGCATAAATCAGGGTATACATGCGATGTTATTTCTAAATACAGTAACTTAAGCCTGTTTTACCAAATAAATGGCGTGCAAAATCTTATTACATCATCTACATCCACATTATACATTTTTCTACAAAATTATAAATAATATATTAAGCCTATCAGGATAAAATTTAAATGAATTAAAAAAAAGGAAGGTTGAAAAACACATATATACCTATATAACTTTCTAAAAATAAACAAAATGCATTTTAATACTTATAAAAAATTAAATAAGTTAAAATTAAAATAAATGAATGTGTCAAAAGAGAACCAAAATGAGAATATTTAAATTAACAATTTCAATTAAAAAAAAAAAGAATATACGTCATAAATATATTATTAAGAAGTTTAATATTACAATTTCATAAGTGACTTCCACTGTCTATCTGTCTGTGGTAGGACTCCTAAACGGAAATAGATAAATAGGAACAATTAGGCATTTTAACTTCGACCAAAATAAAATAAATTTAAGTAACCTCAGTTTATGGCGCTTGCTGATACGAAATCCCAGGTTTGCTCTTACTCGCACTGGACCGGTTTACGTATGTTTACCGGGTACCAATCGGGCATTACGGTTAGACTGTTTTGGAAGAAAATCGATTTACAAGCACTTTAAACATAGGATTCCCTTATGATTCAAAAATGTGTTGTTCTCAGATATTTTTCCGGGCCCCTCTGAAGAATATACAATCGGGCATTCTGTCAGGTAGTTCGTAAAAGGCGAACAATTGTAGTAGTAGTATACAACAATAGTAGTGGTGTCACTATATGTGTATATGGCCATATACACATATAGTGACACCACTACTATCGTAACTACTAAGTGGCAGAATTCCACAACGTTTTGTGAGGGTTTGATACGCTCGACTTGGCTATCACTCTGTCACTGTCATATTTTTAGACTGGGATCTCAGGAACAAACTTTTTTTTGATTAATAACAAGCTGAATTTTTGGGAACAGCTTCGTTCTGACGAGATAACCATCTTTTCTATCTTCAAAAAATCTCAAATTGGGTAAATTGATTTTTTTTTATTAATAACAATAATTATTTTTCGACTTTAATCGCTTGATTATGTTATGAAAACACGATGAAACTTTTGTCCTACACATTCGGTAGTTTTTCTGGCGAGTCTTCCACTCTAAAGTTTCGGAATTATGAGATGTTTAAATTGACTTGTTGACAAATAACAACCTAATTTTCTCACAACAGCTTGTTAATTAATATTGTTATTCAAGGGTAGCATTGTCCTACATGTAAAGTAGAAACTTTTCTTAGTCCAACACTCTAAAATTTTCTTTTTTATTTATCTTTATTAATTACCCGATTTGACATTTTTCGAAGATAGAAAGATGATTGTCTCGTCAAAACAAAGCCCATATGATAACATTGTTTGAGTCGGCGTGGTATTAGATTGTAAGCGAAATAATTACAATGTCATTGAAAAAGCGTAATAATAGATTGTTATTAAGCGAATTATAACGAAATAGTAATTTTTTTTAAATGGAATAAACAGGTGTAGAAATTCTGAAACTGAAAAACTAAAAGGATATTTTTTTGATTTCTCAACTTTCTTAACACGAGAAACTTAATGGCAATCAATCAATCAATAATGGTAATGGAAATGGTAAACCATTGAGTCTTGGGTTAATGTTATTGTGTAAACAAGACCGTAAGGTCTATAAAAATATTTCTAAGACGCTGTATCAATCAAGTGGATACCGTCACCAGCACTTTGTATATTTTAAATATTGACATTACGTATATAGAATTGTGTGAATGTTAAGGCTTTAGAAAATTTTCAAGTCATTTTGATTAGGGATTCAGTAAGAAGGTGAACAATAAAATAATTTTACGTCAAAAAATAAATAAAACGCTCGTTTTTTATTCCATAGCATGAAGGTGTACGCGTGGGTGATGTTACCAAATTAATAAAAATCATTGTCTTAGTACTTAATAAGGCAATGTGAGTTTTTTACACCCATAAACTGGCCACATGCAAATAGTTGTGTGGGAGATGATTTCCGCTATTCTCATAAATGTAGATTATCCACTGTTTTATCTGTTGTTACGTGCTTGTTCATTTTTGTTAACATTAGAGTATTAATTTAGTTTTTTAAGCATGTAATTTACATCGCAAGCGTGAAATAAGCATAAAATAAGTCAGATCTTGCTATTAAATTTAAGATTAATTGTATTTGGCCAATTGATATTTTTTCGATTAATGTGAGATAAAATACAAACGGCTGTTTTCCTGATTATAGAAGACTACCATCGTTTATAGATCTAAGATGTAATTCATTCAACAAGGTCCTAAGTTGGCGCAAAGTGGAATTTCCATCCAATTTTAGCTGCGAATAGCTCAATAAGCCATTCTCGTCCAATAGCAACAAGATTAACAGGACGTAACTTATCTAGAAAAAGCTAATCAAATCTTATGACGATCTTGTGACATGGTGAGTTTACACCGCCATTAAATAGGCATTTCCCTGAGGTGGGGTAAAACTGCCTCCGACTCCAAAAAGAGTTATGTGCAGATATAAACGAGCGAATACGTGGCCGCTAAATTACGGCGCAGAAAGATAGTGAAAACTACTGAACTACTATCCCATTTTAGTAGTTGAAGAAATAATGGAGCCGTTCATCAACGGCTCCAAAGAAGAATGTGGTTCTTAATAAAAAGAAGAAGACTGGTTGTATTTGTCGTAAGCTTATTAGCTATCTAGTAACTCGCACTGATATGTTAGCAGTATAAAGGTAGTACCGAGCATGAGAAAGATATTTATCACCGTACCACGTTGGTAGTGTCATGTTTTATCTAAGCTCCACTTTAACAACTTGCCTGGCAGGAAGGAAAATAATACATACTACATTGTGAATTTACGATAATTTAATACATTTAATTACTAATTGAGATCTGGATGCTTGCCATTGCAACACATTATCTAAAGATTATTGTGAAAAGTATAAATTGACTTATAAAAGAGTCCGGATTTAAATTCTTTTTTATAGATGAGGAGGCAAACAAGCAAGACTAAAAAAGTGAATGACCAGGGTCACCCATGAACAGTTGCAACGCCAAGAATCTTGCAAGTAAACATACTATATAATAATAATAATTAGGCCCTTTTCTTGAAAGCCTCTGTGTATTATTGCTTCAGATGAGCCTTCATTTGAAATGGATTCAAGAATAGTACTGGGAGAGTCCTACTATAATATACTTCCAAATGTATCAATCTAGTTTTCATCTGATGGGAAGGATGAATTATAAGTTTTGACGCAATGTTCGATGATGAAATGCAACGACTACAATCAAATCTATAAAAATCTCAGCACACTCCTCATTATAGATCCGATATAAACTGCTGAAAGAACTAACATCTTGCTGCACCGCTGAAGACGAATAACATTACAGAATTTACCACATAGTAGTCACCATGGCTTTGCCAATGACACACGTTTAGCCAATCGTTCACCTATTAGGAACTGTCTGGTGGTTAATTGAAAAGGAGCTCAGACCAAGATAAAAAATTGCAAACTATTCAAAAGCAGAAAAAAATAACCAAACGACACCGAACCAACACAAGGTACAAATACACCTTTATTTATATAAATAAATGTATATGTGCCTCGACAAATGAAGCAAAACTGGGTTCCTGCTGTTATATTTATTGTATAATCCAATATTGAAAATTAGTTGAACACACATACATATTACATATCACGTGAGTAAGATAGTTCACCAAACAAGGACAAGACCTTGGGGTCCACTCGACGTTATTGGAAGTTTTAATATGGGTAATTGCGGTCTGATTGTGAATTGTACTTGGCTACACCCACGTCTGATGGTTGATCGGCTAATTGTTTCACATTTTCTACTATATTTATTACTCACATTAGTAGTCATCCACTAAAGGGTAAAGTTAAATCAGAAGCTTATTTTATAGAATAGGCTCGTTTTTTCGGTATAATGACTATTGCTATTTTTATTCATTAAGAACCTTGGCATAGGTTCACCGGGCGCTTGAGAGAACAGAGTGAGTTCAGCCAGAGTCAACATTTTGGGTTGGGCTATACGCCCACCACCCTAAGAGTTTCTCCTATGAAATCACCAAGGTTGGGTCGTGATGCGATGGAAGGATTAGTGACACTGGTTGACCTCCAGTTACGACTAGATCTCGGTCTTGGTTCACTGATGGCCGAAACAGGGGTCTTTGTCAACACTGGCGATATATGGGTGATACGTTTTTAAGCATAAGGCTGCAGTCTCTAAGATAGCGTTTAGTGTTGCCGTGGTAACAGCGCGGTGGCGTCTAAGCGGTGTGTTGAAATCATTGACATGTATAATACACGTCAATGGTTGAAATGCAAAAAAATGTATGCAACTGCAGCGGCAGTGACGTTATCTTGCTTATTCTGATCGCTTTTATTTTGACGTATAGTCGATATCCGTTATTTCTAATCCCACAATACGCTGACATTAAGACCTTAGATATTTGTTAATATATAGATAATGATATAGGATAACATGCAAGATTTAGCAGGAGCTAACAAAAGCCCATCAAAGATATTCATAAGGTGTCATTATCGACGTGACAGGGATGTATTACCACATGTTTGTTTAAGTGTTAAGACTAAATATAACAGTAATAAGTGTATAAAGTTTTGACAACAGGAATGTTCTAGACAGTTACCTAATATTTGGGTAGGTCGCCCATAGACTTTAAAGATGTCAATGGTGCATTGCTAGCCGTGTGGCGAGAACCATATGACACATGCATTAGTTATTCTACCGGTTACTTTTAACCTCCAAATCGGAACATGACAAAAAGAAGCACTGATGCTATTGCGGCAGGAATAGGTAAGGCGGTGGTACTTTATATCCGACGAGACTTTACGGAACCTAACATCTACTAATTACGATGGTAGTGACATTTATAGTCAATCGTTCGCTTTTTACAAACTACCTCGCATATTGGCAGATGATCTATTCTTCGAGGGGAAGCATACTGACACGGGTTAAGTGTTATTAGCCTTTTTAACATCTACGAGATACCAGACAGGAATTTCGACGAAGAAACAGTCGTAAACAGTCACCGCATGGTGGATAGAACTCACACTTTGTCGACTCTGGACTACTAGGTGGACGGTCTCAAACATCTTGCCGGGATTTAGTACTTGACCATTCCTGTCGTCATAGTGTCAGTGCTGTTCACTGTCGTGTTTATATTTAATTGAAAAGATACAACAATTTGTCGTGTTTGTGGTCGTATTTCAATTTTGCTGGCAAGTACAATAAATATGTACGTTTCCAATTGTTATATTATATATATATATATATATATATATATATATATATATATATATATATATATATATATATATATATATATATACGTACAATTAATATTTATGATGTACATTTTTTTGTCATTTTTCACCAGCAAGGCCAACTGTTTGTTTATTGTTATAATAAAAAACGTAAGAGGAGATAGGGAAAGAAAAAATATTGTAAGCGACCAACAGTAAGTAAGGTAAGGTAGAAAAGGAAAAGCGACAGACATTGACAGTGAGTTGTCGCAGAACGTAGTTTAACGGTGATGTCGGCATACGAATTTGATAGTGAGTGTAAACCAAAGCTCATTCTGTCTATTTTACGGTACACACTTTAAATGGATGTAACAAAATCAGTGCTTTTTTACACGCATGATAAGACACGTTTCTTTAAAAGAACCGTTATTTTAGCTCGATTTTGTGAGCTACCTGATCATGTTTTGTGAGCTACTCCTATTATGGAACTCAAACCAATAATCTAATACATGAAAGAGTAATGACCTTCTCATCTACTGTTATAATATATATGAATATTATTTCTAGTTTCCTATACAGGTTAACTGGTAAAAGATTGGTTGGCCATATTGAAGGCCACGATAGTTAATGGTTAAAAATAGAATTTAATAAAAAGGGTATATAATATTGCATAACCACATAGTAAACCTCATAGAATTCTAAAAGTATGGTCCCTGCACGGTTTACTGACGTTGTATTGTCTTGTCTTGTCTTGAGTTCGGTAAATTGTTGTTTGTAAAATATGAACTTCTATAATATGTGCCCTATGCGGATGTACGTTTTAAAAACTTTTACTGGAAAATTAGGTCAAAATTTATGTACCTACTTACTATAACATATTCTGTATCAGAAACGAGTAAGTACTGGGCATATTCCTTCAGTATATACAATATTTTACCAACCAACCTGTATAGCTAAAGCTATTTCATCTATCTATCTATCGGTGATGTATCGGTACAATATTGTTTAATGCAGAAGATTATTAATAAATTTTTAGGTAGTAATTTTTTTGCAAATATCAATTTTTGGGGTTCTGCACCTGAAAAGGAAAAAAGGAATCTTTCGTCGTGTAGGATCACTTCGTTGTCCGTCTGTCAAGACTCAATGATTTTTTTCTTAGGAATGCATTAAGGTATCAAGTTAAAATTTATATTAAATATTCAAGTGTGCTGTGTGCTCAGCTGTGAAAAAATCAAACTAGTAGGTAAGACAACGCAATTAAAAAATATGACCATTTATGTCGCATATTTTGCAGTTTTTTGCGATTTCAAAAGGTAATCGAATCTATAAGGTACTTGCCGTTAATCTAGAAGTATAAAATTTGGCAAGAAGAATCTTAAATCACATGAAAAGGGAAAAAGTTTTTAAGCTATTGCAAAGCTTTTATCGCGGGCCTTGAGCGTGGAGACCGAATCCAAAAATTCCGTAACGAAAAAACCTAACACCCTCCACTCCGACCGGCACAGCGGTGATACTTTTTAGTTTTTCCATCTATCGATAAATACCAGAACTTTTAATGACTTTTTGAAATATCACGCTTGTCTCTTTAGTTCAGCAACCCGCCTTTAGGTGGCATTGGTTGTATCGGAAAAACTACCGTAATCAGCTGTTTGTGGGAAAGTATATAGGTGTATAGGTATTTATCATCTACGTACAACAGTGAATATCTGTACTCGTATAATTTGTGTACAAAGTGTTTTAAATATGAATATTTTTTATCGGTCACCACGCTCAAAGTGTAACTTGAATTAATATCAAAGAAAAAAAATACTGCATAAATAAAATAAATATATAATTGTAATTGCATAAGTTGATAAAAAATGCTATGCAATAGCTTTACCGCGACAGTCTCCGAGTGCCACACGCCTTTTTTTTAGTTACATAACAAAAAACGTATCCAAAAATGAGACTATGACTGTTTAAAAATTTTGTTTTAAAGTTCATAAAACCTAAAAAAGAAAAGTTTACCTACCTATTATAAGGGAGCAAACGAACAGGTGGCTGTCCTGACGGAAAGAGACAACCATTACCTGTAAAATTGTATACACCAAAGGCGTTAATGATGCGTTGCTATTCATGTGACGCGGGTTACATACAAACACGCATACATACAAGCATACTAACGTCATCGTGAAAATAGTCGGAATAGGTTCTTAGAACCTCAAAAAATGGAGATCTAGTGTAAACTTGATTTTCGGAAATCGGGGCAAAACCAGTAACTTCATCTACATACGTAGCGGGAAGTTAAAAAGCATACAGAGGAATTTATAACTTCCTCTTTTTGAGAAGTCAGTTTATAAACGAGATTAATCGCGCCTATGCATGAAATCTAGACTGAGTTGATTATTATGATGTGATGTCATATCAGTGCATTGTGAGGCGGTGTAAAGGTCATCCAGCACATTATATCAATCAAACAAAGCAATATGCTAACAACAATACTCTAGTAATATGGTCATGAGCTATATTTATATGTTGTAGGCAAATTGAATAATTAGTCACGTCTTGATGTGTCCATTTGTTTAAAGAAAAAATTCGGAGTGTCCTAGTTGTATTATTAATCGTAAAATTCAAAAAAGTGTGAACTGATCTTTGAGGCTGGAAAATGATTTTACATCTAGGTAGTAGATAGTAGAGGTCTGCATTGTCTCGCCCGGGTCTGGTACCACCGCCTTACCTATTCTTGCCCTAATAGTGTCACTGCTTGCCACTGTCGTGTTCCGGTTTATTTATGCATGTGGCATTAGACCTCGCCACAAGACAGCAACGCACCATTAATATCTTTGGCATTTATAGGTGATGATTGACTCTTTCCATCAGGAGATCCATCTGCTTGTTTGCTATCTTATGATATAAAAAACAGGTGATCTATCAGTTTGTTTGATATCTTCTGACATATATAAAATAAGTATTAATTAATTTTGATTACCATCCAAGCTAACAGGTTATGCTTGAATAGCAATAAAATTATAGTTTGCCCTTTTACAATTGAGGTTGTTTAAATATTTTCCAAGTGTGACAGCGTTTACAACATAGCCAACAATTTGAAATAACTAAAATAATCATGTGATGTGTCTAAGTTGTTGCAAACGTCGGTAACGTGATTTTAGTCATTACAACATTGACAACCGGTTTCAAGCTAGAGGTGTGAAGATCATTTGATATATTTTACCTTATTTTAATTTAAATATAGATTCATTTTTCAACCGACGCGATTTCCTAAAAAGGAGGAAGTTTTAAATTTACGTGTTTATATTTTTTCAAATATTAGGAATCGCCCTGTGGTCGAAATTCGACCATAGACTAAACAATAACATCTTTCATAAATATAATATCAGACTTTAGCCATAAATGTTTGTATTTTTTTAAATACTAGGAATCGCACTGTGGTCGAAATTCGACAATACACTAAATAATAACATCTTTTATAAAACTGATATCAGGCTTTATTTATAAATGTAATACATTTGTATGTATTATAATATAAATCAATATGGTATGTGTAATGTTTGTTCTAATCAGTTTAATGTATTTCTAACGCATATTATATAAAAAATAAAAATAATTAGGTTTCTGTACTCCTCCTCAATGTAAACAACTGTATTGTAACTGTGCCGTATTTCATACTCCTCTGTTCACGTAATTGTTTGAAAAGGGGTTCAAAGTTTTGCTTCACCTATTAATATATAGATGTTAGGGTACTTATCTATATATCTGTCATATGTCGGAAATGACGGAATGTGTGAATGTTTCCGTATATGACGGAAATGCAAAATCTTTGGTGGAGTGTATCTATTTGTTTCAGCTTCTGTTTATCTATTTGTTTCAGCGGCTGTTGCCATTTTACTGAATTCCTCTCCTGCTTCCCCATGTTGGTCCGGGCTTCTTTGAAGAAAATACTAATTGCCATTCTGCTAGGTAGGTCGTTAAAGGCAACCGATTGGCTATACTTGTCACTAGCATCGTGATTACTGTGGGAGAGCTTCGGTACATCTTTACGTCCGCGTATTTGGTACTACCATATATCCGGAAAAGCCTTACACCGTCTTATCTATTCCTGCCGCAATAGCGTCAATGCTTGTCTTTGTCGTAATCCGGTTCGGAGAGTAGGGTAGCCGGTAGACGTATGGGAATTACCACTTGCCTTGTCAATCACAAACCAGTAAATCGTGGTGAATCAGAAAGTCTACAGACAGCTTACTATAACATCCCTCAAGGGAACCGGGCATGATGATAATGTAAAGTTTACATTGCGGAGGAGTGCAACCTAATATTTTTATATAATTTGCATTAGAAATGCAGTAAATAAATGAAAATAAACATTACACCCAGTACATTCATTTGATATACATTATGTACCTATATTTGATACACTTGTCAAGCTTAGAAAATATTTAATTGTTTAGTTTATGGCAGGGATTTAAAACGTTATCAGATAACAGAACTTATTTTACGATACTTAACGTTATTATTGTAGTGATACCTCAATAATAAAATTATTTTCAAACACTATACATTGGTATCGCTACTCAAATAAGAACGTTAGATATAATATCGATATGTATACGCGCTTCATGCTGTTTCGTGATTGGTTCGCCGCATTTCATGCTGTTTCGTGATTGGTTCGCCAACTAGCGTTAGAAGACAATGTCATAATACCATAAACCATAACGTTAATTCGTAGTGTATAACAGAACGTATAGTAACAAATTCTGTATTATTTTTGTATAACGCTATGCTTGAAAATTACGTTATCTCATGAAGCGAGCAATAACGTTACCACAAAATACTGATATTTAAATCCTTGGTCTATGGTCGATTTTCGACCACAGGGCCTTCGTTGACATATATTATTATAAACATCAAGTGCCACATTTTATTATGTCAAGGGTGTCTTTTTTTATATCATAAGATAGCAAACAAGCAGATGGGTCTCCTAATGGAAAGAATCAGCCATCGCCTATAGACACCAAAGGTGTTAATAATGCGTTGCTATCTTGTGCCGAGATCTAATGCCACATGCATAAGTTTACCGGCATTTACCATCTACCTTACTCCCCAAACCGGAACACGACAGCGAAGCACTGACGCTATTGCGGCAGGAAAAAGCAAGACGGTGGTACCAGACCCGGGCGAGACAATGCAGAATTCTACCACGTAGTAGCCACGATGGTAGTAACCCGTATAACCAATCGGTCGCCTTTTACGACCTGCCAGGCACAGCGGCAGTTGGTCTATTCTTCAAAGGAGCCCGGAACCAACACGGGGAAAACCATTAATACCAAATATTTTAATGGTACTTTGCTATTCGTTTGTCGGATTAACACGCCATTACCATACTCTCCAAATATGTTCCGGAAACGATAGTGACAAGCACTGATGCTATTGCGACAGGAATATGTAAGCCGGTGGTATCATACAAAATATATTTCTAGAAAATACTCCCAAGTGCTTACAAATTTGTGCATTTTACTTTAGGGTTATAAATTGTATAAAAGTATAAACAACTTTTCATAAGACATGACGCTTGTCTTTTTGTATCATTACCTGCTGTCGGCGACCCACGGGACCGCACGCGGCACTGCTGCCGACGTGTTGCATTGATGTGTTTTCACACTGGCGACTTTAAACGATTCTGTCAAAGGAATTTTTAGGAATTATTTTCCAGTATTTTTTGTTTTTATTTTTGACCTGTACTTCATTTAGTTAACATCTCAAATAGATTAACATGACGTCGATATAGTTTATCTAAGTTTCATCCCCTATTTTAGTCCCATAGGGGTTGATTATTAAAAAAAATTGTTTCAACTACCATGCGAAATTTCATTAAAATCGGTTCTATGGCTCAGCCGTGAAATCTTAACAGATATACAGACAGACAGGAGACTCGCATTTATAATATAATAAAACAGTGGGGATATTGATTGCCAGTTGGTAAGTGTATATTGGAGTGGTTGTTAGTCCATTCGGCGAAAGATCATAAGGTTCGCGCGCCGGGTTGAGTTAAGGTACCCAGAGTTTGTTGTTGGTATATTTAAACTCTGTAGAGCGCATACAATTTTGAGTCAAAGTTATCACAAGTAATAAATAAACGTTAATTGAATAATAAACGCATAGGTGTGGATCGCTACTCATTTTGACAGGCACGCATAAATTGATAAATCGTAACGTTTGGTTAGTGTGTGTATGTTTGTAACTTTTCCACATCGTAACAGACGGATGGATTGAAATAATAACGAAAGGTTAACACAAAGAATATGCAAATATATATAATAATACATCGACTTCTGGGATAAAACCCTACGTGGTTCTAGTAGAATTCACAGCTAATTATCTATACATATAATAAAATCAAAGGAAAGTCAAAACTGTACATTGAATATTTTTTTAAAAGAATACTTGGGGTGTGATCTACAATCGATATCGAAGCCAAAAATATAGTTTTTAGAATTTTTGTCTGTTTGTCTGTTTGTCTGTATGTATGTCCGGGGTAAACTCGAAAAGTACTGCATGGATTTACTTCGAATTTTGCATGAATATTACGAAAATGTTGGGTCAACATATAGGCTACATATTATCACGCTATCACTTACGGGGGAGGAGCAGTACGGAGTAGACGAAGTCCGCGCTGACGAAGTCGCAGGCAACAGCTAGTAATCAATAATCATACAGCGGACTGGGAGCGGGCCTGTTGTACACAATAAAAGAAGTAAAGAAATAATACTATATGTCTTTAATAGGATACGTTATCGTTAGGTACCTAGATATATAACGGAATAATCCACGATTACCTAATAATTTTATTTTGATCAAGTAACTCAGTTATTTATATACAACGTTTAAATAAGATTTGGGGTAATAAAACAATACAATTAACAATAGAACCATTTGATTCTATTCATAAGGCTAGCAATGTGACCTGTCTGTCTTATCCTATCTTGTATATTTTTCTTAAATTTTCTCAAGCGTTTAAAAACGCTAATGTGATTCCCGAATTAGTCGTATAGGACAATGTGAATGATACGTAACAAAAGGGTTCTGAGAAGCATCCGTCCCAACTCGTCCGTCCCATTGACTCATTACTTACGTGTAGTTTAATAATAACCTTCCTTACGTAGGTAGCCATTTTGATTTGCCAAACAAATGCCACACTTGAAATATTACAATATATTTACAATGTTTCTTGTATATTGCAAATACGTAAACTAGTGATTATTTCAATCTATGTCACGTTACCATATTTTAATTTCCAATATACAACTGCAATCACAGTCTATTTCCTCATATACCCCAAGTGTATGTTATGTAATAAATATGCCTGTCAAATGTCAAAAACAAGATACTCTAGATAAGCGATGGGAAACCTTTCCTTGTAAAGCAATACTTCGATCAAAAATTTTTGATCGAAGCCTGAATAACTTACTAATTTAGCCCACAGAGATAATATACATACATATACATACATATTGAAATGCACGATAGTTAATGGTCATTTGTAAGCAATAACATTATAATAAGAAAAGAGAATATTATTCAACTGCATGGTAAACTACAACGAAATTAGAGTAGTAGTATTCAAAAAATATAGTCACAGCGAGATCGCAAGCGATGTGTTAACGAATATAGTCACGTGTTCAGCAAATCGCTTTTTGTAAACAATAACATTCGAACAGTGTTATTATTTACAAACAGCGAAGTGAAACAGTACAAGTGTTTTAATGTTAAACATTGAATGAAAATGGAGTTTCACCAAGTGCCGACTACAAAGAGTGTAAAATATAATAATATTCGACACCTGGCGGGTGTCTGTACTTAACATTTTTATTGGATATTTATTTAGGTCAAAATACTCCCCGTGTTGATCCCGGGCTCCTTTGAAGAATAGGCCAACTGCTGTTCTGCCAGGCAGGTCGTAAAAGGCGACCGATTGGCTATACGAGTCACTACCATCGTGACTACTAGGTGGTAGAGTTCTGCATTGTCTCGCCCGGGTCTGATACCACCGCCTTACCTATTCCTGCCGCAATAGCATCAGTGCTCGTCACTGTCGTGCTTCGGTTTGGAGGGTAAGGTAGCCGGTAAACTTATGCATGTGGCATTACACCTCGCCACAAGATAGCAACGCACCATTAACACCTTTGGTGTCTATAGGCGATGGTTGACTCTCTCCATCAGGAGTCCAATCTGCCTGTTTGCTATCTTATTGTATAAAAAAAAACATATATTTTCAGTATCAAAATCGAATACTGAACATCGTCCATCTGTCCATCGTATGTATAGTCTTTTACCAATCAAGCGAACCATTATCGGATGTGTAAGCGAAAATGTCTTATTCATAGAAAAGAAAGAACGTACCTTTGCTATACGTGTTTTCATAAGTTAGATAGAAACACAAGTACCAAATTTCATTTCCTTTCTCGCTCTATCGATAAAACGAATTTTTGCTTGGCTTATCTACTACTGTATGTACATTTTCTCTATGATCGATCACTGGCAAATTGAACTAATAACTAAGCAGATGATGTTTAGATTTGACTTGCGACAGAACATGCGTTTGTGTGACGAAACATACAACATTATACGTATTACTCTTTCTAGATGTTTATTTTATACTAGCTGTCATTTGCGATTTCGTCCGACTGATCAAAATCATTACTCCTTTTGTTTAGTCTTAATGTCGGATTAGGCTTAGTGTCGCAGTCAAATAAAGTAACTTTCCAATAGTAAAATATTTTTTAAATCAGTTATTTTCTGATTTTGAGTAAAAATATTTTCTTCCTGTAATGTACATACAGGTTGACTGGTCAAATAATATATATTGTTAGACACGACTATTGATTGTCATATTTTATTTATTTATTATTAATTTATTAATTATTATCACAGAAGAAAACACACTATACATATCAATAACACCAATAAACATTGTGGAGGTTTGTCTTGGTGTTAAATTCTCCACACTTCATTCTAACATAGAAAAAAAGGGATATGTATATTTTATTCGATATTAGAATCAAGTAATGAACGGTGGGTGGATGTTCAGGATGTATAATCTATTATCAGTCAACCTGTATATTTATTTGTATTTATATGGTTAATTATATTATTTTAATACAATTTTATTATATCAGACTCTAGACAATGATATAAAAGTTTACAATCTCTGCTATATCACTTAAGGGCGCGAATGCTGTAAAGGATATCAAAACATATGTCCACACAAATACTCTCATTAAAGTACATATAATCATGTGGTAGGGGACGCCAATTCTATGATTTGCGGTACGTACAGGGCAACTTATGCAATTCACTTTCACTGCGTAAAACGAAGAGAGAGCCTCCTAGATTGCCTATTACTGGATTACTTGTGACACAGGGAAATCACAAGCGTGTAAGATAAGATTTAATGGACCTTATTACTATAGTATGACAAAAATAAGTAGGCAAAAAACTAAATTATACATAGGTACATTGTTGCAAATATGTTTTTGTGCATACATTGCCAAATATAAGAAAGGCACCATTATCTATCATACTAATTTATTTCTAAATTATAAAGGCGAAAGTTTGTTATCAAATTTAAAATAGGTTTTATTGTATTTGTATATATTTAGTCTACAGTTGAATTTCAACCAGAGGGCGATCGCAGGTTTGTGTAATCTATATGCATTATAAAAAAATTCAATTAATAAAAAAATTTTTGCATACGACCATACGCTTGACGCATACATACTAACACACATAATATTTTATAATTGCGTGCGTTCGCTAACTGCTTTAAATCCAAATGTGTATGTGTGTATGCAAAGTAAGTGGTGCAAGGATTGAAAGTGGATTCATAATGAGCTACAAGATAGGTTTAAAATGAAATTAAAAATGAAATCAAAAATATTTATTTGCAAGAATATGGGTGTCACAAGTTATTAAAATAAATTAAATTACCATCATATTCTACCATAATAAAGCGTGCAAACATTTTAATTTAGGTAGATTTCTTTATAATTACTACCGGATCGGAACGCAGCCACACACTGAGAAGATCCGGCGAAAGAAACTCAGCGGGCTTCTTTTTTTCTATTTCACGTATTACAATTGTATGTATTACAATTTACTAGAATTATTTCACATCAAAAGTTATTTTTACAATTTACAAAATATGATCTTATGCTCAATCTAAATTTTTACAATTTACAAAAAAATTACCATTTTACAAATTTTGCCATTCAGTTTTTATTACATTTAAATTTTAAGGTATTGTACAAGCTTATATTTCTGTTTATTAACATTTAATCTTATCTGCTAAAAATTCTCTAATATCATAGTATGTTTTATTTAACAGTAAATCAAACAATTTTTTGCAAAATTTATTTATAGGTAATAATTTTAGACTATCAGGAATAGATTAGCCTTATGATACAGATACAGATGCAGATCAAATTGTCGAAGCTTTTAGTGACTTTTTTAAAAAAGTCTTTAGTAAACCAATGGATTCCTATATCCATCCTCGGAGTCATTCCATTTCAAATAACCATATAAATCAGTTAGATTGTACCAAATTAGACGTACTGCAGCTTCTCCAAAAACTTGATACTACCAAGGGAGCAGGCTGTGACGAATTACCACCTATTTTCTTTGTAAAATGTGCAGAATCTCTCGCAGAACCAATATCTATACTCTTTAATAGATCTTTACACGAAGGATTTTTTCCAACAGCATGGAAAAAAGCATTTATAGTACCTATTTACAAAAGCGGCTTAAAAACAGATATATCTAATTACCGACCTATATCAATCTTAAATGTGCTCAGCAAATGCTTGGAGAAACTAGTCTACAAATATGTATTCAATGTCATAGCTCAGAGCATTCCTCCACAGCAGCATGGATTTTTGAAGGGCAAATCAACAGCCACAAACTTAGCTGTTTTTACCAGTGATGTACTACGTGATATAGATGGTGGCGGTCAAGTTGATGTGATATACACAGACTTTGAGAAGGCTTTTGATCGTGTTGACCATATAATACTAATCCAGAAGCTTAAAGAAGTAGGAATTTGTGGTGATCTTCTACGTTGGTTTGAGTCTTATGTTAAAAATCGTAGTCAGGCTGTTGTTGTTGGAGGGTTCAGGTCCAACTACGTAACGGTAACGTCTGGTGTGCCTCAAGGATCACTACTTGGTCCCCTGCTCTATTTAGTATATATATATGACATACACAAGTGTTTCACTCATTCGCGGTTTCTATTGTATGCGGATGATAAAAAAATATATATTAAAGTTAACGAAATATCAGACTGTGCTCGATTGCAAGAAGACCTTAATAGACTCAGTCATTACTACACTAAAAATCGCATAAGCGTTAATGTCAATAAATGTTTATGTATAACTTTTACTAGGCGTAGAACTCCCATCAATTATACCTATTACATTAACAACTCCGTCATATCTAGGACCAATCTTGTGAAGGATTTAGGCGTACTGCTTGATACAAAACTGACTTTTACAAATCACGTAGATTCGATCATAGAAAAGGCATATAGAAACCTAGGCTTTATTATACGCACCAGCAAAAATTTCACTGATGCTAACTGCATAATCGTTCTGTACTACAGTTACGTGCGCAGTATTTTAGAATATTGTTCCGTTGTATGGAATCCGCAATATGCGACGTACATTAACAGAATCGAACAACTGCAGAAAAAATTCCTCAGGTTTTTAAACTTTAAATGTTTTGCTTCTCCGGTTGACTACTTAGAATCCTGCCAAAGATATAATATGTTAACTTTAGAATCGCGGCGACATCTTCTCGATATGTTGTTCATGTACGATGTGTGTTGCGGCTCCATCGATAGCGATGTTCTAACATCCAGATTGATTCAACTATGTGTACCTAACAAACGCACCAGGCACACTCCACTTTTTGATACTCATTATAGTCGAACACGATATGCAAGTAATTCCATAGTAGCCAGATTACAGACTACATACAATAAAAAGTTTGCCTGTGTAGACCCCTTTTGTGTTACTAAAAATAAATTTCGTAATTTAATACTAGAAACTACTAAGTCTATTACTCAACATAAAACATAAAAGCCTCGAAATATCAATGACAAACTTTATAAAAAAATTAGACTTATCTTATTTTATAACTTTCAACATATAACACGAATATACACGCAGAGACATACACACACGCACATACACACACACGCACACACACACACACACACATACACACATACACACACACACACACACACACACGAACATACACTACGTGTCCCCTGAAAAGAAAACGAGTAGGTATAATATAATTATATGTTCTTACCTCTCTAAAAAATTAGACTTATCATATTTTATAACTTTCAACATATAACACGAATATACACGCAGAGACATACACACACGCACATACACACACACGCACACACACACACACACACATACACACATACACACACACACACACACACACACGAACATACACTACGTGTCCCCTGAAAAGAAAACGAGTAGGTATAATATAATTATATGTTCTTACCTCTCTAAAAAATTAGACTTATCATATTTTATAACTTTCAACATATAACACGAATATACACGCAGAGACATACACACACGCACATACACACACACGCACACACACACACACACACACACATACACACATACACACACACACACACACACACGAACATACACTACGTGTCCCCTGAAAAGAAAACGAGTAGGTATAATATAATTATATGTTCTTACCTCTAATATAGCTTAAAGTAACTGTTTTTCTTTTTTGCTATTAATAATGTAAGTACAATTTAGTGTTATTTTTATCATCACTAACGTGCATTCAGTTTGGTTTATAAAATGTAAATCCGTAATTGGCCGTAAATTATTAATATTCATGTATAGCTATCCATGTAATTTAAGCGCTGTGGATTTTGTTAATAAATAAATAAATAAATAAATAAATAAATGATTTTCTTCGAGACCCGGAGGTTGTCCTATTAGAGAAAACTGCTTTTAATAAATAATTACAATATTTACTAGTATGCATTAGATTATGTGACGATCATTAGCATTCTAAGGTTTTTGAGTTGGTAATGTAATATCTTTCCTTCAAATTTATTTTATTTGGTGGTGTAGCAACGCGCGTAGGGTACAGCTAGCAAAATATATAGCAGATCCCTGTGTAATGTGTGTTATTTGTACGTGTTTGTTATTTCTTGACGCCTGAACCAGTAGAAGGATTTGAATGGAATTGATTAGTACGAGTATAAACATTTATGACTACAGTTAATTCCAGAAAATTACGTAGACATTGTAAGAAAATTGCAATTACGCAGTGATAGGAGATGCAGATAATATGAGATGATAATATTAAAATTATTGTTAAAGAAGCATTTAAGATTAAACGTAAACTCGACCGAAACATAATTGTATGTTCGTATATATATCCGTATGTTCAATTCTCAAGTTAGGCCTCAATATAATAAGGGCATATTTAAGCGAGCAAGCCACTACACAGCCCGCTGCATTTATCTTTAATAAATCACACAGAAACAACTTATCCTTTCGGATTTAAAATAGCGTATTTGTTAAATCTGGACTTAATACATGTCTACTAAATTTTATCCAATTCCGTTTACTACTTTTAGTCATTAGAAGTAGTGTCAAAGCGGGTATACACGAGATAATACAGGCAATAGAGGAACTCGTTACTCGTGTCCATATTGCACTAAATTGCAGGAGTTATTTTTTTTACATAAGCTTAGTGTGATACTGAATGTAAATGCACGCATTATTTATAAATAAGGTTAGCGAAAGTGCCACCATTTTGAAATAAATCGTTTCGGCTTACCTATACATATCTCCGCAACCGTCCACTTGAGACCAAAAATAGTAAGGACCTTTACTTCTACCACTTGAGACCAAAAATAGTAAGGACTTTTTCCTACCTTTCGTATAATGTATTTTTGTATTACTTACTGTTTACGATTTATAATGGACAGAGTAAAATAACGAGAGTTAAAATCCTTTCAGTGTTAAGAACGAAAGGTAAAACCCTAATCCAGAGTTTTATTTATTTCAAGAAAATTAGAAGTAGGAAGACGGTGGTGTAAAATATTGTCTCTGGTTGGTCCGGGCTCCTTTAAAGACAGCAGTTCTGCCAGGCAGGTCGTAAGAGGCTATACGTGTCACTACCATCGCGTCTACTAGGTGATAGAGTTCCGTACCATCTTGCCCGGGTATTTAGTATCGCCGCCTTACCTATTCCTGCTGCAATAGCTCCCTTATCGCTGTCGTGTTTCGGTTCGGAGAGTAGGTAGCCGGTAGATTTATACACGTGGCATTGACGTACCGCCTCACGGAGAGCAACGTACCATTAACATCTTTGGTGTCTGTAGGCGATGGTTTGTTCTTCCATCAGGAGAGCCATCTGCTTGTTTGCTATCCTATGTGTAAAAAAATTCCCAAGTCTCAGAAAGCATGTAAAGCTATCGGTTGTAGCAATCAGTGATAATTATGAAATTATGAGTGGTAAAATTTTTCAACCTTTAATATCTTCGGCACTTGGTCTCCATGTTAAGATGTATTTATATAATTTTATAATCACTTGTACTGTTTTATTCAAATTGTAATCTATCTAATAATCAGTATAGATTTGTTGTCCTGATGACGTGTTAAACGCGAACCTGGTTAATGTAATTAATAAATCTAAAAAAACAGTACAAGTGACTATAAAATTATATAAATACGCATTGAGTGATAGTGTTTTTATTTTGTTAATAGCTGACACACGCACTTTTGCTCGCGCAATTTTGTCTTATTTATTAAGAAAAACGATTCTAACCAATATTGTAATGCAAGTGTGAGTTTCTTTGTCTGTGACACTTTCACGGCTAAACTGCTATATAAAATTTATTTTATCTGCAATGCAATGTAAATGTATTGCGGATAATCTATATTATTATTATAAATGCAAAAGTTTGGATGTTTGGATGGATGGATGTTTGTTACTCAATCATGCAAAAACAACTGAACGGATTTGAGTGAAATTTGCAAACGGGTATATGATGACCTGAAATAGCATACAGGCTACTTCTTATTCCGTAAAATTAGGTGATCCCGCCGGACTCGCCAAAAACTTTTATATTGCAACGAGCTGCAAGCTGCAGCTAGTAAATTAATAACTATGATATGATAATATAGTGTAGTATTTTCAAATATTTTACATATAAATAGTGGTCCGGAGAGAGTGGAAAGGTTCCGGCGAAAATTAACGAAAGTAACACAAAAATGCTCCGAAACTAAATACCCAGCAAGTGAATTGATTATTAGCTGTTTGTGCACCTGTGGTTTGTCGAGCTTTCTTATGACAAATACTTATAATTCATTGTCACTCTTGTAAATAACGGTCACCCATCTGATAACCGTTATAAAGTTTGTTTTACTAATATCATTGATTAAAACTATCTTGCAACGCAACGCTGCGAGCGCTTCATTGACTTTAAATGAAAATATGACTCATTTATTCTTTTTTATAATATAAATAACCTTATGCATGATGAGCAAGGTTTTCCATTCAGGAAGGAGGAAAACAATTCTCGAACGCTGTAAGCCTTGTTGTGACACTGGTCATTTAACCGTGCAATCGTGAATAGTATTCGTGTCGTGAGTAAATCCTTAAATATATATTTTTTGTCTTACGATAATAAACAAGCAGATAGTTTCCACTGGGAAAGAGAAGAAAATCGCTTATAGACATCTTATATGTTATCGATGCGATATATTAAGCCATCGATATCGATGCCATATATTATGATGTCTATAAGCCAGCTAATGCCACAAGCGTAATTTTACCGGCTACCATACTGGCGGCTGGAACATGAAAGTAATAAGCACTTACGCTATGCGGCAAGAGGCCAACCAAAAACAGTTTGCGACGTATTTTAACGAATACGGCACTATGGCCTGATACCTCTATACTCTCATCTTTCTTTTTATATTGTACTACCAGTTACTCGCGAATTCGTTCGCGTGGCAAAAATGATAACGGGTAAAAAGTAGCATATGTCAATTCTAGATAGTGCATATTTCTAAAAATAGAAGAATTTTAAAATCGATCGAGTAGTTTTTGAGTTAAATCGTAACAAACAACCAAAACACTAATATTTCCTTTTAATAATATTAGTTTTGTAGTTCGTAAGTATTGCTGAAAATTTACATGACTTGATCTTTCTTTTATAAAAGATGGCCAAACGGGCACATGGCTGATCTGATGGTTAATTATTATAAGTCTTAAGTAAAGATATTAATACATGTATATACATAGTATGTAACAAAAACGCCGTCTAGTTGTCAAAAGCATTATTTGGTAACTTAATTCGAGCAATGACCATACACAATAATATGTTATTATAGTTATTATTGTATATATAGATAGATAAATTATCCCGATCAATATAATTAATATTAAATAATATTTCAAATATTACTATGGCCACACAAAATGTCACGTCTATTGGTGGACGTCTAAGGGCGCAGCTACATATACGTAGGTCACACTATTAGTTTTGCGTAACTTAAAAAAAACAACATGTTATAACCAAAATATTATGTTTATTGCTTTTCAAAATAATCTCCTTTACATTTTAAGCGATTTTTCATGCGATCGAAACTTTTTTTAAAACAGGAGGACCACAGATCTGAAGGCATGTTTTCTACATGCTGATTGAACGCTATCACCGTCTCTTCGAGTTGGTAAAAGTAAAACCTCTCATCAAATCTTTGATTTTGGGGAAAACACAGAAATCAAAGGGTGCTAGGTCGGGGCTGTGCGCAGGATGAATGACGAGATATACTTTTTCGGAGCCTAAAAATGACTTTGTTTTGTTGACCGTGTGTAAAGAAGCGTTATCATGGTGTAGGAGAATGCGGCTTTTGGTTCGTCTTTCACGAACTTTTTCTAACACCCTGGGTAAACAAATGGTAGAATACCACTCGACATAATACTTTTTTGATCTACAAGTGGAATTGTATAGATGGGGCCCGTAGCTGAGAAAAAAAACGCGAACATTTTTTTACCAAAGTTTCTCGCCTCTCTTACTTTTGTTGGCCTGTTCTCATTTTCAAACACCCATTCACAAGATTGCTGTTTTTTATCGGGTTCAATACAATAAATCCACATTTCGTCTCCTGTGACAATATCATAAACAGCATTAGAATGTCCTTGCTCGTACTTCAGTAACATCTGTGAGCTCCATTCCACGCGAGCCCGCTTCTGCTCCGCTATTAGTTCATGAGGGATCCAACGACAACAAAGTTCTGAACTTTCAATTCTTCGAGTAAAATTTGCTGAATTTGGCTCATACCAATCCCCAATAGTCCCCGAATTGTCTCATAGGTAATTTAGGGGTTTTCTTCAATTAACCGCTTAACACTAGGCACATTATTTTCGTTGACGGTAGTTGAAGGCCGCCCTTCACGAAATTCGTCGTGTAAAGAATCTCGACCTCTCTCAAATTCAGCAAACCATCGCCTTACGGTGCTCAAACAAGGTGCTTCTCTTCCAAAAGCATTTTGAAGACGAGCGGCACAGTCTTGCGGAGAAAGAGAACTTTTAAAATCATAAAAAATCGTCGCTCTAAAACCTTTTCGACTTAATTCCATTTTCGTTGCGTATGTAGAACTTTAATGTGTGATATAAAAACAATTGATAAATCACTTCCCACCAACTGTTTTTTTTATTACTAAAAAGGTTGCAACGTTTTAAAAATATAACATTCGAAATTCAAATAGTTCCGATTAGCTAGAAGTGAAAAACTTTTAGTGTGCCCCATGTATCGGGCTACGGCGAAGGTTTGCGCTAGCACGAACTATGTCGCGACACTGCTTACGTCATAATGACGTCGTATTATCACTGGTCACCAAACTGCGGCCGGCAGGCTATATTTGTGTGGCCTGCTGATGTTAATTGTGCGGCACACGACATAGCAAACAAGAATATTGAATCATTCCTCAAAATCTTTTCTCCTCAAATTCTTAATTCATTATCATTCATTCCTTAAATTCTTTAATTTTATGCTACTGTATATTTCATTCGCCCAAAGATTACGAACTTACGATACAGCTTCATAAACATGAAGGTCATATCGTCGTATGTTATTTTTTTTCTACCATGGAACAAAATAAAATAACATATTACGTCGATACACTAGGTCAATATCAAAGTAAGGCTTATACATGGAATTATCTAAACGTATGTACACGGACATATTCTAATTTGTTATTATTATTATTGTTTATCCTAATTATATTATAGTTACTTTGTCGTGAGTCGCACATATATCACGTGCGGACCGCAGTGTGATGCCCACTGCAGTGACGCGTCTAGCCCCTTCGCGAAGCAATTTGCGACATCGCGATAGCACGAATATGTAGCCCGATATATGTAGCTGCGCCATAAGACATCAAAAAACGGCGTCTTTGGTGTAGCCGCCAGGCGTCCACCCGCGGCTGCTGATTCGACGTGGTGTTGTCCAACTTGAAATATTCTTTAAAATTTCTTGAATTCGGACGTTTGAACATTTTAAAATTCCACAACACATTTTTTTTTTGTAAATATAATAATTTCATTTCTTTTTTAGAATTCCGAAGTCAAGAAAGAACCCATTTGGGTTCTTACGGACATTTTCAAACTATTTAGTTTGAAAATGTCCGTCTATCCGTCCGTTCACAGCCAAGCTCAAAGATTATTAGTAGGTACTAGAAAGCTATCACTTTGGTCGAACCACAGACCACATGAATACAATAAGCATATTAGTCACTTGAACAAAGTGTTAAAATAAAATCAAAAGTATTTTTGAGGGTACCTCCTATATAAGTAAAGTGGGGTTGTTTACATTTTTGTACACCCCAAAGTGTGGGGCATCGTTGGATAGGTATTTAAAAAATATTCTGAGATTGTATAAACAGTTTTTCGATTAATCGATCTGTTTCTGAAATACTAAGCTTTGAAATGCTCATTTTTGTTAGAGTCAAGTGTCTACACATGGTCAGTTTTTTCAGTTAGTCATTTCGTTCGCTTGAAGTAGCACTCAGTGCCGGCGTTAGGGGGGCGCGCGATGGGGTGACGGCCCGGGGCGCCAAATTTGGGGGGCGCTGAGGTCTGGGGCCTCGGCCTTATGCCTTCCGCGCTATGTACCCTCAATACTGTGCTCTATGTGCCGTATTCATAGTTCACAGTTCACAGTCGGTTAACCGACTGTGAATACGGGACTTACGTCTAAGAATTAAGAATTCTTAGATATTTATTTTTATTCTTCTTCTTCTATTATTAGATATTTTTATTTATATAGAAACGTGGATTTAAGTCCGTACTTAAGTCCACGTTTTACATTGACTTATTCTGAATATGAATAAGTCAATGAAAACGTGGACGGACGACGGACCTATGCTTTGTGTTGGTGTGTGACTCTGGGCTCTACGCTCTGTGCTCTGTGCTCTGTACTCTACTCTCTACGCATATCGTTACAGTCGGTCCTCGACCACCCTGCGATTATGTTATGATTGAGATGCTTCCACCACCAACCTTACACCTTACACGCGTAGTACATGGTGGGGGTGGGGATACCGAAACGTCCTATATGTCCTATGCTTGTGCTCGAGCGTGGCGCAAGGTTGCTGATTTGTAAACTTGGTCTCTCGACTCGAGCGTCGCTCGATCACACAACGAGAAAACCATCCACAATATTTTGACTGCTACAGAGTGTACGTTGTACGTGCACGAATTCTTTTTCTTACTGACTTTGTAATATCGTTCTTCAAATATCCCAAATCCTTTATTCCTATATACTTTTTTCAGGATTGCGAATTTTTCTACCGTTTTCTTAGCGGTCGTTGCCATTTTTTAGAATTACTAGTAATAGGTTAACTACAATTGCAGGTTTTTCCTATTGTTTTTTTGCAACTATTCCGGTTACAGTTGCAAGTAGAGAACGCAGTTTTTCCAAATTAAAATTAATAAAAACGTATCTCCGGTCAACAATCTCTCAATCGAGACTCTCTAACCTGGCTACTCTCTCGATTGAAAATGAAATCGCTGGACAATTAGATTTTTCTAATTTGATTCGTGTCTTTGCTGACAAAAAAGCCCGAAAAATTAAAATTTACTGAAGAAAATCAGTAAGTTTTACTGAAAAAATTTAAGAACATTAATCAAAAAATAACAAAATGTTCAACCAAAATAAAAAGTAATATAAAATATAAAAAATAATAAAAAAAATTGAAAAAAAAAACAAAAATATTAAAAAAAAACAAAAAATAAAAAAAAAACAACAAAAAAAGAGGAGCTACAAATCTTTCTAGCTCCTCTTTTTTTCGTCGTTGGCTCTGGATAACGCTAAAAGAAAGATGAAAGATTATTAAACTGTTGGAGTATGTGAAATACGCCTTATAATTTAAGATACAATTGAAAATTGAAATATGTAAACACACTCTATATATATTATTATTATATGATATGCTTGCTCCATTCTGAATTTTGTCTCCGTCTCCGTGAGAGTTAGTCTCGAGAGAGCTGTTATCTCTCTTTATGTTTATTATGAGAGTATGACAGAGAGAGAAAGAGAGAGACTTCGAGCAACATCGAAGTACATCGTATCTAGTCTGATAATAATAAATATACATCACTCTATTCGTTTTTTTCATCCGCCTCCCGAATCTCAACATAAACTACGTTCACATTGGTTCAGCAAAAAATAAATACTCAAACTCGATATTGATTTCCTTAAGTGGGCGCCTAAATATTTTGCCCGGGGTGTCAGTCAGTAGCCCTAACGCCGCTGCTGGTAGCGCTATTGTATTATTGTATATTGGATTACCGCGTATTTTGAAAAAAATGTGGTTTTAACATTGGTTATTGCAAATAAAACAATATACATACAATAAATTAAAAGACTTTAGAATTTCTCTAACTACTGATACATACCTTTAGTTTTAACTGCACAGTTTTATCTAATGAAATTTCTAGATTGTCGGTTTAATTGTACAGTTCTCAGTTTTGCCTGCACACATACGATTGGATTAAATAGTTCAACTATTTATATAAGACTGTGCAGATAGAACGTCAGTAGCCCGCCTTAGTTGGTTTTGCCTATCACGCAAACGAATTCGCACGTTATTTTCGTATTTTTATAATCCTAGGTTAGAATCATAGGATACCAAGAAACAAATAGTAAAGTGTGCAATAATTCATCAGCAAACACTATTGTTAAAGCAAGCGAAAAATATTTTATAAAACACTTTAATACTTTGATTATTTAAATAACTGAATTAATTATTATAACAATTTACAAAGGAACAAAAAAGAATAAATTTAACATTTGGCTGGTTTAACGATTTTTACGGTTTCGTGACTTAGTGGGAGTAAATTAAATATATGGAAGAATATACTATTATTAATTACAGTATGCATAAGTACTGAATATACCTAGGACTCCCGTATATGTTAGACTATCACCAAGCAAATACTAAGGCCGTTGCACTCGAAATTTATTTCATAGTTTTAAGTTTTGTGTACGAAATTCACAAATAAATTATATTATATTGCTTGGTAGAATAGTGGAATATATTTTTCGATTATTCTGAATTATGGCGGCCGTTTTGGTGTCTTGTTAGCAACAGAGGAGAACAGCAGAAGGCAGTATCAATTATGAAGTCTTATGCATCTTTCAGCACAAGTCTTCGAATAATCCTGGAATAATCTAATTGTGTAACTAGTCGTTGCTTGCGTTTTTATTATTTTAATAATATGAAAGTCCATCAAAATTTGTCAACTAATTACAGATTAATGCATGAATAAACACACAGACAAAGAACTAATGAAAAAATCTTTATTTTGCGTTTTTTCTCTTTCTGTCCCCCTCTCCATTTTTCCTTAATCTCTTAAACTAACAGACAGTGTTCTTCTATTTTACTATAGTTTGCAGGGAGTTGTTGACAAGACTACTCGATAGACATTGTTCTTTTGATATTTCCATTTATTTATAATTATTTATGAAAAATACAATAATTTCCGACAAAATCTTAAGATTTTTCTTTAACCTTATCCTTGATTGTGATAACCATTTCTAAAAATCTTAATCAGTCAAATACTGTTATATACCCCAAAGAGCATTTCATTTTTATTAATATATATAAAAGTAGACGCCTAGGCGACCAAGCTCTGCTCGGGTGAAAATAATGTTTAATATTATGAAAAATCAATTTCTATACAAAAACCGAAAAAATAGCACATTAAACAAGAAAAAAAAAAACAAGGAAAAACTTCTTTTGGCGAACCCCGCGGGATCACCTAATTTTTTTCGGGATAAAAAGTGACCTATGTGCTATTTCAGGTCACCATCTATGTATGTACTAAACTTCGTTTAAATACGTTCAGTAGTCTTTGCGTGATTCAGTAACAAACATCCATCCATCCATCCAAACATCCAAACTTTCGCATTTATAATATTAATGTAGATACGTAGGTCACACTATAAGTTTTGCGTAACTTAAAAAAACAACATGTTATAATCAAAATATTATGTTTATTGCTTTTCAAAATAATCTCCTTTATATTTTAAATATTTTTCATGCGATCGAACCATTTTTTTAAAACAGGAGGACCACAGATCTGAAGGCATGTTTTTTACGTGCTGATTGAACGCTATCACTGCCTCTTCGGAGTTGGTAAAAGTAAAACCTCTCATCAAATCTTTGATTTTGGGGAAAACACAGAAATCACAGGGTGCTAGTTCGGGGCTATGCGCAGGATGAGTGACGAGATGTACTTTTTCGGAAGCTAAAAATGACTTTGTATTGTTGGCCGTGTGTGAAGAAGCGTTATCATGGTGTAGGAGAATGCGGCTTTTGGGTCGTCTTTCGCTAACTTTTTCTAACACCCTGGGTAATTCTAACAAATGGTAGAATACCACTCGGCATTAACACTCTTTTGATCTTCAAGTAGGATTGTACAGATGGGACCCGTAGCTGAGAAAAAAAACGCGGTCATTTTTTTACCAACGTTTCTCGCCTGTCTCACTTTTGTTGGCCTGTTCTCATTTTCAAACACCCATTCACAGGATTTCTGTTTTTTTCGGGTTCAAAAGAATAAATCCACGTTTCGTCTCCTGTGACAATGTTATAAAAAGCATTAGAATGTCCGTGGTCGTACTTCAGTAGCATCTGTGAGCACCATTCCACGTGAGCCCGCTTCTGCTCCGCTGTCAGTTCATGAGGGATCCAACGACAACAAAGTTTCCGAACTTTCAATTCTTCGTGTAAAATTTTTGTGTCGTCGTGTTGTTTCCGAACTTTCAATTCTTCGTGTAAAATTTTTCGTGTAAAATTTGGCTCATACCAATCCCCAATAGTCCTCGAATTGTCTCATATTTAATCCGGGGGTTTTCTTCAATTAACCGCTTAACAGTAGCCACATTAATTTCGTTGACGTTAGAAGTGCAAAACTTTTAGTGTGCTCATGTATAGATTACAATTTTCAACATTAGACTTAGAGAACAAGTTCTACTTTTGTTATCACAAACTAGGTATAAGGCAGAAAGCTGATAGGATTAATTTGCTAGCAGGTTAACAAACTGCTTCGTTCGGTTCGTACTGCCCTTAATACTATAAACTGACTGAAGTGTATACTCGTTACATACCGGTAGTATACAAAAAAACATCCAACTGCTACTGAGATTTTAATTTTTTAAAAAACCTCGAAATATTTAATGACACTGCCCAAACCAGGGATCGGTCCTGGGATCTCTGGATCCGAGCCGCACAATCTAACCTCTAAGTCACGAGGCATCAATATTAGTAACAATAAAAGTTATATTAATAAATATCAACATGCATTGATAATATCGTCTGCGAACCGCTAGTTCTCTTTAAAAAATACGTTAGATGTTCCGCTTGCTAGATTGAAATAGATTAGGATCACCGTTTTGTTGGTCTCGCGCAGTGAATGGCGCTGTCATCGTTGCTGTTATTTATACGGTAATTATTTGACATGTATTCTAATTAATTTATGTATGTAAGGTGGTTATACGTAAACACCCCAGAGAAGAATATTAAGCTATTTACTTATTATGTATTCGGTATACTGTATATTATAAAGTATAGTATATATTGCATAATTTGTGCAGTATCTTTATGTAAATCAAGTTGAAGTGTCTGTTCGTTATATTAAGGTTAAGATGATTATTAAGTGCATGTTTTTATGAATGTTTGTATGTTACTTACTCGTACACTTAAAAAAAATTTTGAGTATCTTTTTATTCCAGTTAATTTTAAAAACGCCTAGACCGATTTTTCATGACAATTGACGTGTAGATTATTTTATTAGGAGTAAATAAAAGTACTTCTATTTTAGAAAAATATATGTGTATTTATATATATTTCGTGACTATTAGGTGGTATAGTTTTGAAACGTCTTGCCTAGCTTTTAGTACCACCGTTTCACCTATTCCTGCCGTATGGGTGTAAGTCGACGATACTAATACATAGAAATACATATATAAATACTGGAATATATTTAATAAACACCCAAACCCGGAAATACAAACATTTATGCTCATCCCACAAAGCCAAAACAGTTTTCACCACTAGTTATTCCAGCGTGTGTGCTATAGAAATAAACAAAAAATACAAAATCGAAAATGAAAAAAAAAACACAATAATTACTATGTAAACTGCTAATAATTTTGATACGTTAAAGAATCAAAGCATAATGCTATGTATAAGTATTAATTCTATCGTTATTTATTTAACAAAATTATACTTTTTTGACAAGAGAAACATACATTTTTAATTTGTAATAAAATATATCAATGTGAAAATAATATTTATTATATGTATTACAAGCTCTTATCAAGAACCGATTTTGAGTATACTTAGTTCGACAAATAGGGACATAAAACACCATTTTGGAGCGAACACTCAGACGAGGACAATTAAACAGATTGCGTGCGAGGAGAAATAGTTTATTCGAGAAGTGAGTTTTCTGCGAAAAATCGCCGGTCCATTCTTAAAAATATGGCGATTGATGCCTTGGATTCAGAATTTAATTCTGCGAAATGGGTAATTTTTAATTTTTACGCCATTAAAAATTTCATTTGTTATAAACAAAAAACGAAGTGACAAAAAGGGAGTCTCCGTTTTTTAGCTATAACTTCAAAAATATTAAAGATATCTGAAATTTGAAGAAAAGATCCTAAAAGAAGAGAAAATTTAAAAAAAATTGACACATTTTTTAAACATTTTTAAGAGATTTTATGAAAACTCAAGTCTACGAAAAATTAGTTAATTAACAATTGAATAACTTAAACAAAAATCAAGCTAAATTTTTTTTTGGCGGGGCTATATTCTTTCAAGTGTCCAGATGACACTATAATTTATTTCGATTTTTAAATTAATATTGAATGTTATAAAATAATATTTTTTGTTGCATACTGTGCTTGGCGGAGACGCCTAGGCACCGAAACGGTCGCGCGGAGCCTAACTTTCGGCGTTTAATTAAAATTATAAATAATGGAGCTATAACTCCGGGAGTCAAGACTTCGTGTTTTTTTTTTCTCTTCTTTTAGGATCTTTTTTTCAAATTCCAGATATCTTTAATATTTTTGAAGTTATAGCTAAAAAACCGAGACTCCCTTTTTGTCACTTCGTTTTTTGTTTATAACAAATGAAATTTTTAATGGCGGAAAAATTAAAAATTACCCATTCCGCAGAATTAAATTCTGAATCCAATGCATCAATCGCCATATGTTTAAGATTGGGCCGGCGAGTTTTCCCAGAAAACTCACTTCTTGACTAGCCTAAAAAGCAGTGTCTATATAATTATTTATTATTTTAAACAAGAAAATTTGGTCTCTATGTTCACGGCGCAACTTTAACGACACAGTTTGTGATGTGATTCGGTTACCAAATATATAATTTAACCTTCGAAGAAATTTGTTTTGAAATGCTTCTATTTGATCCTTATATACCATGTATATGGGATTCCAAATAATGGATGCATACTCTAGATTACTTCTGACTAAGGAGATAGATAAAATATAAAATGTTATAAATATTCTTAAAACCTTTATACTGTCGAAAGACAAATCCTAACAAAAGTAAGCTTTAGCGGTAATTTTGTTAATGTGAGACGCAAAAGAAAGCTCACTATCTAGAAGCACCCCTAGATCTCTCACCTCAGTCACTTTTTTAGAATTGTGTTATTTAAAGTATAATTATAATTAATTTTATTCATTTTACGAGAAAATGTTATAGAATAGCATTTTTGAATATTTAATTTTAAATTATACTTACTTAATGCAAAACTGAAGAAAATTAGCTAGATCATTTTGAAATAATATGCAATCATCGATGGATTTTATAATGGAAAAAAAATTTGTTTCATCTGTATATTATAATTTTCGAATTTTGAAAGCAATTGATCACTGAATTAATAAAAATATTAAAAAGCACTGGACCGAGGTGGGAACCCTGAGATACACCAGAAGTTATTGGTACAAAGCTTGAAGTATAACCTTTTACTGCTACTGTCTGTGATCTGTCACGTACGAGCTAGCGACGGGTCGTGCTCCGCGTTACACACGCAGCAAATATTAATTAATTAATATTATCGTAAATCACGCGGCACATTGCCGCTGCACGTGACCATGGCGCTTGTGGCCAACTAGTTGCTAGCGTTTATCTAGCATGCCATCGACACCATGGACGAGTTCAGCATCATGCAGATCTGCAAGTCTTCCTTTACCAGTGAGCAGATTTGCAAGGGCAAGCAGCTGCTGCATGAGACGCTTGGCCAGAGCGCAAACGTGCCATTGCGAAGAAGAGATGGTACGGAAAGTAGCGTGCAGGACATCATCTCCCTGCTAAAGCAGACGGATCCGGATGAGGTGCCGGCTTTTGTGGCGAAAGAGTTACACAAGCTGCCGCCCGTGACGCTGGACCACGTCGACGTCGTCTGCCTACTGTAGGACATCAGGTTACTCAAGGAAGAGCTGACCGTAGTTAAGGGTAGACTGCAGGCGTCAGAGTCTACCATCAATGATCTACGAATTGAATTATCGCATTTAAAAAGTGTTAATTCAATATGTACGTCACCTGATGCCGCGTACGTCACCCGTCGCCGAGGCGTGCAAGCTGTCACGTTTAGCCCGTCAGCAATATCCGATGGAGCAACGAACACCGCCACTGCCGTCCCCGCCCTCCTTCCCCTCCCGGTTGCGCCGACGCCGAGTCCACAGGCGACTCAGCAAAACTTTGCGACTGTTGCTGGTCGCCCCGCACCTCCCCCGCAGGCGAATAAAAATGGGGACAATGACAGCCGCAAGGCTACGAAGAGTCGCGAGACTAAGGAGAGAAGGAAGGTCACAAACAGTAAGGTGGAGTCTTGTCGACCTGGCAAGGATGAGAGCAGGAGGTGCGATGAGGAGGGCTTCACTCTGGTGGAGAGAAGAAGAAAGAAGAAGCCCACCGTCCGCAACAATCGTGGCACCGCGCCATATGTACCCGAGCTGCGTCCCCGCAACGCCCTTGTACATATCTCGTCTGCACTGGTCCATGAATGTCGAGGACGTCGTGGACTACATCAGTAAGAAGACGTCTCTCCACTTGAGGGTCGAGCGTCTGCAGTCTCGCCACAAGGTCAACTTTAGTTCTTTTGTGGTGAGAGTACCGACGCATCTCCTGTCGACCTTTGAGGTGGGGGAATTCTGGCCGACTGGTGTAGTCTACCGAAGGTTCCGAGGTAGACTCCGGAATGAAGTGCGTGTTACGTCGCCGTCAATACGTGACAAAGTGTAGTTTTTAAGTATATTATATTAATATGTATGTTAGTCTATAAGGTATTTATAATATGGGCCATGTTGCCTGAATTAAATGATTATTATTATTATTATTATTAAGATATTAGCCATATCCGTAAATCGCATACTGACTTAAAAGTCATACTGACACACGGCGTCCACCTGGTATCCCTTATCCATCGCTTCTAGAACCACATCAAGAAATTTACACAGGTTGGAGTCAGTAGATTTGTTTGTTAATAATCTGCGAAAATAGAAAAAGATTGTATTCTTTTGAGCTGTACATAATAATAGCAGCAGTTATACGCAGAAAACCACACGAAGTGCGACCAATTAGTTTCTTCGATCTACCGTTAGCAAAGTGTACTAATATCATAAAGAGGTAAGATTTGTTTGTTTGTTTGTAATGATTAAAATCAAAACTACTGGAACAATATAAAGTCACATTATCAACGAGTAAAATAAATTACTTTTTTACCCTAGTGTGTTAAAAAAAGTAATGTGTGTGAATCACGCGAATGAAATCTCAGGGAACAGCTCCTGATAAATGCGATTATGACAACAAACTCACAAGCTCATTTGAAATGCACTGTAATTTTATTCTGATATATACGAATAACAGAGTAAATATAAACTCGCAATATCTTTAATATTGCGAGTTAGAAGATTCGTAACCACAATAGGAATAATTTAGAACAAAACAATGTCCAGTAGTGCAGGATTCTATCTTAGTAGATCCGATTCTCACGGCCAGCGACGATATGCGTCACTGCGATGTAGGTTGTAATACGTTTAATGGACCTGACACATTTATTTCAATTTGTATAATATATCTGACTTTTGTGATTATTTTTTTTTTGTAGAACTCGAGCTCCTCACAATCGCAACGCAATTATCCATTTAAATACGTAATAATACGTTATACGTTAAAAATATATATTTTGAGAAAGTATAAGTTTAAGTACGGACCGGAGAGACGAATAACTTTCAGCACAGCGAGTGCTCTGCCAATCTTGTAAGGTGAAAATAATTATAAAAAGATTATAATTCAAAGAATATAGACATATTGTATTGAAAGTGTAAAATATAATGTCTTACTTTACCGCCTTGTAGGTCTTGTGTCGGTAGAGAGAAATTTGATCAATTATTCACTTTTGATAAACTGTCAGGCAGACTGATAGATGATCTGTTCCTTAAAAGAGTCTGGACCAATAAATGAAATTGAAAAGATATTTATAGATTCTAGCATTACTTCGCGGAAATTCATAGGTTACCGAAGGTTCTGGAAATAAATAAATAAAGAAGATCCCAATGGCACAATAATTAGCCACCCACGTCTATCACACTATCGAACACATAAGAAGCGCCTGGTATACACTATACGTACGGAACACACGTTTCACTTCAGAAATAACGAACATTACTTCACAATAAGAGTTAGTACGAGAGCCCACGACACATAACCTAGTCTTATTAGACTTCGGATGATATTTACATAGTTAGATTCGTCTTTAATTGGGGAATACGAAATGGCTATTCTGCAATGCGAAAAACCTGGTGGCGCTATTAAAAAAACATGAACAAAAATCGATTTATATTACGATAAAACCAACGAATTTTGTTTGTTGCTCGATATAGGGGAGGACTATACGAAAATTTAGTGCTACATGTCCCTATGACTGGCTTTATCAGTGGCAGCAGCATTACAAGTGACGCCTCGTACCTAGGTATCAGCCGGCCGGTACAACTGGCCTGCCGAACGAACCAAAGCTCATCTGAAAGATCATCAATTTCTGTGTCAGAAAAACCACTGCTGCAACTGCAACATAAACAAAAAAAGCAAAATCTGCACTGTTAGTATTGTGACAAAATAAATTTAAGGTGGTGGTATCTAACTCAGGCGAGACGTTGCAGAACTCTACCATCCAATAGCCATGATACTAGTTACTCATTTGGCCAAATATTTCGAGGCATAGAGCAAAATTTATACTTATCAGTCTAGGCTGATAAGTATAAATTTCGCTCTATGCCTCGAAACCCCGAACTATCTCGAAATTACATCCTCAAATGGATTTGAGGATGTAATTTCGAGATAGTTCGGGAACAATAAACGATTGGTCAAACGTTTCACTGCTAGGTTGCTAGATGGTAGTTGCTAGATGGTAGAATTCTGCATTGTCTCTTCCGCGGTACCACCGCTTTACCATTCCTGCTGCAACGGTGTTAGTGCTTTTCACTATAGTGTTTTCGTTTGGAGAGTAAGCTTATCTATGTGACACTAAAACCCCGCCCAATGATTGAAACGCACTTTTAATACCTTTGGTGTCTATAGGCGATGATTGTCTGTTTCCGTCAGGAGAACAGTCTGCTTGTTTGCGATCTTATGAAAAAAAACCAAATCACACAAATATTAATAGACACTGTATTGTGCTGGAAACATGTAGCTATTCATATGAGTAAATGATTATAAGTATAACATTGTTTTAGATATATCGTGAAAAAATATAAATATGCCATTATTGTACCATTTTATCATACCTAGCAAATAGTGAAGGCTTAAAATACCCCTGAAATGATATTATTTTATCGGTAAGTACTATAACTCTGTATTTCTGAATGTAAATGTAAGTTACACAGAGAAACTTAGAAATTGCCTTGAAAAGTGTATCCAATTTAATCCGTGATGTCTAACTCCACCGATATAGAATATACCCACCGGTATTGCTTCAGGTCTCTCCTGATCTGCCTTTAGCTAGGCAAATCGTAATGGCGTGCGATTGCACAAAGATGTCACATCCATCATGACTATTACCTGCTAATTGTCTAAGAGCCCACGACATAAAACCTAGTCTCATAAGACTACCGGATGATATATTCGTCGTTAATTAGGGAATACGAAATGGCTATGCTGCAATACGAAAAACCTGGTGTCGCTATTAAATGAATAAAAAAAATGAAAAATTCGTGATTTGTAGTACGAGAAAGACTACCGAATTTCGTTTGTTCCTCTATATGGGGGAGGGGTAGGACATACAGAAAATGCATTGCTGTATGTCCCCAAGACTGACCTTATCAGAGGCAGCAGCATTATAAATGATGCCTCGTACATAGGTATCTAGGTACGATAAGTACGATCAGCCTGCCGAACGAACCAAAGCTCATCTAAAAGATCATCAATTTCTATGTAAGAAAAAACACTGCTGCATCTTTGAAACAGTGAATAAAGTGGTTGCTGCAGCGATTGAAGGTGACCCACTGCACAGCTGAAATTTTCGTTACTTGGTTACTTTAGCAATTACCCGGTTTTTTTCGATTGGTACTGATTGATTACCCGGGCCACGGTCAGGTACAAATAATATTACTTGATTGTTTAAACAAATGAAATGGCAAATCTTATGTGATGTTGTTCGATTTTTAAACCGCTTTTATTAGGTTGTTTTGAACTTTTCCATGTCGAATGTTAGCATTTCAAAACTTAATATCTTACAACCGTATCCCTTAATTGAAAGATCGTATAAAATAGTATTTTCTATACACGTATTGTAAATCAACGTAATAGCTTCATATTTCATTCGAAATAAGTTCATGCGCATGGACACCGGTTGCCCATGGTACGTGCGCAACATTGATATTCACCGGGACCTGGAGGTTCCAACCATCATGCATCTAACGAAAGAACTATCGACACGTTATTTCGATAAAACAACACATCTCTCGACGACGAAGACTTCTTTAGACTTTATTTACCCACGTCTAACGCGGTGCGCATTGTCACGACTCCGCCCACCACAGTTAGTCCGAACGTCGCACTAAACTGAGGTCCGGTCTCTCAGGAAACAGCCCTTAGCGCGGACGTTTATTTTATTTTAAAAATTACCCCAATTTTAATTTAAATTTTGTCTGATCGCATTCTGCTCGTACCAAAAGCCCGGTGACGCAATAACGGCCCCTAAGGTCAAATGTAATAGCCATTTCGAAATAAAGGTTCATATTACAAATAAAATTATTTGCTAAGCTTTACGTATAATATATATATATATATATATATATATATATATATATATATATATATATATATATATATATATATATATATATATATATATATATATATATACTGTATCTGTTTTGTAATATGTGTTTAGAAATTTTTCTTAACAGTGTTTTGCAGGGGCCTCTACAATCGCGTAATTCCACAAAATAAATAAGCGGTGCTAAATATAATAATTTACGATGAATTATAAAATTAGCTCATCCGATAAAAACTTTGACGTACATCTGTTGATCTTAATATAATCTGCGCGTACGCCTCTCGCTTCCAGTTACGAGTGAGTCTGATATTTTATTTAAATATGGCGAACTTCGCTCGCATGCCCTCTTTGTCTCTTTATGCACATTAACTTAGAATATTTCTTCTTACTGATTTAATAATTATATATCTTGTTTTCTAGATTTCTAAGTTCGCGTTCCCTGTGCTTTGTTAAAAACTAGTTGTATAAAATGATAAAGCCTTATATTCTATAGCAATGACGTAGTGATGAATCTGTTTACAATATTAAAAAAATAGTTTTTTGGTTAATATAGGTATACCTATTTTTTCTTTTTATTTAGTATACCTACTACATGTGAATAAAAAGTTAAATTTAGTCAACTAACTTCTTGTCAACTAGGTAATATAATAATTTTACCCATAAGTCTAATATAGTAAAGTTATATCCTACAGCCTTCATCGACGTTTGGTAAAAGGTAAAAGGTTTCATAGGACAGAAAATCTTATTACCATTCAACCAGCTTCGCTTACACATCCATCACCAGGGCATCTTCAGCTATAATAGTAACTGTTTGTGGTGGTGGTTCACACAATTCAAAGGTGAAATTAATTAAATTCGCTAAAACTTTGCCTTTAGCTTATAATATAGACATTTATAACTATAATAATTGTCTGCGCCCAGACTAAGCTTATGTAAGCAAAAGTAAGTAGAAGTAATATATAAAGATTAACTGACCCTGACCTATTTATTATTCAGAATATACTTTTTTGGGAGGGGGTTTGATTCAGTGAATTATTGTTGCAAGGGGGCTAAGCGGGGGACTGCATGTAGACTAACATAATATTATTATTATCATTTCATCCCCAATTTTAACCCTTTGTGGGTTGAATTTTTAAAACAAAAAGTCCATATTTGTATTTTAGCACTTATTTCGGGCTTGGGAAGACTTTAAAAACCACAAGAAATAAAATCAAATTCGACAGAAATCACAAAGGAAAGAAGAATTTCGCGATGTTAATTAGTCTACAGTGGCTCGGTTGGTTAGAGCGTCCCGGTCAAAGGGAAAGTCGCAGGTTTATGTCCTGCCGTGATGAAATCTTTATTTGTTGTCTTTAAAAGTTTTCAAGCAAAGCAAGCAAGTCAAATTTTATTAAATCTGTTAGCGGTTTAGCTGTGAAAATGTAACAGATGTACATACACACTTTAGTATTATACAGGTCGACTGCTAAAAGATTGTACACACTGAAGGAGGGTATTCAGTATTCGAATCTGATACCGAATATATTTAAAAAATTAGTTCGTCAACGACACTAGTATCTAGAAATATAAGTAATTATCAAAAAAACACTGGTAATCACATTAACTGTATTGTTATGTCATGCCATGCCTGTTTATATCATGTTAAAAATATGACTCGTACGAGTAGGCTTCTGTACCATCGAGCGATAATAAATGAAATGACTTGTGTAACGGCCTAGGCACAGCTACCCGCGGCGCGAATTACGATGCGAATTTCGGCACATGATTTTCTAGGTATGCCATAGCTCTTTGTGACCGACACGGCGTCGGCGGCGAACGTAATTAGAATTTTTAAAATTGTTCAATATCTATGATTGATTTCCTTGACGCGAAAAAAATAAAATGTTTTAGTTTGGTCGTGCGTTGTCAAATGCGTCCTCCGATTTTGCCAGTCGCTTAGCTCTGACTGCCCGGCCACGAAAACTGGCGGTGACGGCGGCGCAGCGCGCGAGACGAAAATTCACGCGGCACAGTTTGCAGGCCACGGAAAGTTGCATTCACTGCCGCAATCAGTATAGTTCGAGAACGAAAATATGTCTTTCATATTTATCTAGATATTTCAGATTCAAGATTTACTATTTGGTAGAGAACGTGGAGTATATGTTTTAAATAAGAATCGGGGTACAGTGTAGACATTGAATTTCACAAGAAGTACGAGAAATAGTAAGTATACTTTGTCCATACAAATTTTTGGAACATACTAATAATAAGAAAGAATGTCGAAATCTTTGATTTATAGCGTTGACGCTTGATAGTTTATTATTGATAGGGTTTCATTATCCCAGTAAGTACAACAATATTATCACTAATCAACAACACAATTGATAACATTAAAAGTATTCAAGATTTAAAAAAATAAACTGTCATGTTTGCGCGTCGCTTGGTTTTATTCCGCGCCGCAATATGCGTCACCGGTAGCTGTGTATACTTCATATAGTTTCCTACATTTGTTTTCGTCGCTCGACGCACGCCGCACCGCAAGTTGCATCGCAGTTTCCGCCGCAGTTAGCTGTGGCCAGGTCGCGAAAGGCCCTCCTTTGGGATCTAGCTTTAGACTTTTTATTGCTTTATATAATAGCGACCACGGTAATACAAATTCTGTGCAAACTCAAATACTCAAACTCAATTAATCAAATAGCATTTTTTATTGAACGTGTAGGTAGGCTCGGTTACACTTATAAACGTTAAAACTTAAATATTATATTATGTTATTTACACTTAAATATTATATGTGTTCTTATATGTTTCAATATTATATTATTATTAAAACATATGAGAACACATTATTTGCAGCTAGAGAGGATTCGTACAATTGTAGATATAATAATAAATTCTATACTTTAAACGAGCAATTCTTGTATATTTGAATTTTTTTTTATATTATAAAATAGCAAACAAGCAGATGGCTCTCCTGATGGAAAGAGTCAACTATCGCCTATAGACACCAAATATGTTAATGGTGCGTTGCTATCTTGTGGCGAGGTCTAATGCCACATGCATAAGTTTACCAGCTACCTTACCCTCCAAACCGGAACACGACAGCGACAAGCACTGACGCTATTGCGGCAGGAATAGGTAAGGCGGTGGTACCAGACCCGGGCGAGACAATGCAGAACTCTACCACCTAGTAGCCACGATGATAGTGACTCGATAGCCAATCGGTCGCCTTTTACTACCTGCCTAGCAGAACGGCAGTTGGCCTATTCTTCAAAGGAGACCGGGACCAACGCGGCGACTGACGACGTTTTGTATTTAGATAGTCTCTATTACAAAATTTTGTCAGTAAGTTGTAGTCAGTGTCATCTATGTAATAATCCATTTTTATATAAAAAAAACGTTTGAGCGAAGCTCGGTCACCCTGTTAGTCAATAATAAATATAAAAATAATATAATATATGTTTCAAAATAAGTATGTCATTTGAAATGTCAGTTCAAAACAATGTCATATAAAATTATATAAAATAAAAAAATAAAAATACATATAACAACAAAATATAACATTTTATATGTTGATTTTATATGTTGATGTTATAACTTTCAGGTGTCTACCTATTTTCGTTCAAGAGATAGAGACCTGTGACAGATAGACAGACCGCGGAGGTATATTAAAATGGTTCCGTTAAACAGTTTTTGGGTAGTGAACCCTAAAAATCAAACCTAAGTCCCACCAATTACACATTCAGAGCTGCTAACCATTTGACAGTATACCCAGACCAACTAAAACTTTTTAGTTAGAGGCAGTATATACTTCCGTACACCCACAAATAATGAATCATACACACTGCTTTCATCATACGAAAATTATTTCACAAAGTACATATTTTTAATTAAAACGTCATGGTTCTTGAAATATTTCCAAATGTAATTTTATATTCTTTTTATTACTACAGTATATCAAAGCGCATCTTAACAATGTACGATCAAGGGACCGCAAGCATCCGACTTATTCTTACGAAAAACAGTCGACTCGTAAAATATTTTGCGTACCTTAAAATAACATCGTTTAAATGTTACAACTTTATGCTCACAAGAAAGTTATAGGTGTTATCTTCCTTACAGATAAGGTGTAAGGTCCAAAGCAGCGTTCGGAAGATTTTTAAATTACCAACAGTCGAGACATGTATTCTCAGTAATACACAGGTTTAAAGGCTTTCTTGGGAACCGTCGCGTAAATTAATGAAGAGCTGTGTATGTGATGGAAATGATTCCGAAGCGAGTCACCGCCGAAGCACGATCATAAACTGGCCACACTGATTGTTCGTCATAAAGTATTTGTAGTCAATGTTGTCTTGAGATTCTTGCGACTTCGAAGTTCTGTTAGTGGTGACTTGTTTATTATCGCCCGTAAAGATGTATGCGAATTTATACTTACTAAATAACAACGAACCGTTTTTGCTAGGTTTTATCTAAATATCTATATATTAATATTTTAAGCGCAAATTTTGTACCCCTTTTTACGCCAGTTTTTTTACTATCGCCAGTAAAGACGTATGCGAATTTATACTTACTAAATAAAAACAAACCGTTTTTGATAGGTTTTATTTACGAAAATTGCGCAGACTGACGCGTTAAATTTGTGTACAGTTGCAGTATTCAAATAAACGGAGAAGTGCAGAAAGCTATTGTTTTTATAATATACATTAGAAATAATTTTTAAAAATAACATTACACATACTACCATGACCATATCATGATTATTTTGTTTGTGATTAGTATGTAAAGCTTATCAAAACACTATACTGACGGTAGAACACATATGTAGATCCAACGTCTCTCCGGTGACTAAGTGGTTCAAGATCGCTGGTGAGAATAGGGTAGTTAGACAAAGCTTTCCAGTTTATGATGGATTTTATAAAATTAGAAATTTTGATACTGGGGCGCACCGGCCTAAGGTGGGAACGGTACTCCATGAGCGGTCGAACTTGCACTTTATAGAGCATTAGTACAAGGCCAGGCGTGGAGTACCGTCTTGCACGATTCAATACCTACCGTCAGTTTTTTGGAAGCTAACTTTGTTTTAACCTCCAAATTATGATGGAAATGGACATCGCTTCCAATTTCGATGTCTAAAATATTAATGCTGTCAGAGTTGTTGACTTATTGCTGAAATAGAGGAGCTTTAATAAAAGTTTATTAAAGCTCCTCTAGTTTGACCACATAGCAATGAATGCTGTTATTTAACAGTGTATTATTGATGTGCAGAAGAAACAGCGTAGGTGATAACACAGAGCCTTGTGGGACTCCAGCAATAATTGTTTCCGTCTCAGAGTATACACCGTCAATAACAACTTTGATGATGCGATCTTTCAAAAAGATGGTGAAAACGTTTTCAGTTTTTAGAGTAAAACTTAAAATGGCATTTTCGATAAAATTGCCCTATGCCAAACCCTGTCAAATGCTTTAACAATATCAAAGCTGACTGCAAATGCCTCCCTTTTGCACTCAATAGTGGCCTCGACGAAAACCGTATTGTTTATTACTTGAAAGCTGGTGATTTTCAGTCCAGTAGTCTATCTAGACTTAACACATAGGCTGTTTGCTTATTTTTATTACCAAGGATTACCAGAGCTCAACTCTGGAATATGAGAATTGAGAAAAAGTCTTTAAACTAACGTAGCAGTTTAATAAGAGGCAATCCGCAAATAAATATCAAAAATGTATTAATACTGCCTATTAACATCCTTGGTGTTTTATATTATGTATTAATATTAATTAATATTTAATAACACTACTAATAATTATAACACAGTAATCAGTATATACATGTTTATTCATAAATTACCAATCACGATGGTAGTGACAAGTTCAGTCTGAGTGACTAAAAAGGCAGACAGAACATATTCCTTATTAAGCTTGGACCACATTTTTTTATATCATAAGATAGCAAACAAGCAGATAGGTCTCCTGATGGAAAGAGTCAACCATCGCCTATAGACACCAAAGATGTTAATGGTGTGTTGCTATCTTGTGGCGAGGTCTAATGCCACATGCATAAGTTTACCGGTTACCTTACCCTGCAAACCAGAACACGACAGCGACAAGCACTGACGCTATTGCGGCAGGAACAGGTAAGGCGGTAGTAGCAGACCCGGGCGAGACAATGCAGAATTCTACTTATTACCACTATGGTATCACATACCACATTAGTACTATTAATATAGACATTATGTTAATATAGACATTGTGTTTAGTAGGGAACGTGTAACCGTGCATTACAGCAAATGCTCCAAAGTACCAAACGCTTATAGCTACATAATTATATTATATCGTAAAAAAATAGAAATATGCCATGTTGAACTATTTTATCATGCCGAATGAACCTAAGGTTTAAAAAATACTCCTGGAGTGATTTCATCGGTAAAGTACTTACTTTAACTCTGTAATTCTGCGTGTAAATGTAAGCTACATTGACAATCTAAGAAATTGTCTTGAGGCGTAACCAGTCTATTGCTCGGACTAATACAAGGTTTAACATAATTTTAATTTTTTTTATTGCAGTCTCTCATGAGAAAATTTTCGTAAATAACTAAATTAACTAGGTATATAAGTTTTCATAAATTAATTATATAAGGTATAATTGAGTGTGAGATAATATTTCTTCTAAAATCCTAAATATCGCCTCTGTGGTCTAGTCGTCCGGTGTCGGAGTTGACCAGATGAAGTCCCGGGTTCGATTCCTGGGTCGGGCAATTCAAAAATGTGTTTTTTCAGTTTTCTGATAAAAACAACGTTGTGCGGGATTGGAAAGTACCCGATTGGCGATAGGCTTGCCACTTATCACATTGTGGGACCACGTATCTTCGGCTAATCGTGGGTGCACTTGTACCTCTGCGTACCTCTTCGGGGATACAGACGTGAAGATACTTTTTAAAATCTAATACAGCAATTTCAATTTCCACTATATGTCTGTATTTTCAATTCCTATCGAAAAATGTTGACTCATCAAAAGTGTATGTAACGTATAACTGTCTAGTATGTACAACTTGTCTAACATTTTCTTAACTGCATTTTACCTAAGATGAGTTTAAAGGCCACTTTAATATTCAATTGGTGTTAAAACTTACCATTACCATTTTACAGTCGTCAAATCATTAATGCCATACAAAAGCTTCAAGTACGAAATTGGCTACGATTATTGCATTCAAGTAAATGTGTGGGTGAATATTATTGGAAGGTCTCCGACACGACAAACAACTTTAAGGTAGCCATTCAATACTCGACTTAATTTTTTAACTGTAAAATTAATTACAACTTACAAATATGTAAATTTAAACTGTATATTCTAATCAATATATTTCTCTCCGTTTTGGTGTAGTCTCTTAAGAGTACACCTGAAGGGTAGATCCAGTACCATGTGGCTCGTGGAAGGTAAATGAAGTTTAAACGTTTTGCAATAATCGTGACTAAAAGTTGTAGGATACTACAATATTTCGGAAAGGTTTGATGTACGACGTTGCAAAATTTACGTTTTCATGTCGTCATAGCACTTATTTCATTTATCACTGTTGAAAAATAAGGAATCAGATAAACTTACGCCTTTGACATAACATCTATACCAAGTAGATAACAACACATTATTAACAACTTTGGAATCTATAAATGATTCTTATTTTCATCCATCAGTAGTATTATACTGCACGTGAGTGTATACAAGAATGTATAATTTGTCATGTAGCTTAAAAATTTTTCAAGTAGGTATGTTTATTAATAAGGACCTATTGATACTTTTGACTAAGTCATTGATTGACATTCAAGATCTTAAGTCTTGTCATTATCGAGGCGAACAATTTTATCCCATGTTGATCCGAGCGTCTTTAAAGAATAAGTATTCAACTAGACAGTCCTTGAAACATTAACGTCAAAGTCAAAAATCAAAACATTTTTATTCAAATTACCCGTACAGACACTTTTGACGAGTCAATATTTTTAAGTGACAGGAACAGCTAACTACCCTTCATGAACATGACAGGAAGTCGCTAAACTTATACATGTGGTATTATCTTCCCGTCTTGCTGATAACAAAGCGCCATGAACATATTTTGTGTCTACAGGTCTACAGGCGATAGTTGCCTCTTCCCACCAGGAGACTTGTTGTCCGCTTGTTTATGTTATGGTATCAAAAACTGAGCCATTTTTTTCGTGATAATAAGAGCTAAGAAAAAAAGTTAATTTTTAAAAAAAGTAGCTGTTATCAATATCTTGTTTAGCTCGTGGCTAGTTTACCAAATCTCTAGTTGCAGATGTCAGTGACATTACCCTCTAAGCGAGAAGATAACATTAATAAATAATTTATAACAAGTACCACTACACTACAAATTACACTAACCAATTTAACCCCATTGTAATTGATTAAAATCCACACGTAGATACTAACAGAACCGAATGCTTCTTGCCCTTTAGCCCGCAGCCATTCTCTGATACTTCCATATTTGTCTTACTTCCTCCACATTAATTACTCTCTTCATATACCATCACCACCTTTGACAGCACCCGATTAATCTGATCATGGTGTATTGTAACGAGGGCGCGATAAACCACGCTCACACTTATCGCGCACAGATACCATCGGTATCTTATCTCTCGTTACATTCATTATCAGATTTTATCACGCAGCGTACACGTGAATCTCTACTATAATAAATTAATGTGAAACCCAGTAAATTACAGTTTAATAAAACACATTTACCAACCAATGTGTTACTGTCATATATTTGTCGTAATTATCCGATTCATCTGATCATGGTGTATCAGTCTTGATCTCTGGTACCTACGTCGTTCCACATTCGCATTGTATGTCAGTTTTGTCAACCTTTCTTACTGTTTAATTATAATGCCATAACTAAATAGTATAGACAAATCTGTATGCTTAAGTTAGTCTTGCAAGACAAAACTTCCGTAGTCGCAATCTCTAGATCATTATGTGTATGGGAAGCTTTAGTCCGTTTTGGATGCAGGAAGGCTTCACAAATAAAATATGTGACTAGAAGGCGACGGCGAGGTGCCGTCGAGATGAGGCTGTGTAGACTAGAAGGAAAGAGAGGACGAATGTAAATGAGATAGGCGCAAGAGAGACGGAAGCACGCTTGGCTATCTGGAGAAACGCGAGCACCTCATTTAATCGGTACGGGCTTCGTTTTGTATAAAAAGGGAAAATTTGCGATGCTTTTAATATTGAAAAACTTTTCTCTATATACATACAATGTTTATATGGCTGTTCATAATATTTAAGAGTGTGTATCTGCGCCCAATAGTGGCTCTTGTGAAGTACGAAATTTTGACGTTTTTTATAAAAAACAAGCTATATATTAAGTTATTGCTATTGAAATAGATAGCTTTCGCCTATTATCACCAAATACTCATATATTAATATCGCCTCGTCATCCGCGTGACAGGAACAAAATTCCACATGGATAAATAACTCGGCCACCTCACCCTCCAAACCTGAACGTGACAGCAACATGCGACAATGTTATTGCTGTAGAAATATGTAAACCAGTAGCAGTAACTAAAGCTGGCCGAGATGGTTCAGAATTCTATCACCTAGTCACCCTCTAGTAAGTAGTCACGATGTTTGTGACATCATTTTGCGAGATACCTAGCAGTAATGCAGTTGATTTATTCTTCAAAATAAGCCCGTATCAATACAATGCAAAGCAATTAGTTTTGTTGATGGCCATACGTGTAAGTTAGAGTTGATCCCAATTCATAAAAAAATTCTTCCATACAACCCAATTCGTCATTACCGAAAAATAAATAATTTTATATTTAAAAATTATGTCCCAATTCATCATCATTTTAAATTTGGTTGTTTTAGAACACAGTTAACTACAAAATATTAAGTAATATATTTAATAAAAGATGGAAATAACTATATGTTTAATCATTACGATATATACCTATAGAAAATAAGTACAACAGTCACATAATCATAGATTGCATATATCTACCGTCGTATTCGTCATTACCGAAAAATAAATTATTTTATATTTAAAAATTATGTCCCAATTCATCATCATTTTAAATTTGGTTGTTTTAGAACACAGTTAACTACAAAATATTAAGTAATATATTTAATAAAAGATGGAAATAACTATATGTTTAATCATTACGATATATACCTATAGAAAATAAGTACAACAGTCACATAATCATAGATTGCATATAATCATATACTTTTGTAATTGCTTTAAGATATTATATCAATATTAATAACAATAATCAAAATAATCACAATAACTAATAACATTGAATACAAAAAATATAAAAAAAACATCACTTGCGGTATAAACTGCACATATCAGCTGACCGTGTCTGGCTAATAGTAGTCGCCCTCTAGCCGTTTTCAGGAACGTTATCTGTGATATTTTTTTTTTTTACTTTAATACTAATAGATAATGATGTCTTTATATTAAAAATTGATTATTTGGAACAAAAAAAACAATAGATTGATAACTGTCGCATCTAGACGCCTTTTAAACGTCGTGTTGCTGCTACTTTTCTATTTTTGAGACTGTGTTGTTACGCATCATTTGCACCAGCAACCTTAACTATCAATACAGAATACGTTAGTTATGAGTATAAATACTAACGTAGTAGCGACTGCAATTGAAAACTCAATAAAATTTGACAGAACGCTACGACAAAATGATTGTTGTAGGTACAACTACCGAATGTCAGGGCAGCATCAGTAGCAGCAGGGTAACTACATGCAGTTGAAGTTGTCATTTAATACAATTGGAAGAAAAGTCTTCCTTTTATACTTTAGGGAAATATAAGTCATGAATTAAAAAAAAAACATTCAGGATTTCCAGCCTCTTTTTTGTTCATTTTGGTTCACTATATACGTTACGTAATCAATATCTCGGTTGTAATGATCAGGCATGTATTCTAATTACTAAAATGCAACTATGAATATAACATACATATATATCTTCAAGCCAGATCACTTATAGGGTTGGCAGAGAGAATTGAGTGCCATAAATCACGATCCTTGTAGACTTGTCTCGCTTCCTTCACGTTCATTACTCTCTTCATACAAACACGCCGGTTGCGAAGACTCTTGACACCATTCGATCAATCTGATCATGGTACGTCAGGCTTGGTCTTATGAATACAAAATACTGTATTTATTTGAAACCTGTTTTTTAAACTTTTTTCAGGTTTAATCTACATTTCTAATAAAAGTGGTAAAAGTCTCCATTTTTTGTAAAGCATCTTAAACGGTCATTATTAAAGCTACAGTTGTTTCTTTCTATAATGTGAGCAACATTATAGAAAGAAACAACTGTAGCTTATTTACCAAAAAGGTTAATAATGAGTTGCCATCAGTGTGACGAAACCTTACGCTCCAGGCCAAACATGACTGTGACCAGCACTGACGTCATTGCGGTGGTAAATAAAAAGCGGTAATAGTAAGTCCGGAGGAGATGTTGCAGAATTCTACTACCTAGTGGTTACGGTGGTAGCGACGTCATTGGTCAATCACTGATTGCTCTTTAATAAACTGTCTGGCTGGATAGCGGATAGTCTATCCTGCTCAAGAGGCTGGGACTAAAAACCGGATATTAAAAGTTATTTATTGATAATATAAATAATTTAACTTAAAGTAAAGCAGAATTCTTTAAACTTTTCCTGAAAGATTTTTCTTGAAAAAAGATGGCCAAGTCTGATTATATATGACGTATATTTTCCGTTTACATATATTTCCAGCGTTGCTAATGTATTCGTATAAACGGGTACGCGTGCTTGCCTTGCTATTCGTTTCGTAGGCTGAACGTCAGTCATATTCAGCATCGCTGGTGCTATGCCTACACGCTAGTATAGATGAATGAGAAATCGCGCGATGAGAATAATTGTTCTTAATAAGCTAACGGTATGCTCGAATTTTACGGAACTAAACATTTTCATAATTTCTTACGCAATTCCTTACGTAATATCAATGGTTTTTAACAATCTCTTAGCTACTATGCTCTAAAATGTATGTATCTAAAATTATTTAATTGCACCACAGAAACTGTGCTATCCAAATATTTTAATCTGAGAGCAGTAGTCGTGATGAAAAACATCAGATTTAATAAGGTAATATTATTATGATATTGTTATAGAAATTTATAGTATGTACAATTTCGATACGGGTTTGCTAATCTTAATATTATTCTATATTTTTTGATATATTCTATATATATATATATATATATATATATATATATATATATATATATATATATATATATATATATGTAGGAAGTGGGTCAGATACGATAAATAAAATGAGGATGTGGTGATATAACAACTCTTTATATTTAGATCAGAATAACATTAGATCACTATTAAAGCTTTCCATTATTTAATGACTAGTTCTCGTTTAACAATTCCAAGTAACTTAATTATTCCTATTTACAAATAAGTCATAATTTAAGCAATAGATAGTCCATTATAAATTGTACTGCGACTTATTTATAGTTGACAATAATAATTAACTTGTTTGCACAAATTAATTATCCAAGAGTCAAGGATAAGCTACTAGCAAGATACAACAAGTGTACCGAGCCACGCCAGAGCCTAGACTGCCTTATCGGCGGGCGCTCAGAGCCTTTTATACAGGTAGCAAAACAAGTTGAGTGGTAGGGATATCGAACGATGCGCTTGCCGGCCCGGGCCGTGCATTTGTTGTTTACACTTTACAATATTCTTGCATTTGACGACGCGGACGCCGACACGGCCATACTGACATGCACACGTCCTCGTGTGCGCATCTTTATACATCTGAGGACAAGGAACGCCTCGTTCATCCTGACATATCTTTTAGAAAACTAAACATAATCTTTTTTTTTTTACAACTCTATAATTAGCGTGACCTTTAGCGAAATGTTACAATAGTGTGCTGGTCCGGCAACCCCTTCAGCAACTACAACTATTAAACTCTCGTCAGTTTTGAAACCGGAGACTGCATTCTACTAAGCTAGGAATCTCTCTCGTCAATTAAAAAAAACCAGAGACTGGATTGTACTAAGCTCCCTCTCATCAGTTAAAAACCGGAGACTGGAGTGTATTAAGCTCCCTCTCATCAGTTAATAACCGGAGACTGGAGTGCACTAAGCTCCCTCTCATCAGTTAGAACCGGAGACTGGAGTTTACTAAGCTCCCTCTCATCAGTTCAAAACCGGAGACTGGAGTGTGCCGTCATCTTCCTACATTTTTTGTCAATCCTGCATCTTTTGTCAATCCTAAATTTTTTTGTTAAATTACTTCTTTTACTTTTTTTTACATTGATTTCTTCTCATAGTTTTATAAGACTCCCATTTCCTTTAATTATTATTATTTTTTTTTTTTGTTTTGCTTTATATCGTATTTTTTTTGCTGATGATGCAGCCTCATGAACAGTGGCATTAGTTATTACAAGATTAGAGAATCTCCTTCGCAGGTATTTCGAAAACTCTTGACTGTTATAACTATTTACAATATACACTGCATTTCTATCAATATTGTTTGGACCAGTTTTATGAACAAGATCATTATCATGAGTATACGCCGTCACGTCATCCTTGTTATAATTTTCATATAGGTAAAGGAAGAAACCCTACAGGAATATGGGAAACTTTGCAGAGGCTATCGTGGGCGCACTTGTTTTCTAAAATTGCAGTAACTTTTAAGGAGCCCTTATATTTTGAGACAAGTTTCGTTTAGTGTCGTTCTACATTCCTAACAAAGTCACCTACACTAAAAGGTTTAATCTTTCATTACCTCTACTCAACCATAAAATGTCCGATTGGGCTGATTTTTTGATTCTATTTGATACACTGGATCTTCAAAGCTTGTCGATACTTTTGCGAGTTTTTGTTAGTTGCCGAATGTCAAACCTAATTTTTCTGAGCGCGTGTTAAATATTACCTAACCGCTTTTGCCATGATTTGTCAGAGAATTATACTCCGCTATCATTATTCAACCCTACAATATTCGCATCACCTCGCTTTGAGAACACTCTCCTGACAACCCCAGCCAATATTGGAATTCTTGGCGTTGACATATCGAACAACGTTCAAATCCGCGATCACTTGGAAGAAAAGGCCAAACTAGCCTCAAAAAAGCTCGGTGCGCTCAGTAGAGCGAGACAGCACTTCCTGCCTTCTCATCGCTTGCAACCCTACAAAGCGCAAATTCGCCCGCACATGGAGCACTGCTCTCATCTCTGGGCGGGAGCTCCGCAGTATCAGCCTCCTCCAGTTGATCGCACTCAGCGTAGAGCGGTTCGAATCGTTGACGACCAAGCAATCTCCAATCGGCTTGACTCCCCGGCTCCACGCAGAGATGTAAGTTCGCTTAGCATCCCCCACCGCATTTATCATGGAGAGAGCTCCGACGAACTGTTTGGACTGATCCCTGCTGTTGAATTTCATCATCGGACATCGCGGCAAAACTCAAAGTTCCATCCTCATCACCTCGATGTCCGGAAATCCACAACTGTGCGATTCTCTAGGCACTTCTTACCACGCACCACTCCTCCGTGGAATCAATTACCGGCGGGGGCGCTTCCGAACGGACACGACTTATGCACCTCCAAGAAAAGAGCATACTCCCTCCCAAAAAGCCGGCAACGCAGCTGCAAGACTTCCGGTGATGTGGCTGTCCATGGGCGGCGGTATTCACTTACGATCAGGTGAGCCTCCTGCTCGTTTGCCCCTTTTTTCTATAAAAAAATAAATTAATTAATTAAACACGTTCGGACTGACGTTAGCTCTTTATGTGCCTGTCGCAAGAAGATGTAAATCTGTATTGTTCTTTTCTTTAATATTAATTTGAGTTCAGTTGGTAATAAACTTTAAGATCGCTTATTAACGGTCTAGGGTCAACTAAATCGATTTAAGTTCGCTGGTTTTAATTCAATTAAGTTAAGCATTTGATCTATTGAGTGGAAACTACATCAGGACAAGCGACTACTTAGATTCTTGTTCATAAAACCGTTCTCCTACAAAGAAATCACAAGAGATTTGTTTGATATGGAATTTTGAACAGAGTCAAATATAAAAGGTAATTAAATTTCACTTAGTGTAATACACCATGTGACGCTCTGGAACAGATGTTGACTGGTTTTCTGTTTTTCGGAACTCGAAGTGGCAACTTCTTTCTTCTTGTAGCGCATCGGTCAAATGGAAGCTTTGTGGCTTGGCCGGGGTCACAACATACATAGCAGACCACTGGTGGTCGGCCACTGGACACGCCACTAGAGATAGTGGTAGATGACCTGCTTTCGCTGCAAGAAAAAATTATTTGAGATTAGTTGTTACGATGTTCGATTCTATCAAAAAAATTGTAACTTCCTCGAAATACAGTGGTGCTCTTAAATCGGTTCATATCTAAGTCTAAAAGGAAGAGATCTTCAAGTCATAATATAGCTTGCCAAGACAGCAGCTTGTGAAGTAGGTGACGGCATGACTCTTAAGTGAGTGAGTAGCTACAATGATCAGATCAACCCCGTCTAATTTTTCCTTTTCTATATTTATTTTAATTGAGGTACACCAGCTAGTAAGTTACACGACAAAAATCCTACGAGTCAGATGAAGGGTCTTTGGAACGACAGAAGCATCTCATTAAAAACAAAGCAGAGGCTGGTTTGTACCAATCTCATGTCTAAAAAGTTTTATGATTCTCTGCACGCCGCTGAAGATAGAGTCCAATAGCGTAATATTGTGCTATCAAGAACGATCTAATGAGGAGGTTACGACCCTCAGTAATGAAGAATACGAAGCAAGGAGGAGGATACCAGTTAGTCATATTGTCTGCTTCATCAGAATCAAAGTGTATCAATTTAATGGGAGTTACAGAACGTGAATTAATATTTTCTACTATTTTTCAAAGAATATTTTCCACACCACAAGCGAAAAAGAGACATTTACTTTTCTACATAATTAACCGAAATAGTTTGATGCTGAAGTGGGAGTGAATCCGATCCCACTTCTGATGTAGGAAGTGGGTCAGATACGATAAATAAAATGAGGATGTGGTGATATAACAACTCTTTATATTTAGATCAGAATAACATTAGATCACTATTAAAGCTTTCCATTATTTAATGACTAGTTCTCGTTTAACAATTCCAAGTAACTTAATTATTCCTATTTACAAATAAGTCATAATTTAAGCAATAGATAGTCCATTATAAATTGTACTGCGACTTATTTATAGTTGACAATAATAATTATCTTGTTTGCACAAATTAATTATCCAAGAGTCAAGGATAAGCTACTAGCAAGATACAACAAGTGTACCGAGCCACGCCAGAGCCTAGACTGCCTTATCGGCGGGCGCTCAGAGCCTTTTATACAGGTAGCAAAACAAGTTGAGTGGTAGGGATATCGAACGATGCGCTTGCCGGCCCGGGCCGTGCATTTGTTGTTTACACTTTACAATATTCTTGCATTTGACGACGCGGACGCCGACATATATATATATATATATATATATATATATATATATATATATATATATATATATGTGTAATTTAGACTGGGCCAAAAAAACCGACTATTTTTTTTTTCTATCGATACTGTGAAAATATCATTCATGATGATAAAAAAAAAATATTGTGAAAGTTTGAGTCCTTAATAATAATATTAAGGGGTGTATCGTTACAACTAATGATTTTTCAACAGTAATCGCATTTTTTACTCAAAACTTATTAATTATCAATCTGAAAAATTTTAGCGATATGGATTCTTATAGAAAATTAAATTTCCTAAAAAAAAGTTATCTTAGTAAATTACCGTAAAACAAGCCGTTTCCTTGTAATCATGCCATAAACAAAGATTTAGTTTTTCAATTTTGCGTTTCGATTTTCGATTTTTGTAGCTACCATAAATATCAATATTTTTACAATTTAAAATACTTATTCTTAAAGGAAATTTAATACTCTAAAAAAAAGGTCTCTTAATATTTTCAATTAAATTCACTCCTTTCAAAGTTATTCGACGTTGAAGTTAAATTCAAAAGTAATTTATCGTTTTTTTCGCGTTACACGTGATTTTTTCCTCTTGATTGAAAAATGTATGACTTTAATATTGAGAATAATTTTTTTTTTGTTGGAAGACTAAATTTTTTTGTATAAAATCATAATTTATCAATGTATTATTTTGCTTTTTAACGATTAGTTATCGACATAAATTCATTTTCACTGCATTTAACTAACTGTAATAGTAAAAAAGTTCGGCTTCTTCATCAAAAGTTATTTATTTGTGTAGAGATATACTTTTTTCTGTAAACTTATACTTTTAAACCTCCGTTTTTAGCCCTCTTTTTGTTTTGTCCTTTTTTATGTCAATACTGTCGCAGCTTAATGTACTCCCCCTCCACCATTACATTTGTAAATGTTCATTAGCTTATGTAATAGTAGCATTTTTGTAAATGTTTATTAGCATTATAAGTAAAATTAAATGATTTTTTATCTCTTTTATTAATTGTATTTGTTTTGACTTCTTATTCAATTTTTTTTCTGTAAGTAAAGGTATGTCACTAGTCAAATTGATAATTTATAATAACAGGACCGGATTTATTTTACTATTAGAGTTAGTTAAATGCAGTGAAAATGAATTTATGTCGATAACTAATCGTCAAAAAGCAAAATAATACATTGATAAATTATGATTTTATACAAAAAAATTTAGTCTTCCAACAAAAAAAAAATTATTCTCAATATTAAAGTCATAAATTTTTCAATCAAGAGGAAAAAATCACGTGTAACGCGAAAAAAACGATAAATTACTTTTGAATTTAACTTCAACGTCGAATAACTTTGAAAGGAGTGAATTTAATTGAAAATGTTAAGAGACCTTTTTTTTAGAGCATTAAATTTCCTTTAAGAATAAGTATTTTAAATTGTAAAAATATTGATATTTATGGTAGCTACAAAAATCCAAAATCGAAACGCAAAATTGAAAAACTAAATCTTTGTTTATGGCATGATTACAAGGAAACGGCTTGTTTTACGGTAATTTACTAAGATAACTTTTTTTTAGGAAATTTAATTTTCTATAAGAATCCATATCGCTAAAATTTTTCAGATTGATAATTAACAAGTTTTGAGTAAAAAATGCGATTACTGTTGAAAAATCATTAGTCGTAACGATACACCCCTTAATATTATCATTAAGGACTCAAACTTTCACAATAATTTTTTTTTATCATCATGAATGATATTTTCACAGTATCGATAGAAAAAAAAATAGTCGTTTTTTTTTGGCCCAGTCTAAATTGTGTATATATATATATATACATATATACACATCAATTGCTGTTCGTTAGTCTCGCTAAAACTCGAGAACGGCTTTTTTTGGTTTTGAATTTATTGTTGAACTCCAGGGAAGGTTTAAAAGGTGAGAAAATGTAGAAAAAAATGAGATTAGTTAAAAAGCAGAATAACGTTTGCCGGGTCAGCTAGTTTTACTATAAAATATTTCTGTATCTAAAGCCATACACGAATATTGTGTTGTTTATAATCGCTGTTTATAAAAAAAGGTTGATTTAAAAGCAAAAATGAAAGTGAGTCCTAAGGTAATAAATACATTGTGTGACAAAATCATCGTAATTTGTTATGCACGATGCATGAGTTACTATTTTTGTTCTTCATATATGAATAACAATAATTTTCTCTTCCTAATAGATATCAGCAGCATAGCGTGCGATTGTTTAAAAATGTTTCCGCGTTTCTTTCGGGTATATAATTCTTAATTATCAACTGTTAATGTAATGTCTTAATACTTAATTACTAAACCAATACTGAAAATATTGGAAAGAGAATTTATTGTTAAACAAGCTTTATTTAAAAAAAATCTTAAAAAAATCTTAATTTATAAATGTGATCTATACTGTATCTTTCTTTTTGTAATGTCCCGTTTCATATGATTGATGACTTGAAAGTCAGTGATTGGACCACCCAACTTAGATCAAAATATTTGTAAGTTATTATGAAGAGCACATAAGTTATATATAGTTTTTTTTATTATCAATAGCCAAATAAAATAATCCCTAGTTCATTCTGGGATCTAAAGTGGATTTATATTGCGATAAAGATTCCTACTAAATCTTTCTTTTTATGTCAAATTAAAATTTTAAAAGAAAGAACGAAAATAAAAATGAAACCGAAAGAAATAAAAAATAAAGATCTATAAATGAAGAAAAGGAATTCCATTACGCCGGCTATCTTGCGAAATAGGTAGAGTGAATTTAACATCATCGCGTCCGGATAACCACGATCCATCCACCGGTTTATCGGCTGGCATTTTACAAATTTGGTTGGTTTAATTGTTTTTTGCGATAAACCAAAATAGGAAGCTTTACATGCTTATCCAACACACGAAAGTGTTAATACACTGCCACCCGACTCCAAACTGCGATTGAGATTTTGATTCTTGGAAAATTCTTGACACTTTTGCTCAACCTAAAAATCGAACATGGAACCTCATAATATGCTATATAGGGAAACAACTAGGTGAACTGAAGGAAGTAGTCAAAAAAGGTCTATGGAGATTGGTCGATTTACATATTGCTCTGTCATAAAGCCAATCACCTATTGGTCAATTTGGAAATTGAATTTAAGTAGGTAATATTTTTATTGCAGTATCTGTTGCGTCAGCGTGGTCTATAGTTTTAAGAGTTTTCAAACAAAAGTAAGTTATTGCGAGATGCCGTCGGCTTAGTGCAGGTTAGATATTGCCAGAGCCTACACCCGGCTCTTATGTGTGTGAAATGCATCAGTGCAACACAGGGAAACGACATGTAAACATCGCATAATAACCGATAAATTTATATAGGTACTAGTTTTGTCTATGTAATGCAAAGGAAGAGTTTTACTTCTGATTGTTTGTTTTTATATAGAAGTATACAGCAATATGCAAGCAAATACGCTGAATCATGATTAAGTGACTCACTTGGTGGTAAGTGATCATGTATGTGATAAAAAATGCAGTTGTCTTCTTTCTATGTATTATATAGATGTAAACTTTAAAAAAAAGTATCTTTACACCCATATCCCCGAAGGGCTAGGCGGAGGTGCAACAATTGCACCCACGATTAGTCCAAGATACTTAGAAACACAAATGTGATAGTGGCAGGCCTATCGCCAACCGGGAAATTTCCAATCCCGGGCAACTTTGTGTGGGCCACTAGACCAGAGATGTAAACTTAAAAGAGCAAAAAAGTATCATCACGCCCGATTTCCCGGAGGTGTAGGCAGAGTAAACCGAACATCTACAGATTTTTGGCGAGATGAATGGGATTCCCCATCACCTCATTTTAACGACCTGATAACGATTATCGACTATTTCTAGCGATAATCGGGACCGATGGCTTTGCGTGCTCATCCTAGGTATGAGAGTGGTAATACAATTTTCCCGTGTTGGTACAGGCTCTTTTGAAGCTAGCTAGTCGACTAAGCCACTACTATCACTAACATCATGGTTACTGGGTGGTAGAGTTCTTAAATAGTCTTAAAATGTTACGGTGCCCCCCCCCCCTGGCCCAGAACCTGGGTACGCCCATGGGTATAGGTACAGCGGTTGTATCAAACCTGAGCGGGACATTGAAACACTCTACTGCTATAGTCACGATAGTAGTAACATGTTTGGCCAATTGTTCATCTTTTACAAACTGCCTTCTGCCAGGCAATTCATACAAGATGAACAGTTGGCCAAATTGCCTGGCAGAATGGCAGATATTCTTCAAAGACGGCCCGGACTAACACAGAAAAAAGTAGTAATAATCAATTTTACATGATGCAAAGGTGATTCTCCTGAAAATAAAAAACGCCCGTCACCTACCACATCGAAGATGTTAATGGTGTATTGCTAACCATATGACAATGATTTATACCACGGACATAAATTTACCCAAACCGGCACACTATAGTAATCATTGTGAAATTCATCTGGGGAATAGCTCGATAATCTATATTAATATATTAAAGGCGAAAGTTGGGATGTTTGGTTGAACTGATGTATGGATTTGTTACTCAATCACGCAAAAACTACTGAACGGATTTAAATTAAATTATTGGTATAAGCGATGATATGGATGGATCTTAATGTAAAAATAAAAATCGAATGCTGCAGATTTTGTCTATGAACGAATGCTCAAACTATCAGGCAGATGTAAATGTTCATCATAACGATATTGCTTCTTTTTGTTGTTCTTTGTGCTCCCTTCTTTGGGAATAGATCATTTGATAAATGATTTTTCCAGAACGTTCGTAAAACGATGGCTTAAATCTCTGTGACCATAAGATGGTAGAGTTCTGAATTATTTCGCCTGAATTGGGTATTATTACTTACCTATTTCTTAAGTGATAGCATTAATCTAATGATCCGGTTTAGAGGGTAAGGTAGACGGTAAATTTATACATGTGGTATTTCAACTGATCACACGAACGACAACTCTTTATTAATATTTTAGATGTTTATGGATGATGATCAATATCCATCAGGAGAGCCATCTGCTTGTTATCATAAATATAAAATATATTGTATAAAATTGAATAACTAATATTTTTTATTTTGTTACGACTTTTACGAAAGTAAAAAACGAGGTCATATACCAACGTTACAAACTGGACACCTGTAGTTTTATTACTATGACGTTTATTAAAAATATTCCAGGTACACCAGATTCATATGAACAAAGAGGTCGGATCAATGAAACGGATGCATGCTAATGTGGGATAAATACCAACATATCACGCGGTGGACGACCCACGCACACACTCGTACCCACTACCGACCATATTCTGCGTTAAATAAAGCACAGATTATATAAAACAATACAATTCAACAGGGCTGTCTCGAGAAATTACGATAATTATGTTCACATATTGTCATGTTCATGGGCGTTTTGTAAATTCTATTTACCTTGCTTGCGTTTCTATGTGCGTTCAATCTAATTCTTACAATAATTTCAAAGTGAAGTTGATTGTTAAATCGAAAATTCATATAGCTATTGCTCTGAATTATTTTCTTTTATTTTTATTCAAACTCATGTCTCATTGCATTCGTCCCCAAAATATAATCTGCCATTAAAAACGTGTTGTTATTAAAAAAGTACTGAGTTAAAAAATAATAGCCGTAAATATTTTTAATCAAACGGAAAATATTCCCTTTCAAAAAAAAAAACCAAATCGATTACATATTAAAATACAGCTGAATTGAGAACCTCTTCATTTTTGGAATATCGGTTAAGGAAGAGGACATACTGATAAATATAAATAAATTGTACAACTTTTAACACCCAACTAAATTGTTACAAATTATCTATTATATCTATAAATGCCTGTGTAAAATGTTTGTAAAATTTTAATAACTTGTAACTCCCATATTCTGGCAAATAAATAATTTCTTTCTTTCTTTCTCCTTTCATTGGTGAATTCAAATATCGCGCACACATTGGTCAATTCAAATAGCACGCGCTTCCCCGGTTTCCTGTTACACACTTACGTCACATTTCACGAACTTACACTGACAGATTGCTGTTAAGCAAGAGGAAAGATATTACGAATCAGAAATTCAAGTGGAGGAAAAGTAATATATTAAAATGTTGATGAGCCCTGTCTTAGCAACTCACACTCATAATGCGGTGTGATGACAATTTTACGTTGGCACGTTACTGTTTTGGCAGAGGGTATCAACCTAGCGATAGCTTTTGTTATTATTGTCAACATAATATTATTTTTAGTTCATTACATTCTTTTCTAACTTGGGGAACATCCATCGGGTAATTTAACATTATGTTACACGCCTTTTCCCAAGGATTCGTTGCGGGTCAGTGCTTCTTTTAACGCTTTTGAAAAGCAGGAATAGCTCAATATCATTTGTCAATATGTTATTTAAATGTGTATTTATATGTGTTAGGGGAAATTATGTGTTTTAAAGAAGAGAATAAATTTAATTTGCAATTTTTTAGGGACAATTATAACTAACATTTGCAATGCCACTAGAACGAGAAAAGTGGTGTAAGAAATGGAAACCGAAATTCCGGAAAATAAAGAAGACCCCAGCATAATAATCCTACAACACAATACATTTTTCACTTCATCCGCAACAAAAACAAAATCACACGATGTACGTATTCTAAGCACATTTCACTTCGTAATCGAAGTAGCCTTAGGAGATAATATGTATACCACTTTACACAACGAAAGTTGAAGTAGTAAATTATGTATTTTGGCCCGTTTTGATTTGGGCCAACTTTGAAGAATGGACCATCTGTCTTAACGCCAGATATTTCGAAAAGGCAAATGATTGTCTTAACCTGCTACTATTATCTAGGTTAAAGTTAATAGGATTCTACAATATCTCGCCCAGGTTTGGAATCACTTCCTTACTTATTTCATGTGGCGTTACATCCCTACACGTAGTGAAACACACTAATAAAATTGTTTGTATTTATCTAGTTACATATCACTACCCATTAAGAGAATTGCTTGTTTTTTACCCAAAAATATAAAAAAACTACGCGGTCGACATTAGAGAGCTGATTGTGTGTATTTTAGACCATCCGACAGAGAGTTCCTAAAATTTGAGCATCGCTAAAGGATTTTACAGCGTTTAAATTATCTGGATACAGTATAAACAGTAAATTTACAATAAATAGCTTAAAAATCAAATATTTCAACAGCGGATTAATGCTCACATGAGTGTGTTGCAGTTTAAACATTGAATGAACACAATAAATTCCTCAGTCGGCGCCACTTCTAATTCGCTATGCCAAGACGCGTTTGCTGGAAGATCCTAAGTCGCGATTCAATATTCCTTGAGAGTCCGCTCGGGGTCACCGCGTTCCCTTGCGAGCCCAGAGGCAAACCAGTTCCAACATTTCAATATCACACCGATATACTCGATATACGAAACCCGTTTATTTACGATTGTTCATCACACCCCTCTCTTCGCAACATTAACTTTAAGCGACTAAATCTTCTTTAGTCATTTCCGAAAGCATGCTTAAATGTTATACGTAATACGTGTATTTTGTTCACTAAGCGTGTAATATTATATGTCTTGCATTTGTTTAAATAAATTATTCGCACTCCGAGTACCTCTAATGTGAAGGGAACAATTACGAAACTTACAGTGACATATAAAATTGGAAGTGTAATAGAATGTCGCTTGAAAAACTCAATCATTATCGATAAAAACCGTAGAGTCTTTGCATGTTGCTTACGGAAAATTAATACCATATAGCATACAATATACATTCAGGCGTTATTTTGCAGAAATCGGTAACTTAAAGATGTTAAAGTAATTTAATGTGCAACTGCCCCGTAGTCTAGGGGTTTACTAATTCAATTCGGATCTGATATCTCGGATTCGATCACCGGTTCGAGGTTACTAAAGTTTTTTTTATAAGATAGCAAACTAGCAGATTGCTCTCCTGATAGAAAGAGACAACCAACGTCTATAGACAACAAGGATGGTAATGGTGCGTTGCTATTCGTGACGCAAGGTGTTAATGCCACTTGCATTAGTTTATCGGCTAAACTGGATCATGTCATGTATCGGTAAAACTGGAACATGTACAATAACAAGCATTGATGCTACTGCGGCAGGAATTCGTAATTCCAAATACGCGGCCGAGACGTTGCAGTACTTTATCATCTAGTAGTCACGATGATAGTGATATATATATATACTTGTTCGCTTCTTACAAACTGCCTGGCGGAATGGCAGATAGTCTATTTTTCAAAGAGAACCCGGATCAACACTTGCACAGGTATGAAAAAAGTTTGTATAAAATGATAGAGTCGAGCTACTTTCTACCAAACGATGAAGACCGGATCAGCAAGGCCAACGACGACTGGTCCTATCTACCTATCTACACAAGTTATGCAGACAACTAACTCTCTCAGTCCAAAGAACCAGTGAGACTCCTACAACATCCAGATAGTAGTTGTATGTAGTAATTTTCGCGGGACATCTGGGACGGCAATTCCCATGAAAACAGGTTGACAGTTTGCTTCCCTCCGCAGATTCCACCTGAAGAAGACCCAATATTCTTTTCACCTAATCAAATCCGTCAGGTTGTTATGAAGACGAAACCCAGAAAGGTGCCTAGAACAGAACGTTTACCAAATACTGCTCTACAGCATATGCCATATCATATCTTAATAGACAACTGTCAACACTTTAATGGCGTCATGCGTACCTGGTACTTTCCTCGAGTCTAAAAAAAAGGGTACGTTAGAATACTCCCAAAATCTGGCAAAAACATTTTACTTCCAGCCAGCTATAGACCTATCACCTTACTGCCACCTTGCTGCCCACCATCTCAAAGGTCTTCGAGCACCTCCTCCTCAACCAGATCAACCATAATTTTACCCCCAAAGAGGAATAGTTTGGATTTAGTTCCGAACATAACACTACACTACAGCTATCGAAAGTGCTGCATATGATGATGGCAACCTTTCAGAAGCAGAAGAGTGCCGTAACCATCTTCCTTAATATGAAGAAGGTATTCGACCGCGTGTTGCATGCCGGCCTCAGCTATAAGCTTAACGAACTGAAGATGCCGCGGAGGATAGTACGCATCATCGCAGTTTTCTTACATCAGCTCTGATTTCAAGTAGCGGTGGATGGCAGCTTATCTTCTGAACACCAGTTCTGGGCTGGAGAGCCGCAGGGTAGCTGCCGTTTGCCAATACTTTACTGAAGTTACACGAATGACATTCCCGCGCCAGAAGACATCTCACTGGCGTTGTATAATGATGATGCCTCGTACATCGACACATATTTAAACGCCGAACACGCAGCACTCAAGATCCATAGGGTAATTGAATCCATTTAAATTTATTTGAAGATGTGGAGACTCACAATCAACGTCTTCAAAATCCAAACCATAAAGCTCAGGAAACGAGTAAACCGAACAACCAAGCTCAAACACTCCCTCAGTATATTGTATGGCTGAAATCTTGTACGTACCTGGGAGTTGAAATCGATGATCAACCCCGAATGACACTGTATACTAAGACACTAGTGAACCAAATAGTAGCCACGGAGCACTACTTTACCCAGTTCTTTCCTCCAAATTGCCATTTGCTCTTGTAAATACAAGATCTAAATTCGTTCTCGCCTTATGCACGACTTTTTAGGATGGTATCAGCTTCTAAAGAAGAAGTGCAAGATGACCAAAAAAGCAAAACAAAACACTCAGTATCATCCTCAACGCTTTTCACAGCGTTCTTTACATAGGACTCAATAATTCTACGGGACCTTCACGTGAAGATAATCAATGAGTTTACCCAAAAACTAGCAAGTAAGATGTACAGAGAAACCGAGACATCAAATCTCAAGGACATCGAAGTAGAATTATGTCTCTCTAACGCCCTGGTCTTAACGCCCTGGTCATGAAAGAGACCATACCCGGGGGTATAATTACATCAGAAGATGAGGGTACAACCTGATGAAATCGCCGCTCTGCTTGCTGAGCGCTTAGCTGGGCCTTTCTCATGGGTCTTACCTGGCTGGGCTGATCGAACGGGGCAGCGTGATGATTCGGGATATCCTGATCACAATGAAAATCCTAAATAATAACCTAACGACCGCTATATAGCCATATAGTTCGACAGAAACCATAAACCCGTTGGTCGAGTGGTTAGAGACCCTGACTACGCAATCAACGAGGCTCGGGTTCGATCCCCGACCGGGACAAGCATTTGTGTGTTGAGCATAAATGTTTGTATTTCCGGGTTTGGGTGTTTATTATATATATTCTAGTATTTATATATGTATTTCTATGTATTAGTATCGTTGACTAACACCCATAACACAAGCAAATAATTTGCTTATTTTGGGGTTAGATCAGTAAGTGTAATTTGTCCCGTGAATTATTATTATTATTATTATTTCCCTACGTACCAACAGAAAATATGAGAATACCTCATGTTGGATTAGTAGGATAGTGTCGGGCGTCGTTAATGCTTGTCACTGTCGTGTTCTGGTTTGGAAAGTAAGATAGCCAGAAACTTACACATGTGGCATTATCATCTCTGGTACCTATAGATGATGTTTTTTTAAATCAGGAAAGCTCCATTGGTATTCTAGGCAATAAATAAAGTAAACAACTTTAACTACTGCTTACACTTAAACTAAACATAAATTATATTATGAGTTTTTAAAGCAAAAAACAGGTTACGACATTAACGTTTCGTATATATATAAATGGGTAATTTAGTAGGTGGTGTAGAGTACCAATGTCAAATATCGTTTTTGTGTCACCGCTATTAAATACATTACAATAACAATTAGAAACGCTTTGATGTTCATCGCATGACGTGATGGACATTGTAAAGGTGACTTTGAACTTCTATAATATATACTATAATAATATTATGGTATATATTATAGAATATAACTATAATAATATCACCGATTAAATTAATACGCCTTTAAAGACAACTTCTTAGTTTGTCAGTGTAGCTTTCATTTATACTTTTCTTTATATCATAAGATAGCATACACAGAAATACAGAGCTAATACTACTTACTGATGAAATAAAATTACTTCAAGTGTAATTTTTAAACCTTGTCATCTGATTTGGTGTAATAAAACCGTGTAACATTGTTTATTTCTTTTTTTCACGATATTATATATCTACAAATTTATGACATTTTTGACAGTGATAGGAACGTTTGCTCATATTTGCTCATATTTCAATTCCAATGGCGTGTCTGTTAGTTTTCATGTGGTCTATGAATATATGAAAAATATATTCTATTCTATTCTATCTCGTGCCAACATGGCTAACCACTAGAAATATTTAAAAATAACTTCCAGATTAATATACCGATTGATGTAAAATTTTAATCAGTTCTTGTGTTTAAAAAAATCCTACAAATAGGATGACCGTAACAAAAGAAAATTGTTGAAAAAAATATTTATTTGCGTCTCCGTGACGAACAAAATACTAGGTTTATGAGTCTCCAGGTGGAAGCGGACTGCAGCGGGATTAGAGTGTAAACCTCTGATATTAGTGAGGTCCACTTTCATTAAGAGAGAGTGCTGCCTCTGTATAACGTTAATCTTGTATCTTGTCTTTTTCATTTGAGAGAGTGAGTGAAGTAGGTACGAAGACGGCAGTGAATCGAGGCGCTATACTTGACCTCTACCTCATATAGACCTCATATTGACCCGAGACACACACTTAGAAGTTTCACTGTTGGGGACTAGTCTGGAGACTGCGGGGACGGCCGAGCCCCCCCCAAGAATGTCCATAGGGCCCTCTCATCTGGTCGCCCACCGGTACTACGGCGCATTTTGGGATTTTTCGCTAGTTGGCGGGGCAGCCTTTCACATGTGGTTAGCAAGCTACTTGGCTCCCCTACTGACCGAGTGACTGACACTGGCCAGTGTGCACCGTGCCTCGGATCTCGCTACCCTCCATGACTAGTCTCCAGATGCATCAACGTCAGTGTGTATCAGATCCGCCAGATGGTATAGACGCAACTGATTCGACCCATCTTCACAAAAGCTACATTAGCGTTAACGTAACGGAAAACAGACGCTTGGCGACACGACTTCAGCTGATGAGTGTTCCTTATAGCCGCGACATATGTCTCCCACTATATCGCCTGATTAGCACCAACCAGGGGCCACGTGTAGGGATACAGAATTCCGGGTGTTCTCTTACGGACGAAGGATTCAGTAAGGCGACGGTGTACTTGCCCGAGCATTTGCTCGGGCAAGACGTTTCGGAACTCTACTACCAAATAGTCACGATGGTAGTGACAAGTATAGCCAATCTGTTGTCTTTTATGACCTGCCTAGCAGTACGGCCATTGGTCTATTCCTCAAAGGAGCCTGGACCAACGCGGACCAAAGGAACTAGGACTTACATGGAGAGGGGGGGAAGGGATTTTTATTATTATTTATTAATCACGATATTTGTGACACCTGTGAGCCTCCTCCTGCCTTTTATGAGACGTCTGGTAATTAGGCAGTTGATTTATTCTTTATTCTTGCCTGTATCAACACGAAGTAGCATGTCATCTGTGTCGAAAAGACCAACGCTACACTACGAGTCTGCTTTCTATAATATTAAGAGAAGCGATGACTAATTTGTCAGTCGCTGGTGTTGCTACATGAGGAGACACTCATTTGATTAATTTGGCCAATCACAATTCCACGTGTTTTTGTTTTCTTTCTAAAATAGAAGTAATAGATGACAGTAAGACTGTTATTCGCTAGTGTTGCTACAAGAGCAAACATTCATTGGCTCAATTCATCTAGCTCAGTTAACTACTAGAGCACGTGTTTTCTTTCTAGAATACTAGGTAGCGATGTAGCGAGGTAGTGATGTGAACTACTATGTTAGTTGTTGGTGTTTCTACAAGAGCAGATTTTCATTGGATGCATTTGACTAACTCGTCTAACTACTAGACAACAAGTTTTCTTCTACAAGAGCAGATACTCATTGGATGGATTCGATTAACTCATCTGATTACTAGACAACAAGTTTTCTTTCTAGAATACTAGAAGTTGCGATGATTAATGTCAGTCGCTAGTATTGTTACAAGAGCAGACACTCGTTGGCTCGATTCAATTAACTTGGCTAATCATAATACTACGTTATTTTTGTTTTATAGCACTCACCCCGTGCTTGGGAATCTGGCTTTAGGGAAATGGTCGCAGGTTCAAATCCCGCGTGTCGATATTTTTCTTTGCTGTTTTTAAGGTTTTTCCATAATACTACGTGTTTTCTTTCTAGAATACTAGAAGTAATGATGACTAATGTTAGTTGCTAGTGTTGCTACAAGAGCAGACACTCATTGGCTCGATTCGATAATGGTGAATAAACACGGCGATGAGTTATCGGCGGTGATCTCGGGTCGTCGCCCGCGGTACCGTTCCACTTGCCCCTGAACGCGACGAAACTAAAAACAACAACGATTATAAAACTGATTATGCGTAGTTTCACTGTGGATAAGGCGTATTTAATATGTGTAGTTCAAATTTTATGATATTTGGCATGGTTGTATTATTACTGTTATTAAAGATACTGTGATATGTATTTATAATATTAATTAATTAAATTGCTACTTAATTAGTTGCTACTTGTTAGTATAAAATATGTGTTGACAATAGTATAAAATATGTGTCGACTTATATGCCATGACGCCAAATTATATGACGCTACCATATGATGCGTCCTTCTCTTGTATACTCACTATGTTTTTAAATAAAGAATAATTAAAAAATAATAAATGTTAATAATAAATGTAATTATACCATACTTACATAGATTCCCCCCCCTTAGATTCCGCATCATTGAATTTTTGTTCGTATTCGAGTTCACAAAATTAGGAGAGAGCAAAGGGTGCGGGAAATGCGACAACTGCGCCGTGATTGGCTTATCCAAGGTCGCACTAGAAAACGTACGTACCATACTGATGGGACATAGGCAAATTCATATTATCGAATAGATCAAATTATCGAATATAGTTATTTTTTCAGAAACATAAATAAAACCGGCCAAGTGAGAGTGGGACTCGCGCACGGAGGGTTCCGTATCATCATTGATAAATACTGCAAAAAATAACGGTTGTTTTATGGGAGCCACCCTTAAATATTTATTTTATTTTAATTTAACTATTATTTTTTAAATAAATATATAATTGTAAACTAGAACTTGTTTGTTTTAAAACTCCTTGTTTTAAAAATATTACCTACAATCGATCGACAACTGATAGATTTTTCGTTTTCTTGTCATCAAGAATAAACAAGATTAGCTTATCAAGCAACATAACTTTTAATTTCTATCTCTCAACTTATAAATGTAAAGCTGGGTTTTCAATACTAGTTTACCTTAAAAATAAATATAGAAACCGACTTGAAATAGAACCAGACCTCAGGATAAAATTTTCGTCGTTTTCCGTGAACTTGGATTCTTTAGTACAAAATAAGCAGCAGCTCCATACTTCGCACTAAAATTTAGTGACTAAATAGACGAAACCAAACTATTTAGTACTCATAAAACCTTTTTATTGTTAATAAATGTCTATTATTTTATCTAATGGAATCAGCTTAAGCTTAAAAGTAAGTGGGTCACAAAGTGGCAGTGCAAAAATTACCGTATCATGGCAGAACAATGTTTGGGAAACACTAATTTTAACTATTTCATAAGGTGGACTATTTAAACTGCCGCGAAACTATCGATTTCTATTTTATATTATTAATTACTAATATTATTATCACGATACAATAGTTGTGTAGGAAAAGCTCTTCATTTTTTTTTTAAATATAGCTTGGCCGAAGCCGGACACGTGCCCGAAGCTGGCCACTTGTCATATGATTTATCATTAGGACTTAATACCATTTAATAATAATAGGTAAGTTGACTTAATAACATTTAGTAATAATAGGTAAGTGTCTATTATCTCTTATTAGGTATACGGGTGTGGAGGAATTTTTCCAATACAATAATTCCTAATTTAATTTTATTGCCGCATCCAAAGTTTATCGTTCTCGCGCATTAGTCGTGAGAGTTCATAGACGAATTCCGACGTGACCATTCTGCTAATCAAATTTTGTAACTGCGGTTACAATACTATTTTACTTTTTTCACTTCATCAATTATTTTTTACCGCTAACTAAAGATGAATATTCGAGATGCTTGGTTTTATCAGTTAGTATGTACTTTAATTGCCTCATTGGTCATGAGGTACGTTAGTGGTAGAGAGACGTAAAAGTGTGGAATAAATTTAGGTTGAGCAATTCCATATAATAATAATAATAATAAATATCCACGGGACAAATTACACTTACTGATGTAACCCCAAATTAAGCAAATTATTTGCTTGTTAGTTTTGTATTTGTGTTATGGATGTCAGTCAACGATACTAATACATAGAAATACATATATAAATACTAGAATATAATTAATGAACACCCAAACCCGGAAATACAAACATTTATGCTCATCACACAAATGCTTGTCCCCGTCGGGGATCGAACCCGAGACCCGTCGATTGCGTAGTCAGGATCGCTAACAACTCGACCAACAGGGCAGTTAATATAAACATTTTTTTTTAAATATTATTCTGATACAGTCGATATACATATGTTTTTTATAATTAGATAGCAAAAAGCCGACAGCTCTCCTGATGGAAAGGGGACCATCGCCTACAGACACCAAAGATGCGTTAGTAGTGCGTTGCTATGGCGGGATAGAAATGACACATGCTACCCTACCTTTCAAACCGAACACGACAATGACAAGCATTTACTATTGCCGCGAGAATAGATAAGTCTGTGGTACCAAATACCCGGGCGAGACGTTGCAGAACTCTACCACCTAGTAGTCACGATAATAGTGACACATACAGCCCGTCACCTTTGATGACCTGCTTGGCAGAATGGCAGTTGGATTCTTCAAAAAAGCCCGGACCAACCCGGGAAATATACTTAGAGCAGCAACATATGAACTCACCAAAAGCTAATTGGTGTTTGACAGTTCATCATTTGCAACCTTAGCGACATTAGGGGCTCGCTTTGGTTGACTTATTTCGCGGCGGCAAATAGCTGTTTGTAAACAATGTACGTGGATATATATACACGGGTTATTTTACACTTTTATTGCATAATAAGATCAAATTTAAGTACCTATTTTTTACTTAATTATTTGGTATCTTAATCTGGGACTGAGCTCTGAACACACTCCTTTAGTATGTACAGTATGTTACCAGTTAACCTGTATAGGCTATATCACTCGCTATCTATTTTTTATATCATAAGATAACAAATAAACAGATGGCCTCCTGACGAAAAGAAAAAACCATCGCCTATATACGTGAGGTTTTAATGCCAGATGCATAAGTTTGCCGGCTACATTACCCTCCAGACCGGAACAAGACAGTGACAAACAGTGATGCTATTGCTTTAGGAATAGGTAAGGCGGTGTTACCAGAATCGGACGAGACACTGCAGAACTTTACCACATAGTACCTAGATGTCAGATCATTTTCCAGCTCTGACATGTGAAGCCTATCGGAAACCTTTTCTGCCTGGCAGAACAGAACGGCAAATGGCCTATTTTTCAGAGGAGCCCGAACCACCACGAGGATTCCTATAAAGCTTAAATGTGGCGAGTAAAACTTTTCTTTAGTGAAGACAGATTTTTCACAATTGTTACGATAAGGACGTATTATTACTATAGTGAATACAGATGTTTTACAATTGTTACAATAAGGACGTATTACTACAAACTATATTAATATTTTTCTATTCGTAATATTATTTTACTGATTAACAAAAAATATTACGAGTAGAAAAATGCCCCAGGTACATCGTGTGGCAAATGGCCAAACTACCGATAAATCTAGCATATATAGATAGGCAAGTAATACTTTCCATAAAACTGAAAAAAATATTCCTGTACTTCGTGCGTTTATACCGAAGCTGGTATCGTTTTCGTCATAAAATTGAGGCTTGAATGTTATTAGAAAATCTGGTTTTACGTGCCAGAGGTCTGAGACTTATCTTCTGATGGTGATATAGCATTTCTTTCTAAAAGTTGCTATGACATCCATCAGCCATCGTAGCTCTAGGCAGCTCCTGAAATTAAAAAGGACCTAACAGACATAACTAGAATATTGAACCAGTCTGAGAGTTATTAGAATATATATTAATTAAGCTTTTACAATATTAAAAATCAACATTGGTTTTTGGCATTGATTTTACGTATATCTAAGTAAAATATTTAAAAAAAATAATGATGTAAAAATATTCCGGATTTATATTGTTGACAAAATGTTGTATAAAAATTTTAATAAATAATAGAAATGTTTTTAAGTTACAAGAAACTAGCTAATATTAAAAAAAAATAGGGCAATATTATATTCATGGTGAAATACTTTTCACCCGCACTATTTATCTACACTATATATCGGCAGGGGCTTTTCAAAACAAGATACAACATAGGGTCCTTTAATAAAAGAGCTAACTTATTCTTAAAAGGTTGGCAACGCAACGCAACAATGATCTGAAGAACCTTACGTACTTACCACAGTTGATGCATTAAATGATATTTGATTTCATTTGAAATACACTAAGATATTATGCTTCCTGGATTTTTATGTATAACTACTGATGTGTCATAGAAATAGTGTCATAACAAGAAATGAAGCAAATTGATCGAAGGTCTAATGTTACAAAGACGTCAACGGTACTATGATCCTTCCTCGTCAACCACCATCAACAATGCCATAGTTAAAAACACACATTATGTACGTCTTTAATGCACGTTTTACTTCGCAACCGAAGCATACTCAGGGGTTAGGAATGTATTTTATGTGTTGCTGATACAGTGGAAAATATGGTGGATGATGAAAGGCCAGTTGGTTTCCGAAATCTTCTTTGATTTTCAGTATAATTAGACAACATTGCAAGATTTAAGTGCAAGTTGTAGTTTTTGATATCACATAATATAAACGCAGCAAAACCACAACAACTGAATACCCATTTCTGTATCTCTGGAACTTAGCATCAGATCTTCATCAAAATTTAATGGGACCATATTAGAAAATCGGTTCATAAATGACTTTGTTCTGAAATAACAAGGTTCCTCCTTTTTAGAAAGTCAGTTGAAAAAATGAAAATTCAGACCATATTTTTCTATGACTATTAAGTATCCTTACTTTGACATTCGAGTACCCATTAATTTTAAGTAGCTGGATGACTGAGTTTTAATCGGTATTTATTTTTTGGTGAGAATGATTTCTAAAAATGAAACCTAGTTAGATCGATTTATCGCCCCCAAAACCCCTTGCATACTAAATTACCGAGATTCCGATTATATGTAAATACAAGTATTGCTCGTTTAAATGTATTAGATAGATAGATTGATAGAATGTCGTTGAAAGCTTTTAGCTTTCGTAGCTTCTTAATTAATTATAAAGAACTTGACCCGAGTTCTTAAAACGATAACACTTCTTGTTTTTAACGTTTGGAAGTTTTCTCCCAAAGCTCTCTAATTTCAATAATGTATTCTTATCGCTTACAAGTGTTGCAGCACCGCTATCAAAAACTTAAGCGTGTTTCATAGTAAAAATCCATCTCATTATAATAATTTACAACTATATAAAACTAACTGACCCGCGCAGCTTAGCCCACGAAAAAATTAACATGTCGTCGATAAAGATTTTCATACAAACTTTCATCCCTTATTTTAGCCCTTAGGGCTTGAATTTAAAAAAATGGTAATGTTTATGTTTCCCCCCCAATTTTCACCCATCTCTCTGCCAAATTTCATCAAAATCGTTTGAGCGGTTTAGCTATGAAAACGTACCAAACAATTAAACTCACTTTCGCATTATAAAAGTTTTTGGTGAATCCCCGTGGGATTCCCCGTGGGGACATCTTATTTTTCCAGGATAAAAATATCCTATGTCATCTTCATGTGTGCCAAATTTCCTTCAAATTGCGTCAGCCGTTTTGGCATGAAAGAATAACAAACAATTAACCACCCATGCTTACGAACTTTCGCACTGATAATATTTGTAGGACTAGTAGGATAGGACTAGCGGTTATTTGCGACTTCGTTCCTGTGACTAAAACTCATTACTTTCTTTTGTTCAGTCGGGTCAAAAATAGTCTACTCTTGGATAGTGTAGTAGAATTTTTAAAGTCTGTTGCTTAGTTTTTGAGTAAAATCGTAAAAACTAAACAAATAAAAATCACATTTTTCCTCTTTATAAAATTAGCTTCGATTATATTACTTAAGAGGCTATCTTTATATTACGCGACAATAACTTTATTCAATTTTATATTTCATTTTTATCATAGGATAAAAAACATGCTTCTTCCGATGAAAAGATTGTATAAAGAAGAAATTGTAGGGTTTAATTTGCAAAATTTCTGCGTAACCTGTCACACTGAAACGAAAAGTAATGTAAGGAATGGTGCAAACTTATCCAAGGCCAGGTAAGTTATTAGAGAAAACCACAGTGGCATAATAGACCACCAACTTCCACCACAGTTTTATCCGCGTCAGTAGCAAAGGCAGACACACAAATTATGTACTCAACGTACGTTTCACTTCGCAATCAAAGCATCTTCAAAATTGAAAAGATTGTCTTTTTTCTCTACTCTCTGTCGTTACTAGTATCTACTAGTAACGACAGAGAGAGAGAGAGAGAGACGTGTATCTACACGAAAGGGGTATCTCCAACTTCCGAGGTTACAACGTTTTTATTTTCCTACTTGCAATGATTCAATCAGTTCAATAATAATTCAAACAAATTTTGGCCTACGCCACACTAGTTTAGCCTGAAGTATTTAGGTTAAACTAGATTGTCCTAGACTATACTAGTATATCCTGACACGCTTAGGATACACCGGTTTGTCCTAGGACAAACTAGTTTGGCCTGAAATCGGGTTTGGCCGGTAACATATAATAATTATAATAATCTATGTAAAATATAATTATCGATGAAATATGTAATCTACTTATATTAATATATTAAAATTTTATATTATTATTATAAATGCGAAAGTTTGGATGTTTGGATGGATGGATGTTTGTTACTCAATCACGCAAAAACTACTGAACGGATTTGAATGAAATTTGGCACACAGGTAGATGATGACCTGGAATAGCAAATATGCCATACTTTTATATATATACTTTTATAATGCAGCGGGCTGCACGCTGCAGCTAGGTATACATATGAAGCTAAGACTATGAAATAAATAACAAGTCAAATTATTATAATGATATGATACAATAAAACAGAAAGAAAATATATCTTCACGCCCATATCCCTGAAGAATTGTCAGAGTTACAACAGACTTATCCAATCCCGAGCAACGTTGTTTTTATCAGAAAATTGAAAAAAAAACAAATTTTAAATTGCCTGACTCTGGAATCGAACCCGGGACCTTTTGTGGCCAACACTTACACCAGACCACCAGACCACAGAGGCGATTATAATGCTACAAAGGCGATTATAATAAAACAGAAAGAAAATAATATAACTACCGGAATTATCTTAAAACTCCTTTATCATTAAAAAACTACACTATTCAGGAGTAAAATAGTAACAGTAACATAATAATAAAACATTCACCTGACTGAGTAAAAATAAGTAATGAGTTTAGATCACGCGTCCGAAGTCACGAGTCATAACTAGCACGAAATAATTAGAAACGATTAGCCTTTGATTAATATAATTTATATATTTGAGTTTGGAATACAAGAGTATTAAAAATTTATAATTAAAATAAAAAAGTTCAGTATTGATGCCGATGTCGTTTTTCGAGTATCTCCACTGGTAGGCGTGACGTCATCATACTTGTCAGGCTCAGGCCTTTTCAAAATTTAATTTAATGCTTTTTACGCAATAAAAAATATACTAATTTATTGCCGCTGTCATCCCATGGGACAAGTGGTTAGCGACTCTTACAAATTCAATGGGGCTTGGGTTCGATTTCCGACAAGTACAAAAATTTGTGTGATGAACACAGATGTTTGTATTTCTGGATTTGGGTGTTTGTTTAATGTCATTAGTTTTGTTGACCAACATCCATATTCCAAGCTTGCTTATTTTGGCGTTAGATTAATTCGTTTAATTTGTCTATTAGTATTTATTTTAACGTCGCTGCCCTTCGTCAAGTTTTTAGCGAACTTAACCGTAAATAGACAAGGATTTAAAACGTTATAATATCGATATGTTTGCTGTTTCGTGATTGGTTCGCCGCGTTTCATGCTGTTTCATGATAAGTTCGCCAACGCGCTAGAAGACAACGTCATGATATCAGATACCATAACCAATCACGACGACGCAAATATATCAATATTATAACGTTACAAATCCTTGTAAATAGATGGGGTTCTGATTCGATTCAAGACAGAGACAAATATGTGTGTGATGAACAAAGGTGTTTGTATTTCTGGGTTTAAGTTTAAAGATGTACGTAACAGTATTTATACATTTATGTATATGTACAAATCATTGACTTATATGTACCTATATAAATCAAGCAAATAATTTGCTTACTTTGGTGTTAGATCAATTTGTATATTTTGTCTGGCAATATTTATATCAGTATTTAAATACCTAAATATTTATTTAAATATTATAATAGGGCAGCAAACAATCTGTTGGTTCTCTTTATGGAAAGAGTCCACTGTCATCTATGGACATCAAAGACGTAAAATACCGCGTTTACAATTGACACCTGTATAGCATGAATGTATTGCGATATGCTTTAGTAATCGGCTACCTTACTTCGATTGAATTATGACAGTAACAAGCACTAATGCTATTACAAAAAGAATAAGCAAAATGGTGGTTCCCGTGCAAGACGATGTAGTATATTTTTTTTTTCAACAGCAACCTAATGATATTGTATCTGTTAATAAATGAGGAATGACAAAAATCATTAAGAATACTAGCGAATTGAGAACCTCATTTTTGAGAAGTTGATTAAAAACAAATGCTTTTTGTCTTTGCCTGCATCATTAACAAAAATAAAAGTTGAATTTTCAGCTAAGGGGCGAGTGGGTTCCACAAACATCTATTTATATAAAAATCAATTGTTGTTGGTTAGTCTCGCTAAAACTCGAGAACGGCTAAACCGATTTGGCTAATTTTGGTTTTGAATTAATTGTTGAAGTCCGGGGTAGGTTTAAAAGGTGAGAAAATATAGAAAAAAATAAGAGTTGTTAAAAAAGGCAAACCAACGTTTGCCGGGTCAGCTAGTATTAAATAAAATATCTGGTCGACCGAGCGTTGCTCGGTTTTTCACATACCCATATACACCCCTAATTTGTGACTTTCATGAAAATCGTTGGAGCCGATTCCGAGATTCCAATTATAATATATATATATATATATATATATATATATATATATATATATATATATATATATATATATATATATATATATATATATATATATATATATATATATATATATATATATATATTTAAGTGCCCCCCTCTAAGTGGCGAGTGGGCACTTTGAATGGAATTTTATAAGCCAAGTGGGTCCACGGGTCAAGATTTAAGGGCCAAGTGGGTGCAAGACGGGTGCAAGACCCATTACTTCACCACATATTTTTATTCATGATGTAAGAGACTTTGTTAATCATTCGCCTTCTACAAACTGCCAAGAAGTTATATTTTCGATTTGAAAAGAGGCCGGTGCAATACGAAGAAACGTCTAGTCAATAAATTTAGGTTTTGCAACCGGCGCATGCGCGCTCAAGCATAATCTTCGTAAATTTTCCACCTACTTAACATGTTTTAATATAATAAATGTAGTGTGTAATATTTACTTTCTAATGTACGGCTATAAAATATGCCGTCCGTTATGCTATAAAATTTTACATTAAAAATAGAAGTTGAAAAACTATAACAATATAAAGATCTGTATATAAGATCTATATATATCCTCGTGTTGGTTCCGGGCTCCTTTGAAGAATAGACCAATTGCTGTTCTGCCAGGCAGGTCGTAAAAGGCGACCGATTGGCTATGCAAGTCACTACCATATAGACTACTAGGTGGTAGAGTTCTGCATTGTCTCGCCCGGGTCTGATACTACCGCCTCACTTATTCCTGCCGCAATAGCGTCAGTGCTTGTCACTGTCTTGTTCCGCTTTGGAGGGTAAGGTAGCCGATAATCTTATGCATGTGGCATTAGACCTCGCCACAAGATAGCAACGCACCATTAACACCTTTGGTATCTATAGGCGATAGTTGATTCTTTCCCTCAGGAGACTCATCTGCTTGTTTGCTATAAAAAAAGATCTCTAACCAGCGTTTCTAAGGTCAAAATCGTTCGCCTTAATACAAAATAATATATAACGTCACGCTTATACAAACGATGGGGTAAGCAAATGTGACAGATGAGCATCCTATGAATTAATCTATGAAATATTCTTTCATATTTTGAAAAAAAAATCTAAAAACTTTTATATCACTAAATAAAAAAAGATTGAGTTGTTCTAGCTGAAATTCAGTAAACAATCGTAATCTATATCTAGATAGAACTAAAAAGTTTGTTTTAAAAACGTTTTAGTTTGTTTTAAACGTTTGTTTTAAAAATTTTGCTTGATCGCAACATGTCATTAAAGTGCAGAAGAAACAGCGTAGGCGACAGCACACAGCCTTGAGGAACACCAGCATTGAAGAGTTTAAGGTCATGCGCCATCAACAACGATCTTGATCTCCGATCCGTCTAAAAACTGGTGATCTTGTTGCACATTTTCTCAGATAGCTCATAGTAGGATGGGAGCTTGGAGAGAAGTGCCTTGTGCCATACCCGATCGAAGGCTTTCGCTATGTCCAAACTAACTGCCAATGCCTCTCCTTTATTCTCCACTGCCTCTGCCCACCGATGTGTTAATTAAACCAGAAGATCACCAGCAAAACCGTACTGACGGTCACTTATCAGCTGGTGCTCTTCTAGATACCTCAAAAGGTGGCAGTTGATAATGGACTCCATTATTTTGGAGAATAAGGAGGTTATCACTATAGGCCGATAGTTGGACGGGACCAAGCGATCACCTTTTTTAGGGACTGGGTTTTTAAGTACTTCCAAGTATTGGGTACGACGCCATGTGAGTAGGAGTGCCGGAATAAACGCGTTAAGACCGGTGCCACTCTGGAGCACACGTGCTCACGTGCTGAGCACGATAGGAGAGATGCCATCAGGCCCACACGACTTGTGGACGTCCAAGGAAATGAGTGCTTTGCGCACCGCAGTTTGCAAGAACTTTACCTCCAGCACTTACACTGCGGGATGGTAGGTGGTGCATTCCCTTGGTCGTAAAGAGTCGAGTAGGCTGCAAAAAGTGAGCCCAAAAGATCGGCCTTCTTTTTTGCAGAATGGGCCAGAGAGCCATTATCTTTGTGCAAAGGTGGAAAGGAGGGCAGACAGAAATTGCATTGGAGAGCTTTGGCTAGATACCAGAATGCACGGGTTCCCGAAGAAAGGCGAACTAGCCTCCCACCAATTCTGCCAATGTGCTCTGATTTTGCCTTAGCTATGATTCTTTTAAAAGACTTGGAGACATGATTGTACTCCTTTCTAAACATGCTGGTGTTTACATCCTGCGATGCCGACGCCGTGGCCCAGGCTTGGTAGCATTCCTGCTTTCGGCGCGAAGCTGTTTTGCAATGGCGACCAAACCAAGTCTGAGACTTGCCACCAACGGGTACAACAGAAAACGGAATGATAAGTTCCATTCTCTGCAGCACCATCAGCGACGTAGTCAGCAACGACATCTGGATCTTCCAGCGAGAAGCACACACGCCCCCATGGGTAGGATGTACAAAAGGATCGCACCCCGTCCCAATCTGCTGACCTGCAGTACCAAATGCGGCGGCAGCCTGAAGAACGAGGCCGTGATAAGCGCGTAGCCGGCACTTTGCTCCGAATTAGGCAGTGGTCCGATGAACCAAGTGGAGTTTCTACAGAAATCTGATAACTGTCCGGGTGTGAGGTCAGCAGAACGTCTAACAAGGAAGGAAGATGGTGATCCACATCTGGAACACGCGTAGGCAAAGTAATCAGCTGTTTAAGTCCATAAGCTAAGGCAAAATCGTGAACAGATCTCCCCGCATAATCGGTGGTACGAGAACCGAGCCATTTGGCATGGTTGGCGTTGAAATCACCGATGATCACGATCGCTGCGGAGAGGATCTGCTGCAGCAATCTGTCGCAATCTGGATATGCTCAATGAGTCGGTCTGATTCGGCATTTCCGCTGTGGGACCTGTAGAGGCACGCATAGATGCGGGGATGGTCGTCGCAGTCTACACGTAGCAAGAGGATGGATAGGTTCTTGCCTTCAAGGCTGCTGAGACGTCGAGAACAGGTATCCTCTTTGGCGTAAGCACAAACTCCCGCCCGGGGTATAAATGAATGCTCAAATTTGTACCCCGGATAGGAGAGATATGAGGTATCAGCTGGATATCTTCGTCTTAGTTAAAAAGAACAAGGCCGGCTTAGCCGTCTCAAGGGCGACGTTAGTATGCCTGTGTCTATTTGTATGCCAATATGTATGTATGCATGTATGGAAACCACTCATAACTTTTGAACGACTTGACCAATCAAAACGTGATTGATATGTTTCGATTGGTTACTAAACTTAGATTTTTCTGAAAACTTGAACCGATTCATATTCAATCATTCAGATTCAAATTCATTCTTGAATTTCATAAAAGCTTCAAAAAAAAAGTTATTGAAACATTGTTTTTTTTTAATAACTTCCACACTAGTTGGTTTCACAAGTGTTTCCACATGTCCCAATTTTATTTTAAAACTGCGTCGAATGCCGCAAATTGAATAAAAATCGTTTATTAGTTTGAGAGTTATTATTAATTTTCAAGTTGTGTTTTTTCGACATAAATTTGCCATTCTGCCAAACAATTAGTATAAGGCAAACAATTGAATATACGAGTCACTAACAGGTTGACTGATAGGTGGCAGAGCTCTGCAACCCCTCACCAGAATTTGGTAACACCGCCTCACCTATCGCTGCCGTGTCGTGTCGTGTTTCAGTAAGGAAGGTAAAGTAACGGATAGCTACATATCATTAAAATTTTGGGTGTCTATAGGCGATAGTTGTCACTTTACACCAGGAGAAGCATCCGCTTGTTTGCTATTTTACGATCAAAATAAATACGGATATTGATTTAATAGCACACACACCAACATACCGAATTAATCACAGGTAATATTTACATGATTAATTTACATAGTCCACTTATTAATTTACAAAATATGCGATACATTAGCAACAAATTTATACACGAAGCCGCTTTACATCTATAAAACCTGTTATGTATAATTAGAAACATGAGGCTATATTAAATGACATTAATATGTTGTCGATATGTATCTGTGAGTGATTGATATATTTACTGATGACTTTAAAAGACGATACACATTTTGTTGTAGTTTCATATTCTCGTTACTAAACTATATACATATACATTTACATGAATACTTAAATATGTATACTGGTTGACCGGTAAAAGATTTTACATATTAAAGGACACGATAGTTAATGGACATAATATTATGTAAACAATAAGTAAACCTTAAAAAATATACAGTAGTAATATTTGTCCGCTGCAACAATTTATTTTTTATTTAATTTAATAAGATAGCAAACAAACAAATGGCTCTCCTGATGTCAAAATATAACCATGGCCTACACCAAAGAAGTTAATGGCGCTTTGTTATCCATCTGGCGGGGTTAGGAACTTTTCATAACTCTACCGGTTATCTTACTCTCAGAATCAGAATACGATACAGGCAAGCATCGATGCTATTATTCGAAGAATAGGTAAAGCAATGGTACCTCACCTGGTAAGCTTCAAATACCTTGCAGTGCTCTACCACCTAGGAAGTAGTCATGATGTGACACGTATTAACCCTTCTTTCAGTTTTCACGGGAGGCCTGGCAATAAGGCTCTTAAGTTTGTTATTCAAATAGGGCCCACCAACACCAGGTGAAGCACCTGTAAATCCAAGTATTGGAACACCTTTAGAAGTACAGTTCAAGCTGCGAAGTGATATTTGTGTCATTCATAGCGATATGAGAAAAAAACCGGCCAACTGCCATGCCATGCCAAACATGCAACATTAACATCTTTGATGTCGTTAGGCGATGGTTTCTCTTTCCATCAAGAGATCCATCAGCTTGTTTGCAATCTTATAATATAAAAATAATGTGCTGACCGTGACATATGGCACTCAATTCTCTCTGCCTACCACGTGAGCGATAATGGCGTGCAACATTAACATCTTTGATGTCGTTAGGCGATGGTTTCTCTTTCCATCAAGAGATCCATCAGCTTGTTTGCAATCTTATAATATAAAAATAATGTGCTGACCGTGACATATGGCACTCAATTCTCTCTGCCTACCACGTGAGCGATTTGGCGTGAAGATATGTAAGTACGTGTGTAAAAAAACTGCTACATTAGTGCTAGTGCTAAGGGAGCCAGTAAACTAATTATTCATGCCGCATTACACCCGTTATATGAATTGCTTTGCACAATTATTTAAATCTTTGGTGTCCGCATGTTACGGTAATCTCATTCCAACAGGTGAGCCATCTCCATGTTTGCTATTATATGATATAAAAATCATAATAAAATAAATAGAATTGTACCTGCTGATACTCGTAATAAATGTCAGATTTGTCATTTGTGAGTCTTATGTAAGCGTGCAAAACATAACTGTTATTATAATTCCGTTACCTTGCCACGGCCTTCTCAACTGTTCGAGAGCAAAGTTACATCGCAATGAAACGAGTTTTATTGTAATAAAAATACCGAATCTGTACCACTGTAAAATTTATAGCGTTTGCCTGTACATTATTGTCAAAGTATGTAACAAATATAAGGTTTATAGACTGACTGATAAAATAGTCTCTCTAACTATAACTCAAAAATGGATTGATTGATCTTGATTAAAATTGGTATAATACTATATAGCGAAAACATGTAATTTTTTTATGTTATATGATAGCAAATAAGCAGATAGGTCTCCTAGTGGTAAGAGTCAACCATTGCCTATAGACACCAAATATGTTAATGGCGCGTTGCTATCTTGATGCGAGGTCTAATGCCACATGCATAAGTTTACCGGCTACCTTACCCTCCAAACCGGAACATGACAGTGACAAGCACTGACGCTATTGCGGCAGAAATATGTAGGGCGTTGTTACCAGACCCGGACGAGACAATGCAGACCTCTACCACTTAGTAGCCACGATGATAGTGACTCGCATAGCCAATCGGAAATAATAGGTTACATATATTTTTTGCTGGTAAGAAATTTATATAAGAGATTTAATAAAGTCATTAATAAACACATTAGTACCTAGAGAGTTACAAGTCTTAAAATTAATACTATATAAATGAAAATAAATATTTTAACATTAAACAACACAAAAACTTTGTAAAAAAATCCACGTATATTTTATATTTAAAAACCGGCTATGTAAATAGTGTATATCGCGGTCACGCTCAGTACAGAGTTCCTTAGCTATAGGTCACATAAAACAACTTGTCAGTTGTCAATTCAAGAATTCCTTTTCATCAAACGACTAATACTTACTTAACGAGTAGTAGTCGATCAGTTTCTAGAAGAGACCTTTAAAACTCATTAAACAGTACCACATGTATTGTGGGTCAAGTGCTGGTTGTAGACGACGGTTATATATTTTTAATTAGGGAACTATCTACTTGATGCTTACCGACGAAACTCACCAAAAAACCACGAAAATGGAAAAATTTATTTAAAATTGATTTCCGGATCATAAATTTAAGCTTAGGAGCTTTGACCTCCACTAGACCAATAAGAAAATAGAGGAGGTAAGTCTATTTAACTTTGTGCATACACAAATTAAATTTCCCTGCTATTTTTCCCTTTAGGGGATAAAAATTGCATTAGTTATTCAGACACATAAACTTTCACATTTTTAATATTAGCAGTTTTTATACTAACTGCAAATGGCCGCATATAACTAAGTCCCATTTTCACGATGTAAAAGCTCGTAATTTTACTGTTAGCCAAATCAGATGACGTCGCAAGCGAGCCAACGAGAAAATCAATTGCCGTTTGTTTCCCGCCGATAGTAATGCTTTAGGCGTCACGGTTTGTCTGCTTAGAAATAACTTCACAATTTGTGTTTATCGTTCTCAACTATTTTATATCATAAAAAGTATCATCACGCCCGGTTTGTTTACATGTTAGGTAGAGTAAACTGATAAGGGTTGCCACCTTTTGGGGAAAAATCGGGACAATCGCAATTGGACGATCGTTATAGTCAGTCGGATAGTTATTGCTGTCAAACGTAATTTTCATCTTAGGAAAAATGATGTTTGACATCAAAAATTGTCAATTTTCGCATGTCGCTTTGTGTCTGCAAGATACATAATCACCCTACCGATTTTGGTCATCAGAAGACTGCAGGAAAAAAGTAACATCACGCCTGGTTTTCTTGCGGAGTAGGCAAACCCGAACGTTTATAGACTTTTCAGTTCACCAGGATTCACCGGTTTGTTGGTTGCCAAGATCAGAGGTGATCCCATCGCTGTAAGAAAATAAAAAATTGTGTTGCGGTTGTCATATATTATCAAAAATCGGGACAAAATTATTAGGGCGGTACACGTGCCTATATCATTGAAATTAGGACTGTCGTGGCAGAATCGGGGCGGGTGGCAACCATGAAACCGAATTACTATAGTCACCATGATTCACCAGTCTGTAGATTGTGGAGACGAGTGACTTGAGTGAGATTCGTATTAGTAGATAAAGTTTTAAGTTCCATCTATTGTTAGAACCGAGTGGTGGACGTTATAGGGCGACAAAATGTGGAGATGGGGAACAGCGCTCTTTTCAAAAACTAACAAATCAGTGAATCGTGGTTAATTGGATGGTTAATTGAATCGTGGCTATCTATCCAGTTTACTCTGGTACCCTGCAATGTAACAGGCGTAATTATTTCTTTATATAAGTATAAAAATTATTATATTGTGAATTTGTAGAAATTAACACTGTAACAATTTGGATAATGGACATTGGTCCAAAATGACCAGAAAATAAAAACATTACCTTCTTACGCAAAAATCTCAAAGGCATGCCTAAACCTTGGTGAACAAATGGTTTGATAAGTTTATAAACTTTTACTTTGAATCTCATCTATGATTAAAGAGATAAACGCGATAATTGTAATAATTAGTTACCGATTATTAAGGATGTGTGTTGGGAATGTTGCAAAAGGTACGTAATGGTTCTTTACGGTAAAGGTCTGTGACTATTCGCCTGCGAATTATGTCATCATCTTGATTATTCTTCTTATCAGAGTTTGTCACTATTGTGTTTCGGCTTGAAGGCTTCATATGAAAAATATTTTTTTATTTAAAAGAATATGGGTAAAGCACAAATTGTACCACACCACAATTAGCATTTTACCAATTCACTAATAATATTTTACACTAACATTATATACAAGAACTTATTTATGCATACTTACTTATTTATGAAGATATAAAAATAATTTTAAACCGCAGATACAAGGTGTATTCCTTTACGCAAATTTAACAGTTTAGTTTAAACATATTAATGGCCAATTACTTGAAAGATACCGCTTGGCCTTAACAATGGCTATAATAAAAGCCATAAACGTCACGATGTTTGGCGTCCCGTGGTGCGGAGGGAAGATCTGTTAACGAGACCGAAACACGTCCTAGCGTTATGTCAAAGATTATTCGAAATTATAGAAGTGGAACATAAGTCGAAAATACATACTCTTAATGTTCTACAGTTGCTCACATTAAACGATGCCTTAATATAAACCTTAACACCATTTAATAATAATTTACACATACTCATATATAAATATTTTGATGTGTAGAAAATAATGCCAGGAGTCAGCTGGGTCGAGACATTTGATACTTACTGGATTATCTCTACCTACCTCGTAATAAAATTGTGGACAATTTGAGATGTATATTTTTAGTACAACGATAAAAATTTATACACTTACTCAGTGTTGATTCGGGTCCTCTTTCAATAAGAGACCAGCTGCCGTTCTGTTAGGCAGGTCGTAAAAAGCGACCGATTGCCTATATGTGTCACTACCACGTGACTATTAGGTGGAAGAGTTCCACAACGTTTCACCCGGGTATGTCGTACAACTAACTGCCTTATTTATTTCTGCCGCAATTGCATCAATGCTTGTCATAATCGTGTTCCAGTTTGAAGCGTAAGGTAGTCGGTAGTCTTACGCATGTGACGTTGCAAATGCCAGCAATTGTTTTCCATTTGAAGACTAGAATTTTGAGATAATAATAATTATTAAATTTAAAACATTTACATAGATAAAATCTCTGTGTGATAGTTTGAATATATTACCAAATGACGCATCTACAGTGGACCACATCTTTTATTTCGAATAGGGCGACGAAAGGAGCGCGCGCGCAGGTCGCTGCTAGGTCAATGACCAGTCCGTTACGCGGCTTACGTAATAACGTAGCTTACGGGTTCGTAGCTTTTGCAGTATAAGCCGTAGCAACATTAATTTTTCGCAAAATCTTTTCCCTCATTCAAATCTCGATGATAATGCTGTCTTATTAAAAAGGGTTTTTATTTGTTAATTAGTTAATATCTTATCTTGTAGTAACTGCACAAAACAACCATAAACCTCATATTATATATAAATAAAATGATAAAAGGTGGATAATAACATATTAATTAAGATTATTTCATCAAAGTACATTGCCAGCTATCAACCCTTTATTATTGCTATGATAATGTGGTGTTTTTAATTGATAATTATTATAAATTATCATTATTGTTTTTTTGGAATTTGTTATGTAATATTAAAACGATAATTTGCATAATTCGTTGATAGTTATGAGGATTTTAAGTAAGACTTATTAAAAACAAATTAATTCAAGTAAATTTGATACGGGTGCTATTATTTAATAAATTCTTTTGAATTATCATTCTTAAAAGCTTGTATGTTTTTAATATAATAATTTGCTTAATTTCGAGATTTATCTGCGCCGATTATCGCGGCTTTTGTTTTATTTTAAGAAATTTTAAAATATATATTAAGTAAATTATAATTCAAATTAATATCTTAATTATACATTGATAAATATTTATAAGTTGTTTTGTATGGAATGTAGTGATTGCTTGTTCATTAAATCTAATAAAAATAAGTCACTTAGTTACTATCAGAAATAAAAGAAAAAAAGCATCATCACGACTGGATCCCTTGTGTGGTAGGCAGAGTAAACCGAACATATATAGACTTTTTGGGTTCACCTCAATTCACCAATTTTGACGGGTAGCGAGATAAGTCGTGATCTTTATCGCTGCGTTTACCAACATGTTAACGATTATCGAATATTTCTCGCGATAACCGGGACCGACAGCTTTATGTGCTCATCCGGGCAAGGGAGTGGTAATACACCACTCCATCAGACTCCGAGCTACTACTGAGATTTTAGATTTTCGTGAAAAACCTCGAAAAAACCTGAATAACACTTTTGCCTGACCTAGAAATCGAACCCGGGACCTCATAATCTGAGCCGAATAGGCTACCCCTAGACCACGAGGCAGTAAAATAAGTGGAAGAATTTTTAAACACCAATAATCGTCTTTTGAAAGAAAAGTTAAAATTGTAAGTTTGTACTTAAATCGCGCCTCAATTTTCCGTACACTACACTATATTGTCATTGACTTTACCATAACCTGATTGTATTGAATGAAGAGTGTTTAAATTTGCACTTTAGATCAGGTGTCATCATTAAGCTAATACCAGAAAAAACTAAAACTTTTTTTAATATCATTCAAATTTTATGGTACAATCAATAACAAATCACGTTATATTTTAATGTTAAATTTTATCTTAGATCAGTATATAGATACTACTATTTAGTATATAGGTATTAATACGTAAAACATTGTACCCCTTTAATACAATTACGCGAACGGTGGACTATGAAATTTGGCACAATTTACACTACGGAGGACTTCGAAAATGTTATAAAATATAATATGCATAATAAATACATTAATTATCAATAATAAATATAATAAACACTTAAATCATGTGAGATACACTTTAATATTCCCACATGTATAGTATTTTCTTTACGGCTAAAATCTGTTGTCAAAATTAACAAAGATTTTACTGTTTAGTCTGCGATCGAATTTCTACTACAAGGAGATCGCTAGTATTATTGATTGTGCTTGAAAAATATTAAATGACATTATAGCACTTGATAATTATAAAGTACTTGCGGCTCGTTACGTGCTTCGCTACGTATCGCCATTTATTGAATTCATTTGTTACAAAAAATGTGATAAATGAAGAACCGCTTTACCGATTTGGTGCAAACTTCACACAAACTATCTACTAAATATATATATATATATATATATATATATATATATATATATATATATATATATATATATATATATATATATATATATATATATTTATATATTTATATATATACATATATATATATATATATATATACTACATTTATATTATATATATATATATATATATATATATATATATATATATATATATATATATATATATATATATATATATTATATATATACATATACTACATAGACTACATTTGTTCTTGGAGGAGGCCGACATTTCAATACCATGTTCCAAGCTCAATTAGACCTAAACGTGGTGCATAAACTTATGGTTTTTGTTATAGACTACGATATGCACATAAGCAACAGGGTTGTCGCTAATGATAAAATTGAAGAAGCATTCCGAGAATAATGCGGTCTATTTTTTTAATTTTCCTAGTGTTTTTTAATTGTAATTTATAACATAATAATATCGCTGGACAAATTACACAAATCGATCTAACCCTAAATTAACTGAATTATTTTGCTTGCGTAATTTATAACTGTTTTTGCGGTTTATACTCAATTTACTTTAATTTAGCGTTTTAAATGATATTCTTTTTTATAAATAATTGTTTGGTTTTTTGTATCGATTTTAGCGATAAATAAAAAAAAACTTCATAATAATTATATATTGCATTAAAGTACATACACCCATACATATACATATTTTCACTCCAGATCCCTTACGAGAGTCAGAGAGAACCGAGTGCCATACATCACGATCCTTGCAGGCTTGTCACGCTTACTCTACATTCATCACTCTCTTCATACACACACTCCGGTTGCGAAGACTCTCGACACCTCCTTCGGGTAGTACTCGATCAATCTGATTATGCTGTGTCAGTCTTGTTCTTCCACATTCGCATTGTATATCTGTTTTGTTAACCTTTCATCTACCATTCTTTCTACATGTCCGAATCAACGGAGCATGCTCTTTATCATCTATTACACTGACACTTTCATTCAAGCTTAACCTCTCTCTCACTTCCACATTACGAACCCAGTCCGCGAGTGTTACACCAGAGTTTTTTCGTTGCTATCTCATCTCGACCGCGTTGATTCTACTTTCATACCCTTTTTGACATATCCAACTCTCACTTCCAAACAATAGCGTTGGGGTAAGCACATAATTATTTAGAAGCTGTTCACAAAAATTCAGCTTGTTATTAATCAAAAAAAAGTTTCTTTACGGGACCATGGACTGTAATTAGTATTGAGGTTTAGATGTTTTAATTCAGCTGTATGTTTTCATGTTTGTTACCTCAGAACTGGTCATTTATGAACTGATTTGGAAAATTCTTTTTTTTAGAGAATATACTCCTCGCGTGGTCTCATCTTAATTTAGTGAAGATCTGAAAAATGGTGGTTAATATAATGCATAGCGTTAAGTTATAGCACGCTATGTATGCTCGATGTACAGTGTAACACTATTTAGATTCGCATTCGGGGCTATGACATAACGCCACGCTATATACCTAGCGGTTAGCGTAGGCCGTAGTTATAACATTATAACCTACGAAGTTACGAATTACGCGATCTAACGAGTAACATGCTAGACCGTAGACGCTATACCTTATAACATAGTTTATAGCGTTGTGTAGCGTTATAGCGCTCAGTCATCACTCGCTGAATGACGTTGTAATAAGTCACGCACTATCTCGGCCGGCTCACAATATGATCAGTGTTCAGTTACATGTTATAAATGTTATAGTCTCTAACGTAGCGCGCTAGAAACATATAGTTTATAGTCTATAACGCGCTATCATAAAATAGTTTATTTGAACAATACTAGATCTGATGCAGGGTTCCGGAGATATTGAAAATTTAAAGTCATTTGCTGCAGTATTACAAAATATTAGCAGTATTAAAAAAATATCACATTTCAAGTGAATAAGACATTTAACGTATTCTAAGTGTAATAGTGCAGTCTAATACTATGGAGTAGACAGACGCGTTCGATTATCACAGCATGTGATGTAATTTTGTTAGCTAATCTTGAATCCATTAAATTGTACGTCTGCTGATGCGTGTGGAGACATTGGATGTAATATGTTTGTTAAGTTGCTCATTTTTAATGGGTGTGTTTAGTACAAATTCTAATTCAAAAATTTCATTTTCGCTGTCTAAATTCTGTGTTCAGATATTGAAAGGATACTTTATGAATGCTTTGTATGTTCTATTTTTACTTGGTAAGCCAATTGTATAATTCTAACAATTCTTCTATAGATGTAGTAATATTTTAACAAGATAAAATCTATACTCGTAGTTTCAGTCCTATATTTTAGCATCTTGTGGATGGATTTTTGAAAAAAAGTGGCTTATATTTAATCATGAGTCTTCATTATCTCCTTGCCAAATTTCAATAAAATCGGTTCAGTTATTTAGTCGTTAAAGTGTAACATCGAGATGGACAGACCTTTACTACTTTATAATACTACTACTAGCTGCAGCGTGCAGCCCGTTGGTTTATTTCAAGTTTTCGGCATATCCCGTGGGATTACGTAATTTTTCCGGGATATAAAAGTAGCCAATATGCTATTCTAGGTCATCATCTATGTGCCAAATTTCATTCAAATCCATTCAGTAGTTTTTGCGTGATTGCGTAACAAACATCCATCCATGCAAACATCCAAACTATCGCATTTATAATAATTAATATAGATTAACAGTTATTCGCGACTTCGTTCGCGTGACCAAAAAACATTTCTTCTTATTACATATATATAGTTGGATATAAAAGTAGCATGTCACTCCTAAATATTGCAGCTTTCTAAAGGTGAAATAATTATTAAAATCAGTCAATAGTTATTGAGTTATTTGTAACAAACTAACAAACAAATAATCAAATTTTTCGTCTTTATAATATTAGTTTAGACTAGCTGATCCGCGCAGCTTCGCCTGTAAGTAGATTAACATGTGGTAGATATAGTTTCACATACAAAATTTCATCCCTTTTTTCAGTCCCTTAGGAGAAAAAGTTAGCTTATGTTTTACCTCAAATCTTCGACTATCTCCCTACCAAATTTCATTAAAATCGGTTGAGCGGTTTAGCCATGAAAGCCTTACAACTAAACCAATTCACTTTCGCATTTGTAATAAGTACTAGCAGCGCCCTGCAGTCCGCTGCATTATAACAGTGCTTGGTGAATCTCACAGGAACAACTTATTTTTCCGGGACAAAAAGTACCCCATGTATAATTCCAGGTCATGATCTATATGATTGCTAAATTTCATCTAGATCAGTTCAGCCATTTTTGCGTGATTGAGTTATAAACATCTATCCATTCATTTAAACATACTTTCCCAGGACCGAACTCGGGACGTCTTGATCTGAGTCGGTTAGCTAAACACAAGTCACTAAATTTTCCGTAACTTTTCTAGAAATTATTGTAAAATTTCCAATTTAAGATACAATTCCTATAGTGATCTTCAGATGGTACCAATTTCGAAATCCGATTTTTATGGAAATCATTATATACTAATTATTTACTAATTAATATTTACTAATTAATATTTACTAATGGATAATTACCCCATTTGTTTCTATATAATTAATTCTTCAAAGTCTGTGTTTACAGATCTTATGATCTTGTGGTCCTTGTGTCAATGTCTTCATTGTTTAATGGAAAGAATGTTTATGTCGGGTTTAGTTACCGATAAGCTTATATAACAAGTAGAAAAATCTGCAACTGGGTTATGGAAAGTAATTATCCTTCCCTCGAGTTACGTAGTCGGGTAGAAATAACTTAATTTGTAAATCTTTCGAAAATTTAATTAATATGGTAATACGTTCAAGCTCCCGCTGTTTGATATAATTACAATAAACTGTTAACACGCTTGTTAAGTGGTAGAATAATAGTTAAACTATTCTAGTTATACAATTACAATTACGATCTACGGAATAATAAATTATCTGTGTTTAATTAAAAATGTATCATTAGGATAGTAATAAGTGATAATAGGTTTTATTACCTATTGTGGCAGTAACTGAATTTATTATTTATAAGAATTTTCATTACGGTGGTTCCTTTCAGGGTGGGCCGAGAAAAACGGACATCTAAGATTTTCCGTTTTACTATTTCGCAGGTTGGCAAGATATTTGGTGACCTCCGTTGCTGCATTTTAATGACCAGATAACGAATATCCCCCTTTTCTAGCAATTACCGGGTCTGACAGCTTTACGTAATCATTCGAGGCTTGGGGATATTAGCAACCCTACACCAGATTCTGAGCTGATACTGAGAATTGGATTTTTGAGAAAACCCTAAAATAAACCTCAATAACACTTTTGTCCGATCCGGAGATAGGTTTACCCCTAAACCACGAAGTAGTCTACAGGCAGTCTCCCACAAACATAGACTTTCAGAGAAACAGTCTTTCACAGATATTGTTAGAAAGATTCGTAGAATTTACCTAGATATACAGTTTAGCACACATACACAGAAATGTACATATGTGTGTGTATGTATTGACAGTCCAATTCTTCGTCTACCACATTACAATGGGTACAATGGGCACAGTTCTGCAACATATCACCCGGCTTTGGTACCCGTCATACACTGTCCTTTCCTGCCGCTGTAGCGAAAATGTTTTTTATTGTTGATATCGTCGTTTCTGGATGGACTAAATAATAATATATTTAGTGTTTATATGAAGTTGTATACTATTTGATAAGAAATTTGTGATCGGGATATGCTTAAAAAATATCTGCAAAATGATCGGTTTTTGATGTCGTTTTTGTTACACAGTCTTCGACCTAGCTCCTCAGCCAACAAATGATGGCTTGCGAAAAAGAACTCCAGTCAAAAAAAATATGGTACCTTTTACTAATAAAATCTTTTACTTTATTTACGTTATTCAATAACCTATAACTCATTTTATATGAACATGTACACTATTACAATATCCCATATATTAAGACGGGAGACTATCCAGCGCAAACTATTTACAAGGATCAATATCGGATACAATAGGATTGAAAGGGGGCTCAAATTTTTATATTCACAAAAAGACCTAACTCTTTCCCGGTCCCTCCGGAGAGTAAAGTCGTGATGGGTTAGTGTTTTTGCTTTGTCATAAGAGCGAATATTGTCCAACGTAAAAATGTCGGTGAAAAAATAATCGTGCAATAAAAAACACACACTGTATTACAAAAGTGTTTAAGGTGTATTTTCGCTTGTGTTTTGTGGAGACGGCCTTAAATCATCCAGTTTCATGTATTGATTGAAGTGACTCCCGTTAGATTTTTACATAATATGTGTCTTTTAGCGGGGGGTGGAACGCGTGATGTAGTCTCGATGTCGGAGTAGGGTTTATGGAAAGATTTATAGTTATTTACACTTTATCATCTAGTCTTTGAAAACCTTAGATATTGCATTACATTCTGTTTTTGTAGGATAGAATATTTAAAAATGTACAGCTGTACTTTTGGTAAGAAATAGCCGTTGTATAAAAATATTAATGGTGCTGATAATTATGAGTTATCTGATGGGTCACGAGAATAGTCAATGATGTATTTAATAATAATAATAAACATTCACGGGACAAATTTGCCCCATGTTAGTCCCGGGCTCCTTTGAAGAATAGGCTAACTGCTGTTCTGCCAGGCTGGTCATATAAGACGACCGATTGGCTATACGAGTCACTACCATCGTGGCTACTAAGTGGTAGAGTTGTGCATTGTCTCGCCCGCGTCAGGTACCACCGCCTTACCTATTCCTGCCGCAATAGCGTCAGTGTTTGTCACTGTCAGGTGAGTTTTCAGTTTGGCATCATCAGCCTTGTAGGATTTCTATACCTAGCCTAGATTTATTCTTTGCCACATCAAACAGCTCATTGTACTTATTAACACAACTTATCTCCATCACATTCAACTTTTACAATTTTAGGAATTGTATTATAATATACAAATTGTATTAGCTTAGTTTTAGTTATATTTACACTCAAATCTTTTCAGTAAGTCACTGAAATACTGCTTTAATGGATTCATTAACTTCTATTTAAATATTTGATTGCAACCAACTACGATGTATCATTCGCGAAATGAATATATTTATGATGTAGTATATTGGGTAAATCATTTGTACCAAAGAGAAACAATAAGGGACCCATTATACTACCCTGTGGAACTCCACTCGGACTGCGAAGAATATCAGATTTATATGTTACTAATTCTTATCTGTTATTAAGTCTTGACATTTCGACATATTGTTGGCGATCAGTCTTTGTAGTTCCATGGATCAATCAGATCACTCTCAATCCATATAAGAGTAACTCTTCTGATACCATATTTTTCATATTTATTGATCAATTTACTATGATTAATACAATCAAAAGTTTACTCATATCAAAAAAATGGCAATGATATCATTTTTCTTATTAATATTCTCTGCAATTTGTTTTCACGAGTGAGAAAGCTGCCAATGTAGCGGATTTGTTTTTTTGAAAACCATATTGTTCTTCATGTATTGTCATTTTTGTTCGTGAAATTTACTAAGCTAAGCTTAATTGTATCGTCGCTAAATTCTACCACCTAGTACATTTTATTTAAATATCTAAATAAATAAATATAAATAAATAATCCAAATAATTTACTGTCTTGTTCCGGTTTGGAGGATAAGGTAGCCGATAGGCTTCTGCATGTGGCATTGCCATCCCACCACACGGATAAATAAAATCAAATGAAATCACGAGTCTAGAGCTATTCCGATGTTAAATGTTCCGATGTTTCTAGTGTTCATTCGGGTAAAGGTTTAATTGGCTTTACGAATCGTCACCAGGGTCGTATAAGAATAGAACACTCGAATTAACTTGTACTCGCATTAACTTGCTACTTTTAATATTCATTGATAGATTGCTCAATTTCTCTGAACGGGGCTGTAAGTAACTACAACTGGCTTTTTTCTGCTATAGATAACGGAAGTCTCTGACGTCAGTGCAGAGCGTTAGGTAGTTGCGCATAAGGCATTATTACCAAAGAGTACCTTATCTACTCATGTGTTATAACTCCCAACATTCGTAATGTGGCCGTATCAATAACATCTCAGGTAATATTATATGTAATTCCCGGGTTCAGACTCCTTAGAAGAATAGAACATCAGCCATTCTATTAGGCAGTTTGTAAAAGGCGAACAATTATACAAGTCACTTCCATCGTGGCCACCACATGCAGTTCCACAACGTCTCGCTGGGTAGCGCGGCTCAAGCAACCTACAAACGCTACAATTTAAAAAATATATTGAAATTCAAAGTAAAATCCTAAATCGCGATATTACAATTATTTATCTTGTGTGTGTACAATTATTTATAGTGTTTTGTGTTGTTTCAACGCTTCTCAGATGGATTTTGGTCTTCAGGTCTTGTTTAGTTGGAAAGATCTTCCTTTTCCCCTTCCACGTCAAATACTTATATTACGTCATCAATATCTAAAGTTATGCGCTACGTACCAACCAGCGGCATCACAGTCCCACTGCCTTACCTATTCCTGCCACAATAGGGTCAATGCTTTTCTTTGTCGTGTTCTGATTTGGAAGGTAGGGTAGCCGGTAGATGTATGCAGTTGACATTGCCATCCAGCCACTTGGATAGCAATGCACCATCTTTGGTGTCTATAGGCGATGGTTTCTCTTTCCGTCAGGAGAGCCATCTTCTATTTGCTACGGAGCTATATGAAATATAAGCCCAGAAATACTATATTTTATTACTTAATTTTAACCTTTTTCGAAAAAGTTAAAAGTATCTTTACGCCCGTATCCCCGGTAACGTAGGCAGAAGTGCAACCAGTGTACCCAGTTTTAGCCGAAGATAATTGGTTCCACAATGTGATAGGTGGCAATGCTATCGCCAACCAGGCGCGCATCCAATTCTAGCAGAAAATTAAAAAAAAACACATTTTTTATTTTCCCTACCCGGAAATCAAACCCAGGATGGCATGTGGTTAACACCACTACCACCACCACCCAGGCGACAAATTTTTTTTTGAAAAGGTAAAGTTTCCCAGATCTTATTGATCGGAATTTGGCTTAGATCAACTAGTTAAATAATAGACCACCTCCGTTCTGTCAAGCATTTCGTAAAAGGCGATAATTGGTTATATAGACATTATAAGTTATTACCATCGTAAATACTGAGTGGTAGAATTCGGCAACGTCTCGTCTGGGTTTGTACCATTACCTTACCTATTGCTATAGCATATATATCAATGCAATTCTCTATCGAGTTCCGGTTTGGAAGGTAAGGTAGCCGGTTATGCAAATTTTTGCACAAGACATTTCCATCTCGCTACACAGATAGTAACGTTTCATTAACATCTTTGGTGTCTGTAGGAAATCGTTGTCTCTTTCCATCAGGAAAGCCGTCTGGTTGCTTGCTATCTTATCTAATCTAAACTTATAAAAAGAAAAAACTACACGTCCGATTTAAAAAAAATCTTTCACTTTTAGAAAGATTAATTATTCAGGAATGACATAGGCTACTTTTTACCCGACTAAACAAAAGGAAACGATGATTTTACGTCACGCGACCGAAATCACGAATAACTTGCTAGTCACATATAAAACAAGACAAGATGAATCTTAAATGATAACAGGAAAATGTAGGAAAATAACCACAATGATATCGCTTATACATCGGTATTGTGGAGCAAGTCGCGCATGCTCCCCGTTTTATTGCCCCTTTTATTTATTACTCTGAAGATTGAAAGGGGACTTTCCTGGACGCGTAGATGATTCTGACGACCCTAAATAGTAACCCGGATAGGGCTAAGCATATGCGTTGTTTAGGGACTAAAGATACGTGTACAACGCTTGTTTGTTGATGATTTGACTACATTTTTAGCTGCTATAGCTCGATTTTGGTTTTCAATTGTATTTTGGTTCGAGGAAGTACTGATATTTAGAATTAAAGTTTGTTTTATGATTTAAACATAGTTATTTTCTTATATTATTTGATGGCAGACAAGCTCTCCTCTACAGGCTGGCTCTCCCGATGGAACGAAAAATCGTCGCCTATAAAGATAATGGTGCGTAGCTATCCGCGTGGTGGGATAGTTCCACATGAATTAGTCTACCGGCTAATTCATGTGGTACTATCCTAAGAATAGTGTCTCCAAACCGGAATACGACAATGATATGCACTGACGTTTTTGCGGCAGGAATAGTTCAGGCGGTGATATTAAATTCCTGGACGAGACGTTGAAAGCTCCACCACCTAGTATTCACTATAGTAGCTACATGTATAGTCAATCGGTTGCTTTTTATGATCTACCTGGCAGAGCGGCCGAAGTCTATTCTTCAAAAGAGCCCGGACCAATATAATTTAAACGCAGTAAAATGCTACAGACGCCACATCTGGTACCTACCACCGCCTTACTTATTCCTGCCGCAATAGCGTCAGTGCTTGTCACTGTATGCTTGTGTTCCGTTTTCGAGGGGTAAGGTAGCCGGTAAATTTATGCATGTGGCATTATGCCTCACCACAAGATAGCTCACCATTGATATATTTGTTGTATATAGGCGATGGTTGACTCTTTTCATTAGGAAACCCCTCTGCTTCTTCGCTATCATAAGATAGCAGATAAGCGGATGGGTCTTGCTTATCATAAGATATAAAAATGGGTTAATAATGACTGAAGTTTAAAGTATCAAACATGAATTTCTTTATGTTTACTGTTTCAAAAAAACCGAATTGAGAACCTATTCATTTCTGACATTTGGTTAAAAATAACAGAATTACCTACAATTCCTCATCTACCACTGCCTTTTCACACACAGTCCTGTTCCGAACACTAAAACTTGAGAACAAACTCCTGAAATGAAATAGTAAAAATAAAAATTTGAATTTACTTTGATATCTTTAAAAAATACCCTTGTACTTAAATTTGCTTCTTTATATATTCACACGTAGGACTTATGTTTCCACAATACGTATCCTCGGGGCTTGTAAAGTGTTAAGTTAACGATGTTGATACATATAAATATAAATACTGAAATATACATAAATAGCTAAACTCGGTAGAGGTTGTCCTGCCAGAATAAACAGGCTGACTAGTCAAAGGACATATTGTAGGATACGATAGTTAATGGTCATATGTAACCAATAAAAATTAAATAAAAAAAATATTGCTTAACTTCATAGTAAACCTCAACGAAATTAATGTAGTAATAATCAAGTAGTACGGTCACTGTACGATGTACTAACGGTAAATCGCTGTTTGTAACAATACACTTATATCGTTGATAAACAGCGTCCGCCTCGTTGGTCGAGTGGTTAGCGAACTTGATTACGCATCAATGATGCTCAGCTTCGATTCCCGACAGAGACAAACATTTGTTTGTCCTTGTCGGGAATCGGCAACAGATACAAACACATTGTAAAAGTAAGCGAAAATAAACACATTCCATCAAAATTAACCAGATCCAATCTCCAAAATCAATACCTTGTGTCATATTTTACCTTCTCATAAAACCAGTGCACTTCTACCAATTTATGTATCAGGGGTGGCTCCCCATAAAGTTCAGATGTGCAATAACGACTCGGCCAGTTTAAACCGCCGATATTACCCGCTCTATGAAATATTGATGTCCTATGATACACAGCTTCGCATAATGTAAGCGTGCTTGTATTACACTTATGTGTGGTTATTTGTCGATGAACCACTAATATAATTTAGGTATAAATGACATACTTATATAATGTTATTTTTTATATGTATTTTTATTGTATTTCATAAAACGACAAGCAAATGAATGGGTAGATGGTTTTTCTGATGGAGGGAGAAAATCATAGCCTATAGACACAATAGTTTGTTATTGTTTACGTCATAATATATTTATAGCAATCAAGCAGATGGCCTTCCTAATAAAATAGAAACTATCGCCTATAGACACAAAAGATGTTAATGGTGCGTTGCTATCTGTGTGGCCGAATAGCAGTGCCACATGCATAAGTCTACCGGCTAACTTACCCTTCAAACTGGATTACAACTATGACAAGCGCTAAAGCTATTGGGAAAGGAATAGATAAGGTATCAAATACCCGGGCGAGAAGTTTAAGAACTCTACCACCTAGTAGTCACGATAGTGGTGACACAAATAGCTAATCGGTAACCTCTTACATGCCTTGCAGAGCGGCAGTTGGCCAATTCTTCAAAGAAGCCTGGACCAGCACAGGGTAAAGTGTTAATAGTGACCGCCCCGTTGGTCGAGTCCTTCGCGACCCTGACTACTCAATCGACGGGGACAAGCATTTGTGTGATAAGCATATATGTTTATATTTCCGGGTTTGGGTGTTTATTAAATATATTCCAGTATTTATATATGTATTTCCATATATTGGTATCGTTGACTAACACCCATAACACAAGCAAATAATTTGCTTATTTTTGCGGTTGGATCAGTAAGTGTAATTTGTCCCGTGAATATTATATTTTAATGATGTGTTGCAGTCCGTGTTGCGGAGTTTGAATGCCACATGCATATTGCATAAGATCAATGGATATCGTATTCTTTAAACTGGAATACGACGACAGTAAGCACCTAGGCAATTGGGGCAGGAATTGGTAGAGGCGGTGGTTCAGAACCCATTTGGAATGATTCAGAAAAGACTAATGCATATTTCCAACATTATGACTACTAACTAGGTGGTAGACCTAGTTAGTAGTCATAATGTTGGTAACACGCATTAGTTTTTTCTCCCTTACAGGTGGTAGAATTCTGCATTGTCTTTTCCAGGTCAGGTATCACCGCCTTACCATTCTTGTCCCATGACGTTAGTGCGTTTCACTATCATGTGCCGGTTTGCAGGATAAGATACTCGGTAAACTTACATGTGGTATTAAAACCCCGCCACAAGGATAGCAACACACCATTAACATCTTTGGTCTATATATGTGATGATTATCTCTTTCCATCAGGAGAATATTCTGTATTGGGCTGGAAAACGCTATTCGTATGAGCAAATGCTTATCGCCTCTGTGACCTAGTGGTCCATCGTTGGCGTTGACTACATGAGGTCCCAGGTTCGATTTCCGGGTCGGGCACATAAAAAAAAGTGTTTTTTCAGTTTTCTGATAAATACAAAGTTGCCCGGGATTGAAAAGTGCCCGGTTGGCGATAGGCTTGCTACCTATCACACTTTGGGACCAAGTATCTTCGGCTAATCGTGGTTGCACTTGTTGTACCTCTGCCTACTCCTTCGGGGATACGGGCGTGAAGATACTTTTAAATGCTTATAAGTATCAAACTTTTGTAGACATATTATATCGTGACAAAATAGAAATATACCATATTGTGTTATTTTATCGTGCCGAATAAGATGTCGAAGCTTAAAAATACCACTGGAGTGATTTTATTTCATCAGTAAGTACTTTAACTCTGTGTTTCTGCAATGCTTGCATTGAGCACCAAAAATCATCAGTTTATCACTCAATTCACAAAAACTCACAATTTCGATACTTAATTCACTATAACTCTGCAATTAATCACTGAAATTACCCCAACTTACCTGATGATTCTCATCGTTACAAAATTTAAATTACTGCCTTTATCTTCGCATTGAATGAAAAGCTTTACATACATTTCTGAAGCGCGGAGTTACTGTCACAGGGTTAAACACTTCGAATTACTACAGATTTTTTCTATGAAGAAAAACCATCATACTTTTTCCGATATGGAAATCGAACTATGTAAAAAAAATTATGTTCGAATGAACAGGTTGTTATTTTAAGGAAAGCAAATAGGCAAATGGCACAATTGATATAAAGAGATAACTATCGTCTATAGACACCAAAGATGTTGATGGCGTATTATGTGGCGGTTTAACACTTGCACAAGTCACATGAATAAGTTTGCCGATTATCTTATTCTTATAATCGGAATACAACATTGGCAAGCATTGACACTATTGCGGTAGGAATAGCTAAGGCGGTGGTACCAAACCAAGGCAAGACATTGCAAAACTCTACTACCTAATAGTCACGATGGTAGTAATACATATAGTTTACTTTTTACAAACTGCATGGTGCATTGGTAGATTTTATATTCGTCGACCCCTTTAAACTTAAACGTGTAATCACCTACTTTTGCCTGTACTAGTGGTCCCGGCCTCCTTTGTAGAATAGGCCAACTGCCGTTTTGCCAGGCAGGTCGTAAAAGGCGACCGATTGGCTATCGAGTCACTACCATCGTGGCTACTAGGTGGTAGAGTTCTTTTTTTTGTCTGTGTAGTGAGATTGTCTCGCCCGGGTCTGGTACCACCGCCTTACCTATTCCTGCCGCAATAGCGTCAGTGCTTGTCGCTGTCGTGTTCCGGTTTGGAGGGTAAGGTAGCCGGTAAACTTATGCATGTGGTATTAGACCTCGCCACAAGATAGCAACGCACAATTAACATCTTTGGTGTCTATGGGCGATGGTTGACTCTTTCCATCAGGAGACCCATCTGCTTGTTTGCTATCTTATGATATAAAAAAAAACTATAGTACGCGTAGTCCGTGGTCATATGCTTAAGTTTACCTTCTTTCTGACTAACCTAGCTGTAATACAACAATGACAAGTACTGTCATAATGGTAGCAGAAAAAAGATATGTTTATTTATTAATAATATTGATATTTCCATGGTAAACAGAAACATTCAATAATATTTTTTTTAAATAACTTTAGCGAGAGCGACAGATTGCTCTTTCTAATATGTAAAAGTTCGGGTGATGTCGATGCCATCAGCAATATTCCAATACTATTTCAAAATAAAAACCTAAAAGAGATTCATAAATTACATGACAGATGCGTCATTTCGTATTATGTAATGTTTGTGAATACTTTTGTATGTTTGTAATTCATTCACACGTTATAATTTAATGGATCTCAGGTAAACCTTCACGAAGATCACTACTCATGGTGTTTTATATAAAACATATTATCACATCTGTTCACTTGTATTAGAGAATTTTTCGCAGATAAGATTAAATGTTAATAAATAGAAATATAAGTTTGTACAATTTATATTAAAATTTAAAATTTAACGCTGCAAAATGAACCAAAATCATTTAATTCATTAACAAAAAAATTTGATAAATGTTGTTTTTCGGATTAAAAGATGAAACTTATCAAACTGCCTTTAATGCTGTTCGGAATATTAAAAAACATTCCTCACTGAATGGTATAAACTTTCGACAAGGAAAAAACAATCGCAACAATATCGCCTACTTTTAAACATAATTATGCAATCACACAAAATTTATGAATGATAAATAATCTTTGACATCGATAGGTAACTGGATTACCGTTCGGCATAGTGTATCGGAGCAATATATCGTTCCGATTGAGCTTTTGGCGTATCATTCGCGGAATTATACCGTCCCTCGACACCCTCGCGAGGGTGTCGCCCGTCACACTACTGTCTTTTATTATGTTTGTCATGTGTGTGTGATCTGGGATGAAAAACACTTTTGCGTTTATTAAAATCGCAATTGTTAGTTTTATTTTTGTGACGATTTGTAATCTTTGTGACGCAACTATCGATTTGCGCGTCTTTTCATGGGATTTTTTTGTATTGGAAAGTAGTATGAGATGATCTCTTGGGGTAAGATGATCCTTTGCGATGGTGTCGAAACCACGTATGCAGTTTTAGATGGTTGAAGAGGAAAACCACCCATACGATTGTTTTAACTAGCACACTGTACAAGAATGATTTCAATAGCATAAAAATAGTAAAAAAAATGGAAAAAAAGAATAAAAAATCAAAAAAAGCAAAATATGAAAAAGACTGCACCTAAAAAACACAGAAAGGCAAAGAAATTGATAAAGGGAAGTCAAATAAAGAAAAAACGCTTTATATAATAATTTTGAGCTTAAAGAAGATTACACTGAGTGTCGGTAGTCCACTTTTTTTTTAAACGATAACAATGATGAGGGTTGGATAAAATATTGTGCATGTGGAAAATGGGGGCATGAAGCATGTGGTGGGATACAGTATGATGACGCCGGTGAATTTATTTGTGATATATGCAGTACAGTACCTGCAAAAAACGGTTGTTTTGTTGCGTATTTTTGTTTTTATATCCTTTTTCTTCATGATGATCATAAGCATCTCTACCTGGCGGATGTTCTTATACATAGGAGTTTACAATATGATGACTTTGAAAAGTTTTTAAAAAAGAAACATTTTAATGAAACTTCAATTACATTCTGGTTTTGAGTATGAGGAAAGTTAGATAGATAAATATACTAGTAGTAATCGTCTTTATTTTTGGTAAACCTTAAAATATATGCATTTCACAGCGATTCCCGCTTAAGGGGATCATCTCGTACTACCTTTCTCTATATCGTGATATATTGTCACAACCCATATCTATTATTCCGTTATAGATGCAAAAGCCTGTATGTCTGTCCGTTACGTTTTCACCAATCACGGCTAAATTGCTAAACCAATTTTGATGAAATTTGGTATGGAAATAGTTTAAGGCACGTGATCAAAAATTATTTTTTCAAAAATCGACTGGTAGGGATTGAAAAAGTGGATGAAAGTTTAGCATTATCGGACGAAGACGAAGATTAAGAAAAAAATTAGCGGACGAAGATGCATGGGTCAGTTAGACGATACCTACTAACATCCTAAATGCGAAAGTGACAGATTTTCGCATTTAGAATATTAGTATGGTCTTTCCATCACCGCATTTTACCAACCTAATAATGATCAACCTGTTTCTAGCGATATCCGGGACCTCATCACGTTATGTAACCATCATTAAGTATTCATCTGGGAGTGGGAAGGTAACACACCACCCGCCAGAACTGCTACTGACATTTTGGATTTTCGAGAAAAACCTCGAAAAAACCTTAATAACACTTTTGCCCAAACCGGAGATCGAACCTCATGAGATCGAACATCTAAGCTGAATTGAACCCTTAGACAGTCGGAGACAGTCAAATGGAGTTACTATTTGACTATCTCTGTCTAAGGTACCTAAGTAAAATAAATTTATATAAATTAATTTCAATAAAAGTTATTTTTGGTTTTAGTATGGTTACGTTATCAGACTTACAGAAGAATAGATGATTAATTGTTTTATAATAAAGAGATAATTTAAGAAATTTATAGAGATGTTCACCGATGAGTTGACTATCCTAGATGGCAATGGAATGTGAACAGACCGTCAATAAGTCTCGCCTCGGATCGGTCAGGGTTGGTAATTGACGGGGGCGAGGAGAAACTACTCGTTCAGGGATGACACAATTAGAAATAAATTGTAATGAATTTATTTATTTTATGAATTTTGAAATAATTTTAATTTAGTCGTTGGTTCGTCTTTTTGAGTTAGATAATAAAATCCCTGGTTCAATCCTCACTGTTTGTAGTGAATGTGGGTAGTGTTATTAGGTTTTTTCTTATACAATAATCTCGGAAGTATTTTAGTAATAATGTCTAAATAAATAAAGCTACAAATTTAACAATCCATGCAGAATGCAAAATTTTTGTTGCTTGGGTGGGCCAAGGGTGGATTCAGAAAATTTTTCTTTGGGGCTTTTTTCATTTGAGTGTAGGCTTTATCATGGATGCGGGGGCTTAGCGCCGTGCTCGGGATGATACTGATATACGGCTAAAAACTTTTCAGTGTGTTAACTACTATTTTTTTCTTGAATTATTACTTTTTTGTCATTTTCCAATAATAATGATTATATTTTTTTATTTTTTTTTTGTTTGTAGATATTTTTAGAAAAATTCTGACTTTTTTATATATATGATCTATGACGATTTTTAGAATATCTGTTTCTATTTGTTAAAGTATATATTTGCGGTAATACTATAAGGACTACACGATTGCATTAGGGCAACCTGTAATAATAGTTGTAAATGTGGATAAATAAATAAATAAATAAATAAATAAAAACTTAAACTTAAAATTACAAAAAGTAGGTTTCGAACATACTAAAATGGCACAAAAACATGTCGATTAAGATAGGTTTGAAGGTCTACTCTTGGTAATAGCGAATAGTGATATTTCAAAACTGCAATTTCAAGTTAAATTACACTACGATTTGGTTGTCGAGTATATTCATTATTTACTTTTGTGGTTTTGATTTAAATCAAGTTTCAATTAAAGAAACCAAGCTTAATAAGTCGAGGTTTTTACCAACTTCTAATACATACATAATTTTGTTATATTAAACGATTCTACTTTCACAATCATTCCAACAAAGTCCTAAACTATTTGAAAACAAAACTAAGATATCATTTTTAAAAGTATTAGCGGGTCAAGAACGCGTACATTTATAGAACTGACTTGCAAGGCTCGACGTTTCGGCCAAGTTACATTGACCGTGGTCATGAGCGGATTGGAGCAATGAGTTTCCTTTGTCGATCACGTCGGGATCGATTTTTATCTACCCTCTTATGGTCTTTATATTTTTGAATTTAAGCTCCACACAACACTATCCGTATCTTGAACGACGACGGCGACGTTCTCAGGTGCAAAGGTCGTATTTTGTTAACAACTGGATTCCAAGCAGAAGATAAATAAAAACCATCTTCCCAATTGAAATTTTTTTATTTTCTAATTTTAAGCTATTATTAATATTATATTATATTATTAGTACGAGAAAATATTGAAATTAGAAAATATAAAAACTTAAAAAGGGAAGATAGTATTTACGTCAAACCGTGGTAAAACGTCATCTTGATATTGTCATTATAACATATATGTTAACACACATATATATTAACACGGCGTGATGTCATTAGGATGCCATGACATTCTAGAACGTTTTTTGCAGTACAATTAAATTTAAATTTTAAAACGTGAAATTTTTATTGTAGTTGTACTTTATTTAACAAAATTAAACAGTTTTTGGTTAATATACCTAACAAAGAAAATTAATAAGTTGTTTTACAAATTTACTCATCTAGCCTATTGTGTTTATTGTTAAAAATATAATTTGTATTATTATTAATTTTTATTCTTACCTGGTGTCTTAGGTACATAATTTCAATGTATTCTTTAAAAAAAATCCAACCAAAAATAAATATAACTCGTTAACTTGCAATTCGACAACCCTGACATATCAGGGCAGTTACACAGCTCCTTCCCCTAAAACATTGTCATCTGAATTTGTGCCCGAAGTAAATAAGAGTCCCGGGGAGTACTCTGCCCTAATGGCGGCAGATTTATAGATTTTCCTCGATGCCCCGCCGTGCTCGGATTAAATTACGCCGGCAGTATTGGCCGGGAGGAATATTAGCGCTACCATTTGTTTCGGCACTTCGCTTTTAACTGATTTGAACGGGTATTCAGATTTTAAAACCTTTGAATTCAGATTGATTGACCGCAGCACCTGTTCAATATGTGTCTGAGAGAGATGCCTTCACTCTTACTCACCTCTAATATCTCGTCCAGGTATGGACTATGGATTATTATAAAACTAAAACCCTCAATTATTCAAAAATACCAGTAGGTTTGTTATTTAATTTCTAAATCTTTATTACTCCACATTGACCGTCACTATAGGTTCGTCGTAACTGACATTCGCTGTCCACATGGGACTTACTTTTAAATGCCACACATTTGCGTGTGATTCTTAAACACGTGTCTTTGTCTGTGTCTTTTCTCTTAATATCTCGAAAGTATTCGATAGTGTTCTGTTTTCTAATATCATAGTATAACGAACAAGTAAATGGCTTTCCTGATGGGAAGAGAAAACAATCTCCTATAGGCACTAAAGACGTAAGTGGTCCGTCTTTCGCTCCAAATCGGAACACAACAATGACAAGCATTGACGCTATTACGGCAGAAATAGGTAAAGCGGTGAAGTCATATCCAGGCGCAAGCGATGCAGAACTCTACAACCTAGTAGTCACAAAATTACCAACCGTAGACTAATACGGAGCTGAAAATAAAAACAAAATATGTCTTTGTCTAGAAATGATGTTAGAAATAATTGGAGGATGAAAGGAATTAGAGGACATTAAAAAATTTGCAAACCAAAATAGTCGTTATTAGTTGTCTTACAATTTTTAAAACTAATTTGTACATTTTTATTAAGATGAACCTTGATAAAATAACATTATTTAATTGAGGACATTAACGATCGTGCTATGAATATTCAAAATTGGATTTTTTATCAACGGAAAATTACTAATCCTAGCGATGTGACATATAGCGAAGTCGAAATTCGACCGTAATTTTATTAATGTTAAAGCACAAATATCTGTCAGTGAAATATGACTCATTGATCATAAACTAAATTAAAATATCTTCTAAAATAAATAAATATTTACTGAACAAATTAAACACACAAATTGATCTAACTTCAAAGTAAGCAAATTATTTTCTTATGGCATGGGTATTACTCAACTAAATTAATGCATAAAAACACATATTTAAATACTCAAAAATATTTAATAAACACCCAAAACCAGGAATACAAACTTTTGTGCTTATCACACAATATTTGTCTCTTTCAGGAATCGAACCCGAGCCTCATTGATTGCGTAGTCGCTAACCATTCGACCAACGAGACAACAGACTACAGTGTGTCAAATGCATGTTTGTGTGTGTATTTTTTTTACTTATGTGTATAATTAATTAAGTTTTAATAAATATTATATAAATAATAATAACCTGACTCGGCAAACTTTGTTTGGTGTACAAATTACTTGTATTAAATATGTTGGTATGATACTTGAGAGAGAAATGGTTATTTGAGATAAAAAACTATTCTATCTTTTAAATTAGTAGATATCTACAAAATTTTATTAAAATCGGTTCTGTAGTTTTGGAATCCATCGCGGGCAAACAACGTGACACACAATTCATATATATTAAGATTAGCTTTCTCCACTGCTTTCTTACACGCAATTTTCCCAAAAACTAACAAAAAAATTGTTTTGTATATCGAAGGTCCCTACGTATAAAGGGACATGTCAAACTGAGGTTTACAGGAGAGCGTAATTAATGTTCAAATCTCTCTTGAAATAATTTTATGCATAATTATTAACATGTTTTTTTCTGCAATGAGATATTAGATATAGGGAGTTCATATTATAGTATTTTTTTAATATTGTCCCGAAAAAGCTGATATGTGTCTGTTTTTACATTGACGTTAATATCGGGTAAGTCAGAAATACCTCTTCATACGCTGAAAATAACAAAAAAAAGCTGAAAACATAATTCGATGAATTTATCAAATATAAATGTTTTATGAAAAACAACAACTTATTTTATTAATACAACATACTTAATTTAATTAAAAAACTTAGATCACCACCAAAAAAAATTAAAAATACATCAATAAAGACATGTATATTGTATGTCTCTTTATACGGCGTTTTAAATTTTAAAACGCTCATTTTAAGACACCGTACAGGACGATAAGTATAGATATCCGAATCTACGACACCTATTGTTTGTAATTATTACACTTGTTCTCCTATTCGATTTGTATAAGTAGCGAAAAAAAATCTTATATAGATATGAGCGTTTGGATAATTTAAAGCCAAATATATAATAAAAAAATACATTTTTGACATGTCCTTATATACGTAGGGCCCGTCAAGAAAGAGTAGGTTGCCCTTATCTATTTATGTGCCGTCGATATTATTAATAGTAAATAAGTTTTGCTATTTAAAAGAAAATTCAAATATATTCCAAATTTAAAATTTATCCAAAGCGACTAGTATTGAAATGTCAGTTTCGCAGACCTGTCGACCAAAGTAATAATAAATTATGATGCAATGTTTTTCTATTAATACAGAAATTACTCAGATGATGCTTATGTAAACGAAACTCGTTGGAGATAAATTAAATTATTTTATTGTGAAACAATAAAAGTGTATTAATAGAAAAACATGGCATTGAAATGGGGTTTCACTAAGAGCCGACGATGAAATGTGTAGACTATTGTAATTATAACTTTAGATGACTTTTCTATCCCTTCTCATTAGTTACCAAAGTGACGCAAGTGGTTATCTAAGTTTTAAAAATTAAGTTGATTCCTTACAAAAAATAGTCAAACAAAATGTTTTGGCCTATTATATTGTTATCGCAGTTTTTGTCCATTTAAGATTATTTTTCTTTTCAATTTCAATTCAATTTAAAAAAAATTGAGAGAGACTGAGGATATAAATTAGGACCTGAAATAATACTACTTGAAAATACGAATCTAAATAAATATTTTCCATGCATGGATTTTCTTGGCATATTTTTCGAAAAAATTGCAAATACGAAAACTTTCATTGTAATCAAAACAACAAAAATATGTTTGTCAAACAAATGAGACGTATATACGACGAGGTAGTGACATAGTCGGCTCAAAATACGGGCTCTGTATAAAAAACATTACATACTTGTACCGTTAGATTTTCTCTTGCATCTTAATCATATAATAATGACATAAGTACCAATATTGTTATATAACTGATAATTTGTACCCGCATAGATTTTCAACTATTGTTTTATTAGTAGTATCTAATCACTAACATCGTGTATCACAAGTCAGTATGTCTATATGTATGGATGCGTATAAGTATACATAATCCTTTCATAACTTATGAACGTAGTTGAACTGTTAAAAGAAATCTTGGATTTTCTTAAATTCAACCGATTCAGGCTAATAGATTTCAAGAAATAAACAACGTTAAAAAAGTTGCAAAAATTTATTTTTTTTTCAAATAACTTCTAAACGAACTATTTTATAGATTCAGGCGTTACTTTGCGGAAATCCATTGATCAGACGAAAAAAACTAGTTATTTTGCAATTTTCCGCGAACGTTAAGTGTACCTTTGCGATGTTACTGAAAAGGAAAACATATAAAAGCGATGTAAGAAATGGAACAAACTTACCGTAGGTCTGAAAATAATGAAGGCCCCAGCGGCGCAGCTATCCACTCTTGTCCACCACACTTTATACGACTACAGCACCAAACACAAAAACACACAATTGATGCACTCAACGCACATTTCACTTCGCAACCGAAGCATTTTCAGGAGACACGAGCACTACTACACTCAACGAGAGCCGCGGTAGTACTCAGTTCTAAACTAATATTCCGATTGGTTCTGACATCTAACCAGCTCTTTTCCTTTAAAAACTGCAAATATATAAAGATCGGATCAGACCAAAATCGGCTGATCTGTTCGGGAGCTATGTAAAGTACGCGCGTCATAACAGCACCAAATGCCATTATATCAAAATCGACCGTCACGTTCAAAGTAATAACTTAAAAAAATTGCATTTTCAATCAACTTTAAATAATACTAAACCAATAAAAACCAATACTATTGAGTTCGAAATACTCAAAAATAAATGTTTCATATCTAAGATTTTGAATACTTAAAATATCTCAACTTAGGGGAAGTTATAGAAATGGTCTGCAGGGTCAACTGGTTTACCAGACACCAGAACGCGCCCACATTTGCCCTCTCAGGGATGTGGGTGTGATGCTAATAATTAATTTATTGGAATAAAATTAATATTTCCGAAATTCGATTGAGCGAGTGGTAATATTTTGCTTAAGAATTATCAGGAATCGTTAAACGACGACGTTAAACTACGCCATTACCAAGAAGAATTAAAAGGTAGAAAACGACGATACCAAATATTGTTAAAGACAATCTATAGATCTACAAAATGTTAATTTACACAGAAGTTACAGTCTTGGGGGCTCATAAAGTTTTCTTTTGCTTGTCCCCTCGACTGATTTTCACCCTTTGTCATCTGTAGGGATAAATTCATTCCGCTCCTACATTTAAAATTGGTTGAGTATATGATTATTATTTGTTGGGACAAATTATTTTCTTATACAATTATCACATCATGGTCTTATTCTTATAACAAGAATAAAATTTATGTGAATATTAACTAGCTCTAAGCAAGTGAAGGAGATTGTTTAAAAAAAATCGGAATGCGAATCGATGTGATATAAATTAAAACAAAGTTATTTAATTCGTATGAAGTACGATTTATTTTATTTTGTTGAATAGCAATCATACAGATATTCCTCCTGGTGGAAAAAGATAAATATCACCTATAGACACCAAATTTGTTAATGGTGGTTATTAATGTGTTATGCCACATGGATTACTTTTCCGACTTACTTACCCTCCATACTGGAATATAACAGTGACTATCACTATCGTTATAACGACAGGATAGTGCAAGGTGGTGGCACCATTTACGGACGAGACGTTGCAGAGATCTATTACCTAGTAGTCATGATGGTAGTGACAGATTTCGTCTATCGGTTCACCTTTTACAAATTGCCTGCTGCTGCATTCAAGAGTTATATTCCTTATAGTTGGCCCAGACCGTGACTGCTATTTATAAAAGTATTACAAAATGTGTCGCTGACACCATCAATTTAATTTACTTAAAATAATAAAAAAAACATATTTCAAACAAACGTTTTACATCCTTTACAATATTTGTTTACTAACATTGCAGGTATCTATATTAACGATTTTTTATCGTTTACAATAACATTGTCTTGAGTCAGCGTAGTAATATATTGTAAGTGGCTGGATTACATTTTCATTTGGTTTCCCGGCGTAGTACTAGTTTGTTATCGAATGTATTACAACGCATTTAGTTTCATCGCAATATTTAGTAAACGGAATATAAAACATAATATGTAAAAAATATTAAAACTAAAAATTGATCGGTTTAAATTATTGTTTCTTGAATTATTTTTTATGTGTAGTCTAAAAAATATTCCCAAGACGTGTGTCATTAAAATGGACACAGTTTCCGGCACTCTGTATAATAGGTACTATTATTTTTAAGCTATTGCATAGCTTCTATCGCGGGCCTTGAGCGTGGAGACCGAATCCAGAAATTCCGTAACGAAAAAACCTAACACCCCCCACTCCGACCGGCATCCATTCCATCACTACATAGTATAAAACAAAGTCGCTTTCTCTGTCTGTCCCTATGTCCCTATGTCCCTATGTCCCTATGTATGCTTAAATCTTTAAAACTACGCATCGGATTATGATGCGGTTTTTTTAAATAGATAGAGTGATCAAAGAGGAAGGTTTATATGTATAATAACATTCAATATATTGTAGAGAAATACTGCAATTTTTGAGTTTTCTGATGTCATGTCGTAAATAATTATATTTTTTTCCGCTTACATTGCAAACGCAGGCTAAACCATACGATATTTATCAAAATAATGTACGAAGTATTTGTACACCTTGAAAAGGTCTACAGAAAACTCCACGATGGTCTATCTCTTATGGATAACCCAAAATAGCATTTATTGTCATTTACTTTTTACGAGAAATAATGGCTTTTTTTTTCGAAGCAATTTTAAGCAATACAGACCTAATCCTTATCCAATTAAATACCTTAAATATATTGTTGATTTAATATAGATTAATACGGCCATTTAAAGTATGTAATTTAAATGAATATTTTCGAAGATATTACAGATTTAAAATACAGGGGCATAGCGGTTCCGGGTTTATGGGCCTGTGGCGGCGCGCGCGCGGTATATTCTGTTAAACCGCTGTAATGTGTTAATTTTCGCATAAATAAATATAGGACTGCAGCTGAAAACCAAAATTTAGTACATTCTTTTTTTTTTTAAACTGAATATCACGATATAAAAATCATGTCGAAGATTAGAAATAGTATTAACAAATTATTTGTTTTAGAGATTTTTTTAGCCTGTTTTTAACTTCTCACTACGTATGTAGATAAGGAAGTTACTGATTTTACCCCGATTTTCGAAAATCGAGTTTTCAGCAGATGTAAATGTTTTGAGGTCCTAGAAATCTTTTCCGACTATTTTCACGATGACGTCAGTATGTCTGTATGTATGTATGTGTGTGTGTGTGTGTGTGTGTGTTCGTGTCTATGCTTATATTTTTTACTCTTTTGAGCTTAAAATACCTTATTTTTTTTATATCGTAAGATAGCAAGCAAGCAGATGGGTCTCCTGATAAAAAGAGTGAACCATCGCCTATAGACACCAAAGGTGTTAATGGTGCGTTGCTATCTTGTGGCGAGGTCTAATGCCACATGCATAAGTTTACCGGCCACCCCACCCTCCAAACCGGAACACGACAGCGACAAGCACTGACGCTATTGCAGCAGGAATAGGTAAGGCGGTGGTACCAGACCCAGGCGAGACAATGCAGAAATCTACCACCTAGTAGCCACGATGGTAGTGACTCGATAGCCAATCGGTCGCCTTTTACGACCTGCCTGGCAGAACGGCAGTTGGCCTATTCTTCAAAGGAGGCCGGGACCAAAACGGCGAAAAATTTAGACAGAAGAGAATGGCCAACTATATATCGCTCTTTCAAGAGGTTACTCTTGAAAGAGCGATATATAGTTGGCCATGTGACGTGATGTGCGATGACGTCAGTATGTCAGTATGTATGTATGTGTGTGTGTGTGTGTATATGAGTATGGGTGTGTGTGTGTGTGTATGTAAACATCTCATAATTGTTTAACGGCTAGACCGATCGAAACGCGGTTGATGGAATTCGATTGGATTACGCTCAACTTAGATTTCCTGAAAATTTGAACCGATTTATTTGATCCAGGAGATTAAGAGAAATTTAAAAAAAACACCAAAAAAATTTTGACTAACTTCTAGATTTATGTACCGATTGAGTACAAAAACTAATCAGCCCTATTCCTCAAAAAACTACGTCTAATACATAAATTGCATCAAAATCGGTTTATCCGTTTGGGAGTAATCGTTGACGAACAATTTTGAAAAAAAGTGTTTTTTCGACGTAACCTCGAAATTTTTCTGTTTTTTTGGTGTTCTACGATATCTTAGTACTAAAAAACTACGTCAAATGCCGTTTCAAAAATTAAAATCGAATCTAATTCTCAAAACTTATAGCTTTTCAAATATTAAAATTACGTTGTTTTTAGCAAACTTACTTAATTTTTTTTAAATAACTTTCAAGTTAATTTACCCATTGACTTAAAAATATTATCAGCTTTTGTTCTTTAAAAACTACGTCAAATACCGTTAATGTAATCAAAATCGGTCAATTTGTTTGGGATTTATCAATGAAGAAATTTAAAAATAAAATGTTTTTTGACATAGCATCGAAGTTTTTCAACCTAATGATTATTTAGCTAAAACAATATTTTAGATCTCAAAAATTGAGTTGAATGCCATCATCGTTTTCAAATATACAGTATTTCAAAAATTTATAATACTGCCATTTTTAACAAAATAGGTGTTTGAACTTGTATTGTATGTTTGATTTTCGAAACTCGAGTTTTCATCAGATCTCCACGTTTAGAGGTCCTAGGGACCTTTTCCGACTAGTTTCACGGTGACGTCAGTATGTCGTATGTATGCATGTATGTATGTTTGTGTGTGTGTGTGTGTGTGTGTGTGTGTGTGTGTGTGTGTGTGTGTGTATGAAAACAGCTCATAAGTTTTGAAAGGCTCGACCAAACGAAATGCGGTTTATCGTATTCAATTGCATTCCGCTCAACTTAAAGACTTCCTGAAATTTTATTTTTTGATATTTAGGTGATTATGAGAGATTATGGAAATTTTGAAGAAACCGAAAAACATTTTGGCGAAATAATATCTTTTTAAATAACTTCCAGATTAACATACCGATTGAGTACAAAATTTAATCAGCTCTATTCCTCAAAAAATTACGTCGAATAACAACTTGTATTTTTTACTCTTTTGAGCTTAAAATACCTTAATTTATTGAGAAGTTTCAGGGATGGTCCGTAGGGTCAACCATTTACACATTTTTTCCCGTTTGCTCGCCTCGCCTTATAAATCGCAGGGTCAAACCTTCAATGTTGCAGGCTTAGACTTGAGCGTTGACTGTGTTTCTCATGGCCAACTGTATATCGCTCTTTCAAGAGTAACCTCTAAAGAAAACATTTTCGTATTGTTTAATGGCAAGAAAGCTGTGAACATTGTATATAAAGACATTCTGTAAAAATGTAAAAACTAAAAATGTAGTACCCATATGAATTTAGAAATTCCAAACATAGCAGGAAATCTTCATGGTATAGGGAAAGCGGAATGGTTTTACTCCAAATTTAAGGGCCACGGGCAGTAATGAATAAATCAAAACTACTGGATCGATTTTAATCATTTTTTTCCCGTGCGAAGCCGGGGCGGGCCGCTAGTCTATCGATAAATACCAGAACTTTTAATGACTTTTTGAAATATCACGCTTGTCTCTTTAGTTCAGCAACCCGCCTTTAGGTGGCATTGATTGTATTGGAAAACTACCGTAATCATATATATAATTGTAATTGCATAAGTTGATAAAAAATACTATGCAATAGCTTTACCGCGGCAGTCTCCGAGTGCCACACGTCTTTTTTTAATTTTTTTTATTTCATAATATAGCAAACAAACAGATGGGTCTCCTGATGGAAAGAGTCAACCATCGCCTATAGACCCCAAAGATGTTAATGGTGCGTTGCTATCTTGTGGCTAGGTCTAATGCCACGTGCATAAGTTTACCGGCTACCTTACCTTCTACACCGGAACATGACAGCGAAAAGCACTGACGCTATTGCGGCAGGAATAGGTAAGGCGGTGGTACCTGACCCGGGCGAGACAATGCAGAACTCTACCTCCTAGTAGCCACGATGGTAGTGACTCACATAGCCAGTCGGTCGCCTTTTACGACCTGCCTGGCAGAACGGCAGTTGGCCTATTCTACAAAGGAGCCTGGGACCAACACGGGGAAAAGTGGAGTTAGTTACTAGGTGGTGGAGTTCTGTAACCTTTCGTTCTAATTCAATGCCGCCGCTTTTCCTTTTCTCTGCTACAATATCACAAGTCCCTGCCTTGGAGGATAAGATAGCTGGTAACCTAATACTTGTGGTATTTTATCTCTGCCATACTCTCGATAAGATCTTTGTTGTTATATAGGTAATGCTTATCTCTTTTTGTCAGGACTTGGATTTTACTTGATCATTTTCTATCCGCTTTTATAAAAAAAACGAATGCGATCCCATGCCAAGTTCACATTCTTTTTTGTTGTTGGCCGTAAGAACATGTATTTTTTGCTCTACTTTTTGTTTTTTTGCTGATATTGGGTTTTTGTAATGCCAAATGTAAATTATCGCACGTTTTTGTTTCTCGAGACACGAGAATTTTCGACCTGCAGGCTTAGGATAAGCAACACGATAAAATTTTATCGACCTCGTTTTCTCGACTTTTATGTCACTTTCTCGATTCGCTAACGCATTTGACACTTGATTCGACATGATACTTCAAAGGAAGAGAAAATGATCAATTTTACTCGACGGTAGTTATTTTCTCTATCGATCGAAACGTCTTGCTGTCATTTTATCGATTTGTCATTTGACACTTCGTTAAAATTTGGTTAAAATGTTGATAACCTTATCCACTATTTCATATTATTATACTTTAATTATACAATTACAAAATTTTTGATTTCTATTCATTTTATAAAATATATATTTCGGTCCAGTGTTGGCAGTAGTATGTATGGCAGGCAGGCAGGCAGGCAGGCAGTATGGCATATTTGTATTTAATAGTGGTGGCTGTTCCATATTATACCTATTATGTGCTAAATATCTACGGTTAACGGCAAGCCTGCAAAATACAAAGAAGGTACATAGGAAATTTGTGTGATCTTTTTACACAACGGATGGAGCATTCCAATCACTATAGCGCTTCAATAAACCCAATAATCATGGCTCTCTAAATAATATAGACCCTTGTGAATTTTGAGGTTTAGAGCCACACACCGATCCAAGGCATGCCTCTTTAGTTAAAGGTAAGTGAACATAAAAGACTTGTAATTCAGTTTCTAGTAGATATGACAGCCATCCAACTTCATTAACTGTTATACCAGAATATCTTTGTAGTAAATACTAATTTGACTTAGGTGAACTCAATAAAGTTATATTTTTTCAAAAGTTATCTATAGTTTTTCGAGTTTCTTTTTTAAACAGTTAATATGTTACATATACATGTCAAGTGTATGTTCAGTTGGATACAAGTAATAATCCTTTTCTTGGTGGTCAACTTTTCACAATACTTACAGCCACATACCAACAAACAACAACAATGCTTACATCATAGAATAATGATGCAAATGTGTTATTCCTCTAAGGCTTGCATTGATTATGTATTTAAGGAGTTTTTACTACCCATTCAAGTTATATTTAGTCAAAAAAAGTATTTGTTTTAATCAGTTGTTTTCAGACCAAGTTCCATGTATGATTAACATACTACTATGATGAATTATTTTCTGTAATATTCATAACTTAAAATATCCAATATGACACATGTAGTTCTCAATTACCTAGGTACCTACATGTGTAAACATTATTATTTTATATTTGTCTACATTTAAAGATAATTTACCATACAGAAAGGCAGTCAGTTCTTGTTATTATTGCTTATTACAATAATATATGTCAATAAAAAATATAATTATTATTTGCAGATAAGACTTCAACTGCAGAATTTTTAATATTACTGACAAATATCCTAGAAGAACAAATGATGCCCTCATATGGCATAATTGAAATGGATGAAATGCGAAGACTACATAATAGAAGATATTGACGGATCCTATGTATACTGGTGCAACTTGCAAAACAACGGAAACCATTTTCTTGCCTCAAAAGCCTTAAAAAAACCTTATATTTGTCCTAATGTAATAAAGTATTTGAAAATTTGTACAAATTTTCAAATACTTCTATTGATTTATGTCAAAACTAGCCGTTGCCCATGACTTTGTTCGCGCAGACTTTGTTTACTCCGCACAGCTCCTCCCCCGTAGGTGATAACGTGATAATATGTAGCCTATATGTTGACCCGACCTGTTAGTAATATTCATGCAAAATTTGAAGTAAATCCATGCAGTACTTTTTGAGTTTACCCCGGACATACATTGACTTTCCTACGATTTTATTATGTGAAGGTATAGATTACAAGCTACAGAACATTTAATCCAGCCTCCAGTAAAGTTGTGTCATTGCACTTGCACAAGTATACGAAGGACCCTTCGATATGATAATTACAAGTATTTTCTTTTAGAAGTGTTAACTTTGTTACTTTTGTTGTTGTTTTTTAATCGAACAATACTTAGTGGATTATTGGTATAATAAAATACTTTAGTGTTGTATAAGATTTATTTAAAAAAATATATACTCTAGGCAAACCTTCTATCTAAGTATTAAATAATTTTATATAATAAAAATGAAACTTATAGTCATCAATGGCTAATTTTAAGTATAAGTTTAATGACACACTATTCATAGTATTTAATGTTTTAATGCCAAACATAGATTTAACTATATGGAAGTCTTGAGAAATAATTTTTATTTTCTTTAATAAAGTTACAAAATGAATAAATCACACAAAATACAAAATGAATAATTATAAAAAGTGTGTAATATGAAGCAGTCTTGTAAAGAAAATTAAATTTGAGTTTTAAAAAATATACAAACACATCTACTTTACTAAACTAACAATTATTATTAATGTTTGTGCTTCTCAGAATAGATAAATAATTTTCACAATTTATCACCTTATGACTTAAATTTATTAACATGTATCTTTGAATTTTCACTAATGTAACAAACTTATAGAAGATTACACGCACTATATTAAAGCTATTATATTTTAAATTTAAATGTTTTCTACAATTTAAATATCTCTTGTTATCTCGCATAATTAATCAGTAATGAAAATTCAATATCAAAAATTAGTTTACTATATAGTATGAGTAGTATGGAATTTCACTTGAAAATAAAAAATCAACAAGTAAAATATTTTTTCCTAAGGTTACATTAACTTTCTATAAATTTAAATTTTAAAAATTACACATATTAGGTACATTAAGACTATCATGTTATAAACTTAATTGTTTTCTACAAATTAAAATTTATTTTTCAATCTTGCACAACCATTAAAAACAGCAAGAAAAATATAATATTCAGCATTAACTTATAAATCTTCTTAATCAACAATTTCAAAAAATGTAATAAATAGAAAGGCTTCTTTATTCTATTTCCATTACTCACTGTTTAGTCAACCTGTAAACAAATATATCTTATCAAAATGTTGTTATATATGTTTACTTAATATATTTTTTGTCAGTTAACTCAGGACTTATGACTCCAGTCTTGCATGTTGCATTTTTTGTAGTGTTATATAGATTTGCATTGTAAATTATATAATGGGGTCGAAAAAACAATTGGTTACATTTATAAAAGGGAGTGAAAGAAGCCTACACTATTCTCCAGAGAAAGCTTCTCATATTATTCAGGATTTTTTTACAAGAATCAAGTTTTTGATATAATCTTGAATTTATGATATTAATTTTGTAAAAAACCACAACTTTTACAATGAAAGAAATATATTAAAATATGTTTAAAATTTGATTCTTTCAGTCTACCTTGTTAGATGATTTGTCATGGAGATATGTATGTAAATAAATACTTACACAGTGTTCCATTGTTTTCCTTTCTTCCTCTAGAAACTATAATGTATGAAGTATTTTTAGAATATATGGTGTTATATTATGCTTTCCCAATATTAAAGACTTTAATCTTTGGTGCTACAAGTCTAGTCCATGAATCCACCATGGCGACAAAGTTAATTTATGCTTATTACTTCTTATCCTGAAAAGAAAATCATAATTAATTTTAATAACCTATATAGGCTTTTAAAAAATATAAGTATAAAGAAGTACACTACTTACGTTTTATTTTGTGTTCCCATTTCACATACCTAACACAATTTAATTTTGTACTAGAATCGGAAGAATGATGATGATTTTAGAGATGTGAGAACCAAACAGTATAAATCAATAATTCCTTGTATGTAATGGTTAGATAATTAATTAATTTATAATTAATTACAAAATACAAATTCGTTAAAGTACAATACTTTTTGACGTAACGTAAATAAACTTTTAATTTTTCGTATAGAGAAAATAATTCTACGAATTCGCGTGCTACTCAGTGTTACCAACTCTATTCAAAATTACAACTACTTACAAAGTTTTCTACAAAATTCAGTAGAAAACTAAATGTAAAATAAAAGGTTAATTTAAAGCTGGTGCTTATTTTGTATTATTTAATGTTACTATTAATAACATATACTCAGGAAAAATAATACATAAAAACATATTATAATAATCAAAATATTAATTAATCAATCAAAAATAACAAAAAAATCGAGTGTAGCTCACACTCGTTTTTTCGTTAGAAGTAAATGTAAGAAGACAAAATAAAATAAAATTTATATACTCTTTGAGTAAGTCTTTGAATCAAGGAGAGATAAACTGAAAAGTCGAAGAAAAATGTTTTTCGTTCTTGAGATGTAAATCACAGACCGTGGTCCCACAAACTAACTTTTTTTTGATTAACAACAAGCTGAATATTTGTGAAAAGCTTCATTTTGACGAGACAACCGTCTTTTCTATTTTCGAAAAATCTCGAATCGGGTAACTAATAAAGTTAATGCTGCGAAGACATTGGGTTCGGTAAATAATAAATATTTATTAATAACAATAATTATTTTTCGACTTTAATCGCTTGATTATATTATGAAAACTATGATGAAACTTTTGTCCTACATATTTGATGATTTTTCTCACAATCCCACTTATGAGATTTTTAAATTGATATTAATCAATTTAAAAATAACCTAATTTTCTCACAACAGCTTGTTAATTATTATTGTAATTCAACGGTAACTTTGTCATACACGTAAAGTGGAAACTTTTCTTAGTCTGACACTCTAAAGTTTCCTTATTTTATCTATCTTTATTAGTTACCCGATTCGAGATTTTTCAATGATAGAAAATATGGTTGTCTCGTCAAAACGAAGCTGTTCACAAAAATTCAGTTTGTTCTTGGAGACCACGGTCTAACAGTAAGTCTTAGGTTGGATTGCTTGCATCTGGCTGATTTTGGAGCTATTAATAGATAACATTATTTGTAACATAAAATACTGTGAATTGTATTCTGTTCTATCTTATTTTCTAGTTGGCAAAATACTATACATTTATGTTTGTTTATCGTAATGCATTTTCGTGTCATTGTCAAATCACAACAATTCTATATAAGTTTCTCATCAAAAAAAATTAATCAAAAATGTTGATTGATTAGTCTAAAAGAAAATGTTAATTTACTCAATAATTTTAGAATTATAATTGAAAGGAATAATTATAGTGGAAAAAAATAGCTTGTTAATAATAATTGTTACGCACTTTTACGCATATTTAGTTACGCAGTTATACACCCAGAAATAAATACACGCTGGCAACTTAATTGCCCTTTACATTAAAACATCTTATGAATCATAATTCATTGTTTCAATTTTATAGAATAAAAAACTAGTTTTGATGGTCAAAACTAAAAAGAGAGAATAATTCAAAAACCTGTAAAATATCTAATTACAATTGTAAATAGGTACGGCTACACTAGGCTTTGGTTATATTTCCTTCGACTCTGACAAAGAAGAGAAATGATGACAGGAAGTTATAAATGTAAACAAAAGCTCATAATGATTAACACAAGTTAAATGCACCAAAGGTGTATCTTAAAAATCAGAATTAGTATAATATCTATGTCTTCTAGTGACAACATTTATTTCTCTATTCGAGTAAACTTTTTGTTTAATTTATCTCTGACGTTTTAAATGTTTATCGTGGCATGCTTAATAACGTCCATCGAGATATTAATAAATGTCAAGCAAACGTCACTTTCTCGATCGATATATATCTCGTGGTGCTTATCCTAAGCCTGCAGGATTTCTGGAGTTTCTCGAGGGTGTTGAGAATTTTGAAATTGGTAATAAAACACGATGTCATTTTCAAATCAGACTTAATTTAATCAAATGATAATTTTTTGCTACTAGAAATTGCACTTTTATATTAAGAAAAAACAAAAACGACAAAAACTATACTCGGTTGGTTTATATAACCGGCTGACAAGCTACTGAATCGTAGTAAAGCTGTGCCTGTGACAGTAAGGTAACCGACGTGATTATATATTTTCGTATATTTTAATTAAATTTGTCTGATTTGTGGTATAATTTCAAATTTCAACCGTAAGGCATATATCTAACTAAGCACGTCAAACTTCCCTTTGATTTTGAGACAAATACTTATATCAACCCCTACTCTAGCAAAATTCGTGTAATTTACATTTTCTCCTTCACATTGATACTTTTAACGTTGAAAAGGGAGGCTGCCGCCTATAATTTTCTCTCTGCACTTGTGGCTAAGTCTTTGTGTTGTATTTTTGTTTAATCTTTGAACCGAAAACAATAAGGCTAATTTGAAAAAAATATATTAGCATTTTACGCACTGTAAGTATAATTAATTAAAGCCTCAATTATGTCAGTGAATGAAATAAAAGTGAAAACAACGGCAGAGTTTTGTTTATTTATTCGAAAGTGTAAAGATGAATTATTCGAGAAATATATTAAACTAACTTATATGTATGTACGTATGTAGAACTAAAGTCAAAACAATTTCAAAATCCAATATTATTGGGTAAATCTAATTGTTGTAAATGCAGCAGTTAAAATTTCCTTATTTTTTGGCACTTGCCGTTTTGTAATACTTGTTCAACCAATCTGTGATGCCTTAATATTTTAATATTTTTTATAAATCTCTAGATCTCTATATTAAAATGTCTCTAAACCTCATAGAAATCTTCATAAAGTGTGATAACACCTCGCATCAAATACAAAGGATGAAGTTATAAAGCTTGCATTTAAATTTTTTAATAAGGAATCACAAAACTTTCACTGATTACATTTGTATTTACGTATTAATAAATATGTTTATTAATATGTAATCACAAAATTTCGAGACTTGAGCTTGTATTTAATCTTGAGTGGCTTTTTATTTAATGCTGGTGAGCCACAAATCAATATGACTAATAATATTATTGGTCAAGTATCAAAAATTAAAATATATTGTATGCAGGGTAAATATATGGTAAGGATTTTTAAATTTTGAATTAGCTAACATTTATAAGATAACATTAAAGCTTTACATTTGTAACGCACAAAAAACATAAATATATCTCATAATCGTTCGAGACATTCCATCGAAGAACGATTCTAGTCGTAGCTATAAATCAAAAAAGAGAGCATCAGTTCCCAAGCTCTTGTCGCTACAACCATGAAGTTCAAACGCATTAATCATTTACAATTACGTTAAATGGTCGAAGGTTCGGGTAGACTCCGGCCGCATTGTGAATAGGTACTCGACTGACAGTGGACAAATAACAAAACTAGGTTAATCTTTCACCACCCGCGACGGCTAGGGGTTGAGGATCACCCCGAATGCTTTCTCTTTCTTGAGCTATAGAATCTGAAAAGGATAAACGATTATTGCTCATTTTCCAAATGTACTAAAGTCCGGAACTACACAGTTAAAACCGACTTTTTAATTCAAGAAATGGAGACCAAATTTGTATGACATCACATTTATATTTTATTTCATAAGATCTGTAAGAGTTTTACTGACTACTGAAAAATCTGAGCTTTATATTGATGAATATTGAGTTGTTTTTTGCAGGTGATTTTCATTGGATTTACGAGTACAATATTCATGTATTTGTTCCATCACGTCTGTACGGTGAGATGAAAATACCATGAAAAGTTTGTCCTTGTTTCCCGTATGGTTTAGAATTTTGATATACATGAAAGTCACAACGGTGCTTACCTTTATTTCACTTTTTGTCTGTTATTTATCGTTTAACATTTTTCAACTCTCCAAGTAAACGTTTGTTATTTTAATTTACAAGTTTAGTAATATCCTTACGGATTCAATGTTTACAGCTTTGAAATACGTCAAAAATTATCGGTAAATATTCTAGAGATTGGTATTTGTCACTAACCGTCCATTGTCAACAAAAAGTGTAACATTATTGGATAAAGACTTAACTTTCTAAATATTTTTTTTGTGATAAAATGTTAATGTAATTATTAATCTTTTATTGTGTACTTTAAAAAACATTTTTCGTAATACATAATTCTAATACTTGTATTTATTGTAAAGTTGTTGTATAAAAAAATAATGTCAAATTTTCAAATATTTGCACACCATGATATTTGGGAGAATATGTTCGTAACTAAACATTATTTTAACAACGTGTAATATCCATATTTTTCATTAGATTTCATTTCCAGACCGTAATAACTGCAGGATTGCTGTCGTTATAATTGCAGGAATAAGAAAAATGTGGAATATTGACAGCTTTTTTTACGACGCTGAATACTATTTATAAAAAAAAAAAAACATAATATGTTTATGTCTTTCGAAGATTTTAGTAATTATCATTAGTCAGGAAGTAATAAATTTATATTATATAAATTAGGATATACTTTTATAGTTCAATTTAATTTAACATTACTTTTGTTATATTAAATTGTCATTAATAGTTTATTCTCCGTGTTAGTCCCGGGTTCCTTTGAAGAATAGGCTAACTGCCGTTCTGCCAGACAGGTCGTAAAAGGCGACCGATTGGCTATACGAGTCACTACCATCGTGGCTTACCTATTTCTGCCGCAATAGCTTCAGTACTTGTCACTGTCGTGTTCCGGTTGGGAGTGTAAGGTAGTCGGTAAACTTATGCTAATGCCACGTATAAGATCTCGCAACGAGATAGCAACGCACCATTAACACCTTTGAAGTCTATAGGCGATGGTTGAATCTTTCCATCTACTTGTTTATTTATATATATTCTTAAATAATACAAAAATACAAATGTTTTCTCTTTATCATATTAGTCTGATTTAAATTATAAGTGATGAATTCGCCCAACAGCTGAAAATACGAACGAATAAACAAATGAAAAGAAAATAATATTACGATAGGTGTCTATGAGATTATTTAGTCAAGCCAATCTTTTTTGAGGTATTATTGAAATTAAAAAATAATTTACTAATAAATGCCAAATAATTTTTACTATATTTTCCAACTATATTATTATGCAAAAAATAAAGTCTCGTTGCTATTTAATAAGTTATAACAATAAGAAATTAATCATAAATGTCTGAAAAGTAATTTAAATTGTGCACAATGTTTTTTGCACCATTCACTATTTTAGTGCACCATTCATTAATTACTTCTTTATTTATTTTACGGTTTAACTGTTTGCTTTCTCGTTAATCTTTAACGCTTTAGGAGTACGAAATAATCCTATTTCAGTTATGTGAACAGTGTTAAAATTGTGAATTTATAAATAAGTATTTTGTGGTTGTTATGTTTTGTATGATTTATAGTAGTTTGCGTTCATTCTACCCCATAAATTATTTCAAACTTCTCTTGAGCTGTCTAGACCATCAAAATTATACCGAGACGAAACGAATTCGAATAATAAAAAGCTTAAATTCCACAAACGATATCGGTTCAACTATATTGAAATATTATAAAACGCTTCAACCTATAATTTGATTAAATTCCAAGCGAAAAAGAAAAGGAGTAGATCAAATGGATCATTAGAATTCGGGTCAGTAATGATCGGGCACGCATCCGTTGTTTTGTTTGTTATATTAGCGCTCTTAATTCAGGTACGATTATTAAGAAGCTTTTGCTAGCGTCTAAATTGTAGCGATACAAATGATGGAATAAACATATTGCTATCTTCCTTGTCTTATCGTATAAGCGTAATTGTAAGATGAATATGAGATATGCGTGTTTTAATTATTTCTGAAAATTCTTTTAAATAGTCCGTTTTAGAAGATGTTTAAGTTTGCTTGCATCAAACTAGTATAATACTTTTTGAGCGAATTCAACTGCAATGGTAAAATTCATAAAAAAAAATATTAAAATAAATGCAGCGAACCTTAGAGTTGTTATTTTAATCAAGATTTACATGGTGGATTTACTTGTTTCTTGTTTAGGTAATGTTTGACTATTATTGATTTTTCTTATTTTAATATTATTTACCTCGTTAATCGTTGAGGCGACATGCAACAATGATGAGAATAAAAGAATTAAAATCAAAAATTAACAGAAATAGTGATTTTTTTGTCTATTTTGTAAGGGCTAATAACAAATATGTGCTATACTATCCTCTTAAAGATTATAACAATCATGATCTTTGCTGCAGTACGCCTCAGGATTTTAGTAAAAAGGAGAAAAATATCTTTAACTTGGCACCAGATTACGGTCCGCAGCGAATGAGAGCCACTTGGAAAATTTTTAAAGCAATAACTTGCCATGATATTTAATCAAATAATCTCCGTTGAAGTTAAAAAACACTGTCTTAAAGCATAGAAATTTGAAGAATTTGCATATTTTATTTGTTTTATTTTAAAATGTTCATCTCAGTCAGAGTGGACTGAACGTTCATAAATTTTGCGGTTCACCAGTTGGTGAGATAAGTGGTAATCGCCGTATTTTACCCATCTAATAACGATTTCTGCTTATTTTTAATGATGACTGAGACCGACAGCTTAACATGGCATCGTATTGTAAAATGCCTAGTGTTAAATACGTTAACATTTCACTCCTGAAACTGAAGTGGTCATGCTTTTTTGATATGGATAGCACATGATTTCTCCTGATTTTGCCAAGAATAAGAACTTGTAAAACCGTCGACACCTATCGTTGTTCACAGGCCACCTTCCAGCTTCATGTGCATCATTTGAAGAGTAACAAGCCTTGCCCAATAAGCCTAAGCACGACACGTTTACTGTACTTGACCAAGAAGTCTTGGAGTACTTCAGTATGTTAGGTTCATCCCATAGCGTCAAAAACGCTATTTAAAATGCTTTTTATTACAAAAACGCACTCAAATTGGTCCATCAGTTTAGAAGCTATGATGGCACAAAATAACACAGAAATAAACACACACACACACACACACACACACTGGGATAGGGGCTTTAAAATTTTATATAAACATTGCTACAACAAGTCAAATTATATAATTCTGTTAGATGAAGATACGCCGTCACGTTCCATCAAATGTTTACAAAAATTGTGATATAGATTCTTCTGTGTGATCTATGTAGTGGATGGATGGACTATGTGGCTGCAAATTTATAATATTTACCTGTTGTTTTTGTTAGTTGTTTTAATGTATTTTAGTTAATCCGATTAATAAAAAAAACATTTGCATTTGGTAATCAATCACGTTGCAAAGTCTGAACGGATTTCCACGAAATTTGGTACAGACTAAACAAATCTATGTGTATAAAGATAACACTTCAACGTCTCGCCCGGATATTTTGTACCATCGCCCTACCTATTGTCGTGTTCCGATATGGAGGGTAAGGTAGCCGGTAAAATTATGCATGTGGCATTGTCATCTCACCACATTGATAGCATTGCACCATTAACATCTTTGGTATCTATAGACGATGGTTTCTCTTTCCGTCAGCAGAGCCATCTTCTTGTTTGCTACCTTATGATATAAACGAAGAAAAAATTGTACTTTTGTATGTTTGTAACAAATAAAATCAAGAACCACTGGACTGATCTCAAAAATCCTTTTATCACAGAAGGCTGCAATATTTAGGAGTGACATAGGCTACTTTTTAACCGATTGAGCAAAAAGAAGTAATGCTTTTGGGTCACTTAATAAACGAATTATAACGAAATACGTTAAAAACGTTACGTTATCGCGGTAAATTATAAAAAAATGTTTTTTGATAAAAATTAAGTAGGGATTACGGAAGCTATAGGATTTTATGTAGTTGTTTTAACTATTCGTATATACAAAGTGCCGATGACACCTTCTATCATTTTAATTTTATACACGGCTTTCACTAGTCCACATAAATACTTTGTAATAATATAAAGTATCTTCACGCCCATATCCCCGAAGGGGCGAAGGGGTAGGCAGAGGTACAACAATTGCACCCACGATTAGCCGAAGATACTTAGTCCCACAAATGTGATAGGTGGCAAGCCTATCGCCAACCGGACACTTTCCAATCCCGGGCAACTTTGTGTTTCTCAGAAAACTGAAAAAACACTTTTTTAATGTGCCCGACCCGGGAATCGAACCCGGGACCTCATGTGGTCAACGCCAACGCTGGACCACTAGACCACAGAGATGACATATATAATATAGTTATTGTTTTTATTTAAAATAAAAAAAAACTAATTTCAAACAATTTAATTCGTTGTTATATCATAAAAAACTTGAAACACAAATTTGACGTTTTGTTAGTTACGATTTAACTCAAAAACTGTTAGATTGATATTAAAAGTTCTTTTCTCTTTAGAAAGATACACTACCTAGGGGTAACATAGGTTACTTTTTACCCGACTGATTAAAAAGAAGCAATGATTTTGGGTTACGCGGACGAAGTCATGAGCTAAATCTAGTTTGTTTATTTAACGAAATGACAACGTTTGGTAGAAGAAGAAGTTTAATAGAATTTGCATTATACACCTGTATAATGCAAATGCTATTAAACTTCTTCTGCAATAGCATAATTATAATGTTTTTTTTTATTTTACCCAAAAGTGTTAATATTGCGTTGCTACCGATTGGCGAGGTGTCGATGTCATATGCAAAAGTCTATCGGCGATCGTACGCTTCAAAACGGAATACGACAGTAACAGCCCAGATGGCATTGCGGCAGGAACAGGTAAGGCGTTGGTACCAGACCAGGGCGAGACAATACAGATCTGTACCATCTGGTGGCCACGATGGCAATGACTCGCATAGCCAATCGTTCCCTTCTTACGAACTGCCTGGCAGAACGGCAGATAGTCTATTCTTTAAAGGAACCCTGACCAACGTGGGGTAAATATATGCAGATCGTAATTAAATATAAAACTTAAATGTAAAAAATATGAGTCCTTATTATTGGAAAACAGGGTAATTCATAAGGTCGGCCATACCATACGAGTATCAAGCTTGAGTATCCAGTGCTGCTTCGATATCATTGCTACAATGTAAAGTAAAAGCAATTTCAAGCGAAGACTGTTGGCAGACGGCCAATAGAAATAAGCTTGCTACCGAAGAGCACCAATACATGCAGCCTGTACGTTTTACTCACTTAATTTATGAAATCTTTTATATTTTGTGCAAACACGAAACTGTCGGGGTCAAACTGTAGAGTTTAAATGAATCAGATGCACATTCTTTTAACTGGATTAAATTTTCGCTACCATAAATCACTCGTCCACTTATTAGATAGTCACCTTTAAAGAAGAAGATTTGTGATGTGTCACTTGTTATTTTGTTGGTGTTGAGAAGCTCAGTCTTGCGATTTTATTCGCATTTTGTTGAGAAGAAAGCGATTTAAATCAGAGTGCTCTGGCTTAAAGCCAGATATACATTTCTTAAACCATGGCAATATCAGGCATCACTTATAATAGTTTGAATGGTATGATTAACTTAAAAAGATATCCAATTATTTATAATTGCCTATTTCAAAATAATAGCGATCGCTTGTGGCCGAAATTCAACCATAGACTATAAAGTAAAATCTCTTTTAAGTTTGACAACTGACATCCGTAAAGAAAAGAAGCTAACATGTGTGTTATCTATCTATAATATCATGTATATCACATGAACGTTGTGTGTAATATTTATTTTTATTATTTTAATATATTTCCTATGCTTTTGATTAAAAAATATAAAGTTTCTGCAGTCCTCCACTATATAAACTTGAACCATGCCAAATTCATACTCCACCGTTGGCAAAATTGTCTTTAAAAGGGGTCCAAAGTTTTCCCTTAGCGTATTAATATACAGTTTTTTTGATAAAAACGTTGGAGGCTGCTTAATATGAGTAAGTTGCAATTAACCAACCCGTATTTTACAAAACAACAATGGGCAGCCCGCTGCATTATAACAGTTTTTAGTAAATCCCTAAAAACTCTTACAATGTAGCAGCATGCAGACAAGCAAGAGCCTTACTAAAGTAGGTATAAGTCTCAAACCTAATCGGATTACATAGATTATACGTAAGTTTTTTTAAATATTAAGTTGATTAATGTCACGCAGCGATTTAATAATTTGAAAGTTAACTCTACAACTGATAATGTAGGTTAAAAACTACTACACTTACATTTTTTATTTCGATCAAGTTATAGCTTGGCTTTAATAAAAGTATCGTAAAAGTTTTTCAAATACAAAGAATGGAAGAGTAAATGGAAGAGAAATGGAAGAGCAAAGTAATAGTGTTGGGTATATTTATTTGTAATATGAATAATATTGTAAATAGTGCTTAATGTCATATTAATATTCGTTTATAACATTTGTTTCACATAATACCTACAATATTAAAATTTATTGTTATCAAAATACTATACTATAGTAGCGCCACTTCCGCAATATCGTGGAATCCTAGTAAACAATTTTATATCAAATTATAAACTTGGAAGTGGTGCCATCTGATCTCATCTGGTTGAAATTAACATTTTTCAATCTGCCCTACTTTTAATTATTGTAAAACTGTGATACTATAAAATACCCTACAATACTATAAAATACCAGCCTACTGGGGTCATTCTGCTGTAAGTTGTGAAAGAATAAACATCTATGTACATCAAACTGTCTGTTATTAAAAACGAACCTAACAGTATCTAAAATTAACAATATTACTAGCTATCGCATGTAACTGAAATTTGACCATAGACTAAACAATAAAATCTTTTTTATGTTTGACAACTGGCTATAGCCGTAAAGAAAATATTAGGTGCCTCATAGACCTACAATAATATTGCGCAATATTACGTATTGTGCAATATTATTGACCGTTTAGGGTTAATATTGAAAGTTTGAGCGAGTTTATTGTTATTGCGCAATATTGTTTTCTTGCACGGTGTACACTTAATATTGCACAATATTTTTCATTTAAGAGTTTGGAGCGGTCGCGTTCGGTCAGTTACGGTGTTTAATGTATGGTCGTGTCGTAAATTTAGGCAAAATGGCGAGCAAGAATGCAAAAAAAAATAAAGAACGGGTGTTTTTACTTAAGTGTATTGAATTGTATAGAGATTTATTTAACAAAATTACCAGCATGGGTGCCACCAAAACTTCGTCGTCAGACATCTTGCTCGTTCGAAAATACTGATCAGACTGGTTTGTCAATTTTATTTAGTGAATTTATTGAACGTTTGAAGTAAAAGGAGGTATTCAATATTAATTCACAATAAAAGTATTGCGCAATGTTATTGTAAGTCTATGGAGCGCCAGACATGTATGTATAATATCATGTGTCACATGAATTTAGTGTGTGTAATGTTTATTTTTATTAATTAATGTTTTTCTCTCTCTGTAATTAATTCTCCGCAATGTCTTAAAAAAGGATCTAAAGTTTTTGCTTTACGTATTAATATATAGATTTGAGGAATTATGTAGGCCATATCATGAAATATTAGGTATAGGTAAAGCTAGCACTCGTATTAATCAATTGAAACAAATATTTACATTATATCTCTGTCGATGACATCTCCCCATCTCTTTTTATACAGCTGTGTTAGAAAGAGAAGGTATGACCTCAGGAGATGACAGCAGTATTTAAAATTTGGTTCAAGTAAGTATTAGAAGTGCTGCTTCCAGATATATTGCAGTTTCATGGGCCATATGTATACCAGTGTTGTTGAATTTCTTGAGGATATCAGCTATTATCATTTTGACAAAAAGACATTTTTCTCGTCCTCGTTATGATTGATTATGTTTTGTTTACAAAAAGAACTTCAGAAATCTGAAGATTAAACAATTCCAGAAGGGAACGCAATATGTAAATTGATAATTACGTGATTGATGTTCATATGTATTGTATATTATAATATGCAGGTTCGTGGACGATCTGGCCCCCAGCCAATACACTGGCCTCAAATTGATTTTGCCGCTGCTGTACCAAAACTCTTTACTCCGATGCATGCATTAGTAGTGTAAATTAATTTTCGTGTGCAGTTTCGCAACAACGTCCTTTAACAAAACAATCCAATGTCAGTTAAATTTAGGTTTGTATACAAAACATACACCGTAGTAGTAATGATTAAATCAGTACCAATGTTAACTCGTAAACAAAAGTTTTCTTACATATTTTAAAAAATATGACGATATAAACGTAAATCCTAAGTTTATTTTTAATGTCAATCGGCCTAACTGTTAAGTTAAGCAGATCATGAAGAAAGGCCTGGTGAATTGTAGATCATACATATATCAGTAGTTTATACGGGGATCCGATTCACGTAATATAAGTCAATCGAGTCGAAGCGGTTAGGCCTCTTACACATATTCTTATATAATAATATAATATATAAGAATATGTGCAAGAGCCCTATGTACTTCGACTCGATTGACATTTGTTACGTAAATTGAATCTCTGTATAATCTACTGGTAACTATGATTTACAATTAAATAATTCACCAGATTTTCTTTAAAACTGAGCTTAGAATTTACGTATATATCGTCATATTTTTTTAAATGTCAAAGAAAACTGCGTTGTAACGCAACGCAACGTTGTATCGTGTATATATATATATATATATATATATATATATATATATATATATATATATATATATATATATATCCGCTTGTAAAAACTCCTGCCGGCAATTGGTTCCACAAAGGAACAGTGCGGGAAAAAAGTGCCTCGAGAATCGCACAGTTGTGGATTTCCAGACATCGAGATGGTGAGGATGAAATTTTGAATTTTGTCGCGACCAAACAGTTCCTTGGAACACTCCCTATAATAGATCTGATAGAAGATGCAAAGTGAAGCCACATATCCACGTAATGCCAAAGAATCAAGCCGATCAGATATAGTCCTGTTATTGACGATTCGAGTCGCTCTACGTTGAATGTGGACAAAAGGAAGGAGCTGGTACTGAGGAGTCCCCGCCCACAAGTGAGAGCAATACTCCATATGAGGCCGGATTTGCGCCTTATAAAGTTGTATGCGATGGGCCGGCGTGAAGTACTACTGCCTGGCCCTGCTGAGAACACCCAGCTTTATTGAAGCTAATTTGGCCTTGCCTTCCAAGTGACCTCGGAAATGAACGTTGCTCGATATGTCAACTTCAAGAATATCAAGACTGGCTGTGGCAGTTAGGGAAGTATTTTCGAAGTGAGGAGATACGACAAAGGGAGACTTCTTAGTGGAAAACGCGCAAACTTGTGTCTTCTTGGGGTTAAGTGGACTAAGTTTACTCGACCCCACTTTGAGGCTGAGGAAGTTTGTTCTTCGATTTTCGACACAAGTTTGTTCCGGCACTCATTGACTTGTTGTTGAGAAAGCCCGCTGCGGCCAGAGTATAAAGCATCACCCGTACTGTCATCCGCATAGCAATGAATGTTGCTTGATTGCAACATGTCATTAATATGCAGAAGAAACTGTGTAGGTGATAGGACACAGCCCTGAGGAACACCAGCATTGACGAATTTAAGTTCAGAGCATGTGCCATCAACAACGACCTTTATGCTCCGATCTGCCAAAATACTGGTGATCCAATTGCAGAATTTCACAGGAAGCCAATAAAAATGGAGCTTGGAGAGAAGTGCTTTGTGCCATACCCGATCAAAGGCCTTAGCTATATCCAAACTAACTGCCAAAGCCTCTTCCTTGTTCTCCACAGCCTCCGCCCATCGGTAAAGAAGTGTTCCAAAATATACACGGTTTTATTTTATTACACCTTTTAATTTAGATGAAATATTTATAATCTACATTAATAATAATTTACATTTTTATTTTTACTATAAAATGAGTTGTTGCTATCAATAAAACTGACTACTGATTGTCAAGAGATAAAAGTCAATTACCATCTGCTATCAAATAAAAATGGAAATTGTACAATTTATTATCCTTGTGTAGAATTAAATTGTCTTGCAACAGATATTTATTCAAATTAATGCAGTTTGTCAATTTTTGCTATAAATACTTCAACAGGCTAGAAATAATTTAATTATAACTTTATTTATGTTGAAACCATTTTTATGTGGTGTTCCTCAACCTTATTGATGATGGCGTCCAGAAAAAAGTCCAAAAGGTAGAAGGATGTTATTGTAAGTAAAGTAAGTAATCATATTTTCAAATCCACTATGTCAATATTAATACAAAGCTATTAGCGATATAGAATAATTGTAACATTTCATTGTTAATCTGTCTATTAGTAATGTTATTGTGAGGGACACGCATTCGTGTCCGTCAGAATACGGTTTCCATTGAAACTTTTTTAATAACTAAGCACAGTTTGAGAAACGATGTTTTACATTTTCTCCTTAAATTTCTGTAACATGCATTCAATATTTAAAGAATTAGGGGGTTGGGTAAGTAAGTAAGCTAGGAAACCTTATAGTTTTGCGAAGTCTGTCCGTCCGCAGTCTAGTTCAGTGATCCATAGTACTAAAAAGTAATGTAAATTGGCATGAATATACATATTAATCACCGCACCAAAGTGGTAACGTAAAATCTTGAAAAATATTTTTTAGGGTAGCTTCTACATACATTAAGTGAGTTGATAGGATTTTAAAACATATTATGGTTTGTGGAAACAAATTTTCGGTGTGGAAATAAGGACTCGTTTGTGAAATATTAAGCTTTAAAGTGCTAATTTTTGTTAGATTGAAGTGTCCCCCCCTCCTCTGCGAGCTAAACTAAACTAAACTCATAGTAGTAATAAATATAATGAAATACTATCGCGGATTAGAAGGCTTTACAGGTTTGTGGGTAACAGTCGATCAACTTATAATATGTAGTTGGAGAAGTTTTTACAGGCGTGATGCGGATATATCCGTCATTGAAGTTAAATAGGTTAGCACGAAACCAAAACCCTCTTCTTAGTTCGCATTATTGTGGTAATTAGCTTCGGAACCCTGCATTGTGCATGGCCCAAAACGCACGTTACCATTTTTTATTAGATTAAAATGCGCATTTATTGTACATATTACATACAATGTATGTGAAATCCATACTTCCATACTAATATTATAAATGCGAAAGTCTGTCTGTCTGTCTGTCTGTTACGCTTTCACGGCTAAACTGCTGGACCGACTTTCATGAAATTTGGCATTATTATAGTTAAAGATCCGGGGTCAAACATAGGCTATTTTTTTTTTTTAAAATCAGTCCCTGGAGGGCTGAAATACGGGATGAAATTTTTATTAAAAGCTATTTGGACGACTTATTAATATACTCGCAGGTGAAGCTGCGCGGCTCAGCTAGGTACAATAAATGCGCATATATTAATCGTCAAGTTGTAAACATTCGGAAACACTCTTGCTGACGTCGGTATCACAGAGTTGTTGCACTTAAAGTGGCTCAACAATCACATACTCGTAGTTGTGGATGTATATGGCGAGAAAAACTTATAATTTTGACGAGCTTTCCGATGATAAAATTTAGTAAAATATATTAATTCCAATTAATTTACTAATCCAATGTTTTATTTAAGAAAATAAAATGAACTACAAATGCACTATGTCAATATTAATACAAAGCTATTTAAGGATATAGAATAATTCTAACATTTCATTGTTAATCTGTCTATTTGTAAAGTTATTCTGACGGACACGAATCGAAACCTTTTTAAGAACTAAGCACAGTTTGAGAAACGATGACTTAAATTTTCACCAGAAGCAAGAATAGTTTTTGATTTTTAATAGAAATACTAAGAACCACGAAATAAAGAAAACAAGGGGAAGTGAAGAGTGGGCGTGCCACGTGCGTCACTATTATGCGCTTTTACTCTAAATTGCCTTAGTGATACTTACCATATCATTAGGAGATAGTCGTCGTACGAAAATCTATTATACACTGAATTATGCCGTATTGTGCCATCCTTGAATGCAGAAATGATAGTAGAATACAGATGATTAAAAATGGAGATATTTCATATTATTCGAAAGTACAATTTTCATTTTATTTTAATTAAATTCCTGATTTAATATAATTTCTAATGATATAATAGAAAGTCAAGCTAAAATCAGCCGTACACCTTACATATAAAGTTCATTTTAGGTTGACCAAATTTTTCTAGAAAGATATACGTAATGACAGTCATTACGTATATCGTTCTAGAAAGTTCTCTACTCAAATATGATCAACTGAAAACTACGGAAAAATCAATGCTGCCATCTATTGTAGAATAGCGAAACTATTACGATCTTAAGTTTCACTATTGTACAAATAGATGAGTCTATTTTAAATAGACTACAAAAGGACGTAAATACTCTTTTTTTTTTGTAGCAAAATAAAATTTATTGTAACGCAGTTTGGTATATTTTTAAATGTTCTGTTTGTGTGTTTCGGATTATTGTTGCTTAAAATGAAAACGACCAATGAAACAATGTTTGCATTAGTAGTTTATATGCAATAATGCTTATTTTATGTGTGAGTGTCGCGATCGCGGTCCTGATACAAATGTTTGTACTTGCCAATTCCGTTGTTTTCTTTATTTCGTGCTAAGAACTAAGATGACTATAATGCCGAAACATTAATTTTTCGTCTTTTTTTACAGATTGGCAACGAGGAGGAGCTTTTTTTAATATAGATTAATTATTAATAACAAGCAGGTAGTAATCCTGATGGAAAGAATAATCATCTGTTGTAGACTCTAATGGTATTATCATGGACACCAGTAATTATTGTAGACACCGGTAACAGTCACATCATTGGTGTCAGTGGCGGGTCCAGATTTTTTTATTTTACGAAGGCTTGATTCAGCGAATAAGTATTTGGGGGATAAAATGGCGGGTAGACTTTATCAAGGCCATCAACCCATTTTTTAAAGATTTGTACCAATCAGTAGCGGAATCTCCCGCGGTTCAGCTACTGATTGGTGTCTATAACCGATGATACTTCATCTATGATACTTCACGTGTGGTGTGATACGCCATGTCTGATTGGTGTCTATTTTTGCACGGTTTAATGCCGTAATTCTAGTGCAGTGTCATCATTTCTAGAAAGAAACAACGCTTTCAGCACTTCAACACAGCACAGATCTATATAAGTTCGTTAAAAGAAGCCTAGAACAGCGATGCCTCCCACTGTCTTTTTAACCTAAGATTAGTTTGATCCGATGGGACTGACGTTATCGCCATAGCGACATAAGTTCCTAATAAAAAAAGAATAAAAAACTCAATGGTGTTGTCAACCCATCAACAACTCATGTTGTTGTGGGAGTAAAATTGTGATCAAATAACATTTTATTTATAAGCAGATGACTCTCCTGGTGAAACCACACAACTATCACTATCCGTGTGGCGCAATGGTCACGCCACATGTATAAATTTACCGACTGCCTTACTCTCTTACCTAGAACATGACAGTGATAAGTACTAAATCTATTTTTGAGTAGTGATAGCAGTTGAGGATGACACGTTTTGCCAATTTGCCTTTTACAAAATACCGGGTTGAGGGTTAGTCTCCAATTAGTTGTAATCACCACTGCCCGTTGAGCATCCGAAGAGGTCTTGTCGTAGCATATATTTTCTATCCTCTGTATCAAAAGGAGCAAGTTTCTATTTTTCCGGTAACGATAATAAAATTGTTAACTCACAAGAACCTACAAAGGAATATTTTCTTATTTTATTTTATTTACTAGCTGTTGCCAGCGACTTCGTCCGCGCGGACTTCGTTTATTCCGCACAGCTCCTCCTTCGTAGGTGACCCGACCTGTTAGTAATATTCATGCAAAATTTGAAGTAAATCCATGCAGTACTTTTTGAGTTTATCCCGGACATATATACAGACAAACAGATAAACAGACAAAAATTCTAAAAACTATATTTTTGGCTTCGATATCGATTGTAGATCACGCCCCAAGTATACTTTTAAAGAAATATTCAATGTACAGTTTTGACTTTCCTACGATTTTTTTATATGTATAGATTATTTGCTGTGCCCGCGACTTCGTCCGCGTGGCAACAATTGTAAAGTAGCCTTAGTTACTCCTTATTACCGTAGTTAAAATATAGACCGTCCCGGGGTTTTACCCGCATAGTTGCGGTTCCCGTAGGATTTCCTTGATAAAAACTATCCTATATCCTTTCTTGAGTCTTAAACTATCTCTATACAAAATTACATCTAAATAGGTTCAGTGCTTAGGCGTGAAGAAAAGACAGACAGAGCTACTTTCGCATTCATATACTAATATGGATTATTTTTTAGCTTACACACGTTATAGTTTGTACAAAAGGATTAATATATAGAAATAAAAACCAGCCAAGTGCGAGCCGGACTCGCACATAAAAAATCTATATAAATGCGCATCATCCATAAAAAACAGCTAAAAATTACGTCTGTTGTATGAGGACCCCCCTTAATATTTCCATTTTTTTATTTTTAGTATTTGTTGTTATAGCGGCAACGGAAATACATAATTTGCGAAAATTTCAGCTTTTTAGCTATCGCGAATTATGAGATACAGCCTCGTGATAGACAGACAGACGGACATACAGACAGCGGAGGCTTAGTAATAGGGTCCGTTTTACCTTTTAGGTAAAACGGACCTTATTACTAAGCCTTCGCTTAGCTCCGCTAATGAGAAATATATATAACAAAATATAACTCTAAAGATATTGTAACACAATTATTGTACTTTAATTTCGCATTAAAACTTTTATTTTTGTATATCACTCAATAAACTATTGAGTGATATACAAAAATAAAAGTTTTAATGCGAAATTAAAGTACAAGTGTTACAATAATTGTGTTACAATAATGGAATTTCACCAAGTGCCGACGATGGAAAGTATAGAATATATCTCTAAAGATATGCGAACATATTATGTAAATACATAATTATAATAAATATTGTTCTAAAAAGCGTGACAGCTCTAAAAAAATGTTTATTTCAAGTGAATACTAAAAATTTCGAGCTGATGTAAAAGTTTATTCAAACACTTTAAAACTCCGTTTAGGTACGTGTCAGTTTATAAAGTTTCTTTTGTTTTTATAAATAATGTAATCAAATTGGTATCTCACTATTCACGAAATCCTTTCCATTCCACACAAAGAATTTCACTTACCCAGAAGGCACGTCTGTCATTTGTTAGCGGCTGTATTCACCGCTCGTGTCTGCACTGTGCGTGCGATATGCGTGAATGCAAGCTTCTGTGGAAGCCAAGGGCAAAGAAGTGATTTATAGTTAATTTTATAATGATGTAAAACATAAATAAGCAAAAGAGCGAAATTTACATTATTTAGATTCGCGTGCAGTCTTTGATTGTGTTTTGATACTTTAGTTTTAAACATACACAAAGAGCTTTTAATTTAATTTTAAACACCGCTTTCACTAGTTTATATAAATATTTCGTAATAAAAAAACTGTTTTTAATTAAAATATAAGAAATATAGTTTCAAACAAGCAAATTCTTTATATTATATAAAACTTGAAACGCTCTTGACAATATTTTTGTTACTAACATTAAGTGCATGTATCGTCATGCATGATTTTATCTTTTCCTATACCGTTTTCGTAGTATTGGATTGTGTGTGACTTAAAATTTCATTATCTGGCAAGGCGTAGTACTTATTGGCTTTTTGGGAAATAAATTAAGATACATTTTGGTGTAACGCAATGTTAAAAAAAAAAAACAATATAAATCGTGATTAATTAAAATATAAGAAATATAGTTTCAAACAAGCAAATTCTTTATATTATATAAACTTGAAACGCTCTTGACAATATTTTTGTTACTAACATTAAGTGCATGTATCGTCATGCATGATTTTATCTTTTCCTATACCGTTTTCGTAGTATTGGATTGTGTGTGACTTAAAATTTCATTATCTGGCAAGGCGTAGTACTTATTGGCTTTTTGGGAAATAAATTAAGATACATTTTGGTGTAACGCAATGTTAAAAAAAAAAAACAATATAAATCGTGTGTAAAAATTATGAAATCGAAAAACTTATCCTTTGCCTCAACTATTGAGCTTTGGTTATTTTTTTGTGTACGGTCTAAAAACATATTCCCAAGATGTTGTATCAATTAAATGGATACCGTTTTCAGCACTCTATATATACAATGTATTTTTGAAGTGAAAACATATTTAGCCGCGTTGAGTGATTTTGTGGTAAAGGAAAAACTTATGGCACCGCGTCATCGAAGTACACAACATGCTCGTAACATATAGCGCTAGTTTGAAGACGCGTAGCGGCATAATGACATCTATAATGCATATACATGTATTTGTCCCATGTTTTTTAGGTTTTAACTTCTGTTGGCAATCCTTATGATTGCCTCTGATTTATTTCATGGGATAGCAAACAAGCAAATGGTTATTCTGATGGAAAGAGATAACCTTAGTCTTTAGACGCCAAAAGTGTTATGGGAAGTAGGTTCTCGTGTCCCGGGAATTAAATCTTACCACTCATGCCTTGTGCCAAATAGACTAAGCACTACACCATCGAGGTATTTATAACACAGGTTTAATTACATTTTTTATTCCACTTTCTCTGTAATGATTACTGTATATTAAAATAAAAATTAAGTTGAAGGACTTAGAAATTCTTATAAAGATATGCGATAGTGAAATCAAAGTCAATAGACAAAGATCCGCGCACCAGACAGCCAACGCTCGAGTTAAAGCCACTTTCCTTAAATTATGTGCTCTATCGACTATTTTTTCACATAACGTTAATGTTTTTATTCAACTTTTATAACTGGTTTTAAGTTCTCATTTATTTTTTAAAGACTTTTAATTAAATGCGGGTAGTTTGTGTAAAATTATAAGATAAGTATATATTTTGATACTCTTCGGAGCAAAAAATTTCCAAATTTTGGTTTAAGTATAAATAAATGTATTCACATGTAATTACTGATGTATATTAGTAAAATAAAATATTAAACATGTGTAGAAAAAATATATTTGGGTTTGCCATTTTTATGGAAAAATGATGTTTTAACTTCGGATGAATAATTAACATATTTGTTGACGTCAGGTTGACACTATTAAATATTCTTTAATAGTGCCAACAAATTTTGCTGCATTATCGGGAGACAAGCGCAAGGTTGATTGGCAAAAGATTGTTCTTAAATACTGAAGGAGCTTGTTCAGTTTTCAAATTGATACCGAGTATGTAAAAAATAGGTAGATACTTAAATTTTTACCTAATTATGTAATAAAAAGTACGTGTATGGACACTCATGCAAAGAAATCGAAGTTCAATATTTACAAACAGTGATTTGCTGAATTCGTGGCTAAATTCGATAGCGCATTGTTATCGCTAGCGCGGTGCCTTTCCTTTTTAAATATTTCTATGCTCATTTCGTTAAAAATTACTACGTAGATGAGCAATATTCTCTTTTTATTATATTTTTATATATGACCAGTAACAATCGTGTAATAATACGTGTAAAGTTCTTTACCAGTCGACCTGTATATTTAAAGATTCTTCTGATAAACTTTGAAACTCTTTCTACAAATCAAGTCGGGCTTGTAACAGAACATAGGCTTCTTTGTACTATTTGTAAACATTTAACTATGAAGAAGCTATAAACACACAAACGCACTTACACAAATTATCTTATGGTATCTACCAACTAGTAGTCATCACGGTACTGAATTGTTTAGTCTTTCTCGAGCATTACGAAATACCTGGCGAGAAGAATGTTTTTTGACATTGTTTACAAAAAAAAAATCGTTTTTGTGAGATTTATATAAAAGTACTATTATGGGTCGCTCGTCATCTGACAATTTTAAACACTGATATAACAACAAGATAACCCAAATTACTGGTATCGTGGACAACTATATTTTTCCAACTAAGAAATGCTAATGTCAGTTCTCTCTTACGTTACCCTTCCTTCAAATCTAATTTTTTCTCTAATTCCTTTTCTGTTCAAGCAGTTAGGCTGTGGAATTCACTTCCATCTAACATTCGTACCAGTGAATCGTTATCCATCTTTAAAACACGATTACATGATTATTATTTGACGCGAAAGTAGTTAGCAAGTTAACTATGTAATTTTTGTATTATTTTTTGTTTTATTTTCTTGTCTTTTAAAGTGTGTTTTTTTTTTGTCTCTTCTTTTTAGTTTTTTTTTTTTGTTTGTTGTTAATAGCTTTTAAGGCCACATTTGATATAAATTGTATGCTTTATTATTATGCCGTGTTAATAATATGTGCACAAGTGTCTTTGTTTGTCTACTGTTTTCTACATATGGGTTAGCTGGAAGAAATCTCGATATGAGATAAGCTCGCCTTTTGTTTTAATATACATCATTTCATTGTTTACTGTAAATGTTTTGTGTACAATAAAGTGTTTAATAAATAAAATAAAAATAAATATCTGTAAAGAACAATAATCCGCCGGCAAAAATTTGAAGTTAATTATTTATCATTAGTTGTGTATTTGTTAATTTACAACTCTTTTTGAATTTAATGTTAACACAAAAAAGCCGATTATTATTGAACCACAATCCTAGGATTTTTATTTCGTGTAGTTAAAACGGAGATCAATTTTTAAGAGGTATAAAAATAGATCCCCGTTGGAAAAATTCAAAATATTAATTTTTCCACTTTTTTATGAACAATCGAAAATATAAAAAAATAAAAACTTATTAAAGGTTAACTTATTAAACTTATAAAACAAATGCATTGTTTATAACAATTATTTAAACAATGGTGGTAAGATATTTAAAAAATTGTATTACTTTTAACCGTTTTAAATCAAAACATTTGAGATATTTAAAAAAAAGATTATTAACCACCTCTATTCAGTTAGAATAAGATGGAAGTACCGAACGCAATCTACCTACTAGTAGTCACCTGCGCGACGTATTTTGTCCAAACATTCGCTTCTACAAACTCCCTGCCGAAAGGCATATTGTTGACTTTTCTTCGTTTGCGTATATGACGAAAGAAAAAATAGAATTAAATGACTTTCTAAATTATCCTTAACATCTTTAGTGTTTCGTGTGTAGGTGTTCAGTAAAAAAACTGGGTTTCTTTTCCTACTTCTCCTTTATACTTCTGATTTTTTAGCGGGTTCTAAGACAACTTAGCTCTTCCCCAGGGCGTTCTTGTGCTCGCTACTCACTGATTATTATTATTTGATGCTGTTGATTATAATAATAAAAAAACAAAACTTACAGTTGTGTGAAGAAAGATACGCCCATAGCTCTTTAATTTTCGGTATGTATAGGCGCCGATTATTTCTTTCCAAAAGAAGAATCATCGGCTTGTTTGCTGTCCTATGAAATGGAAATAATGCTTACAAAACTTAATAGTTTTAACATTCGTTATCCAGGCATATTTTTTAAACTATAGATCGGTTACATTAACAGAAATGTAGCTAAACACCTTGTCAAAGATGAGTGGAGGCTAATTGTATCACAACATTCGTAAGTGGTGAAGTGATAGAAATCCATGGTGACTTGTGTGTGTTTAGAACCAAAACTACATATGACATCACTACATCTAAATTCAGTTGAATTCAATCATTCATTGCATGTGTAGGTGTAACAAATATTAACATTGTTGTAATGTTATACGTATTACATTTGAATGTTGAAAATGTTGCATATAATCATGGTTTTACTTAATCAGAACGGGCGGTGCTTATATTAGTCGCATGTAATTAGTAGCATCTGACATCTAATTGTTTAAGTTGTTCAATCGGATGACCAGCTCTACCATCACGGTCGCTCATATGTCAATTCAAATAACAAGTGCCCATTGGTCAATTCAAGTAGCGCACACTTCCCTGGCTTCCTTTTAGTACACACCTTGCATTTCACGAAATTACTATCACAGATTGCAGAAAAGCAAAAGCTATTTTAAAAGTAGGAAGATATTGCAATTAAAAAATTACCGCGATTTATCGTCATGTTGACAAACTACAATTTACTACTCCTAATAATTAAAACGCAGTTATATTGCACTAAAAGTGTTCCAATTTTCTCTGTCTCTAGTTTCCCGAGTCAAACCTTTATCAAATTAGTATGGAACGTAACAGGAATTATATCTTCCCAAATTAAAAAAATAGTTTTAGAATGAAGTTTAGAAATGACGGAATTACACAACTATAAAAATACAAATAAATCAAAAGAAAGGTCATCTTATAAGATTGCAAACAACCAGGCTCTCCTTATGGAAAAAGACAATGTCTATAGAGACATCAGAGATATTAATAGTGCGTTGCTATCCGCTTGGCGAGGTGTTAATGCCATTTGCCTAAATTTACCGATTAACTTACCCTCCAAACCACGATGCTAATTAATGCTATTGCAGCAGGAATAGATAAGGCGGTGGTACCAAATACTCGGTTGAGATGCAGAACTCTAGTGGTCACGATAATAGAACCACCTAGTAGTCACGATGGTAGTAACATGTATACCCAGGCATTCGCTTGAAAAACTAAAACCACTGCGATTTAAAAGTACGTTGACAAGTTGAAATATTTCTATAATGCTGTCTTTGTTACACTACAAAATCGAACGTTTTCCTCATTTGTTACTCCATCGATACTTTCTGCGCATTTATAAACCGATATATACACGAACATCAATTGAAACCGTTCCGGTACTTTACAGCTTTATTTCTGGCAAGCATGTTTTCTTTGACTGCGTCAGTTAGCTTGGGACGGAGTTCGGTGTGTATCGGATAAATATTAATAAAGCGGACGACCTCGTTTCTGGGAAGTTGGGAGGATCTTATTATAACCGCAATAGCACCTATAATTAGCAGCATCCAAATTACTCGTGGCATGTAGGTAGGTACGCGGTGTGCCAGATCGATGTAACGTGTCGGCTACTCGAATCTAACGTTCAAATCGATCTAAAATTGACTTTTCATCTGCAATTCCTAGTATCTGCAATAGCATGACGCATATCTTATACAATAATACGTAAAGCGGAAAATTGGATTCCTTTTTACGAACAGGAACAAAATTTTAAACTATTTTTTCGGGAGTAATGACACATGATTAAACCACAATTTTTTTCTATTCCTTGGAAGATTTCACTAATCATGATTTGTAATGGTATGATTAACAGAAACGATGAGTTTAAATTACTGAAATAAATTACAATTTTTAAACAAAAATTAATTTGATAGAGGTTATTACACCACGTATTTCGCTACTACTGTGTTTTTAGGGTTCCGAAGTAAACAAGGTACCCTTGTAGTTTCGCTATGTTTATCCTTCCGTCCGTCCGCGGTCTAGCGCAGAGATCCTTAGTACTAGAAAGCTGTAAAATTTTATAAAATGTACTAAGAAAAGTTTTTGCTGGTGGTGAAATTGCGGAGTGGATATATACATCATTGACGTTAAGTAGGTTAAATGTTCATAGTATGAAACAATGAAAGCCTCTTATTAGTCCACATTATCATGGAGGGCAACTTTGGAATCCTACATTGCGAATGGCCCGACATGCACTTAAACAATGTTTACAACGATACCCCAAACTGTGGTACACGAGAAAAAACTTAACATACCATTTTACATGTAAACTACCCTAAAAAAATATTTTTCAAGATTTTATTTTACCACTTTGTTGCCGTTGTTGTACTTTCGTGGCAAATTACAGCTTTTTAGTACAGAGGATCTCTGAGGTAGATTGCGCACGGACGGACGAACGAACAAACGGATGGATGAAACATTGTTAAACTATAAGAGATATTAGTTTAATTTGGAACCCTAAAAATGCAAAATTGAAAATCTAGTGACGTTAAGTTCACTTTGTCTATCTCGGATGGAATTACTTTGATGATTTTTATTGTTATTTAAAAATGGATACCAATAGCGATATTCTTTATTATTTGTCGCTTTTACAGTAGGTATACATTTGCAACTTTAAATATTTTTCGCGTATAGATCCCAGCCCTTTTTTAATGATAGACCCTTTCTGCCTGCCTGCCTGGCAGCCAGTTTATGAAAGACGAATGATTGTGCAAACGGGTCACAATCATCGTATCTACCAGGTGGTAGAATGCTGCACCGTATTGCACATATTTGGCACCGCTGCTTTACATATTCCTGTCGCAATGACGTCAGTGCTAGTAGCTGGTAAGTTAGTTAATACGCGAAACAAATTGGTGTTAGAATAATACAATATGTGACAAAATAGTACAAAGTTATAATAATCTATATTAAATAATATTATAAATGCGAAAGTTTGGATGTTTGGATGGATGGATGGATGGATGGATGGATGGATGGATGTTTGTTCCTCAATCACACAAAAACTAACGGATTTGAATGAAATTTGTCAGACAGGTAGACCTGGAATAGCACACAGGCTACTTTTTATCCCGGAAAAAATAGATAATCCCGCGGGATTCACCAAAAATTGTTATAATGCAGCGGGCTGCACGCGGAAGATACTATAAACATAAATCACTTAACTTCCCCTCAACAAATCGATCGAATTTGATCATTTTTTTGTGTTTATCACTTGAGCTTGGTCCCTGGATGTTTTAGTTTTAAAATTGAGAGCCCATTGAAGTCTCTATGATCGTTTTTTCTCGAAAGGACGTCTCCTGGGTTCGTTTACTTATAATAAAATTCGGGTTCTCCTTTTAATAAATTGATATCACCTGTTAAATATTGTTGAAACCAGTAGATGGCGCTAGTAGTGAGGTACAAAAAATATACACCTACCGTATTCACTAGGTGCTATTACATACATATTTTATACTAAATCTCATACAGGTACAGAGAGTATTGAGTACCGTATCTCACGGTTCTTGAAGAATTGCCTTCCTTCTCTGACATTCTTAACTTGTTTTACACAATACGCTGATTTCGGCGGTAACTCGATGCGCCAATTAGCAAGGTCAGATAAAATTTCAAATTCGAAAAGCAAGCAAATTCGAAAAGCAAGAAAAATGAGAGCATATAAAATATTATGGCACATTTTGTGAATTACATAAAATTGCACAAAAATATTGGAGTTTGTGACTGGAAGAGGTTGCGAAGTACACTGGTACTTATTTGTGAATGATGAAGGTGTCGACCAAAGAACGCTGAAGGAAAATATTGTTCTAGTTTCATTCAGAGTAAGGCCGATGCTGCGCAGATACTTGACAGAACTTTTGGAGATCATTCGATTACATTAATTGCGATACGCCAGTATTTGTCACTCGCGACCTTGTTTATATTATTGATGTAGGTTATATTTTTTTACATAATCTACACCACTAATGTAGATTGATTGATGTCCCCTTGTTGGTCTGGGCTCCTTTGAAGAATAGGCCAACTGCCGTTCTGCCAGCCACGGAGTAAAAGGCGACCGATTGGCTAGTCAACTACCATCGCGGCTACTAAGTGGTAGACTGTATTGTCTCGCCGGTTCTGGTACCACCGCCTTACATATTCCTACCGCAATAGCGCCAGTGCTTGTCACTATCATGTTCCAGTTTAGAGGATAAGGTAGCTGGTAAACTTATGCATGTGGCATTAGACCTTGACACAAGATGGCAACGCACCATTAACATCTTTGGTGTCTATAGGCGATGGTTGACTCTTTCTACTAAGGGATCCATCTGCGTGTTTGCTATCTTATGATATAAAAAAACATCTTTTCCGTGTGGGAAAGCGCCTTCGTTGAAGAAAAAACTATCTGCCTCTCTGCCAGGCAGTTTAAAAAAGAAATGTTTGGCTATAAGTGTCACTACCATCGTGACAGCGAAATGGTAGAGTTAGAACTCTACCGTAAATTACTCTCTAGAACTAGAGTTCTAGAGAGTAATTTACGGTATTTGACGCAGTTTTTAAACTAGAAAAGCTGGTAAGATTTTAATGTCATCGGTATATTAGCCTGAAAATAATTTTAAAAATATAAAGTAAATATGCTAAAAATGACGTAATTTTAATATTTGAAAAGTTGTAACTTTTGAAAATTAGATTCGATTTTGATTCTTGAAATGCCATCTGACGTATTTTTATAGTACTAAAATATTGTAGAATACTAAAAAAGTGATTGGTTGAAAAATGTCGAAAAAACACTTTTTTTTTTAAATTTTTTGTCAACGATTTCTCCCAAATGGATAAACCGATTTTAATGCAATTTATAAATTAGATGTAGTTTTTTGAGGAATAGAGCTGATTAGTTTTTTTTACTCAATCGGTATATCAATCTGGAAGTTATGTTAAAAAAAAATTGTTTCGCTAAAATTATTTTTGGGGTTTTTTCAATTGTTTTTTAGTTTTAATTTAAAAATATTTGTATGTATTGTGAAGGGGAAAAAGATAAAGCGGATGCGCCACGAATAATAATAATAATATAATTTAATTCAATTTATGTAATTTAAATAATATAAATTTCAATTTAATGTAGGTAATATTAATAATGTAAATTATTATTATTTATTTATTTATTTTTATCGTTTTGACATTGTAATTTAATTTCATTTAATTTTAATCCAAAAAAAAAATTGTTTGACATATTATTCTGTAATCTATGGGACTTGGAACCTGAAATAAAAAAATCATCATCATCATCATCAAAATTTATAAAAATCTCCTAAGCCGACTTGGTTCAAATTTTCAGGAAGAGCAGAATCCAATCGAATGTCATCAACCGCGTTTCGATCGGTCCAGCCGTTCAAAAGTTATGAGATGTTTACATACACACATACACACACACATACATACAGACATACTGACGTCATCAAGCAAATAGTCGGAAAAGATTTCTAGGACCTCAAAACGTGGAGATCCGGTGAAAACTCGATTTTCGAAAATCGGGGCAAATTCAGTAACTTCCTATCTACGTACATTACGTACTACGTAGCTATAAACTAACTTTACGGTTGACTCTGCGGGCCATCCATGAAACTTTCCGTTAAATTAAGCTATTTTAAGCTCAAAAGATTAAAAACTATGAGCATAGATTTTTTTTCAGATCACACATCTATTTTGTTAGGAATGGCAGTATATATTGATTTTAAAGCTCCACGGTGTGGACTGCGAATATATTTAATACTAGTTGACTCTCGCAGCATCGCTCGTAAGTATACTAACATGTCGTTGACATAGTTTTTTACACAAACTTTCATCCCCTATTACATGCCTTTGGAGGTTGAATAATTAAAAAATAGCATATTTTTCCCCGGTCATTCAACTATCACCATGACAAATTTTATGAAAATTGGTTCACCGGCTTAGCCGTGAAAGTATAAAAGACAGCCAGACTTTGCATTTAAAATATTAGTATGGATATGGATCGAAAAGATTATTACTGTTAGCAACATTTGGAAATTTAACAAAGTTATATTTATTTTTATTCATTAACACTTAATTGCCTAAAAATTATCTAAAGCCATAGTATATTTTATTGAACAGCAAATCCAAGAGTGGTTTATAAAATTTATTAAAGGTAACTATTAGCCAAGCGAAAAATTGCAAAAATAATCTAATTTAATTAATTTAAAACTACCATAATATAATCAAAAGTTTTCTTATAATATTCACCCCGTATATGATCAGACTAAAACAAAAGGATGATTCAGCAGAGGCAACGACCCGCGTTTCAGGGTGATCTTTCGAAATTCCCTGATAATTGTCGACGGACGACCAGTAAAGTGACGACGAAAATAACGCACGAGACGATGTCGATTCATTCTCTCGAGATTTTGTTAGCTAAATTAATTTCGAATTCAAAATAGATGAAGTGATTGTTTGAGTGGACGAATAAATCAATTCAATAAGTTTCGTATGTCTTAGTTTTCTTGAAATTTGGAACTAGGCCAGAACGGATCACATACCAAATTGCATATAGCATTTGTGCGCTTCGAGTATTTTTGATTTCGTGTAAAATATTCGATCCGAAATTTTTGAACCGATAGTAGCTGATAAAATTGTTATCCCGTCAAAAGAAACGCCTCATTAAAGTTTATATAAATTTAAAAAAAAAACTCATTTATTATATAAATTTTAGCTTTCTGCGACTTCTTTTTTATAATTTTTAGGGGTAATATATAATGTGTAAGTGTTAAGTAGGTACCTATGACAAATCTCGAATACCACCTTGCACCAATTTTTTCACAAAGGAGTCAAAAATGTTCGTTTCATAGATTTTTATTTTGATATATTTTATTTTATTTTTTACATCATAAGTTGCCATTTTTTACACCAGTCATCATACAAATAACGAAATATGAAAGCAGAGATAATCTTCGATTGTAGTCACCTAAGATGTTAATGGTGCGATTCCCGTTGCCACTCGCGCCGCGAGGATGTAATACCACATATTATTATGTACATTAGGTTACTGGCTACTTTAATCTCTAAATACGATGGTGTCGAATACTATGTCTAATTTGTTAGCTATATATATATAAGACGTTGGTACCAAATCCAGTCCGACGTTAGAGGATTTTAACACTGAGTAGTCACAAAAGAACCTTACCTTATTTTACGTTCTTTAAAAAATACCTAACAAGAAAGCAGTCAATTTTTCAAAAGAAGTGCGGGCTAGCACGAGAAAAATATATCAATATTTTTAATGCAAATAAACGAATTGTTCTTCTAATTGTAAGCTTCTAGACGTTGCTTTTCATTTTGCAGGAAAATAAAGTTTCAGACTAAATTTACGAGCTTTCTTGCCCTTCAACTCGGAAGACAACGTTGACAAGACAAAACAAGCATAAAAAAAATAAGCGGTGTCTTGATATACTCGCTATGATCTCTAGTCAATCACCTTAAAATTTTATCTTAAGGTGATTAACTAGAGGTATAGAGACTTAATCGTATTTAGTCTTTGTCCGTGTAGCAGCACGTAAAAGCTGCTAGAAAAGGAATCGAGTAAATTAATATGTCATCAATGTAAAAAGTTATACAATATTTCATCACCTACGTCAGGCCACTCAAAGGGTCTGACCCTTAGAAGTTGGTTTTGAAAAAAAAATAGCCTATATTTGACTTTTTTTTATATCATAAGGTAGCAAACAAGCAGATGGGTTTCCTGACGGAAAGAGTCAACCATCGCCTATAGACACCAAAGATGTTAATAGTGCGTTGCTATCTTGTAGCGAGGTCTAATGCCACATGCATAAGTTTACCGGCTACCTTACCCTCCAAACCGGAACACGACAGTGACGAGCACGGACGCTATTGCGGCAGGAATAGGTAAGTCGGTGGTACCAGACCCAGTCGAGCCGATGCAGAACTCTACCACCTAGTAGTCACGATGGTAGTGACGCAAATAGCCACTCAGTTGCCTTTTACGACCTGCCTGGCAGAACGGCATTTGGCCTATTCTTCAAAGGAAACCGGTACCAACACGGGGAAAACTCGACGACTCGATAACTTCAATTATTACTTTGTCAAAATAAAATCGGTTCATCGGTTTAATCGCAAAAGCGTAACAAACAAACAGACAGCCTTTCGCAAGACAGCCTTGTATCACAAGTATAGATTATAGGGACACAAAATTATGCAGTATTAATATACCGCCATTCCTTAGATTCCCAAGTAGATACCAGTGGTATTTTAACGTAGTCAAATATTAACTAACACAGATAATCCCGATGACAACTTTGCTATCGCTTAGTGAATAGTTGTATCCCATCAATATAGGTTGTTAATTTTCTTTAGACTTAAACATATTATGTAAATTACAACATATTAAAATTGTAGCAATGTCGGATCACGCAATAAAAAACATTTTTTTCACTTTTTAAAATTTAAAGGATGGTGCGAGATGATACAACCATGAAGTGCCCGTTAGAATGGGCCCTTCTTAATTGACCGATAATAAAACAATGTTTAAAAAGTTCAAGTTATGGAAAACGAGTTTGGTGGATGGTTTACTAGGTCTTAGACCATATTCTATCACACGAAGTCCGTTCGGCTCTGGGTGTAGAAGTGACGTTTGCGCGCGTGTGTAAACGTGGGGAGTGTTAGCAAAAAAATCAGATGCGCATTAATTATATCTTCTTTTCGAATATAATTTAACTCCAATTATGCACTTTCCAAGAAAATATAAAAGAAAAATATTGAAAATTTATATTCATTGAAAATGTAAAGCGAAATATAAATAATTGGAATTTACGATATTTTTCATAGAGAGAAAGCATTTTAACACATTACAGACATTGTTACTAAAATTTTCGATTTCATAAAATACTTGCCGAAGTTAAACGTTTTGCCCCGGGCTGGGATCAAACCCAACAACTTATATCTGAGTCGAATATATAAAGTACGTAGTCTACACGAGGTAGTTTTACTCTGTCTATACTAATATTATATAGAGGTAAGATTTTGAATTTTTGAAATTAATTACTTGAATAATAAAGTTATTCAAGTAGTTAATTTCAATAAATTTCAAATCAAAACAACAAAGAAAAAATTTGCGATGTCTTGGCCTGGTCAGGACTTGAACTCGCGATTTTCCTCTAGTTGGAACGCTCTATCTGAGTCAGTGTTGAGTAGATCAAAGTGCTAGAATTCTTCTTTCCCTTGTGATTTATTCCGTAGATTGCACTGATTGCTAGATATATATCATACTAATTAAATGAGTTAATCGTTACAGATAAAATTCACATTTATTATATTAATCCATACTTTCGTGTTTCTAGCTTTATATAAATCAAACAAGGAAATTTTTGTTTGTTTTTTTAAGTTTTTCAAGTTGTCCCAAGTACAGGGTGAGTGCTAATAAACACATATATACATAAGCTATTTATTTACCTGACTGAGCTGTACGTTACTTAGCTAAAGCAAAATGTGCCAGGTCATGCAAATAAAGTCGCAAAGAGTAGCTAGTTTTCTAAAAAAAGAACCGGCCTTTTTGAATACTCTCGCAATTTCATATGGTATTAAAATTTACCTAACCACGCCCACCTAAAAATGATCAGCCTGTAAAGAGAATTTGTAAAAAGTTGATTTTTCCCGCAATACTTAAATAATATAACAGGAAAGTTAGTATGAAGTGTTTCAGTAATAAATATCAAAGTATTATGTCACGAGAGGATTGTACCACTTTGAATGCTAAACCCGTAGTGAACTACAAACACGGCCACCGCGGGAGCTCGCGCGATGTGGGAAGGGAGGCGACGAACAACCCACCGTGGGAAAGCCTGCGTACAACGCTAATAGTATCACATAGACTGTCGGATAATTTACCAACCGATTCTTGCTAAAGTATGTATTAAACTAAAATATTCGAAGAAGACTATTTTTTATATCATAGGATCGCAAATAAGATAGCTCTACCTATAGAAAGAAATATCCATAGGCTACAGGCATCAAATATGTAAATTGTGCATTGCTATCCAAGTAGCCAAACGGTAATGCATACCTACATAATTTTATTGACCACGAAAGTAACAAGCATTAATGCTAATAGGTAAAGCGGTGATGGTAACACCTCCGTGAGACGGTGCTGAACTCTACCACCTAGTAGTCACAATAACAATAACATATATGACCACTCTTATGCCTTTTAAGAACGGCCAGCAGCATAACACATGGCGTATTCTACAAAAGAGGTTCGGAACAACACAGAAAAATAGTTGTACTTCGAATTTACAATCTTTAGGGGTAGAATTGAAGAAAAACATCTCTACCAGGTAAATTTGAGATCACTTAGTCACTTTTTTCACCACGTTGGCCCCGGGCTCCTTTTAAAAATAATCCAAATGGCGTTCTGCCAGGCAGGTCTTAAAAGGTGATCGATTGGCTATGCAAGTCACTTACATCGTGGCTACTGGGTATCATAAGATAGTAAACAAGCAGATGACTGTCCTGATGGAAAGACTAACCATCGCCTATAAAATCCAAAGATGTTAATGGTGCGTTGTGTGGCGAGGTGGCAATGTCACATGCGTAAGTTTATCTTCTACTTTACCCTCCAAACCGGAACACAACAATGACAAGCATTAATACTATTGCGGCAGGACTAGGTAAGGCCGTGGTACCAAATAGGTACCCGGGCAAGCGCTGACGAACTGTGCCACCTAGTAGCCATGATGGTAGTGACACACATAGCCAATTGGTCGCCTCTTACGACCTGCCTGGAAGAACAGCAGTTGGTTTATTCTTCAAAAACGCCCGGACCAACACGCTAGTGCGCTGGTGTGTGTGTGTGACAATACCACATACATAAGTCTATCGGCTTTTTTTTTAAACCGGAACAATACAATAATTACCATTGACGTTACTGCGACAGGAGTAGGTATGGTAATTGTACCATATACTTCGGCGAGAATCTTTACCACCTAGCCATAGCACACCACATGTACCTATAACCGCTTGTTCGCTGTATATAAACTGCCTCGCAGAATGTCAGATAATCTATTTTTCAAAGGGACTTGAACCAATCCGAGGACAATATCTTACGACCTGCAGTGCCATTGATGAATTGAATAATCCTAAAAGTTTTGCAAATGTCATAGTTAATAAGGAAAACTATTGCGTAATTTACTTTCAAAGCGGATAATAAATTTCAAGCAATGATGTCCCTTAATAGTATGAAGTCGACAGAACGGTGTTTGTTTATTTTCAGTCACATCACGAAGCTCATTGCTTTTATGTATATGTTCATTAGGATAATGATATTCGCGAATTACTACGTGCTTATACCACAATGCAATATCATTGTGTGTCAGAATCGAGGTTACATATAAACACACGGTATTTCGCGTAGCAACAACGATCATGTAGTTACAGTAAACATTTCCGTTTTAGCTTGAACCGTATGAATCTGTATTTGGTACGTTTTGTGTGGAATAAGTGAGTTCAAGATAAATTGGACGGTGGAGCGTGCGGCAGACGTCATTCGCACACACTGAAAGTACACTCAAACCATAGCACCTGACCGTGGCATTCCATCGACATCCACACTTACATACACGGGGCACCTTATTAAAACGAGACGCGAATCGACGACTTATCGGGCAATTAGTCGTGGCTGGCGTCAAACACTGTAGCGTGGCGGAATCTTGCACAGCTTACATTGACTCTTTATCTTTTTATCTTTAATGTTTGTAAATGTCCGAGCAGCAATATTAAGAGTTCTTTTAAGGTACCAGTAATTACCGTCGAGCCTAATTGTAACAGTTAATTATGTATTATCTTGATGATACTTTTTGGGAGCTAATTCTGATAAAACAAGTGTCGGTACATAAATTGTACAGGATTTTTATGTAGACTGAGTGTAGCCATATTGATATGCTAAAAGCAGCGATGAAAAACGTTTAATTGTTAATATCCGCTAATGGATTTCGTTATTATTCATACGAGATAGGAGTGTGGATAGTCGGCACGCGCGACCAGTGCGTTCGCAATGGGCAAGTTCATTTGATAACAAGTTATGGATTAATAACTTGTCAACTGTAGTCAATTTTATGTATGCTTTTTTAATTTTAGAACACGATCGTTTGCTTGCAGTTTGATCTGCCAAGATCTACAATAAAATCAATTATCACGTAATAAATAGGCAAATGAGTTAAGGAGGAAGACGGATGTTCCAAATGCTTTTGACATTAAAACTTATGCGTGTGGCAATAAGACTCCGCCGCAAGGAGAGCAACGCCTCATTAACATCTTAGGTGTCTATAAGAGATGATTTTACCTTTACATTAGGAGAGCTCTTTGCTTGTTGATATAAATAAGAATGTCATTCCGCCTGTTGTGGTGCAGCTTGCTTGTACCAACTTGCACCTATCTTGTTATGATATTAAAGAAACTACTTACACATTCGGCTTAATATCGCAAACTTAAGACGGCAATGCTTCAGTAGCGTCTTCGGTGTTTATCAATTTTACTTTGTGAATTTATTTACCCGCGAATGTTTCCGAAACGATACGATTTGTGGGCTTATAAGAAAAGAGTTTCCTTCCTTCTTTTAAAACAGGCAATTCTTCTGTAGGGTCATTGCCTGCCTTGAAAAAAGGAAGGAAGACCTCTGGTGTTTCTATTGTTTATGGGTGACGTTGGCTTATTATCGAGTGAGTATCATGCCCGGTCCCACCCTTTCCATTTTTTTGTAGTCATCTATAGCTTTCATACAGGCAATGGTGTCTTGATACCTTACCGTCAGGATAACCATCTGCTTGTTTGCTTTCCTGCGATTATAAAAAAGTATTTATGTAGCGCGAACTATTTATTGCGACATATCAAATATAATAGTAGTAATGTTAAAACATACTTAAAGTCAAATTACAAAATATATTTAAATCGGTTCAACTTCACATATCAAGTGTACTCATATCTATCAAAAAATCTCAAAAAAATATCTGGACTTGAGCTGTTCCATAAGTTGGAATATACCTGATTTAAATTAAAAAGAATTACCTCGATATACCTGTTAGTTTAGTTTTAGTTGGTTTTAGTCGTACAAATGTACAAACATGTAAACGTGCAAACGTACAGACGTACAGACGTACAGACGTACAGACGTACAGACGTACAGACGTACAGACGTGCAGACGTACAGACGTACAGACGTACAGACGTACAGACGCACAGACGTACAGACGTACAGACGTACAGACGTACAGACGTACAGACGTACAGACGTACAGACGTACAGACGTACAGACGTACAGACGTACAGACGTACAGACGTACAGACGTACAGACGTACAGACGTACAGACGTACAGACGTACAGACGTACAGACGTACAGACGTACAGACGTACAGACGTACAGACGTACAGACGTACAGACGTACAGACGTACAGACGTACAGACGTACAGACGTACAGACGTACAGACGTACAGACGTACAGACGTACAGACGTACAGACGTACAGACGTACAGACGTACAGACGTACAGACGTACAGACGTACAGACGTACAGACGTACAGACGTACAGACGTACAGACGTACAGACGTACAGACGTACAGACGTACAGACGTACAGACGTACAGACGTACAGACGTACAGACGTACAGACGTACACACGTACAGACGTACAGACGTACAGACGTACAGACGCACAGACGCACAGACGTACAGACGTACAGACGTACAGACGTACAGACGTACAGACGTACAGACGTACAAACATACAAATATACAAACATACATACACTTACGAAATTCAGTATACGTGTTTCGACATCTAAAAAGATTACTCAAATGTTATCCATTTCCAACAATATCTATTACATACATACATGTCAAACTGAGATCTTCCAATTTTTAATCGGTTGAAAAGCGCAATAAAATGCCATTTTCGTGTATTGTCTCGTTTTCAAGACCACCTGTGAACATAGATAGCGTCTTATGTTACGGTGATAAGTTTTATGAATCGTAAATGCATTTAATCTGTTTCATTAGCAAATTTAATAAAAACTATAAGAATATCTTAATGGATTTATTATGTAATATTAAAATTATGTGGTCGCTTCGTGTCTAAGCATTAAGTTCTTAATATAGTTTTTAACCTAGTTCCCAAAAGGTGGAGGTTTTTTTTATATAAGATAGCAAACAAGCAGATGGGTCTCCTGATAGAAACAGTCAACCATCGCCTATAGACTCCAACGGTGTTAATGGTGCGTTGCTATCTTGTGGCGAGGTCTAATGCCACATGCATAAGTTTATCGGCTACTTTACCCTCCAAACCGGAACACGACAGCTACAAGCACTGCCGCTATTGCGGCAGGAATAGGCAAAGCGGTGGTACCAGACCCGGGCGAGACAATGTAAATAAGGTTATAAATAGGTTAATGAGGTAGAGGAGGTTATAAATTCGGCTATATGTTTTTTTTATGTTTGTTTCCGCAGAACTAGGTCATTTGCTGTTGATTTTAAAAAATCTTTCTGTTTTGTTTGGGAGAATACACTCCCCGTGTGGTTCCATTTTAATTTGGTTAAGATCTGATGGAGGGTTCTGGAGTTACAGGTAATAGAAAGCCGGTCTGCAGTTTTACTGCGTTAAAAAATTATTAGAATTTAGCTTTTTAGGCCTCAAACTCAATATCGGCGATCGGCGGCGCAGCGGCGAGAGCGGCGCGATTTAGTACTCTGACCATAGACCACACAAATATTAATGAGCACGGTGTTGGGCATAAAATAGGTAGCCGCTCATATGAGCAAATGTATGTAAATGTCAAACGCTTGTAGAAATACCAATTATATCCTAAAAAATAGAAATATGCCATATTGTGCTATTTTATCTAGTCAAAAAGCTAAGGAGTGATTTTATTTTATCGGTAAATATTATAAGTCTGTATTTCTCTGTGTCAATACAAGTGACGTTGACAACCTAACAAATTGTCTTGTAAGGCGTATCCAGTTAAATCCGTGGCACACAGCTACCATCGCGTCTCTGTCACCAATTCATTTCCAAAAATATATGTATTAGGTTGCGCCGCTCTCGCCGCCGCGTCGCGCTGCAGATGCTGACATTTAGTTTGAGGGCTTAGAGGTTTGAAGTTGACTTTACTATCTCTAGTAAGACGTAAAGTTAGTCTTAGTACTTAGTACTGTAAAATAAATGGTTTAACTATATTGTTTCAAGTCCTCTTTGAAGAAGAGACTGATTTCACTAGCAATTACTAGGTGGTTAGAGTTCGGCACAATACCGTCGCTTCACCTATTTCTGTCAATACACGCTATGTGTATTCTCTTTCATGAAAGATATTTGCTTGTATAAATGCAGATGGTGTGTAACTATGAAATCAAAAAATGACTCTTAGTTCCTAACGAATTAATCGTTTGGCGACATTCGACACAATTTTTAAGGACTTAGGAATCAATGCATACATTAAACCTGGAAGTTATTTTTAGAAAACATTAATTTTTGAGTTTATTTTGAAAATTTCAAGATAACTAGGCTAAACCGATTGAAATTTTCAGAATATCTTATTTTCGTAGAATCCAAACAATCTCGTCAATCGTTTTCGCTTTATTAAAATTTAGGTAAAATTGTAGCAGTTAAATTTCTTCAAACAGAATCTAGAAACCAGATTTAATATTAAAATTTGTTTATGTTCGAAATAAATCTTAGTACACACGCGTAGTTCAGGCTGTGTGCTTACTGCGAGAATGTTTTATATCCTGCATCTTCCGAGAGCATCGAGTTCAAGAATGGACATTAGTCGTAAACTGTTCTGCTAGACAGCAGCTTATATTATGCACGTAAAACAAGTATCGGGATAAATTGTTTCCATAATATATGTATAGAATTAATAATCTTATAAAATAAAAGTGATAATAAAATTACCTTCCAGGGTATTCCAGGTGTAAGATCACCTTAACAGAAATGAGAGGAAAGCTAATGGACGTAAAGGGACAAATGTTCCAGAAAAAGTCTGTATATTCGCATTTAAATTATTTCAAATTTGGTGATAAATATTAGTTTTATGAATCATTGATACGTTTATTATGTTTCTATTTGATTTTTTTGTCTGTCTGTATATCCCGTTATAATTTAAGAAAGATAAGGGCAATTTTGTTGAAAATTCATGCGCGGTGGAATACGTGGTTGCGCACATTATAGCCTACTCGACAAGTTGAAAATTGTCTAAAATAGAGATACTGCTCTTAAAAACAAAATTATGTGCGATAGTTCATTGAATCCGGAATAACGCCTAGAAAATGTGCTAAAAGCGTGTATTAGCACATAAAAATTACAAAAGTTATAAACAATTAAAGATGAAAAAATTGGTATTTCGTTTTTTGCCAATATTTCATAAACTATTAATATTTAAGAGGCATTTCACAAAATCGCCCAATTAAAAATTAGATATTTTCTAATCGATGCGAGAGCTGGACGTACATCCATATAGTGTACCTAGTGCTGGTAAAATGAAAATAGTATTGATACTATTAATATTTTAATTATTACTACGCGGTACTAATTTTTGCACACGGACGTAGCGGATTTTATAGTATGTATTCTCTTTTATTTATTTTTCAAATAAAAAAATAAATAAATATTATTTAAGTGACTTATATTTGCATAACAATAGAATATAGTTATATTCTATGCCAATTTCTATAGGAAAATGTCATTTTTTGATAACAAAAAAACTCAGTTAATGTTTCGTTAATTTTCGTTGAAATAGGCATTTTGCTTAATTAGTTAGATATAGTTATAGATCTTTTAGGAAAAAAGTAATCCATTCGGGCACACTTGTTGGATGTTTTTGGTAATTTAATATTTTTTCAAATTGAGTTTTTTGGTTCTAGCAGTAGCAATACCTTTTGGAAAAATAGCTTCCTTGCGTATTTGCCGAAACTTGATTTCGGGGATCATTTATTATAAGAAATACAATTGATGACTAAAAACTCTGTTGCATTGAGGCAATATTTAAAAGGTTAAACTATCTAATGGTATCATTTAATTAAATAAAAGTAATATGAAAAATTAGGAGTTGGAAATTTTGATTTCTCGTCCAAAGTTGGTCTAAAGTGTGAACTTAATATATATCAGAAAAAGATTCAGAAAGAAGAGAAAATTTCCAATAAAAATCTCTGAGCTCCCTGAACTCTATCTCCATTTTTGTTATATTAGGAAATATAAAATATATTTCCTGATATGATAATCTATATCTATACATATAATAAGAGTTGAAAAGTGATTTATGTATGTAGAAGTTTTTTGAAAAATATAATGGGGTCGGTTAAAATATCGATAACAGTTTTAAATTGTGCGCTCATTTTTACAGGACGGTGTACATTTCAAATATAATCGTAACACTGTCCTTTTATTACTTTTTGTACATTACTTTGTAAGCTGTAACTTTTTTGGATAGGCAAGTAATTATAGGCATTTTTTGTTTATAAATAATATTTGATAAAATATACGTCTCATCTGGTTATCAGATCGGTGAATGACGACTGTCTCCTCTACTATATGGTTTTACCATATCTATAACTTCTTATATGAATTTGGCGACAATTTCTAGTGTCAGTTATGTTCGGGACTATGCATTTTGGGTTTTTTATATCGGTGACCGAAAACATTTTATTTATAAGAAAATAATACAGGTATTTTTTCAGTTTTTGTCAATTTCTCAGAAAGTATGCATCTAATCGATATTTTAGAAATTTTAGAACATTTAGAAAAGTGGATTAGGAAATATTTTTATTGCAAATCTTTTTCAATGAACAATATAAGCTTTTTAATGTAAGGCTATTATCTGTTTTATTAATAACAAACTACAAAGCCGTGTTATTTTTTAAAATCGATTTTTCACCAGATCTTCACGTTTTGAGGTCCTAGGAACCTTTTCCGACTATTTTCACGATGACGTCAGTATGTCCGTATGTATGAATGTGTGTGTATGTGTATTTGTGTATGTAAATATCTCATAACTTTTGAAGGGCTGGACCGATCGAAACTCGGTTAATGGCGTTCGATTGGATTCTGCTCAGCTTAGACTTCCTGAAAATTTGAATCAAGTCGGCCCAGGAGATTTTTAGAAATTTTGAAAAAACCTCAAAAAAATTTTCTGTACCAATTGAGTACAAAAACTAATCAGCTCTATTCCTCAATAAAAATTTGTCTAATGCATAAATTACATCAAAATTGTTTATCCGTTTGCGAGTAATCGTTGACGAAAAATTTTGAAAAAAGTGTTTTCTCGACATAACTTTGAAATTTTGCAATCAATCATTTTTTGATATTCTACGATATTTTAGTACTAAAAATCTACATCAAATCGAACTACATCGAATGGCGTTTTGAAATTCAAAATCGAACCTATTTACAAAAGTTACAGCTTTTTAAATATAAAATTTACGTTGTTTTTGGCAAACTTAATAGTTTTGAAATATTTTTCAGGCTAATACACTGATTGAGTTAAGAATCTTATCAGCTTTTCTCCTTTAAACACTGCGTCAATTTGAAATGTTTCAACCTATCGATTATTTAATTTAGCTAGAGCAACATTTCGGATCTCAAAAATTGAGTTGAATGCCATTAGAAAGATCACAATCGACCGTCGTTTCTAACATATACAGCATTTCAAAAATCAATATACTGCCATTTTTAACAAAATAGACATTTTAATTGAAATCTATGCTCACAGATTTTACTCTTTCGAGCTTAAAATGCCTTAATTTAGCGGAAAGTTTCAGGGATGGCCTGCAGAGGTCAACCGTTTACTTCTTTTTTTTATTTTCACTAAATAAAGGTGTTATTATTACCTCTTGATTACTTTTTCTATCATGTCGATATCTTACTCGTATTAGAAAATTAGATAATTTAAAGATTTATATCATTTTAAAAACTTAACCCTTTATAAGTTGAAGGCCCGTTTTGCGACATAAAAACCAAATGGCGAATTTACTGTTGTGTAAATTCGCCATTTGGTCAAGTCGCCAAATTTGAATCAAGTCGGCCCAGGAGATTTTTAGAAATTTTGAAAAAACCTCAAAAAAATTTTCTGTACCAATTGAGTACAAAAACTAATCAGCTCTATTCCTCAATAAAAATTTGTCTAATGCATAAATTACATCAAAATTGTTTATCCGTTTGCGAGTAATCGTTGACGAAAAATTTTGAAAAAAGTGTTTTCTCGACATAACTTTGAAATTTTGCAATCAATCATTTTTTGATATTCTACGATATTTTAGTACTAAAAATCTACATCAAATCGAACTACATCGAATGGCGTTTTGAAATTCAAAATCGAACCTATTTTCAAAAGTTACAGCTTTTTAAATATAAAATTTACGTTGTTTTTGGCAAACTTAATAGTTTTGAAATATTTTTCAGGCTAATACACTGATTGAGTTAAGAATCTTATCAGCTTTTCTCCTTTAAACACTGCGTCAATTTGAAATGTTTCAACCTATCGATTATTTAATTTAGCTAGAGCAACATTTCGGATCTCAAAAATTGAGTTGAATGCCATTAGAAAGATCACAATCGATCGTCGTTTCTAACATATACAGCATTTCAAAAATCAATATACTGCCATTTTTAACAAAATAGACATTTTAATTGAAATCTATGCTCACAGATTTTACTCTTTCGAGCTTAAAATACCTTAATTTAGCGGGAAGTTTCAGGGATGGCCTGCAGAGGTCAACCGTTTACTTCTTTTTTTTATTTTCACTAAATAAAGGTGTTATTATTACCTCTTGATTACTTTTTCTATCATGTCGATATCTTACTCGTATTAGAAAATTAGATAATTTAAAGATTTATATCATTTTAAAAACTTAACCCTTTATAAGTTGAAGGCCCGTTTTGCGACATAAAAACCAAATGGCGAATTTACACAACAGCCTACCATTAAGTGAATTTTTATAGGGAACATCTGTATATATAAAGAGTAATACCTAATTGGCTGACTGACTGACATATCAACGCACATCCTAAACCGCTGGACCGAGAAGGCTGAATTTTTTACAGGGTTTGTTCTTATGATATACACAAGCAATAAAAAGGATTTTTTGAAATTCATCCCCTAAGATGGTGAAATCGAGGGTGAAAGTTTGTATTTTACTGTATTTCTACGAATTCTAAATTATTTAAATTTAGTACTTATGTTTTTTAATAACTAAGAAATGCGTATTTTGGGATTTTTTTAATTTTCATCCCTTAAGGGGATGATAAGAACTGTTAAAATTGTTAGAATTTGATTGCAATAATTATAAAAAAGTAACTTCACGCCCGTATCGCCGAAGGGATAGGCAGAGGTACAAGTGCACCCACGATTAGCCGAAGATACTTGGTCCCACAAATGTGATAGGTGGCAAGCCTATCGCCAACCGGGCACTTTCCAATTTGGGCAACTTTGTGTTTATCAGAAAACTGAATAAAACATTTTTTTAAGTTCCCTGACCCGAGAATCGAACCCTAACAGGTTACCTTTTATGCCTATTCTCGAGGGAACTGCCATATTACGAATTCCACGCGGACGAAGTTGTGGGCAAAAGCTAGTACATATATTATACTGAATTACAACATTAAATCAATTATTTATCCTATAAACGAGGGATTTTTTGTAATTTCAAGTATTTTAAAAGCATTTAACATATTATATTATCAACATATAAAAATTCAAAACTTATTTTGCGCTTAACTACTAACAATCATTAGAATAAAAATATTTGTTTTTATTTGCATTATTACTCTAGAAAGATCAAGCACTAGTAATAAGGCATATTTGATATTTTATATACAAGTAGCACTGGTTTTAGTTATTTTTGTTTTTGTACTTTTTTATGCTTAAATGGGACATGATCTATAGCAGAACAAAACATCGGATCAGTCAATCAATATGGCAATAAGATCAATATGGCTTAAAACAAAATAAAGGAACTAGAGAACCTATTTTAGTACTTAGATTAATAGTAAACATACGGCTTTCATTGCTTTTATTGATTTAGAAAAAACGTTCTGTTATACCTTGGGGATGTTGGCAGAAGTGCTGACTATCATCCCCTATATGCCAGATAGGCAAAGTAGATAGTATATATACAAACCCGCTCTCGCGGGCGAGGCAGTCCGTCTCGATCAGTCATAAGCTTCAAAGCTAATATTCAATATCAGTACCAGTCGGCTCTCTCTATACAATATCTTACTATTTCTTTGTGTTATATTTTCTAGCAAGTAAAGTTTTCATTTTTTAAAAAGCAGTTTTCCATTTTCCGTATAATAAAATGGTGGCAGCGGTGGGATACGAAAATCCCCTACCCGAATACGTTTCCGAAAACTTTTAGAAATTGGTTATGCGAAAAGCTAATTATAAATAAACTATACTAGTTATTAAAAGTGCAGTGTTTTGGAGTGCAGTGAAACAACGTTTACCAACACCGTATCAAGGTATCACCAGTGACTCATCACCGTCTCATCACCGTCTTTGTGCTACATCCTATGATTAAAGTGAATATGATCGTTACAATTATCCTGCTGGCGTTGTCGTAAGTGCTAGACTATTTATACATATTTCCAGACAAGAACTCAGAGCATTACCATCTTTTTATATAAGTTAAATCAATTGTTATACTTTAAGTCCTGTTATCAGCAATCGTCTAGACCACACGTAGTTAAGATAAGCATTGTGTACAATACTTATAATTAAGAAAACGATTGCAAAATTTATAGGGCTGCTACTTTATATTTTACAAATTATTTTTGTACTAGTGTATTATTGTTTTTAAAATGGCCACAAAATCGGAAATAGAGGAAGCATCTGGTGTTACCAAAACCACCCCAACCACTCGGTCGGGTTCCTCAAACCCAACCGAACCTGGAGAAAAACTAGAACTTAGTATTCTGTTTAAATTTATTAAGCCCTTTGATGGGAACAGGGAAACTCTAAATCCTTTTATAACAAATTGTCAAAATGCTTTCTCGCTTGCTACAAAAACCCAAAAACCGATATTATTTAAATACATATTAAGCCAGTTAGAAGGTAAGGCGGAAGCCACTTGTAGCATAAAGGACTTCGAGTCCTTTGACCAATTCGTTGACTTTATGAAAAACTACTTCGGCGAAAGAAAACACTACGCGCATCTCCTGTCAGAGCTACAGGACTGTAAGCAAAACCCGACCGAACCAGTAAACCAATTCGCGCTCAGGGTGGAGACATGCTTGGCTAAACTTCTAACTGAAGTAAACATATCGGCTTCTAATAGAAAGAAAAAATCAGAACTAGTAGGTAGGGTAGCAGCTATGGAGGATTTAGCCCTCCACACCTTCTTGGTAGGGTTACATCCCAGACTAGCACAAATAGTTCGCTGCAGGGATCCAGACTCTCTTAACGCAGCTATAAGCTTTGCCGTGGCGGAAGAAAAAATTCTTCACAGCCTTCACAGGAGGACGCCCACAAACAACTGGAACGAGAGGCCTAAACTACCGCCATCTAGGCCTAACGACACTCGCCCACCAATTTGTAGGTATTGCAAGAATATAGGACATACTATCGAGAACTGTCGCAAACGGCAGTTCAATCACAATAAATACAAACAACAACAAAATTTAAATAACACGCACCCTCCTGTACCTCGACATTACGATCAGCCTGGTCCTAGCGCCCCTCGCAAAGTTTTTACTACACAATACGAAGAAGGAATCGACGAGACCGACCAATTCGATAATTTAAACGAGTAAAATTTCTCGGTCGGTGTCGCCCGAGAAATTATATCTATGAAATGAAAGTCGATACCAAATCCACTGAATCAAATACTAAATCTTATGCTGACGTCACAAAAAACATTTCTAAATCTCATAAATCCAACGTTGACAATACTAAACCGATTTCTAAGTCCACTGATTCCAACGTTGGTAATACTAAATCCACTGATTCCGACGTCAACGATACCAAATCTGTTTCTAAACCTAAACCACACTTTACCAAATCCACCAATAAACCTGTCAAATCTTCTACATCCGAGACCACTAAACTAACTACGGCCCAAACTACCAAACTACCTGAAGCGAATTCTGCATTACTAAATCGAAATACCCAAACGCCAAACACCACTCCACAGCACCTGAAAACAGAAAACAAAGAAATTAAAATACATAATAATACAGAAAAAAGGTACTTACCACATATAATCATAAAAACTCATCTAGCAGAACGCCCTTTATCACTACTAGTAGATACTGGCTCGTCAATCAGTCTAATAAAATTAAAATCATTATCATATATGCCAAATCTCACTGCCCGGATAATAAGAATAAAAGGCATAGATCCAGGAGACGAAACCACCCCAACATTGGGTAGTTTCCAAATGCATTTTAACTGTAACAAAGATCAGAATTATGAATATGAATTCCATGTAATTGAAAATATTGCACTAAATCATGACGGAATAATAGGCAATGACCTTTTAAAAAATTTAGAATGCCAGATAGATTATTGTAAAGGGACTTTAAAAATAAGGGACGAATTAATAAAGTTGGAATTTTGTGAACCAGTCTATACCATACCTCCACGCACTGAAACCGTGATTGAATGTACGGTGAAAAATCCGGACATCATTGTAGGCACAATTCTAGATCAACACATCTCCGACACTCTGCTCCTAGCAAATTGTATAGTTAAAGTCAAAGAAAACAAAAGAATTAACATTACGGTTGTCAACACTTCCGATGAACCGGCTACACTTCATCCTAACCTAAATCTTACCATCGAGCCCTTAGATAACAAAACTTACCCTTGCCACTCTCAAACACCTTATACAAGCACGTACAGTAGAACTCGTGAAGTCCTGAAACAATTAAGATTATCGCACCTCAATAAAGAGGAAACTAATGCTCTTTTAGACATTTGTACTAACTACTCTGACATCTTCTACTTACCAGACGACCAACTTACTTACACCCCGGCAACTGAACACAAAATCCGTACAAACACAGACGTCCCTATCCAAACGAAGTCCTACAGGTTCCCAGAATGCCATAAAAGGGAGGTAGAAAAACAAATTAATAAGATGCTAGAACAAGAAATCATTAAACCTTCTGACTCGCCATGGTCATCACCGATTTGGATAGTTCCCAAAAAAGCAGATGCGTCGGGAGAACGCAAATGGAGAATTGTCATAGACTATAGAAAGCTTAACGATGTCACCATAGGCGAAACCTACCCCATACCGCAAATCACAGAAATTTTAGATCAATTAGGGAAAAGCCAATATTTTACTACGTTAGATTTGACTTCCGGTTTCCATCAGATCCGTGTTTCAGAAGACGACGCTCCGAAAACCGCCTTCTCCGTACCTCAAGGACACTTTCAATTCACCCGAATGCCATTTGGGCTAAAAAATGCCCCTTAAACTTTCCAAAAACTCATGAACACATGTCTTTCAGGCCTACAAGGCTCACGCTGCTTCGTGTATCTCGACGATATCGTCGTCTACTCTCCTGACTTACAATCTCACATTCAAAACCTATCAGCCGTTTTCGAAAGGCTTCGTAACTATAACTTGAAACTTCAACCGGAAAAATGCGAGTTTTTGAGAAAAGAAGTCGCCTATCTGGGTCACCTTATCAACAAAGACGGCGTACAACCAAATCCAGAAAAGATTAAGGCTATAACACAATTTCCTATACCAAAATCGGCAAAAGACATAAAATCATTTCTGGGTTTAGTCTCGTATTACAGAAGATTCATTCCTGACTTTTCAAAACTAGCCAAACCTTTGACTGCATTACTAAAAAAGGACACACCTTTTAACTGGAAAAACGAACAACAATTGGCCTTTGAAAACCTGCAAAATAAACTAGTCACGTCCCCGATCCTAGCCTATCCCGATTTCTCTAAGCCTTTCATTCTTACCTGCGATGCCTCTAACTACGCTGTTTCCGCTATTCTCTCTCAAGGCCCTATAGGAAAGGATCTACCCATCGCCTATGCATCTCGTACATTAAACAAAGCAGAATGCAATTACAGTGTTACAGAGAAAGAGTGTTTAGCCATTGTCTTTGGAACAAAAGCCTTTCGTCCTTACATATATGGTCGCCGTTTTACTATAGTTACCGATCACAAACCACTCCAGTGGTTATTTAATTGTAAAGACCCAGGTTCGCGGTTAGTAAGATGGCGCCTTAAGCTAGAGGAGTTCGACTATGACATCGTTCATAAAAAGGGTAAAATTAATACCAATGCGGATGCCCTGTCCCGTTTTCCAGTGAATCCTATAAGTAACGAACCCGCACAAGACTCTTTGCTGCCAAACGTGGATGAACTTGACAACCCTTTAGAAGACTCTCTAATGGAACTACCATCACCGATCCCATTTGCCTTTGACGACCAAGACTTAATCACAAAAGACCCTCTACCAAATCCCGTACCAAGTCCTACGTCAAATCCTATGCCAAACTCTCTGCCAAACCCTACATCGAATGACAAACATCCTAACCTTGGCGGCGCTGAAAACGTTGAAAACCCGCCAAACCACATCACACTCGACGATTTAGGTTTACAACCTTCACCACAACTTATCGACTTAGGTCCATACTTACCAAGCCCTACTAGTTCAGACGTCAACATCGATTTTGAAAATCTAGAAATACCATCACCTTCTGAGAGTAACGCTGAAGCTAACACACACCTTAATTTAAATAATGACGATTATTCCAAATTCTTAAAAACAATGTCAAAAAAGGACGTCACCTTCAATACTACCCTAAAAGAACATAACGAAAACCTCCTTAAATCTCCGTGTGCCGTAATTATAATCCCTACCTCCTTAGACTTGGATGAAACCAACCCCTATGTTGCAGACATCTTATTAAACACTGAAAACCGCGATGAAATAATAAACTCTGAAAAAGAACTTCAGTCGTTTTTGAAAACTACATACGAAAACAAAATTACATATTTTATATTCACGAAAGTTCACCATTTTGATGAGTCGACGTACCCTGCAATATATGAAACATTGAAACAAATTCGTAACGAGATTGTAAAACTCGAAAACCTAACAGATATCGCGATAACAGATTTTAAAAATCCATTCGACAAACACTCCTACATAAAAATTTATAACATGCTCACCTACATCTTTCACAATACCAAAATTACAATACATATATACCTAAATAAAATAATTTACCCAACTCTATCTGAAATCGTTAAAATACTTCGGGAGAATCACGACATCCCAATTGCGGGACACCTAGGATCTACTCGTATGTATAACAGAATTAGGGACCTCTACTATTGGAAGGGTATGAGAGGTGACGTAGAAGATTACGTAAAGAAATGCAAACTATGCCAAGAGAATAAAGCGTTACGAAAGATTAACAGAGCTCCAATGGAAATCACTTCTACTTCAACTACTCCCTTTCAGCGTGTAGCACTCGACATCGTTGGGCCATTACCCGAATCCGGTTCCGCTAAATTCAAATATATCCTGACGGTCCAAGACGACCTTACTAAGTACTCTATAGCTTATCCCATTCGTAGCACTCTCGCCGAAGAAACAAGCGAGTGCCTAATTCATTTCATATCACTCTTCGGAATTCCCAAATCTATACTTACCGACCAAGGTACAAACTTCACTGCAGAACTTTTCAAGACCACGTGTCAATTTTTCAAAATAAAACAACTATGGTCCTCACCTTACCACCCTCAGACACAGGGCGCGTTAGAGCGCAGTCATTCAACCCTAAAGGAGTACCTAAAATCATTTGTGAATGAGAACCAGGATAATTGGCCTTCCTACGTATACACGGTTATGCTCACGTACAACACTACACCACACACCACGACAAAATTCACACCCTATGAACTGGTTTTTGGCCACAAACCCTTTATCCCAAATTCCCTATACGAAGGCGACTCTGGTACGACGTATACAGACTACATCAAGATGTTGCGTCATAAGCTCAGGTACACAAGAGCAAAGGCACTAGAAAACATCACACAATCAAAGAGTAATTCCAAATCGTACTATGACGCTAGAGCCAAACCACCTCCAAAATATAAAGTCGGTGACTACGTTTACCTTAGGAATCACTTAAGACTTAGGAAAGCATTGTCACCCGTGTGGAAAGGCCCTTACAAAATCATCAAGGTCAATAACAATCATACCGCCACTCTGCTTATAAATAGGCGCCACGTCACTCATCATTTTGACCAAATGAAACCGGCGAATGTCCCACCTATGTGATATTCCCAAATATACATCATACACCTACTATATACAATTTCCTTTTTTCTCTTATATACTTACAATTTTAGTTCATAAGTATACATTTTAATCTTTTATACTTTTACAAAATATAGTAGCTGTTAAGTTTTTATATACAAATCATACATAAATATCTTTATTTTTTTTTAATAATATTCCTTTAAATTATAATGTTAAAATAAGTAACATTTCGTCCATCCTATTTCAGCATCACCTCGATCGAAGCACAACCAGAATTTGTGCGACGTATGTCATCTAACTCCGGCATCTACTTCGACAAAGTAGGGAGACTTAAACTTATTACAGGTCAACTTAATGTTGTTACTTACATAGACATATCATATATAAAGACACATCTCACTAACATTAACGAAGTTATCGGAACCGTTAGGTTCATATGCCAAAAATCACACGATTATCCATGCGAAAACATTCTATCTCCACTTACAGTCAGATTTAACGACATGAAAAGAGAATACGATTCCATTTCCCATCTTATTACAAATCGTAGCAAAAGATCGGCTTGGTTCGGCATTGTAGGTACAGCCTTTAAACACATATTCGGCACGCTTGACGAAGACGATGCCCTTAAATATGACGCGGCTATCGAATCCATCCAAAGGGATGAGAAAAAACTCGCTCAGTTAATGAAAGAAAATATTTTAGTTACTACCTCTACTTTAGACTCTCTAAAACAGACCTTAAATACTCTAAGGGATAACGAAAATAAACTTAATAAAGCTCTAGATACGTTAGCGAATACTACGAACCAGCTCACTAACATTACAACTGGCTTGGTAACGGCCTCAAAAGCCCAAGCTCTATTCAGCAGCTTAGAAAGCTCAATGCTGGCTCTATCTTTTCAGTTAGAAGATTTAACTAACGCTATTATATTAACAAGCCAGAATATTCTCCATCCTAGTGTGATAACGCCAACTCAATTATACCAAGAACTGACAAACAACGACAGACATCTGCCTAGGGACACCAGAATTCCCCTACCCTTGGCCTTAGAAAATATTCACGTTATTTTAAATATATCAAATGTTGCTTCTTACTATTATAACAATAAGTTAGTATTTATATTACAAATCCCTCTAGTTGGTACCGAAGAATACTATTTATATCATAATATAGCTTTACCAACACCACACGATGATAACAAACCTAATGTATTTAGTCTTATAGTACCGTCTAGTACTTACACTGCTATATCTAAAGATAAGATAAGTTTCTGTAACCTAGGTAATTTAAGTAAATGTAAAAATATAAACTCTGAGTTCTTTCTCTGTGAAATATCGGTAGTGCTTAAAACAAGTGACAGCCCTACGTGTGAAAGTGAACTGCTGACCAAGACTGTGAAATCGATCCCGGCGTTGTGTGAAACCCAAACAATCGTTAGTGAACTCGACATTTGGGAACCGATACTAAATAATCAGTGGATTTTTGTGCAATCTCGTTCGAGTAAAGTTACAATTGACTGCGAGGCCTCAAGTTCAACCGAAATAATCGTTTTCGGCATAGGTATCTTGAGCATACCCCGAGGATGTCTAGTATATACCAAGAGCACCCGGCTCATTTCCGCCCGGAATATGATTAACTTCACTATTCCTACACCCCATCTAGATTTTAGCATTATTAATGACTCATGTTGCAAACTAGACATAGATCAAAAGTATACATATGGAAATGCATCCCCTATTTTACTCCAGAATATAAATCTTGATAGTTTTACGTTAAATAATAAAAATAATAAAATATTTTCAGAATTAAATAAAATCACTGAACAAAAACCACTAATTATAAGATATGGGACACATTTCTTCTCAATTTATACAATAATTGTAATCATATTAATTGCGTATGTCATTTTTAAATTTTATAATTGTTTCACGAAGTCAAAAGGTAGACTAAGATCCTATTTTGTAAAACCGACTGTTACTGATTCAGTACAGATGGATAACATTCAGAGCGAAGAGTCACCTATGCCTACTCCTAGGCTAAGGGAAATAGTATAACTTCCTGAAGTTCGGCTTCAACCCGGAACTTCAGTCTTCCGCGGGGGGTTGTTATACCTTGGGGATGTTGGCAGAAGTGCTGACTATCATCCCCTATATGCCAGATAGGCAAAGTAGATAGTATATATACAAACCCGCTCTCGCGGGCGAGGCAGTCCGTCTCGATCAGTCATAAGCTTCAAAGCTAATATTCAATATCAGTACCAGTCGGCTCTCTCTATACAATATCTTACTATTTCTTTGTGTTATATTTTCTAGCAAGTAAAGTTTTCATTTTTTAAAAAGCAGTTTTCCATTTTCCGTATAATAGTTCGATAAAGTAGATTGCGAGCACATGATGGTAACACTAAACACATAAGATTGGAGTAGTTCAATTCTATACAGACAGAACTATAGAATTGTATACAAACTCTACCAAAAACAGAGCACCATTATTGAAGTGTGCGAAGAAGGAAAACAGCAGTCATAAGACAAAGCGTAAGGCAGACGTATCCACTTTCACCAATAATTTTCAACACGTATATTGAACGTACAATCCGGAAAATAGGTGAGTCACAAAAAGTATGAGTTAAACTAAATGGTCAAGTATACGATTCAATAGATTCGCAGATGATATAGCAGCAATAGTAGAGAGCTCAATAACTACAAGAATAATTACGCTTATGAACTCAGTGTTCAATGAATTTAATCTAAAAATCAATATAAGGAAAACGAAAATGGGAGATCTGCATTTGCACGAGTTCTTGATGTGGACGATCAAGCCTTCACTGTTAGACCTTCTGCTGAATTCTCATCCGGACTATTACCTGGTAATAGTCCGTATGAGGACTATTACGCGCTTGATACAGCAGGCTACTACCTGATCCGTACCAAAATGCCGATTATGCCCCTATCATGGCCTACCTTACCAATATGTCGTCGCGTTTAACACCTTAGATCAGCAGATTGGGACGGGATGCGTTTTTTTTTGCGTCCAACATAGGGGGGTGGATTTGCTTCTCTTTGAATAATTCGAGTGTCATTGCTGAATCTACCGCTGATGTGGTGCTACAGGGCATGGAATTTTCATTCCGTTTTCTGCGGTACCGATATGTTGGTACCGCATACCGATACATTTTCCCTTTTTATTTACAATACAATACAATACAATACAAAAATTATCATAGAAGAGAACACTTGTCACCGCCGTCTTTTGGCTTAAAAGGTAGCCTAGACTGTGAGTTTGCACGTGTGGTCTTAGAACCCTTCCATGCGCGATGCTACATTTTTTTTTTCAGAATCTTAGACAGTATAAATTTTGGTTCAGGCTTAGAAACTGTCCTATGTGTACCTTCTGTGAGATAGAACTTAGGTTTAGGACGGCATCATGCTTTTTGGTGGCACAGAAAGTGGCATCACACACACACATACTCTAATACACGAGAAATTAAAAGATTCACTTACCTTTTGTTTATCATAGTCTGAATGGGCGGTGACGGCCTAATACAGGTATATTTTTACTTACTAGGTATGCCACTACAGTCTATTGTTAAAATGGTTTGTAACGAAATAAAATATTTTTAATTGTTTTTTTTAATCATAGTTTGGGCTCGTTACGAGTACTCTCAATACTCAGGCCAAGATTTAGCTCTTGGCCTGAGTATTGAGAGTTAACGAGACAATACAAAAATGCTTGTTGCTTCTGGGAGCACTAACGTGTAAGTATACATTTTAATTTATAAATTTTGAAATGAAATGAGAAATATTTATTTGCGAGAATATGGGTGTTACTAGTTATTGAAATAATCAAATTTACCGGCGTATTTTAACATGATATTGTGTGTAAATGTTTAAAAGTTCTCATATTCTATGTAGTTTGAGACTTTGTATACTACTTATTCGATCTCACTTGGAGTACTGTTCTCATCTCTGGGCCGGAGTTCTTCAGTACCAGCTTCTTTCTCTTGATCACATTCAGCATAGAACGGTTCGAATTAGTGACGAGTAGGCTATTTTGAAACGGGTTGACTCTTTGGCATTGCGCAGAGATGTTGGTTCACTCTGCGTCTTCTATCATATTTATCATGAGTGTTCCAACGAGTTATTTGGATTAATTCCTGCCGCTAAATTCCATCATCGGACATAGCGTCAAAATTTAAAGTTCGACCCTTACCATCTCGATATCTGGAAATCCACAACTATGCGTTTTTCTCGGCACTTTTTGCCTCGCACTTCTCTGTTGTGGATTCAATTACCGGCAGGGGTGTTTCCAAACAGATACGACTAGGAAGGCTTCAAGAAAAGAGCTTACTCATTCTCAAAAGGCCAGCAACGCAACTGCAAGACCTCTGGTATTGCGGATGTCCATAGGCGACAGTGATCACTTACCATCAGATGCACCTTCTGCCTGTTTGCTCCCTCTTCTACAAAAAAATAACTTATTTGCACATTTATAGATATTGTTGACATTAATAAATGTATTAAATTGAAATTTCATGAAATTATTTTTATTTACATTTAAATGCTGATTAGACAAATGCAACATTAACATCCTTGGTGCCTATATAACACGATTATAATTTACCATTAGCAAAGTCTACCTACTTGCTATTAAAATTTACAAGATCTCTGTAAATGGATTAAAAATAATTAGATAAAAATTACCATATCTAATGTTAGTCATTAAAATATTTCGTAAACATTGTCTAACTGGACCATACGGCAGCTAGACGTGCGTATACCTCTATGCATACTTGCAGTCAATGAACTGGCAGAGGTCAGGTGAAATTATCTTGTACGGACCGCCTTACGCGACATCTGACTCACAATGGCCGCATACTGTTTATCTTTTTTGATACTTGAATATTTTTGGAAACTGTACAGTATTGACATAAACTTGTAAAACATATCGAGTTTGTATCAGTGATTTAATTATATAATTTCGCTCGCAAGGACATTCGCGTGATTAAGTAAGTAGGTACACATAATTTATTTTTGTGTTATATCACACACCCCGTGCTTGGGAAAACTTGTAAAACTTTAAAAACAACAAAGAAAAATATCGACACGCATGATCCTGCGTGTCGATATATTTTTTTTTTGTTGTTTTGAAAGTTTTTCAGATAATTTTTGTTTAATAGAGAATAAGTTAAGTCAAATTAATGTAAGTACGTAAAATTCCCTTATTCTTTGTTAGCAACTGGCTACCCGCGGTATAATTTGCGTAGGTGCTGAATACGCTGGAAAACTGGGACAAAACGTAGCTTTCTACAAACGAAAGAACTTTCAAAATAGGTTGTGTAATTCCTGAAATTACTAACTACAAACAAACTTAGTAACTTTACCTACTACTAGTAATGTTAGTGTAGATTAATTTCTATTGCTTATTTTTCATTAATTTAAATGTTTGTAAAGTTACAATAATTTAAATTAATACAACCGGCTACGTGGAGTTGGACTCGCACATGAAGGGTCGTCTACTAGTTGTCGCTTTTAACTTTTTAATTTCAACTATCTAACTACGGTTCGTGAGATACCTTTACCGTCACCTGCTTGTTTCATGTACATCAATTGTAGAATCTGTCCAATGCGGCCAAATACGATTATTCCATACCAGATGTGATTACAAAAAACTGCATCCGAATCGGCACATCCGCGCCGGTCGGGAGTTATGATGCCGCAGACAAACACAAATATATATATATATATATATATATATATATATATATATATATATATATATATATATATATATATATATATATATATATATATATATATATATATATATATATATATATATATATATATATATATTTGTGTTTGAACTCTATGAAAAGATCCGGCGGAAGAAACTCAGCGGGCTTGTTTTTTTTTTAATTTAATGTACAGGAATGATTTTACATCACAAAACTTGTTTTTATAATTACAAAGTTTCATTTTTTGTTTAATCAAAATGTTTACAATTTGCAATGTTATTTTACCATTTACTAAATTTTGTTAAATTAAAATTTTAATGCAAATTTAACAAACTTATATTTCTATTAACATTTAATTTTGTCGACTAAAAAGTCTTTAATATTATAGCATGTTTTATCTAATAGCAAATCAAACATTTTTTTGCGAAATTTATTTTATTACTGATTGCGATTCGATTTAAAAAATAATAACCCTCGTGCAGTCGCGTTAAAACTATAAAACCTATATTTTTCTCACAATTAAGAAGAATCCAATAATACCTCTTGAGCTTAAATACAATAAGCCGTTTAGGCTAAAGAGCTTGCCAAAGAAATCTTTATTAATATCATAAATGCGAAAGTTTGAATGTTTCGATATGTGGATGGATGGATGCTTATTACTCACACCATCACGCCAAAACTACTGAACGGATTTGAATAAAATTTGGCACACAGGTAGATGATGACCTTTATGAGGATACTTTTTATCCCGGAAAAATGTGTTGTTCCCGCGGTATTCACCAAACACTTTTATAATGCAGCGGAATTCATGCTGGAGCTAGTCTTACATAACCAAGGAGGGTTAGCGCAGTTGTTGAAATAAACATAAAATATTACAGTATAATAAGATTTAGTTAGTGTATTTAATTTGTTTTAAGATTGCTAGGATCCAGCCTCAAGCCGTTCAATGACACTCGAGAGGGAGGGGTGAGAGGCTGCGACAGTGCATTCGACATCTCGCCCGCTATCGCTTCGAGATCTGTCCACACGTCCAAACGGATGTTATGAGAGTTGTTTGTTTTTATCTGTGTAAAATATTATTTTACTAAATTTTCTGGCTACATGCTAGTGACTACATTGCTTCATTGCTGTTGTTAGCGTATTCGATAATGTTGTGTTATTATTATTATTCGATAATAATGTTCGTGTTCAATCGAAATTTTATCAGGTTATTAATAATGATAATTACAAATAATAATTAATTGTAGTCAATTTGGAAATTGGGGATGAGACTAACTAACTGATTTGTTAAACGAACAACCGGTAATTATCTTAGAATGGGAAAAAAGCAGATGGCTCTTCCTGACTAAAAAGACAGCTATCGCTTCTAGGTATCGATAAAATTTTATCGGTGTGAACGGATGATATGTCAAATGAATAATTTTAAGGTAGCCCACCTTACCATTCAAATTGGAAGTCAAGTTACAAGCACTGACTCAATTGCGGCAGAAATATGATAATGCGTTATCATAATGCGACATAACTATACCATCCAGGAGTCGAGATCGTAATGATATCTTTAGCTAGTTTCAACATGTAGTAGAATTTAAAATTTGACAAACATTATATAACTGCAATAGTGATATGTGCACCGATTGTGTTTATATCTATATTGTCATTTAGCTTTCATTTTGTACGCTCAAAAAAGTATATAAAATGTCCAGCTAGTTATATAAAATTTACATAAAATAATATTTCACCATACTATAGTATACTATAACTGCTAGAGTTTTACGACTCCTTCTCTATGTGTTATTCACATATCTACTGGGGATCTGGGAAAAATATATATAAGCGTACACATGCGTATACTAGCGCGTAACTCCTTTGTTCATAAATGAATATACTAGGCATTAAAGGTGACAGGGCCGGCTACTCTCACGTAAGTTTACAAAAATGTAACTTAAATATAGCACCTCTATATAAATACAGATAATCGTCGCACATACCAAGCCTAGCGGTGGCTGCGTCGATAAACGTTGACTGCCCGCGCCATGTACATACTGGCCGCCCTCGCTTAACATGCGTTTGCGTTCATAAAATATTAACTGAACTCAAAAGTGTGAAGACGACTTAAGGAATGCGGTAGCTTCATATGCACCTATTATATTTGTATGTTTATAGATTCAAATATAGATTTTAATAGCAATTCTTGTCTGCTGTTGTTACCAAAATGTTTTTGCCTTTTCTACAGGATGCTATCGCGACAGGATAAAGAATCACAACGTAACATTCACATCTTTGGCATTGATAAACGGTGGATTATTTTCACCTGTTGGTCCGGGCTCTGCGGCCTACTGCCGTTCTAAAAATATACCTACTGCCGTTCTGCCACGCAAGAGGCGACCGATTAGCTATACGTGTCACTACCATCGTGACTACTAGGTAGTAGAGTTTTTTCTATAGTATAAGATAGCAAACAAGCAGATGGGTATCCTGATGGAAAGAGTCAACCATCGCCTATAGACACCAAAGTTGTTAATGGTGCGTTGCTATCTTGTGGCGTGGTCTAATGCCACATGCATAAGTTTACCGGCTACCTTACCCTCCAAACCGGAACACGACAGTGACAAGCACTAACGCTGTTGCGGCAGGAATAGGTAAGGTGGTGGTACCAGACCCAGGCGAGACAATGCAGAAGTCTACCACCTAGTAGCCACGATGGTAGTGTCTCATATAACCAATCGGTCGCCTTTTACGACCTACCTGGCAGAACGGCAGTTGGCCTATTCTTCAAGGGAGCCCGGGAACAACACGAGGAAAAAGAGTTTTGCAACGTCTCGCCTGGGTATTGGATACCACCGCCTTACCTTTTCCTGCTACAAAAGCGTCAATGCTCATCATTGTCGTGTTCCGTTTTGGAGGGTAAGGTAGCTGGTAGACTTATGCAAGTTGCATTTCCATCTCGCTACATGGATAACAACGCAACATTAACATCTTTGGTGCTTATGAGCGATGGTTTCTCTTTCCATCAGTAGAGCCATAACGTAGAGCCATGTTTGCTATCTATTAAAAAAACTGGAGACTATATTTTATGTAAAGATAAGCCATTGTTATTCAGTCACATGATATGCCTTGAAGTGATTCTCTTGACAAATCAAGCACATACAGTCCCCAGTAAGTTATGTTTTTCAGGCAAACCCATTTAGTGTAAATGATTCAACGTGGGATTCAAATTTTATGCGTCTTTGCCAAGACTAGTACCAATAAAACAATGAGTACGGCGAATTATCTATATACTAATACGTGAAACAAAACCTTTGCACCCCTTTTTAGACAATTACGCAAATGGCGAAGTATCAATTTTGACACAGTTAAAGTTTACTCCAGAAACCTAGTATTTTTAAATGAATAAAATTAAACATTACCTACTCTACATTTAGAGAGAGAGTTAGAGTACATTTAGTTTTTAGTATAAATGATAATATACACAAATACCTATCTATACACGATTTTCTGTACAACTAAAATCTGTTATCAAACTTAAAAAGATATTTCATTGTTTAATCTATAGAAGAATTTTGACCTCATAGCGAAGGCTAGTACTATTAAATAAATATCGTTATTGTGATACTAGGTGGTAGAGTATTCCGTAATGTCGTCAATTTTTATCATTGTTGTGTTTCGTTTTGAAAGTTAAGGCGGCTACCTTATGAATGCGGGAGGTGGCATCAACATCTCGCCATACAGATGGAAACGCACTATTAACATCTTTATTGTCTAAAAAATAGTCTATAGTCGACGATAACCTCCTTACACTAGTAGTCATCTGCTTGCTTGCAATCCTATGATGTAAAAAGTAAAAAATACGTGAGAGTATCGTTTTGTTGCCCTGATGATGCGTTAAAACGTGAAACCGTTTGATGTTAATAAATAAAATCTAAGTAAAACAACACATCTGCATGTCACAAAATATAAATACAATAATAACATGAAGTTTTACCAAATGCCGACGATATTCAGTGTTGAAAGTATAAAAAATAACGGCTTGTCAATGGGACTTTTCTTCAAATCGTGCCTTCTTTTTCAAAGGTGGTTAAAATAAAGATTACAATCGTAAGAATTGTCAAATCTTTTGCCATCAATTGTTACTCAAGAGTATTTACATAACGTGATGCACTGATTTCGTCAACGCAAGTTGGTAAACAATTATTACGTAAAGAGAAAGTTCCTTGAGTGACTGAACAGTGACTATGCCTAGTCTTAAGTAATATATAATTGTAATACTAAAACGCGAGTTACAGAAACTAACAGTATGAAACGTATGACTTTTAGATGTTAATATGTCTTTTATCAAATGGTGTAAAGTTAGCGCCCGAGTGAGTCTGCTAAGCACTGCGATAATAGACAACTTTATTAGACACTAGCTGTTGCCTGCGACTTCGTCCGCGCGGACTTCGTTTACTCCGCACTGCTCCTACCCTGTAGGTGATAGCGTGATAATATGTAGCCTATAAGTTGACCCGACCTGTTAGTAATATTCATGCAAAATTTGAAGTAAATCCATGCAGTACTTTTTGAGTTTACCCCGGACATACATACAGACATACAGACAAACAGACAGACAAACAGACAAACAGACAAAAGCTGCCCTAAAAAATATTTTTCAAGATTTTATATTACCACTTTGTTGCCGTGACTAACATGTATATTCATGCCAAATTTCAGCTTTTCAGGACGAAGGATCTCTAAGTTACACTACGGACGGACGGACAGACATAGTGAAAGGGTTCCTAGTTTAATTCGGAATCCTCAAAAAAACTTTAAGTCACGAAAAAACGTGGCTAAAGTGCGGTTAAGATAACACAGTACCATAAAATATATCTTTACTGCGTTTTTCTCTTTTTGATCTAGGTTTTTGAAGGATTAATCAACTACCTTACTACCAGGCGCCTCATAAAACGCGTGAGAAAGCAAAGTACAATAGTATATTGACTACTAATTAGATGATAGAGTTCTGCATAAAGGTTGCTACTAAACCAAGTCTGTCCTGTAGCAAACCTTTATCTATTCGAATTATGCTGGAGCCACACTTGCGTCTATGGTCCCGAAGTAATATATGCGCACTAAGGCACACGCAGTCCGGAATGTATGCGAAAATAGCCAATAACAGCCTGTCACATCTGCATTTATCGTGTCATTGCACGAAGCTTTGTGACGATAGAAGCAAGTGCGGCTCCAGCATTATAATATTGTGCAATCATGTTCCGCCTTGGAGCGTAAGATAACCAGTAAAGTTGTAAAAATACTATCCATGCCATTTTGATAGTACGGACAATAACATTTTTTTTAGTATGTATAGGCGATGGGTTGTCATTTTACCAAATTAATCATCTCCTTGCTTGCAGTTCTATGATGTGAAAAACGTTTTTTTTTGTAGGATGTTAGGGACGACCTTTCAAAAATCTAAACTATACATTTGGAACATGAATCTGAGCCATAAACGGTTGGAAATTTGTGTAGCTTTTTTTAAATTTTTGATGATTTTTTAAAATTAACTTTTGTATAATTTGATTTATTTAATTACTCTATGGTGTTTTTTTCTAAAACCATAAGTTTCTAAATATAGTATAATAATAAGGAAATACACAAAATTAGCAATGTTTATGCCGCGAAACTTAAATGGCTGGTTCCAGAGTATCATAGGTGCGACGAACTCGAGCAATGTATCCATACTTGTACTATTATGTATTCTGTGGCTTTACATAAAACTAAAAGTTAAAAAAAACATAATGAGCAAATTATGATTTTTAACCGCTAATGAATCGTATTTGACAAATAATCTACACTTTTTTTATTTCAATATTTATTTATTATTAGCTGACCCGGCAAACATTGTTCTGCATTTAAATACTCTTATTTTTTTCTATATTTTCTCATCTTCTAAAGCTTCCCTAGACTTCAACAATTAATTCAAAACCAAAATTAGCCAAATCGGTTCGGCCATTTTTGAGTTTTAGCGAGACTAACGAACAGCAATTGATTTTTATATACATAGAAGATTTTTCTTCTAAGACCTGGCCACCCAGTTACGCTGACAGTGGGCTCTCGTTTACTCCTATAGAAATATTATGCAGAGTGCGCCGACGCGTCGTCCTAGACGGATATATGCTTCTCATTTTGGTGTTGCCAGAGTCTTAAAAGCTGAAAAACTTTAAACTCTGGCTGAGCACTTTGCCCGCCTTTAAAATTCAGTGACACTGTAACAACCCGTAGGGTTAACTGTAAATTAGTAATCTATACAAATGCTAGCGAAATGTGTTGTTCTCGTGTTGATCCGGGCTCCCTTAGAAGAATATACTATTTGTTATTCTACCGTGTAGTTTATAAAAGGCAAATGATTGGCAATTATTGTTTCTACTATTGTGAATAGATGGTTTCGATGGAGTTCTGGATCGTCTCGCCTGGGTTTCGGTACCATCGCCGCCACAATAATGTCAAAGCTTGTCACTGTCATGTTTCGGTTTGGAGGGTAGGGTATCCGGTAAAATTATGCATACGATATTACCATACCTTTCACACGGATAGCAACGCACCATTTAAACCTGTAGCGATGTCTGTGGATGATGATTACCGTTAATATTTATAGGCGATTATTATTTCTTTTCATCAGGAGAGTCATCTGCTTGTTTATTATCTTCTCAACTAATATTATAAAGAAAGACATAATTTTTTGTTTGTTTGTTACAGTTTAACCCAAAAACTACTCGACTGATTTTAAAAATTCTCTCATTTCTAGAAAGCTACACTACCCAGAAGTGCATGTAGGTTACTTTTCAAGCAAAAGGAAGTTATGAGTTTGAGTCACGTTAGTAACAGCTATTATAACATTAAATGAAAATTACAAGCTGGCTGGAAAGTCTCTACTTAAGACTAACAAGTAAAAGTAATCTCCAGATATTAATGGAAACATAAATAAAAAATTTGGAATACACAAAACTGTACTCATTATAACATTTTTAAGCATTTAATTTTATGAGCGTCTACAGAAGTCTGGCAAAGTTCACGCGCTATATTGAAGTGATCGCGAATAAAAAGAGATGTGCCAACCGAAAATGTATATAAAAATAAACGGCAAAGGTTTTACGGAGTGAAATCTACGTGGAAATATCAACGTGGCTCGTGCTCTGATGACGAGTAGCTAGTGATGCAACCGTATATTTTCAGTCAGTATATCGATAAATTTAATACTTATTAAATTACATACGTATCATAAGTAAATAACGATAAAAACGAAATAAGTTACTTTAAAAAGTAATTAAAATCCAAGAATATATATTTAAACGATATACCTGCTAAATTAATGAATGATTACGCTTTATTGCGCACTAAAATTAACAAAACAAAGTATAAACACAAAGTTAGCATATATGTGTATTGTGTAGTTATATAGTAATAATAGGTTGGGGCAAAAGTATTTTGGTATTTTGAATGTATTATTAGTAATCCAACCTCTTTGGCTGAATTCTGAATGTAACTGGCTGGTTTTAATGCCATTAAAAATGTAACATTCTGTAGATGCAATAAATAAAATAAAAAACTAGTTCCCGCCAGTTTTCAATTGTTTTTGAAACAAGCAAAATGAACGTATGTGACAAAAAATTCGGTACATTTAAAAGTTTTATTGCAAAAAAGGTAAAAATGCGATGAAACCGCGAATGAAATTTATGCAGTTTACGGACCTAATGCGGTATCAATAAGAGTAGTATCACAAATGTGGTTTAAGCGTTTCCAGTCTGGAAATTTTAGTGTGAAAAATGAGGTTTGCTCTGGACGTCCAATCACAGATAAAATCAGTACCATCGTTGAGAAAGTGGAGCAAGATCGACATATTAGTAGCTACGACATTGCTGAAGAACTGGATGTTGATCATAAAATAGTTTTACGTCATTTACGAAAGTCTGGGTACAAGAAAAAAAATTGACATTTGGGTACCACATGATCTCATTGAGAAAAACTTAATGCAACTTGTTTCCATTTGCGATTCTTTGTCAAAACGTAAGAACTCCGAACCCTTTTTTAAGCAGTTGGTTACGTGTGATGAAAAATTGGTGACTAACGTTAAGAATGTGCGAAAAATATCATGATCGAAGCATGGACAAGCCCCACAGACCGTGGCAAAGCCCAGCCTGACTCGGAAAAAAGTGATGCTATGTGTATGATGGGATTGGAAAGTAATCGTCCACTATGAGCTTTTGCCACCGAGTAAAACTATCGATTTTGACCTCTACTGTTCAGCAACTGATGAGGCTAAAAAAAGTTATTGAGACAAAACCGACCGGAGCTGGTGAATAGGAAGGGCGTGGTGTTCCACCATAAGAACGTCAGACCGCACTCATCTATAGTCAAGCAGCAAAAATTGAGAGAGCTTGGCTGGGATTGTTGATGCATCCTCCGAATAGCCCTAACCTAACCTTGTTCCATCAGATTTACACCTGTTTCGGTCATTGCAGAACTCTTTAGGAGGCATAAAGCTAACCTCAAAAGAACACTGTGGACACTTCCTGTCAGATTTTTTAAATCAAAAATCTCAAAATTTCTACAAGAATGGGATCATGGCACTACCCACAAGATAGCAATAAGTCATCGATCAAAACGGCACACACATATTGTAAATAAATAAAAAATTATACCTAAAAAAATATTTTCCTTTGTATGAACAATACGAAAATACTTTTACCCCGACCATATGTATATACATACATACACACACATATGCTATATATACACATACATAACGTGTAAAGTTATATACCAGGATTAACGCCAGAACCACAATTATAAGTTTTAAATAACTCAAAAATTTGTTAAAGATTTAAGTCCACAATTGTTACTGGTTAAGTGACTGGTTAAATTCTGAAACGTCTTGCCTTAAGCATTAACGTCTGATCTTAGTACGTTTGTTGACGTAACTCCAGTACCTGTCGTGTTCTGCATGGATGGCAATTTGCCATTAATGTGTGTGTGTGTCAGTGCACCTATTGGTGTCTTTTTCAGGAGAGTCCTACATTTTTGCTGATCTAAGCCCAACAAAAGTAACCCTCTTCGCTCCCTATAAAAAATGCCAAAACTGCCACGAATGTTTCTAAATTTTCGGTAACATCGGCAAGAAAAGTGTAAATAGAGAAGGATATTTTTTATAACACTGTTTATTCTGAAAAAAAAGTTTAACTTTTTTACCGGCAAGTTTAGAATTTAGTTCGTGGGAGTTTTGGCAACTTTGGGAATATTGCCGGCAATTTCATCACTAGTCTGGATGCATGGTTAGTTAGCCTATTGATCATACGGTCTAGGTTAGGACCATGCGGTTCTGGTGTGATAATATTGATTTATATATTTACTTATGTAAATACATTGGCACCGCTAATATTTGTGTGCGTATCAAGAAATATACATCCATACAACGTATAAAAACACTTTAAAAAACAAACATACTTTTAAAAACATTTTATTTGAACGTCAAAAAAACGTTGTAAATAAACTTAATACTTTTTCCAAACGTTGCAATACGTTTTATTGATTACAAAACATTGATACGTTCTCATCACTAAAGTTAAGTTCTCTGTTGTTGCTTTTTTCCCATTTACGTGTTTCACGGCGACCGTTGCCTGAAACTTACACGTACCCGGAATATAAATGCTGTATAGTGCTGTCCTTTATCCACTTTCATTATTTAAAGCTTTCTCACTCACTCTGTTAAGGGATAAAAATGAGTATTACTGCGTTACGATTACAACGCAGAAGAAAACAAATCTGATTTTACACATTCAATATCAAGCTTTACCGTCGAGAACATACAGAATGAAATAAAAGTACAATACAAAATATTTATGTCTTTCTGTAATTGGCCGTGGAAAATGTTGTCTTTTTCAAACCAGTTGCATTCAAAATCCTCTATCTCTGTTAGCTAGCCGTTGTGTTGGCACCTCTAAAATCATCTGGACCAAGTAATACTATTACTTCAGTGGAGACCTTATGAAAATGTACAGACCTAATAACAATTTATATAATTCGTAACAACTATATTTAAATTCGTTTCTGAGTAAATATTTATTTAGAACACGAACCTCACGATGGCAATTTTTAGTAACGATTAATAAGCATGAGCATCATGCTTATTAATCGTTAGAGGGTAAGTAGAGTCTCTATTTGTTTATTCATGACTAGCGGTTTTTGCGACTTTGTCCACGTGAAAGAAATCTAAAATAAAAGTAGCCTAAGTTACTCCTTATTACATCAGCTACCTGCTAGTGAACTTCCCGTCAAAATCAGTTCAGCTGTTTCAGAGATTAGTAGGAACAAACAAACAGACAGACAAAAATTGTAAAAAAAAAAATGTTGTCTTGGTAGATGTACAATGTATACATTTAGGATGCATATGCATATAGGATATATATATATATATTAGACTGGGCCAAAAAAACCGACTATTTTTTTTTCTATCGATACTGTGAAAATATCATTCATGATGATAAAAAAAAATTATTAATATAAAAAAAATATTAATATATATATATATATATATATATATATATATATATATATATATATATATATATATATATATATATATATATATATTAATATGCATTTAGGATGAAAGTGGTTATTTTAATATTACAAACAGGCACTCCAATTTTATTAGTATGAATAGAAGGCTAGCGGAATAGATGGAAGCAGCTTCGCCCAGGGGTAACGTGTCAGCAATATATTATATCATACAAGCTTTGAAACAAACAATCAAACATTGTCTACTTTTTTTATATCATAAGATAGCAAACAAGCAGATGGGTCTCCTGATGGAAAGAGTCAACCATCGCCTATAGACATCAAAGATGTTAATGGTGCGTTGCTATCTTGTGGTGAGGTCTAGTGCCACATGCATAAGTTTACCGGCTACCTTACCCTCCAAACCGGATCAGACAGCGACAACCCCTGACGCTATTGCGGCAGGAATAGGTAAGGCGGTGGTACCAGACCCGGGCGAGACAATGCAGAACTCTACCACCTAGTAGCCACGATGGTAGTGTCTCATATAACCAATCGGTCGCCTTTTACGACCTGCCTGGCGGAACGGCAGTTGGTCTATTCTTCAAAGGAGGCCGGGACCGACACGGCGTAAACGTGTAAAACGGTTTTTGGAAAAAAGTAGCCTGTTAGACCTCGGGTCTTTAACCGTTTTCTTACAAAATTTAATCAAAATCCCTTCTGCGGTTAAGCTATAAAAGCGTGACAGACAGACTTTTGCATTTATAATATTTGTAAAGATCACGGATTAAACTGGATACGCCGTTCAAGGCAATTTCTTAGGTCGTCAGTATTGTTGGTATTTACACAGAGAAAAACTGAGTATGCTTACCCATGAAATAAAATCACTTCAGGGGTATTCCTTAAGCCTTAGCTTTTTATTCGTCACGATAAAATAGTACAGTGTGGCACATTTCTATTTTTTACGATATAATATATCTAAAAATGTGTGGCATTTACATACATTTGCTCATATGAGCGGCTACGCATTTTGAGCCCAGTATCGTGTCTATTAGTATTTTTGTGGTCTGTGGTATAGATACAGTATTTATTTACGATAAATTATTGTTATTCACTGCACGTAGTAAACTATTAACTGCCGTCGTATAGACTGATAGTTACTCTCATCAGTTCAGCTGGAAGTCAAGACCAACTACTCTTCTGCCAGGCAAGTCGTAAAAAGCGACTGATTGGCTATGCGAGTCACTACCATCGTGGCTACTAGGTGGTAGAGTTCAGCATTGTCTTGCTGGGTCTGGTACCAACGTCTTATCTGTTTTTGCGGCAATAGCGTCAGTGCTTGTCACTGTCGTGTTCCGGTTTGGAGGGTAAGGAAGTCGGTAAACTTATGCATGTGGCATTACACCTCGCCACAAGATAGCAACGCACCATTAACACCCTAGGTGCCTATAGCCGATGGTTGACTCTTTCCTTTAGGAGACCCATCTGCTTGTTACTATATTATGATATAAAAAATATAACTCATGTAGTGAGATTATTACGTTATTGATTACGTTTTTTTCCCTCAGCAGCTGGATGGTTTTTAAAAATTTTGCGATTTTAACCGAACTATTTGCCGCAATGAAAGCTTTCGTATGCACTACTCGAACTACTAATTCGGTATTCGTGTACGTTTCTTTTGAGCTTAGTTAACCTATGGAATAACCTTCCTAGCTCGGTTTTCACGATGTTTGAAGAGACGGACGGACAAAGAGACACTTCAGAAGCCGGTATCGTATTAAGATTAACCTCTTATGTTGCAAATGTCCATAGACAGTGACCTCTACTTAACATTAAGCCTACATGCTCATAAATCAGCTGATTTTCTAAAATAGATAACGATAAAATTTGGTATAAAAGCGACTTTTTATTCCAGAAAAAGAAACATTTTTCTAATCGGATTACAAAACATTAATCGCACAGCAGGCTGCATAAAAAGTTGCTTATTTAATGTTAAGGTATCATCATGCTGGTTCTTTTGCGGGTAGGCAGAGTAAACTAAACTTTAATATTCTAACCTCGATTCTTCAGTTTGTTATTTGGCGAGATGGAAGCAATCAATCCCCATCGCCGTATTTAACCGGGACCAGCAACTTTATGTGCTCATTCAGAGCACGGAATGTTAACAAACGACCACCAGATTTTAAGCTGCTACAGAATTATTATCATCCTCAAGAATATATCAATTGAATCACTGCTAGACATCTCGTTAAGGCAAGGGAAGGTTAATACTTGTCGCTAATATCGTTATGTGGTAGAGTTTTATAACAACTCGACCAGGTTTTGGTACTACCGTCCCTCCAATTCCAGCAGCAGTAGCGTTTTTATATTATAAGATAGCATATAAGCAGATAAGTCTCCTGATGAAAAGAGTCTACCATCGCCTATAGACACCAAATATGTTAATGGTGCGTTGCTATCTTGTGGCGAGGTCTAATGCCACATGCATAAGTTTACCGGCTACCTTACACTCAAAACCGGAACAAGTCAGTGACTAGCACTGACGCTATTGCAGCAATTTACAATTGCAATTGCGTCGGTGTTTGTCACTGTAGTGTTAGATATTTAAAATATATAAGATAGCAAATAAGCAGTTGGGTCTCCTGATAAAAAGAGTCAACCATCGCCTATAGACACCAAAGATGCTAATGGTACGTTGCTATCTTGTGGCGAGGTTTAATGCCACATGCATAAGTTTACCGGCTACCTTACACTCCAAACCGGAACACGTCAGTGACTAGCACTGACGCTATTATAGCAATTTACAATTGCAATTGCGTCGGTGTTTGTCACTGTTGTGTTCCGGTTGGAGGTTAAGATAATCGGTATAATCATAGATGTGACAATCTAACCCCACTACACGAATGAAAATGCATGGTTAGTTAGGTTAGCTAAAGGCGATGGTTATCTCTTACTATCAAGAGAGCTTGTATGCACTCTTATAAAATAAATAAAATAAAAAAATATCAGTAAATCATGGTAAACCGAAACGTTAATTACGTTTAGTTTACACTTAATTAAATACCACACCACCATCGGACCTTGTACACTGAGATTTTCTTGAAAATTTTAATCGATACGGAGCTCGATTAAACCTTTGATGCATGTTATCTATATAATATATAAAAATCAATCCCTATTTTCCATGGTCACGACATCGCGCATGAATGACAGGACCAATTTCGCTAGTTTTTTTTTGTTTGTAATTAACAGGAGACGGTTTTTATAAAAGAAAATTGGAAAATCGGAAAATTGGAAAATTTAAGAACACTTAACCACCGTGTAAAGTTTAATGTCCTTTCGTCTAGCTAGAAGGATAATCCCATATACTTATATAAATTACATGTCACGTTGTTTGTCCACTATGGATTCCTAATATGTATGGCAAAACAACGTTTGCCGGGTAAGATAGTTAACTTATACAAATTCAAAGTTTCAAGTAAACTCCTTTCATATACTCCTCCTTTATTACATCTTTTTAAAGGAGTAATCTTTCAAACTTCTTTGTAAGTGATCTCTCCATGCTTGACTAAATCAAAAATGCGAAAGTCTGTCTGTCACACGTCTGTCCGGGTACACTGGTTGTACCTCTACCTACCTTTTTGAGAATACGGGCGTGAAGATACTCGGAACAAAGTCAATCAGAAGTGGAGAAGAACAATAGAATTGACATTATACTGTCACAATGTTTGTGACAAAACAATAATTTGCTTAAATATTTTGTTTTAGGTCATTTGAAACAAATACAAATTGAAAACATTCACTTTGAATAAACTCCCAAACTCGAAAGGGAGCTAGCGCATTGCACTTAGTTCTCGAAAACGGGAATGCTAGGACATCGGCCGCTAACCGGTTAGAGAGCACTCCGATGTACTATTTGCACCTATGGATCTATTTAACAATGTTAAATAAAACACGAGAATAACCTTTGAGTAGATAACTAAATATTTTTGAAGAAAAGATTGGAATGCTATTTAATAATATAATTTAAACGCAGTAGAACTCTGACTACTTCCAATGTCGTATGTTTTTGGAAGCTGGAATCAAACCTTTATTAAATTTAAATGCGATCAATAGGGAAGTATAATCTCCCAAACAAAAAATAATTTTTCATATCGGATTTTTGAAGTGAAAACTTCTTTAGGCGCGTTGAGCGTTTTGGTAGAGGGTAAAATCTTCGGTTCGCGTCACCGACATGCTAATGATAATAGTATATCTATAGCTATGTTTTGCATATAGTTTTAATTACTCTCAACTTAATAGTTCCGTTTTCACTTCTATCGGCAGTCCCACGACTGCTACTGTTTTTTTTTATATCATTAGATGGCAAACAAGCAGATGGCTTTCTTGATGGAAAGGGAAACCATTGCTTATAGATAACAAAGATGTAGATTGTAGATGGTGTGTTGCTATCGTTTTGGCGTGGTCTTAATACTACTGTTCTCGTTTACCGGGTACCTTATCCTCCTAACCGATACAAAGCAGTAACAAGCACTGACGCTGTACCGGCAAGAATAGATAGCATAGGCATAGCCAAAAAAGGTGAAGTTAATTTTAAAAAATCCATTTTAAGCAAACTGGTTTATGTAACTTCAGCGATGCTATCGAAAAGAAAGACACTGATTTAATAAATGGTAATATTTACTAGTGCAGTATTATTTACTCGCGTTGTGTGAGAGATAGTAGTCGTTACTCCTGAAAATGCTTCGGTTTCAAAGTGAAACGTGCGTTGAGTGCATAAATTGTATGCTTTTGTGCTTACATGTGACGTGGGTGAAAATATAGTGGAGTCGGGTGGATAATTTTGCTGCTGGGGTCTCCTTTTTTATCCCGATGATCGGTAAGTTTTATCCTTTTATTAAACTAGCATCTTTCTTTTCGGTAGCATGTAAGAATTTGAAATTTTGCTGGACCGTTCGTCAATAGCGAACGATTGGTTATACCTGTCACTATTGTCGTGACCACGTTCATGTGGTCTGTGGTCGTGAATATTAGAGCTCTACAATATCTCGGCTGGGTATATGGTGCCACTTCCTTACATATTCCTGATGCAAAATAGCGTGAATGCTTGCCATTGTCGTCTTCCAGTTTAAAGGGTGACTTAGTCGCTAGACATATGCATGTGGCATTCCACTACACGGATAGCAACGCAAAACTAACAAACATCTTTCGTGTCTATGGGCGATAATTTCTATTTTTATCAGGAGAGCCGATCGCTTGTTTGCTTGTATCATATAAAAATACAAACATTTAATATTTATTTAAATGTTTGTATGCATTATGTCCATTCCCTTGCGAAGTAATCAGTGTAAACCAAACGTCAACATACGTTCCGGTTCATATTCACCAATTTGTGTTGCCGAGTTAGGTGTTAACACCGCATGGCTGCATTTTATGAACTTGATAACGACCATCACTTGTTTCTACTGATAATTTTTACTAGATGGCAGAATGCCACATTTCTAGCCGTTTTACCTACTTCTGTCGCAACCGCTACACAACCGTACCGTTAGTCCTTGTTACTGCTTTGTTCCGGTTTATATGGTAAGGTAGCCGGTAAACTTATGTGACAAACCATTCCGCTATCTGGATAGCAATGAGCTATTAACGTTTTTGGTGTCTATACGCTATGTTTGTCTCTTTCCATCTTGAGAGCAATCTGCTTGGTTCTTATACGTGGGTTATGGTTATGATATTAACAAATAGATAACTAAGACTTCATGGGAATCTGGATGATATTATTTAATTACATACTGCAGTTTCATCGTGAGTTTCTTTGCTATCATAACATTTCGTTAGGGGAAGAGCTTTATGATTTTCCTGAGGAACTTCGTTTTTTTATAAAGGGCAACGGGCTGCCACACTTCAAAGGGTGGTTTCCACTCACAGTAACTTATGTAAACCAGAATCAACAGCGGAGAATGTCCTGGTAACAACTGGTTTGTGAGTTCAAGGTGCCCTGGGTAAAAGCTAAGCTGTCTTGAAACCAGCAACGAAATCAATCAGAAGTATATATTAGATATGAGGAGGAGGATAAGTAAGTTCCATATATATACTGTCCAGTCGGGCCACCTGTCTCACCCTGAATAATTCTGTACTAGCCCTAACGCTATTTTATCAAAATGAGAGCTAGGTATGTCAGAAAGAGCGTGGAAGTAGAATTAACGCACACAAAATGATAACGTTACAAAAAATTAGTGGTGTAACACTCGTGGATTGCTTTCGTAATAACGAGGTGAGAGAGAGGAGAGGAGAGGATTGAAAGTGAGTATTGGATTAAAAATGAGAAAGGGCATGCTCCGTTAGTTCAGACATGTTGACAGAATGGCATATGAACGAATAATAAAACAGATATACAAAGCAAATGTGGATTGATGTTGGCACCAGGGGGACCAAGACTGACCTACTGTGATCAAATTGATTAGGAGTTGCCCGAAGGTGGTGTTAAGAGTCTTCAAACCCGCGTTTTAGCATAAGGAGAGTTAAGAATTTGCAGGAAGCAAGTCTGTCTGGACCGTAACATACGGCACTCAGTTCTTTCGAACTGCTGTGTAATGGATTTGGCGTGAAGATATATTATGCCAATTTCATGTGTGAAAAATATACCCAACCACGATCACAAGATCTTTACACCTTTTTAGGTCATTATTATTCGTTGAAAGTACAACTACATTAAAGCTCAAGCAATTATTTTAAAAAAAAATATTTCAGAATATAATTTAAAATAAAGTTTAATGTTCCTTTGGAATTTGACACCAGAAAAAGATTAAAGCAAAGGTATTATACCACTTAATATAAGCAAACGCATCGTATTTTTTCATATTTCTTTTTTCATTTGATTGCAGAATCAGAAACTGCAAAATAACAACCAAATCTACTTATAGTGAGAGATGATTCCCGGTAACGCAAGTTTAAAAAAAAGACGATATTGAGTCTAAAATGCTACGTAAAATGATTACAAATATCCACACTACGACATGCAATATTGTGTTAAATTCTCATTGAGTATTCATTGCTCATAATTTTTAATATATTAACCCAAGATAATTAACAAAAGGAGTCTAGTCTCGAGAGATTAAAGTTACTACACAGAAATTGCAAGGACTCATGAAGATTCATCATGTGTAATAAGTAACTAGTTGATAACGCTGCCCTGTCCCATTTAATATTTAATACCTCAGAAAACTATGCGGCAACTTTGATTGAGTGCACAAGAAAAATTGATTAATATTCGTACTTTATAGTACTCAATTTTACACGAAATTTTGTAAGAAAACGTGTCTTTTATCAGTCGACGAAAAAACTGAGATTGTCAGTTTGACTAAGGAGTCAGATAATATTGTTAGAATTGGATAATTTTGTATAATATTGTTAGAATTGGATAAATTGGATAAGTTAGAATCTTTTTAAACGTCCAAGCATCAATACTAAATTTTGCGAGTGTATGTAAGTTTATCCACGAATTTTTCAAAAATTTAACGCCATATCAAGGTAATTTTTCTTGATTTGAATCCGGTTTTTCCAATTTAAGAAGCAGTCTAAGTTTCATCAAAATCAGTTTAATAGTTTTCGAAGTATGATTAACTATACAAATAGATCAGTTACAGATATTACAAGTCGGTTAATTTCTTAAATTACTTTTTTTTTTTTATATATCATAAGATAGCAAACAAGCAGATGGGTCTCCTGATGGAAAGAGTCAACCATCGCCTATAGACACCAAAGATGTTAATGGTGCGTTGCTATCTTGTGGCGAGGTCTAATGCCACATGCATAAGTTTACCGGCTACCTTACCCTCCAAACCGGAACACGACAGCGACAAGCACTGACGCTATTGCGGCAGGAATAGGCAAGGCGGTGGTACCTGACCCGGGCGAGACAATGCAGAACTCTACCACCTAGTAGCCACGATGGTAGTGACTCGATAGCCATTCGGTCGCCTTTTACGACCTGCCTGGCAGAACGGCAGTTGGCCTATTCTACAAAGGAGGCCGGGACCAACACGGCGAAAATTTAACAAATAATTAATAATAACGCATGAATATGATAAATATGATTGCAGCACATGCAATTTTTTAAATCACAGGACAGCAATATAAGCAGTTGATGGAGTAGCAATACCTACATTCTAACACAACAAGAGCGTGACATTAAATTTAAAAGAATTAAAAGCAAACTAGCAAACAGCTCTCCTGATTTACAGAAATAATTATCAGCGCATTGCCAACCTTGTTACAGATGAATTCCCAATCGAAATAAGTAGCGAGAAAACTAGCATTATTGCCGTAGATAAAATTACCCAAGCGGCATGATGCAGAACTGACTTAGTAATCACGATGAAAGTAATATGGTTAGCAAATTGTATGTCATTTTTGAACTGCCATTTTTTTGGAAGAGGGGGAAAACGAGCAGGAGATACACCTGATGTTAAGTGATTACCGCCGCCCATGGACATCTTCATTACCAGAGGTCTTGAAGTTGCGTTGCCGACCTTTCAAAAATGAGTAAGCTCCTTTCTTGAAGGTCCCCATGTGGTACCTGTTTGGAAAAACCCCTGCTGGTAATTGATTCCACAAGAGAGTAGAACGAGGCAAAAAGTACTGGGAGAACCGCATGGTTGTGGATTTCCAGATATCGAGATGGTAAGGGTGGAATTTTAAATTTTGACGCGATGTCCGATGATGGAATTTAGCAGCAGGAATTAATCTAAATAACTCGTCAGAACACTCTCCATGCCTACATAGCTGCGTCATTCTAAAGAGTCAAGCCGTTTCGAAATAATCTGATCGTCAACGATTCGAACCGCTCGTTTTTGCGGTGAACGCGCCAAGCTGTGTCTTCTTGGGGTTAAATTTGACTAAGTTTTGATGACCCCTCTTCGAGACATCAGCAAGTTGATTCTCTACTTCAGACACAAGCTTCATTCGGCTCTCTTCAACGTGTTCCTGAGAAATACCGCTACGACCGGAGTATGTAGCATCGCCAATACTATCATCTGCATAGCAATGTATGTTACTAATACGCAACATATCATTGATATGGAGAAGAAAAAGTGTCGGTGATAGTACGCAGCCTTGTGGAACACCAGCATTGACAGGTTTAAGGTCGGAGCATGCACCGTCGCCTGCGACCTTGATGCTCCGATCGGCCAAAAAGCCTAGCCTAGCCGGAAAGCAGGGGTCTGCTCTTATTTCATCGTCCATTTAAGAGATATTCGGTTACAAGAATAGCCATTTTTTAAATAATTTGCTACTATTACTGATAATTACTAGAATTTTAAAAACGGCTTACCCATTTTTAAAAATATTTTTTATATCATATATCCTATGATATACAAGTAAAAAATCAGATGGCTCTCGTGATGGAAAAAGATAAACATAGCACGTCAATGTGCGAAATCAAAAATGTTAATATTGCGTAGCTACCCGAGAGACTAGTTGGTAATGCCAGACGTGTGAGTTTACCGATTACCTTACCTCCCAAACTAGAACAAGACAGAGACAAGCATTGACGATATCGTTACAGGTTCCATACAAAAGATTTTTCAAAATTACCAACTAATAAACACGATAGTAGCTACACGGTCGGCCAATTGTTCGCTTTTTACAAGCTGCCTGGCAGAATGCCAAATGGTCAATTCTTCAAAAGAAGGCCCCGTACAACACGGGTAGAAATATGTTACAAACTTTAAAAAAAACAACTAATAAATTGTAACTAATTGCAATTCTGCCTACCCCTCCGAAGATATGTGATTTTATTATAACTACAATGAAATCTCTTTTAAGTTTGATAACAGACTACATGTGTGTATAATATTATGTATGTCACATAAATTTAGTGTGTGTAATGCTCATTTTTATTAATTTAATTTATTACTAACGCATAATTTTTAAAAACTGTGCCAAATTTCATACTCTACCGTTTGCGCATTTGTCTTGAAAAGGGGCACGAAGCTTTTCCTTTTACGTATTAATATATAGATATCTCCACATCGCTAATAAGCAAAACTATTGGTTAAATTAAAACTCAAGAAAAAAGTATATAAAAAAGACATTTTTTACAATAATGCTTCAAATAATATGAAAACATTAACTCAGGAGTTCTAGAATCATACCTAATGTCGCAAAACATTTTTACGATTACATTTATGAGGGTGGTTCACTTTAAATAATGACCGGAATGGAAAGTAGACTATGCGTTAACCCGGTTCATAGGTCATAGTCCCGGGTCAGACGTAATTGATATACTGATAAGGAAGTCCTTGGCAACATACGTAATAACGGCAAAAGTATTTTTAATTAAGTTAAGATAATACACAGGTTAACTGATAAAAGGTAATACATTTTTTCCCGTGTTGGTCCGGGCTCCCATGAAGAATAGGCCAACTGCCGTTCTGCCAGGCAGGTCGTAAAAGGCGACTGATTGACGACATGTCACTAACATCGTGTCTATTAGGTGATAGATTTCCGCAATATTTCGCCGTGGTATATGAGTGCCACCGCCTTACCTATTCCTGCCGTAATAGCGTCAAATGTCAATATTTGTCATTGTCGTATTCCGGTTTGGAAGTTAGGGTAGCAGCTAGACTTATATATATGACAATGCCATCCCGCCACATGGATAGCAACGCACCATTAACATCATTAGTGTCTATGGCGATGGTTTCTCTTTCCATTAAGATAGCCATCTTCTTGTTTCCTATCTAATGAGATAAAAAAACATACTGAAAGAGGGAGGGTATTTAGTACTCGATTCTGATATCGAATATTTAAAAATAGGTACTTAAATTTTAACCTAATTTTCTTTGTTCACTCACTAGTTCATCAGTGGATGATCCACGATTGGCCATATCGTAAGAAAAAGATGATCATAAAATATTTTATAAAAAATCTAACTATATTAATAATTTGTTTATTGTCTTTGAATACGACATATGTTTATAAAAAATAGAAACGTTAGGAAATATTGAAAGTCCTTTCAACATGGTTTTCAGGTCATTACCAAATAACATACGGAAAGGGGAGCCGCTATTATGCATGTGGCATTAGACCTCGCCACAAGATAGCAACGCACCATTAACATCTTTGATGTCTATAGGCGATGGTTGACTCTTTCCATCAGGAGACCCATCTGCTTGTTTGCTATCTTATGATATAAAAAAAAAATAAAAAAAATAACACAAAACAAAAAGGTTGCAGCACCTTGTGTTGGTAGATAATGTAACTACGATAATCTATACTATCTATACTAATATTATAAATGCGAAAGTAACTCTGTCTGTCTGTCTGTCTGTCTGTCTGTCTGTTACGCTTTCACGGCCAAACCACTGAACCGATTTGGATAAAATTTGGTACAAATATAGTTTGAGACCCAAGAAAGGACATAGGATAGTTCTTATCCCGGAAATCCCACGGGAACGGGAAATATGCGGGATTTTATTTTAGAATTTTTTCCACGCGAACGAAGCCGCGGGCACAGCTAGTAACAAATAAGTTTGATGTAGTCGAGCGTTTAGTTAAACATATCGATAAACCTTTTCTTATCATTGATTTAATCAAGGCATATGTCAATGTACAATGAAAATTTTCATGAAATGTCACCACTTCATGAAATTCTCGAGCGATTTTGCGATCTGACCACGACATACTGTCTGTATAGGACACACCGTCCTTTACGCGCTATATAATATGTCGTGTAAAGGACAGGCCGAAAAAAATTAAGAAACCATGCCATAGTATATGCCAGTTGTACAGAACCAACCGTTTATTTTGCGCAGCATGTGGTGCATAATACATTACTAGTTTGTGTTTAATTAGTATAAGCTTTGTAGAGTATTAGCATAAATAAAATTATACAAAGTTAAGGTAAAAAAATTACCAAAAAAAAAATCCCACTCGTTATTCCAACGATTTCCATATCAGAATCATGATCAAAATCGGTTTTCGATAGACCGTCCCTTACACCACGCTGTATATATACTAGTGTGTAGAGTCGAACTTTTGAAATACGTGTGGAGAACCATCTCAGAAACTATAAGAGATTGTGAACTATTTTGGGGTCGATTTCAATGAAAATTTGTTAGACTTTTGAAAAATCTAATTTCATAGAATGAAACATTTTTAAATTGTATAATAATACTATCTAAATACGGTCACGATTCGCTGCAATATAGATTGTAGGCCCCAGTTCAGAGTAGAACGTTAGATTAACAACAAGGAAGAGAACTAGGGAGGTAGACCTGAGTACTACGATTTACTAACCTTTAAGACTATCACAAATTTCTTGGTCACCTTAACGACGTAAATAATGTTAACTGATATTCCTGAGGTACGAAGGTGTCCTCATGCTCTAATAAAAATAATTTTTACTAACAAATTCTGAATGGAAAATAAAATAGCGCTTTATTCAACTCAGAATCGAAACTTATGACTGTGGAACCTACACACTAAACCAGCGAGGTAATCTTTGGTTCTATCTTTAAAATTATTGAAACCACTGAATCTATAGATTACGACGAATCCAGGATCTCCTGCTTTAGAAGTTGGTTAAAAAACTGAAAATACCAAAATGCTTAGCATCTAAGGAGCTGGTTTATGACTGCATCAATTATGCCTAAGCATGTCCTAATTACAGTAATGGCGTTAGCATGAACCGTGAAGGGATGGGGTGGGATGGGAAGTTAACGTGCCCTGAAACACCGATGTATGGTGACCGGTAAATAAGCATTAATTATGTAAGTCATGTATCTGTTTTCACCAAAGACTTCTGACTAAAGTAGACATGTAAAGGCCCATAAAATATGTGTTTTAGAGAATTAAATATTATGAATCGATTTACACGAAGAAGGAGGTTCTTATTTCGTCAAAAATTATATTTTATTAGATATTTTTTTACTTTTGTTATACTCGTATTTTCGCAAATTATATTAAACGATTCTATACCAAGTGGAATTTTGCAGTGTGTTTTAATAATAAGCAAAAAGTTGCCAGTTTCCTTGTTATCATTTATATATACTTTTTGAAGCGTGTAACGAGAAACTCCACAGCCCTATTTTCAACCGACTACCCAAAAAGGTGAAGGTTTTAAAATTTTTTGTTACTGTAATTGGATTGTTAAAATTTGATTTAGAAAAATCTTTTTTTGACATTTGTTTGTTATTGTTGTAGTTTTGCTATAGTTATATTAATATTATTTCGTGTGATTCGAAACTTATGCAATATAAGTTTACACAGTTTGCACACACTAAAAGTTTTTTTTTCATATTATACTACACAAAATAGTAAGAATTGGAATTATTTCTAAAACCAGGTTTCCTTGAGCGGTATACTATTCATGTGGTCTGTGGGTATACTTTTCAAAGAATTGCGAATAGGCATCTTCTTACTTCGCATAAATAAAACGGGGCTATTGAGCTTAAGACAATTACAGCGTACTATTTTATTAATTTCTGCCAACCAAATCGTAATATTATTGTTTTAAACTGTCATACTCAAAATAATAATTTGGAACTAGTGACTTAAATGTGTGGTCTAATGATCTGAGATGAACAAGCTAAAACCAAAACCCAAAAGCAAAAACTGTCTATTTAGTTTTTGCTTTTGGGTTTTGGTTTTAGCACTCGTTAAGTTTGGTAGTATTTAAAAAGTTTTAAGCTATTGTTTACTATATTAATAAATAGTAACATATCGAATGGGCTTCTACTACCACCGGTTTGCCTCTTTTCCCGCAACGACATCATTGCTGTTTACCCTATCTGTCTCAAATGTATGTCACAAAATGGACACATATTGCCACGCAATATTGTAGTGTTTAATCAAACTATTCCGTCAAATTAATAAATATTATTAAAATAAAAATTGTTTGTCTAATTTAACGTTAAGATAAAATAAACGACGACACCGACAGCAAATTTTTACTCGCGTGCGAAATATCGCATGTCGCTTATCTTAGTGTGGCTAAACGCCGCTTAACCGAATTTTAACAACGACTTCCCCGAATTTAATTCTTACAAACCATATAATATATCTTACCTTAAAATTAATAAGCGTTTTTGGCGTTATAGAACGTCCATTAATTAACTGAAAGCTTTTAAAACAATAAAATTTTAATACCGGCAAAGAACTGTTATCAACGCCGCCAATAAACAATACCCAATGAGCTCATAAATGTTCTGCCGTTTAACTTACATATAGCTTTGATAGCCATATTACCTTAATGGATTTAATTTTGTAAAGTACACAGATTTTTGTTATGGTACTAATGTTAAATTGTTAAGATATTGTTTGTATAAATATTCGCATGTTTTAAAATGTACCTATTATGCCGGTAATTACTTTCATCGTGATTCTTCTTCTTGTTGCTTGTGCGAATAGTAATTATCAGTGAACTTGTCCGTGTGGAGGGTTATCGTCACGAAGTAAACAGGACACGCCTTACAAATATATTTTTAGACTGTCCCAAAAATACAGAGTTACAACTTAGAGTGCCTACCGATAGAATAAAGCCACTCCCGGGGTATTTTTTTAACATTGGCTTCTTATTAATAATTAATAGTATTGTTACGTACTTCGGGTTCGTAATTGTAAGAAAACACCACTTATATTAAACCGTGTATTTATAATACAAATACACATAACACAACACAACGTAATACTTAAATACTCTGAATAACACTAGTCACTCGCTGTACTAACGCTAAACTTAACCGATTACACAATAGAACACTTCTTCACACTGGTCACTTTCAAGTACCGCTCTCGATCGCTTTAAAAAATCTGTCTGTATTTGTCAACCATCTCTATTTATACCCAGGGTAAAGTGCTATCTGGATCCAAAAAAATCTAAATGTATCGGGAAACACAGAATCACTTCTTATCACTTCTTATTGTTAACAAGTGGTGACTCATAAATCCTAGTACACGCTACTTTCAACCTTATGCCATACACCACAAAGTCCATTATGGCATTGCTTAGGTCAACTATTTGTTTTCTTTTATTTCTAGATCTCTTCAGCGTTCCAACTCTACATGTTTCTAGATTATTCGTAACAGTATTATGGCATATTTCTAAACAAATAAATAAAATTGGAGTGTCTGTAATATTAAGATAATCGCGTTTTACAAAATGCATGTGGATGTTTTTTCTCGTGTTCGTCCCGGGCTCCTTTGAAGAATAGGCCAACTGCCGTTCTGCCAGGCAGGTCCTAAAAAGTGACCGATTGGCTGTACGAGTCACTGCCATCGTAGCTACTAGGTGGTAGAGTTCTGCATTGTCTCGCCCGTGTCTGGTACCACCGCCTTACCTATTCCTATTATATGAGTTTGGAGAGTAAGGTAGCCGGTAAACTTATGCATGTGACATTAGACTTCGCCACAAGATAGCATCGCACCATTAACACCTTTGGTGTCTATAGGCGACGCTTGACTCTTTCCATCAGGAGACCCATCTGCTTGTTTGTTATCTTATGATATATAAAACAATGTATACATGGTACATATACCAAAACAATATATTTTAAATTTTTAGTCTGTCTGTCTATCTGTCTATTTGTTCCGGCTAATCTCTGAAACTGCTGGACCGATTTTGATGGTACTTTCACCAGCTGATGTCAGTACTAGTAACTTAGTAGTAGTAGGAGTAACTTAGGCTACTTTTTTTAAACCCATGCGTATGAAGTCGCGGACACAGCTAGTATAATAAAATATCTACTAAGCGTTCCAACTGAGAATAGGACTGTCAGGATGACATATTGCTCCGCATTTTGCCAAAACTTTATAAGTTATGAGTAAGGTGTGCAAAAAAATTCTAACAAAAAAATACTGAAAAAATATATATTTTCATTTTAATTGCTATATTTTTTATTTAGATTTCCATCAGATCATGTTGCCATGTATTAAAATAAGGCGTAAAATAATCAACATGACTTTAATATATATATATATTAGGGTGGATCGAAATATTAGGGTGGATATATATATATATATATATATATATATATATATATATATATATATATATATATATATATATATATATATATATATATATATATATATATATATATATCACGAAAGTCACTTTCGTGATTTATCGCCGTGTTGACAAACTACAGTTTACTAACTTTAACTTGATTTTTATTTCATCTTTCAATAGGGTTTTTTAAATTCAAAACAATGCAAAATGCAAACGCCTGTGGCGGGAATTCGATCATAAACTAAACAATAAAATCTCTTTCCAGTTTGACAATAAATTTTAATCGTGAAGAAAACATTTATATATAACATCATGTATGTCACAAGAATGCATATTATTTAAAAATATTAGGTTTCTGCAGTCCTCCGCAACGTAAACTTTAACGGTGCCAAATTTCATATTCCACCTTTCGCGCAAATTACTTAAAAATGGGCCAAAGTTTTTCCTTCACGAATTAATATCGTTAAAGAGGCTTAAAGCGTAGGCACGTTGCTTACGACTAATTAGCACAACCGTTTATAATACCGTCAAGTAGAATAGCTGTGAAGTGCTATTGCAGTGTCACTTATGTACAATTTTAGATAAGGAACCAGTCAACGGAGCCATAATATGCGGTGCTCCTTCTTCTAGGTGTAGGACTAGGGTTGCCAGACGTCCTTTATTTTAAAGGACACCTTTTTTTTAAAAGTTGATTTGGCTCCCAATTTGTAATTTTCGATAAAGGACAATGCTTTGTCCTTTATTTTGGGAAAAATGAACACATGTATACGGTAAAGTAAAGCTTCAACTTATAATGCAAATAATTTTATCTTTATAGTAACCATAACAGCATTTTATTAAAAGTATTATGATAGCCTATATTTTAATCGTAAGTCCTTTATTCATTCTTATCAAATCTGGTAGAATATTAAACCGAAAAATTAAAGGCCGCCTAACAAACTTATGTACTTCATTTTTATATAACAAGAGGCTAACTTGTGGTGATGTCTAGTGAATGTGATGCAATTTACGGCGTTATAACTATTGACTTCCTTATTTCTATAATTTTTTATTAAAAGTAAAAACAGAAATAATTTCCAAGTTACGATACTCTCAGTGAAAGTATACAAGGTTAAATTATAGTAAGATGTCGTCATTGTAATTAAGCAAAGGAGGCGTCGGCAACCGGAGGGTTGCGCCTCCAAGATCGTTCTCAGATCTAATTTCCATGCAAATTAGGGTAGAATGTGTTATATCTCCGACGATGTTAGCAGCCCTGTGTAGTACGATGTAAGTATTGTTCCACCATCGGAGGTTATTATTTAATCTTGCGTATTACGTGCCAAATTATACTCTATTTATAAATAAAAACATCTCCCATATTCGTCCAGGCTCCTTTGAAGAATAGTCTAACTGCTGTTCTTCCAGGCTTCTTCTTCTAAAGGCGACCGATTGTCCTATAGCCAATCGGTCACCTTTTACGCGCGAGAGTCACTACTGTCGTGGCTACTAGGTAAAGGGAGAATTGTAGAGTTCTGCTTTGTCTCGACCGGGTCTGATACCACCACCTTACTTATTCCTGCCGTAATAGCGTCAGTGATTGTCACTGTCGTCTTCCAGTTTGGAGGGTAAGTTAGCCGGTAAACTTATGCATGTGACATTAGACGCCGCCACAAGATAAGAACGCACCATTAATATCTTTCCATCAGGAGACTCATCTGCTTGTTTACTGTCTTATGGTATGATAAAAATGTGATAATAATGACGTTGGAATAATTATTATAATAAGTTATTATAACAAGGATAGATCTAACCTCAAAGTAAACAATTTGCTGGTGATATGAGGTATAGTCATCGACACTTATACATAGAAATACGTAGGTATATAAATACTGGAATATATTTAAGAAACATCAAAACCCCCGTGTTGGTTCTGGGCTCCTTTGTAGAATAGACCAACTGCCTTTCTGCCAGACAGGTCGTAAAAGGCGACTGATTAGCTATGCGAATCACTACCATCGTGGCTATTAGGTGGTAGAGTTCTGATTAACATCTTTGTTGTCGTAGACGATGGTTGACTCTTTCCATCAGGAGACCCATCTGCTTGTTTGCTATCTTATGATATAAAAAAAAAACAGAAATAAAAGCATATATTAATCTGATCATACTAATGCCTGTCACTTTTCGGTAATTCAACCTGGGTACCATTTTAGTAGTCAGGGTCGTTAATCACTTGACCAACCGGGTGGTCTATTGAACAATTTAATGTTATTCGTACAAGTACTGAAAAGTGTTTTTGAAAACTAAATGTTTTTCAACACTTCCTTCCGTCTGGATCTAATAGACCATCTGTTTACATGATTTCTGCTCGTAACTACCAGGTAAAATTTCAGATGACTTCCCCAGGTCAATACAACACCGCTTTCCCTAAATCTGTAATGTTAACATTGATTAGCGACGCTGTGTCGCAGTACAACATTTCCTAGTTGAGTCTAGTTTTTTTTCTCATAGGAGTCAATCATAATATTTGACACCAAAGATGTTAATAATGTGTTAAATGAAGATAACCAGTAAACAAATGCATTACTGACGGATCAATAATGCATTTGTTTACTGGATATCTTCACTTCAAAACCGAAACAAAACAATGGCTGCTATTGCGACCAACACGGGAGAAAGTTAAATCAACAATACTCTAGATATGAGTGTCACTATCAGTTTTTTGTGCATAAGCCAAAGTTGACAACCTCAGCGCGACCGCCGAGCGTAGGTATAAAAAGTGAAGTAGATACTTGAAATTGACTTTTGTACTTATTTGTTTTGTGGTGGGGCTCCGTTGACTAGCCCTTACCTAAAATTGTGACACTTAAAACTTACACTTGTAAGTACTTAACGTTAATACAAACGTTCGTGCTTGCCGTAATCATCTTACGATTTACGGTCCTTTAAGAATAGTGATAATAACTTCTTAAAAATATTTCTTGACAACTGACCGATATCAATACTTCAAAATGTTTATATCATGAGTAGGTCGTTAAAACGACATCTGCCGGGCAACGCACGTGCTGCGAACACCTTTTGTCTACATAACGTCTGTGCATACTTTTTTAATCGAACTATTTTTAACTAGCACAGTTTTATTTTTACGTTTTTTTAAATGGAACGCAAAAGAAGCACGCATCTGCGTATCAAACTGTCTATATTTTTTTTAGGTATACTAAGATAGCAAACAAACAGATGGCTCTCTTGGTGGAAAGGGACAATCATTGCCAATTAATAGATACCAAAGATTTTACAGGATTTAGACTTACCACCTGTCACATTGGGGGACAGTATCTTCGGCTAATTATGAGTGCACTCGTCGTTCCTTTGCCTATCTCTTCGGAGATACAGGTGTGAAGGTACTTTATTCAAAACTTAGACAACTTCTTCACGTATTAACGATTATACCGCCCCTTTGGTTACGCGACCCTGAGAACGCGATCAGCGGGCTCGGGTTCGATCCCCGACGGGGACAAGCATTTGTGTGAGGAGCATAAATGTTTGTTTTTCCGGATTTGGGTGTTTATTAAATATATTCTTGTAATTATATATGTATTTCTATGTATTAGTATCGTTGGCTAACACCCATATCACAAGCAAATAATTTGCTTACTTTGGGCTTAGATCAGTAAGTGTAATTTGTCCCGTGAATATTTATTTATTAAAAAAAAAAAATAACAAAGGGTCATGCTACATTGCCGTAAGCATCTTCTTCTCTCCGTGTTGGTTCAGGATCTCTTTGAAGAATAGACCAACTGACGTGCTGCCAGGCAGGCCGTAAGAGGCGAACGGTTGGATATACGGGACACTGCCATCATGACAACAAGTGGTTCCACAACGTCTCGCTCGGGTATATCATACCACGGCCTTAACTATTCCTGTCGCGATAGCGTCAGTGTTTGTCGCTGTCGTGTTCCAGTTTGGAGGGTAAGGTACGAAATACCCGAGCGAGACAATGCGAACTCTACCACGTAGTAGCCACGATGGTAATGACTCGCATAGCCAATCAGTCGCCTTTTACGAACTGCCTGGAAGAACGTCTGATGGTCTATTCTTCAAAGGGGGCCCTGACCTCCGAGTAATTTTGAATAGGAAACAGTCTCGTGACATACTGAAGCTGGTACCGGTAAATTGATAAATACAGACATCCGAATGTCCACGAAACATGTTTTAAAATTTCTTTTATTATTTTATTAGTTAGTAGTTTTATTAAAATTTTGCTACAACAATAGCAATTCATTTCATTCGTTTCATGTATTTCACTCGTTTCATTTGTTTCATAAGTTTCATTCATCTCATTCGTTTCATTCGTTTCGTTCGTTTCATTCGGTTCATGCGTTTATTTGTTTATTTGTTCATTCGCTTCATTCATTTCATTCAATTCATCCATTTCATTCAATTCATACATTTAATTTCATTTAATATCTTTGATGTATATAGTTGTCTCTTTACGTCACACAGTGTATCGCGTGGAACATGCTAGGTGGACAATATTATTTTATGTTATATAACGATGCTCTTACTTATTTCAAATATGGGTAGTCATGTTTTTGTAATAAAAAACGAAAAAAATTATGATAGCAAAAAAATATTTTCAAAAATAATATATGAGCAACAATTAACTTAGCGAGTACTATGAATGCTGTAAATTGCATGCAGTTCAGATCGAATAAGTATCAAGAGGTATGTACAATATAAATCTAAATACATAAAATTACAAATAGTAACAAAACAATCATAGGTTTATTTACAATAAAAGAAAATATATGCATGAAAACTAAAACTAAGCAGCAAAGATAATATTTCATAACGTAACCTAATAATCATCATCAGAGTCTTCTGATGAATCGTTTACTGTGTAATCGTCATCATTTTGTGGAACTGTGCGATAATATGATGACGTTTCCAGTCTTGATTCTACTATACTAGGGCTTAAAATTAACTTTAAAACCTCTGAACATATTTTTTCCGGCTTTTTTTGGGGAATCTCTCGAAGGCTATTGATCAAGGGATCAGATGTTATAACCAACATTGACAGCAAGTCTCTGTTCGTGGCAACACGCGAGCACTTGCGGGTGTTGTACTCCCTAAATCTGCGGCAATCTTTATTACGTGCTTCCTGAGCCTCTTCGGAAAGCTGCCCAATTGGAAGCAATGCAGCTTTGATGACCTCTGTACTATGAATTAATATTTTATGTACAGTAGCAGGCATACAGTACCACGAATAGAGACTTAGATAATGTCTTCTGGTTTCAAGACAAAATTTATTAAATTCAACTAAGTTTATCTCGAATCCAGAAGACAAAGTCCTCAATATTACATCGAACTGTTTGATGATTTCAACATCCAATCCCGTGATCTGAGCACTCATCTCAGCATTCTTAAAAAACCGACGAGCCGTGTTTCCATCGTTTGAAGAACCAAATCCTGGCTTTGGTTTATCTACAATAAGTCCCATCTCGTTCTTAAATTTTAACTTAATTTCGTCGGAACGAACCTTGATATCTGCTTTGTCTTCGTTGCTTCTAGCCTGCCATTTCTTAATATTCAACTTGTAGCTGATATGTAAAAGGCATTCGAAGCAACGAATCCAAGCATGAAGTGTAGATAAACCAAAGCCAAAATGATCTTGGTTGCTGTTGAAGTTCGCGGGTTCATCATTCATCGTCTTGGGGGTGGCGCCACAGATGAAACACTTTTGAGTTGAACGAGTTTCCGTTAAAGCGTTGCATACCTTTCCGTCTGTCATTGTCAGCAAAAGTTCGTGTTTCACAGAGATTTGAGAATCACCAAAGTCGATACGTGTTGGAAAAAGAGCGTTAACTTCTTCCAACAATCTATTTGTCTCCGTTAACGTGAAGTCATTCGTTTCTTTAGCAAATATTAATTTGATTGGGCGACAATACAATGTTGATGAAGACCGAGGATTTTGCCAAACAATTTTGGCCCCATCATATAATCTAAGGGGAACTAAAGAAAATACGAAAAGAAATTCGTCCGTATCTTCAGTGTTCTCAAATCTCTGTTTGTATGTGCTGTGCCCAGAACTTCCATCACATCCCCATTTACTTACAAGTGTAAAAGACGAACTTGTTGCGAGGACACTGCTGATAACTTCATGCTGTGCTAATACTAAACGTTCCACTGTTTTGTTTAATAATGCTTGCAAATTTATTTCAGCACGTGTTTCTGTTACAGCAATGTGCTCCTGTGCAGGATAACAGGCCTGTTTAGATTTTGTCAAACTATAATATGATGGAAACACATTATGTCCTGCCTTCATAGACCACTTTCTTGTTTGTTTGTACGCATGTGTTGTTGACTTAGAATCTATATAGTAAGCTAACGCTTCGTCACTACTTAACTGCCTAGGATTAACATTACTGGTATCCTTAGACTTAACATTAATAACTGAGCTTTCACTAATGTCTCTAATTACGCTGGCAATTTTCCGTTGTCCTGCTGAACGCGCAGCAATTTCGGCAGCTGTCACCAATTCACTGACACTTCGCGATTCTACGAGATCCACGACTCGACGTTTTTTGGTTTTAAACGACGATTCTTCGAATTCTTTGCGAGGCCTTCCTGCTGAAATCACAGCCTCACTCGAAGTTGATGGTTGTGGCTCAAAAGAACTCACAGTAAACTGTATATCTTCTTCATCCAGCCAGGTCTTATTTTTAATTAAAAAACGCTCCTTCGATTTTCCTGAAGCCAACCATTTGACACCAATTTTATTGGAAAAGTTGGATATCTTCAACTTTATTTCTTTTTGGCTACATTCAGTAATGTTACCAAAGTGAAATTTTGAAGAAAGGTACTCATATATACCCGAGTTCTTTTCATTTTTTGTGGGTTTCAACCACTCTTCAAAAAATTCTACCCTAGAAATAGAGTATAAGCGTTCTGAAAAAAAAAAGAAAAGAATATGTTGTACTGAAGTGTGCTAAACAATTTGTGTATTTTTATGAAGAATAAAGTATTTCCTATGATATATCAAAGAACTAGCCCGGATAAAGGTGAATGTCTGCAAAATTAACTCTTTAAAACTATTCTTTCATAAAAAAAATACGTTAAAATATATAAGCTATGTTAAAATTATACCTAAAATTCATTTGAACAGATTCAGATTTTAAAAAAGGTTTTTTAAATAATAGGACTTACCCTCCGTGTTGATATCCATCACAGACACTCAAAATATTAACTATAAGCCACTATGGATGTGTACGAAAGTGTCACTAAACTGCAACTGATTGACTGTAACGATTTCATTAAACTCAATACCTGACTTCTAACCACTATTCCTTATCAGTTAAGCATTTGACAAACAACCGATTCTTGGAATCTGGAGATTAGGGGTGTTGTTTACGTTTTGCAATTAAGATTTCCTGGAAATGATAACATGAATTTTGTCCACCTAGCATGTTCTAGGCGAAATACTGTGCGTCAGGAGAGGCATCTGCTTGTTTGCTATCTAATGATAAAAAATCACCAAATTTAAATGAAAACGGAAAAATGCGAAGTATAATGATTATACAAATTAGAATTTTCAAAATCGATGCATAACTGACTGAGATCTGAGGTAAGAAACAAAAAAGTACAACCGAATTTGGTAACCCCTCCATTTTGAGAAGTTGATTGAATCCTTAAAATACACGTCTACACATACGCACGCACACACACAAACACACACACACACACACACACACACACACACACACACACACAAACCTTAACAAATACTGTACTAGTAGCAGAATTTACAACATTCACTCATTCACACAAGTATTATTAAGATTAATAAATATGTAAAACAAAGTATTATCAAATCATTATTTAATCTTCAAAGTTATACGTTAAAGAGGGTGAGAAACAAAAAATATAAATATCGTAATTGAACTGAGCATCTTATTCAGGTCTCGCCTGAATCTATATTTAGGATAGTAATTACCCTGACCCCTTACATACATTTTTCTAATAATGTTAGTAGAGTTATGATGAAGAAATTTTGCCATATTTTGTGCACCTAACTTGACACTATTTTATCATGATATATCAACTGAGATTTTAATACCTATAGAGGAATATACCTATACGTATATTCCTCTATGCTAATATTATGAAGACAGAATATTTGTTTGTAATGGATAAATTTTAAAATGATTACAATATGTATTTATTTTACCTTTAGAAAACTGTATTAACAGATAGTAACAAAGACGTTTTATTTAAGAAAACTAATTTTTATTTTTGAGGACGTTATATTACGTACTGGCTGTTGTCTGCGACTTCGTCCGCGCGGATTTCGTTTACTTCGCACAGCTCCTCCCCCGTAGGTGATAGCGTGATAATATGTAGTTTATATGTTGCCCGACCTGTTAGTAATATTCATGAAAAAAGTAAATCCATTTACTACTTTTTGAGTTTACCCCGGACATACAGACAAACAGACAAAAATTCTATAAACTATATTTTTGGCTTCGATATCGATTGTAGATCATGCCTCAAGTATTCTTTTAAAAAAACATTCAATGTACAGTTTTGACTTTCTTACGATTTTATTATATGTATATATTATTACGATTTTATTATATGTATATATTTCTTACGATTTTATTATATGTATATAGGTACATGCATATAATATGTATATTTAAATTTTAATTTTAATATGTTTGTATTATTATGTTTTTTGTTTTGTTTATGTGTGAGAGCAGAATTGTTATGTATAGATATAGCATATACCTATGTACAGTCTTAAGTTATTGTAAGTGTAATAGTACATATTTTACGGATATCCTACTCTACCTTAAACTGTTGTTCTTACCAACAAAGGTTGTCTGGTAGAGATCGCTCTTTGGCGATAAGACCGCCTTTGTGTACTTTCTTTAAATTGTCTTTAAATTATTTGTACTAAGCATGTATTTTTACTGTAATTATGTGTACAATAAAGAGTTATCATTCATTCATTCATATGTATTTATACATACTCGTATAAACACAAACATATCAGGAGAGTCATTTACGGCTTTCCTGATGTAAAGAGAAACCATCGCCTGCAGATACTAAATCCTACTAATATTATAAATGCTAAAGTTTGTGAGTATGTATGTATGGACGTTTGTTACTCTTTCATGCAAATACTACTGAACCGATTACGATGAAATTTGGTATGTAGATAGCTGAAGACCCGGAATAATAGATAGGCTATTTTTTATCACGGAAAGGTTAGGTGATCCCATGGGATTCACTAAAAACTTTTATAATGCAGCGGGCTGCACGCTGCAGCTAGTATGTTAATATTGCGTTGCTATCCATGTGGCGGGTTAGTAATGTCATTTGCTTAAGTTCACTGGCTATCTTACCCTCCAAACCTAAACCACACAGCAATATCGCTGCTCCATATGTCGGCTTACGGCGAATGTTCGCGCTAGCACGATGTTGTCACGAACTACATCGAGACAACTTACATCATAATGACGTCATATTATCAAACCGCGGCCGGCAGGTTATATTTGTGCGGCCTGCTGATGATTTGTGCGGCCCACGACAAAGCAAACAAGAATATTGTAACATTCCTAAAGATCTTTTCTTCTCAAATTCTTAATTCATGAACATTCGTTCCTTAAATTCTTTAATTTTATGCTACTGTGTACTGTATTTCATTCACCCAAAGATCACGAACTTATAGCTTCATAAACACGCAAAATAGCATACGCCGATGCACTAGGTCAATATCAAAATACTGCTTATAGGTATACACATGAAATTACCTAAACATATGTAAGCGGATAAATTACAGTTTGTTATTATTATTTTTGTTTATCGTAATCCATACTAATATTATAAATGCGAAAGTCTGTCTGTCTGTCTGTCTATTACGCTTTCACGGCTAAACCGCTGGACCGATTTTCGTGCAATTAGGTATGAGCTGAAGATCCAGAGTCAAACATAGAATTTTTTTTTTCAAAAGTCAGCCCCTAAGGGGTAAAATAGGCAACGAAGTTTGTATGAAAAACTATATCGACGACATGTTAATCTAATCGCGGGCGAAGTTGCGTGGGTCAGCTAGTTATATTATAGTTACTATGTCGTGAGTCACTGAAATATCACCGGCGAACCGTAGTTTGACTCCCACTGCAGTGGCGCGTCAAGTTCCTTCACGATGCAGTTGCGCGATAGGCCGATACATCGTGCTAGCGCGAACCTTCGCCGTAGCCCGATGTATAGCTGCGCCTGACACAAAGCAATGACGCTTTTGCAGCGGAGCCTTGTATATTAGTGCCAGTCGTTACCACTTTTTTGGTGTTGTGACAAGCAAAAAGTGCATCCAGCGATCAGTCAGCAATTGGCAACGTTTTTAATGATGTTTTTGTAATTGTTTTAACAAAAATGTTTTGTATTATGTGTCTTACAATAACTAAACAAAGATATTGTGAGACACATAATAGCCTTGTATACTAGTGCCAGTCGTTACCACTTTTTTTGGTGTTGTGACAAGTAAAAAGTGCATCCAGCTATCAGCCAGCAATTAGCGACGTTTTTGATGATGTTTTTTGTAACGTTTAACAGTCATCACAGATCGCTGGCGGTACGTAAATTTTAGGTGATATTTTTTATTTTGCTTGGACCCTGATTGAGCGGGATAGTGGGATAAAATGTAAATTTGGTTATTTAAAATAATTTAACAATTTATTGTTGGAAGAATTTTTATAATTTAAAAAGAAATTAAACATGTGTAATGTCTGAGTCTGTGAGAGAGTAAGAGGTCTGCATCAAAAAACTAACTAAATAAAATAAATAAAACTAAACTAAAATAAATAAAAATATAATAAATAAAGCTTTGAAAAACTTGTTATAGAAACAAAATGTTATCCATATCACGTCCTCGCTTTTTGTGTCGCTTCCCTTTGGTTTTTGATTTATTTAAAATATTTTATATTCACTTAATATTATGCAAAACGGAACGCAAACGATGATTACAGTCGTCACCTGCTCTGACAAGAAAGTTTGCGTACTTAGACGATCCTTTGTCACATGAACAAAACTTAGTACAACACTTAAGTCTCTAAATTTTGAAATACCTATTTTCATATCTAAAAGCAAATACATATAAATTTTTTTATGTCATGGCATGTAAGCCAATAATTCTGCAAATAGAAAAGAAACCATTGCCTACAGACACAAAAGATATTGATGGTATGTTGCCATCAGGATGGCGGCACAGTATATTGGAGACTAGCAGAAGTCAATCTACATACATGTGATATTCAAGTAACGCACACATAGACACCTCTCACGGATGCGATATCTCGGAATGGTTTGGGACAGTTTGTTCCGCACTGATAGTCTCAAGTATTCTGTGGTGGCAGGTTAATCAAACGTGCACGAAGTAACCGGCAACCTTGTCCTCCAAAATGAAGCATGACATTGACAAGTACTGACGCTATTAAGGCAGGAATAGATAAGGCTGTTGTACCGTTACACCCACAACTCTTTAGTGTTACGATCTGAGCTTAATGCGTTGCTATCATTGTGGCGAGGATTTAATGCCACATCCATAAGTTTGCCGGCTACCTTACCCTCCAAACCGAAACATGACAGTGACAAGCACGAACGCTATTGCGACAGGAATAGGTAAGGTGGTGGTGACAGAACCGGGCGAGACAATGCAGAACTCTACCACCTAGTAGCAACAATGGTAGTCACTCACATAGCCAATCGGTCGCCTCTTACGAACTGCCTGCGTGCCTGCCTGGCAGAACGGCAGTTATATTCTTCAAAGGGGGCCCGAAAAATATGAAAAAACCATTTCAATTCAAAACAAGATCGTTTTTAATCCAGAACAATTCTATAGCGATCTGAAATTAGAAAGTTGAAGATATATTAGTCCGTGATAATAAATATTGATTATATGACGTCTCTGATTCTCCTCTTGTTTGTCCGGACCCTTTTTGAAGAATTAATCAACTGCCTCACTAGTAAGCATATCTTAATAAGACGAGAGAAGATTAATACATATTACTAGAATATTCTTCTTCAAAGGAAGCCTTGACCAATACTAGGTTGATTTACTGCCGTAATCCACGTTCCGCCATCGCAATACACTCTATAGTGAGGGATTCTACCGATACTATGATGAAGGTTGGTTATCTACGACTTTCAAAAAACAATTGCTTTCTTGGAAACAATTTCAATCTTTTACCAAATTTGACTACTTTTGATTACAATTTAAATTAAATATAAACCAAATATATAAATATATACCAAATTTAAACCAAATCCATCTAAAAAAGGCGTTCTGTAGTAACAAACATATACAAATATTCGTATTTATAATATCCATGGAATTGCTGAGAATTACTTAATTAATCTCATTGATATAAAGTTATATCAATGATTAACCTCAACATTATTCGTTTGAAATATATGTGTTGAGATTGGGTAATATTTGAGTATGATGATATTTAGGTGTCCAAGTCTAAGTTCAAATTAGTAAATGTGTGTTTGTTTGTCTACGAATTTCCCGAGAACCAAAAACCATGTCGAGGTAATTCTATTTGATTTTAATCAGGTATAATCCAACGTAGGGAACAGTTTAAGAGTTATCAAAATCGGTCGTTATCGATATATTGTGACAGATATTAGAAGTCAGTCTAACTTTTTTTTTATATATTATAAGATAGCAAACAAGCAGATGGGTCTCCTGATGGAAAGAGTCAACCAACGCCTATAGACACCAAAGGTGTTAATGATGCGTTGCTATCTTGTGGCGAGGTCTAAAGGCACGTGCATAAGTTTACCGGCTACCTTACCCTCCAAACTGGATCAGACAGTGATAAGCACTGACGCTATTGCGGTAAGAATATGTAAGGCGGTGGTACCTGACCCGGGCGATACAATGCAGAACTCTACCACCTGGTAGTCACGATGGTAGTGACTTGTAAAGCCAAACGGTCGCCTTTTACGATCTGCCTGGCAGAACAGCGGTGGCCTATTCTTCAAAGAAGCCCGGGACCAATTCGGAGAAAACTTTTTTAAGTTACTTTTATAATATGCAATTAATGTAATTTGTTAAAATTTTGTCTTTACATTTTCATTGTATGAATACTGATGAAACATGTTCAAGGATTTATCTTGTTATCTTTTTTATGTCTATAAAAACACCATTCTACCATAATTTGGTTAATAGACAATCAATTTAATCCACTCAAATCGAAAGCTCAATAATGATCAAATTGTAAATGAATCGGACATATGTTCGACACCTTTCATAACCGGTCGGACGAAGGACATCCGCTTTTTGGAGGGTGAAAAAATCGGCTTCGACATTCTCACAGGAACCGCTGCATATCCGGTGCGCGGGCGCAGACAATATAAAAACGACCATTTGTAAGTGTCGGACTGTGCGATCCAGGTAAGTAATTCTTAAACATTATCGGATTTGTAGGTTTTGAATAGTGTGTGAATTTTGAAACTCGCTTGCCTTTTAGGGATTTGGGTTAAATTTTCGTGCTGTTTTGGCAATAAAGCTTAAATAGGGCTTTAATGCCAATAATAACACACCAATATACTATCGTGCGTCAAGCATACTTTATCGTTATGTGTTCTCGTATAGCGTCAATGCTTGTCACTGTCGTGTTTCGGTATGGAGAGTAAGGTAGCCGGTAAACTTATGCATGTGGCGTTATCGCACCGCCACACATATACCAACACACCTCTTTCCATCAAGAGAGTCACCTGCTTGTTTACTACCCTGTTATATAACTACCATTTATTAAATGTAAATAAACTTAGGGTATCTTCTAATAGAGTAAAGTGCAATTCTCTTGACACTTTTTGCCTCGCACTACTCTTTTGTGGAAACAATTACCGGCAGGAGTGTTTCCAAACGGACACGACTTATGGACTTTCAAGAAAAGAGCTTACTCATTTTTAAAAGGCCGGTAACGCAACTGCAAGACATCTGATATTGCGAATGTCCATGGGCGGTCCATCGGCGGCGGCGGTGATCATTTACCATTGGGTGCACCACCTGCTCATTTGCCCCCTCTTCTATTAAAAAAAAAAATAAAAAATAAAAAGTACCGGTTGTGGCCACTGTGCAATTTTTGATCATTTAATGTCAAAATTTTATAAAAATAATTTTATATGTATACAACACCATTATAAATTTGATAAATTTAAGTGCGAAAGTGTGTTCTATATATATATATATATATATATATATATATATATATATATATATATATATATATATATATATATATATATATATATATATATATATATATATATATATACATATATATATATATATATATATATATATATATATATATATATATATATATATATATATATATAATTTGATATGGATGGACGTTTGTTACTAAATCACGCAAAAAAGGCTCAATCGGTTTGGATGAAATTTAGCTTACATATAGATAATGACCTATAATAGCATATATGATATTCCTTATCCCGAAAAAATAAATTGTTCCCGTGAGATTCGCCAAAAACTTTTACAATGCAATAGGCTGCAGGGTGCAAATAATGCAATAAAAACATTACTCAGCGATATAATTTTTTTACACTGATTTAATTTCAAGTGGCCAGAAATGATACTAAGATGGTCAAAACTGGTACTTCTACTACACTTTATATTTTAGTTCTGTATTTTGTTCATCGCAAACCATAAGTTCCCATCAACAACGCTCATTAACGTTATTAATATACCTTAACTAATTTAAGGTGAAAGTGTAACAAAGTGGAACTGTCTTCTAATGTAAAACTACGGAGTACAGTATGATGACCTCTAATCTACATACGTACAAATGACTTCCACGCATGGACAACAACAATAATTCGAATGTCTCTAGGCACAGACAATTAAAACACACAGTCCCGTATCGTGCATAACTTAAAGTTGATATTCGCATGGAATTATGTTGTTTTGTCTGTTAGTTTGGTAATAGTCTAAGTGAAAGGCTGGGTACGTGAGAAAAGCAACGCCTATTTTAAAATGATAGTTTAGCACCACGATTTAAGTGAAATAGATATACAGGATAAGATAGGAGTCAATAGTTATAACTGCCCTGATGATAATTATGTAAGTGAAACTAGTTAAATATTAAGAAGGTTATTTTGATTTAAAATAACCTCCTTAATATTATATGAACAGAAAAATATTGCATTTGAATGGAATTTCACCAAGTGCGGAAGATTATAATTATAATAATTAAAGGAAAACTATTTTATTCCTACGTTGTCCATCCAACGTATGTTATTCGCATATCATATGAAATCCAAAAGTGTGAGGTTCGCATCCAGCTTGAGCTTGACGTATTTATTAGCTGAATAAAGCACCGACTTTTTTTATTACATTGAGATAAAACTACAATTACACCGAATATAATAAGGTAATTAGTCAAATGAAATAATATAAATATCTGAGGTCATTTCATTATATTTAAACTTGTCAATTAAAATGACTAGTTACAGGGCGTATAATATATATCTGAGTTGTTGTTACACAAATTTTAGTATTTCTGCATTAAAGAAACCGATCAAGTGTGAGTTGAACTACATACCGAAGGCACAGGATACTGGGACTAGTCTGTAGTATTCTGTATCGAAGGTTTCGTACAAACTTGTAAGTAACCTTAGCTACACGTAAATTTAAAATTTTCGATTCCCTTGTCAAATGGTATTATATGCAAAATAAAATAAAATTTTTTGATCGCGTTTTTAAGTGATGTAACTAAAAATTTTAATTTTGTTTTTTTCTTTACGTGTCATAAGATATTGCTTTTTGCTAAAAATAATTCTAGGTCAACGGAAAAACTTTTGAAATTGCAAAAAATGCCTTATAAATATTCACATCTTTTGATTGCGGTGACTCACAAGTTTAAGTTTTTCGTAGCTGGGAGGGATCGTAGACTCAAGTACTTGATGTAAATTTCAACATGATACCTCGACGTGTTCCTGAGAAAAAAAGGTCTTGACAGTCGGACAGACGGACAAACGGGCAACGAAATGATCTTATAATGTTTCCGTTTTTCTTTATAAGGTACGGATTTTTTTATAAGTAAACTATATTTTTTTTTACTTTAAAAATTTGCATTACTTTACTTATGTTCGTTAACTATAAATTGTAACCGAAAATGTTTTTAATGTAGAAAGATGGAAATAAATAATGTGTTTAGTAAGCCGGATGTTTGATTTGATCCCTAACGCCTTTGTGAGAAAATTCTAACTTATCACAATCGGTACCAGTGAAATAGAGCCTTAGTTACAGAATAAACCACAATTGCACCTTTTGTTGTACCTAAAAACAAAACATCCACTAAAGTGGCTGCAACATAAAAATCGCACTAAACTATTTATTTAACAATGCCATATTTCGCCGTCTTCTGGGCCGATCGATCTAGTTGAATATTTTATTTCCAGTGGCATTCAAAGTGATTGTAGAGTTGCCACACTCTGGCCTGTTCACGCTTATGTGGTCATATCAAGATCCATCAAAAGCTATTTTATTATGGCATGAACAATTTAGCAACGTATTTACTATAGTTGCGTTAATGTTTTGTCAGGTTCATAAAGCTTATTTGATTTGTTTACTCTAGACACTCCTTCTTTTAAATGTATTGTAAGTTGTACATATCTTCATACTAAATTCCTAGCTCAGCAGATAGAGAGAGTTGAATGATGTTTAGCTTTCTCCATATTCATAACTCTTCATACATACACATTACCATAGAGCCATAGAGCGTTCTACGCTCTTGATACCACCTTTGTACAGCAGATTTTGGCACTGATAGTGTAAATATCTGTCTTGTAAATCTTCTATCTATCGTCTCATATACCCATTCAAGAGCTAGCCATAGTGACCTAAGTGCTAAAATCCAATGCCTTAAGGCCTATATTAATATGCCTTGTTATAAAATATTATAAAACAAACAACTCTTTGGTGTTTTGAGGAATATTAATCGTCTACCTTAGTGGCAGGTAATTCGTAAAAGGTAAACGGAGGCCTTGTGTCACGTGAATACTAGTTAGCAATGTTGACCGCCCCGTTAGTGGAGTGGCTAGTGACCATGACTACGCAATCAACGTGGCTCGGGTTCGATTCCCGCCGGGGACAAGCATATTTGAGATGAGCATAAATGATTGTATTTCCGGGTTTGGGTGTTTATTAAATAAATTCAAGTTTTATATATGTATTTCTATGTATTAGTATCGTTGACTAACACCCATAACACAACCAAATAATTTGCTTACTTTGAGGTTAGATCAGTAAGTGTAATTTGTCCCGTGAATATTTATTTATTTATTTATTATTTTACCTTAATTCCTCCTACTGCTACAGCGTCAATGTTTTCACTGCCGTTTACTGATTTAGAGGAAAAGAAGATACATTTATGAGAGTGGTATTACTAATTAACATAAATAGCAAGCATCATTCTCATCTACGGTATCCAGAAGTGGCTCACCTCGTACTGCTGTATTACCGTTGATAATTATATATTAATACATTATATATAATTACCAACAGTACATATATTAATGCCAACGATTAATACACACAGTGTGTAAGGATATACACACAGTGGGTAAGTAAAAAATTAAGAAAACATGAAAAAAAAACATTTTTATTTTCTAGACATGGCGACAATTCCTTTTTTATGGTAAATGAAAAAATTGCGTTTATGATTTTTTTTTATTTTCACGCCACGCAATGTAAAGCTTACATTACTCAGCCTGGTCGCGCCTGTAGTAAGTGCTCTCGAACCAGCAGTTTATTTAGCGCTAGAGTTGTGGTGGTTAATATTACACAGCGTTTATATAATAGCGCGCTATATATACTCAACGTGCAGCGTAGAAAAATATACTTTATAGTCTATAACGCGCTATAATAAAATAGTTTATAAAAATGTATTTATATATAATAAATTATTTAAATACACCACATCTCTATTTAGCGTATATGTGGAGCGTAATACATTGCTTATTTTTTTAGACTGAGCATTGTAGAGCGTTAGAATCCATTAAGTCAATTTATACAAAGTTAAGGACAATCGCTATCATAAAATATATCTACAATTAATATGTTGTTGAAAGCAGTACAATCAACAAATTGAAAACCTATAGTCTGCTTAAAAGACAAAGCTGTAGACATAACTATAAAAAAGGCACTTTAGTAAAGTAATAAACTTACACCATCCCTACTTTTCTTCACGATTTATTGATGTAGTTTTAAAAATCTATAAAAATACCTCTATGCCTCAAGCTTATGGCAGTTTAAAGTAGTTTTCCTTCGAACAGCTCATTTTGTCAATATTGACAACAGGCAGGCCTTGAAGTTGTAAGGTCATGTCAACTGGGGCAATCATGAAATGTTAAATATTAAATCGCATGACTACGAAAGACGTCAGAGCTGAGGCTATAAGAAATAGTATCAGTATATCGTGCATGGAGAATAACACTGCAATATTGTATTTTTACAAAATACTTAATATCTCGTGGTCTTGTGTTAGTTTATTTGACTCAAAACATCAAAGTCCTAGGTTGGAACTCAAAAGGTTTATTGAAGATCATTCTAGGTTTTTTCGAAAATTAAAAATGTCAGTAGCAGCTTGGAGTCTATTGGATGGTCTGTTACCATACCATGGGGCTCGGCTGAACAAGTAAAGCTGTTGATTCCGGTTATTGCAAGAAATTATCATCTGTGTGGTTTAGTGGTCCGGTGTCGGTGTTGACCACATGAGGTCCCGGATTCAATTCCCGAGTCGAGAAAATTTAAAAATATATTTTTTCAGTTTTCTGATAAAGACAACGTTGCCCAGTATTGGATAAGTGCCTAGTTGGCAATAGGATTGCCATTGTGGGACTAAGTATCTTCGGCTAATCGTGGGTGCACTTGTTGTACCTCAGCATACTTCTTCAGGGATTTGGTCGTAAAGATACTCATAGGCGATAATCGTTACCTGGTCAGTAAAATGTGGTGATGGGGATCACCACACATCTCGCCAACCTTTGAGTACTAAACCAACTTAATACTTAAAATCGCCAAACGACGAACCAGTGAATCTTTGTGAACCGATTGCCTTGTAGAAATCTATAGACATTTGGTTCTCTCTACATTGGTGAAGGGAATCAGTGTTAACACTGCTTATTTTATTAGACTACTAGTTGATCCGGCAAACGTTTTTTTTTTTGCCATGGAAGTTACTTGTATTGAATATTTTGGTTCATAAGAAAGGATCTTATCTTTTAAGTTTGACCAAATTGTAGATATCCATAAAATTTCATTGAAATCGGTTCAGTAGTTTCGGATTACTTCGCGCACAAACGGGACTCGTTATTTATTTCTCTTAACACTAGTTGCGCCCTGCAGCCCGTTGCATCATGAAAGTTTTTGGTGAATCCCACATTTCCGTGGGATTGTTTATTGAACTTATTTTTCCAAGGTAGAAATAAGTTATTCCGACCACGCTGTTCCAGGTCATCACCTATATGTGTGCCAAATTTCATCCAAATCTGTTTAGCCGTTTATCAGTGAAAGAGTAACAAACATCCATCCGTCCATACTTTCGCATTTATAATTTTAGTAGGATAAGTAGGACTAATAGGATTGTTAAAAACATTAATCGTTGAGGGTCCGCGCTTTCTCTGCATACATATTCGTTCATTTGTTGGAACATCGGCGGAAATGTATTTTATTTTTAAATCAAAGCAAATATGAAAAAGATTGCTTGATCGATTGATTGATTGATTGGTTATGATAAAAAAATTAAGTTTTAATAATCCTAAAATACTATTACTATTGTTTAAATAAAGAAAATAAGCATGAATTGCCATAATAAGACCATAAACTCATTTTAAAAACATATCCTGCAAAATATGTAAATCTGTAAATACGCCAGTGTTCCACCAAATGAGCGGTTCTTATCTCTCTTGATTAATCATGTACTCTGGTTTCCATGAATCTGATATTACCATCGAACAACATCTTGACAAGTGATAAGACAAGAGTTGGTCATTCTATATTATTCTCAGTCTTCTTAGGTACACAGGTAACATACATCCTTTTCGCAGTGGCGGCGCTAAACCACACATTCACAAAGAAGGCACTAGATTTTTACCCGACTGAGCAAAAGTAAGTAATGTTTTTTGGTCACGCGGACAAAGTCACGGGAAACAGCTACTTTCTGATTAAAACACATACAAGATAGACAATACCACAAACTACATGCATACTAATAGACATGCCATTGGGAGCGAAACGTGTCGCCGCGCATATGAGCAAACGCTCCTGTCACTATCAAAAGTGGCATACATTTGTAGATCGTGAAGAAATAGAAATATCATGAAGAAATAGAAACAAACCATGTTGCACTGTTTCGTCGTACCGAATGAAATGACAAGATTTAAAAATTACCCCTGAAGTGATTTTATTTCATCGATAAGTAGCGTAACTCTGTATTTCTGTGTGTTAACTAGTGAAATACTGTAAAACGTACATATCGAGGAACACGATACTTAATGGCCATAATATGTAACCAATAAAAATATAATAAAATTTGAATATAGCTTAACATTATTCATAGAAAAATACAATAACGTCAGAGTAGTAGTATTATTAAATAAAGATGATCACTGTAAAACAGTGAACTTTGCTATTTATGTAAGGGCGTTCATACTAATATATTTCTTGAAAAATTGGGTCAAAATTAAGGTAAGTACCTATTCTTTTCTTATTCGGTAATGGAGCACTGAACATCCGCTTTCAGTAGGTACAAACACTATTCAGCCAACCAGTATACTTAATATTGATGTTTATACGTAGGTCACACTATAAGTTTTGCGTAACTTAAAAAAACAACATGTTATAACCAAAATATTATGTTTATTGCTATTTAAAATAATCTCCTTTACATTTTAAACATTTTTTCATGCGATCGAACTATTTTTTAATACAGGAGGACCACAGATCTGAAGGTATGTTTTCTACGTGCTGATTGACGCTATCACTGCCTCTTCGGAGTTGGTAAAAGTAAAACCTCTCATCAAATCTTTGATTTTGGGGAAAATACAGAAATCACAGGGTTCTAGGTCGGGGCTATGCGCAGGATGAGTGACGAGATGTACTTTTTCGGAAGCTAAAAATGACTTTGTTTTGTTGGCCGTGTGTGAAGAAGCGCAACGTATGACGAATGACGAAACGTGGATTTATTGTTTTGAACCTGAAAAAAACAGCAATCTTGTGAATGGGTGTTTGAAAATGAGAACAGGCCAACAAAAGTGAGACAGGCGAGAAACGTTGGTAAAAGAAATGATCGCGTTTTTTTCTCAGCTACGGATCCCATCTGTACAATTCCACTTGAAGATCAAAAGAGTGTTAATTCCAAGTAGTATTCTACCATTTGTTTACCCAGGATGTTAGAAAAAGTTCGCAAAACACGACCCAAAAGCCGAATTCTCCTATGCCATGATAACGCTTCTTCACACACGGCCAACAAAACAAAGTCAGTTTTAGCTTCCGAGAAAGTACATATCGTCACTCATCCTGCGCATAGCCCCGACCTAGTACCCTATGATTTTTGTATCTTCCCCAAAATCAAAGATTCGATGAGAGGTTTTACTTTTACCAACTCCGAAGAGGCAGTGATAGCGTTCAATCAGCACGTAAAAAACATGCCTTCAGATCTGTGGTCCTCCTGTTTTAAAAAATGGTTCGATCACATGAAAAAATATTTAAAATGTAAAGAAGATTATTTTGAAAAGCAATAAACATAATATTTTGGTTATAGCATGTTGTTTTTTTAAGCTACGCAAAACTTATAGTGTGACCTACGTATTCTAATCATTAACTTATAACTATTAAGTGTCATGTCTTTTAATATGTACAATATTTTACCAGTCAACCTGAATATAGAAAATAAAGATTGAAATGTACGAAATAATGGAGCAGCAACAATTACTTGTTCTCATGTAAATATTACATGAGCTCACTCCTACGTTATGTACGGTCACGAGGATGAAAGGAGATCGAAAATAAAAACTCCCCGCGGGTGGAGAGGTTTAATCCCCAAACATATTAAGGGGATGTGGGTATGTCGATTCCGGATGTTAGGTTTTTTTGCGATACTCAACTGGGACTGTGAATATGGCTTCTTTTATTATAAAAATTTTTCTTTTATTATGTACTAGCTAACACGCGCTGCTTCACCCACGACAGAATTAAGTTTAACAACTTTTTTTTATATCATAAAATAGCAAACAAGCAGATGGGTCTCCTGATGGAAAGAGTCAACCATCGCCTATAGACACCAAAGATGTTTTTGGTGCGTTGCTATCTTGTGGCGAGGTATAATGCCACATGCATAAGTTTACCGGCTACCTTACCCTCCAAACCGGAACACGACAGCAACAAGCACTGACGCTATTGCGGCAGGAATAGATAAGGCGGTGGTACCAGACCCGGGCGAGACAATGCAGAACTCTACCACCTAGTAGCCACGATGGTAGTGACTCGATAGCCAATCGGTCGCCTTTTACGACCTGCCTGGCAGAAAGGCAGTTGGCCTATTCTACAAAGGAGGCCGGGACCAACACGGCGGAATAAAATAACCAGGAAACTTCTGCATGTGGCATTAACATCACGCTACTTGGATAGAAACGCACCATTAACAGCTTAGGCCGTTGATGGTTAGGTTAGGCGATGATTGTATCTTTCCATTAGGAGAATCATCTCTGTGTTTACTATTTTATTACATAAAATAAATACTTTCGTATTTATAATATTAGTATGAATATGGACTGCTATACCAGCGCCTACAAACCTTTCCTATAAAATTATATGAAGTTTCTCGTGCTGGTGGGCCCTTAGTTAAGACAGACCTCACAAGAAAAATCAATGTCTAAAGGTATTGCTTACATTGTGACTTACGGGTGGTTAGAATTCTATCTGTCGCCATTGCTGCTCTTACTGCAGTATGTACAAACTTAGACGAATTAAAGTCAATGTATGAACTCTTATATAGCCGCTAGGCGGATATTATCATATCATTAATATCTATGGTGTCTATTATCTCTTGTTGTCACAAAAACAAGCATATGGATATCTTGGTTTCCATCCCATGCTATTTAAAAATACAGCCTTTATGTTACAGTAAGTTTATGAGAAATGGTAATTGATTTTTATAATGTAAAAAATTGTACACTATGTTTTTTATCTATGTAAAATTATTCAAGTTATTATGAAGTACTATAACTCTTTTTTCAACAAGACCAAACCAAACTTAGTGCTGCTCCAATAGCTTCCTCGTGTTGGTTCCGGGTTCCTTTGTTGAATAGATCAACTGCCGTTCTGCCAGGCAGGTCGTAAAAGGCGACCGATTGGCTATCTCTCTCTACCACCAAATATCCACGATGGTAGTGACTAGCATGTCACTACCATCGTGGCTACTTGGTGGTAGAGTTCTGCATTTTCTCGTCCGGGTCTGGTACCACCGCCTTACCTATTCCTGCCGCAATAGCGTCAATGCTTACCACTGTCGTGTTCCGGTTTGGAGGGTAAGGTAACCGGTAAACTTATGCATGTGGCATTATACCTCGCCACAAGATATCAACGCACTATTAACATCTTTGGTGCCTATAGACGATGGTTGACTCTTTGCATCAGGAGACCCAACTGTTTGTTTGCTATTTTATGATATAAAAAAAAGTTGTGTTTCAGTTTGGAAAGTAAGTAAGCCGGTAACACCTCCATACGAATAGTAACCAGCGATGAGCTAAAATTTTTTAAAGCTTAAATTTTTCTAACCGAATAAACCGAATCAAATTGGACAGATAGTAACTTGGTTTGACTCATGTTACTATCAACCCGATTTGACGTGATTTACCTATGCAATTTTAGGTATAGGTGGAGCTAGCACTCGTATTAATCAATTGAAACAAATATTTACGTTATATCTCTGTCTATGAGGTCTCGCCATCTCTTTTTATAAAGCTGTGTTAGAAAGAGAGGGTTAAACCTCAGAAGATGGCAGCAGTATTTAAAATTTGGTTTCAAATAGGTATTAGAAGCGTTGCCTCCCGATATAATACAGCTTCATGGGTTTGCCAAACTCAGTTGACATATCGCTATTAGTATTAGCAATTGAGTGTCTCTTTCGGTCTGGCAGTCTGACCCGTCGCGGGCCGCCTCATTGCTTGATCTTTTATAGTACGTTTATTAATAAGGCGTTCCAACTTGCATTAACCCTCTTTTTAGAGCATGACTTCAGCCCCGTTTTCACTTTGATTAGTGCAAGTGCGAGTGTTTAAATCACGTGCTAAGTATTAAGCAAAAAAAAATACGTGAAGACAGCAGTTGATCAGTGCGAGTGATTAGGAATCAGCGTCTATCCACTTTTACGCTAGACGCTGATTATTATTAATCACTCGCATTAATCAATGGCTGTCTACACGTATTTTTTACTTAATACTAAGCATCTGCAATAAACATTCACACTGACACTAATTAAAATGTAAACGGGGCCTTATGTAAAGTGTTGAAAATTGAATATGTAGAAAATAAATACCTAGGTGGTATATCCCACAACTAGTTAATAGTAATAAAATTAAATGCATCAATATGTCTTATTTATTTACAACGATTCGTCATAAGAGTAATGGATTAATGGTGTAAGAGCGACCACAAATATGTGCGTATATACGTATGTATTTGTCTATGTGTTTTTCAAGGGAGCAGCGACAAATTCCTTTATTTTAAATGTCCTAGGATTTCCTTTTTTTAATATCCTACAATCTAATCAATTAACTTTCATTTGCCAAGGATTATTTAATAACATTACAACAGTGACCGCAACAAAAATGCTCTGTATAATAATTCCTTATTCTGGTGACCTCAACATTTAGGTGTAATTTCACACCTTGAGTAGCTTCTGTAAATAAAATGAAGATTGCCGTGAAAGCGAATATGAACCGTATCAACAGATTCGTTCATAGCGACCTCTGAAATGGCTTTTCTATTCAATTTTCGATAGATATTTTTTTACTAACCTGCAGTTTTGCGTACGGCGAAACCAATAAATCTCCTCTTGAGGTAAGGGGCGAATTAATCACTACACAAATCCAGCGATCAGTCTGACGATTGAGCAAGCTGTGGTTTACAAATCTCCACTGTATTTTCAAGCTCGTAAAGTTTTATTTGAATTGTAATGTAAATATTTATTTACTGTTTGTGAGGTGAAAATAAGAAGTGCGAATAAATACTAAAACCTTCACTTAGACAGATTAAAATATTCGGGTTCAATATAACGAAATAAATAAAGAAAGGCAAAAAAAACATTACCTTAATAATTTATTTTTATACAATGTACTATTATATTACTTAGTAGTTTTTTTTTTTTAAATATAAGTTCAGATAATTCATATCTATATTACAACTTAGACCTAGCTGCGAAGAAAAGTTTCAAGTTATTATATTCTGGGATATTAAACTTTAGTTTCAAGCATTTCTAATGCTGTGGTCGCACTTGCGTCTATATCGCACAATGCTTCCTGCAATGACAAGATAAATGTAGAGGTTAAATCTGCATTTATCGTGTCATTGCACGAAGCTTTATGACGATAGACGCGAGTGCGGCTCTGACATAAGAGTTTTAATTAGTCATGCATTGATTGTAAAAGATGGGGCGGGCTAGGCCGGTCAGTTTCGCCGCGAAAGATAGCACAAACGGAATCTTATATGCCTATAGCGGGCAAAAAGACCGCGCCGCAGGTGCCCAGCGGGCACTGGCGGTGCAGCAGATCCGTAGTGAGGGCAGCGGGCGGGCAGAAGCGATCTTTATTTCTTCGCGGTTAAAGATTGCTCCATCCCACCGTTTGCAAAGCACCTTAGAGTAGCCGCGCGCGCCTGCGGAGATATAATACCTACGTGCAATTACAATATAGGTACGGCTGCGGACAGCCGCAGCCACAAGTGACTGTTTTGGCCGCTGACTTGAACCTAAAGAGTAATAAAAATTATAAGGATGGTGAAGAAGGAATATTTTTCTATTTTCTGCACTTTTATCTAAAAGAAACATTGCTGTAAATACTATTTCAGAAAAATTATGATTATTTCCACCGACTTCGTCTACAATCGATGTTATAAAAAGAGAGGTAGAATTACTAAAAGTAAAGACTACCAAGTTTTAAAAAGAAGTAAACTTGTTTCATAAAATAACAAGGATCAGATGAATACAACAATGGATCACCAATGTAATTTATTCAGCTGAACATGCTAAATTTTAAAAGTTGTTTTCCGACTATTAAGGGCAGGGTAAATGGAACAGTGGGCGGGCCTGTATCGGGCACGAATTAATAAACAAACGGGCCAAGGGCACTACTCACGTGACCTTTAGACTCATCTCTGTTTAAAAATAATGAATCTGGTTTAATAATAACACGGACTTGATTAAAGTTAAATAATTTATTTATAATTTTTCTAAGTAAAAGACCTGATGATCCGAGAAACGAAATGTAATCTACGAAAGCACAAGGGGTATTAGGTCTAGAAGAAGATGTACGGATCAAGTTTTCTCACTCCTTAACATCGTAGAGAAGCATCTGGCTGTCGGCCAGAAGGTTTTCTGTAATTTTGTGAATTTGGAGTAAGCGTTTGATAGAGTCTTGCGAAAGAAACTACGGTTCATTATACCCAGTTATTTAATAATAGATGGGCGTCTGCGGCGTGCTTTGCAATCCATATATTGAGATTGCAAAGCATGTGTAAGGTGGACGGCAACATATTGCCCTGGTTCGATGTCAAGCAGGGTTGTGTTATCAGCTCGCCTGTTTTTTTATATCACAAGACAGCAAACTGATGGAAAGAGTCAACCATCGCCTATAGACACCGAAGGTCTTAATGGATAAGTTTACCAGCTACTTTACTCTCCAAACCGGAACATGACAGTGACAAGTAAATATCAGATTAAAATCGACTGATATTTAATCGATTGAACTATTTTATGATATTGATGAATTCTTTCATATCTGTTTAAAATCAAATCTTTTAAAGTATTTTTGAAACTTTCTCAAAAGGCCCAAATTCTAAAATAATTTCAAAAGTTTTGAAAATACGTTAAAAAGTTAACTGGCCGACTTTAAATAAATGTAAGTAAATAGTAAAATAGTGCAAGTATAAGAATTCAAGAGTTTTATTTAATACCATCCCGCCATTTATTTCCATCAACTGCCCATGACATTGAAAACAGACTGAAAATCTAGTAATAGAAAAATTGTTCTGTCAACACATCAGACTTATTAATTTTATAATAATCCGGAAGAATTAGTACCGACCTATAGTAAGTTATAAAAACATACGTCAAAATACCGATTTTTAATTAGCCAATCGGAACACCGTGTTCCTTTTCCCCGTGCCTCAGATTATCGGCAGAATTAATTTGGTACAAAAATCAAACATTACTAATCTCGAGACTGTGAAAGTTGTCAGTGGCCCATAATAAAATATATAAATCAGCACCCTTTTCATCAATACACACTTGAAACTTCGTGAGTGGCTTTTTCTTGGCATGTATATCATTATATCTACGACTTTTTTCAAAAGCGCTGCGAAACATAAACGTAAACGTCATATTTAATCTCTTTATGTAGAAAAATGTAGCAAGGAATTTGTCCGACACTATGGCGACTTGATTTAGTAAAACTGAACTATGTATGTATTGATTCTTGTGTTAATATAACATCAACGTGTATTTTTCTAAACATAGTTCAATTTTGTAAAGTTAGACTGGTCCCCGCTATCATTATTAAGAAGCAATTATAGTAGGAAATGATAAATACTGTGTAGACGCCGCCATTCATCTCTCAACAAGAAACGTCAACTCAGGTGACAATGCTCTAAATAATAATCACTACTTAAATAACATATTGTGAACTTGTTGACTTGTAAAGATAAGCTTTATGCTGCATCTGGTTTATAGAGCAATTCACTACTATTAACAGTCACGGTAACAGGTTATATATAGCAGTTGTTTTTAATTGTGATAATAATTAATTAAGATTGGTATTTCTACTGTTAAATAGTAGAAGATAGTCACCATTGTAAGTAGTAGTTATTGAGTAGCAGCGAAAATAGAAAGACGTTTCAAATGGTTAGCTCCATTGTTTCAAAGAAAAAATACGGTATAAAAATTGTAGTCAAATAAATGAAATATTGTTATTATTTTTTAACCGACTGTCCGAAAGGGGGTTATCAATTTGGCTGTATGTTTTTTATGTTTGTTACCGACCGAGTTCTGACCTCGGTATTTATGATTTTTTTTTGTTAGAGAGGGTACACTCATTTTAATTTGTAAGTTCCGAAGATATAGAAAATAGGAAGTTTTTTGCTATAGTTTTCCTGCGTTAAAATAAATTTATTAATGTTATTATACTATTTCCATTTCTATATTTTTTCGATGACAGATCAACGCTCATGTAATTTTGTTTTGTTTACGTTAAAATTTCTCACAAATTATACTGTACTTCATGTATAGTGACGTGCTACAAATAATGATTGCTATAGGAGCTATATCGATAGGCGTAACAATATAACAGACCCGGTTTTTTACAAAATTTAAGAAACTAAACTACCGCCAGATATTTTTTGTACAAATTTATGAACTATAATAATATATTATATATAAGCATAATAATATATTTCATTACAAGATGTTACACGTATAAATTCTTGATTATTTAATTATAATATAATAATATTTAATTATAATAATAATAGATATTATAATGCCTTTTTCTTTAAATTTTTTGGAGCTGTTATAAAATAAGTAGGTATAGGTAGGTACTGGACAATGAAACGAAATAATTATGACGACAGGTAATCTTTATTTATTGATTTTAATCAAAATCTGATGAATCGTCACTGTTACTCGATGAGCTCTCCCCAACATTTATTATAAGTTCCTGTTCTTGTATATTATCGAATGCCACATGAATTTCCCAATCCGAAGCTATAATGTTTTGAGTTCTTTTCACAACTTTTTCCTAGTTTTCGGCAGTTACTTCGGTACAAGCTTTTTTTAATAAATTTAACATATTATTGGCCGTAAATGGGCGATGGGTATTGTTTCGAGCGGCGTATCCTTTGATTTGTGCCCATATGAGTTCTATAGCATTGTACTGGCGGTGGAAATCAAAGAACCCACTGGCCACATTCGGCAGCTATTTCGTCGATAACATATCTTTTAGACAGGCTTTTTTTCGATTTTAAAATATTCACTAATTGTATTCTTAATAAAGTACTATCCACATTTTCCCCATGACGTTGGAGCCAGTCAATTATCTCTTGTTTTTTATTGGCCTGCGTCGCCATTTTATCAATTTGTCTGGAATGATATGTAGCGTTGTCCATAATAATTAGGGACGGTTCTTCCAGAGATTGCACCATTTCTTTAAACCATCCTTCGTAAATCTCCGCGTTCATTTCTTCGTGATAGTCCACTGTTTTCTTGGATTTAAAGGCCAGTGAAGCAACTGACATGAATCCACATATAGACCCTGCATGGCCTATAATAAGGCGTTCACCTTTTTCCATCGGCACTGAACTAGTGGAAGCGGTGGTGTCGTCAGTCCAGTTCTTAGATACTGTGTAGTTTGCATTTAACCAAGTCTTGTCAGTAAAAATAACATTTGACCAATCTGATATCTGTTTGGCTTCATTCAAAAATTCGCAGCGAACCATAGCAACATCGTGACCTTCCATTAATATTTTACGTTTGTACGATTTCTTATAAGAAAATCCAATTTTTTTTTAAACAACAAGGTTTTTAAGTGTTGGAATGTATTTGCGCAAGTCATAGTTATATATATATATGACGGCAAAAAGCATCAGCGTCGAAGTTGTCAACCAATGTTACACCACAAGGTTGGCGTTTTTTTATCGGCGTACGAAGCTTATATTTCTGCATGCCGGTTGTACCGTAAGTTTCGGTAGTATTTTTTGGAATAGCAATTTCACAATTCCTAATGCGGCCGCAACACGCTCTCGCACTTGCAACAGTGGTAAAAGCGTGCCACCATTTTTATAATCTGTTTCAAAGTAATTGCGAACTTTGATCACCAGTTCTCTCGCCTGCCGGCATTTTGGTATTTGATAGCTAGGCAGCGATCAACAAGGAGGAACACAAAATACACAACGTAACGTATTGATAATTTGAAAAACTCAGCGAACAGAAATGTAGTGACTAACGCGACCGTATTGTTGCGAGTGTCAGATTAAAACAAACACAAAATGGCGCTGGGCCATTAAGTGTTCCCATCTCAAAAACATTTATTTGAATGTTTTTGTTATATTTGTCTTTGTTCAAAATATAATAAATATATGCCATCGATATCATTAGATACTTATTTGGTCACAACACTGCAACTATCAAATTAGAACTGTCATCGAGAAAAATAAATGGAAATATTTATAATAAATTAATAAGTTGTGATAACTGGCTACTTGTGTTCTATTTTTAAATAAATTTGCTTTTTATAAATATTAAATATACTAGCTGACCTGGCGTACTTCGTTCCGCTTAAACAGTCAATGAATAAGCAGATGTAGGATTGTAAAATCATTGCAGCATAATTGAGTTAAATTTTTGTTAAGGATAATTAATATACTACCTTTTGTATGCTTTCTTATGTTCATGTTATTGTTACATTTACCTTTGTGTACAATAAACTATTAAATAAATAAATACTTAAATAAAATATTAATAAAAATCCTGCATGTTAATGACTTGACATCAACAAACAATTTTTATTGGTATTTTTTATTGACGAATATCATACTTTAATACTCATTATCTTATTCACAACGAAGACTAATAAAAACACAAAAATCATAAAAATTGGTCCAGCCGTTTTTGAGTTAAAAATAGTGTAACTAACACGACTTTGTTTTATAAAAGCACATCAAAATGTAAATACCATTTTTCAAAACTTTCGGAATACATTTCAGGTAAGCTTTTGTTTTCGATCCAAATCACTACAATAAAATACCTACAGCAATTCTAAGAATGTTGCAAAAAATAGTTTCTAGATATGTCAATGGGGATAAATAATCTCAAATAAATAAAGAGATGATCGTTTCCATTCCATTCCAAAATGCCCATTGATAATCTACCAATGGACCGAGTTTATGTGGATCTCTTTCAAAAATACATCCTCTTCTTTCCTACCAGGCAATCCACAAAAGGTCAACGATTGACTAAACTTGTCACCACCATAATAGCTCGCTCTTTCAAATATTCAAACTAAAATAATATACTCCCCCAGAGGGGATATATCTATGGGATTTTATAAAATTAATGAAGTCTGTCTGTTTGTTATTCTATGTTTAGATAAAAATAAATTTAAAGAGATGATCGTTCCAGAGCAAATCCTCAATTCGCTATAAAACGTCACAACGAAAGTGGGTGTCCCGCGCGGCCGAGGAAAACGTTGTCATTCAAAATCAGACCACGTGTACAATATTTCATCATCAGGAAGGGAGAATCTCCCCATCTCCCTCCTCCCTCCCACACCCCAACGATCCGCACCCGACCCAAAAAGTCTATCTGCACTTGACATGGGAGGAAACGGGACAGATTAACCGTAGTGAAGGGAACAAAGCTAAATATGTTTCGAGCTGATACTTTAGTACACGGTAAAGTGGCAGAGTATTTTGTGACTACTGACTAAACTTGGTTTGCAACTTGCAAGGCTACAAAATATGTTTTGTTCTTTTCATCCTTGGCATTGTAATATTTTGCATCACTATTACTATGCTTGTTTGATCGGATTTCTTCGGGTTCAAAACAGACGAATACATTCTCCATTACCCTGGTTTGTCGAGTTCTAAAGGTGATATTTGTTGCCAGACTTGCCCTTTGAACGATGACAGTTTTTCACTTACGAGAGCACGTGATCTCTTCTTTACGTGATCTCTGAAATGTCTACGATCTGTGGTGTATGGACGTTTACAGAGAACGAAATGATTTAACTTTTTTAAAATTTTTGTAAACATTAAGACACAATTTTTATTCAGTCCCAAATTAGACCAAATTTCACACCTTAAACTGTTACATTGACTCGTCCAACGAGGCAATAAAGTAATTGACATTTTTATTTGTCTAGCATTACTGACAGTGAGACGTGAAACTTTTAATATTCCTATTTTTTGTATTATTTTTTTACAATTTTCACCTATTTTCTTAATATATTTCTCCTTCCTTTTAAAATATAAAAATCAATCTCTTTTTATTTAATATGTAACAGTTCTCAAATCCTTTAATTTTAATTTTCAAATTAACCCCCTTAAAGTAGCTACCATGTTCAAATCGATTTATAATTATCGATATGAACCAAATTTTATTTCAATAGGTCGAAAAGTTTTAGTGCAGTCAGTTTTTTCATCCATCCGTGTATCACAGTAAGTTAGCTATGACACACAGACGGAAGGACATAAGTGTTACCCTATAAAGGTTTCATTTTTGCATTTTGAGATACGAGCTCCTAAAAATAAAATAGTCTTTTAATAGTATAGAATTAAAAGTAAAAAAATGCAACAAGTGTACGATCTTTTAAAACAAAACGGCAGAAATAATACGTGTAATATAAAAATATAAAATATTCGCTCAAATTATCTATTTCTTATAATTCTTACATTAACTATTGACTGAATTTGTTACTACCATTGCGACTACGACGTTCTAGAATTTGCTCGCTGGGGTTTAGTTACATTCCTCTTGGCCCAATAGCGTCAGTGACTGTCATTGTCTAGTTCTGGTTTAAATGTTGGGTACCAGGTTATATGTATTCCAACAAATGCAGCATTAAATAAAACTACTATATATATATATATATATATATATATATATATATATATATATATATATATATATATATATATATATATATATATATATATATATATATATATATATATATATATATATATATATATATATATATATATATATATACATCTCCGAAGAGTGTATCAAAAGATGAACTGTGTTTGGCATTTTTTTTACCTTTTTTGCGTTCACTGTTTCATCGACACTATAAGAAATTTAACGTTAACGTGTCAATTTTTTTTTTAAATTTCCTTAAAACTTAGTCAGTAAGCACGATAGTCATCTATGGTTAAACGTCAGTAAGTTGTAAGGTAACTTTATTTGATGGATAACAGTTTACGTGATAAACAAAGCTAAAAATAAAGGCAGGTACTTCACAAGCAAAAAAGCACGACAGTTCTACACAATTGTTATTGCAATTGGTGATATAACTACAAACGTGATTACGAAACCATCTGTCTTCATAGACCAACCATTTTCTGCATGTCTAGAGTTTCACTACGAACATGGTTTCTAGGTAGTAAAATTTTGCAGCTTCTCATCTGGGTTTGGTATCACTGCATTACCTGTTCCTGCCACGAAAGCATCAGTGCTTTTCTTGTACTGGTTTAAGCGATAAAATAACTTTTAAAGCCACTTTAGATGTGTCATTACATCCCTATTACTATAACAACTTCGGTGTTGATCTCTTTTATAATATAAATAAGCATACGCTTGTGTGCTGTTTATAAAATCAAAAAGATTAGCAAAAAATATTTCTTGTTGCAAAATCAGGAATATCCGTATAATACTTTCAGCAATGTCAGTTAAACTCTTAGTTATAGTCCGGTCGTTCTCTAATTTACTTGCCCGTTCTCGGCCGCCATACCTTGCAGTGCAACTACGTTTTAAACAATATATCTATTAGTATTTATACAGTTAGGTGCACGCAGTAATTAGGTATTTGCGGAGAATTTACTTTCGTAGCTTTTAAAATTCATCCTATTATATATATATATATATATATATATATATATATATATATATATATATCCTATATATATATATATATATATATATATATATATATATATATATATATATATATATATATATATTTCAAAGAAGTTGAAAACTGGCACGCTTGATTTGTTATAGATAAAGGAAACAGACGTCCTCTAAATTGAAAGAATAATTCAGTTGCTTTTCTACCAGGCAGCTTCGAAAAACGAAGAATTGATCAAACATATCGTTACCATCGTGACAGCTAACTAGTTAATTTCTGCAACGTCTTACTGCTACAAGCACATCTGTACTTTTCACTGTTTACGTCTAGTTGGAAGCGTAAGATCAAACGCCATCAAACAAAATTGTCCTACGACTTGCAGTTACTCGCGACTTCGTTCGCGTAACCATTCGAATATTGAAGCTTTCTGGAGATGAAATAATTTTAAAAATCGGTTGCATGGTTTAGAATCTTTAGATATCCATATTAATATTATAAATGAAAAAGTGTATGTGTGTGTCTGTTTTTCCGTCTTTCACGGTAAAACGGAGCGACTAATCGACGTAATTTTTTAATGAAGATAGTTGAAGGGATGGGAATGACATATGAAATATGAATATAAAAAGTAGTTTTATATTTTTCTAACTAGAAAAAATGGGGATGGAAGTTTGTATGGAGCATTCCACAACGCGAGTGAAGCCGCGGGCAAAAGCTAGTAAAAATACACTGCAAAGCAATCTACTTTTCGAAAACTTAGAGTAAACATTTATTTATATAAATTGTACCGAAGTGTCTAAAATTATCATTGTAGTAAAATTTCATCACGCGGTGATAATGGAGAATATAAATTATTCTTATAGCAAAAATTCACTCATGCAAAGACCTTGTTGCTCATAAGATAAATGTAGAATTTTTAATAATTCGTTTGGATTAGGCACTACCGCCTTGATATTTTCTGCTGCAACAGCAACTTTACGAACTTAGATGGTTTATTCTTTTAAAAAGACTTCGACCAACATGCGATTAAGCGATACATTTGTGTATATAAAACATTTATTCACTCAAAGAGGAAACTAAGGTACAAAATTTCCGCAACATCTTATATGAAACTGCTGTGATACAACTAAAACAAAAGGTAATGTAAGAAATGGGACAAACTTAAGTCTGAAAATTAGAGGAGAGTCCAGCGGCATAATAGTCCACCCACATCTGCCACACTTTCTTCCACGTCAGTAGCATATCACGGAATTAAAACACAAATTATGTACTCAACTACCTATAGTAATACACATATTTATCTATGTACTCAACGCACATTCCACTTCCTATTTGAAGCATCTTCAGTCGAATAGCACTTTACCCTATAAAAGGTGAATCATTAATGCTTCACCTTAACAATATAGCTTCACATTAATAAAATAAAAAATAAAGCTTCACTCCATTAATGCTTCAACCTTCATAGAGTGAAGTGCTATACGTCTCTACTGAAGATGCTTCGGTTACGAAGTGAAACATGCATTGAGTACATAGCTTGCGTATTATTGTCTTTGCTACTGGTGGAAGAAAGTATGGTGGGCGTGGGTGGATAATGTGCCGCTGGAGCTTACCTTAATTTACCAGCTTTGGATAAGTTTGCCCCACTCCTTACACTATCTTTTGTTTCAGTTATATTACAGCAGATTCATATGAGTATTAAATATTTACCTTAATTTCGTCTTTAAATTATGGATTTTCACAAATCAAGTAGGTTCGGGCATCTTCAATTTATTTTTTCACTCTACGTGGGAGGTAGGTGGGTTGAACTGAATGTAGTTAGATAGTCAAATTCACCACGATTTATCGGTTTGTTGGTAGTGGTGCTGGTCCTTTCGGATGATCATATCGTTTCCACAAGCGATAACCAAAATATAATTCTTGATTCTTCTTTAAGATACAAGAATATAAAGAAACAACTAGGAATTCTTAATCTGCTTCTGTGAATTATGAAAAAAAGAGATAAGAAAAAAGTACCTTTTTGCTTGACACGGTATTGTAGAAAACTGAAACTGAAACAAAAACCTTATAATCTATATTCTACATCCAAATGGACAAGATTTGTATTAAATTTGTATATAAGTAAATATTGATTCCAGGAATAGCCTGAAATCCTATTCCATTACAGAACAAAAGCTACAATACTGAAAAAGGATGGAGGAATGATTTGATGGAACCATTTTCAGTTACGAACACAGACGCAATTCACCCGTTTGAACACGCACACACGCTCGCCCCCCGGCGTGAAAAGTTTGAGCAGTAATTTATATGACGGTTTAAATAATTACTCCGCGTTTTTGGCTCAATTTGCAGATGAGCCAGCGCCGTATCGGTGCTGGTGACATTTATACGTATTACTTTAACACTGTGGTTTAATGTTATGAACTGATGACGTGCATTGTATGGGCGAGAGCGTCTGATAATTGTTTTATTTAAACGTTTTAAAGAACTTTTAACCCTTTAAAAATGCCTGTAATGCGATGTCTTTAAAAATGTATATAATTTGATTGAAACTAAAGAATTTAATGTTCTTGAACAAGAACACAGAATCATCCCTATCAATACATAATATCAGAAATGCGAAAATCTCTCTGTCATTTGTTACACTTTCAAGGCAAAACCGATAAATTGATTTTGGTAGGGAGATAGTTAAAAATCCGTTAAAAATCAAACGTACGTTTTTTTGAAAATAAATACCTATAGGGCTGAAATAGAGGAAGAAAGTATGTAGGAAAGGTTATATTGAAATGTATACTTTCCACTGTCGGTACTTAGTGAAACTGCACTTTAAAATATTTTACAAATAAACTCACTTGTTCACTTTCATTATTTAATGTGTTTAACATTATAACTGTGTAAAATATTAGTTCACTTTTTAATATGTAAAACATTATTATTGTGCAAAACATCCCTGGACTTCGCAAAAAAATCTCTGGTGATGTAATTAGTAAAACCGGTTGGATGTATTAAATAATATAAAAAGTGTACTAAAAGTACCTACAAGTGAGTTTATTTGTAATATTTTAAAGATTATATTTTTGACGTATTACCTTACTCGCGCGCGCAGCTTCATAGGGCGCCTAGTTTACTACAAAAAATAAAGTAAGAGAGAGCGTTTTGTATTTAAATCTTCGATCAAAAATAATCAGATTCAAAATCATAGTCTTAAAAATAACTAAATGAAATAGGAACACAAGCAAATATGTGATCGTATTTTTGCCGATCACACGACTAACGCGCGAACGTGTCACGTCACGAACACGTCTTATGAGTACCATGTAACTTGTAATTTTAAACGTAAAAGCTATGAATTTAAAGTTGAATTTCTCAAGGGCTTATTAAAACTTTATAGTTTTGTTAATATACTTGTACTGTTTCACAAATTACTTTAAAATTTAATTAATATCACCAACCGGTTTCGCCTTTTACGGCATCTTCAGGGCTATCGTAAAAGGCGAAACCGGTTGGTGATATTAATTAAATTTTAAAGTAATTTGTGAAACAGTACAAGTGTATTAACAAAATTACAAATGGAGTTTCACCAAGTGCCGACGATAAATAGTGTAAAAAACTTTATAAGCTCTCGTCGATAAAGCGGGGCAATAATCGAAACTAAATCGTAACCTACCGAAATAAGTTAGACGTTATTATTATTAAGTTACTTTTACGTATTGTGTCGTTACGATTTTGTGTTTTTGTATAATCTATATATAATACATATGTGAAGAAAAAACTTTTGACCTTTTTTAAGCAAATTGCGCGAATGGAAAAGTATATCATTTGGCACAGCCAAAATTTAAATTGCGGTGGACAGCAGAACCCCAATATTTTCATATAAAATGCATTAGAAATATTTTAAATTAATAAAAATAAACATTAAACACACTATATTCAAGTGACATACATCCATACTATTATTATAAATGAGAAAGAGTAAGTGTGTGTTTGTTTGTCCGTTTTTCACGGCAGAACGGAGCGACCAATTGACGTGATTTTTTAAGTGGAGATAGTTGAAGGAATAGAGAGTGACATAAGCTACTTTTCTCTTATTTTACGCGAGCGAAGCCGCGGGCAAAAGCTAGTGATAATATACATGTAAGTATACCATTTTATTTAGGGTTACACACAGTTACCAAACTGAAAATAGATTTTATTGTTTAGTTTATGGTCGAATTTCGGTCACAGGCGATCGCTAGTAATTATAATATCATCCACACGTCATTATCTGGCGATGAGTTTGTAGACAATGTTGAATCTTGTTGTTTTTTGTTCGAAGGTTTGAATTGAATTGAAGGCTTTCATTAATTACTTACAGTTAGTAACAAAACTGTTAAATCCGAAAGAAACATTGACTTACCATTTATTTGTATTATCAAACAAAAAGTCAATTATTGTTTCTAATATGGAGTAAGAGATATTTTTATTTCTTATTTTTATATCATAAGATAGCAAACAAGCAGATGGATCTTCTGATGGAAAGAGTCAACCATCGCCTATAGACACCAAAGGTGTTAATGGTGCGTTGCTATCTTGTGGCGAGGTCTAATGCCACATGCATAAGTTTACCGGCTACCTTACCCTCCAAACCGGAACACGACAGCGACAAGCACTTACGCTATTGCGGCAGGAATAGGTAAGGCGGTGGTACCTGACCCGGGCGAGACAATGCAGAACTCTACCACCTAGTAGCCACGATGGTAGTGACTCGCATAGCCAATCGGTCGCCTTTTACGACCTGCCTGCAGTTGGTCCATCACATGCTTTTTAGTTTGTGTGCAAATATTAAAAAAATTAGGCAATGATCACATTTAGCATAAAACATTATTAGGGTTCTTTCTCCAATTGCCATCTGCTTTGAAAATAGATCGGTTGTCAATAAAAATGTAAATTCGTTGCTCCAGCTCTCGGCTAATTCATTTCCCAATGGAAAATCTGAACGCGTCACCGGAGATCGATCGACCGTTCATTTCGCTAACATTTTTTTCTTTTCACATTTCCATATTGACCAGGCGCTTGATTTTTTTCCGACGAACTACAGTCTACCAAAATATTATTATTACATGCGAGACTTTGTCGCAATTCAAATTACGGTAGAAAGCACCGCACTAAAACTTATATAAAAAACGATTAGCCGAAGATACTTAGTTCCACAATATGATAGGTGTCAAGCCTATCGCCAACCGGGCACTTATCTAATACCGGGCTCGTTGTTTTTCCAGAAAACTAAAAAAACACATTATACACAATAAAATGCCCGATCCGAGAATCGAATCACGGACTTCGTGCGATCAACACCGACCCCGGATCGCTAGACCACGGAGGCCAAAAGCAAATAGATACAGATCTACACACAAAGAGCGTTCGAGCAACGCACATATAGACACCTCTCATGGACACAATATCTCGGATTGGTTGGGAATAGTGGAAGCGCGAGTGTCACTTACTTGAGACACGCGCCAGTGAACTTATTTGTTCCAAAAAATTTGTAATAAGTATAACTATAGCATTAAAATATTTTATTTATTATCAATTTATATTTCCGTTCTTTTTGTTTCATTCTCAACAATAAATCAGTTTTTTGGACATAAACCAAAGTTGATAACCCTAGCGCAATCGCCGAGAGTATAAGTTAAACTTCCATTCCTATTTGTTTTGCTAGGTTTTCAAGACAGAATGCAAGCTATCCTCTGATATACAACGTGTAAAAAGCCCTGTTCGATCCAAAAGGGGCCTATATAAGTCGATGAAAATAAAAAAATAACCTTTTGTTTCGATAAAATTTAGCTGTAACTCTACAACACTCTTTCAAGTAGCCGAGCTCAGCCTCATAGGCACGTCTGTTTCTGCCGCCTTTTTGTGTGGCCATACTAAATTTCAAAATATCATTTTAGATTAATTATTTTGAACAGTGAAAATTTATCTATCTATATCCGAAGAATAGTAGCATATATGTATATCCGCAGAATAGTAGAAGCTGCACCATGCAGCCCGCTGCATTATAGAAATGTTTGGTGAATCTTGCAGAAATAACTAAGTTTGCCGTACAAAATGCCCTAAAATGTGCCCTACTCTACATGTGTGCCAAATTTTATTCAAACTCGTTCAGTAGTTTTTGTGTGATTGTGTAACAAACATCCATTCATCAAAACATCCATCCATCCAAACATCCAAATCTTCACATTTATAATATTAATATAGATTTTCCCACAAGATAGCAACGCACCATTAACATCTTTGGTGCTTATAGGCGATGGTTTGACTCTTTCCACCAGGAGACCCATCTGCTTGTTTGCTATCTTATGATATAAAAAAAACATTTTCTCTCCATTGACTTATTTGTCGTACTTTTTGCACATGTAAACATACCCTTAATTTGAGCGCCCGTTGAATGTTTGTATGCGACGATGTGCAGTTGCCTTCTGAACGATAAAGGGCGTTAGTCCCGAAGACAAGGTCAAGCGGACTTTTTGTTGACGTATAAAAATATCTCAATCCAAGCGAAAAGGTCACACAAATAAGTTATTTAATTATATTTATCACTTATAACTAGACTCCCTTCTTATAAACTTGTAGCCTTAGTCATGACCTTATCTTATACAAGGTAACGTGGAAGCTACAGTGTTTTTTATATTATTAGAGACAAACAGGAAGATGGTTCTCCTTATGGAATGAGAAACCATCGCCTTAAAACAACAAAGATGTTAATGGTTTGTTACTATCCGTGTGGCAAGATGGCAATGCCTCATGCTTAAGCCTACAGCTACTTTATCTTTCAGACCTGAACACAATGACAAGCATTGTTGCTATTGTGGCAAAAATTGCCTTACCTAGTCCTGCTACAATAGTGTCAATGCTTAGCGTTGTTGCAATAGCTGGTAGAATGATACATGTGGCATTATTCCGCCCAATGGATAGCAACGAACCATTAACATATTTGGTGTCTATAAGTGATTGTTTCTCTTTCCATCAGGAGGGCCAACTGCTTATTTGCTATTTATTGATATGAAAAAATTAGCAAACCTTTTTGTTTACATAATTTTGAAACGACACGGTGTTTTGTTTTTTGACAAACATTAATGAATCTGACTGTACTTCATACAGAATTTGCTATTTAACAAAGTCTTATTTTAAATGTTCTACATCGATAAGTCCATTTATATCATAAAAGCTATATAAAAACATTAAAATCCTGTAACCTCCATGGAAAATAATACGAAATCGAAATACGCAAGAATCCAAAATCTTGGGCAATGCGCTCACACTCGCGGTGATACGCCTGACACCCTAATCAAATAAGTACCTTTTACCGGGAAGTTTACCAACTTTGTAATTTAATCTTTACCGTGTAAATATAAGGTCTGTTTTAGCTTACTTATAGTCTGACTAGCTTCCGTATAAAACGTATTTGTAGGAAGGACGACCCAGAAAATGGGTATAATATACTCACACTACCACCGTTGCCTCTCGCCTTATCCTCCCGCTCGTCCCACAGGAGTCGGCAGAAATTTATATAACAAGCTATCTCGTCCGGGCTCAGTATTGTCGAGAAAACAGTGCCTCGGACATTATTTTTAATTAAACGCAGGAACCGTCCAGTAACACCAGATATTGAAATAATATTTTGTCAATATTAAACCATAACTAATTGCAATTCTACAACCTTTTATAAACATACCTAAGAATTATACAGTTTTTTATAGATACAAAAGTTATTTTGTGGTAATGTAACTAAAAGCAAGGCATCAATTTATTTTGCAGCTTTCCACGGACGTGTGAAAAAGGAGTGTTAGAAATGAAAACTCACATAAAAATAAAATATTGTCCGGTAAATAAAATATTGTTTAAAATCCGGTTAATAAACTTTTGTTTAAACGTTGTTTACGACGGCGACACATGGTTTATCTTTATCCACCAAACTTTTCTACAAGTCAGTATTAAAACATAATCACACATAACATACTCAATACACGTTTCACTTCGCAATCGAAGCATCTTATGGAAAAACGAACACTACTTCACTCAATCTGTGTCGGAGTATCTAATACTTTTAGTACGTAGAGTAGGAGTAAAAGCTAAGAATAGAATAAAATTGCTTTTAGATCTGTACTTCTGAAAATCGGGTGACTGTATTCTATCTTCAACACAAAATCGGATAAAGACTTAGGTAATCGAATAAAAACTTTCATGCATACCCAATATATCTAATGTATTGCCAATTACCAGTTTTATGAACGACAATACTTTGATTATATAGGAATATTGACAGATCCAAGGACATATAAATAAAAAACATGCAAAGTAACTTGTCAATAACTTACACTTTGACATTTACTGTTTTGAAGGTGACAAAACACACAACTAAGATCAATGCAAGCAGGTAAAAGTATATAATATATTATGTTACTTTTTTAATAACATTACTATTTCTATGTCTATTTACGAGTAGAGAAAAACAATTATATTTTATATATATTTTATATTATATTAACTATTATAATATAAATATTATATATTATATTAACGAATTTAACGGGCAATATTTTCTAAATCTTAATATCAGATAAGTCGTCATAGTACTTCGTTACGCAATCGTTGATTTGCAAATACTTAGACGTATTGTATAATACACTTCTAAAATCTGCCTTTTAAACAATTTCCCACTCAATCACAGCGAAAGGGAGGGTGACCTCCCCAAGATTCGAAAATGTTCAAACCGGCCAATGTAATCCGACAGGCCCTACCATCGCTGTTCTGTTTATTCGAGTTTCAATCGAGTTGCTTTCTTAACATAGGGTGAATATTAATCCTAGTTTGAGATAAATCTATATTAATATTATAAATGCGAACGTTTGGATATGTTTGGATGTATGGAGGAATGGATGGATGAATGGTTGGATGGATGGATGTTTGTTACTCAATCACGCAAAAACTGCTAAACGGATTTGGATTAAATTTGGCACACAAGTACCTAGTTGATGACCTGGAATAGTACATAGGTTACTTTTTATTTCGGAAAAATTAGGTAATCGCGCGGGATTCGTTAAAAGCTTTTACAACGCAGCGGGCTGTACGCTGCAGCTAGTAGTCGATAAATTAAAATTACTACACGTAAAACGTGCCAGAATTTTATGAACAGTATCACTTTCGGCTAACGTTCAAAAATTCAAAATACCTAAGTATGTTCAGCCTCAGTATTAGATCGGTTACTGTTGAAGGTTTGTTTTTTAAAGTATCTTCATGCCTGTATATCCGAAGAGGTAGGCAGAGATACAATAGTGCACCCACGATTAGTTGCAGATACTTAGTCCCTATTGTAATAAATGGCAAGCCTATCGCCAACCGCGCAACCCAATTCCGGGCTACGTTGTTTTAATCAGAAAACTGAAAAAACACATTTTGAATTGCCCGACCCGAGAATCGAACCCCAGACCTAATGCGGTCAAAACTGACACTGGACCACTAAACCACAGAGTTGAGTTTTTTATATCATTGGATAACAAAAAAACAAATGGCTCTCTTAATGGAAAGATAAACTATCGCCTATAGACAAAAAGTAATTAATGGTGCCTTGATATCGATGTGGTGAAATAGTAATGTTATATGTATAAGTTATAAGGCTACCTTACCCTTCAAACTGGAACTCAACAGTGACAAGCACGCTATTGCAGCAGGAATAGGTAAGGTGGTGGTACCAGATCTGCACTAGCCATTGTAGAACTCTACCACCGAAGTCACGATGGCAGTGACAAGTTTGGCCAATCAGTCTCCTTTTACGAATTGCCTAGCAGAATGGCAGATGGTCTTTTCTTCAAAGAGGGCCCGGACCAACATGGGGCTTATTAATACTGCTATGCTCTTGTCTCTAAAGGTCTTCCGATCCTCGGATTATGTAAGGCTGTTTGATCCCAGTGATGATAATACAGACTTACTGGTAAGTTACCTTCGATACTTCTGGAGAGTACTCGGTACTCGATTCTCGTTAAAATAAAATAATAAAATTAGAGGCTTAATTTTTGACCAACTATTCTCTAAAAATAAGTGAAATGTGGATATTATACTCTCTAAGTAGGTACGCCACGCTAGTTGACATCAAGGACACGCCGCCGCCACCTATCGCCTTCAGCCTCACTACCTGCGCGACACCTGCGTCCGCGCGATATCCAGGTATAGCGCAGGTAAATATAGGATTCTCGGTATACTGTACTGTAAGTTTACTAAGAAGTATTTTAATATTTAATTTTAATATTATTTTTTCTCATCATATATGATTGCCAACTATCACATCCTTAAATATTGAAGGTAACTCAACAGGCAGTATGTATAAGTAGACTAAATGCTGATTATGGTATCAAATTAGAATACTGTAGTGTAGTTTGGCGCTCCTATTTCTCAACACATTCTTTAACAATTGAAGGTATTCAAAAGATATTTATTAACCGCTTATGTTATTGTATTAAAGCAAACGCTAGATACATGTCATATAAGCAGAAACTAAAGAAGTTTAACATGATTTCACTTGAAAAGAGACGTGACTGGCTTGATATAAATTTTTTCCGTAAATTATTAAAAAATAAAATATACTGTCCAAAACTATTGAGGAAATTTAATTTTAGGGTACCAAGGAAATTCGCCGTAATCCTATCAATCTTTTAGCTCTTCCTTTGCGAAGAACAATGTTTAGTGCTAATACTCCCACGCATTTCCAAGTTAGTTAATTCCTTTTGTGACTGCTTTGACATAGTTACTGACTCGGAAATCGAAATTAAAAAAAACCTATTTTATTCAAATTGTTAACTTTAGCTTTTAACGCATGATTTACTTTCTGTGTTTACCTATATGTAGTTATTCAATTAGTTTTAAATTTTTGTATTTAGCTTTAGTAATTCTAATATTGTAATAACTGTTGTTGAACCAAATAAATATATAAAATAAATAAATAAATCTATATATATATATATATATATATATATATATATATATATATATATATAAATCAATTGCTGTTCATTAGTCTCGCTAAAACTCGAGAACGGCTGAACCGATTTGGCTAATTTTGGTTTTGAATTAATTGTTGAAGTCCAGGGAAGGTTTAAAAGGTGAGAAAATATAGAAAAAAATAAGAGTAGTTAACAAGGCAGAACAACGTTTGCCCGGTCAGCTAGTAATAAATAAAAGCTTTGGCCTCCCACCATACTCGTCCATTCACACTAGCGATCGTCTGTGGCCAAAACTCGACCATAGACTAAAAATAACATCTCTTAAGTTTAACAACTAACTAGCCGTCTAGTCGTAAAGAAAATAAATAGTATACGTGAGTGTATATTATCATAAATGTTACACGAATGTATTGTATGTACCTAATGTTTTTTTTAATTGTAGCATTTATTTTTAATGAATTTATTTTAAAAATATAAGGTTTCTGTAATCCTCTGCAATGTTAACTTTAACTTTGCTTTGCTTTGCTTTCATACTCCATCGTTTGCGCGATAGTCTTAAAAAGGGATCCGAGAAATTTTCCTTTACGTGTTAATATACAGACTGACTGGTGAGTTACCTTCGATACTTCTGGAGAGTACTCGGTACTTGATTCTCGTTAAAATTAAATAATAAAATTAGGAGCTTAATTTTTGACCAATATTTCTCTAAAAATAAGTGAAATGTGTATATTATACTCTCTAAGTACGCTGCGCTAGTCGACACCAAGGATACACCGCCGCCACCCCCCGCCCGCAACCCCCTGACCTGCGCGACCCTGCACGACACGTGCGTCTGCGCGGTGTCCAAGTATGGCGTATATATAGGATCCTCGGTGTACTGTTTACTAAGAAGTATTTTAATATTTATTTTTATTAATGTTATTTTTTGAAGGCTATTGAAGGTAACTCACCAGTCAGTTTGTATAGACTAGCTTTTGCCCGCGGAATCGCTCGCGTAAAGTAAGGGACAAAAGTAGCCTTCCATCGATTCAACTCTCTACTTAAAAAATCATGTCTCTCCGTTATGCCGTGAAAGACGGACAAACAAACACATACACTTTCCCATTTATAATATTAGTATGGATTCTAATTCTAGTGCTTCATAAAACTTCTTTTTATATCTATTACATATCATAAATTCAGAATACACATAACTTGTGACCCTTAGACGACCTGCAGACGCTCTTGAAGCCATTTTAGGAGATTATTGACTTAAGAGATCTTTATATATATTTTGCAGTGCATTAATTACACATTTTAACACTTAATGCACACACTACACAATGTAAAGTATTAAAAATTATGCAAAATAAAATTATATCAAAATATTTTTTTACGCTTTTATTCTTTTTAATTTTTTAGCAAAATTTAGATGTTTTAGTTTATTACTAAAAGATAGCAAGCAAAATTTTCAACTCTTAAATTTGCACTAGAAATACATTAAATTAATAAAAATTAACATTACATACACTACATCCATGTAACATACATGATAACATACACGTCTAAATTAATATTATAAAGAGGAAGAATTGATTTTTGTTTTTTTTTTTGTTACGATTAACCTCAAAAATTACTCGATCAATTTGAAATATTCTTTCACCTTTAGAAAACTAAATTACCCAGGAGTGACATACTTTTACCCGATTGATAAAATAGAGTTCAAGAAAATATTAAATCACCCTATAACAAATAAAATCATATGTACAAGTTTAAATGCTTCTCAAATGGACCTCGATTCTCTGACAGTACACCTTCTCTAACTTGAAAGATATTTTCTTTTCTATCCTTCTGTAATGAATTGATTCATAATCCTCTACTATGCTGACGTTAACTCGCTATATCCACAATACCGCCCGGCCGCCGCCGGCGAAAATTCACGCGCGCGTTTTTTCAGAATACGGGAACTTGCGTCCTCCGCCGCGACCAGTATAGTCCGAGAGCAAGATGACTTTTTCAACTTTATCTCGATATTGCTTGGAGGGGAGTAGTTTTGTACTTCAACACTTACTTTTTGCAAGATAATATGTAGTACATGATTTAAATAAGAATCAGGGTAGAGTATAGACGTTGAATTTCACAAGAAGTATGAGAAATACGTACTATATCAAGACAAATTTTTGGATTGAGTGTCGAAACTCGAAACCTTTGATTCATAGTGTTGCTGCTTGATAGTCCAATATTGATAGGGCTTCATTGCCTCAATAATTACAATACTATCAATAAACAGCAATACAATCGATAGCATCGATAATATTTATGATTAAAAAAAACTATTAAAAGTATCGATATATCGATAAGTATTGCTATTTAATATCGCATTAATCCTAATTACAATCGATAGTATCGATACTATCAAAACTATCGATAATCAACTTTATTCTAATCCTGACCGATGCTATCGATTGTACAAACTATCGATAGTATCGAATATATCTGTGGTCAATGCAATATTGTCTAACAATACTATTGATAGAATCGATACTTTGTTTATCTCCAATGATTGATACTATCGACGCAATCGATAGTTTATTTACTTGCTACGTTCAATACTATCGACTTTATGGCGTTTCTAGATTAAAACAATCGATGTTTGTGCGAAACTACTTATATTCTTATGAATATTCAACATTGTGGGAAGAAAGAAAAATTGTATCTCTGGACTTTGTTTATACTTATGATGTGGTGACCAGACTTACAAATTACTGGCCTAGTAAGTATTTGAAAATTAAAGTTAAAATGTTCATAGTGTATTTTCTCGGCAACTACAACTAAACCATTCCGGGTCCTAGACATTTGTCTCACTCGCTCAGCGCGTCCCGCACCGCGCGCTCGATTCACTCGTCAAAAATCGTCCGTCGCCCCGCCGCTCGCTGCGCCGCGTGGCATGTTTAGTACTTCCTCATACATTTGTTTCAGACGCCAGTCGCCTCGCCATTCGCGCCGCGCGAAAAATCGCAAGCGCGGATTTCCCGTGGCCAGGCTGTTAGTGACCCTGATGAATGCTCAAAACAACCGCCTGATCAGCGTTAGTTAAGTTACCAACAGTAAAAACAATTAGACGAGCAAGGTTCACAAGTTACGTCACATACACGGTTTTCCGAGCTACACAAATTTACTGGTCTAGTTAACAACAACCTTCAGTATGTTTTGACTAAAGATTATTGCTGAGTATTAATTAAGTAAGAATTTTAGAGATACAATCACGTCCTGACCTATAACAGAGGACTTGCTTATTTTGCTGTATAACAATAATATACCAAGTTCAAGCAAATTTAAAATCGGTTTATAACAATTACTAGCGATTGCCTTTGGCCGAAATTCGACCATAGACTAAAAAATAAAATCTCTTAAGTTTGACAACTGACTTTATCCGTCATGTACCTATGTCACATAAATGTAGTGTGTGTCATGTTTGTTTTTATTAATTTAATGTATTTTTAATGCATTTTATTTAAAAATATTAGGTTTCTGCAGTTCTCTACAATGTAAACGTTCATATTTCACTATTCGCGGGATTGTCTTAAAAAGGGGTCCAAAGTTTTCCCTTCACGTATTAATAAATAGATTATCATGTAACAATAAATACCAATTATCAGAACGGGGTCCTTATCGCACGTTGAAATTCGAAGATCCGAAAATCGAAAAATGTGTAACAATAAATAAAAAAAACCAGCCAATTGCGAGTCCGACTCGCGTATGAAGGGTTCCGTACAACAAAACACGTTTATTGTACGGGACCCCCCTTAATATTTTCATTTTTTTATTTTTAGAATAAGTTGTTATAACGGCAACGGTATATCATAATTTGTGAAAGTTTCAGCTTTCTAGCTATCACGGTTTATGAGATACAGCCTGGTGACAGACAGACGGACAAACACACAGCGGAGGCTTAGTAATAGGGTTCTGTTTTACCTTTAGGTACGGAACCCTAGAAATGACACTAAAACGCCATCTTTGTACAGTAATTTTTGAACATTTCCCGATCACCTTTATTTTGTTCAATCTCAAAATTGACGACAAGCTGAATTGATTGAAGTTAACCATAGAGTTAACCATAACTTTTTTCAATTGGTTCAGCCTGCCATCAATTCAGAGAATATGAAAAAATATTTTATAATTTTTATTTATTTGTCATTTAATATGAACACTAAAAATATATAACAAATGTAGCGATTCAATCTAACACTACAAGAAAAAATAACAAAAATAGAAAATAATGAAATTCAAAAATAAAAATCCTAATTCGCGATGTTACAATTGTTTATCTTGTACACACTTTATACATGTTTCAGTGCTTCTCAAATGGACTTCGGTTTCAAGGCAGTACACAAGGCTGGGGATCTTCCCAGTCAGGCAAGGTCATTTTCCATATACTCATCACGAGTGTGACGGCATGAACCTCCACGGTTATGATGTCACCCTAACAGTAGTTGGCCCGCCAGTTCTACCGATAAACCACCCTCACAGTGGTGACCAGCGGCGGCATACGAAAGAAACTCCATTCCGACCGGTACCCATGAAACGCTTCTCAATTTTTTATACAGGCAGGTAGGCTTTCCACCTAGGCAGTGCACCGTGCCTGGGTGCAAAGACTTTCGTTTTTCCTCCCTCGATAATCATTATTTATTATTTATACTTATTATATACAGCTATGTACAGCTTGTACAATTTAAAACCTTAAAATTATATATGTGTAGTCTAATTATTCAGTCACTTATTAATTTATCACTCAAAAATTTAATTAATGAATTTTTCTCTCAATATTTTAGGTTTATCATCCATATCGTGAAATATTAAATTTTAACACAATCTTTACCCATACAAAATGGACATGGTTCGATAGAAAATTCCCTAGTTAGAAAGAAATGATAAAAATAATTCAGCGTTGCCATTATAATGGTGGAATCGTATCCTGACCTGAATACGTGACCTGCAATCATATTGTTCGACTCTTATCCTCCTCGTCAAGGATACGTTTGTACTTTTTATACCGATTCTAAAAATACTGAGAGGTAATTAACAGTATTCACAGGTTACTTTTTAACCTTTTTTAAGAAGTTTATATTCATTTTCATTAAGAAATAGAGTTCCTTAAGATATATTTATGTCTTTCGCTTGTTACGCTTATATGGGCATTTTTAATAATATTGTTGCGAATAATCTAGAAACGTAAAGAGTTGGAACGCTGGAGGGATCTAGAAATAAAACAAAGAGATAGCTACTCCTGTTGATAAACAAATAGTCGACCGTTACTTGAATAGTTATGCCATAATTGACCTTATCGCTTTGAGCGTAAGGGTAAATAGTGTGTACTAGAATTTTTTACATTAAAATAATAACTTGTTTACGTTTATCATTGCTTACGAGGTGATTGCCGAACATTCGCCATTGTTATGGAACTTTACTCTGTTTATTTAGCAGTTTTATTCAGTGATCGAAAGCGAAGTACGAGCGACCAGTGTAAAGCGGAGTGACCGGTGTGTAATAGAGTGAATAAGAGAGTGTTTTATTGTGTAGTCGGTTAAGTTTAGTGTTAGTACAGTGAATGACTAGTATTAATTAGAGTATTTAAGTATTACATTGTATTGTATTGTGTATTTGTGTTGTAAATACACAGTTTTCATATAAGTGGCGTTTTATTGAACAAACGAACCCGAAGCACATTACAATATGGACATAACGCTTTTACGCCAAGCAGTTGGCCAAACCTATCATACTATCACGACTTCTATGTGGGAGTTCTGTATCATTTTACATGGTTTTCGTACCACTGCCTTAGGGCCAGAGTACTTAATATATCAACTCCGAAAGGATCGTCACTGGTGATTCCCTTACTTACTTTGCAACGATGCTATCGCGGCAGGAATAGGTAAGGTGGTGGTACCAGACTTGGGCGAGACATACAGAACTCTACCACTTAGTAGCCACGACGAAAGCACAGAATACTGGAGACTAACAGAAATCAAACTACAAGTAATATTTGAACAACGCACACACAGACATCTCTCATGGACGCTATATCTTGAAATGGTCCGTGACAGTTTGTTCCGAACCAACCCAAGATATCGCGTCTACATAGACACCTCTTACGGACTCCTCGAGCATAACACACATGTGTTATGCTCGAATATTACTTGCATGGGACGTTGACTTCTGTTTCCAGTATTCTGTGACGAAAGTGACTCGCATAGTCAATCGTACACCAATGAACTGACTAGTAGAGCGCCAGGAGATTCATTATACGGTACAAATTACTTTGGACTCTTGCTCCTAAGTTTATTATTTCGACTTAAACAAAATCTTCTCATTTCTTAAATGATAGTATTCATACATATAATTTATTCAAAGCTTTTAATTCCGTATAGCAAAACGTTAGCTACCATAAAACTGGCATAGTTATATACAGGGATATATGCACGGTAATTGGATTGAATTGAATTGGTACGATGCTCGGAGTTTATTTAGGGAGTTTATTTAGGTCATAGTATGTGCCTAGTGTCGTTTAATCCACGATATCGGTGCTTATAATAAAGTGCTGTTGTGTTTCGTGATATATATATATATATATATATATATATATATATATATATATATATATATATATATATATATATATATATATATATATATATATATATATTATGAGATGAGGTCGACTGAAAGGATGGATAAATCGTTTAGAGAAAGGCTTTTTTTGTTGATTAGATAAATAATAAATTTTCCCCGTATTAGTCCCGGGCTCCTTTGAAAAATAGGCCAACTGTCGTCCTGCTAAGCAAGGTCGTAAAAGGCAACCGATTGGCCATAAGAGTCACTACCATCGTGGCTACTAGATGGCAGAGTTCTGCATTTCCTCGCCCAGGTCTGGTACCACTGCCTTACCTATTCCTGCCACAATAGCGTCAGTGCTTGTCACTATTTACATTTTAACTACATTATTTTGCCTTTCGTATTTTTATCACCGGGTTTCTTAAGTAAGTTTCTAAGGGAATCTGACGATACTTGCACCTTGTGATTGGGATTCTCCCCCTCTATTTTTATAGAGGGAGAGGCATTATGCTATACCGCTTGTCTAGTAGTTTACTTAGTTACTTTTGACTGCTCCCTTGGTCGAGTGATTAGTGAACCTAACTACGAATCAATGGGGTTCGGGTTCGATTCCCGACAAAGTCAAACATTTCTGTGATGTGCATAGATGTTTGTGTTTCTGGGTTTGAGAGTTTGTAATATATTATGTAAAAGTAATCGCTTCTGTGGTCTAGTGGTCCAGCGTTGGCGTCGACCACATGAGGTCCCGGGTTCGATTCCCGGGTCGGGCACATAAAAAAAAGTGTTTTTCAGTTTTCTGATAAACACAAAGTTGCCCGGGATTGGAATGTGCCCGGTTGGCGATAGGCTTGCCACCTATCACATTTGTGGGACCAAAGTATCTTCGGCTAATCGTGGGTGCCATTGTTGTACCTCTGCCTACCCTTTCGGGGATACGGGCGTGAAGATACACATGTAAAAGTATTTATATGTGTATTTCTATGTATTAGTATCGTTGACTAACACCCATAACACAGGTAAATATATATATATATATATATATATATATATATATATATATATATATATATATATATGTGTGTGTGTGTGTGTTCCCTACGTATGCTTAAATCTTTAAAACTACGCAACGGATTTTGATGCGGTTTTTTTTAATAGATATATTGATTCTTGAGGAAGGATTTAATATATAAAGCTTTCCGATATTCCCACGGGAACGAAAGCTACGCGGGTGAAACCGCGGGCAGGTCGCTAGTATTATAATATAGCAAACAAGCAGATGACTCTCCTGATGGAAAGAGATAAACGTCGCCTATAGACACCAAAGATATGAATTGTGCGTATCTTTCCTTGTGGCCCTTGTGGCGGGGTCTTAATACCACATGCACAAGTTTTGCCGGCTACCTTACTCTCCAAACCACTATATAACAGTAACAAGCACTGACGCTATTGCGGCAGGAGTAAGTAAGGCTTTGGTACCAGACCCGGGCGAGACAATGCAGCAATCTGCCATCTAGTAGTCACGACGCTAGTGACTTGTTCGCCTTTTACGAACTGCCTGACAGAACGTAAGATGGTCTTGTTTTCAAAGAGAACCCCAACCAACATGGTTTTTATATTTATTATTCTTTGTTTATTTTTATTATATTTATTTTATTCTATTTTTTCTTATTCTATGCAATTGGCAACTTTATAAATTTTTTATTTTATTTTTGTGGACCACAAATTCTAGTAGTCTGATCTAACATACTCAAATATTCCTTAACTTTTATTATATCATAAGATAGCAAACAAGCAGATGGGTCTCCTGATGGAAAGAGTCAACCATCGCCTATAGACATCAAAGATGTTAATAGTGCGTTGCTATCTTGTGGTGAGGTCTAATGCCACATGCATAATTTTATCGGCTACCTTACCCACCAAACCGGAACACGACAGTGACTAGCACTGATACTATTGCGGCAGGAATAGGTAAGGTGGTGGTACTAGACCCGGTCGAGCCGATGCAGAACTCTACCACCTAGTAGTCACGATGGTAGTGACGCGCATAGCTACTCGGTCGCCTTTTACGACCTGTCTGACAGAACGGCAGTTGGCCTATTCTTCAAAGGAGCCCAGGACCAACACGGGGGGATCTAGTTATTATTTTGTATAAATACAGCTATTTGTCTTTAACAAAAATATAATTTCACAACTCTTTTGTGTACATAGTCTATGGCATTTCACAAGGACGGGACTGTTTCAAATATTCATATCAAGATCGATATGAGTAGGTACAGCTCAAAGACTTTTATACACTTATAGACCAGGCAATCAGTGCATCTGAATATGATCTGATTTAAAGTGCTAAGAAATATTTCGGATACTTTTGACCTTCCCGCTAAAGGAAGACATTGATTTCACTCCGATTTCCGAAAATCTTGTTTTCACCAGATCTTCACCTTTTGAGGTCTTAAAAACCTTTTGCAAGAATGTTCACGATGACGTCAATATTTATGTGTGGGAGTATGTATGAGTATGTATATGTAGACTTATCATAATTTTTGAACGTCTGACCCATCGGAACGCGATTGGTTCCGCTAAACTTAAACTTCTTGAATACCTAAATCGATTCTAATCAGGAATTTTTAAATTTTTGAAAAGTATTCTTTAATAGAAAGTCGGAAAAACAATGATTTATTAAAATAACTGGACTTCGACTTAACATTACTTCGAGATTTTTCAACCAGTCTGTTTTAGACTTTTTACGTCTTACGACGACAACATTATTACTAAAACTGTACGTACCAATAAGTCTACCAGTTACCTTATTCCCTAAACCAGAACATGACTACGACATAAATAGATGACATAACCAGAACATGACTACGTTATTGCGGTATGAATAGTAAGGCGGTGGTACCAAATACCCAGGCGAGACGTTATGGAACTCTACTGCCTAGTAATCACGAAAGTAGTAACACGATAGGCAATTGTTCACCTTTTACAAACTGTCTAGCAGAATGGCAGATGGTCTATTCTTCAAAGTGACCGGAAAAATACGGAGAAACAGTTTCAATCCAGACCAAGTTCATATTCAATCCAGAACAATTCCATAGTGCTCTGAAATCAGAAAATTGAAGATATTTAAGTTCGTAATTATCTATGTTGATTATGTGACGTCTCTGATTACTGCAAGATCTTCTTGCCGTAGTTAAAATGAATAGACGCTGATTACTAACCACTCGCTCTAATCAATGGCTGTCTACACGTGTTTTTTGTTTAACACTAAGTACCTGCATTAAACACTCGCACTCGCACTAATCAAAGTGTAACTGGGGCCTAAGGCGCAATGTATCGTTAATATATCGTCCCTTAATATATGTCAATGTCGTGTTTCGATTTGGAGGTTAAAATAGCTGGCATAACTAAGAATATGGCATTACCATCCCGCTACATGGATAGCAACAAGTTGGTGTCCCATTCCCGATTGTTTACTATTCCATGAAATAAAAAAAAACGTTTAAAATATTTTAATAGTGTACTTTAGGCGTATGCATGTCTATAATTCATAGGTCCTTGGTACGGCTCTATGCGCTCGCCTGCCCCGAGGTCGAACTATACTAATCAAAATGTAATACAGAGTTAATATAATATTCAGGGCAATACAAGATAGTTACCGCACTTGTCTGCCAAAGGCTAAAGGTGAAGTTTAAATTAATTATAATTCGAACAATAACAAACAGATGGGTTGAGGTGTGAATATGTAAATTAAACGGGATTGTGTAACATTTTTTACTAGTGAAAATAGACCATTTGTTTTCTCGCTTGACAGATACTCGTAGATTAGGGCATAGGCGTACTCAGATTATGGGCCAGAGGCTGGCAACCGTAACATTTTAAGACTATACTTTTATTTCATTATATTTTTATCTACAACAGTAGATAGAAGAGAGGTAAACAGATTCCAGGGGGGCAGGTGCCCCCCCCCCCCCCACTCGGCGCGCCCATGGATTAGGGTACTTTGCAGTAACTCATCCGGGTATAAACCAACGAATTTATTCGATTTTTCCAAATCCTTGTGAAAAAAAGAACAAAGGAACATCTATCTGTCGTTATGGCTAAACATTTTTATGCAAGCGGGCTACTCCTTAGTCATTATTATCAATGTCTTGCTTATGGACCGTAAAAAAGTCTTATTTATGCCCCGATAATAGTAGTGATTGTCACTATCGTATTCCTGTTTGGAAGGTAAGTTTGCTGGTAATTTTGTTTTATATCATAAGATAGCAAACAAGCAGATGGGTCTCCTGATGGAAAGAGTCAATAGTGCTTTGCTATCTTGTGGAGAGGTCTAATGCCACGTGCATAAGTTTACCGGCTACCTCACCCTCCAAACCGGGTAAGGGTAAGGTACCCTTCAAGCTGGAACACGTCAGTAACAAGGACTGACGTTATTGCTGCAGGAATAGGTAAGGCGGGTGTACCAGACAAGGCGAGACAATGCAGAACTCTATCACCTATTAGCCACGATGGTAGTGACTCGCATAACTAAATAATCGGTCAGGCAGTTGGCCTATAGTTCAAAGGTCCAGGCTGGACCAAAACGGGTAAATTTGAGATTTTATTTTTTTTAGCACTACTATGAGGATAGCAAGCATTATTAATTTTGGTGTCTATAAAAATGTAATATTTTAGCATAAGGGAGAATACAAGCACTGACTTATTTAATGTAAAGCTAATGTAAAGATATGATCATCGTCTTTAGACACCAAGTATAACAGTAGTATGTCAGTAATATAATGATACATACAGTAATATAATGATATCAGTGTATTAGGTTCCTTGCCATTTAAATCGAAACTGAATTGCCAGTAGTGGCTCCCAGTGTGATGGTTGTGTTTACAGCCCCGTGCCGTGGATGAGCATGGTTGTTCGCCCCGGTTATAACAAACACAAACAGAATAATGGTTATCAGGCAGTAAAACGAGGCGATAGAGATCCCCTACCCATTTCGATTTACCAGAAAACTAATGAACTTTGGTGAACTGAAACATTTATTGAAGTTCACAAGACAATGGGTCTCCTGTTGGAAAGAGACAACCATAGCATATAGACACCAAATTTATAAATTTGCTATCTGTGTGTCTGGGTGTTAATGCCATTTGCGTAAGTATAGCGATTACCTTACCCACCCAAACCGGAACACGACAGTGACATGCACTGACGCTATTGCGGCAAGAATATGTAAAGCTAAAGTACCAAACCGGGAGAGACGTTACAGGATTCGGCCAACAAATAGTTACGATAGTAGTGACACGCACACCCAACCGTTCGCATTTTACAAACCACCTGGTAGAATGGCATATGGTTTATATTTCAGAGAGGGCCCGGATCAACACGGGTTGACGGGGTATGGTATACATCTTATATATAAAATTCTCGTGTCACAATGTTCGTTCCCGTACTCCTCCGAATCGGCTTGACCGATTCTCATGAAATTTTGTGAGCATATTGAGTAGATCTGAGAATCAGTCAACATCTATTTTTCATACCCCTTAGTGATAAGGGTTGCCCACCCCTAAAAATATTTTGTTATTTTTTAGACAATTTTTTCTATTTTTATTTTTCTATGATTTAACATTGAAAAATATATACAAACTTAAATTATTACCCTTCTATCACCAACCCTTATTTTTTAATTAAATTTATATGACAAAACAACGTTTGCCGGGTCAACTAGTATTTTTAATATATTTCTTAACCCGTAGCACTTCAGCTAAGTATTTAATACTAACAGAACAAAGTATAAGTTGTAATGATTTGTTCGTGGCACCAAGAGGGCGCCAAGGATGTTCTACAACGTTGTGCTATCTTTGTAATCACGCTGTATACGTCTCACTGACATAAATTAGGAATGATCCAATTACCAGCGACATACATGAAATATATTCTACATCTCATGTACTAATAAAAGCACGCATTAGGGAATAAAAGCACCTATGTTATAACTTATATTGTACAAGCTGATTTCCCAGGCTTTGTTTATATCGTAAGATAGAAAATAAATAAAATATTTCTTATTCTTAAATGATGAACTATTTTTAAATAAAATATAGCATAATATTTCATTTAAAAATGTAAATTCCAACTTTGAAGTAAAGTAAGTCTAAATTTATTTATGAGCCGATACAAATTTTTCCTCCTTAATGGGATGCATTGTTGACAATTATATCTTAGTACTCTCTTAAACTCTATAAGAAACCTTTATACAAACTTTCATCGTTTAAATTTGATTCAGACTTTGCTTTTTCTGTAATACCGTCAATAAACGGTAAGGTTTTATTAACTTTTTAGGTTCAAAGTTTTGTACAGTGAAACTAATTGATGTTTTTTCGGCCTTAGTAGTTCACACCTCACATTTCACAAAATGTTTTTTCCTAATTAATAACAGTCATCACTCAAATTTCGAATGCCCCATAATAAACAATTCTATTATGGGGCAATTTATACGTTTTTACAATAAGCTACCTGATACTCAGCACAGTAGCTCAACATAGTCCTCCGCAATGTAGACTTTAACTGTGACATATTTCATACATAGTTTTTATTATATACTAGCTGTTGCCAGCGACTTCGTCCGCGCGGACTTCGTTTACTCCGCACTGCTCCTCCCCCGTAGGTGATAGCGTGATAATATGTAGCCTATATATTGACCCGACCTGTTAGTAATATTCATGCAAAATTTGAAGTGAATCCACGCACTACTTTTTGAGTTTACCCAGGACATACATACAGACAAACAGACATACAGATAAACAGACAAAAATTCTAAAAACTATATTTTTTGCTTTGATATCGATTGTAGATCACGCCCCAAGTAATCTTTAAAAAAAAAAATTCAATGTACAGTTTTGATTTTTCTACGATTTTATTATATGTATAGATACCTACTATGAACGACGTTTTCAAAAATTAATATAGATTGACTTTTGTAGAATGATTAATTTAGATTGTAACGGAGTCATCGAACACCTCTTTAAATTATGTTGCTACGTGCCTGTAACTTATCAAATATGTCACTTAAAACATAAATAGGATAAAATTAAAAGAAATAAAAATAAAAAAAACTTTGGCGTCGTAATAATGATATCAGAAGAACATTAAGCGAATCTAAGGTAAGCTTCCACTCTGTTGCAGTCGAGACCGTAGGCTGTGGCGCCTCTCGCTTCCAGAATTAATAACTTTCTCATCCCCATCGCCCGCTTCACCCCGTCTCCTCCATTTACCCCATCTCATCCCACGTAACCCTTACTTTTGTTTCGTTTCAAACTCACAAAGATTTCGTGTTTGGAAGATTTTCTTCACATTACCTCCTTTATTCTTAGATTTAATTGATAAAAAATTTGATGTTATCGAAAAAAATGAAAATCATAATGGTGCGTTGCTATGCATGTGGTGGAGTTGGAGTACCGCATGCACAAGTTTGCCAGCTACCTCACTCTCCAGACCGCAACACGATAGCGACAGGCCCCCACGGTATTGAAACAGGAATATGTAGGGTAGTGATACCAAACCTAGGCAAGACAATGCAGAACTCTACCACCTTGCGGTATCAGCAAGCTTGGGATTAACAAGCTTGCGGACAAACCTGCTGGTTTTTGCAGTGCTTGAGGGTTAAATGTTTGATTTCATACTTTTTATTTAAAATAAATGAAAAAAACCTGTTTAAAAAACACAATGTATTTTCTTTCACTTGCCTTGTAGGTGATGTCTATTCGTAAAGCAATTGGTCCGATTAGTATGGGGAGATTACTAGCACCGTTTAACCAATCACAGAACAAAAACAAAATAATTTCGTTATTTTTTAAATAGTAAAAGATAACAAAACAAGGTGGTTTTTAAATAGTAAAAGATAACAAACAAACAATTCTAGGTGGTTATTTTTTGCAACGTCTTGCCCATACTTAGTGATACTACCTTGCTTTTTCCTATCACAATTAGCGCTTGCCACTGTCGTGTTGCGGCTTAAAGTATAAGTTAGCCGGTTAACTTTTTTTGTGGAAATTATGCCACGAAATTTACACTACATTTTCATCAACGCCCCGTCGGTCGAGTGGTTAGCGAACTTAATCACGAATCGATGGGGATCGGGTTCAATTCCCGACAGTGACAATCATTTGTGTGATAAACATAAATGTTTGTATTTCGGAGTTTGGGTGCTTATTATGTATGTTATAGTATTTATATATATATATATATATATATATATATATATATATATATATATATATATATATATATATATATATATATATATATATATATATATATATATATATAACTAGTATAATAAGTGTATATGGTTATCTCGAAGTAATAGATTTCTCTTTTAGTTAGGATAATCGTGTCTTTATTTGCCATTTTATGATATCAAAAATATTATATATATATATAATTAATATCGCTGGACAAGTTACACGAATTGATCTAACCCCAAAGTAAGTATATATATATATATATATATATATATATATATATATATATATATATATATATATATATATATATATATATATATATATATATATATATATATATATATATATATATATATATATATATATAATAAATCTGTAATAATACCGCGTATCTAACATTAAAAATATAACCTGAACATAATATCATTATAGTATAAAACCAATATAGCCCAAGCGGGTAGCGTCAAAATAGGGCGATGGTCCAGAATAAAAACAAAAATGGACTTTTTTGGACATTAAACAAATTATAAAACAGTTTTGGTCATTAAAAGAATGAAATGGTTTAGTTTGGAGCTGCACTTGCGTCTATCGTCACAAAGCTTCGTGTAATGCCACGATAAACGCAGATATGACCGTCTGTTATCGGCTATTTTCACATTCATTCCGTACTGCGTGTGCCTTAGCGCGCATATATGGGACTATAGACGCAAGTGTGGCTCCAGCATAAAATATAAAAATACTAAATGTCAAATTAGTGTTTTACTTTGCCTTTTTAAATGGAATTGGTATAGCATATAATAGCGATATAATAGCGATAAAACAAAAAATGTGTGTGTGTGTGTGTGTACTTATGTACGCATTTAAGAAGTTACACTTTTTTGACGTAACAAGATGAAAATCTTTCTAAAAATGTTATACTTTGCGTTATCCTATGTTTGTAAAGAAAACGACACTAATAATAGAAAAATAGATATGCCATGTTTATTTATTTATTCGTAAATTGCTTGGAACGTTGACGTTTGAATGAAAGTTTTATCATAACACATTATCTAGTTAAATAAATTTTATTTAAATATCATAAAATAGTTATTTGTACATAATTAAAAAAATTACAATTTTTTTTTGAAAAACAAAAATGTTGACTAATTTTATGATGTCAGTTTTTCGTGACTGTGTGCGCGCGCATCATAAAAATTTACTCTCATCATCACAACTTCAAAACTTTGAGGTTGTTGTTTGAGGAAAAGCTTTTGTAAAAAATATACTCGTTACAGATCGTCTAGAGGATAATATATATTTATAGAGAGTTATATTTATTTATTACTAGAGACTATTACAATATATAATAAAGAAAAGAATTATTTGTCTTAAGCCAAAAAAGCAACAGAGTCAATTTTTGTTCTTATTCTGGATCACTTGAACTAAGGATTCTGGTCCCAGCCTAAACTATAATATATAAAATCACTACAAATATAATGAAACTCTCACAAATAAATGAAAAATAATATTTTTGATATCATAAAATGGCAAGTAAAGACACGATTATCCTAACGAAAAGAGAAATCTATTACTTCGAGATAACCATATACACCAAATAACTTCATAAAACGTTGCTATCCGACTAAGAGGAATATAATGCCAAATGCAGTACGTAGTGTATAGTATGTAATGTATGGCTAGTAGCTGGTAATTTACCTAAGTTTACCAGCTACTAGCCCCCCAAACCTCGATAAAATAGCGACAACTTTCAACGTTATTGCTGCTACAACAAGTATGGCGGTGATACTAAAACCTAATTAGAGGTTGCATAATTCTACCACCTAGTTAATAGACCCGTTAGTAGTTATACGTTTCACGGGATGTCTGATAATTGATCTATTCTTCAAAAGGAGCACAGATCAAGTTATCTAAGCAATAAGTAAGCTCTTAAAAGAAAAGTGCTGACTCGTTCCTCAAAGGTGGCAATGTACTTTGAAGACCATTTTCATTACTGCTGTTGGTTTGACATTGATTACTTACCCTCAAGTAATCACTTACCCTTTTGACCAGGTAATCTATAGAAGCAAATCTGTACGCGATTTGACCATGTAGGCCACCCTGAAACTTTCTATTAAATTGAGGTATTTTAAGCTCAAAAAAAGCAAAAATTTTTTTGAACTCTTCAACTCAAACTCAAAAATCTAAAATTTGTAAAAATGATGATTAACTTAGTAATTTAATGTGCGAAAATATATTTTTTTTAAAGAAATGACAATTGATTTAGATCTTTCGAATGGTGTTCAACGCAATTTTTAAGGTCTGAAAATCTTTATCTATATACGTAGCGGGAAGTTAAAAAGATCAATACGGGAAAGTATTGTACTCGTAGATAAGGATTACCGTATCATTACTACGGTGAAGCTTATAAGTGAAAACATTATCGAGTTTTCGTAGTATTTTGCTAACTCCGAATGTCCTCCATCCCTCTCTTGCATGGCGGTCGGAAAGCCTTCGGAAGTTTCAGGAGTGTTTCGGTTTGCCTCTTTGACTCTGTTTGGGTGTGTAATGATTTGGCGCGCGTGTAATTTGGTGAAAAAGTGTCGCCGCCTTTCATTTCTGTATTTTTCCATCATGTGCTTCTCGTTTTTGATTATTGTTATTTCATACTATTATACGGTCTGCTTGGTGTAATATTGAAGATTATTATCTCATCTAATCTAATAAAACCAAATTGGATCTGCAAAATAGTTTTCTGTCACAATATTATGAAAATTTGCATATTATTACCACTTATTTCTTTATATTTTGTTATATATGTATATTTAAATTGTGTAAAAACGGTGGTTTTATAAACGACTTCCTATCATCGCCTGCCCGTTTTGCTGGGCATCGTTTCTATAAATAAAAATATGGACTATCATTTATGAAAGCATAATATGTTCTTACTTACCATTTTCATTAAGATCGGTCAAGCCGTTGTTGCGTTATAACAAATCATACATGTAAACAGACAAACAAAAACCATATGATCTATAGTTTGCAAAATTTCGTTTTATCACTTTGTACCAATTTTCATCAAGATAACTCAAACCGTTCTTAAGTTATCACGGGATATATAGATAGAGGCAATATTTTTTAAAATAATAAGTTAGATATAACGAATATTTATCACAACATTTGACACAAATAATTAAATGTACAAACAGACGCTACAGATTAACATCGAAACTTATTTTTATGTTATAACAAAAGTCATTTGCTTGTTTGTTATACATACAGCAAATAGCTCTCCTGATGGAAAGAAATAAGCATCACCTATACTATAATCACTAAAGAGATTAATGCTATATTGCTATCCGTGTGGCGTGGTGTTAGTGCCTCTTGCGTAAGTTTACCGGCTACCTTACCCTCCAAACCGAAACACGACCCGGGCGAGACGTAGCGGAACCCTACTACTTAATAGTCACGATGATAGTCATAGGTATACATAATAGCCAATCGTGAGCCTTTTACGAACTGTCTTAGAAAATAGCAGACATAAATTAGCCGGTTCAGATTTAAATGGTAATATAAAGTTTAATCAACCTATAAAAAGTTACGTGTGCATTGGAGACAACCTGTGATTAAATATTATTGTTTCATGAACTCCATGGAAATGGTAATTCACCTAGAGATTACGAGCCCATATATCAAAGTAAATAAACATACCTACATATTATTATCACATCGTTTCCCTTGTAATGTAGGCAAAATAAAGTCAATTCAATTCAATTCATCGGTTTATCTGTTGGTGACGTGGTGGTGATCACCATCGCTGCTGACTTCATCACTTATCCTGACCTGGAAGCGATAACTGCTTGAAAATGTCCGGTATCGGACTCCAATCTGCCACGGACATCTCGTTTTCAGTGAAAAACCCGAAAAAACCTTACTAGAAATTTTGTCTGACAAGAATCCAACCCAATACGACGACGGACGAAAGTCCGTTATTAGTAAGCCTAAACATATATAATAATTGACTACGCAAAATTCAAATTTACTATCATTTTAACGTTTGTAAGTAGGATTTTGAATTCTTTAGTAAACACATCAAAAAGGTCTACGCAACATGCATCACGTTACACATTCTACAGAGTATATTTGTTTATTTCATAAAATTAAAAGCAAATGCATTTGTTCGAATTTAAATATGTGTAATATATGTCTTTAATAAAATAATAAAACTGGATATTTTATGAATATCATAATTTTAACATTTTTTTAATAGAAGTTTTCAACAGAATTGAATTAGGAGACATTTCTTACGTGATAGGACGACGTCATTTGAGCGCAGATGAAATATAAAAAGCAGTGGAGATGATGAAACTTACAAGCGGGAAGAAACCAATCTGAGGCATCTCGCTATGTCGGTGTGAACAGAAGCGTTATTTGCCGTCTGTGGCTAAATTACACTACCACAAAATCTGCCGAGCAGGACCCAGGCTGTAGAAGGAGTACAACCACTTGGCAAGACCGATACATACATTTGTCTGCAAGAAATCAGCTGATATTAACCACCCGTAAGATAGGTTCAAGGCTACAAAACTCAAATGATAATATTGTGAGCCCCAAACCATGCGAAATTGGGTGCATTATACATCACAGGAATCAGACTCGTCCAATTGAATGGTTTGGGAACAAATAAGAAGGACCCAAGAGCATAAAGATAATTTTTTATTTTGCGATTAATCATGATTCAGGTTTTGGCCTGATACAAGAATGGTACGGTAGAGTGTACCGTCGTCCCGGTAATACTGAAATGCTGAGATGTGTTCAGGAATTTCACCCATATAGCGGATCAACATTTTTAGTTTGGAAGGGTAATATGAATAACTGACGAACTGAGCTCGTTTTTGTAATGGAAACAATGGAACAAACACAAACATGGAAACATAACGCTTAAAATTACGTCGAGGATCTTCTTAGGCTTTATATTCATCCATTGGCACAATCACTTGGCTCCAATTTCACGATAATTTATGACAACTTACTTATTCTATGCATTGAGTCTTATTGCGTGTAAAACTAAGCCTCTTTTAAAGATTAAATATTTCTGATAAGCCGTTTGAAAAAGATTAAAGTAGTATCACCGTCCTTCTCGTTGTTAATCCTGCAGCAATAGCATCAGTGCTGGTAACTGGCGTGCTCCGGTTTGGAATAAAAGAGTAGCTGGTAAATTTATGCATAAGACATTTTGACTCACCACATGGATGGCAACGCACCATTAACATCTTAATGTCTATATGCGATAGTTTCTATTTTCATCAAGAGAACCATCTGCTCGTTTTCTATTCTATGGTATAAATACAAATAAATAAAAAAGCTATCTAGCAACCTGTCCAAAAAATTGAAAAATTTATTGCGACCATTTAGATGCTTTTTTTCATTTTCCATTCTTAACAACAGTACAAAAACAAAATATATAAACCTAGAATATTTTACGTAAAAAACAAAGACGCAAAGAGACTTAGAAGGCATGACGAGTAATCAAGCCTCTTTGTGCTAAGTTTTAATTTTACCTCGGTTGAGTAAATGCAGTGTTGGATTTCTTGCGTAATTTACCTTACCTTTTAACTTTTCTTCATATTTAGTATTTGTGGTTTTAAGGTCCTAATTAAGAAATAAAAATGTGTAAGCGGTTGACCCTACAGGCCATCCCTGAAACTTCCCGCTAAGTTAAGGTATTTTAAGCTCAAAAGAGTAAAAACTATAAACACGGTTTTTTTCAGTTCAAACATCTATTTTATTAAAATGACAGTATATTGTTTTTGAAAAGTTGTATATTTTGGAAACGCTGATTGAATTTGATCTTTCAAATGACATTCAACTCAATTTTTGAGATCTAAAATATTGCTTTAGCTAAATAATGGATAGGTTGAAAAATTTCGTAGCAATGTCAAAAAACATTTTTTCTCAAATATTTTCATCATTAATAAATCCTAAACGAATTGACCGATTTTGAACCAATTAACGATATTTGACGCGATTTTTAAAGGAGAAAAGCTGATAAGATTTTTAAGTCCATCGGTGTATTAGTCTGAAAATTATTTTAAAAATATAAAGTAAATTTGCTAAAAATGACGTAATTTTAATATTTGAAAAACTGTAAATTTTGATTCGAATTTTATTCTTGAAATGCCATCTGACGTAATTTTTTTAGTACTAAAATATCGTGGCATACTAAAAAATGATTTGAAAGTTGAAAAGTTATGTCGAAAAAACACTTTTTTAATTTTTCGTCAACGATTTCTCCCAAACGGATAAACCGATTTTGATGCAATTAATGCATTAGATGTAGTTTTTGTGGAATAGAGCTGATTAGTTTTTGTAATCAATCGGTACATTAATCTGGAAGTTATGTTAAAAAATAATGTTTTTCAAAATTTCTCAAAATCTGCTGGATCGATTTGGTTAAAATTTTTAGGAAGTCTAAGTTGAGCGGAATCCAATGGAATGCCATTAATCGCATTTCGATAGGTCCAGCCGTTCAAAAGTTATGAGATGTTTACATACACATACAGACATACTGACGTCATCGCGAAAATAGTCGGAAAAGATTCCTAGGACCCCTAAACGTGGAGATCCGGTGAAAACTCGATTTTCGAAAATCGGGGCAAATTCAGTAACTTCCTATCTACGTACACTACGTAGTATGTAGCGGGAAGTTAAAAAAAAACGAATCAATATTTTTATCAATATTACATATTGTTATATATTATAGAATAAGAAATAAGCAAATGATTACCCATATTGAAAAAAAAACACTGTGCTGTTTTAGCACATTTTTTAAATTCGTTTACTGGCAAATATATTATAGCATATGGAAATATGCTATAAATATACTATTATAGCATAGGGAAGGACTTAAATATAAATTTGTAAAGCAAACACTTTGTGCCCCTTTTTACGACAATGCGCGATCGGTAAGAATAAAATTTGGCACAGTTAAAGTTTACATTGCGGAGAAGTGCAAAAACGTAATGTTTTCTAATAATATGTATTAGAAATGCATTAAATTAATAAAAATATACATCACATATATTACATTCATTTGACATACATGGTAATATACACGCATGTACACTATTATATCTATGCTAAAGTCATACTTAGAAGAGATTTTATAACATCACCATTTTTTTTTAATGAGTAAATATTTTAATGAACATACATTAAGATCTCAAATCCATGCATAGATTTTACAGTCGATTTCTTGAATATTAAGGAATTTTTATTAAGGAAACCCTTGAGATAAAATTGCAAATTGCTCTTACAGTTCTGTTTTGTAATATAAGTATAGGTAGTATTTTTATTTCAGCGGAATCTTCCTAGAAAAGAATCTTATAAGGCATAATAATAAAGTTACTAAAGTACACAATTCTTCTAGAGTCAACATCAGGTAAATTTCTTAATTTTTTAAGTGCAAAAGCCACTGAACCAGTCAATACTTTTTATTCATAGTAGGATATAACACAATCACTTTTTGAAAGTCAGTAAATTAAAATTAGGTTCAGCATTACACTAAACATAAAATTAATTTGCTGTTTGTAAAATTCAATAATAAGATAAAATTTAAAATCGTATACATATAAAAACCATCAAAAAAAAAACAAAGCCATGTCATTCTCAAAATATCAAAATAATGCATTAAAATTGAAATAAAATAACAATATTTAATATTCATGTCAGTATAAATATAAATTAATTTACTTTAAAAAATAGAAATATTGTGTAATAGTGCATTTAATAATTGTTCCATTCACTAATTAAAAAGTTATGTAAATTATAACAAGCCTTACTTATTAATAAATCTTTTATGCATCTCTCAATTTTTTAAAAGGAAAGTTAAGCATGTCCTTTGGAACCTTGTTTCAAAATCATACACAGTCCCCCAAAAAAGATTTTTTGTTTCGGTTAATCTACAATGGGGAACAACTTTCTCTATCTTAGGCGTGTTTGCTAGTCAGAATTTTGAGAAAAGTCAGCTAAATAAAAAAATCTTACGAACGTATAATATATTTTCTTAAATATATTGGCTATATATTGTTATTATATTTATTTATCTTTAGCTTCTCCCGGAGTGAACCCCGAGCGAGTAAATTGTATAATTTACAGCTCGTACTCTTTTCTGCAATATGAATACAGTTTCTATGTCCGCAGCTCTGCCCCATATCATGAGGTCGAAGTATATGACACTGTGAAAGTTTGCAAAGTATACCATTCGGGCCGTATCCACATTTGTTAATTACCTTATTCGTCTAACTGCACACGTAGCTGAAATAAATGTTAATGCTTAGTTTTTATATGGTTATTCAACAGAAGAGTAGAGTCAATTATATGTTCTAAAAAAATTTTACAGTTTACTATTTGTACTGGGTCTTTATTTACAAATATATTTATCAGGAATGGATAAACACCTGGAAGTGAGAATTTGTTACACTTAGGTTTTTGTGCATTTAGAGCTAAATTTAAACCAGTTTAACTTTAAACCAGTTTTGGTCTTTGGAGATCTATAGATCTATGAGTGTACAACATCATAAGATGGACATTATTGTTTAACTTTAAAAAGTAGTGATGTGTCATCTACTGACAGCACTATATCAGAGAACTCAGAGATTATTAAGTGAATATTATTATTGTAAATTAAAAAAAAAATACCCCAATATTGATCCCTGAGGCACGCCTATTGATACGAACCAGTAACATATTTGATGTCTATAGGCGATCGTTTTTCTTTCCATCAGGAGAGATATCTGCTTGTTTGCTATCTCATAATATGAAAAAACAATGAAGTAGTACAATGTTATAGAGACCTTAGGCGTTGATATTTTACCAGACTTAGTTTTGTTACAACTTACTTAGAGATAGTTTGCATTGAATCAGTTAACAAGTTATAAAATCGTATCATTCACTTCGCTGTAATTATCATCTTGTTTTTTTACTTTGAATTTAATCCTTGTTTTTGTGCATTTAGAGCTAAATTATTTACTTTAAACCAGTTTTGGTCTTTGGTGATCTATAAGTGTACAACATCATAAGATGGATTAATGTCCATTTAATGTTTAACTTTAAAAAGTAGTGATGTGTCATCTACCGACAGCACTATTTCGGAGAACTCAGGGATAATTAAGCGAAGGTTATTATTGTAAATTTAAAAAAAAAATACCCTAATACTGATCCCTGAGGCACGCCTATTGATACGAACCAGTAACATCTTTGATGTCTATAGGCGATCGTTTTTTTTTCCATCAGGAGAGCCATCTGCTTGTTTGCTGTAGTACATTGTTATCTAGAGACCTTAGGCGTTGATATTTTACCAGACTTGGTTTTGTTACAATTTACTAGGAGATAGTTTGCATTTAATCAGTTAGCAAGTTAAAAAATCGTATCATTCACTTCGTTGTACTTATCATCTTGTTTTTTTACTTTGAATTAAATCCACAACTGCAAACAATACGATCTTAAGCTTATTCCTTCTGTAATAAGGTAAGAAATTCGTGTATTGTATAAAAAATAAAAACGGACCAGAATAGAACCCTGCGGGACACCCATGGATATAGCAGTATCGATAGATTTTTTCCATTTATATTATTACATTTACCTTGTATATACTTTCTGACTTCTTGGATTTATTCAAGAAACCAGATGATCAAGAGCCTTGTTTCGAACTCCATATTTATGTAACTTCTTGATTAAAGGAATTATTATTAACACAGCGTGAGGGACATCCGTCCCATCGATTCTTGGTCTTCCTCAAACCAAAGAGACGGACAAACATTTTAATCAACGCCTAAGTGATAAAAATAAAACAATAGCTTAACATGTAAATATGTAACGTATTTACCCTGTTTATTCACAGTAGTACTTAGCTAGATTCAGGGAAATATTATAATTTTTAAATAATTTGACAGATTTCACATATTATGTTGTGTTTACCGAAATAACCTATATATTCAATTATAACTATATTATAATATATTATCAACGCGTTGAAGTCTTTCATATCCTCAGCACCTTCACACGACGAAGTTTAATTTTAATAAACAAAAAAATTGGCATCGTTAAATATCATCGCGTCTGTTTCCTCAAGCGTTTAAGAAGAGTAAGTGGAGAAGAATTATCCAAAGGTATTGAATTCCATGATGTCACACATTATCAACCAACACATAAAAACAAAGTGTTTGTTAATTAACTTGAAATCAAACCATTTTTGTATTAGTAACAGTATTATAGTCAGTCAAGTATATTATGATCTACCGGTAGGTAGAGAGTTACAAAAAATGCCGATGATAAGAATATTAATTAAACAATATATAATATTCGGTAAATTAATTTTAACACAAATGCGAAGAAAACAGGTCTTATCTATATATTAAGAAGTGAGGACAAATACTATTAAATATAAAAATAAACAAATTAATTTTAGGCAGAAAGGTAGAGTGGGTCAAATGTCAATAGACCCGAATATCCCTTTAGACCCGATACGATTCATTATATCTTCGGATGGTATGATGGATTGGTGAACCTCGTTATAATGGTTTTGTTATTATTATGTTTTATTTTTTACACAGTTTCGTTTAACAAATTCAAAAAATGTGTTAAAACAAAACTGTGTAAAAAAGGTTACTATAAAATATCTGAATACCTTGATGACAGGAAAGCATGGGATTAACTGCTTTTCATATAGGCAATCCTTATTATTAATGTAACAATTAGATACTTACTATTAAACATTATGTAATATGTTATTTAAAAAATGTTATGAAAAAAGACAAGCCCGCTGAGTTTCTTCCGGCGGATCTTCTCAATGTGTGGCCGCGTTTCCGATGCGGTAGTAGTAAAAAAAATATTGACGCGTCAAAATAATTTGTAAAAAGTTTTATTGAATAAATTACTTCTGATTTCTGATATCTGATCTACCGCTTGATAACAACAGTCGCTTGTTAATTGCGATAGCCAGAACCTATGTTTGTATTTTTATATTTTTTTTATATTATACATAGTAAACAAAGCAGGTGAGAGATGACTCTCCTGATGAAAAGAGACAATCATCGCCTGTACACACCAAAGGTGTTGATAGTGCATTGTTATCCGAGCGGCGAGGTGTTAATGTCACTTGCATAAGTTTACCGGTTACCTTAATATCCAAATCGGAACATGACAGTGACAAACACTGACGCTATTGCCGTAGGAATAGGTAGAGCGGTGGTACCAGACCTGAGCGAGACAATGCAGATCTCTACCACCTAGTAGTCATAATGCTAGTGATTCGGATAACCAATCGTTCGCCACCTGCGAACTGCCTGGCCGACCGGCAGATGGTATATTTGTCAAAGAAACACTGACCAATACGAGGAAAATATTGATTTTAGAAGATTGCCCCAAATAATCTCAATCCAACGACGAACTTGGGACCTCATGATCTAGTCAATTAGGTTAACCAAATTGAATACATATATTTTCCAACTATAAACAATTAACCGGATTCGAACCCGTGATCCTCTGCAAACAATCGAACAGAATTGCATCCAGGTCAATGACGCAGTCCAGTCATTCAGTAACATTGAATTTGGATAGACACCGCAACATATGACTCAATATATAAGGAAATGATATTATCTTTTACTCGTAAATCTAGAAATGAGTCAATGTCTTCCATCATTTAGTATTCGTTACTGTGGTATCCACAGTCATAGTTTTCTTAAAAATGGTAAGATTTAGTTCAGATGTCTTTGTCATTTACAACACGTTTAAAGAAGAAAATAATTCAATTTGCAAACTTCCTTGGCCTCTCACGCGTGACCTTTGCGATGCCACTGAATGAAAAAAAAAAATTAACATAAGAAATGGAATAAACAGATCGTAAGTGCGAAAATAAAAGAAGACCCAATTGCCACAATTATCGACTTCCGCCCACCATTCTTTAGTAGCACGTCATATCACAACTGCACAATTATCTGTCCGGTCTACTACACTACGACCTCAGTAGCACGTCACGTAACAGCACAGCAGCTCTAATGTCCACCCTCTTCCAATACACTTTTTACCATATCAGTAGCATGTCAGGTCATAGCGCCAGAACTTTTCACCCCATCCACTGCACTTCCCACCACGTCAGGTAACACGTCACGACATAGTGCCGCAACTGTACAACCCCGGCCATTATTGTCAGAAAACTGAAAACTACATTTTGAATTGTCTGACTCAGAAATCAAATCCAAGACCTTATGCGGTAAACCCAATACCAGACCACTAGACTACAGAGGCGACTAAAAAGACAAAATTAGGTAAAAGCCATTTTACAAGTAAAATGTTGCAATTCTCTTTCTCTCTTTGGTTGTAGCTATGTGTTAAGATATTTGGTTGGTGTGTAATATATTCTATCTAATTTTAATTTCATCCAGTTTCAATTTCATCCAGTTTCAAATGACAACGATCGCGATTCTAAGGAAATTTCACTTCAAGAAGTAAATTCTATAGATTCTTACGCTTTAGCACTGACAGTATTAGAACTATCTTTAATGAACTATATATTTTATTTACTTTTGTTTTCATATACCTACTAGTAGTTGTTAGAAAGGCAGTGAAACCGTTAAACTCGAGCTAGATCCAGTCATCGCATATATATGAATACTATTATCAATTCCGTTAGCAGTTCCAATAATCTAAGCAATATCTCCTCTGAAATACTTGCGAAAGTTTATTAAACTATTTGTTTTTGGCATTAAAGTGGTATGTGACATAATTGTCGATAAAAATACAATGTTATATTTATAGTTCGACTATTTAAATTTGGTATTCTTAAATATTTTAATGTGTAACATTAAAGTACATTTATAATTGAACTACTAGTGGGAGCTATATTTATAAAAGATGACAGATAGACGATCGGACAGAGAAGCCTTAGTAATAGGTTCCATTTTAAAATAATCCTTAAATATAGGAACATTATTTAAGAATATATTTGTAAATGAAGTATTCAGTACTGCCACTTTTATTATAGGATAAGATTAGTGCACCGAACCGAAATATTATCAACCCGCAATATAGGGAACCAGTTTGCTTCTTGTGCTATCTAGTACTGGCAGCATTTTGTACTCTCCTAGACACAGCCCTAGATTTACACCAGGAGTACTTGAGACTGTCCACGTCGGCAAAATTCGGAGGAAGAGAAATTCTTTTCGGGTTATTGAAAATGCTTTAAATAAATTTTATATTTTTAAAGCAATTAATATATAACTTACAAGTGTTCATGGCGGGCAGTAAACACTTGACATTAAGTGAGCCTTCAGCTACTTAACCCCCGCTGTTATAAAAAAAAAACAATATTAAAATATATAGTAACAATAATGCTAGATTTTAATGGTACTCAGGGCGGTATTTGCTTTAATTCGACCCTGCCATGAACACGACAGTGACGTACTGAAGCTATTGTGGTAGAAATAGGTAAGGCGGTGTACTAGACCCGTGTGAGACAAGGCAGAACTCTACCACCTACAAACTGAAACCTTGTCCTTATGATCACAGATCAATAGCTTATCCACAATACCAACAGCAAAAGAAAAAATCAAACGGTTAACTTTACTGTTTTAACGCTTATCGGTCACCACTAATCTTTCAGTATTGGAGAAAGAATTTATATTTAATTACTGTCTCCATACGTGTTTCGTGAGAACACCCAAATTATCTGTTATTCAAATGACATCACTGGTTTCAAAATTAAAAGGTGCATTCATTTCCATGCCTTGAGGTAATAAAAACATTCTTCTATAACTAGCTTATACCATAGACCAGTAAAAGATAAATTTGAAAGTTATTTGTGTATTGAAAAGCAAGTATTGAATTAATTTATTCACTGATTTATTGAGTACATAAAATTGGATTCAATTAAATAAACCTTGAATTGAATTTTATATACCTAATAAGTAAAATTATATTTGACATTTATTTGAATTGTTCAAATTTTAATGAATCATTAACAAAAAGTTACGTGATATCCATTCCCTAAAGTGATTGGACAAAAAATCAGATACTGCAATGAGAATGTGAATGTATGATGAGATAGCTAGCAAGATTTGAAACAATTTGATATAGCCGAGCAGAACATTTAAAAAATCTACCACTTAGTAGTCAGGATGGTGCAAAACAAGTTCGGCCAATTGTTTGCTTTTGCGAATTGCCTGGTAGAAAGGCAGCAGGTCTATTTTCAGAAGGGGCTCAAATTAATACAGGGCTTATGTTATTAAAAAAAAGAACGAATACATCTGTTACGAAAAGGATTTAGACTATCTTAAACCACCTAAAGGACCCTCTAGTTGCTACTTACATTTTCCTACTGTTGAGAATAATGATAAAACAATTATAACATGGACCGACTCAATAAACATATAGTTTCAATCAAAAAACTGCTGTTAGTATGTGTCGTGGCCTATTTCGCTCAGATCATCAGTTTTAAAGCTCACGAGTCTGAAAAAGTGTTATTGAGATTTTTCGGTTTACCCTCAAAAACCGAATTCAGTACCAGTTTGAAGACTTTGTTTGTGAATGAGCACAATTTTTATAATAATAATAATCATTGATTTTTATCACTAACTCCATCTGAAAATCTGCGATTGTTTTTAAACCTTTCTTAGTAAGAGCCTTGTCCCTGAAATGAGTATAGCAATACCTGCAATACAAGACACCAGTGCCCTTCCCAAGTTCTGGCTATCAATATATGCTATTAGACGAATAACATAAACTTGTGTATAAACAATTTTCAGAGTTCTCTGATAAAACAAAAAAATAGGATAAGGATAAAAAAGTATAATTTAAAACACAATACGTTAGATGCAGATAAAAATAAAATGCGTGTGCGCTTATACGCGAATGTGTAAATAATATACAAATGTGTGGTTGTAAGTCCCCCCTTGAAAGGCCTCTGATAAGCATATTAAGTTATCGGTCCCGATTATTGCTGAAAACAAACGATAATAGTTATCAAATCCATAAAACGATATTAGTGATCACCTTCCATCTCGCCAATCTACAACCCCCGTGAATCGATAATCTGAAACGATTGCCTCGCAAGAGCACCGGCGGGATGATGATATAATATTATTATATAAAAAAACTCGTATGCAACTCGGTCATTTTTTTCGCAGATATATCTTGTCAATATTTTACACAAACATATTTAAAATGAGTATATGCGGCCATGAATTTCAAAATAGTTATGTCAAAATTAAGATAAAGTGTTAATTTTTACTTATTATTAAAATATCTAATGAAATATTAAGTAAAAATTAACACTTCATATTTATTTTGACATAACAATTTAGAAATTGGTGGCCGCATATACTCATTTATGTATGTTTGTGTAAAATATTAACAACATTTAGTTATATATTGGAGCTATATTTAATAAATAAGAGAATAGCGAACAAGTAAACTCACAAGAGATAAGCATTGCGTAAAGACACCAAAACTATAACCAGCCCATTACTATTCACGTGATGTACTGGTAAAGCCACATGTATAACTTTACCAACTACCTTACCCTCTAAACCAGAATACGACAGTGATAAGTAATGATAATATGGTGCTGATGTTTTTATAATTAACAATTTCTAAAAGTTAACGGCTATTTATAATATAACGTGATAGATCTAGCGATTATAAAAAAAATTTTTGACAATAATGGTATTAATTCAACATAAACGATAGCCATTATATAAATTATAGGTAATACTAGAAACATCATAATTGATCTCAGACATTAAAAACTCATTAATCAACCATCGATTACCTCTCAATTAAATTCGATAATAATTATCCTATTCACGACAAGTTTGATAGCACAGAACAAAAGACAAAGAATCAGCAGGTAGAGGGGGGCGGGGACAGTTACCACCATACGAAGTACGAACGACGATATGCATCACTGCAGTCACTGAGCTGCATTCCTGTTTGAGACGAACAATGACTCAGTATGGATAATCCCATGCAATTCTCAAAAAGTATATTAGTTAAATTTTAAGACATTTATAGCTGGAATTGCCACGCAAAAATCCGTACTAATATAGTTCCCCCCGTGTTGGCTTCGGGCTCCTTTGGAGAATAGACCAACTGCCGTTCTGCCAGGCAGGTCGTCAAAGGCGATTGGTTATGCAAGTTACTATCATCGTGACTACTAGGTGGGGAGTTCTGCATTGTCTCGCCCGGGTCTGGTACCACCACCTTACCTATTCCTGCCACAATAGCGTTAGTGCTTGTCACTGTCGTGTTCTGATTTGGAGGGTAAGGTAGCCGGTAAACTTATGCATGTGGCATTAGACCTCGCCACAAGATATGTAGCAACGAACTATTAACATCTTTGGTGTCTATATAGGCGATGGTTGAGACCATCACGAGACCCATCTGCTTTTTTGCTATCTAATGATATAAAAAAAAACTTTTTGTCTGTTACGCTTTAATGGCTAAACCGCTGAATCAATTTTGATAAAATTTGTCAAGGAAGTAGTTAAGGACCCGGAGTTAAAAATAGATTACTCTTTTTAAAAAACGACCCGGAAATGCCTAAGTTACAATAGAAGATGAAGATTTTTTGAAAGATTGCGGAATTTCTTATATTGAATACTGTACTTGCGGGTGAAGCTGCGTGGTTCAGCAACTATATCTATTATTTGAAGTGCTTAATGTCAGTTTTATATTGTAAACTCTTTTTAACTTCTCGCTACGTCTATAAATAAGAAAGGTATCTATTGATTTTGCCCCGATTTTCTAAAAGTTGTCACCAGATCTCCACGTTTTGAGGTTCTAGGAACCTTTTCCGACAATTTTCACGATGATGTCAGTATTTCTGTATGTGTGTTTGTGTGTGTGTATGTATGTATGTAAACACCTCATAACTTTTGAATGACTTGACCGATCGAAACGCGATTGATGGCATTTGATTGGGTTCCGCTTAATTTAGACTTCCTGAAAACGTCAACTGATTTGGCTCTCAAGATTTTGAGAAATATAAAAAAATTCGGCGAAACAACATTTTTTGAAATAAATTCTAGATTCATGTACCAATTAAGTATAAAATATAATCAGCTGTATTTCTTGTAAAACTGCATTCAATGCTGTAAACTGTATCGAAATCGGTTTATCTATTCAGGAGTTATAGTTGACAGGACAGGACAGACAGGAGTTATCGATAAATATCGTCATTTTATAACAACAGTTAATGAACGTAGAAACATAAAAATTATCATGAAACATAAAAAGGACAAAACGTTTATAATAAAACATCATTGTTAATAAAGAAAAAAACATTAAGGATATTAAAAAATAAAATAAACGTTTTAAAAAGTGTCAAAAAAATAATAATTTACTATGCGATAGTAACACTAAAAAGATATCTCTGCAAATAAAATGTTTGTAATATTTCCATTTTAAAATATATATGGTAATAGAGCATATGATTTTACGGTATTATAATTTTAGTGGCGCCTTCGGCAATCTACATCTTTATCTGTAAGCCTATTTTATATACTTTTAAGGAATAAGGAAATAGTCCCTATTTTATATACTCTTTCTTTAAAGAAAATACATTTTATAGAACGCTTAGCGATAGATATAACATGATAAGGCTAGAAACGAAATTTGCCAATGCGGTTAACTTAAATCATAAAATTAGATTCACTGTACATTTATCAAAGATTAAGAAAATTTCTGGAGACGTGCAGAAGGCACTAATCGTACAACATAATATTTTTGATCCAGAATCCGATAAAAGCGAACAAAAGCAATATATTATGTAGTTGATTCATCAACAATATTTGCCTAAGTGATCACTCTCAGGTCGTTATGAATAATTTACAGTTCACAAAACTATATGGCAAAAGCGTTTCTAAAGTTTATTGATAATAAACGATTTGAACATGTTTAGATTGTATCTTCATGGTATTATTGAATTAATGATTGAGCTTATACATATATTTTAAGATAAGCCATTACAAATCGTAAAATGTTGAATCAGACTTGATATGGTTCTGCAATACTTTAAAAACTAAAATATATTTAAAGCATAATTTATTGAAATTGAGTTTTACGACAATAAAAGAAATAGTTAACATGGATGGTGTTTAAGTAGGTATAAAAAATCTTTATACCTACTTAAACACAATCCATGTGTATGTACGTATACTGCATATAAACATAGAACACACAGAAGACATGTTTTGCAACGGAACGTACGAAATGTTGGCTATACTAACTGAACTTAGCTGTCTTCTCGTCAGATTATATTTTTTCGTTATTCTTACATTATTTCCTTTATTATGATAAAAGAAAATTCAGACGCATTCGACAATGTCAAAACAATGTTTTCTTTGCAACTTTGTGACTTTGCCACTCTCTTACGCTACACTTGAATGGGCGATTTTCTAATTTTTATGTGGCAATTAACCCACCATACCTTAATCTAACGAGATTTAGTGTTTCCATGTCACAGTTTTTTAAAACATTCTATTTTTATCTCTAGATAAAATGGGGAAAAATCCCCACCATTGAAATGAAAAACATTATATAACCTATTATTTTTCCTATAATTATATATATTATATATATATATATATATATATATATATATATATATATATATATATATATATATATATATATATATACATCTCCGAAGAGTGTATCAAAAGATGAACTGTGTTTGGCATTTTTTTTACCTTTTTTGCGTTCACTGTTTCATCGACACTATAAGAAATTTAACGTTAACGTGTCAATTTTTTTTTTAAATTTCCTTAAAACTTAGTCAGTAAGCACGATAGTCATCTATGGTTAAACGTCAGTAAGTTGTAAGGTAACTTTATTTGATGGATAACAGTTTACGTGATAAACAAAGCTAAAAATAAAGGCAGGTACTTCACAAGCAAAAAAGCACGACAGTTCTACACAATTGTTATTGCAATTGGTGATATAACTACAAACGTGATTACGAAACCATCTGTCTTCATAGACCAACCATTTTCTGCATGTCTAGAGTTTCACTACGAACATGGTTTCTAGGTAGTAAAATTTTGCAGCTTCTCATCTGGGTTTGGTATCACTGCATTACCTGTTCCTGCCACGAAAGCATCAGTGCTTTTCTTGTACTGGTTTAAGCGATAAAATAACTTTTAAAGCCACTTTAGATGTGTCATTACATCCCTATTACTATAACAACTTCGGTGTTGATCTCTTTTATAATATAAATAAGCATACGCTTGTGTGCTGTTTATAAAATCAAAAAGATTAGCAAAAAATATTTCTTGTTGCAAAATCAGGAATATCCGTATAATACTTTCAGCAATGTCAGTTAAACTCTTAGTTATAGTCCGGTCGTTCTCTAATTTACTTGCCCGTTCTCGGCCGCCATACCTTGCAGTGCAACTACGTTTTAAACAATATATCTATTAGTATTTATACAGTTAGGTGCACGCAGTAATTAGGTATTTGCGGAGAATTTACTTTCGTAGCTTTTAAAATTCATCCTATTAGTTTTATACTTTTTTATGACTTTTGAAATTGTCTTCTTGTTATTGTTAACTTCCCGCTACGTAGATAAGGAAGTAACTGATTTTACCCCAATTTTCGAAAATCGAGTTTTCACCAGATCTCCACGTTTTGAGGTCACAGGAATCCTTTCCGACTATTTTCCCGATCACATCAGTATGTATGTATGTGTATGTGTATGTGTATTTGTATGTGTATGTGTATGTGTATTTGTATGTGTATGTGTATGTGTATGTGTATGTGTATGTGTATGTGTATGTGTATGTGTATGTGTATGTGTATGTGTATGTGTATGTGTATGTGTATGTGTATGTGTATGTGTATGTGTATGTGTATGTGTATGTGTATGTGTATGTGTATGTGTATGTGTATGTGTATGTGTATGTGTATGTGTATGTGTATGTGTATGTGTATGTGTATGTGTATGTGTATGTGTATGTGTATGTGTATGTGTATGTGTATGTGTATGTGTATGTGTATGTGTATGTGTATGTGTATGTGTATGTGTATGTGTATGTGTATGTGTATGTGTATGTGTATGTGTATGTGTATGTGTATGTGTATGTGTATGTGTATGTGTATGTGTATGTGTATGTGTATGTGTATGTGTATGTGTATGTGTATGTGTATGTGTATGTGTATGTGTATGTGTATGTGTATGTGTATGTGTATGTGTATGTGTATGTGTATGTGTATGTGTATGTGTATGTGTATGTGTATGTGTATGTGTATGTGTATGTGTATGTGTATGTGTATGTGTATGTGTATGTGTATGTGTATGTGTATGTGTATGTGTATGTGTATGTGTATGTGTATGTGTATGTGTATGTGTATGTGTATGTGTATGTGTATGTGTATGTGTATGTGTATGTGTATGTGTATGTGTATGTGTATGTGTATGTGTATGTATATGTGTATGTGTATGTGTATGTGTATGTGTATGTGTATGTGTATGTGTATGTGTATGTGTTTTTTTTGTTTTGTTTAACGAGATAGGAGAATGCGTTTACGCACTACGTACTCGTAGTGTCGGACTCCTCCTGTAGAGAAAGACTACAGGCCCTACCGACTAAACTCCCTTCCTCGATTTCCGTGACCTGATTCCCCCACGGAACTGCCGTTAGACCTTACTTCGTGACGGTGCTCCAGCATGGTTGCTCTTCCTCAACTGATGCTTGGTGGGCAGTTTAAAATTGCCCGTTCTCCCCACGTCTCTCCTGTTCCCTCTGCCTTAGCTTTTTTAGCACTTGTGTTGCAAAGCTACTCGCAGCTTCCCATTTATCTTCCGATGACAGCATTTCATCAACGAGATTTTCCGGTGAGATGCGGTTTCCAAAGGCTTTTTCCAGCAATTCGCGTTCTTTCAGAAAACTTGGGCAGTGGAAAAATACGTGTTCTGCGTCTTCTGGAATATTACAACCCTCCGTGCAGTTTGGTGAATCCTCGTGCCCGAAGCGATGCAAATAGGAACGAAAGCACCCGTGGCCAGACAACATCTGCGTCAGGTAATAGTTGAGTTCTCCATGTTTTCGGTTTGCCCAACCATCAACCTGCGTAATCAAGCGATGTGTCCATCTACCTTTCGTCGATGCATCCCATTCTTTTTGCCACTCCATTAGACTCGTCGTTTTGATTTGGTCCTTATTTCCCATTCCGCCATAAAATTGTTTTTTCTTATTTTTGGCCAGTATATGAATTGGGAGGAGTCCGCGATCACACATATAGCTTGCATCGAGACGGTTCGAAAGGCACACGCAACTCTTAGTGCGGTCAATCTCTATGCGGATGTTATTTTGCGTCGAAAGACACCACGTTGTAACGCTTCTTCCCAGATAGGTACAGCATACAAAAGTATCGATGTAACTACCGAAGTAAGCAGTCGTCTTCGATTTTGGCGTGGTCCTCCAACGTTCGGCATAAGTCTAGCTAATGCCTGCGCTGTTCTGGACGCCTTTTTCGCTGCATAATCCACATGGGCTTTAAAGTTCAGCTTGGCATCAAGTATCATGCCAAGGTACTTGATCGTAGGCTGCGTAACGAGCTCAAGGTGTCCAATGGTCAGGGTCATAGCTTCGACTATCTTACGGCTTGTAATAAGCATCGCCTCGGTTTTATGTTCGGCCAAAGTGAGTCCGGCTGTCCTCATCCAGTTTTGGATAGTTGTGAATGTATCTTGAAAGATCCGATGGATTTCCTCCAGGTGTTTACCGACAATGGTAATCATAACGTCATCTGCAAAAGCTTTTAGTTCAACTCCTTCAGGTAATTTAAGTCTGAGCATACCGTCGTACATCATGTTCCACATGAGTGGGCCAAGCACGGAGCCTTGCGGTACTCTTCCTGTGATCTCGTACTCCTGTACACCGTTATCCGTATTATATTTAAGGCGTCGGTTTTTGAAGTAACTAATCACTTTTCTTCTTAGGTATGACGGTACTCCCAGAGCTTCCATGGCCGTGCAGATGTTACTCCACCTCGCTGAGTTGAACGCATTTTTATGTCCAGGGCCACGACCAAACAATACTTCTTTCCTCCTCTCGTTCATCTCTTCCCTGCCGTTGCCCTCTTAGCTATAGAAATTACCCTGTCGATAGCGTGCAAGGTGGATTTGGCTTTCCGGAATCCATACTGGTTACTCTGCAGCTTACTTCCTATCGCCATCTCAATTCGGTCGTGGATAATCCGTTCTAAGATTTTACCAGCAGTATCCAGCATGCATAGCGGGCGACAAGAAGAAGGATCATTAGGTGGTTTACCTTCCTTAGGGATGAGGACCAGCCTCTGGATCTTCCATCGACTTGGGAAGAATCCCACTTTCAGGCATTTGTTGTAGAGGGAAATGAACACATGTGAAAGTATTTTTATCGCTAATTTTAGAGCGATGTTAGATATTCCATCCAAACCTGGTGCTTTTTTATTTTGTTTCGGTTGCAGGCGCTATGGGGTTCCTCAGGCGTTATTTTGTAGACCTTCTGTCTTCAATTTTGTAGACCAATCTCGCTTGTGACGGAAATAGTGTGCTGACAATTGTTCGGAGTAGTTGTGGGCAAGTGGGCTGTTGTCAGATCTTAAATCGGGACATTACAGCCTTATAGGGTCTACCCCAAGGGTCATCATTTATTTCATCAACCAACTCTTTCCATTTCCGTCGTTTACAATCTTTAATGGTCTTACATAATTTCGCACGTAGCTCTTTATACTCTGCATGGAGTTCAAAAAATGTAGGTTTCTTGCGTGCTCTTTGGGCCACTCGTCTTGCATGGATACATTTCCATCGCAATAAGGCAATTTCCTCATTCCACCAGAATGCCGATTTTCGATTATTCTTTGCACTTTTCTTTCTTGGCATGGCTGCATCACAAGCTTTTGTGATCTTCTTCATAACCAAGTCCGCTAGCTCGTCTACGTTTTTGTCTTCTTCAATCGCTTCGTCCTTAAAGATTTCAGTGAACGAATCTGCGTCAAAAGAATTAATCCTCCATCCCTTTGTCGCTTTGTTTTTTCCTTGGTATCTTTCCTTTTTAGCCATAATCTCCTATGTGATGGCGCAGTGGTCACTTTGTGTGTAGATATACGTAGCTTTTCACTGCCGTATACGGCTGATGATGCTGCCGCTCACAAACGTGAGGTCTATAGTGGAGCTGGCTTCGCCTTTGACAAAGGTTGGTTTGTCTCCCCGGTTTAGAAGGACAAGGTCTAATATAGACAATGACTCCAGCAGCACTTGGCCTCGTCGGTCTGTCATCCTGCTGCCCCTTTCAAGACTCCAAGCATTAAAGTCTCCTGCAATAATAACTGAGCACCGGGTTTTAGCATCATCACAGAGCCGGCTTAGCATATTTTCAAAAACGTCGAGTGTCCAACCTGGTGGTGCGTAACAGCTATACACGTGGATTCCCTTTACTTTAACCCTTACAAATCCACCCCACTTAAAGTCTTGCGTTTCTTCTAGGTGGTTATTGCCACAAGACCAGACCACAGCTTTTCCATGAAGATCTGTCTGCCATGATGGATGGTTTAGGTTCTTATAGGGTTCCGAAATTATAGCTAAGTCTACTCTGTGTTCGCATATCGTCTGCGTCAGTAAATCCTGCGCGGCCTCGCAATGGTTAAGATTGACTTGGAGTACTTTAATCATAGTTGCTTTTTTTTGCTACCTCTTGGTAGGCTTTTTGAAATGCAGCACACGTTTCGGTACCTATTATATGGCTTTTATTCGCCGTGCAAAGCATGCATTGTGGTTCTACAACACAGTTTGCCGCCTTATGCCCTCCAGTACCACATTTCATGCAGCAGTCTGATCTATCTTCATTTTTGCAGGTTCTGGCTAAATACCCATATTGCCAACACTTGTAACACTGCAATGGTTTGATAACCTTTCTAATTCTGCATATCACCCAATCTACTCGAATTTTGCCAGTAAGAAGCAATTTCTTGGCCGTGTTTGTCGGTAATACAATTACTGCGGTTTGAGTGCCGCTGTAAGACTTCCTTAATGACTTCATAGACTTTGGGTCTACAAAGCTTTCTCCTAGCGTTTTTTGTAAGTCTTCGAGAACTTCTTCTTTTGTGGTAGATTCTCCACAAAAGAAGAAGTTCTCGTCTCTTATTTCAAGTGTGGTCTGTTGGACTCTACTTGTTACAGTTGCCTCTTCTCCTAGTACGTTTTGGACTGCTAGGCCCACTTCGTCTGTGTTGACTTGCTTATTTCTGTTAAGAACAAGGAGAATGTCGCCACTTGCTGTTCTTCTTATTTTGGTCACCTGTTTACCAACTTCCTGGAGGTTAACATCTTTTTTTATTCTACTAAGAATTTCAGCGTAGCTAAGCTCACCCTTCTTTTTAATTATAAGGGCACTGGGCAACGTCGTTGGGCTCTGCCTTTTCCGTGGTTTTCTGGTTACTGCACACCATTCTTCGTCTATTGTTTCTTTATTACCTTTGGATTTCGTCTTTCGGGGTAATATTTTTCCTTCGAGGTTTTCGATTTGCTCAAAATCAGTTACATCAGGCTTACGGAGCTTCTTCGTTGGTGTACTTTCTTTTACCAGAGCTACTGGTGAAGTTTGTGTGTTAGCAATCTTCATTTCCTTTACGTTTTGGGGATATTTGGTATCCCACTTTTCCAGTTTAGCCAGGTTGTTATATGTACTACATATATTATTAACTTTTTTCTTAATTTCTTTCTTTCCATGCACGTTTGACGTGGTGTGATAAACTCCAAAAGGTCTCGAATTTGTTCCCCTAGTTTTTTAAATAAATTACAATTATCGCCGTCTACATCTTCCTTTCGATATTTTTTCTTCTCTTTTCCTTCCTCATGTTGCGAATATTGCCCCCCCCTCCCCCCCCCCCCCCCAGAATACGTGGGGCAGACTGAATCCGATTCAGAACCGGGTTCAGTGAGGATTCTCCCGTAAGGGTACCCTCCTGGGGTAGTTTACGTTCTCTTTTACTCGCACTCGTGATTGTTTTTGCATGATCCACAGCTTCGCCTTTTCTGTTAGGGTTGGGTCCCTTAGGACGTGTCCAAATAACATAAGGCCCGTCCAGGCCTGCTGGTTTCGATCCGCGCCAGGTATTTCATTTCCCCGGTACCTCCCATATCTGGGAGGCTTTCCCCTATCCGCCGCCTGGGGACGCGCCCGATGGGAGATCCAGCAACTCCTCACGGGTGTATGTGTGTATGTGTATGTGTATGTGTATGTGTATGTGTATGTGTAAGTGTATGTGTATGTGTATGTGTATGTGTAAGTGTAAGTGTATGTGTAAGTGTAAGTGTAAGTGTAAGTGTAAGTGTAAGTGTAAGTGTAAGTGTAAGTGTGTGCATGTGCATGTGCATGTGCATGTGCATGTGCATGTGCATGTGCATGTGCATGTGCATGTGCATGTGCATTAGCATGTGCATGTGCATGTGCATGTGCATGTGCTTGTGCATGTGCATGTGCATGTGCATGTGCATGTGCATGTGCATGTGCTTGTGCATGTGCATGTGCATGTGCATGTGCATGTGCATGTGCATGTGCATGTGCATGTGCATGTGCATGTGCATGTGCATGTGCATGTGCATGTGCATGTGCATGTGCATGTGCATGTGCATGTGCATGTGCATGTGTAAGTGTAAGTGTAAGTGTAAGTGTAAGTGTAAGTGTAAGTGTAAGTGTAAGTGTAAGTGTAAGTGTAAGTGTATGTGTATGTGTATGTGTATGTGTATGTGTATGTGTATGTGTATGTGTATGTGTATGTGTATGTGTATGTGTATGTGTATGTGTATGTGTATGTGTATGTGTATGTGTATGTGTATGTGTATGTGTATGTGTATGTGTATGTGTATGTGTATGTGTATGTGTATGTGTATGTGTATGTGTATGTGTATGTGTATGTGTATGTGTATGTGTATGTGTATGTGTATGTGTATGTGTATGTGTATGTGTATGTGTATGTGTATGTGTATGTGTATGTGTATGTGTATGTGTATGTGTATGTGTATGTGTATGTGTATGTGTATGTGTATGTGTATGTGTATGTGTATGTGTATGTGTATGTGTATGTGTATGTGTATGTGTATGTGTATGTGTATGTGTATGTGTATGTGTATGTGTATGTGTATGTGTATGTGTATGTGTATGTGTATGTGTATGTGTATGTGTATGTGTATGTGTATGTGTATGTGTATGTGTATGTGTATGTGTATGTGTATGTGTATGTGTATGTGTATGTGTATGTGTATGTGTATGTATATGTGTATGTGTATGTGTATGTAAACATTTCGTAACTTTTGAACGATTGACACACTATATCGAATGCTATCAATATATTGTAACACTATATTGATAGCATTCGATTGAACTCCATTCAAATTAGATTTTTTGAAAATTTTAACCAATTCCGTCTAGGAGATTTTGAGAAATTTTAAAAAACCCTAAAAAAATTTTTGCGAAACAGTATTTTTTACATATTTTCCAGATTAATATACCAAGTACAAAATCTAATCAGCTCTTTTCGTCACAAAACTAAATATAATGCTTATATTGCATCAAAAACCGTTTATCCATTCGGGTGTAACCGTTGACGAAAAATTTAAAAAAAATGTTTTTCGTTATAACTTCGAAATTTTTCAACCAATAATTTTTCGACCTGTTACAATAATTTAACTACTTAAAAAACTACGTCGAATGCTTTTTTCAAAATTTTAAAAACTTAAAACTTTTCAAATATGAAAGGTATGGTGTTTACAGCAAACCTATTTCGTATTTTAAAAATAGTTTTCAGGTTAATATATCGATTTATTTAAAAATTTGATCAGCTCTTCTGCTTAAAACTCTGCTTTAAGTACCGTAAATCAGGTTAAAATCGGTTGATTCGTTCAAAGGCGAACATTTTTGAAAAAGAAGTTTTCAACATTTTTTAACCTATGGATTTTGTAGCTAATAATAGTGTTTTAATTGCTCAAAAATCTATGCCGAGACATAGTCTTTGCTTCTTAAGCTTAAAATATCGGAATGTAGAGGGCAGTTTTAGGAATGGCCCGCAGGGTCAACCGGCTTACGCTATCTCAAATTCGAGTAATAAGTACGTTAACAAATGATATAGAAGACTACATTGATAAAACGCGAACAGTCCGGAGTCAGTACATTTATATTCACAGCCCTGTTTCTCTTAGAACAAGTAGAACTCTCAGACCCAGTTATCACAATTAATAAACAAATTAAAAAAAAATCTTATATTTCTTTTTTTAACATTCAACGAGCTTATTTTTTTTTAAATATTTTATTTGAAAACCCCTGAGGTGAAGGCCTCCTCCAGAGAATTCCAGTGGCCTTTGTCTTGCGCTACATCCATCCAGCGTGGTCCAGCTAAACGCATAATCTCATCTTCCCATCGTTTATGAGGTATCCCTCATTTAAGTTTGTAAAGCGGTTCCGACCAAGAAGTTATTGTTTTGGTCCACCTGTTGTCCTGAAGTCTTGCGATGTGACCTGCCCATTTCCATACAAGTTTTTGTACATCTGTAAGAGCATCGATTGATTTTGTGTTATTCCTAATTTTGGAGTGACGGACTCTATGTTGTTTTTTATATTTAACATGCTACTTTCCATTCCCCTTTGGCATGCAGTAATTTTGTTCTATAACAGTATTGCTAAACTTCCAAGCCTAGCATGCGTAGGTTAGGCACAAAAGGAAGGAAGTTATCACAACTAATCAGTGATAAAACAATTAAAGTTGGCAAATGCGATCGCGGTGATTATTGCATATTTCGGTATCCTTTTTCTGTCATGGTATATCGAAATGTCTATACTGGCTTGTGAAATCATCGTTATATTTATAGCGTGTGCTTTAGAATTATTGTGGTAAGTCTTTCCGAATAATCGCGTATCACTAATGCCACAAAATTAGTCATAATGAAGATCATATCACCATTTGATTATTGGAACCATAGAGAAATTCCACGAGGAGATCAAGCACCGTAAAACCATCAGCTAAAATTTGGCACGTTGATAAGTAACGTAGACTTTTTTATATTTTTTTTTATCTCTCCTGATAGACAAAAAAACAATTGCCTATAATATACACCACAGGAATGATGGCTATCTGAGTGGCGAGATGGCAATGCATATTCTACCGGTTGCCTTACCCTACAAACCGACACACGACAATAACATCATTGATGCTATTGCGGCAGAAGTAAATACAGCGGTGGTACCATATATTTAGTATATATTTTGAACCACCGCTTCACCCTCCATCGAAACGTTGTGAAACTCGTAGTCACAATGGTAGCGATACGTATAATCAGTCACCTTTTATGACAAGTCTGGCAGAACGGCAATTAATCTATTCTTCAAAGAAGCCTGGACCACCACGAGATAAAGGAATGTAAGATTTCGACCCTCATGAAAATTAAACTGAACATTTTAGTTACAGTCCAATCTATTTCAACTCGAAGATGTGTATTCTGTTAATTTAATCAACAAATTATTTCTAAGTGAATCAAACTGAGTCTTTGTAAACATCAAAAATATCTATATTATTAATATTATAAATGCGAAAGTTCAGATATTTGGATAAATGGATATTTGGGTTTGGTGTTCAAGCTGGAGATAACTGTTTACTCAAAAGTTGCAATAGTCTCGGGCAAACAACTGAGATAAACCCTTCCTTTTCCTCTTTAAGAATCCTCAAACATAGACATGAAACAATGATTCTTTACAATCTATCTTAATTTCTTAACTTTTGCGGAAGACGTTCATGAGCAGGGCGCGCCCGACCGAAGTGGTTGTACTTATTGGACAAGCCTGAGACAAGCTAAAATTAAAAATTTCAAAAACCCCCGACACATTTTCTTATCCTCAGACTTTATTCTGCCTCATATGCATCATTTTAAGGGGAAAACGTGAAAGGAGCCTATGATCGTTAAAAAAGGATCTTGTAGCATGTAGTTTAGGTTACTATGATTCCTTAATCAACGAGCTTGAATTGTTTTAATGCAAGCTCCTATGGCCTACTTTTAGATCCACTATGTAATCCTGGAAATAATTCTGATATAGACTACTTATTTTTCAAAACATAACGAGCTAGACCAAACTTGATAGGCTTATTTTATTTAGCTTAGAAGTTCCAAAACTACCTTTTAGTTCTATTATCAAAACCTGGAAATCTTCTAGGAATAAAGCCCAACTATATCAGCCCAAACTCGGATGGCCAATTTCAAGTTCCATTATTAGATCCTAGAAAACATCTAGCACCTAAGAGTTTGCCAAAATAAACCGAATTAGTCCACACTTCATGGGTTTTACTCTAATGGACTTCTTTCAGTTCTATCATCAAACACTGAAAATCATCCGGCTCCAAACTCCTTAAAAGAACAAATAAAATAAGCCCAAAATATATGATGCTACTCATTTGTAATTCAAAATTCCAATGTCCTCCTTCCTGTTTCATCATAAAACCCTGGTAGTTATTTAACACCGGAATATTTCTCAAAACAGAACAAATTAGTCCAAACTCGATAGGTTTATCTTGTTTAGTTTAGGGATTCCCATAGCCACATTCCAATTCCATCATCGGATCCTAAAAATTATCCAGCACCAAAGTGCATGTAAAATCCAACCAAATTAGTCAAAATACTATGAGTTTATCTAGATTAGCTTGGGAGATATCATAGACTTGTTCCAGCTCAACATCAGCATCAGTATCTGGCTCTGGAAGCTGTCCTACTCAAAAGTCCTCAAAAAAACGGATCAAATGGCCCCAAAGTCGATGGTATTGCTCTATTTTATTCTTAAATTCCCATGATCTACTTTCAGCTCCTTTATAGAAACACTCTAATTACACCCTGAAAATTATCTAGCACTAGGATGTTTGTAAAAACAGAACAAATGAGTCCAAATTTTATAGGTTTAACTTGTTTAGTTTAGGAGTTCCCACGGTGACTTTCCACTTCCATTTTCAAATCCTAGCACTCTAGATCTGACGCCAAAATATTAGCCAATACAAGGCAATTGAGTGTTATCTCAATAAATTTACCTTGTTGAATTTAGGTGTTCACTGTTCATTTTTTTCGTGTTTTCCAGCTGGATTCGGAAATTTCAATCTTAACAATCTCGGCATCATGAAAAAGAAATTATTGCAACGTACTAACCGCTTCCAAAATTCACTGTCTTAGCACTTTATATCTGTGGCTTTCAGTAGAACTTTTTCTATTGAAATCGCAGATAAAAAAATCACATAGACATATAAAAAGTCCATCTTCATATCCTCGTCATCAGTAGTAATTATGCTTAGTATGTACTTATCGTAATAAAACCGCTGAGCCAAAACTCGGTTGTTTCGTCAAAACTCTGCATCTGTGAGTTCCAGTGTCTACATACAGACTTCAGATCATTAGATCAGCTAGATGGTGCCATAAGATTGCATAGCCACTGAACCTACACAAGTTTACCAAGTTTTATTGCAAATACACATTAAAAAGTCTCTGAAATATTAATTGCAATATTTAGAAAATCTGTTATTTACCTACGAACATTTCCGCTTAAATAGAAGCTGATGATCTTCGAATGAGGATCTAGCAGCGTAAGGTGAAGGTCACGATACCATTACACTATCATTGAAGTAACAGAATAACAAAATTTATTTAAAATAAAAATAAAGTCTTTACAAGTTGCTTAATTTCTTTCATCAATTTGAAAAGAGCTGATGACCTTAAAACGGTTGAACAGATTCTATTGAATTATAGCTAAGAATCATCTCGCAAAATAGACCTTTCATTTAGAAAAAAACCGCAAACAAATCGGACCATCCACCAGATCGCTACAATGCCACGGACACACAGACACACAGATACACAGATACACAGAAACACAGACACACAGATACACAGACACACAAATACACAGAAACACAGATACACAGATACACAGACACACAGAAACACAGATACACAGACACACAGATACAAAGATACACAGATACACAGATACACAGATACACAGATACACAGATACACAGATACACAGATACACAGATACACAGATACACAGATACACAGATACGCAGATACGCAGATACGCAGATACGCAGATACGCAGATACGCAGATACGCAGATACGCAGATACGCAGATACGCAGATACGCAGATACGCAGATACGCAGATACGCAGATACGCAGATACGCACATACGCAGATACGCAGATACGCAGATACGCAGATACGCAGATACGCAGATACGCAGATACGCAGATACGCAGATACGCAGATACGCAGATACGCAGATACGCAGATACGCAGATACGCATATACACAGATACACAGATACACAGATACACAGATACACAGATACACAGATACACAGATACACAGATATACAGATACACAGATACACAGATACACAGATACACAGATACACAGATACACAGATACAAAGATACAAAGATACATCGATACACAGATACACAGATATACAGATACACAGATATACAGATACACAGATACACAGATACAAAGATACACAGATACATCGATACACAGATACACAGATACACATATACACATATACACATATACACATATACACATATACACATATACACATATACACATATACACATATACACATATACACATATACACATATACACATATACACATATACACATATACACATATACACATATACACATATACACATATACACAGATACACAGATACATAGATACACAGATACACACCTGAAACTTATAACACCCCTCGTTTTGCGTCGGGGGTTAAAAAACGGTCTCTCTCGTGAACCTCTTGTCGGAAGATATGGTACACCATGTATGACGATACATGAGCCCAAAAAAGGACACTGGTGACGACGAAATCGTAAGAGCAGTTTCTAATAGAAGTCTACTAATCATGCTTCTGTGGCTTGCTTTTCGATGAGGAAAAGCTATGATCCAGACAAGAAGGACAGTACGTGATTTACAAAACTTATAGGCCTATTAGCTGCTGACAGTCTTTGATTATCTTTTAAAAAAGAAGCTAAAGGCTTCCTTTAAAAATATATTTGTGAGAATAACTAGTAATCATCACTGCAGTTTTAACATCGCAACGGGGAAGAGAGGATCATCTGTAAAATGCGATACATCTGGTGAAGGATCTATTGTGGAAAAGAAATAAAAATTTTACTGTGTTATTTGATATTGAAGAAATAATTAACTGTACCTGGTTACCATCTATTAAAAGCAGCTACTTTTTTTTTAAATTTCATAAAATAGCAAACAAGAAGATGGGTCTCCTGTTGAAAAGTCAACCATCGCCTCTATAGGCGATCTATACATCAATAGATAGATAGGTGTCTATACACCAAATATGTTAATGCTGCGTTGATATCTTGTGGCGACGTCTAATGCCACATGCATCAGTTTACCTGCTACCTTACCTCCAAACCGGAACACGACAGTGACAAGCATTGACGCTATTGCTATGGACCTCAATTGTTTGAGTTCAATGATTTTTATTTTGTTTTTATTTTTTACTTTATTTTATGCGGCAGGAATAGGTAAAGCGGTGGTACTGGTACCACCCGGACGAGACAATGTATATGTCTACCACCTAGTAGCCATGATGCTATTATATAGGCCATACATAGCATATCGGTCGCCTTTTACGACCTGCCTGGCAGAACGGCAGTTGGCCTATTTTTCAAAGGAGCCTGGATTAACACGGGGAAAATTAGTCAACATCTACTGCTAGAAAGAGGTAAATTTTGCAAAATAAAAAGCGATTCAACTGAGCAGCAAAGAACTTAAACATCCATTTGCAGCCTTTTTGTTGGAATGTCCTACTTGACCCATTATTTGCATTAAAGCTCGAATCCCAAGTACATGTCTAGTTATTCGCTGATAAGATCTTGGTATCATATCTTAGACCACCGCGGAGGGTTTTGAAGAGCAAATGAATGACGCACTGAATCAAGAAAAATAAAATTTAAACAGTTGACTATCAGGATGGAAATGGGTCACACAACTGCTAATAGAGAGCTCGTGCTCACAATGAAAAATGGATATGACTGTTCTTAGAGGGCTCAATTCAACCTGTACAAATTTACAACTATCAAAAATATCGTAAATTTGTACATGCTGACATCAGTGACAAACAGATCACGCTGCGGACTGGAATTAGATATTTTGCCACTACTTTAAGTGACTGTCGTTGAGTCCAACTTATAGTAAGTTGGATTCAATGACTCAAAGACTTGGTGCTGTTGGTATTTGAACAGAAGCAGCCTTCAAAACGACATTTTGAAGAAAGTTGGATCTGCAAGCTTTTCGCGATATGAATAATTTTCTCTATTTTATTCTAAAGTTCCCTCGACAGCTTTCCAAATACATATATCGTAAGTCCCTAAAATTCGTCTAGCACCATGACGTTTGTTAAAACAGAACAAATGATTCAAACTCAATAAGTTTATATTTTTTAATTTAAGAGTTCCCGTAAATAAATTAAATCATCCAGCACCAAATTTTTTACCAAAACAAACCAAACCGACAAGTATGAGCTAAACTCGCGTGTAGTTGGTTTCATTTTGCTACAATACGATTAAAGAGAAGGTTTGTCGCCACTATTCAATCTACAATAAGAAACAAAATTGTAACTGAAGTACACGTAAACCCACAATACTATTCAGATAAGTGTGCCGGTTTAAGGTCTTACCGAATGTCTTTTAATCTTAGATGTAGTTAATGTACACAATAACTCTAAAAATTTGTTAAATATTTAACTATTTGCTTGACTATATAACATTAGCTACTACCACAAACTTATTTCCACTAAAATGTACCTAGATTTTTGCCTTATTTTATAAATAAATATGTAACTAACATAAAATAAATAAATCATGAATATTTTAATGCTTTTCTTGTTTTCTTCTTTTGTATCCACTTCTCTTGTTTGTATTAGTTAATTAATTTTTGCATATAATGAGTATAAAGTACCTATCTAGTTTGTAGCAATAACTACAGGCTGCAAATTACTCATCATAAATTAATTTTACTTACCACACACTATACATTTTACGATCCTTCGGCTCGCAATTTCTGACTTCATGAGATACTTCCTATCATAATAATAAATTAAAATATTTATTAATCATAGCAATTATTTATTTAACTCTTTGGCAAACCTAATTATTTAAAGAGAAACGGATCTAAAATCCAATTTACGAACTTTAAAGACCTTCATACGTACATGTTTAAATTTTTATCCTGTAAATTAATATGAATATGTAAGGCAAAACGCACCAAATGTCTGCGTCTGCGTGAGTTCTGTGAGACTTGTTTAGATTGATGCTACTACTTTGAATTCTAGAATTTACCAGGTTATTCTTACAAGGTCTTCAGATCTTCAGCGTCTTAGCCGAGTTAGTATAACTGATTTACCCTTTTTGTCCATCCATCATGGTTTAACACTATCATTATTCTACTTTAATAGGTATAACCGGTAGGTATATGTATATGCGTAATGTGTTTGTATGTGTAACAACATGCTTAAAAATCTAACATCATTACATCCTTCTATTTATTTTTACTCTTAATGTGTTTCAATCAATGATTATTTTCCATTCTAAAGCTTCAATTAATTTCACTGACAAATATTCGATCTTGATTTACATCTTTATTACTGATAGGTACATTCAATTGATTGATATGATTGATTGATTGATTGACCGCCCCGTTGGTCGAGTCGTTAGCGGCCCTGACAACACAATCGAGGGGGCTCGAATTCGATCCCCGACGGGGACAAGTATTTGCGTGATGAACATAAATGTTTGTATTTCCGGGTTTGGGTGTTTATTAAATATATTCCAGTATTTATATATGTATTTCTATGTATTAGTATCGTTGACTAACACCCATTACACAAACAAATAATTTGCTTACTTTGGGGTTAGATCAGTAAGTGTAATCTGTCCCGTGAATATTATATTATTATATTATATTATATAATTATATTTTGCTTAAACAATCCTATCGTAGCAACAATTGTCCCCATTTTAGTTTATAATTATTGTCCAATTAATTAATTCAATTAAATTCAATAAGTACAATACCTCTCATACAAACAATTATTTATGTTTTAATTTCCACTTGATCCATTAAATTACTAATCAGTTAGCTTTTTCTTCCTTTCTGATCAATTCTATTTTCCCCTCTTTTTTCTTATTTCGTCTTTTCCTTTCTTCCTTCTATTCCGTTTCTTTTTTACACTTCCTTTTCTTTTTTGTAATTTTCCTTTTTTCTTTTTTCCTGTAGTAAATCCAGCAGTTGAATTTGGAATTATGAGATGGGGATTATAAGAATTACTGTGGAGCCATTGACACATTCCACTAGCCTTGTTGATTTGAGGAATTAAGTAATGGGTATTATGAGCTTCTCTTCAATAAGCGAGTTCAGATCTCTCAAGGACCCTCTTGGTTTCTTTCGTAGCGCGTGCACACTATGAGAGTATGTGCTACGATCTCGGGTTTTCTTTTACGGGATCTTTGTTAGGTCAAATCTATACAAGTTTATCCACCGTGTCCCAGGTCCCCTTTCGTAAGAAGTGAATGATTGGCTTTACGAGTCACTACCATCGTGCCTACTAGGTGGTAGATTTCTGCATTGTCTCGCCAGGGTCTGTACCACCGCTTTACTTATCCTGCCTCAATACCGTCAATGCTTGTCACTGTCGTTTTTCGGTTGGGAAGATAAAGTAGCCGGTAAACGTTGCATGTGGCATTAAGACCCCGCTACAAAGACCGCAATACACCATTGACATCTATGGTGTTTATAGGCGATGGTTATCTCTTTCTATCAGGGTAGCGAACTGCTTGTGAGTTTGAGTTGCGAGAGAGTCGCATTTTTCCACTTTCTTATGTAATTCTTAATTTTAGTAACTACTATGGTTATAAGATCTTTCAAATTAATCGAATAAGACTCTATTTGTTTATTATCATAGGTCAGCAAATATGCAGATGGCTCTTTTGATGACAAGAAAAAATTATAACCATCAGACACCAAAAGCTGTTTATGGCCAATTGCTTATCTGTAGCAGAATACAGAAGTTTATCGGCTACTTTGTCCTAAAAACTGAAAAACGATGGTGTCAAGAAGGCTCGTTATTTGGGTACGAATGGATTAGGCGGTAGCACCAAACCTGGACAAGACGTTTCAGGACTACCACTAATTAATCACGATGATAGTGATATGTTTAGCCAATAATTCGCCTTCAGGAGTTACCTGAAAGGCAGACGATATATTCTTCAAAAAGGTCTATTCTTTTCTGTCTGCCATTCTTTCTATGCATCGCAGATTCTTTATTTTAAATTTAACCTCTATCTCTCGCTTTGATTACAATACTAACGGTGCAAAGTTATTAAGGTTTGGATCAAAATCTATTAATTTATTGTTTCTGTTTATCTAGTCATGCAAGTTGGAACACGTCATTCTCAAGCGCTGACGTTTTGGCGGTATAAATAAGTAAATTGCTGCACATCTTACTAACTTGGTAGATTTTAAAACCTAATGATTGGAATATGTTTAGTAGGGTGTCCGTTATTTACCAAGTTGATTTTTTTTTGCGGACGCCCCCTGGATTTTTAGTTTTTGACCTAAAAAAAAATATCCTACATAAATAAGCTCTTAATTACCGAATTAAACCTTGCCCCAATCGAGTTACATTTCCCATTTAAATAACATGGGAATTTGCAACTTTTTCTTATTAATTTTATTCCTCTGAAAAAAATACCACTACGACTATTATCGATGCATATTCTGATAGGGAATTTAATGCTCTACAAAAAAGCTCTCTTATAATTTTTTTTTGAGTTCAAGATTTGGTCAACAAAAATAATCAATTTCGTAAATAACGGACACCCTATTAACTATAAACACAACTTAAACCACGAATAACTCTTAAAGGAATGATTTTATCGAAAAATTATAAGAGAGCTTTTTTGTAGAGCATTAAATTCCCTATCAGAATATGCATCGATAATAGTCGTAGTGGTATTTTTTTCAGAGGAATAAAATTAATAAGAAAAAGTTGCAAATTCCCATGTTATTTAAATGGGAAATGTAACTCGATTGGGGCAAGGTTTAATTCGGTAATTAAGAGCTTATTTATGTAGGATATTTTTTTTTAGGTCAAAAACTAAAAATCCAGGGGGCGTCCGCAAAAAAAAAATCAACTTGGTAAATAACGGACACCCTAATGTTTAGTTCTATTTATCTATCTGACAGGTAGGTAGATGGTAATTCAAACATGGATACAGGGGAAGTAGCAATCTTAACTCATTTTATCTGATTAATCTTCTAGAATAATGACATTCCAATAAAACATTTGAAGAATTGTATAAAACTCGGGGGGGGAGGGGGGGCAATCCCCTCCTTGCATCCGCGCCTGGATGGTGTATTATTCCCTTTAGAGGCCCACACAACTAAGAGAACCCTTCAGTGTTATATTCTGTAACAGTATTATATAGTGAAGACATAGAAGACCTCCAAGCACTAGAGAATCTAAAATGTACACCTGTGTAAATAAATAAAACATGTTAAAATCATAACTCCCATTTTACAACTCAGTTAAAAATGACGCCGAAATCACCTTTTTCAATAGGACAATTCAATTTAACACTGTTGCTAGGTCGTCAGTTCTAAAGCCATATAGCGGCCCACTCCAAATTGTGATTAAAGTAACCTAATACACACAATAACAGGTCACGCGTTTGCCGACAACTGTGTGTTTTATTTAAACCAAAAGATAACAAGCCATATTAAACCGCCATAAATTAAATTAGTCTTTATTTTTATATTGAAAGAGTAGAAAATCATTTGCATTGATATCGATGAAACATTATGATACTGTTGTGTGAAAGCAACATATTTCATTTATAACAGTACGTATAATATGCGTCATGTATATACACGTCTACTACATGCACCCATAAAGGAAGCATGTGTGAGTGGGAATGCAGACTTTTATATATTCTGTTATTGAATGTTAATCCTAAATGCTTATAACTTTAGGTTCAAATAGAGAATATAAAGTCTGGGCGGTGTATTGAAGAATGCGTAGCGTGAATTACCATGTTTAGAGACATAATATCAATTTGAGAATTTTGTTTTTATTTGTTTTTCTCGTGTAAGATTTATCAGATTTAAGTACTTAATACTATTATCTTTTACATATGGCTTTATTTGAACCGAAAGTTAAGTTGTTATTGAAATAGTTATTTCAATAACTACTTAACCTAAATGAATAATTTAAATTTTTATTCATTCATCATCTTACTCATTAAATTTTTCTACTAAAAAAAATTAAATAAAAAAAATACCTTGACGGTATAGGAAAATGGAAGCGTAATGCCAAATGCATTGTTATTGTAAATATAAAAATAATAAATAATCAATATCGATTTATAAAAGTATTTAATTAAAATTATTAAAAATAATAAAGACAATGATCCAGTTCTTGTAGATTTTATTGTTTATTGTTACATCATTGTTATATTTATTTAAATTTTGGTTAATTTACGTCAACTAAACAATTAAAAGCGTAAAGTAGAACGACTAACGTGTCAATTACTAAATTGAATTAAGCTCTATAAACCGCGCGGGCTTGCTTTGCCACAATAAGCGTCAAGCGATCACAGCGCATCGTTCGCATTAGCTACTGACAATTCGTGTGTGTACCACGCTCGTTACGTTTACGTGACTCTCACAAACAATAACCAATTTACATATACCTTCCGCTCACGCCACTGTAACCCTTATGTCATTAGTAATAACATCTTATGAACTACATAAATCACCGTAGTTTATAAGCTGTGCTCACAACCAATCCTTGTGGCGAAGTCCGGCAACGTCGCACCGAAAATTGTGACATTTATTTCATATTAAATCGCCCAAAACGTTACAACTAGCGACATCTATCCGCTTATTATTAAACTAGTGATCGGCTTTTGGAAAGAGAGAGAAGCTCTTGACAATATCACTTTCACGGTCTTGTACTTAAAGCTAAGCGGTTTGCAGTATACAGTTTGTTTGTGTCTGTAAACAGCGCGCCCGCGAAGGTGTACCGCGCATGAATGAAATGGATGACCTACAAAGTAAGACAGCATACTACATACAGCTGAGGTGTGACAAAGACAACGTAGAAGCGCGAAGCGTGCAGCGTACATCATTTATCAGATTACATGCGAAGTATCGCGAGCGTGGCGATGTTTTGACACGCGATAATCATGAGATAATGCGGGCGATCTCAACGACGTTTAGGTTTATATTGGCTTTTTATAGCGACAAGTAAAGTGCTGGCAGTAATAATAGGTAGAGTAATATCAAAATAAAAATAGACTGACTTATTTGAATGACGTTAACCGCCAGGTGACTCTACCAACACTTGCCTTATTGTAAATTAGTGTTGAGAGTTATATGATGAATGTTCTCATTACATTATAACAGTTTATATTTCAAATCAAATCATTCTACATGAACTGTTTAACGGAATTAAGTTTATATTATATTTAGAATAAAATAGGTTTGCAATAATAATGTACTAATAAAAAGTTAAGCGAACTTATTATTTCTACTTTTGTTTTGTTATATTTATTTATATATTTTACCTTTTAAACTAATTTTTTTTAATAAATAATTATGTACTATTTCCAAAAATAATGAAGTAAAACTTTTTAAATTAAAAAAAAGTTAATAAGTAAAAAAATAGTAAGGTGATGATCTATTATCATCTATCACCCATATGGTTGTGACAAACACGTTAAACAAACATTCCCAGTTATGTCACGGAACAATCAATAATCCTAATGTTGACAAAATTCAACTATGGAATTTCCCACTTATCTTGATCGTCAACATAATATGATGAATATCATAATGAACACTAAGCAACAGACCTCAAGGGAACTGGCGTGATGTTTTTTTTTATTTCAATAAATTTTTCAACAAAAAAAATGCTGTGACACCTCGCTAGGCGTTATGAATAATTTATGATTTTTTGTAATTTTATTTTTTTATAGCATCGTAAATAAAACATAGTAATGAGATTATCGACGCCTTTATATACACGAATAATGCTGATAATAATAAATATAACATATTATAGGGTTGAAGTACCGTTTGCGGCCACTTTATCTTTTGTGGCCATTTAAATACCAACACTTTTATAGAAATAACTCTATATGTACACAATATCCTTATAAAGAATCATTTACGTGCAAAAATTTAATAAAAATATTATATAATATATTTTTTCATTGATTCAAATTTCCACAGGCCAAAAAAGGTACTAAGATGGCCAAAACCGGTACTTCTACTATACTTAACTTTTAACATGTTATTTTTTATAAAGAATCTGCTTTTCCGTAGAAATAAGAGCTTTGAATTATAGAACTAAATCCGTTTACAATAATTCGTTACTTACTCAAAAATTTTAAATTTTAAGTAATAAAAATGTACAAGGTATATAACAATTGTTAATCCTTGTTATAAAGACTGATGCCGAGACAACTTGACCTAATTAAAAAATAACCGAAGATAAATATGAAACTAGTATCGCCCTCTAGTATCAAGTAGCTTAATGTTACCTCGACAGAAAATTTACAGTAATAATACTGCTAGGAGTGCTAAAGTAATTTTTATTTACAATGTAACATTATTTATACTTTAAAATAGGGACATGTTTTAAATAACACCCGGTTTATCCCTTAGCTTCAACTCTATTGTAACTAATATGTTAATAGCAGATTTGGTTATAATATCATAAATAAATAAATAATTCAAAATTCATTTGATAAGTATATTATAACAATTGAACTTTTTAACTTATTTTTCTTACATATTTTATATCCGTAGTTTCATTTCGCACTTTCGAAATAGGACTTGTAACGCCATCTCTTGAGAGATACTTACCTTATGAAAATGTGTCGTCTGACATTACAGTCTACAGACATTGAGCAGCACTACCAAGCCATGTAAACGAGTCAAATAACATAACATTAGGCTATCGTATTACTGTCTCTTGATTTTATATTTATATTAATAATTAAAATACCTACTTACTTTTTTTGAATATTTAAATATACGAAATTATTATTATTTATTAAAAAACAGGTAAATGGCACTCATCTTAGTAGTTTAAAAAGTTTTGTTCTTTTTCATAAACTTAATTTAATTAAGTATGTTTTTGTTTTCATCCACGTCTCCACAGAACAAGTAACTCTTTTATGGGGCAATGTATACGCTTTACAATTAACTTCCCGAAACTATAAGAGATCTACCAGTCAATAAATTTAAAAAATGTGTTAAAACAATACTGTGTTAAAAAGGGTGTTTCAGATTCTTTGGAAGACAAACAAGCATGGGATTAATTGCTCTTCATATCAATCTCATATAAATGTTTTATAGTTTTGTAATATTGTGATATTGTAAAAAAATTATATGAAAAAAAGACAAGCCCGCTGAGTTTCTTCAGCCGGATCTTGTCAGTATGTGGCCGCGTTCCGATCCGGTAGTTTTAAAAAATTTGACGTATCAAAGTAACTTGTAAAAAGTTTTATTAAATACAGTTCTTCTGATTTCTTTTTAGCTTAAATTACAATTAGACAAGCAACAAAATTTATGTAAACAAAAATCTAACATCAATATTATTAAAAACATGTGTATAATTTCGCAGTTATAAGCTTCAGAAAACTAATGTTCTTGTAAACTTAACTGGTTAAGAACTTATGCATGCAGCTTTACATTTTTGCCACGTCGATAGTAACGCACCATTAAAATCTTTGTAAGGTAACGTCTATAGAAAAGCTATGAATCTATTAAGGCGAGGTATTTTGACGCGCGTCAATTCTATAGAAAATGGACGGCGCGGTGTGTTCAGTTGAAAACCAAAATTTAGTACATTCTTTTTGTATTTAAAACTAAATAGCAACATATAAAAATCATATGGAAGTTTAGAAATATTATTAACAAATTATTTGTTTCAGAGTGAAGTGTAATTATGTGTTATCATGTGTTAGCACATTCCTTAGATAATATTTTCAGGTATATCGTGTAATTTTTGTAAAATTGTTATTTAACAATCAATAAAAAAAAACGTGATTTAGCAAACCAGTTTTTTCCCATTTGTCCCGATGCCTTGCCTTAAGGAGATTGTTTGCTATGACATAATAAATTGAGTTTTGCAAATACATTTTATGTAGAGCACTACTTTTAAAACTAACTTTTACTAACTAACTAAACTTTTCTCCCCGTGTTGGTTCCGGACTCCTTTGAAGAATAGACCAACTGCCGTTCTTCCAAGCATGTCGTAAAAGGCGACTGATTGGCTATGCAAGTTACTAACATCGTGGCTACTAGGTGGTAGAGTTCTGCATTGTCTCGCCCGGGTCTGGTACCACCGCCTTACCTATTCCTGCCGCAATAGCGTCAGTGCTTGTCATTGTCGTGTTACGACTGTGACAAGTTAAGTTTGTAAAAGATATACTTAGATATTGCTTGACCTATTTAAAAGAATCATCAATATAAAGTTATGTAATCACTGAGTAACATAGTCTATTTTTAACTCAATAGAATAAAAAAGGTAATGTGTACGGTTTACAATTGTCAATGTGTAGACAACGAGGTCGCGGGTAATAGCTAGGATAATTTAGTCTTTTTTTAATATTAAAAGATAGCAAATAAGCAGTTGGGTCTCCTGATGGAAAGAGTTAATCATCGCATATAGACACCAAAGGGGTTAATGGTGCGTTGCAATCTTATTGCGACGTCTAATGCTAAATTACGGTATTTTAAGCTCAAAAGAGTAAAAACAATAAACATAAATTTTTTCAGTTCAAACATCTATTTTGTTATTTTTTTTATATCATAAGATAGCAAACGAGCAGATGGGTCTCCTGATGGAAAGAGTCAATCATCGCCTATAGACACCATAATGTTAATAGTGCGTTGCTGTCTTGTGGCGAGGTCTAATGCCACATGCATAAGTTTACCGGCTACCTTACTCTCCAAGCCGGAACACGACAATGACAAGCACGGATGCTACTACGGCAGGAATAGGCAAAGCGGTGGTACCAGACCCGGGCGAGACTATGAAGAACTCTACCAGCCAGTAAAGAATAATTCCATGTTACTTCCTAAGTGGGACGTAGCTCGTAAAAAGAAAAATGGAGACTGCATCGTGACTATTCTTCAACATTTCGCCCGAATTTGGTACTAGCGCCTTACTGATTTCTGCCGCAATGGCATCGCAGCTTATCAATATAGTATTTCGGTTGGAAGGTGGAATAGACCGTAAACATATGGATGCAGCATTAAAACTTGTCATATGGAGGAAGCCATGTAAAAAACCATTTTAATGTAGGTATATGAAAGATGGTTATTTCTTTTCACCTGAGAGTTTTTAGTATAAAAATAAACTTGTAATTAAGTATTACAATATCTTGGCAACCACTTTGTACCCCTTTTAGGAAAATTTGAAGGCAGGCTGAGAAGTATGAAATTTGGCAAAATTAAAGTTTATATGGAGAAGAAGTATAAGAAGCTAATATTTGTATATTATATTGCATTCGACATTGGAAACAAATTGAATTATGAAATACACACACTAACATGCGTTTGATACACACACGTTCACACACGCAGGTATGTATTAATTATTTTGTTTATAGTTAAAATCCAATAAAAAACTTAGAAAAGATTTTTTGTTTAGTCAAACTGAGTCATAGAAATGGAATAAAACATTCCATAAACTGTCTAATAGACATTCGTTACCAAGGGCGGATCGAGAGTGGGAGTCATGGGAGTCATGACCCCCGCTGGGTAAGGGTTTTGGTATGAATTTATTATAATTAGATAAGGATTAGAGCCTGAATCATTACTGAACTTCAAATATGTGACCCCCCCTGAACCGCAGACCTTGTTCGTTACTAAAATTACCTCGAGATTTAACTAGAGGGTTATCGCTATATAGATCGCTAGTTATTTGAAAAATAAGATAACCTTAATATATTCTATGTATAGAAATTATATCAAATTTTAAATTGATTTTTGAATTCTCTTCTTCATTGTAAATGCAGATTCTTGAATGCAATGTGTCGAATATGATCAAAAGTGTTCTATTGAACGAGTAAATATTGTTCATCTAAAAAGCTCCAAATGTTCTCTAATGTGTTTTTTATTTTCTTTTATTTAGTAATCGAATAGCGGTCTACGATAAACTTTAATTGATTACTACGTATCGAGGACACCCGTGGCGTTCCTTTTTACGATAATTCAGTCGATCGCGTCTATTTTCATGCGTAAACAAAACCGGTGACGTAATGTTTTCGCCGAGAAAACCCTGATTAAGTACACTCGCTATTAAAATAGCAATCGATTATTATTGCGTTAGATTGGAATATGATTGAAACACTAACACATCAATGCTATTGAATTTTTCAATTAGCGTTGGAATAAAACAATCCGATTTACGTTTCATTACAACCTAATATTTACGGGATGAACAGATAGAACTGAAAATCATATCTCGATTCCAGCAGATTTGTCTTACATTTTATACACTCATAAATCTCTTCATACTAATACGCCAGGTAATATGACTCATAACATCACCAGCGGACAGGAACTAATCGATTGGATCATGATTCATAGGATATCCAAAAGCGTATCTACAGGAGGACAAGCTAGAGGATCTGCGCCATTATAGTACTCGAATCAAATTTAAAGTTTTTAAGATCACAGGTGGTTATGAAGTATGTGGTAGTGCAAAACTGTGCAAGTCAATGGAAGGAGATGCATGGTGGGATGATGAAGTGAAAGCTGCGATTGAAAGAAAGAAGAAAGCATGGCCAGGCTATGTATCATGTTTGCGAGCGAATGATGGTATGAAAGACAAGAAGAAAGAATTGTATCGTTTTTGTAAGAATGCTACTAAAACCTTAGTGAAAGAAAAGCGTGAAAGAGAATGTTTGAAAGCGGAAGAGAGACTGGCGAACAACTTCGAAACAAACACCAAACTTTTTTGGAACTAGGAGTTGTTCGGCAGCCTCCAGAATGAATAGGATTAAATCTAAGAATGGTTACATTCTTACAAGCACAGAAAGCGTGTTAAAACGATGGAGTGAATATTTTGGAGATATGTATGATGCTGTTCAGGACTAAGTAAGTGATTCGGAGACGGTGGAAGCGTGCCAGGACATTACTATGCAAGAGATCGTATGGGCGATAATAAGTATGAAAAATGGAAAGGCTGCGGGAATAGATAAGGTGACTGCTAAGATGATCAAATACGGTAGTCCTGCCGTCTGGGACTCTTTTTGGGTCCTCTGCAATACATATTGGAGGACCGATAGAGTACCCGAAGACTGGCGGCGCGCGGTCATCGTGCCCTTGTATAAAGGCAAGGGCTCACGTATAGACTGCAATAGCTATAGGGCCATCAGTTTGATCAGCTTAGCATCGAAGGTGTATGGTAAGATCATTGAAAGGAGAATACAAGGGAAGTCCGAGGGAATGTTGTGGGAGGCACAAGGGGGTTTCAAATCTGGAAGAGGATGTATGGATCAAGTTTTCTTACTCCGCAATATCGTAGAGAAGCATCTGGCTGTTGGCCAGAAGGTTTTCTGCGATTTTGTGGATTTGGAGAAAGCGTTTGATAGAGTTGTGCGAAAGAAACTTTGGGACATTTTACCCAGTTAATACATAGATGGGCGTCTGTTGCGTGCTTTGCAATCCATGTACTGAGATGTGTGCGAGTAGACGGCAACATATCACCCTGGTTCGATGTAAATATCGGCGTCAAGCAGGGTTGTGTGTTGTCAGCTCGTCTGTTTATTCTATATCTGGATAAGTGTCTCCAAAGATTGAGGTCATTGAATATGGGAATGCGCATGAGTGATCTAGTGGTGAACTGCCTGTTTTATGCAGATGACGCTGTACTTCTAGGCTCAACTCCATCTGAGCTGCAAACACTGATCACAGTTATGAATGAGGATTGTAAGAGTATGGGCTTACATTTGAATGCGAAGAAAACTAAAGTTTTAGTATTTAAAAGAGAAGCAACCAGAACGGATGTAAGAGTTGTGGTCGATGATGTAGTGCTGGAACAAGTGGATGAGTTTGTATATCTTGGATGTGCTTTTAGCAGGGATGGAAGGTACACCGCTGATGTTGAAAGAAGAGTGTGTGCAGGGAACAGAGTGAATGGAGCGTTAGGGAGATTACTTAATAGCACAATTCTAAGTCAGGGTGCCCGTCTAGCCCTGCATAATCATGTGCTTATCCCAACGCTATTGTATGGAAGTGAGAGTTGGGTATGTCAGAAAGGGCATGAAAGTAGAATCAACGCGGTCGAGATGAGGTCGCTAAGAAAAATATATGGTGTGACACTCGCGGACCAGATTCGTAATGTCGAAGTGAGAGAGAGGTTAGGTTTGAAAGAAAGTGTCGGTGTAAAGATGAGAAAGGGCATGCTCCGTTGGTTTGGACATGTAGAAAGAATGGTAGATGAAAGGTTAACAAAACAGATATACAATGAGAATGTGGAAGGATGTAGGTCCCGGTGAAGACCAAGACTGACATACCATGATCAGATTGATCGAGTACTGTCCGAAGGTGGTGTCAAGAGCCTTCGTAACCGGCGTGTGTGTATGAAGAGAGTGATGAATGTGGAGGAAGCGAGACAAGCCTGCAAGGATCGTGATGTATGGCACTCGGTTCTCTCTGCCTACCCCGTAAGGAATCTGGCGTGAAGATATGTATGTACAGGTGGTTACGAATTTGAACACTCTCTACGTGTGTAAGTGATAAATACTAGATCAACTGAAAAAAATTCTACAATTTTTAAATTAATAAAATAAAGTATATCGCTAAGAATAATTATAAAAAATATTGACTTTGATTTAATTGACTTAGGTTATCATAATCATTTAAATGTTAACATTATACAAATCTTACATTTAATTCATATTAAAACATCAATAAGTTTATACATCTTCATTTTCATTATACGTATCAAAATAAAAATTCTCACTATTTTTGAGCTATTTCTTTTTTATTATTCTACCTATTGTAATAATCGACATTCTTGTCGAAAGTCTTGTAGTAAAAAGTATAGTGTGTACAGTCTTTGGTTGTTGGTTATGTCAACAATTAACTCTAACAAACGCTAAAGTCATCGTATACAAAGGCAAAATAGTTTATTAGAAATTATGAAATATATGAACGTTCTACAATACTATTGTCTAAAAATAATTGAATAAAATCGAAATAGATATTGATTACTTATGATTCAAAGCAACATGAATTGACACATTACTGTTTATTCTTAGCATTGAAAAGATAAATTTTAACCACAGACTACTAAAGAATTCCAACTTTATCTATTATTTCTTGAGCTTAAAAAATAGCTATTAAGCGCGTGTAATACGCATTAAGAAGGTTTTATCAAATCTTACGCAATATACTAAATGTTAAGGTAATAACTAAAGCAAACAATGTAATCTCACCCGTGTTCTTTTAATTAATATTTTAAAAAAATATTACTGCCCGAAAATTATTGATATTACCACGCGAAATAATGCATTAAGTATATAGTAACTCTATCTTTAAGTAGTCGATATGTTTGACCAATTACTCGCCATTTACGTAATGTCTGCCAGGAATGCAGATGGTTCATTCTTCTGTGTGCAAAGTCTATGAAAAGTTTTATTTTCAGTAGTAATTCCGTAATCATTTCAACACACCGGTTCCCTAGCGTGGTAACAAGAGTTCCAGTTTCTCATGATTCTTTGCATTTTCTTGACCATTTAATAAATTGCTGGTTTCTTGCAGTCATCGGGACTGAATGATTGACGGACTTCGTGTTAAAAGCCCAGGATCGGACCTAGGTTTATTTTCATCAAATTTTACAAATATACTCATTTAAATATAATAACCTGGTTCGCAAGTACTATTTTTTAAATTTTTTTTATATATTCTCCGAAAATTATAACCAATATGTCATTCGATTCGTATTGTCACGTAGAAAGTTTAAGAAAGAAAGAAAGAAAGAAAGAAATCATTTATTTGCCAGAATATGGGAGTTACAAGTTATTAAAATTTGATTAAGTTACCAACATATTCTACCATGATATGGTGTGCAAATATTTTAAAATTATAATTATTTATCATTAAACTAAAAATGTTGTGAGTCGATTTTTACAATTACTACCGGGTCGGAACGCGGCCACACACTGAGAAGATCCGGCGGAAGAAACTCAGCGGGCTTGTTTTTTTTTTTTTTTTTAAATTATAGTTACATGATACAATTACACACATTAATTGACATCACAACTTATTTCTATGAATTACAATTAATTTTTTGTTTAATTAAAATATTGACATTTTACAAAGTTTAAACACAGAAGAAAGATAATAGATAATTTGTATCAATTTAGTTAAGTTGTACAATTTAATGTATATTTATCAACATGTTCTACCTTATAAACTAAATTTTTTAATATGCAATTTTATAAATTACATACTTGTAATTTAAAACGAGTAATTTCTAATTCATGTTAGTTTAAATTTATTAATTACAACATTTTTTTATAATTATACACAGTAAAAGATTTATTATTAGATTAATATTTAATTTTATCAGCAAGAAATTCATTTACATTATAATAAGATTTGTCTAGTAGTAAATCAAATAATTGTTTGCGGAATTTATTAAGAGGTAAGGATTTAAGACTATCAGGAATATGATTGTATATATTAATTGCCATACAATAGGCATTTCTTTTAAAAATGTGGAGTCTTTGGCTGGGCACATGTAGTTTTTCACTATTCCTAAAATATGTATTACCTAATACTTCAGCATTTGTTTTAAACAAGTGTTGATGTTTTTTTACAAATACGCATACCGCCAGGATATAAAGACAAGGTAATGGTAGTATTTTAAGTTTTTTAAAAAGTGGTTTACAAGAATAAAGTTGATTCACATTACATATTGCACGTATACATTTCTTTTGTATTCTAAATATTTTTATTAAATCTACTGAGTTTCCCCAAACAGGGATTCCATATTGCAATACAGATGAGACATATCCATGATATGCTAACAAGGTAGCGTTTAAGTTTGCTATTTCTCTTATTCTTCTTAAAACATACACAAATCTATCAATTTTATTGCAAAGGGAATCAATGTGTGCTTTCCAGTTACAATGTTTGTCAATTAATATTCCTAGAAATTTAGTATTATCTGTATTTTCTATATTGGTATTGTTAAAAAATATGTTTGAACTTTTGATATTATTACTGTAATATGTTTGAAATTCAACTATTTTTGTTTTACTCAGGTTAAGGAAAAAGGAAAAAGCCCGGAAAGGCGCTGAAAAAAATTGCAAAAGTTATAAACAAATAAGCGAAAAAACCGGGGGTTTGTTTTTTTTAATATCTCGAAAAATATTCAAAATTTTTATTTTAAATAGATCCAAAAAAGATCATCAAATTTGCTAAACAAATGTTTTAATCCCAAAAAATATATTTAAACAGGAATAAAAAAAAATCATGTAGTATTGGAATACATCAATGAACAATTGAATGACACATTGGTCGTAATTTTCAGAGACTATATAAAAAGTTACATGTGAAACAGGCTATAACACAAATAGCCATTAGCAGAAATCTATATCATGGGAGTAAAATCATGAAATTCCACTCCTTGTTTCACATCTAAAAATAAAAGACTTCTGTGAATTACAGTATACTGGAAATTAATTGCTAACTGTTATTCCGTGAAATAGAACATTCGGGCCATGTGCCATCGCTATCCTTGACGGATGGAAATATGTGAAAGGTTGATAAACAAATACAGTATTTAATTATTTGCACTAGATTTTTTAAAGTTGGTTATAATTTAATCATAAACGAGAACTACTGCATATGGACATGTCTGATAAACTTTTATATTTATAGTAAATTAGCTGTGCCCTGCAGCTCACTGCATCATAAAAGTATTCCGTGAATCCCATGGGAAGAACTTATTTTCCCGGAATAAAAAGTATTCTACGTGTTATCACAAATCATCATCTATATGTGTACCAAATTTAATCCAAATCAGTTTAGGTGTTTTTGCATGAAAGAACAACAAACATCCACCCATCCATTCTTACAAAATTTCGCGTTTTCAATACCAGCTGTAGCGTTCAGCCCGCTGCTTTATAAGTTTTTGATGAATCCCGCGGAAACAACTCATTTTTGCGGGATAAAAATAAGCTATGTGGCTATTTCATGTTGTCATCTACAAGTGTGTCCAATTTAATTCAAATCGGTTCAGCTATTTTTGCGTGAAAGAGTAACAAGCATCCATCCATTTATCCATTTTTACAAACTTTTGCATTTAAAATACTAGCTACAGCGTGCAGCCTGCTGCCTTATAAAAGTTTTTGGTGAATTCCGGGTAAACAACCTATTTTTCCGGGACAAAAAGTAACCTATATGTTATTTGAGGTCATTGTTCAGTAGTTTTGGCGTGATTGAGTAACAATTATTAAACATCCATCCATACATCCAAATATCCGATCTTTCACATTTATAAACTTGATATATATAAATTAGGTACTTGTCAAGTTGTTTGTTCGCGATTAACTCCGAAACTACTAAACTGATTTCAATGTAATTTCAAATGATCAGTACCGATCCAAAATTCAATATAAGTCATTTGTATGGCAAAACAACGTTCAACTAGTATTAATATAGATTAGTATGACTAGTATTAAGTGTGACTGATATGATATTATGACATATGTAGTATTTAAAAATTTGCAATATTTTTAGAAAGCGATTATCTCTTGATGATAAAAGAAATCACTGCCTATGAATAACACAAATGCTTATGAATTGCTTATGAAGCGTTTCTAGCCTCACAATCAGAACTCGAGAAGTCTATCAACTAAAAACGACATAAAACCAGAAGAACATGAGCAAGTAAGGTATCAAGAAATTTCGAGCTGTATCTATAACCTAGTATATATCTACCATCTTTGTTTGCCAACATTTAGTTATGCAAAGGGGAAATGCAAAACAAAACATGATTCGAGAAGTTACAGTTACAGTAAACAAAATGGTTAGGGTAAATCTTTGAATTTATACAAAATGTCCCATTATGAAATTAAGCGGTGGTAATTAATCCGAATAAATTTTCTGAACACTAACCATGACCAGTACAATACAAAATGCAAAGTGAAGTTCTCAAAAAAATCTATGGAGTACTCAAGAACCAAGTTTGCTACTCTATGCCAAATCAGGCTACTCTTCGCCAAATCTAAACGAGGAAGCTTCTACTAAGAAACTACCGTCTAGAAATGAGGATATTCTTCCTATGTATACGCTGTGTAAAACACTGCTTCATTTCGCAGAATCATGAGCTTTTTGGAGGTTGATTTAACCTTGGGTTACTAAATATTGTTCTACATTTCGACTCCAAGAATTTCTACATTATTGTGGCTTTTAGAGAAGTTTTTATAAAATAAACGTGCAAAAAAACAATAATTGTGTTCCTTCTTGGGATTAAATTGAACAGAATTTAGTTAGCCCCACTCCAAGACTTTGGTAAGTAGTTTCTCAATCTCAGATACAATGAAATCCCGCTACTGCTGGATCAATCATACCGGAGTGTGGAGCATACACGATGCTATAATTCGCATATAAATTACCGTTGCTTATGTTTTTATATCATTACATGATAAACAAGAAGATGACTCTTCTAATGAAAACAGAAACCATCGTCTATGGACATCAAAGATGTTAATGCCACATGCATAATTTTTACCAGTTATCTTATCCTGAAAACTGGAACATGATAAGGACAAACATGAACGCTATTGTGGCTTGTATTTAATACTCGCCGTATGTCGTTGCGGAACTCTACCCCCATTAGTCATCGTGGTATGACACGTATAGCCAATATTCGCCTTTTACGCCTGGCAGCATGGCAGATTTTTCAATCGGACCCCTATATGAACTATGAACCAACACCCTTCTGATTAACATCCTGCTAATTTACAATATTTATTTATTTATTTCACACTTTATTGTACACAAAATACATCTTTTGAAAAATTAATATAAAACATGTACAAAGGGCGTGCTTATCTCTGAAAGAGATGTCTACCAGCAGACCCGAGAAGCGAGAATGCACAAATAAAGGTAGAGCACAGTGTACAAGTGCATAGCTTACAATTAAAATTATATAATACAAAAAACAAAAATAAATAAAAATAAATGATATTAATCTATACCTTATACCTAATGCCTTTTAAATTTTCAAGAAAAGTAATGCTCTCTTACTGCTTTCTTAAATGTATGAAGCGAATTGATACTGCGTATATTTAAAGGAAGGGTATTCCACAGTTTGACAGTGTTGAAAGAGAAGGAATAACTGTAGCAATTCGAAGTTTCCGAAGGGAATTTTAATATACGCCTGACTTGAGATCTACGATCAGAGTCAAAGGGATATAGAAAACTGAAGCGCTCTCGTAGATATTCGGGTGAAATATTATTAAACAAAATATTATAGAGGAGACTAAGTGAATGTAAGTTCCTGCGCGCTCGAATCGGAAGCCACTTAAGTTGACTCTGAAAATAGAGACATGGTCATACTTCTTAAGACCGAATATGAAGCGTATGCAAACATTTTGTAAACGTTCAAGTTCATTGAGGCCCTCTTCAGTTATATCCGGGTAGCATACATCCGCGTAATCAATTATGGGGAAAATGAGAGATTGGACTAATGATATTTTGGTTTTTAGAGGGAGAAACCTTTGTAAACATTTAAGTGAATGAAAGCTGTGGTAAACTTTTTTGCACACCTCGGATATATGAGCTGACCAGGAAAAGTCATCACTAATGATGAGTCCCAGATTTTTAACTGTCTTGCTAAAAGGAATGATACTGTTATTATAAAGTAATGGAGGGATATTCATATTTCTTAAGATTGACAGTGATGCAAGACTACCTATAAGAATCGATTGTGATTTACCAGGATTAACTAATAAGCCAAAGCACTTTGCCCACTCTTGAATACGGGTGAGATCATGATTCATAGCGGCTATGGCATCAGTGACGTTAGAAGCTGAAAAATGAGAAAAGAGTTGTAAATCGTCAGCATATAAATGATAATGTGAGGAAATTACTCTAGTGACGATATTGATGAAAGCGGAAAATAGGAGAGGAGACAGAACTCCACCCTGAGGAACACCAGAAGTCAACTTCCGGTACTCAGATGAAACATTGTTAAGGCGAACACACTGCGATCGGTCTTTGAGATAACTTTCAAACCACAAAATGGTATCTGATGATAGATTCAATGAAGCAAGGACACCGAGTAAGACGTCAAAGTCCACAGAGTTGAAAGCATTGCTAAAATCTAAAAGAACCAGTAAGGTAACAAGTTTATTGCCCATGGCAAGACGTATGTTATCAGTTACTTTCACCAACGCAGTAACCGTGCTGTGTCCTGGCCGGTAACCAGATTTAAAAGGACTTAACAGGTTAAAACTCAATAGAAATTTAGACAGTTGTTTGTGGGCAATATGTTCCAAAACTTTAGATAAAAAGGGTGAAATAGATATAGGACGAAAATGAGAAAAATCAGTTGGTGAGGTATGTTTAGGCAGAGGTAAAACGAGAGCTGACTTCCACGCTGATGGAAAAGTGCAGGATGAAAGAGAATAATTAAATATATGAGTTAGGATTGGGAGTAAATCATGAACGAGAAGACTGACCATTCTAGAACTAATGTTGTCATTACCAACCGCTGAGGACGTGATACTTTGTACGTGTTTGGTGACCTCAGACTCCGTCACTGGTGTAAAGTGAAAGGTCGAACAATGAGGAGCGGGTTTCTGTGATAAAAATGACAACGTTTTAGATTTAGTCTGCGGATCCAGAGCGACAGGGGAGAGAAAAAATGAGAATTAAGCGAGTTCACATCGACACTGGAATCACACTCAGTCGCTGATTTACCGACTCCAAGAGTTTTCAGAAATTGTCACATATTGTTAAGACTATTAGACTCAATTTTATCATTTATATACTGACGACGAGCATCCCGGCATAAACGTGAGAAAAGGTTGCGTAGAGATTTATATTTAATCAGATTTGCATTGGTTGGGTGTTTCTTATACCATGATTTTGCTCTATTGCGTTTTGTCATGACGGTCTTAATTTCACTCGAAAGCCAAGGAGCAGGATTACGTTTTATTTTGATTCGGGTCAAAGGTGCGTGCTTATCAAAAAGCCTAATTATTTCAAAATTAAAAATATCTATTTTAGAATCAATGTTAGTGGAGTCAAATAAAGGAGACCAGTTAATTATATTACTGATACGAGGAAAAAATAATATTGTGCAATATATTACTGATACGAGGAAAAAATAATATTGTGCAATATCCGATTGAATATCTTCGCCAAAGTCAAACTGATAAAGCCTAACCTTTTGACTAAATTGCTTTTGCTTGTCTATATATAAATGAATATAGATGACCAGTGGGTACTAGGATCAGCCTATGCTGATCCTAGTACCCACTGGTCCTATATTCAACCTATGTTTTATCAAATTCAATTGTAGATTCAATCATTTGTGTTCCTCAATTACTCCAAAAGCGGGTAGACAATACCTTTTTCCATATATTTTCCGATTTTTAATAATATCGAGAGTGAAAATTACTGAAATAACCTGTTATTTTAAGTACATACTTATGCGAAAATCAATGGAAAATTTACGATTTATGATATAAACGGAGCCAAAAACACTCGTGACGGTCTAATTCAAAACAGTGTATCAATAACTATAACAACTGTACCAGTAAATAAATAAAAAAAAAATCAGTAAATTGGATACAAAGTCTTAGCTCACTTGTTATAATATACCTATATATATACATATAGACAATACCTTTTTCCATATATTTTCCGATTTTTAATAATATCGAAAGTGAAAATTACTGAAATAACCTGTTAAGTATACACTTATGCGAAAATCAATGGAAATATACGATTTATGATATAAACGGAGCCAAAAACACTATTTGTCTGTCTGTCTCATCCTCATACCTATTTAGGTGACAAAACAATTTGAACCGATTTTAATGAAATTTAGTAAGAAGATAGTTTGAGTTCCGAGAAAGGATATAGAATAGTTTTTAAAGAAATTCCACGGGAACAGGAATTATGCTTTCTATCTACTTTTTATCTTTTAAACCACAAAAATTAGGTATAACTTAGGCTACTTTTATTTAAGAAAGGAGAATGCTCATGAAGTATAGGAAAAAACTCAGGCCTTGCGCAAAAGAAAATTGCTATTCGAATTTTGACAGGGGACTATTGATTATAGAAGTACATTAAATCCTTACAGTTGCTATTTAAAAGAGCTTAACATCACAAATATGGCGGAGCCATTTTACATTTAAAAACTTAACATTATTCGATAAAATAATCTAAGGTGTATTTCAACAATTATTTAAATGATGTTGTTAACAATTTTACGATTTTCTAGGTCTAATACAGCTTCAAATATCCAATCCAAAAATGATGCAAAGTGATTGAAAAGTTCCTCATGTCTAGCCCATCCCAATTTATGTAATATGCTCATGACATGGGCGCAACAGGCCTACGTGCGCCTTCTGTGAATGCAGAAACGTACCTAATATTCAGATATTGTATTTCTATCATTTTCCCTTTCATAAAACAGAATATGTATATTACGTCCTGTTTTTCACATGCCTTGATTGTATGCGAAACCTAATGGGTACACAGTTGTCGTCGTTCAAATGGATGTCCTTCGGATGTCGAAAAACTTCAAGATCAAAAACATCCCAAGCAGCAATCAAGCATGTTTAATACCCATAAAGCAGCTCATATATTACTTAAAGTTCTATTGCAGCCATACAATGGTAAAAAAGATGCTTTTATAGGTATAAAAGACCTTTATGAGTTTTTATTCAGCCTAATGCTGTACAAGGCCTTTCTTAGAGTTTCGCGTAAGCTTTAGGCGTTATATCTGAATATTAATACACTACTGTACAACTTTAAGTATTTTGTAACTCATTAGGCCCATTTTAATACTTAAAGCTGTACATTAGCTGTATTTTGTTTAGCACGGGAATTTATTACAGCTTTAAGTGTTATTATAGTATCACTCAACACTTATTTCTGTAAAATGGGAGATGCAATCACCGTTCTACAGCTAATATTTATGGCGTAATTGTAGACTGTTATGCAACCAATGGTGTTAAAAAATCTGCATATACAGCTGGAGTGCAGCTCAAGGCGGTATTACTGAGAAAATTGTTATTTGCTGTTTTTATATCTGCATCGTTGATATCATGTGGAAAAAATCAAGAGGAAGATTGAAAAGGAATATTTAAATATTATAAATTACCAACCAAGTAATCGTGATGAAGATAAAGCTGAAAAATTACTAAATCAGGTAACCTACAATCGTCTTTTTTATTAATGTTCAAGGAAAAGGGTTCCGTAACAAAAACATTAAAAAGTGATTGTAGGTTATCTGATTTATTATTTTTTAGACTTATCTTCTTCATTAAGGTTACTTGGTTGGTAATTTATAATATTTTAATTTTTTTTAATGTCATAAGACAGCAAACAAGCAGATGGGTCTCCTGATGAAAAGAGTCAACCATCGCCTATAGGCAGCAAAAATGTTAATGTTGCTTTGCTATCTTGTGGCGAGGTCTAATGCCACATGCATAAGTTTACCGGCCACCTTGCCCTCCAAACCGGAACGTAATAATGACTAGCACTGACGCTTTGCAGCAGGAATAGATAAAGCGGTGGTACCAAACCCGGTCGAGCCAATGCAGAACTCTATCACCAAGTAACCACGATGAAAGTGACTCGCATTGCCCATCGGTCGCCTTTTACGACCTGCCTGGCAGAAAGGCAATTGGTCTATTCCTCAAAGAATATATAAAAAAGAGTTAAAAAGAGAAATAAAAATCATTACACTGAGAAAATATATATTTTTTTTATTTTTAACTTGCTACTATACGGAGTGTTACAAAAGCGGTATAGTAAGCCGAAAGGGAGTGACTCAGAGGGTCATTCTGAACAACTTTTGTTCAACAATTTGTGAAAATTTGCGAAAAACAATTTTGTTTTTCCATTGTGAAAAGTCACGTGACCAAAAAAGTTTCTATGGAGAATCAATATTTTTTTCTCGAATTTCCAAAAATCTTGAAACAGAAGTTGTTAAGAATGACCCCCTGAGTCACCCCCTTTCGGCTTACTGTACCACTTTTGCAACAATCTGTATATATGTATACTTACAATCATTTTAAAAATATTATATACTTAGATACAATTACAGGCAAGAGAGTATGTGTTCCTCTTTGAAGACCTAATAATATTAAATCACGAAATAACGTATTCTTCTTAAAAATATTTTTGTGATAGACCAATCTTTAAAGGGCTAGATTTTTCGTTCTTGATCAACTTAGTTATATCATTTTGTTTTCTTGGCCATTATAATTCACCTTTATCTTCCCACAAACTGGATACGATGCAAATACAGTTTTGGCTTCTCTCGATTGTTTTTATTATTTAATAAGGCATATTTCCCTGAAAAATAAAGTAAAACATGATTGAAATACATATCCCATAAGTTATAGTTAACAATAAGTTGGGTTAGTTGTAAAGTCAAACAATCACAATAGCGAAATCAAGTGACAAACATATGTTTTGTATTTAGGGTTCTTAAATTTTTGTACGCATCTCTAAACATAAGTTAAGTGAATAAAAGCCAATGACTGTATAATAGATATTTTTATTAGATATAGGGACTTAGTACAGCCTTAAGTGTATTTGGACGGTAATTAAAAGCCAATAGCGGTATAATAGAATAAAAAAGAGATTCAGTACAGCTATTTGCAGTATATCACCTTCCAAATACACTTTAAGCTGTATAACAAAGCGTCGCTATTATTATGTATTAAAACAACATTAAAGAAATATGTTGTTAAATAAAAGATATATTTAGCAATAGCTAAAGCTATATCGTGACAACCAACTTATATTATAATCATTATGCCTTTATATACAATATTGTACCATAAATACTTGTATATTCTAACCTTAAACACAAACACTTACCGTATTTTGCAATAATTTTATTTGTGTTATCTTGATTATTTCGTTGGCGCGTGAATATTTTGAGGGAAAACATATATCATTTCACAGTAAATTAGAGTTTGCACTTTAAATACACCGTTCAATACTGCTCCAAGTCCAAGAATTTATCGTTTATTAATATATTTTTAATTATGGCTTCTGCAGATACCAATATGTGATATAATTAATGTTGTACAATATCAAAAACAGATTGTTACTTTTTATCATTTTCAAACACCTATTAAGAACATTTAGCTGTACGAGAGAGTATATTTAGGGTTATAGTTTCTTTATACACCGAATAACAGCCTTTGTACAGCCTATAACAGCTTGTACAGCTATTGTGCAGCCTATTTAACGCTTAGCTGTATAAGACAGTTACAACAGAGTATCCTTAGTATTATAGTTTCTTTATACACCAAATAACAGCCATTGTACAGTTTATAACAGCTTGTATAGCTATTGTGCAGCCTACATAACGCAATAAGCTGCATAACTTGGGGCCCTTTTTGGTGTTATATCGGCTGTAGAAGCGCTTCTACAGCCTTTGTACGGCTTAGTATACAGCTTTAAGTTTAAAAATGAACCTAAATGCAGCCTATATACAGCTTAACGTGCTACTTGGGATCTGTTCTCTTAATAAACGCAATGCATAGCTTAGATACATACTGTATCTAATACGTTTTCTTTCATATCGGTTAAAATTATATTTTATGAATACATCTAAAGTATATTTATATTTGGACAAGAACATCATTTTAAGTGTTAATCTTGTAAAACCGATACATCTTATTCGTAACATTAAACACTTCTAAACTACAACTGTAAGTATTTAATGCAACTTTTACCAATATAATCAATATTGTCTCCTGTCAAAATTCGTACTGCAATTTCACACCGTAAGATGCCCTCTATGTGGAATTTACTTACTCATTTTTGGCTATAATTTGGGTGGGGTGAGATTTTGCGCAGCTTACTAGCTCCTACTCAATAACACTCTAGCTTGATCCGCTATTCGAACCCAAGACCTCGTAATCCAGGTTAATAAGTTTACCTGTAGATAACAAGGCTGAAATCAAGTTTAAATGTATCAGAACAAGTAACCCATACAATTATAAATTCTGTTGATATCTCATTTAATAGGTAAGATCGACCTAGTTCCACCGCCGGTAGATGTTCCGCCACGAGTGATTTATTGGAGATATAAAGCCGACCAGATGCCAGATCATTGTTAACCGCACATCACATCGAAATCGTTTGGGTGGTCGACCGTTCGCCAGTGTTTATATGTCAAGAAGCACATCTTAAACGTTGATATTGCTTAACTGTTACGTTTGATATTCTTCATTTAGAAAATTATACAAATGGGGTCACATGCAGTAGATATTTTTAATTTAATGGCTTCTTATAGCTCAGTCTTCATATAATGGATTGGGGCACGTTAAAAATGAATACGAGTTAAAGACGTAATGCAGATTTTGAATAAACTGAACGATATTTAGAAGATATTTTCCCAATGTTGATCCCGGGCTCCTTTGAAGAATAGCTCAACTGCCGTACTGCCAGGCAGGTTGTAAAAGGCGACCGATTGGCTAACCGAGTCATTACCATCGTGCTACTAGATAGTACAGATCTGCATTGTCTCGCCCGGGTCTGGTACCACCGCCTTACATATTCCTCCCGCAATAGCGTCAGTACTGGTTACTGCCGTGTTTCGGTTTGGAGGGTAAGGTAGCCAGTAAAATTCATGTAGTATTAGACCTCGCCACAAGATAGCAACGCATCAATAATACCTTTGGTATCTATAGGCGATGGTTGACTCTCTCCATCATTAGACCTATCTGCTTTTTGCTATCCTATAATATAAAAAAGAGTCTAAGACACTCCAGCTTCCATGATCTACTGGTTTACGGTACCCTCTATGGTAGCGCGTTCCGTCTTAGGCTCATCACAGCTTACCATACGCCTGATGGTTCCTATCGACACTAACAAAAAAAGAAGAAGAAATCGATTCAGATACAATTAAGTATTAGTATTATTGTGTTACGTCGTCATTTTAGATTTATACCAAAAATTATTTCATTATTTACCCGTAAAACTTAATTTTTAATATAATAGGAATTAGTACAACAAACGTGAAACTACGTAGTGTACGTTACCGAAAATAGGTCATACAGAACAGAGACCAATAAAGTTGAGCTTCACCTCAATATAGAATTATTCTCCGAATCACATTCCTGGTACACGGTGAAAGAGACATGGTAGCTCTTTTGCGACTGGACACACAAAAGTATTATGCTTATAATATATGTATGTTAGAATATCTGAATAAGCAGGCGAAACCAAGCTAACTAACAATTTAAACAGCGTTAATTATATAAATATATTATACTAGCTGCAGTGGCAGTCCGCTGCATTATAAAAGTTTTTGGCGAATCCCGCGGGATCACCTAATTTTTTTAAAGTAAAAAGTAGCTTATATGCTATATCATATCATTGTCTACTTGTATGCCAAGTTACATTAAAATTTATTCAGTAGTTTTGGCGTAATTGAGTAACAAACATTCATTCATTCAAACATCCAAACATCTAAACTTTCTTATTTATCTATCTATATATATAAAAGGGAAAAATTACTGACTGAGGTATTAACGCACAGGCCAAACCCTTAGGGCTAGAAACTTGAAATTTCGCACACGTATTTCTTTTATGATGTAGGCATCCATTAAGGAAGGATTTTTCAAAATTCAACCCGGAAGGGGCGAAATAGGGGACAAAAGTTTGTATGAAACTTTTTATTCCCTGGACATATTTGCATGAAATTTCATATAAATTCAGTAAAAAAAAATATGAATTACGTATTTAAGCGTTTTTTAAAATTCGATCCATAAGAGGATAAAATAGGGGATGAAAGTTTTATATAACCGCACAAACCGTTGCCAAACCATTAGGGTTAGGCATTTGAAATTTTTCACACGTATTCCTCTTATAACGTTGACATCCACCAATAAAGGATAATTAAAAATTTAACCCTCAAAGGGGTGAAATAGAGGATTAAGGTTTTAAACATTTTATTCCTCGGACATATTTGCATGAAATTTGTATGAATTGATGTAACAGACTTCATCGATCCCTTAAGAGGTTTAGTGTAATAAAAGAAAATAATAAGAATCTATACTATTTTTTTAAGTTAAAAATATGTCAGTGTTAGGTTTAATAAATAATATCAATGGAATTTAAGATGAAAATAAATAAAAAAGCTAATTCTCAATAATATATAAGACCTAACATATAAACATATAAAACCTTAAAAAAGGGGAACGAATATGAGAAAAAGAATGCCAGGATTTGAAAAATAAGAGGAAAATGAATTTAAAAATTGAAAATGGGAATGGAAGAAAAAACGGAGATAATAAATAGGGGTGACTAAAAAATTGAAAGGATATTTGGTTCGCGAGTGCAATTCACTTAGGAATTTTGTTGGAAAGTTCTTGACGTTAGAAAAAATATTCTTCGCTTGATACAATAATTAAGGAAAATCAAAAATTAAAGCTGTGAATAGATCAGGGATTTTCCGGAGTATAGATAATAATGAAAATATTCTTATTGTGAGAAAAGATAATTTGTAAAAAAATATTGATCAAAACCGTGAGTATGTAGAATAGAGATTTATTCAGGGATTACGTATGTATTTATACAACTTCATATTTGATATGGCAGTCGTTGAGTTTTTTTTAATCTAGCAGTATTGGTAGTAAGTAGATTTTATTAAATAGTAAATCTTTTGAATCTTGACTATGTAAATTTAATAAACATATTACCGATAAATATGTGATTAGGTTTACAAGAATGAAATTGTGCAAAATGTTGTGTAAAAGTGGATCGATCCGTGACTGAGTGAAGAATGTTTGTTGTATGAAGAAAGGAAATTAATTATTTTCATAGAATAGCTTATTGAAAAGATGTTTAATAACATGGAGGAAACGTGGACTTGTTTGCTTAATAGAATTTGTGTGATTCTATTATTAGGGAAGCCTATTTTGATTTTAGGAAAACAAAACCATAATTTATGCTTTTTTCTCCATAAAAATGTGAGCAATAGTTGTGGAGCGATTGCTGCCTCACAGTTTTGCAGCAGGGTTGCTAATCAGGACGCAGGATAAATCGGAATTCTAAACAACACAGGTGATGTAGTTCTTTCAATCTAAATTAAATTATTGTGAATGATCGGATGATAGAATGAGTGGTGATAAATAATTCATTTTGATTTTATTTTAGCAGAGTCGTACAAGTGACTAAAATTATTATGTTTGTATAACTATACAAGACTAAGTAATGGCTTTATTTTATCAAATTTCAGAGCTTAACGGATAATAGCTTATTAATTAACTAGATACAGATTTATTGACTTTAATTACTTCATATTATACTTTCATCGTCGGCATTTTGAGGAATCTCGTTGTCTCTAGACACTTATTATTGCATCTATACCTTACAATTGGCTAATATTGCTATGTTAGTTTATTTTTCACAGGAGTAAGTAATGGCTTTGCATTATCAAATGCCAAAAGCATGTTGGCTAAATAGCTTATTAACTAACAAGGAATAGATTTATGTGCTTTAATTATTTATATTACACTTTTACCATATGCATTTGAACTATAATTATTGCATCTTTGCCTTACAAGTGGCTAATATTGCTATGTTTGTTTATTTTTCATAGGAGTAAGAAATGGCTTAGCATTACCAAATTCAAAAGCATGTTGGCTAAATAGCTTATTAATTAGGAATAGATTTAAGTGCTTTAACTACTTTATACTATACTTTTCTTCATCGACATTTTGAAGGAATTCCATTGTTATTAGATACTAATACTACTGCACCTGAACTTATATTATCAACTAGTTTCAGCGTACAACCCGCTACATTATAAAAGCGAATCCCGCTGGATCACCAGATTTTCCCGGAATAATAAGTAGCCTATGTGCTAATCCAGGTTATCAACTATCTGTGTGCAAAATTTCATTCAAATCCGTTTCGTAAGTTTTGTGTGAGTTTTATCTTTTAAAATCTACTAACTGGTAATAGCTACCACATATCTTATAGATGAGGTCCAGCTAAGGAAGTTCTTAGGATAATTTCCATAATACAGTTGATCCTGCTTGTTGTTTAAACTTTAGGGGTCGATAGCTGACTCCTTTACCGTCATCGGGGTCGAGTGGAGATGACTCCTTAGCTGTTGTCGGAGCAGAATGCAGAGTTGCTGTAGGTTTGTTGCAGAGTTGGAGGTATGGCAAATACGATTTTAATCTTAAGGTTCTAAATTGTTATAATTTAGGGGAGTTATAATTTCTTCATGGAGGAACAATTAGGTGATAGGATAGGATATGTAGATATTAGGTGGAAGAACTGATGGTTTAATATATTGAGGAATTTAGGGAATACTTTGTTTATTATTGACTTTCAATGTAAAACTAGGTGGTTCAAACTTAGGAAATATTTATAGAAACTTTCTCTAGTTTGAATGTTTGTTTGATTTAATGCTTAAAATTGGAAATATTGTTAGGAGGAAATAGGATCTTTTAGGAATTAAAAGCAGAAGGATTGTTACTGTAGGAATAATATAATACAATCAATAAGTGGGGTTATAAACTTACATATAATTCATACTAAAACCTACCTTAATATGAATTGTTAAAAATGATGAAACGTTAGTACGAATTATTATATCCTATTATAAAACTAAATATTAACTAATACTTAAATTGTTTGCATGGCCATGGTCTCTTAGAATCAAATTTTCATAAAACATTATTTTATTTACAATCAAATTTAAAACCGAGTACAATTATTAAATGAGATAATCACAATCTAATACAAACTACTCTCTTCGTGTCTAACAAAGTAATAACTAAGATAAACTGAATTGTTGAAATAGATTTAGAGCGAAAATCTTAAATGACTTGTTTAAAGCTTCAGGGAGTTAGAGTGCAAGAGAGGAATGGAAGATTTAGTCCAAATGTATTATGTTTATTTAACCATATTTTGTATGAATTATTTACTTAATTTATTTATTTTTTTATTTTATTCTTATTTTATTTTATTTATATAGAGATTTAGGAGGATAGGAACTATAATATTAAACTTCTTCATCAAATTAATTCTTTTGGATAATTGAAATATTTTTGTTTATAGTGACAGTGCATAACAGATCTATTAGTAAGATAGGAAGTTTACTAAATAAATCTGGAATTAAGGTTAATTACTAATTTTGTATTAGATATTTTTACCTTTTACCTTGGTATATAGATCATGTCATCTTCATCACTGGGTAGTATCGGCTTTACGAAGGTATCATGTTGTGTTGTGTATATCTATATAAAGACACATGTAATGTTGTCATTATGGTCATCTTCTCTTCACCAGTGCAAAGACAATCGGTTAATATGTCCCTCTGTCACGAGCAAGGTATTTGGAGAGATAACCCAGATAAACATCCAACTACCGCCAAGCAAAGTTGATCCATTTTCATATCTAATCATCTCAGACATGAACTATTTTACAGAACTAGAATTATTTGTCTAAATTATTTATCTGTATATATTCATGTATTAACCTGGATTCCATGATTGAATCTCTACATCATAAGGATTGTACAAATGAACTTTACTTATGATTATTCGGGTGGCTAGATTTTCATAATACTGTTCACTTAAAGCAACAATAGATCTAATAAGCGTTGATTTCTAAAAGTTCAGACCTTATTAAATTCTGAAATTTGATTAAAGAGAAATTGAAATAAGAGTAATAGAACTCTAATAGTCTGGAAAAGACATAAATAACTTGGTTTCATTAGGAAACGAGTATAAGACGAATTGTTTGGATTCTGACTAAGATGTATTGAGTATTCAATCACAATATTAGTGAGTTCAAAGTTCTTACTAAATTTCATCTATAACTTCAAATTCGATTAATAAGTAATATTTCATTGCTTGTGGTGACTATAAATTGTTAGGGTTATAGGAGGAAATTTGACCATAACATCTTTGGAACAAAGGTTAATTGCTAGGTTAGTAATAACTTATTTTAAATGTTTGGCTTTTTGATTGGACCATACCTTCGTCACTAAGTAGTGTCGGCTTTGCGAAGGCATCAGAGTTGCATTGTGTATATCTATATAAAGACACATATAATGTTGTCGTTATGGTCATCTTCTCTTCACCAGTGCAAAGACAATCGGTTAATATGTCTCTCTGTCACGAGCAAGGTATTTGTAGAGATAACCCAGATAAACACTCAACTATCTATCGCCTAGCAAAGTTGCTCTATTTACATAACTAAACAAATCTTTAACCAGGTATGAGCTACATCACAGAGCTGGATATATTAAATTGCTTATTTTAATGTATTTTTATACATTAACCTGAGTTCTTTTGACTTCGTCATAAGGATTATCTTAATTGATTTTTCTTATGGATTTTTTATGATTTGGATTATTTAAAGTTCATTGGGTTTTATATATGTTTATTTATCGTGTACCGGCTAATAATGTTTCAGTATTGTGATTGAAGACAACATATTATCTTGTCTCAGTTTTGTCAAGTAATTGTTAAAACAAACTTGCACAAACTTTAATTCTACTCGATGTGTTTTATACAATTAAAACACAATATTTTCGATTATTCACATATTATTTCCAATTAATATTTACTTGGAAATATAGTTACTTGGTTAACTCTATTTTATTCTGAATTAATAATACACAGTACCTACTTGTGTTCATTTAATTACAAAACCTATTTCAAGCTAATGTTAAAACATACTTGAAAACACCTCTTTTATATTTTATTATGCTGTTTGTTATAAAAATAACAACAGTATATACCTTATCAACATTTATGTACTCCAAGTTCATGCTATCGCAAACTTGAGTATTTTATATATTATTTTAATTATTTTACTTTGATCAAGTCAATGCTTAATTGTATACTTGAGAATTATATTTATTATTTGGCCTTTTGACTGTGCTCAATATTAATGATGCACCTTGGTCATGCCAATATTTATTTATTATTTTGTTAAACTGTTTGTTACTAAAATAACAGCAGTATATATTTTTATCAACATCTACTTACTTCAAGTCAATGCTTAATTGTAATCTTGAGATATATATTTATTATTTGGCCTTTTGACTGTGCTCAATATAATGATGCACCTTGGTCATGCCAATATATGTTTGTTAAACTGTTTGTTACAAAAATAACAACAGTATATATATTTTTATCAACATTTACTTACTTCAAGTCAATGCTTAATTGTATACTTGAGAAATATATTTATTATTTGGCTTTTTGGCTGTTTTCTATATTAATGATGCACCTTGGTCATGCCTATACTCATCAACTTCCAAACAATGTATTCACATATTTGGACATTAAACTATATGGCTAACACTTTGTGACCCCACAACAGTAATGCCTATCTACCATTAACTTGGCACTTCATAATATATTGATTTTCTCTTTGAGATTAAGGACTTTAGTTCCTTTTACTTTATCAATATATTTCTGGGGAATACTCTAGGAAGGCCTTCAGCCGGCTGGACTTGTGAGGCAAGGCGGCGCCTTTTGCATATCCCACAATAATAAAATTGCGGCACTAAAGTGCTTTACAACTCCCAACTTAAATATTATAATATTTTTGTTCACTTATTCCATACTACTATACTTCTTTCCTTTAGATGAAGTCAATGAAATTATTAATATCCTGATATTGCTCCCTTAAGCCACATATCTTTATTATGTATTTTATGTATATATTTAATATATTACTACCTTTCTTAAAGTCAGATATCTTTATTATATATTTATGTATTTATGTAATGTATTACTTCCTTTCTTAAAGTCAAATATCTTTATTATATATTTATGTAATATATTACTCCCTTTCTTAAGTCAAATATCTTTATTATGTATTTATGTAATATATTACTCCCTTTCTTAAGTCGAATATCTATAATACAATATTAAATTTTAGTCCATCTATATCAATTTATAGAATATAATTCCTGATAAAGAATGATTGTTTATAAGAGATGAAGTGTACCTTTAAAAAGAATGAATGGGAAAAAAATATATAACACAAAATGGGTCCTCAAATTAACACTAGATGAATCATTTGGCCAGATAATATGATTATAACTCTGTTGACTTCTTTATAAACGAAATATAACAGACAATCTTGTTATATTTAAAATGTGAGTTTAGAGGGTCTTCGGGAGAGTTTGTTACATTGAGTATGGTGAAAATAATGAGTTATGTATTTCAGTATTTAGAGGGTAAAATAGGACATCAAAGTTTTTTATAAACGTACAGGCCAAACCTTTAGGGCAATAAACTTGAAATTACGCAAACGTATTTCTGTTGTGACGTAAGTATCCACTAAGGAATGATTTTTTATAATTCATCCTCCAAGGGGATGAAATAGAGGAAACATTTTTGTATGAAACATTTTATTTCTTGGACATATTTGCACGATATTTCATATTCCCTTTATGACGTACGGATACGTACTAAGGAAGGAATATTCGGAACTCAACCCTCAAGGGGGTGTAATAGAGGATGAAATTTCTTTGAAACTTTGTATTCCTTGTTCATACTCGCATATAATTTCATATGAATTGAATATGGCAAAAATAATGACTAACATATTTTCGCGTTTTCCAAAATTTAACCTCTTAGATGGTAAAATAGGGGATGAAAGTTTTATATAAACTCACAGGCCAAACCTTTAGGGCTAAAAACTTGAAATTTCACAAACGTATTCCTGTTATGACGTGGTCATCTACTAAGGAATGAGCTTTCGAAATTCAACTACGATGCAGATTAAATAGGGAATAATATTTGTGAGAATTTTTTATTCCTTGGACATACATGGGGCACACTAAAAGTTTTGCACTTCTAGCTAATTGGAACTATTTGAATTTCGAATGTTATATTTTTGAAACATTGCAACCTTCTTATTAAAAAAACAAAAAAAATGTCAGGAAATGATTTGTCAATTGTTTTTTTATCATACATCAAAGTTCTACGTACGCAACGAAAATGGAATTAAGTCGAAAAGATTTTAGAGCGATGATTTTTTATGATCTTAAAAGTTCTCTTTCTCCGCAAGACTGTGCCGCTCGTCTGCAAAATGCTTTTGGGAGAGAAGCACCTTGTTTGAGCACCGTGAGGCGATGGTTTGCTGAACTTGAGAGAGGTCGAATTTCTTTACATGACGAATTTCGTGAAGGGCGACCTTCAACTGCCGTCAACGAAAATAATGTGGCTACTGTTAAGTGGTTAATTGAAGAAAACCCCCAGATTACCTATAAGATAATTTGAGGACTATTTGGGATTGGTATGAGCCAAATTCTGAAAATTTTACACGAAGAAGTGAAAGTTCGGAAACTTTGTTGTCGTTGGATCCCTCATACACTGATAGCGGAGCAGAAGCGGGTTCGCGTGGAATGGTGCTCACAGATGCTACTGAAGTACGACCACGGACATTCTAATGCTGTTTATGACATTGTCACAGGAGATGAAACGTGGATTTATTGTTTTGAACCCGAAAAAAAACAGCAATTTTGTGAATGAGTATTTAGAAATGAGAACAGGCCAACAAAAATGAGACAGGCGAGAAACGTTGGTAAAAAAATGATCGCGTTTTTTTCTCAGCTATGGGTCCCATCTGTACAATTCCATTTGAAGATCAAAACAGTGTTAATGTCGAGTGGTATTCTACCATTTGTTTACCCAAGGTGTTAGAAAAAGTTCGTGAAAGACAACCCAAAATCCACATTCTCCTACACCATGATAACGCTTCTTCACACACGGCCAACAAAACAGTCATTTTTACCTTCCGAAAAAGTACATCTCGTCACTCATCCTGCGCATAGTCCCGACATAGCACCATGTGATTTCTGTATTTTCCCCAAAATCAAAGATTTGATGAGAAGTTTTACTTTTACCAACTCCGAAGAGGCAGTGATAGCGTTCAATCAGTTCGTAGAAAACATGCCTTCAGATCTGTGGTCCTACTGTTTTAAAAAATGGTTCAATCGCATGAAGAAATGTTTAAAATATAAAGGCGATTATTTTAAAAAGCAATAAACATAATATTTTGGTTATGACATGTTGTTTTTTTAAATTACGCAAAACTTATAGTGTGACCTACATATTTGCATAAAATTTCGTACGATTTGAGTATGGCAAAAATAATGAGTTACGTATTTAGGCGTTTCTCAAAATTTAACCCCTTAGAGGGTAAAATAGGGCATGAAAGTTTTATAAAACGCACGGGTCAAACAAACCCTTAGGGCTAAAAAGTTAAATTCGCACATGTGTTCCTCTTATGACGTAAGCGTCCACTAAGAAATGATTTTCCAAAATTCTACCTTCAATGAGGAAAAATAGAGAAAAAAAAATTATGACACATATGTGTTTTTCGACATAATTTAGATATTTCTACCAATCATTTTTCGACTTAATGCAGTTTCAAAAATTAAATCGAATTAAGTTTCTTAGAATAAAAACAGATTTTTAAATATTAAGATTTTGTTGTTTCCAGCAAACTTACTTAATATTTTTAAAATAAATTCAAGTCTAATATACCGATGGATTTTAAAACGAATAGGCTTTTCTCTCCAAAACATTGCGTTAAAAACCGTAAATTTCATTGGCCAATTTATTTGGGATTCATTAATAACGATTTTTTTTTTTAAAAAGTGTCGATTTTTTTGCTTAAGTATAGTTTTTGTTCCTTTGAGCTTAAAATACCTCAATTTAGCGGGAAGTTTGAGGGATGGCCTGCATGGTCGAGTTACATATTTTTAATTTCCCGCTACGTATGAAGTTACTGAATTTGACCCGATTTTTGAAAATTTGGACCTCCACGTTTTGAGGTCGTAGAAACCTTTTCCGACTATTTTCACGATGACGTCAGTATTTGTGTGTGTGTGTATGTGTTTGAACGGCTTGACCGATCGAAACGCAGTTGATGGCATTCTATTGGATTCTACTTAACTTACACTTCCTGAAAATCTGAACCGATTGAGAAATTTTGAAGATACCTCAAACAAAATTTTGCTTATCGCCAACTGGACACTTTTTTCAATCTCGGGCAACGTCGTTTTTGACAGAAAACTGAAAAAATCAAAATTTTTGAATTGCCTGACCGAGAGTCTAATCCGGGACCTCGTGTGGCTAACTCTGAAACCGAACCACTTGATCACAGAGGCGATTTTTAACCTAATAAAGCAATTTAGAGCTCAAAAATTGCATTTAATGTTATTCGAAAGATCAAAGTCGTAATCATTTTGAAAAAAGGTATCATTTTTAAAAAAACTTTAGATTTTTGAACTCTTCGAACTTAGGCATAGTTTTTTTCTTTGACCTTAAAATACCTCAATTTAGCGGGAGGTTTCAGGGATGACCTGCAGGATCAACCAGATTACAGATTCTTTTAATACAGTTATGTTAATTGGTTACATACATAGTAATCCTAATAGATATGTATGTTTAGTTTGGGGTGTAGTTCGGTAATATTGTTATAGTTTTAGTTGTTATAGTTTTAGTTTAGGTATTTCCTGTTTTTTTTTTTTAATAATTACATCAATTTGTTCGATAGGTGGGTTACCAACAGGTATTTTTAGTTTGAGGTATAGTTAGTTACGATATTAGGTATAGGAAGTTTAAAAGTTATACGAAGTTCAAGTTTTTTTTTTTTACGGGACAGATTACACTTACTGATCTAACCCCAAAGTAAGCAAATATTTGCTTGTGTTATGGGTGTTAGTCAACGATACTAATACATAGAAATACATATATAAACACCAGAATATATATATAATAAACACCCAAACCCGGAAATACAAACATTTATGCTCATCACACAAATGCTTGTCCCCGTCGGGGATCGAACCCGAGCCCCGTTGATTGCGTAGTCAGGGTCGCTAACCACTCGACCAACGGGGCGGTTACTTAAACTTTGATAACAAAAATATATGATAAATAACTAAAATAAATATATAAATATTATTTTTTTATACAATACTAGCGGCCTGCTTTACTATATAGAGATTTGTAATAAAGTAGCTAGTATAAAGAAAGGTTAAATAAGTTCTAAAGTAAATATGCGCGAGCGAAGCCGCGGGTAACAGCTAGTATTTTATATTTGGACAAGCAAAAACAATTTGGTCAAAAGGTTAGGTTTGTCTAGTTTGACTTTGCTGAAGATATTCGATCGAATATTGCACAATATTATTTTTTCCTCGTATCAATAACATATTGTAAATTAGCAGGATGTTAATCAGAAGGGTGTTAGTTCAGACAGGGGTCCGAATGAAAAATAGACTATCTGCTATGCTGCTAGGCGTAAACGGCGAATATTGGCCATACATGTCATACCACCGTGACTAATGGGGGGTAGAATTCCGCAACGACTCGTCCGAGTATTAAATACAAGCCACAATAGCGTTCATGTTTGTCATTATCATGTTCCAGTTTTAAGCATAAGGTAACTGGTAAACATTATGTATGTGGTATTAACATCTTCGATGTCCATAGGCGATGGTTTCTGTATTCATCAGAAGAGCCATCTTTTTGTTTATTATATAATGATATAAAAACATAAGCAACGGTAATTTATATGCGAATTATAGAATCGTGTATGCTCTACACTCCGGTATGGTTGATCCAGCAGTGGCGGGATTTCATTGTGTTTGGGATTGAGGAACTACTTACCAAACTCTTGGAGTGGGGTTAACTAAATTCTGTTAAATTTAACCCCAAGAAGGAACATAATTATCACTTTTTTGCATGTTTATTTTATAAAAACTTCTCTAAAAGCCACAATAATGTAGAAATTCTTGAAGTCGTCTTACATATATATATATATATATATATATATATATATATATATATATATATATATATATATATATATATATATTTATAAATATTAACGGGACAAATTACACTTACTGATCTAACCCCAAAGTAAACAAATTATTTGCTTGTGTTATGGGTGTTAGTCAACGGTACTAATACATAGAATACATAGAAATACATATATGAATACAAACATTTATGCTCATCACACAAATGCTTGTTCCCCTCGGCATTGCCCCCGTCGGGTAATGCCGAGCCCCGTTGATTGCGTAGTCAGGGTAGCTAACCACTCGACCACCGGGGCGGTCTCGCACAATATTTAGTAACCCGAGGTTAATACAACCTCCAAAAAGCTCATGATTCTGCGAAATGAATACAGCGTAAATACAGGAAGAATATCCTAATTTCTAGACGGTCTAGACGGACTAGACTAGTTTCTCAGTAGAAGCTTCTTCCTTTAGATTTGGCGAAGAGTAGCCTGATTTGGCGTAGAATAGCAAACTTGGTTCTTGGATACTCAATAGATTTTTTGACAGGTTCACTGTGCATTCGGTATCATACTGGTCATAGTGAGTGTTCAGAGTATTTATTTGGATTAATTACTACCGCTGAATTTCATTATGGGACATTTTGTATAAATTCAAAGATTTACCCTAACCATTTTGTTTACTGTAACTGCAACTTCTCGAGTCATGTTTTGTTTTGCACTTCCTCTTTGCGTAAATAAATGTTGGCAAGGAAACATAGTAGATATACACTAGGTTATTGATACAGCTCGAGATTTCTTGACACTTTACTTGCTCACGTTCTTCTGGTTTTATGTGTTTTTTAGTTTATCGACTTGTCGAGTTCTGATCATGAGGCTAGAACGCTTCATAAGCAATTCATAAGCATTTGTGTTATTTACAGACAGTGATTTCTTTTATCATCAAGAATCATGGGTGTACCCAGCTTCTGAGCTAGGGGGGGGGGGGCAACCGTAACATTTTAATACTATATTTTTATCTTATTCTATTTTTATCTACGACAATAGATAGTTTGTAGAGAGGTAAACAAATTCCAGGGAGGGCAGTTGCCCCTCTCTGCCCTCGCCCCCTCGGTACGCCCATGTCAAGAGATAATCGCTTTTTAAAACTATCGCAAATTTTTAAATATTGCGTATGTCATATCATATCAGTCATACTTAATACTAGTCATACTAATCTACATTAATACTAGCTGAACGTTGTTTTGCCATAAAATGACATATTGAATATTTTGGATCTATACTTGAGAGAACTATCTTTTAAGTTGGACCAAATAGTAGATATCTACAAAATTACATTGAAATTAGTTCAGTAGTTTCAGATTTCATCGCCAACAAATAACGTGACAAGTAACTAATCTATATATATCAAGTTTATAAATGTGAACGATTGGATATTTGGATGGTTGGATGTATGGATCCATTGTTGGAGGTCATTTGTTCAGTAGATGTATGGATCTACTGAACAAATGACCTCAAATAGCACATATGACACATTCTGCGCAATTGCGCATGTCTTATTCTTTACACTAGATACAATTCACTGAAGTAAATGAAGTAATGAACTAAACCAATGAAGTACTTCATTGGGCGAAGAGATATAATTCATTCATATCTTTTTATTGACACATTTTGCGCATGTCTACCCATAATTGTGTAGTTTGTTAGGTTACTTTCAGTGAGCTCTTGTAGCATCCATACGTCGAGTTTTTTTTTATATTCAAATTTTTTCTTTGAGTTTAAATTATTTGTAATCAAGCCTAATGCTTGTTGTGCACTTAGCACTTTTTCATATTAGTATAACATAGTTTTTTGCTATGTCGTAATAGACCGTGATCCCACGAATATACTTTAACATGCTATTTTTTTGTGAACAACTTCATTTTGACGAGACAACAATCCTTTCTATCTTTGAAAAATTCGAATGGGGTACTAATAAAGATAGATAAAAAGAAAAGTTTAGAGTACTAAGAAAAGTTTCCACTTTACGTGTAGGACAATATTACTCTTGAATTACAATAATATTTAACATGCTGTTACGAGAAAATTTGGTTGTTTTTAAATTGATTAATATCAATTTAAAAATCTCATAATTCCGAAACTTTAGTAGTGAAGGACTCATCAGAAAAAATGTGTAGGATAAAAAATTCATCGTATTTTTCATAATTTAATCAAACGATTCAAGTCAAAAAATAATTATTGTTATTAACAAATATTTTTCCTTCACCGAATCAAAATTTTCAAAGCCCCATAACTTAATTAGTTACCCGATGAGAAATTTTTGAAGATAGAAAAGATGGTAGTCTCGTCTAAACGAAGCTGTTCACAAAAATTCAGCTTGTTATTAATCAAAAAAAAGTTTGATCGTGGGACCACGGTCTATAACTACTGTCATGCCGATCTCACTTCATTTATTAAAAATGGCATTGACTTAATTAAAATATTGTGAATAAATTGTGTTCTTTATTTGCGATATCTAATGCAGCGTAATGACTAACAAAATAGAATCTTTTACAAAAAGTTTAATCATGGATATAAAAATTCCTACGACAAGGAAGTGCGAAAAAGATCGTGGCAAAGGGCTGTCAAACTTCACAGACTATAGCGAAGCCCGGATTAACTCGTAAAATGATGATTCCGTGTGTATAATGAATTGCCCATCCAGCCTCGTTCATTATAAGCTCCTGCTACTGGACTAATCCACAGAAAGTGCACATTTTCTAATTTATTGTATGGTCAGATCACACATCTATAGTGACTCGCCAAGTGTTGAGAGAGGTTGGTTGGGAAGTACCTATCTATTAATGTATCAACATAGTTCTGATCTTGCACCTGAGATTTCCACCTGTTTCAGTCTCTTCAGAATTATTTAGGTAGTAACATCAAGGGAGAACAGTCAAAACAACATGTCATTGTTTTTTATGACTACCCACAATATAGCAACAAGTTATCGAACAAAAGGGTGCATAATATCATATATTACAGTCAAATGTAAACATTTATGATAAAAATATCTTGAATTTGTATATAGTATACAAGAATAACCCACTACAAATAACGCAATACATTATTTGTGACCTCTAGAAATTGATCATCTATTCCACCAATTCCATGAGTCCGAGCCAATTAATTATCGATTTTACGACCTGGCGTAGAATACTCGTATCTACACGTGAGCCATGCTTCCTAAAATAAATCCCTCCTAAATGCTGATATTATAAATTATTTGATATTGGTAAGCTCACTTACATAAAAAGTCTGTGTCTGATATTTAATTAAAAGTTTAATTATGTAGTTAGTTTTATAGTAATTTAGAATTGCAAACATTTTTCCTAATACAACCAAATTAACACTAACTTTACATATACAAAGAAAATTGAGTACATAATATAGTAACCATCTTATCTCTTTGCCTATGCTATAAAGGTAAAAAACACCAGAAAAGTTCTTGAGTTTTTTTATACTAATAGACCATCTCTATTGTCGCTAAGCAAGGTGAGCGAAGTCTTAACGTCACCACAATTGTGATGTAAGGCACTTGATTCTCTCTGCCTATCACGCATGGGATCACGTAAAAAAAACGTGTCACGTATATATTATACAGGATGTAAGGGAAGATCTACTGAAAATCGAAACCATAGTATTGGACCACGACTCTGAGATGATAACTGTTACAACTTTGAGAATTTTTTGATATTTTTGACGATTTTGTTACCTTAGCTTTGAAAAATTTGTTTTATTATATATAATACTCGTACAACTTACAAAATAAGCAATGCATTGTGCGCCACTTACCGCGCAAAATAAACAGCTGGATCTGTTCTGCTCTTTCTGCAGTTCTGCGAGTACAAGTCGGAGCAATGTCCTCTTTTCGTTGCGTGGCTTGAAATAAGAAAAATTCATAAAAAGCTAATTTTACATTTCCCACAAAAAACGGATTAACTTCATGTCTAGAAATTTAAAAATGACACGTTTTAGAATATAATTACGGCAAAAATAGAAATTAAGTCACATTACAATAAATGCAAATCCGGAGGTGTCACGTCACATCGTGGTAAAACGTCATATTGCTTCTGACGTTTTCATAGAAACCAAACAGTATGTAATGTATGTATGACCACGGCGTGTTGTTATTTGGACGTCATGACAGTTCAGAGCATTTACGCGGTAAATTTAAATTTTAAAATGCAAAACATTTGTTATAATTACATCATATTGAAATTTTATTTAATTGTTTTTTCTAACATACAAATATTAAGTCATATTTTAATAAAAACAAAAAAAAACTTTAAGTCACTTGCAAAGTTTCAAGTAATATATCCATCACTTAAAAGTTAGTGCGATGTTCCAAGGACTATACTCGTAAGTACCTATTAGTGCGCATTTTGCTTTGAAAACAGTTTGTTCTAAGTTGCTTAAAATGTAGTATGTAGTAAGTACGAGTATATTTGATATTTTCTTGTATTTTTATGTGCCTTAACATTATTAGGCTGATAATTGGCTATCGACAATTATTGAATATAACTCCTATATTATAATAATAGGAGTTAGTTATATTCAATAATTGTATATCATAACAAATTATTACCTACGTACATACAAAACAATGGTCATCTGTACGGGACGTTAGCTTGGACGTCACGCGTACATTAATATGATACCAAAATTAGCCACAAATTAATTCCGCCAACAATACGTTAGTAAACAAGGAATACTAACCAAATGACTCATTTGCAGATTAATATTAGATACGCTGAAAGAAGCTACATGTTACAAAACTAAATATAAATCAGAAATAAGATTGAGAGCATGACGCCACGGTAATGTAATTTTTCACCTAGCACAAATCAATATAAGTTTTAAACGTTCTAGACTTGATCTGAAAATAAACATGACAACTGTTGCCACACACGCTCCCAATTTCCTCTCGATTCTCGTCAAATATCTAAGATATTGGCCGCCAAAAATAACAGCTCAACTCCAAATGGGCAAGGTAAAGAAGGGAAGCTACAGTTATTTACAGAACACTTAACCTCTTTGTTTATGACAAGCCAGACTAATTCCGTATTAAGGAATTGTGATTGGAATGTTAACTCATAGAAACGGGAGAATTTTCGATATAATTACGAGATAATCGCTTCTTTAGGACATACTATAATAGTGACCGTTCACCGGTAAAAATGAAACTATAATTTGTAAATGAATTGAATTTTATACTGTCTAATATATTAGCTAACACCTATGCACTTCACTGGGCGTATTGAAAATAAAAAACTATATAACCTATCTGCGCAATCATGTGTTTTCACTGTTTACCAATTTACATCAAGATCGGTATAGCTATTGTCGAGTAATAACGGGACACGTAGACATATAGATTAGACAGACAAAAATGTTCAAAATGTTAAAATTGACATTAGTAACTCGTAAAAAAATATTAATCACGAAATGTAACAATCAAAATTTAATTTTAATTTCATCAAAATCGATTCAGCCATTTAGCCATGAAGCAGTTATGAGTTAAAAGAAACAAAGCAAGCCTTCAAAAGATTCTTGTGTACTCGGTGCACTTTACCTACCTGGATATTAAAAATATTAAAGTTTTTGAGCATTTAATAAAAAATATCTCTTAATTTACATAGTTGTATAAAGTAAAAAGTACAACTTAAATCGTAATCACTTAAATAGAAGTTAAAACTATGAGGCTGGGGTAGTTAATTTTTGATACAAAAGAAAATTATAGTAGAATGAAACCCATTGCAAATGGAAAAATAAAGCCAAAATAAGAGGAAAAATAAATTACGGGCGAATTGAGTTCGGGAAGTGTGAGGGGGATTTGAAGGGGGCAAAACTACGAGTCCTATCGAAAAAAGTTTAATGGCTTGGTTATCGGCAATAAGAAGATCTACAACTTTTGTATTTGCACTTTTTTCTTAGGCGAAAAATTTGAAAAACTGACTTTTTAGTTTTTCATTTTTATCTCCTACAAAAATAGTTTCTGTTTCACAAAACTTGGTAAACTTGGTTTTATAAATTCAGTATCATCTTATATATCTTCCAATTACCATCTCTATGCTGACGATTTACAGCTATATCGACATTTTAGCCATGAAGATTTAACAAATGCTGTAGATATGATTAATAGAGATCTGGATGCTATTCATTCTTGGGCCCAGTCCTATGGTCTCTGTGTTAACCCGAATAAATCTAAAGCTATAGTTATTGGCAGTCGGTATATGTTAAATTCTTTAGATATTTTAAATTTGCCGCCAATAGTATTTAATAATTCTATTATCTCTTACTCTGACCAGGTCACGAATTTAGGTGTAATTTTCAACTCAGATTTATCTTGGGAATCCCATATCAACAATATATGTAAAAAAGTCTATTTCGCTTTTCATTCTCTAAATGCTTTAAAAAACTTTCTCCCCTTCAAAACTAAAATTTCTCTAATACATACTCTAATTTTACCTATACTAGATTATGCCGATTCTTGTTTTCTAGATGCTACTGAAGAACTCATTAATAAACTTGAGAGGCTCCAAAATCTATGTATCCGTTTTGTCTTTGGCTTGCGCAAGTACGACCATATCTCGAACTTCAGAGCCCAGATTAAGTTACTTCCTATTCGTCTTCGCAGGAATACTCATATTTTGTGTCTACTTTTTAGAATACTGTTTAACCCAGCAGCTCCTCAATACCTTCGTGGACGGTTCTCCTTTTTACATTCCCCTGATTCTCCTTGTCGCAAATCTGTCCGTTCGTTATTGAAGTTTCCTGAATCCCATTCTCAAGCCTATTCTCGCTCTTTTAGTGTTCAGGGCGTTAACTTATGGAATTCACTCCCATTTCATGTTCGTGATAGCCCATCCCTGCCAGTTTTTAAAAAACGATTAAGAAATCACTATCTGTCTTTCTCTTTTAAAATTTAGTTATTTCTGTGTACAATTTTTATTTTTGTTATTTTTTATTTCATAGTTTCGTAAGTCATTCTCATTTTTTCTTTTTTTTTGTTTTGCTTATCTCATGTGTATTTTAACTTTAAGGTTGATTGTGCACAATGTCTGCCGTTTCTTTATAATCGCTTCATAAGCCGGGTAGGCTGGAAGAAATCTTTATTACCTTAGAGATAAGTCTACCTTTTGTACGTTTTTGGTTATATTTTTTTTTCTCTGTAAAATCTTATAAGTTGTGTACAATAAAATATTAAATAAATAAATAAATAAAAGTTGCCTTTTGTATCCCGAAAAAAACTGTATTTTTTGGGATACAAAAAGCAACTTTAATCTTTGTTATTTTTATATTTTTAATACCTTTTATATTTTTTATATTTTTTTGATACCATCAGAAAGTAGCGATTTCATTAGAAAAGAACTGATACCAGTTTTTTAAAAACATCAGATATTTTAACGGGTGAATTTTTGATTAAAAATGATGAAGTTTTCTTAATATTAAGTCAAAATAAGGAGAAAAAATTCATATTTTAAAGTATCTTTACGTCCGTATCCCCGAAAGGGTAGGCAAAGGTACAACAAGTGCACCCAGGATTAGCCGAAGATAATTGTTCCCACAATGTGATAGGTGGCAAGCCTATCGCTAACCGGGCACTTTCCAATCCCAGCCAACGTTGTATTTTATCAGAAAACTGAAATATTTTATTTCTTTTATATTTTATAACATTTTTTTGAATTGCCCGACCCAGGAATCGAAACCGGGACCTCATATGGTAAACTCCGACACCGGACCAATAGACCACAGAGGCGACTAAATAATATTTTAAATTTAAAAAATTACAATGTATAAAAAAAGCGACTATTTACAAAGTTTCGTGAAAAAAAATCTATTTTTGTAGGAGACAAAAATAAAAAAACCAAAAAGTCAGCTTTTCAAATTTTTCGCATAATTTTGAGGTTATATGAAAAAAGTATGTATACAAAAGTTGTAAATCTTCTTATTGCCGATAACTTTGCCATTAACTTTTTTCGATAGGACTCGTAGTTTTGCTGAAAATCGTGATAAATCGTTTTCCCCCTTAAAATCACACTTCCCGAACTCAAATCACCTGTATTTTATTTTTTCTCTTATTTTGGCTTTATTTTCTTCCATTTGCAATGAGTTTCATTCTACTCTATATTTTCTTATTTTTGATTAATCAAAAACAAAAAAAAATAGAGTAGGATGAAACCTAAAGGGGCCAACCCCTCTGAAATTAATTTCAGAGGGGTTGGCCCCGGTCTATATGTCAGTCTAAACAAAAAACACTTTTTTTTTAAATATATTCGACAAGTAGCTGCAGCATCCAGCCCGCTACATTATAAAAGTTTTTGACGAATCCCGGGATCACTTATTTTTCCGGGACAAATAGTAGCATATGTGCTATTTCAGGTCATCATTTACCTGTGGACCACATTTTAGTAGTTTTTGATAGTAAATTTTAGTAGTTCAGTAGCAAATTATATAAAATCGTAAAAATATTATCAAGAAAAATCAATAAAACTCCAACTGATGATTTCGATTTTCGGATTCTTTACACGGTGTATAATATACTCAACATACTTGTTTTTTTTTTCATGAAAATAAAAAAAAACATGAAAAACGTAAAGTATTTTATATTAAATTATATAGCAGCACATTTATAAAATAACGCTATCGTGAGCATTGTTTTATTTACAGACAGAAATTTGTTATGGGGGCTTCATCTCGACAATATATGCAAATAAGTCGCTTATGCCACCTTCACACTGCGGGGGCCGCCCTAGTGTAACAATTAAAATATGCAAATTGATGATATTACCCACTACTTTTCATTCAGCTCGATGGAGTTCGAATCAGTGAGTATGCAAAACAATTTCTCCCCAACTGTGAATTCAGTGCTATTAATATCAACTTAGCAAACGCGTCATATTAAATCTTTACCAACATTATGTACTTATAGAAATTTATATTTTTGTTGATCTGTATTATTTTTTGACGAATACACATCGATTATCCATAAGGAATGTCAATTTATGGTGGTGGTGACAGAAAAAAATAGTTTATCTTTTAAATGTCCTAACTCCTATTTTTTCTCTTGATAAATATACATCAACTATCTATAAGGACCGTCAATTTATGAAATTTTTTTCAGCCTATCATGCAATCTTGATGGGAAACAAAGCTTTGTTGGAGACAAAAAGAGTATCTATTTTAAATATTTCAAGTAGTAGTGTAGTCGTTTAGTTATGTTAAACTTACAAAAGACAAATTTATTACCTTTATTTATTATATATATATAATATATAAGACATATATATTATATATATATAATATATATATATATATATATATATATATATATATATATATATATATATATATATATATATATATATATATATATATTATATATATATAATATATATGTCTTATATATTATATATATATAATAAATAAAGGTAAATAATAATAAATAAATTTGTCTTTTGTAAGTTTAACATAACTAAACGACTACACTATACTCACGTTATGAAATAGTCACCGTGTTGAGGCACCAAAAATGTTAATTGTACTATCTGGGTAGAGATGTAAAGGCATATGCACGTTTTTACTAGCCGCCTCACCCTCCAAGCCCGAATACGACAGTTCCTTAAAGAAGAGGAGGCACAAGAGAAGAAAGTTTTCTGTCGGTAAATGACTACTGACTAGTGTCACACACTGACATAATATGAAACATCAGAGACTGCAGTTGCGCTGCCGTCCTTTTAAGAATGTATAAATTTTGTCTTCATAGTTTCGAACTCGTAACCGTTAGCAAGAACATCTGACGACAATTGGTTTCAAAGAAGAGTAGTGCAGTAACGAAGTGTTTCGAGAATAACAACTACTGGCATTTATGGCGATAAGACAAAAATGACGCAATGACAGTGGTGAGTAGCCGCAGAGAACTGTATCACCTATGATGAGCTCGGAACCTCCTTAAAGAAATATTATTCATTAAGGGCTTGAACAAAAAAGAAAGTATGTAATGGTTCTCATGTAATAAAATTACCACCTACAAAAAATTTTGCTTAATATGATGTAAACTAATGAATATTTAGCGAATTTTACTCTTCATAGCGCGGTAAAATGACATTTATTTATTTATTTACATAATATTAGTATTTGTTACCAAAATTATAATGAACGTGCAGGTATACAAAATCGATCTTTAAAAAGTTAAATATAACTATGTACTTACAATGTATACTTATCTGTGTTAAACATTATTCCAATGCAAGGGATAATTCGAAAATATTTAATAACAATTTAAATATATTTAAATATAATTAAAATATAATTATTAATAAAAATTTAAATATAATTAAAAAATAACAAAAAAAATAATAACAATTTACATATTATAACTCATATTAAATACTAAATTGAAGCTATGTTGAGATAATTAACTTACAGATTTAAATTATATTATTTTTTTTTATATCATAAGATAGCAAACAAGCAGATGGGTCTCCTGATGGAAAGAGTCAACCATCGCCTATAGACACCAAAGATGTTAATGGTGCGTTGCTATCTTGTGGCGAGGTCTAATGCCACATGCATAAGTTTACCGGCTACCTTACCCTCCAAACCGGAACACGACAGCGACAAGCACTGACGCTATTGCGGCAGGAATAGGTAAGGCGGTGGTACCAGACCAACTCTACCATCTAGTAGCCACGATGGTAGTGACTCGATAGCCAATCGGTCGCCTTTTACGACCTGCCTGGCAGAACGGCAGTTGGCCTATTCTTCAAAGGAGGCCGGGACCAACACGGCGAAAAATTTTGATGCTAATTAAAAAAATAAGCAACAACTCAAGCCTGATTACAGCATATCAAATAAACTTAGCATATACTATCACCATCTATGTTACGTAGTCTGTGACACGATCATTAGACGGCATTTACGATTATCTAACCCATTAGATATTATATTTCATTAAAATTTCTGACGGAATAAACCTTAAATGTTTTGGTTTGTCCTTCATAAGGACAACAATAATTTTGTCAAATTAAATTAGCCTAAATTCGCATGAGTATTTCGGTTTCGACTCAACTTTCTCATCCACTACAGTGTCTTATTATCTATTGCCCAATACAACCATAATGGATTTTATTATGTGAATTGCGCTGTTCTAGACTACCTAAGCGTTCAAATTAGAGTGTGTGTCTACCGTCGTCGTCATCGGTAATGTCGCCGCGACCAAGAAACGCTACGACGACGACGGTGACTACGATTGAACCTCGGTATCTCTATGATGTTAAATTTTCAGTATATTATATCCTATATAATATTTCTGTATATATATATTATGCAGAAATATTCTTGTTACTTATTCACACGCCAGTATGTTTTTATTATAACAATTTTAGTCATAAGGTTTATTAAATTTTAAATTTTAAGACGTGATGGTACCTTTACCAGGACCAAGATGTATCATTCTAGAAAAGTCCAGAAATAGGAATTATATATTTGCCCTATTAATTCTATATTCTAACAGATAGTGCTTGTGTTATGTCATTGTCATATATGCTAATATTGTCATTCGTTCATTTATAGTATGTTCATTTTTTTGGATTCAGTAAAACGTTTCCTGTCAAAAGATGATAGGTAACAAATACTAACGATCGCCCGTTGGTTGAAATTCTACCGTAACTTTAATCATAGATTATATTAAAATTTCTTCTAAGTTGGATAACAGACTTTCATCAAAAATAAAACAGTATAAAATAATATATGTAAACCATATTATGATTTATGTCAAATGCATGGTGTAACGGTTATTTTTACTAATTAAATTTGTTTTTTATAGATATTATATAAAAATACTTACACTTCTTCTCCATATAATTTCTTGGGCTCTTCTTCGAAGGAGGCCGGGACCAATACGTCCCGGCCTCCTTTGAAGAATAGGCCAACTGCCGTTCTGGCAGGCAGGTTGTAAAAGGCGACCGATTGGCTATCGAGTCACTACCATTGTGGCTACTAGGTGGTAGAGTTCTGCATTGTCTCGCCCGGGTCTGGTACCACCACCTTACCTATTACTGCCGCAATAGCGTCAGTACTTGTCGCTGTCATGTTCCGGTTTGGAGGGTAAGGTAGCCGGTAAGCTTATGCATGTGGCATTAGACCTCGCCACAAAATAGCAACGCACAATTATCATCTTTGGTGTCTATAGGCGATGGTTGACTCTTTCCATCAGAAGACCCATCTGCTTGTTTGCTATCTTATGATATAAAAAAATATATATAAAGGAGAATTTTCATCCTCCAATCAAAGTTGGCCTCAAAAGCAACGCATGTTAAGAGATGCTTATCGTATTGAAGAATCACAAATTACAATAATAGATCAAATAGATGACACTTGTTTATTTTTTGTTTCTTTAGGATGATACTAAGAATAGCTTGTTTATGCAGCGTTCTGTGTTGTAAGTTTCGTATTTAGTAATAAATATTTTAATTTTTGTTGCATGTTATACAATAGTTTATTTAACATTTCGCGTCTTATCTATCCGACATTATGCTGATTTGTTTAGTTGGTAAAAAAATAAAAAATGATGTGGTGTCGCGGGACACCAGGTAGAAACGAAATTCCTTCGGCTAAACGGCACTACTCGCTTGTGTACGCGACTGTCGCGCCTGCGCACGTCTCATTTAACGCTTTTATTCCACGCATTTTTCTTACGGTTTTACTATCACATTTTTTTCAGTTCGGTCGCGCAGCAAAATCCCTATCCCCTCCAAGCCTGCCGTAAGGAACTTCGTTCCAAATAGTGTTAACTTTATGACAGAAAAGAAAAACCTTTGCTTGATTTAGAAATGACAAAAAGCGTACAAGTTTGATTGGCTTTATGACTTCTTACCGTATTTTTTTTTAAATATACTTGACATTAAAAAGTGACAGCTGAACTATAATATTGCACATTAAATCAATTTGATAATTTCGGCTAACGCTATATTTTTGTAGCACTTTGAAGCCAATCCCATCTAATTTCATATTACTCAGTTCGTGCAGTTTTTGTAAAAATGTACTTTTGCGAACTGTTTAAGTTAATTTTTGTAAAAAGGGGAAGTGTTTGTGTTTATTTATTTAAAGCACGGTTCTAATGTAATATCACCGCAATTTTTTTTGCTCGGCTCGGCTCGGGTGTTTCAGCCATCTCGAAGCTGTATTTATAAAATAGTTGAATGGCAAAATAAAAAAATTATAGTTGGATAGAAAAACTATATCAACGACATAATATTGTTAATCTACTTGACTTTACGCAGAAGTTTATAGTACGTATGGCGTCTTAATACGGTTAGTTTTGCCGTACACAATGCAATCCCCACTCCGTAGATGAGCGTTCAAGAACATTCCACTGGAACATGCTTCCTGAGTATGTGTTCCCCGACGAGTACAATCTGGGGATCTTCAAGAAAAGAGTGAACAGGTACCTTCTAGGGAAGCGCGTTCCATCTTAGGCCTCATCTTAGCTTACCATCAGGCGAGATCGAGGTCAAGCGCTTACCTATCGATAATAATAAAAAAGTACCGGGAACTACTGTATAATATTACTAGTCACTTATAGATTGTATTTTGTTGAATTAGATCGATTAAAAAAGTTTCATGTTTCAACATTCAAGCATGTTTGATTTGTTTAAAAATTATTTATCTATGTCTAGCAAGCGAAAGAAAGCAGGTAGGCAAAGGAAGTCTTGTTAAACTCAACACTTTCTGGTTACTTTTTGTTTTAGTGTCTACTGAGATTTCTTCAAGATAAGGAAACCTCAATAACAATAATTTCCGTAATGGCATAAAGGATTATATTATACGAACAAGAAAAAGTTATACGGTATTCAAAACAATACGGGCAATTTAAATATATCGCTAAGCAACGTTTTTCTGTTTTACCTAGGCTTGCAGTGGACAAACGTTCTAACACAGATTGTGAAGGTCGGGGGCTGTGCTGCGATGTAAATTAATAATATGTAAATTTGTACGCCCATTCGAGCCACCAGAAACAGAGGCTAAGCCGCCGTTTACGTCACTGCTTTATCAGTTTACCGTACGTGGAATTAAATTTGAAATTGTGTTCCGTTTACGTGACTAAAACGTTTCATAAATAAAATTCAAATTAATTAAAGTCATATTTATTTTCGAAAGGTCTTAACATGATTTAATACAATGCGGGCATGTTGAAAAATAATTTTATTGCACTTAATTGTAATTAAATTAATTATATTTATATATTCCCCGTGTTGGTTCCGGGCTCCTTTAAAGAATAGACCAACTGCCGTTCTGTCAGGCAGGTTGTAAAAGGCGTCCGATTGGCTATGCGGGTCACTACCATCTTGACTACTAGGTGGTAGAGTTCTGCATTGTCTTGCCCGGGTCTGGTACCACCGCCTTACCCATTTCTGCCGCAATAGCGTCAGTGCTTGCCACTGTCGTGTTCCAGTTTGGAGGGTAAGGTAACCGATAAACTTATGCATGTGGCATTAGACCTCACCACAAGATAGCGCCGCACCATTAACACCTTTCGTGTCTATAGTCGATGGTTGACTCTTTCCATCAGGATACCTATCTGCTTGTTACTATCTTGTGATATAAAAAAATATTTAAATTTGTTTTAATTACTGTTTTATAAACATACCTAATAATGAAATTTTAATCAAAAGGTTTTTTCAAATTGTGGAATAAAGTGAAAATATAAATCAAAACACTATTCGAAAATTCGCTAACATTTTTTGGCCCGTATGATTTCTATATTCTATTTTTCTATTTTTCTATATTCTATTCTATTTCTATATTTCTATTTCTATATTCTATATTCCCTGGTAGCTACTAAACGGGTCGTCGTGTTTGGCCATTAAGTTATAAATTAATTTGCTTTAGTGGTGCACATATTAATATCATAACTAAGAATAAAATATTTAAATGGCGGTTAAGGCTAGCGGCATATTGTAAGTTATTTGTATTTCTTTCAAACCCATCTGACCTTATCAGATTAGTTTAAAATAGATAAAATAAATACTTGATTATTCCATCTACACTTTATACGTCGATTTCTAATATCAAAAAATCTATTTTTTTTTACAATATAAAAATATAAATCTATCTATCTAAGCTACATTACTACATTACAAAAGTAAATACAAGTGGATCCTTCAATTGAACTCTCTCTCCCTCTCTCTTTAATCAAAATCAAATCAATCTCCCTCGTTCTTTCCGGCTTTAATCAAAAGTTCAACTTCTACCGCATGAGAGCTCACACTAGATTTTCATATATTTTATTTATTTATTTCAGCTAAAAATCCACGGCCGAATATCAATGTTGGAACAAATAACAATATTTGCATCACATCGGCTAATTGCGTAGTTTCCTTTTGTACACTTCGATTGTAAATATTTTTTGACTGTTAGCTTATAGGTTTCAATTACGTAATTTTGGGTTAAATGATATCTACGGTAGTACCTATTAAATTTATTGGTATATTTTGGTGTTTGATGTAGTTCTCCACTACTTTTGCTGTTTCAGACAGATACCGCCATCTATTAACGAGTAGAAACAACACACTTTCTTAATATTGCAACAAGAGCAAAAAAGAGCAACTAGAAACAACATTTATATTATATTATTTATAAAATACTTTTTTATTTCCGTATTTTTTATATGATTAGATAGCAAACAAACAGATGGCTCTCCTAATGGAAGGAGAAACCATCACCTTCAGACATGCGTTACTATTCGTGTGGCGGGCGGGCGGTACTATTCACATGCATAAGTCTACCGGCTACGTTACCCTCAAAACCGGAACACGACATTGACTAAGCAGGAATAGGTAAGGCGGTGGTACCAAATACCTGGGCGAGACTTTACGGAACTTTACCATCTAGTAGTCATGACGTTAGTGACACGTATAGCCAATCGGCCCCTTTAACGACCTGTCCGGCAGCAAGGGTGGACCCAGCCTTCGGGTCCGGGGGGAATCATATATTTGAGGTTAAGTCAAGATAGGTTCTAATCCTTATTTGTTTGCAATAATAAATCCATGCCTAGACCCCCGCCAATGGGGGCGGGGAGGGGGAGGGTGTCGGGGTTGGTCATGACCCCCTGGATCCGCCCTTGCCTGATAGAACGGCAGTTGGTCTATTCAAAAGCAGCCCGGAACAACACCTTGTAAAATTCATGATCTATTATTAAATGTAACAGATTTTTATTCTCTTTTTAAACAGACTGCCGATAAGGAAGGATTTCTAAAACGTTTAGATTGTCTACACACATAAAAAAATATTTATGAAAGCCTTTTAAAAAGACGCAAACTCTCTACCCTCATATCCCTGAATTATGATTTGCACTTTCTATAAAAAGAAATAACAGTTTTTACATTGATCAGTATGATTCATAGATTGATGAACAATTCGTAGGTCAATACACCGAGGGGATGGCATACGTCGCGAGGGTGCAAAAATACGTGCCAAAGGGTCATAATCCTAGGAAAAAATACGGTCCAGTTTAATTGAAAATCTCAGTTTGAAGTGTCCTCGTGTGAATGTATTATATTTAGAAGAAATGAAACATATTTTTGTCTTGGCTATGTTTACATTCCACTAATACTTAGTAACAAGTTTACGTCAAACTTTTGGATGAACGGGAGATCCAATCACGTGTTTCACGTGGAAATTTTTGGATTATATGGACGATATTTCAACTATGCGATATTATGATAGATTTTAGAATATATTTCTGTTGTTATTCTATTTTGAACGCTTCTGAAATTATATCTATACAGGGTAGGCAAAAAATCGTGGATCAAACGAAACAGGGTGATAGTTGGGATTATTATAGGCAAGTTTTTTTAATACAAGTTCACTTTTTAGTAGTACATTTTTTTACAGTAAGGTTCTAAAGTTACAAATAATTTTTAACGAGACTTAAATGTAATTGAAAAAGGTGTCAATAAATCATGGTATTCACTATCATAAAAGCGACTTGGTAGTGGTGATACATTCCCTAGAAGCAACTATCCACCATTTATTGTTGTCGTGAAAAATACTAAAATAGTCGTAACTTCTAAGAAGTTCAAGATTGAGCTCCGCCGTAGAGATATTTTTATTGCAAATAATCGCAACTGTTTCGTTTGATCCACGATTTTTTGCCCACCCGTATATAGGAATATATGAAGTAATACGTGAAGGAAAAACTTTAGACCCCCTTTTAATACAATCGCGTGAACTGTGGAGTACGAAAAGTTGGCACAGTTAAAGTTTGCATTGCGAAGGACTGCAGAAACCTAGTATTTTGAAATACATTAAATTAATAAAAATAAACATTACACACACTACATTTACGTGACATACGTAATAATGTACACACATGCATACTAGTTTATTTACTGCTAAGGGCAGTTGTCAAACTAAAGAGATTTTATTGTTTAGTCTATGGGTCTATGGTCGAATTTCGGCCACAGGCGATTGCTAATTTTAATAACTAAGGTAATATGTTTTTTAATAATATACAGGTTTACTGGTTAAAGACTGTATATACTGAAGAAATGTGTTTAATGTTCTATTCCTGATACCGAATATGTAAAAATATAGGTACTTTAATTTTGACCTAATTATCCAATAAAAATGTTTAGTGTGGACATCCGCACACGGCGCATTGAAGCTTTTTTAACAAATAGAGATTTAGCAAACTCGCGAATAGACTCGTTAAAACAACGTGCGGTGACCATACTTTTTGAATATTACAACACAAGGTAAGGTAAGTATTACTTTTTAAATTATATTTTTATTGTTTACTTATGACCGTTAACTATCGTGTTCTTCAGTATGTACAATCTTTTATCATTCAACCCGTATAAAGATAAAAGTGTCATTGTTATGTTTTTGGTTATACATATTTCATAGAATAGCAAACAAACAGATGGTTCTCTTGACGGATTCATCACCTATAGACATCAAAATATATTGATGGTGCATTGCTATCGGTATGGTGGAATTGCAACGCAATCTGCATAAGTTAACCGGCTATTTTATTTACCAATTCGTAACCGACAGCGAGCTAATCTAGGGGGTCAGTAATACCCCTACCACAACAAGTCAAGTACAGCGCAAGGGCACTACCTACCTTCTCTTGAATCGCTTCGTCGTTTTTTAACCTTTGTTCTCCAAAAAGAGGCTCGAATTAACACGGTGTAAAAACAATTTGTTAATTGAAATTGATCTTTAAAGACACTTTTGATGGGTCAACAATTTTATAGCTACTACCTCATCGGTAACTATCAACATTTACCCACATTTTATAAGTACGTAAATTTAATTAATAAATGATTTCTTAAATGAAGTATATTAACCACAGACCAAACAATTACTAATAGACATGATGTTGGGCGCAAAATACGTAGCCGCTCATATGAGCAAATGTATGTAAATGTCAAACGCTTTTAGATATATTATATCGTAAAATATATATATATATATATATATATATATATATATATATATATATATATATATATATATATATATATATATATATATATATATATATATATATATATATATATGCCATATTGTGCTATTTTATCGTGTCAAATAAATAGCTAAGGCTTAAAGAATACCTCTGGAGTGATTTTATTTCATCGGTAAGCATTATAACTTTATACTTATTTGTGTGAATGCAAGTTAGGTTATCAACGACGACACCCTAAGAAGAGGTCTTGAAAAGCATATCCAGTTTAATCCGTGATATAAAAAAAATCATAAAATGACCGTATTCATACGAACTCCCTTTAAAGAATCAGTCATTCTTATTGTCGTACTACTAGGTGGTAGAGTTAGTTAACATATACGTGGCATTCCAAACCTACCACAAAATGGCAATGAACCATTATATCTTCAGTAGTTATAGACCATGGTCATATTTTACATCAGGCTAATCATCTACTTGTTTGCTACCCTATGACATAAAATAACAAAGTGCTCGGATACATTATGAATAATTTCAAATTTGATATATGCAACAATTTAATTCATAATTGATGTTGGACAGATATTATAAGTTATAATATGGACAATGGAGTTTCATTTGCAAGCATTAATTATCGATATTAATACCAGTAATACGTATGCAATGCCCGCAAGTAATTTAGTACGTGATAGGGACCCAGAGGCAGTAGCGTGCTTGTCTACGTAATCCATAATCACTATTAGAACAATATGTATCAACCTATGTCGTATATATATTTCGTCATCATCATGTTCTGGTTTGCAGCGTAAGGTAACCGGTGATATTTCTACCTCATCACACGGATAGCAACGAGTCTTCTTTGTTTACAGATTATGGATATATCTTTCTATTAGGGTTACCACTTGCTTGTGTACTGTCCTATGACTTAAAATAATGCTCTGTTAAATTATGAATTTCAAAATTGACATATTCAACAATTTTCATTCATGATTGATATTGAACAGATATTACAAGTAATAATATTGACAATGGAGTTTCATTTGCAAGCATTAATTATCGATATTAATACCGGTAATACGTATGCAATGCCCGCAAGTAATTGAGTACGTGATAGGGATCCAGGGGCAGCAGTGTGCTTGTCTATGTAATCCATAATCAGTACTAGAATAATATGTATCAGTCTACGTCGTATTCATATATATTTCGTTATTATAACGGCACTATTTCAATAATATCATAGCCAAGATTCTGTATTCAATAGAATAGAATAGAAATCGTTTATTTAAGATATATATACACCACAACATTTACAGTAAATAACACACAGTAGCAAAATCCGAATACAAAGGATAAAACATAAAAATAACAAAATAGGATTATTTAATAATATAAAAAAACATATCAAATTAGTACATAAAAAAACTCCAGTGCTAGTAAATATACACTATGTGTAATATTTAATAATATTGTATAAAAAAATACATTTATATAAAAAGGCGACTGATTAGATATACCATAAATAAAAATAGAGCAGTCTAAAACATACAAAGAATCTATTTATTGTGACCTAGCGGTTGGTATTGCATCATCTTAATTAATTTTAAGTTATTGGTATATGTATATCAATTTTTCCCCGTGTTGGCCCCGGGCTCCTTTGAAGAATAGAGCAACCGTCGTTCTGCCAGGCATGTCGTAAAAGGCGACCGATTGACTATGCGAGTCACTACCATCGTGGGGTCTGGTACCACCGCCTTATCTATTCCTGCCGCAATAGTCAGTGCTTGTCACTTTAATGTTCCGGTTTGGAGGGTAAGGTAGCCCGTAAACTTATGCATGTAGCATTAGAACTCGCCACAAGATAGCAAGGCACCATTAACATCTTTGGTGTCTAAAGGCGATGGTTGACTCTTTCCATCAGGAGACCCATCTGCTTGTTTGCTATCTTATGATATGAAAAAAAATCAAGGGAAAGAATAGAAAGTACTGACCCTACGTATTCATGTGTTTGATTCTCTATCATGAAAACCCATGTTGGTCTGGGCCCCTTTGAAGTATAGACCATCTGCCATTCGACGAGGCGGTTCGTAAAAGGCGAAAGATTGTACATACATGTGATGACTCGATGGTAGAAATTCTGCAACATCTCACCCAGGTTTTGCACTACCGCCTTATCTGAATCAAATAAAGCGTCAATACTTTACACAACTACAACACTGTAGTGTTCAGGTCAGAAAGATACAGGATCCATACTTTTGATATTATAAATGTGAAAGTCTGTCTATCTTTTACGCTTTCACGGCTAAATTGCTGAACCGATTTTCATGAAATTCAGCATGGAAATAGTTGAAGATCTGGGATCAAACATAGGCTTATTTTTTTTCAAAAATCAACCCCTAAAGGGCTGAAATAGGGGATGAAATTTGTATGAAAAACTTTGTGGATGATATGTTAATCTACTCACGGGTGAAGCTGCTAGTCATAGTAATAATAATTTATTGCACGCAATACACATAATTTACGAAAGAAAATAACAATTTACGATAAAGAACAGAGTACAAGTAGGCGGTCTTATACTCTGTTCTTTATCGTCTTACAGTGATTTCTGCCAGACAACCAGCGACTTAAGGAAATATTTAATATTTAGCGGACATTGGTGCTCGTCGTACAAAAATTTAAAAAATAAAGATACAAGTGCTAATCAATTTAAGTGCTATTACAAATACCGTAGATATAGCATATAGGTAGCCGGTAAACGTATGCAAGTGGCATTAACATCTTACCGCACCAATAGCAATACTCCCTTAATTTTTTTATGTCTATAGGCAATGGCTCTTTTACGCCAAAATCACCCTTTGCCTGTTTGCTATCTTATGATATAAAAATATTAGTTTTGTTAATTTGTGTGCACGTTTATTTTCTATGAATATTTAGCTTATTTCACTCACAAACTACTCTTGATTATATCAAGAGATACGATAATATATTATATCAAATATATTATATTTCACGTATCTTTCTTTTGATAACATTATTTAAAATACTAATAATAACTGGAAAGTACTGTATTTAGTTTACCAGTAATTTACATGAATTGAGCCTTAAAACAGTTTCAGAAACGATGAAAGTATAAAAGTCTTTATAAGTAGAGCTGATTACGTAAATGCACCTTCTGTATTTTATAAATACGCCATCTAGCGGTAAACACATGCAAGTGGCAAGTTTGGGTATGAAATTGCGTCTAACCCAGTGCCTCTCTACAGCCAGAACTTAAGGGTCTGTACAGAGTACGCCGTTTCTCAAATATACATCGCACCACACCCTGCATTGTTTTTATTTGTTCTTTATTTGTTTTTGAAAACTTTTAAGTATGATAGTGAATCTATAATTAATATTATGAAAATAGACACTCAAATATTACGCACGATGCAATTCGAGAAAGTCATGTTCACCAGAGTATTAAAGAGGGGAAAATATTCATTTAAATGTGTCGTATAGGAATGTGTATGTATACCGTACGCCCGCTACTCTACAGACACTCTACAAAACAAAACGTAAACATTTGTTCTTTACGGGGTGATTTTTAGCCCGTGTGGGGCTGAAACCATTTATAACTACAGACCTTCTTGCGAAACAGCTCGTTACGTTTACTACCATCGTGACTACTATTTGAAAGAGTTCTGTAACGTCTCGTCAGGGTTATACCATCGTTACTTAACTCTATAGTATTGCAACTTAGAGGGTAAGGTACTCGGTAAAATTAATACCTATATGTGGCAATCCGTGCCATAAAACAGTAATGCTCAATTAACAATGTATTATGTATAGGCGATAGTTGCCTCTCTTCGTCATATCATATACAGTAATTGATAAATAGTACCGTGCTATTTTTACCTCGCAATTTACACAACTGGGACCTTAACCATAGATTATGTAATCTAAAATTTTAAATGCGAAAGTTTGGATGTTTGAATGGATGTTTGGATGGATGTTTGTTACTTAATCATGCAAAAACCACTAAAGGGAACTGAATGAAATTTTCTACACAGGTAGATGATGATCTGGAATAGCACATAGACTACTTTGTATCCCGGAAAAATTAGTCAATCCCGAAGGATTCAACAAAAACTTTTATAATGCAGCGGGCTGTATAATGCAGCTAGTAATTACTATTTTAACCTAAGCGTTATTTGCTGATGGTAGTGTCCCACTTCAATAGTACTTGCCTTAGTCTAATGTTCCTCGTCTTGTTCCGGACCCCTGTTGAAAATTGCCATTGCCTGCCAAATCGAACAATGGCTAAACATGTCACTACCCTGGCGATTTCTAGGTGACAGAACTTTACCACATTTCACCAGGGCTTAGCACCAACATCTTACATATTCTGGCCGCAAAAGACTCAATACTTGTTTTGTGTACCAGTTTAGCTGATATCGTAGCCGGCTAATTTTGTATATGGTGTTCTAATCATCTAATATATCTAACACCATGGGCGTACAGAGGGGGGAGGGGGTAAGGAGGGGCAGCTGCCTCCCTCCCTTTAATTTGTTTACCTTCCTACTAACTATCTACTGTTGTAAATAAAAATATAGTATTAAAATGATACGTTTGCCCCTCCTGGCTCAGAACCTGGGTATGACATGTAGACCACATGCCCTTCTGCCAGGCAGTTCGTAAAATACGACCAATGAGCTACATGTGGTGGTAGAGTTTTGCAATGTCTCACTCTTTGGTATTTGATACCATCGCCTTATTTATTCCTGCCGCAATAGCGTCAATGTCTTTAATTATTTTTTTATATTATAAGATAGCAAACAAGCAGATGGGTCTCCTGATGGAAAGAGTCAACCATCACCTATAGACACCAAAGGTGTTAATGGTGCGTTGCTATCTTGTGGCGAGGTCTAAAGCCACATGCATAAGTTCACCGGCTACCTTATCCTCCAAACCGGAACACGACAGTGACAGGCACTGACGCCATTGCGGCAGGAATAGCTAAGGCGGACCACCGCTTTAGCACCAGACCCGGGCGAGATAATGCAGAACTCTACCACCTAGTATCCACGATGGTAGTGACTCGTAAAACCTTTTACGATCTGTCTGGCAGAACGGCAGTTCATTTAGTTCCAGTTTAGAGAGAAAGATAGGCGGTAGACTTATGCATTTGGCATTGCTATCCCAACACACGGATAGCAACGCTTAGGTGCGTAGCTATCCGTGTGATGGGATACGCAACATATTTTTATCTACAAGCGATGGTTTCTCTTTCCATCAAAAGATCCATTTCCCTGTTTGCTATCTTACATTATAAAAAAAGCAATCGTCATTGCTGGATAGCCAGCCAAAAAACCAAAGCCGTGTTTACAATCGTATACGATAAAAAGTATATACATCATTTCACACCATATATGTTACGAGGCAAGCAGAGAGAATCAAATACCAATCACCTTACACAATATTTTGCTTTTCCTACATTCATAATTCTCTTTAGAATCCACTTCAAGGGCGCTAAATTCGATTTGTAAACTATATTGATTAAGTACTGTCTATATGTACCCTAATATTGTTTTATCTATGTAGATTGATACGCACTAATTTATTTACATACAGAGTATAATCTGAACGAGATAGGTTAGTTATGAAATTAAAGTCACTACTGGAAGTGACAAAAGAACAAGAATCAATAGAATAAATAATTTAGTATATACTATGTCAATAGGCTCTCCTGTAATGAGATCACCAATAAATAGATTTAAAAAAAATACCGGGACTTTGTAAAAAGGTTATTATAAAATTTCAGACTATTTGGAAGGACAAAAGCTTTGAATTAAATACTTCTCATACCAATTTCTAATAATTTTTGAAATTGATTAAAAATTGTAATTGAAAAAGGAAAATCTTGCTAAGTTTCTTTCACCGGATCTTCTCAATTCAAGGTGTTATCCTGCCCGAACTAAATTAGCACGCAGGTGCAGGGACTAATTTCTTACAAAATTTAAATAATCTCCTTATTCTGTTAGTTGATTTTGATAGATAAACACTACTTAAACGTTATTCAGAATAAAGCTTCATATATTACAGTAGTTAGATTTTTCATAATGCCTGATCTAATCAAACGACAAACTCACAGACAAAAATTTTGAAAAAAAAGTTACGTTCTAATTATATCTTACTAGCTGCAGCGTGCAGCCCGCTGCATTTTAAAAGTTTTTGGTTAATCCCGCGGGATCACCAAATGTTTTCGGTTTAAAAGTAGCCTATGTACTATTCCAGGTCATCATCTACCTGTGTGTTAAATTTCATTCAAATCTGTTCAGTAGTTTTTGCATGATTGAGTAACAAACATCCATCCAAACATCCAAACTTTCGCATTTATAATATTAATAATATAGATTCTTATGTGTTATATATAAAATAGAGTTGGCAGTATCAATTTAATTGTACAAACGCCTTTCACTAATTCATAAAAATACATCGTTATAATGAAATACATACATATAGTAATGCTCTTATTAACAATTAAAAAGTATAGGCAATCAAATTTATATTTATATGATAAAATATTATATTATATAATGTTGAAATATCATCTGAAACATCTTTTTGTAACATCTATTTACTAACTTCAAGTGCAGTAAAGTCGCTTGTGACACGTTGTCATGACAAATGTATGATAATAATCATAATATGTCACCACTACTGATCGGCGTAGTACTAGACTGTCAGTGAATGAATTACAATCTCATTGTCTCATTCCAGCTAGCACTAGACTGTTCGTTAATGAGTTACTACGAAACTGCAACATTTAATATCTAAATAAAATATACAGCGTACCTAAAATATTTAAATTGAGAAAATTATCCTACATCAAAACTATTCTGCTTCTTAGGTTATTTTTTTGTGTAAGTACGATCTAAAATTTTATTCCCAAGGTGTTGTATAATATATTAAATGGAAACCGTTTCTGCTACTCTATATAATTAAAGTACATTTACATACTTTTTATACTTTTTAATCCATACTTCCATGATGATAATGATGATGATGATGATCTCTACGACGATTTCCGACCATGGCGACCACTTCTACTCCTAGTCGGCTTGTCGTGCATGTGCAAGAAGATGGCTAATATAGCCTAACTTTGCGCAAACTGCCTCGCACAGTGTTGGCAAGTAAGCACGTTATTCACGTAGTGGTAGTGAATTCTAGCAGGTGGACGGGCTTTCAGCTCTTCACGTTTAGCGTCCAGGTTAGCTTTACGCTGCTCCTCAAACCCATGGACTCGCCTCAGTACAATCCGCCGCCATTTCTGGCGCTCTGCTGCCAAATCTTCCCATTGAGATGGTTCAATATTCCATCTTTTCATGTGCCGCTTCTGAAAGTTTTTTTTATCGGAGGACTTGTCCGCCCTGTTTCCGCTCTCCCATCCCATTTCTCAATTTCTATCCTCTAGTTCATCATAAAAGATTCGTTTTGCCAGCCTCTCCTCTGCCATACGTGATATGTGACCACACCACCGAATTTGCTAGCGCATCAAATAAGCTTCAACGCCTCCGACATTAGCCCGTCGCAGAACTTCGGTATTACACACTCTGTCGGTCCATCTGATTTCCATGATAGAACGAAAGCATTGAAGGTGAAAACGATCAAGAGTACGTATATGATAGCGATACACACACCACGTCTCGGAAGTGTATAAGAGATTTAGCAGCACAATTGCCATGTACATAGATATTATCGTGGCTAGCTTTAGGCCGTGGGAGCAGAAGATCTTGGAATGCGGTTTGCCGAACGCTGCAGCTGCAGCGCTGATTCTGCTATTAATCTCGGTGTCAAGGTCGCACTTTGATGTTATAGTGTTCCCCAGATAACGAAATTTATCCATCTGTAGCAAGATATGCTCACCAAGCTTGATGGTCAACCGCGTGTGTCTAGGGACATAACCTCAATCTTCTTGACACTGGCTTTCAGGCCGAATTTACAACAAGCTTGATGAAAAACGGACATTAACCGCTACAGGCCTTCTGGGGATTCTGCTACAAAGCATAAGTCATCAGCATACATGATCTTGGTGATCAGTGCATACGAGACTTTAGTACGTGCTTTGAGTCTGGCCGGGTTGAAAACATTGCCATCTGTGCGGAAACGGATGCGGACTTCATCGGAAATAGATTGCAAGACCTCCTTGACTATCACTGTAAAGTTAAGGCGAACAGTTTGGGCGATAGAGCGCACCCTTGTTTCACCCCACAGGTTACGGGAAAGAAATCAGACTGTTCGCCGTCTACGGTGACGCAGCACTGCATATCGTCATGCAGGAGTTTTAAGTCTCACAAATTTCTTCGTGCATCCTAGTTTTTCAAGTACTATTTAAAGAACTTCACGAGGCACAGAACCGAATGCTTTCTCCAAGTTAACGAAACAGAGGTACAGCTCTCTACTTTTTTTCTGAAGTTAATGTACGGAGAAAATAGCTTAGCATGTGCCTCGATCAGGTCGGAAGACAAACTGGGTTTCAGGCAGAATTCTCTCAGACAAATTTATGAGGCGGTTTAACAGAATTCTGGCAAAGGCCTTTCCAGGGGCAGACAGAAGTGAAATTCAACGGTATGAGTTGCAGTCAGATCGGTCGCCCTTGTTCTTGTAAAGAACACTGGTGCGAGACATTTTAAAAGCATCTGATATTCGCTCCTCCTCCCACATTCGAATAAAGAGTTTCCAAACCGACGTATGCAACACCTCACCGCCGTATTTTAGTAGCTCGCCAAGTATAAGGTCAGTGCCAACCGCACGTTGATTTTCTGCTGTATGACAGCAGCGACAACCACATCACTTGACAGGGGCCTGTCCAGCTCGTTGACTCGCTCATTGACTTGACTTGCTCGTTGAGCAGCGTATTGAAATGTTCAACCCAACGTCTAACTACATCCTCCTTGCTGATTAGCAAGTGCGTACCGTCAATTGACTTCAAAGGCACTTTTGCTCGGTAAGATGTACCGATCAGTTTTCACACCTCGCAATAAAACTCCACAAGCTGGTTCGTGTCAGCAAGCCACTGCATGCGACATGCTTTGTCGCGCCACCACTTATCTTTTAACTGTCCGAAATTTACTCTATTGCATTACGCAGAAACACATTTAGCCGTTGCGATGTATTGGCACAGACTGAAAATGCGCGGTGCCTTGCGCCCGTCCGTTTGGCTAGGCGGCGGTCGGCGCCAGCCGCAGTAACTAATATGTAATCTGTGTGCTAGGTTAAAGATTGAACCGTAAGCAATGTTCATTTCCCGTGTCGTTCGTCAGTTCGAAGCGTGTCAGTTCGTCTACGGTTCATCTCTTGCGCGCGTTATCTCTCACTCATTTAAGATTAATTTGTTTTATGAGATAATTGGGTCAAAAACTAGTCATATATTTTATAGATATTTGGGCTCAGAATCTAATACTGAGTATCTACTCTCCTCCAACATGTCCCTTGGCTAAAAACACTCTGTATATTAGTTACCAAGTCTGAAATTTTCCGTCATTTTAATAATAGTCAGATGTATCTGTCGTGGCCCGATCGCAGAATTGCCCACATCACGAAATGCTAGAGAATTTTATGAAATGGTGACATCTATGTGTCGTAGCTAGATCGCAAAATTGCCCACAACATGAAATGCTCGAGAATTTCATGAAATGGTAGCATTTCATGACGTGGGCAATTAAAATTGACTAGATCGTTAAATCGTTACACGATTTCATCGTCCCGATTGGCCATATCGTGAAAATAGCGTATCCATAAGATATTACATAAAAATCCAGAATATCTTATTTACTTTATTATTAATTTATAGTTTTTGAGTACGATAGACATTTATAAAAACTAGGAACGCCAGGAAATATTAAAAGTCTTTTCAACATCGTTTTCTGACTGACGACATTACTGAATAACACACGACAAGGGGAGCCGCCATGTTGACACATAAACAAAGCGTTTCCAGCGCCTCTTTCGGTAGATAATGCAACTATTTTACAATATTATCAATTAAGTTTGATTTCATGATGACTTTAGTCGCTCGTTTAGACAACTATATCAATAAAAGATTTCTTATCATTAATCTGATCAAGGAACATCGTTATATGGCCAATGATAAGTGAAAATTTTCATGAAATGGTGGCATTTTATGCATTACTAGGTCTCGTGCACAGACCATACTTTTTAAAATATTACTACATCTATTTCGTTGAGATTTACTATATTCTCTTTTTATTAATGTTTATTGGTTTCATATGACCATTATCGTTTCCTTCAATATGTACCTACAATCTTTTCCAGTCATTCTGTATAAAGTAGCGTAGACATTTGCGCAATCACGTACTCTCACTATATTTGACTTTTAACGGGACACGTAGACAAAAATTAACACACTGGTAAAATAAAATTGAGTCATAAAACAAATGCTTATCGTTATCACGAAATTTTTACAAAAAAAATAAATGTACCGACAAACATTCCTATCTGTAGATTTATCTATATTGTAGTATTAATTCTTTATTTATATGAATGTAACATCCAGTGACCTCTATAAAATGTTTTATGCATTTCAATGACAGACGGGGACCAATCAAATTATGTTTCCATTATTATTTGGGAACGCTTTACACGTTAAACGATAGGGGAGTTGGAGTTAAATCAATAGTTTTAGTTACATATTGCACAATATTTATCCGCGTAGTAAAAGGCTATTTATACAAATAGAATTTTCTATATTTATGGCATAAAATGGCTGTATTTGTCAACTTGTTAGCCTACTCAAATGTAGAGGAGGGACTTGGGTTCGAATACTGAGTACAAAAATTGTATACGCTAGCACAAAAAGCATTGTTAGTTCAGTTATCATTTGACGTAAATCATGGGTCATTTATTTCAAATCTCATTTATTCAAATGTCATAGGGATTTTCTAGTCTAGGAAATTTCTGTATCAGCCAGAAATCTGCTGGCGGTGTACTAATAGCTTCGTATTTTGCAGGATTCTTGCAGATGTAAATCCCGATTATCGAAAGAAATAAGTGATAGTCGTTAAGTTTTGAATATTTTTTATACATCATAAGACAGCAATCAAGCAAACGGGTCTCCTGGTGGAAAGAGTCAACCATCGCCTATAAACACCAGACGTTAATGGTTTGTTGCTATCTTGTGGCGAGGCCCAATGCCACATGCATAATTTTACCGGCTACCTTACCCTCCAAACCGGAACACGACAGTGACGAGCACTAACGGTATTGCGGCAGGAATAGGTAAGGCGGTGGCACCAGACCCGGGCGAGCCAATGCGGAACTCTACCACCTAGTAGCCACTATGGTAGTGAGTCGCATAGCCAATCGGTCCCCTTTTACGACCTGTCTGGAGGAACGGCACTTGCTCTATATCTTTATAGGAGCCCGGGACCAACATGTTAAAATTTATATCCACAGTCCACACATACCTCCCTAGTAATTCGGCTGCAATTATCTCGATAGCAAGGACAGTACAATAAATCGGCGTTTGCTTCACTCTGGCTCATCTACTTAGAAACCGGCGTTATGTACCAAGGTACATTGTGTAAAATAACAAACAAGTTGAAGTTTCGTCTATATATATATTTATATGGCATTCATATGGCACTGTTGTCGTTTATTATATTTCGTGTATATAATAAACGACAACAGTGCCAATAACTGTCAAACTTAAATATAACGGATGTCAATCAGAAATAAAATTAATACTTAATAGAAATTCAACTTTGAATTAGGTACCCTGTTAATGTTTTTTAAATTTTTAGACAATGAAAAAATATGGCTTAGTTCTGAATGCACTAAACTAAATTTATTTTAATCTGCATGAATTGATAAAACTGACTGAAGTCTAAAACATTAAATTTTTTATTTTATGCGATTATGCGATTTACATTGATCCGTATTACGCAGAAGCGAGATGGTGATTTGTTTAATCTACGTTTATTAATAAAAATATTTGTAAGTCCTCATAAGATTTATAAATGACAATTATTTGAGACGGTTATCACCACGTTTCCTGACATCGTTAAGTTAACTTTAATATTTCTACACTTAACAACATAGCAACCAAGCAAACGCTTCATCTGCTAACGTTAATTGTCGCCTAGATATAACACCAAAAACATCGCATAGGCATGTGGCAAGGATGTAATTTAACTGGCATAAATTTATCGGCTACCCTCTAAATAAGAACACATCAGCTACAAGCATCGTCCTTATAACGACAATGTCTAGTAAATAATATTAACTATGAAGTATTAGGTATAGGTAGAGCTAGCACTCGTATATTAATCAATTGAAACAAATATATACGTCTTATCTCTATCTGTGCGGTCTCGTCATCTCTTTTTATACAGCTGTGTTAGAAAAAGAGGGTAAGACATCAGAAGATGACAGCAGTATTTAAAATTTGGTTTCTATTAGATATTAGAAGTGTTGCCTCCAGATATAATAGAGCTTCATGCTATTACCCAGTTATCACCCTATAAATATTAACACATTCGTACAGGATAAAAATAACATTGTTTAACATAATGTCATAATCAAAACCAAAAGCTATCAGCTTTAACAAAAAACAATAAATCACACCATAAATGAACACTGATGTCATTAAAAATATATCCATCGACCCATTTTCATTAATATAAAAGCCTAGATATGGCGACCTCGATTAGATTAAAGTCAATCAAGTGGCACATAGTTCTCGATTCGGTCGCCTAATGAAGAAGTAGCGCCCGCATCGCGTGCGCCCCAACAAACACCAACCTCGATACAAATGTCAATAATAATAAATATATCACTAATTGTCTACCAGAAAACTTCCTATCCCCTCAAACTAAACCGTATCGCCACTATAACCTAAATAGGTTATATAATTACATATCACGCTTCATTGTCGTGATAAATACTTTCTCACACTTATCATTTACCAAATCTACGCCACTGTCCATTTTAGATAATGGTGCGAGCGGGAAAGTGTATAGAACAAAGTATAATATTAGAAAGGGGCAGATATAAAATAACGTATATTATTATAGTGTCCACAAGCCAAGCGGATATTGATTATCTGCCACAGTTGAGAGCCACCGAGCCCCCCGCCCGCCGCAGACAAAGTTCGAAGCTCAATACGACGTATGGTACCGCCCAATATCAGGATTTTCCACCGTAAAACCATTGCAAATAGTACTTTTTCCTGATTAACCCAGAGAGATGTAACCCTTTTTGCGAGCCTCACAAGATTCAATATTTGATCTCTGTCTAACAGACTGGGCTCCACGTGACTGCAATGTTCCCGTCTCGTTCGAGCACATTCCGTAATCATTTTCGATGCATTCTCTTGCTATGATTTTCCCGCGGCATTTGAGAACACAGGAATGCTATTATTTTGCATTTACGAGAGTGTAAATATTACGTACGCGTGGCTTTGATTAAATAACATTAAAATTCACCCAATATTATTTAAGATTGCTATCAAAATAAAACAGCAATCTACAAATATAATTTCTTCACACACGCAACAATTAAGTTGTAGTTTTTTTGAAACGACACGATTTATTTACGATTATAATTACCAGTTATTGCAAGGACAAAACAAATAAATAAAAAAAACATGTTTAATATACTAAAAATGTTAAAATATATTACGGCAGGAACATAAGAATATTACGCAAAAGTATTTGCCGTATTATTATTATTTTCTAATAGTATTTTCATTATAAGAAATAAACGTATTGCAGATGTTCATGGGTGGCGGTGATCACTTACCATCAAGTGCACCCCCTGCTCGTTTGCCTCCTCTAATATAAAAAAAAACAGAACAAAACATTTTTATAGCAAACAGACAGATGACTTTTCTGGTGGAAAGATAACCATCGCCTATAGACATCAAAATTTATAAAGCCGCTCTGCTATCCATTTGGTGGGAATACCACATCACACGGTGTACCTACTTAAGTTACCCTACCCTCCAAACGGGTGTATGATAGTGACAAACTCAGACAACATTGCGATAGGAAGGTAAGGCGGTGGAACTAAGCCTTGCTGAGTAGTCTTGGTAGTAGTGAAATGTAAGGCGAATAATACTCCTTTTACAAACAGCGGCGCATTTAATAAAATGGTTTATTCTGTAGAAGAGACAGATCTCCTCTATTTTTACTAGGTGGTAGAGTTCTGCATTGTCTCGCACGGGTCTGATACCACTGCATTACCTATTCCTGCCACAATAGCGACAGTGCTTGTCGCTGTCGTGTTCCAGTTTGGAGGGTAAGGTAGCCGGTAAACTTATGCATGTGGCATTAGACCTCGCCACAAGATAGCAGCTCACCATTAACATCTTTGGTATCTTTAGGCGACGGTTGACTCTTTACATCAGGAGGCCCATCTGCTTGTTTACTATCTTATAAAAAAATAACATGGGGAAAATATAAGCAAAAACTGTAGCAATAATTGCTCATTTATTACTCAAGGCTGTTATTTATATAAAAGTTTTCCATAATTCGACGGATTCACCTTAAACTTAAAAGCATGGCATGTCTAGACACAACTAGAGAACAAATTTTGTACTACAAACTTTTCGTGGGGCAAAGCACTCACTACATTCGTCTTGTTGTGTAAATGTGTGTGTAAAAGTGAAAAATTACTTTTCTACCGTACTATATAACACAGAGGTTAGGTAGGAGTGGGTTCGTTGCGTCAGTGTGCGTAGGGTGGTTGGGCGGAAAGGGGTCCGAGTCGTGAACTAAATAGCTTAGTGTTAACACATATTGACATCAAATTCACCGCGATGTTATCATTTATTCAGGTGGCTGTAAATTCATTGTTCTTTTCGTTAAAGATTGTAAATTAATTATGCGACGAAATCCGTATGGGCGCGACATTTTTACAACGAAAGCGTGTCAGTTATTAATTATTTTTGTAGCCCTTTTTACTTACGTTGACTCTCGTTCGGGTTTATTACGAATTTTAATTACCCGCCACCCCTTTTTCAAGGCCTATGCCGTTTTGTTTTTCTTTCTAAAATGATTTTAAAAGCACGACAAAATTTAAGGCTTCAGTTAGGTTACATTTTAGTAAGAGACTACTTTTATAATTTATTGTTGTACTCTTATAATTCTTTATTTCTGCCGCAATAGCGTCAGTGCTTGTCACAGTCGTGTTCCGGTTTGGAGGGTAAGGTAGTCGGTAAACTTATGCATGTAATATTAAGATACCGCCACAAGATAGCAACGCACCATTAGGTGCGTTGCTATCTTGTGGCGATATCTTTGGTGTCTATAGGCGATGGTTGACTCTTCCCATCAGGAGACCCATCTGTTTGTTTGCAATCTTATGATAAAATCACCTTTGTTGCAAAAATAATAAGTGGAAACACATATTTATAAATATGTTCCGCTACGTTTCGCCTGGGTTTTGATTAGCCCACCGACTCATCTTTTGCTGCCAAATTAGCTTGGTACTGTCACTATTCGTTTTGAAGGGTAGGTTTTGTAGATAATTAACTTAAATTGATGCATATGGCATTCCATCCTAGCCACACGAATGTCAACGTATCATTAACATCTTGGGTGTCTAAAGGTGATGAATATCTTTTTCCATCAGGTGATCTCTCTGTTTATTTGTTATCCTATAACATAAAAAATCTATCTACGTTGATCAAGTAGCTAGTTCCGGGCTTATCAGGATAAAAAATATTATTATATATTTTTTTCTATTTAAATGTCTTATGGATTGTTTTATGTCAAAAGATAAACAGAAACGTCGACATTTCTCATTGCTTGCTATTGAGCGCGATTCCACGGATCTAAGAACTCATACATTTGTGAAATGTTTCAGTGAATAGCAGATTTCGAGGATCTTTGCGAAACAGAAAGCGGTGACAGACGCCGAGCTCTCTCTCTTTCTCTCTCTGTCGATATACAAATCATAGTTAACTCTTTTAGTAAACTCTTTTTTACACAAAAAAACCTGCTGTTAACTCCAACAAATACATACTGCTGTGCTGCCAATGATACTGGGTAAGTATAAAATTCTACAGGAAAAATTGAGCATAATCAGTGGGTAAAACAAAAGCATTTTCATTATTATTTAATGTTTTTATAGTGTATAGAAAACACCACCACAGTAATTTTGCTCCTACAAAACGTAGTTATATTAAAAAAAAACTTTAGTAAAATTAGGGAGATTCTCACTATAAAAATTTAAAAAATAATCTAAGAAAATTAAAAAAAATAATTTAAAAAATAATCTTCTATTTGACTTACTGCTTTTGTTTATTTTTTTCCTTAAGCTTTTTATGCTCAACCATTATAGTTAGGAATGGAAATTACACTTGCTTGACTATCAACTACTTAAGAAAATCACAAATAATGGAATTGTGCTATTATATTATCGTACTATGCAAAATGCCGCAGCATGCCTTTACATAGTTCCCAAACTGATTCCTTGATAGGTTTGCTCTACTAACTAGAGGAGCATACAAGTAGGTGCTAATGAGGTTTAAAAGCTATCTTACTAAGTATGATCTTGACTCACATCAACCAATCATAGCAACGATTTAGACAACAGAGATGTCATGCCATATACGTTTACGCATATGTTTTCTGGCTACCATACTTACCCTTCAACCAGACCGTGACAATGATTTGTAGAGTGTAAACTATTTAAATAATATTTGCTCTATTTTTATACAAAAAAAAAACCCTGGTTTGTTGTTTTATACACTTAATAAACTCTCAAGAAGTTTCTGTATAAAATTATTTCTACAATATTGAGCTAATAATCTGAAAATGAACACTGAAAATCCTTTACCTTTTACTTGTCAGTTGCAATCGGTACAGCTATCTTTCCATAACTCGTAAGTCCAAATCCACACTTGAGGATGCTGCGTTTATATCATCGCTTTTGGTTAAAAAATAAAAATACTCCTTTTTATTTATCCTTTATCAAAGAATTCGGCATAAAAAAAATAATGTAAGAATATAATACATCCCCTCTTTAATATATTTTTAATTGAATAAATAAACGACAAGAATTTTATTTGTTAAATAGAACATTTATTATAAATACACATATATTGTCACGCAAAATCTCTGAAGCAGTAGGTAGGAAGACTTGTTATACATCACGACACAGAGAAACTAGGCGTGATTAATCCACATTCATAAATCTCTTTATACAAACATGCATTTCGTAATCTCGATAGTACGCTCAAAAAGTCATCGTGTTGTACATTTTTAACCGAATTTGTCTACATATACTTGAACGTTGCCTTTTCCTTTAAGGACTCGGGCAATTATAATGCTCAACCGCTTGGATGTCTTCCAGTTCTTCATCCAGCGAAGTCTTTTTTGCACTTCATCCACTAATAAAAATAGTGTACTCTTGACACCACCCTCGAACAGCACTCAAAGAATTTTATCTTGGTATGTCAGTCTTGGCTTCTCTCTGTACCTATCTACATCCATTCACATTTCATCGTTTGTCTATTATTCTTTTATTTTATTTATAAGAATCATTTCAACCGACTCACAGTTTTTCTTATAATCTCATATTGTAATATTCAGAGTTATTATTTCAATAATTTGTTATTTTTACGTGAAGAAATAAAATTACTATGTTTTAATATTTGACACACTCGTCCTCATCACTAATCAGTGATCGTGTAAAATATTTATGTTGCGCTTCTACTGGAACACTAACTTTAACAAAGACTTAAATTTCGTAGCAAGATTTTCAACTTTATTGATGAAAATCGCAAAATTAAAATCACATTATTTTACTGTTATATCATGTTCAAGTTATTACACTAATTACGCAGGCTTTCTTAACCTTCAGACCAAAACGTGGCAGCGTCTCGTTACGTCGAGTCGAGCATTAAAGGTCACATCGCAGTTGACGACAGACTATTTCACTGTAAACAAATATATTATGAAAATATCACATCTTCTAAATTGCAGCGCAAAGGATTGCCCAACGGGTTGTCCTGCGTTTGAGCCCGCTAGGGTTTAAGCCCACCGCGCGGGCCCAAACGATTTACAATATAAAACTATTATATTTTGTCGCCGTTTGGGCCCGAAATAAAAAAATCTAGTCAACAATAAATTTTTATACAGTCGAGTGAAAACATGTTCTTTGAATTGAAATAAAACCGTGAAATAATAATAGTTAGACATATGTACATATATTCACGCCAAATGCCGCATGTGGTAGACAGACAAAATAGAGTGCCATATGGTGATGATTCGGTTAGAATGACCTTGTTTCCTATGTTAAAACATTAGTATATTTAATTTTCAAATCAAGTCATGTATGATGATACGTAGATCAATAAATAGTTTTGAGCTTAATTCATACTATCCATACCAATATTATAAATGCAAAAGTAACTCTATCTATATGTCTGCCTGTATGTCTTCTCTACACGCCTAAACCACTGAACTGATTTGGATGAAATTTGGTAGAAAAATTGTTTGAAATCCAAGAAAGGAAATAAGAGAGTCTTTATCCCCGAAAATCGCGCGGGAACGAAAAGTGTGCGGTTAAACCCTCGAGACTTTTATTTCAGAATTTTTTCTACGCAGACGAAGTCACGTGCGCAGCTAGTTATTAATATAAATGTATGTTTAATATGTATTACACCCTAGCGGACCCAAACGCCGGAGTACTCAGCTCTACAATAGATTACCAATAAAGTCTACTACTATTATTAAAAATCTATACACATAAACGATGGTCTGTGGTCACACGCGTGAACTCTTGTCTTCCCATAATCATTGTTAAAATAGATACAAATTAATAATTAGTTTTTACCCAAACTAGCTGTCAAATATAATTGGCACGTGTACCAGGATGACATAATGTATATTTATCTATTTTTAGACTTAGGGTCATAACACACATATCAACTCGGAAAGGGATTGACACTATAAACTGTAACGCACACTAATCGGAATCGTCATGTTATCGCGTCGCCTCGGGACAAGCTCAAAAACTCCAGTACGACGCGGCGCGGCGTGCTATCCCGCGCTTACGGCTCATTGTCCTCACTCAATACATCTCCGGTCTCTCCGTGTTCGAGCAAATAGCACACTACTGTTGCAAAAGTTTTTTTATATATATAATATCATAACAAAGCAGATGGCTCTCCTGATAAAAGGAGCCAACCATCGCCTATAGACACCCAAGAATTTAATGGTGCCTTGCTAACCTTGTCGAGAAGTTTTAACGTCACGTGCATTAGTCTACTGGCTATCTTACCCTCCAAACCGGAACACGACAGTGACAAACACTGACGCTATTATGGCAAGAATAGGTAAGGCGGTGGTACTAGACACAAGAGACAATGTCTATCCAAATTTAACACATAGACTCTATCCCACGTATATGCAGTTGATAGGAAAAGAACCGCTGATCATAAATTTGGGTACTTACGAGTATGTAATAATATAGTTGACTAACGTCCATATTACAAGCAATTTTTTTTTACATAAGTGTTAAATCAATTCGAGTAATTTATGAAACAATAATTATAAATATCGATATAAATAAAAATCATCTGCCACAAATGTTTGTCCGCCCATCACTTACGGTTGGCTGCATCTATTTGGCTAAATATTTTATGTTGCTTACGGCAAATAAGCACGATTTTTTAAAGATCGTGCACACTGGGGCTTAGCGGGCCAGGGCAGGCCGCATCGTAAAATCCTGGCACTGCACATTAAGACTGGCCTCAGCATGATATTTGTTTTCAAATATTATATTATATCCTTTGTAAATCATTATAATGTGGTTCTTGCAAATTATATCGCTCTTTGTAAAATCTTAAACTAAAATTATTAATCGTGCTTCATCCATAATTAAGTGTTTTTATGAATGGATAAAAACACGGAGAAACTCGTGTGCACAATTTCCCCCGCTATAGTATACTTACACTGGCGACGCGGCGCAACGACAGTCTTTCTAAAATATTTATACAATCCATACTAATATTATAAATGCGAAAGTAACTCTGTCTGTCTGTCTGTCTGTCTGTCTGTCTGTCTGTCTGTTACGCTTTCACGGCTAAACCGCTGAACCGATTTGGATAAAATTTGGTACAAATATAGTTTGAGACCCAAGAAAGGACATAGGATAGTTCTTATCCCGGAAATCCCACAGGAACGGAAACTATGCGGGTTTTTATTTTAGAAATTTTTCCACGCGAACGAAGTCGCGGGCACAGCTAGTAACCTATAGTTGTTTAATGGACTATGGTCATTTTTACGAACTCAAAGGTTTTTCTTTTATAGACTTTAAGTACATCTTAAAAATTCTAAATATTTTTCTTCTTAAAGAAGATCTCACTTATCTAATTGTTATTATTAAAAATACGAAGCAAAATATTCTACAATAGTCATCCTAATCAAGTTGTAATAAAATTATTGGCCACACACGGGGCAGTTAAGGCAACGCCCCAGCTACGATGAGTTTACTTGCCAGTGACGTAACCCCTTCAATCTCGACATCGGTGACTTGACTGAAATAAAAAAAAACGAAAAAACTTTTAGATAAAAATAAAAGTACATTCTAAATAAGTTATGTGTACTTTATCATATTAAGTAAAATATTAAATTTTTAAAGTAAAACTTCTTTAGGGGCGACTTGAAAGAAATTCAGATTTTTCTCGGACGGAAATAACGTTTGACGCAGTTTTGCAGAGGACGCAGAAATTTAACTGCAAGTTGTAATCTTATAAATTACAAAAAAAAATCTTGACTTACACTTACAATTGATTAAGTAATTTACAGTTGATATAATAATGATTGAAAATTATTTAAGAAGTTATTGCAGTAATAACGAACTTTACTAAAAATAAATGTTTATTTCAATCGCACGTAAAAATTATACACCTTCACTTTCTTTTTATTTGAATATTTATTTTATATTTAACTAGCTGTTACCTACGACTTTGTTTGCGTGACCCAAAATCATTTGTCCCCTTTTCTCATTCGGTTTAAAAAGAAAACTATGATAATCCTGGTTACTGAAAAGTGAAAAACGATAATTTTAAAATCAGTCCAGTGGTTTTGTAACTTGTTTACTTTAAACAAGTTTACAAATATACAACCAATTAAATATCGTAATATTAAAAAGATCAAAATCGTGTTTTAAAAATACAGATTAGACTCACTTTCAAATAATCTGGATTTACTGAATGCGGTGAATGAATGATGAAGAGATGAGAATAAGTTCATGAGAGGCTTATGGCCACTGGGCCTACTGTTTAGCTATGATATTGTAAAATGTTAATATTAGTATTAAAATATTTAAATACTGCGTTTAGTTTTTGCTTGTACTCTACCAAACAGGTCTGAGCCAGACAATATGCTATATTTTGTGATAGTTTATAATCAGCACTGCAAGATCGACAATAATATCCTATGGATCAAAAGAAATTTTTTATGTACCAAAAAATTATATTTTAACGGTAATACTCGTATTTCATGGTCCAATATCACGCAACCCAAGTCGTTGCTGAGCCAAATGTAGTGACCGCCATATTACGATTATGCTAAAAAATGATATTACCAATTACCTTAATGTCTTACCTTGGGTTTGTAAACTACATTTTTGTTAAGACATTTGTCCTAAGACGTCAAAAAATCTCCATACCTGCGTATTATTACCTGCGAGTTATGAATGAGAAGGAAGCAAAGCTGGCTAGATAGATGTATGGTATTCGCTCCTAGATTTCTAACCACGCATGAAAATATAGCATGAAAATATAATACATGTAATGTTAAGAGGCTGCTTTACCCTCATAACTGGATCACAACAGTGGCAAATACAGAGGCTGTTGTGGCAGGAACAGGGAGAGCGGTGTACCAAACTCGGTCAAGACCTGGCTGAACTCTACCACCTAGTGGCCACGAATTATGATACATTTGGTCCATCGTTCGCCATTGGCGAAATACTTGGAAAATAGTCTATTCTTCGAAAGGGGCCCGGAACAATACGGCAAAATTATAACTATGTTTTTTTCTAATTTCTTGCGAGAAATCATGACATGACCGATTGCCTGGTAGATATCACTAAAGTCATACGACTGCAATGGAACAAAAAAGTACCCCCAGTTTCTCTGCCTTAAAAGAGAGGTAAACTTCATTAACTTTTTTATTTCTCCTAATATATTACTGAATCGTTTTAACTGGTAACAGACTAAGCAAGTTCAACTTTTTTCTAGACACCCTGAGTTCTCAGCTTAGTGATATGTAGTGATATATAACAATCAAGCAGATGGCTCATCCGATGGAGAAAGACAACCCTCGCCTATGATATATACTATATCGACACCAAAGATGTTAATAGTGCGTTGCTATCATTATGGCGGAATGGTAATACCCAAGGAACTTATATACGATAACTGGAATTACTACGAAGCAATATTTGAAAAATAAAAATGTACTTTATTTCGATCCTAATAAAGTTGACATTATAATAAAGTTGACAGCAAGACAACGAGATGAGTGGATGTTGTCCCTTTCTTGCAATTGCCAGTGTAAATAAAACTTTCGGATGGTAGATTTTTATATATTCGTTAATCGTTATAACCCTTTTATTCATACACGTCGATAGATACATTAGCATAAAATGTATTGTAATTAACATAGTGAGTTCTAAAATGTGTTTATTTTAATTATTACGTAATTACTTATGCAATGCAAAAACTGTTTCTCAAATAAGTAGAATTACTTAGTATTAATTTGCAAACTACGCATGGCCACACTTATATATGGCGATTGGCGCTTTATTTAGTAGAAAGAGACACACTCCACTCATGTCGTGGTACTCTTCGGAACGATTTTGAAGCGCGTGTAATCATTCCGGGTAGAATGTAACTTCCTTGGTAATACCACATGCACAAGTATACCAACCAACTTACCGCAAAACTAGAACATGACTGTGACACTCAGTGATGTTATAGCGAAGAAATAGGTAAGGCGGTGGTACCGAACCTGGGTGAGACATTGCGGAACTCCATGCTATTATATTATCTGATTTACAGGAATTTTTGACTTAACGTTAATACTTCTTAATTGACACATATACCTACAAATTAAAAGAAAAACCCCAGTAATATCTTAATAACACCTGTCGCGTAACTCCAGACTCTAGAGCATTAAACTTGGCAATCCAATCCCGTTAATATGCTGCGGGGAATGAGAAAAATAGCGGCGTGCCATTACTCGTTTTATATCGACATCGATAAACGGATAACTCCACTCAGATTCAGTAGTATCTAGAGAGGCGAGCTACAATAAAATGTACCGAGCTAGCTACAAGCCTGAGCAGTTACTCTGGACACCCTACTCATACCTCGCGCCACCCTTTCGACATATGCGCAGTTTCTCCCTCCACACGGATAGCACACAAACAAAGTCTAACCCACACGTAATACCGATAGTAATAAACGTATGCATCTGTCAATCTGTGGATAGATGCAGTGTTAATAACATCCGTGTGGCCAATTTGATTATTAATTGATTTGAAAATATGTTTTATTCGAACTAGCTCGCCGACCCGGTTTCGCACGACTCTACTAATGTAGATAACTTAAACGCTGTTAAACTGCAACAACGGCATTCAAGATCTAATCCAGGGTTCCAACGATATAAGAAATCTCTTATATCGTTGGAACCCTGGATTAGATCTTCACGAGATTTATAGGTACAAAATAGTAAAAGCTATGCTATAGATGTCACGCGTAGTGATTTTGCCGAATACCGAATATTCGGCCTAGTCCTTGACCAAAGCGCCTTTGAAAAAAGCTATCTCGGTGTTGCTACGAGCTACTTTGAAGAATACACAAACTGCCGTTTTGCCAAGCAGGTCGTAAGAGGCAGGCGTACGATGGCCATCGTGACTCCTGGGTATTTGGTACTACCGCCTTACCTATTCCTGCCGCAATAGCGTCAATGCTTGTCGTTGTCGTGTTTCGGTTTGGAGGGTAAGGTAGCAGGTAGACTTATGCATGTGGAACTGCAATCCCGCCACACGGGCTGCTTTGAAGAGTAGACCAATTGTCACTCTGCCAAGATAGGCTACACGTGTCACTAACATCGTGACTACTAGGTGGTAGAGTTCCGCAACGTCTCGCCCAGGTAGTTGGTACAACCACCTTACATATTCCTGCCGCCAGAGCGTTAATGCTTGCCATTGTCGTGTTCCGGTTTGGAGGGTAAGGCAGCTAGTAGACTTATGCATGTGGCGCTGCAATCCCGCCACACGGAAAGCAACGCACCATAAACATCTTTGGTATCTATAGGCAATGACTTCTCTTTCCATCAGGAGAGTCATCTGCTTGTTTGCTATCTGGTTACAAAAAATATATTCGGCGCCGATTTGATTAGTCAACATCGATCTACACGTGATGGTAGATCAATGCTAGTCACTTAGTGGTTACATATTTCGCAGCTGACAGAGATCTGTCTCATTGCAGATCGATGTGCAGAGGGATATATTTTTTTCATTAGCAAGTTGATTGTCTCAAGACACGCCAGCAATGGAAGAAATGCTAATGCTAATGCTAAAAAACTAAATGCTAAATGTTGTTTTCATTCATAACCGCCCCGTTGGTCGAGTGGTTAGCGACCCTGACTACGCAATCGACGGGGCTCGGATTCAATCCCCGACGGGGACAAGCATTTGTGTGATGAACATAAATGTTTGTATTTCCGGGTTTGGGTGTTTATTATGTTTGTAAAAGTATTAATATATATAAATACTTTTACGTTTTTACTTTTACGTTATTGTTATAGAAATACTTTGTATTTCTATGTATTAGTATTGTTGACTAACACCCATAACACAAGCAAATAATTTGCTTACTTTGGGGTTAGATCAGTAAATGTAAATTGTCCCCTGAATATTTATTTATTTATTATTTTACATAAGCTTCAACAAGTATCGCTTAACATGAGCGATAAACGAAACCGCCGGTTTTACGAAGTTTCGAGGCATTTGTAAATGTAACTTCAAGCAAAATTAAATTATAAATTAATAAATATCACCGGGCAAATAATATATATTTTTTAAACTCAAGTGAGCAGTTTTTAGGACTAGTTTATATTAATTAATACTTGAAGTGAAACCTTTGTAACTTTTTAATGTACAAATCCCAGGGCGTGCTATAAGATTTATAGCGTGATTTTTCTAAGTGAAACAAAGAAATAAAAAGAATCATCTCCCCACCGGAGGGGTAAAGATTTTATTATTGAATAGCAAATAAGAATGTTCAGCGGACACAGATGCTACTACATTGCTACCCATATACTATATTACATCCATAGCTTCACCGTCTACCTTACAGTCTAAACCGGAAGACGACAATGACAAGCCCCCTAATTCACCTAACAAAATGTTCATGTCGAAGCACTTAGGGCTCTTATAAACATAAACGAGATACAACAACGCGTCTTGCTAAGATGTGACATAATATGCCAAACAATGTGTAAGGGTCCTAAGAGCTTCGACTCGATTGACGCTTTGTTACGTGAATCAGGCCCAAGTACTGAGTGCTGAGTGTGAATTTTTCTTGTACAGCGCCACCTAGTAATCACATACAAATTCCTAGTAAACTCGAAACGCGCTCACAATCGAATGCGAAAAGAAAAACTCACACTTAGCACTCTGATTCTATCGGCGGAAGAATATAGGCGTTATTATTAAACTCAGTGAGACGTTGTGGAACACTATTTTTTTTTATTTCATAAGATAGCAAACAAGCAGATGGCTCTCTTGATGGAAAGAGAAACCATCGCCTATAGACACCAAAGATGTTAATGCTATCCATGTGTCGGAATGGCAATGCCACATGCATAACTCTCCCAGCTAAATAATCCTCCAAACCGACACACGACAATGACAAGCATTATCGCTATTTCAGTAGGAATAGGCATGGGCGTATCGAGAAAGGGGGGGGGGGGGCAGGGAGGGTCAGCTGCTGATGCCTGACTGTCACATAATCAACATAATATGGTACACTACTGTCGTAATTACTACACTGTGTAATAATGACGATGGTAGTGACTCATATGGTTAATCGCTGGTCTTTGACGAATTACCTGGTAGAAGAACTGATGGTGTATTCAGTAAAAAAAGCCAGCAAGTATATATTAAGTATTTTATCAGAAATCAAATTAGTAAAAACAAGCTTTATTTAAAATGTTTGTTACTAATAAGATTATAAATCCCATGTGCCCTTCAAGTCATAATACTTTGTAATCTCTCAAACCATATTTTCGTTCTAGCGGTAAATCACAAGACATACGAATCTCTTATACGAAAGTCTAGAATTATAAAAAGATACCGCCTACACTTGCGACGACCGATCACTTTACCACCTTTCGTGCAAAGGTCACGTCTGCTAGTTTGTGAGATATATTATTTTACATCACGAACCAAAATATTAAACATATACAGGAGTTACGCTCCCTAAGGAGGGCCGCTAGTATTAGTATGCTAGTTGTAATAGAACACTCCAAATGCTTGCGAAATCTTTAAATTTTTAAAAGCCGTTATTTGTTTTACTACCGAATATAATAAAATCTATATTTACTCGTATATAAAAAATGCGAACGTTTGGATGTATGGATAGATGGATGTTTATTACTCAATCACTCAAAAACGACTGAACCGATTTAGATGAAATTTGGCATACAAGTAGATAATGAATAATGAAAATATAGCACATATGCTACTTTTTATCCCGGAAAAATTAGTCGTTCCCGCGGAATTCATCAAATGAAATCAATATAAAATGTCGCCTGAAATTCAATTTCCCATCAGATGAAATTAAAGTAATTAATTAAATTTGAATTAGATTTCTGCAAATTAACGAATCTGTAAAATAAATTAACCGTATATTCCGTATGTCAGAGTTCATATATATTCTTTACAAACAACTTAGGAACAAACAACAAAAAATAATAATATCAATATTACATAATAATATAAGACTGAAAATTAGTTCACCATTTCTTATATCAAAGAAAAATAATTATTCTTTAGTAATAACTAAAAAAGAATTTAGGGAACTTACTTTCAAGAAAATTAAATAAAATACACGTATTCCTCAAAATTTGTTCATCACATTTTTCCGTATGTCAAACTATTACAATATGGTAATAATTATTCTTTACAAGAAGCAAGAGATTTTTTAAAAAAAAAATAATCCCACAAAATATTCATGTAAAATGTTGACACGACAAGACCATATGGCTCCCAATGTCAAAAAGTTATCAGATTTAATGTAAAACAAAGTTTCTAACTCTACATCTCTTTAATCTACGAGCCCTACCTTCAAAAATTCTATAGCTAGTCAAAATATGTGGCTACTTACGGTTTATACTTTTCTGCCATACAATAATTTTGAATGAACAAGCGCCATATTTTGACTAAGGTGTAGAGTTTGTGTAGTTAGGGCATGTGTGGCCGCGTTGCGATCCGGTAGTAGTTTTAAAAAATGTTGACGTGTCAAAATAACTTGTAAAAAGTTTTATTGAATAAAGTTCTTCTGATTTCTAATTTCTGTAAATTGAGGGCACGTAGGGTAAGAAGCTTGGTTCTACGTGAGATCTGAATAAAATAGAAGCAGTTATTGAAAAAAAGAAAGCATGGTTAGACAATATGTCATACAAATATCGGTTAGAAAAAAAAAAGAAAAAATAAATATATCGTTCATGTAAGAATGCCACTAAAACTAAGTGAAAAAGAAGCGAAAAGAATAAAAGTAGAAGTGCGGCTGCAAACAATTTTAAGTCAAACACCAAACTCTTTTGGATGGAAATAAAAGCAACTTCCACGTGTTCTAACTTCTAGGATGAGTAGTATTAAGGATAACGATGGTGCTATTCTGAAAGTCACAAGAAATGAGTTAGAACATCGAGTAAATATTATTTTTGGAAATGCGGCTTAGTGAAAGTAGCGGCGTGTGTCTAATACATTACTTTATACTCGTAAGAGATTGTATATTTTGAGGGAAAGCCGCTGAAATCGACATAATATTTGACAATATGACCATGGATGTTAGTTTTGCTGTCTCGGATTTTCTTTGATCAACTCAGAATCAAATGTGTTTGGAAATATTGTGGCAAAGAGAATTCAAGAGACGTCTAATGGAATGATGTGTGAGGTACAGTGAGATTTCAGGTATGGAAGAGGATGCACGAACGATATTTTCTAACTTCACAATATCATAGAAAGAATGAGGATGCTGACCAAAAGACAAGATTTTCTGAAGAAGGCGAAGTTTTCTAGTTTTGTAGATTTAGGGAAAATATTTAATAGAGTTGTTCGAAAGACACTTTGGATTACTTTAACAGATTTTGGGATAGATGGATGATTACGTACTATGCAGTCCGTATACTGGGACTGCAAAGCGTGTGTGCGAATATCTCTGTTTTGATATCAATTTTGGTTGTGTTTTTTCAGCTTGGCTATTTATCCTGTACTCCAAAATGAGGTCATTTAATGTATAATTATAGTTGGGTGATCTAATGTTGAAAGAACAGCATCATCTGCGCACATAGAATGCTTTGCTTTTGGGCTCAATTCTATCTTAACTAACGATCACGGATATGAAAGACGATTTTAAAAATTTGGCACTGATAATTTAGTACGAAGAAAATCAAGGTACTGACATATGAAAGGGGATTAACCAGAACAAATGTAAGAGTTGTTAATGCGGTTTTGGAACAAGTGGATGAATCGTAAGTCTTAATTACTAATATGCTGACCATGCTTCAGTTTGTCGAAAATGGCATCGACTTTATCTGTAACAAGTCAACTAGATTGAGTGTCGTCTTCGACATCAAAATTCCTGGACTGAAAATGCTTGACCCATTTTTGTACTAATTTTACTGACACTGTCTCATTAATCCATAAACACCACAAACATTTTTTGCAGCTTCTACTTGAAGGTGTAATGGCTTTTATCATATTTTTCTTTGTTGTCATAAATCTTCGAAATGTATCGAATTTCTTTGTTAGATTCAATCTTTTTGGCTTGGCAAAAAACCATAGAAAAATGGCGGGAAACAGTTTTAATGTTTATTTTTCTGTTTTCCAAATATCATATAGTTAATGGTATCAAAGTAACATTATTGAAAAACGGTAGAAACATTTAAACTAAAAAGATTTTACTGCATTTTTTTCTTAGAAAACACGAAAAACTTTTTCCATTAACCAATTTGTATGACTCCATTCGCTTCCGTTTCGCAGACGCGTGTTACGTTATTTTGTCTGAAGCCTAAAGGCCTGTATTCTAAAATAATTCATCCTCATCTTAAACTTTCTGCATATAGAATTAAATTATTATATAAGTAGTAAAATAGTCATTAACTTTTTTATATTATTCATACTAAAAAAACTGTGGAAGTTTATCTTAAAATAAAGAAGTTATTAATACATTAAAACCAGTTTTTGCCAAGATTTTATATCAAAACTTCATCTGTGATAATATTCAACAATCAACGGTAATTTTTTGAGCTTAAAACTATATCTCAGTTAAAAATTCGATCTCAGGTACAGCCACTATTTATATGGCTTCAACGTAATTCTTTTGATAACTCGTGTGCTTAAAAGCCATTCTGTCGAAAATAGTTGCAGTATTTTTCTATTCTATTAACTCAATATGAAAATCACGTCAAACAAATTAAATCATTACGCGTTGCGTGAGAATTCCTCATAATGAATATTTGGAACATCGTAAATCTTGAATACTCTTTGTTTATCACGGTTTTACAAATAACCTTAACACTTTTACTGCTGAGATTTAAAAAAAGTCTTTTATAAAACAAATTCTTATCAAAAAGAAATCACTTTTGTTATGGACTGATACACAAGTTGAAAATGGTAAAAAATAAAGATAATGTTCAAGTTGTTAAAGTTTTATAAGTCACGTATTTGATGTCTGTGTAAAAACAAAACTTAACTATCATTGTAACTACTAGATTATATAGATCTGTAAAACTATGTGGGACCACCGCTTTACTTTGTCCTGCTACAATGGCGTCAGTGCTTGTCACTGTCGTGTATCGGTTAAAAGCTATATGAAATGTTATATTCGATGCGGTAAATTAATGCGACTGGCAAAACAGAGCTGTCATATATATAGCAACGTTTGATGGTTTGATGTTTTGACCTTAATATCGTTGTTAATAAGTCACGCAAAAATTTCTAAACGGATTTAAGTAGTATGACCAAATGCTCCGTATTGTATGGTTTACCCGTTTTTAGGGCTACAAAAATTTTAAAACCCGTAATAGCAAAATAAAATACGGGGTAAATAAACTTAAAAATAAGTCATACGTATTTTTATGTTTACATAGAAGGATTTAATACATTCGCTTCACAAAATGAAAATCATTCAAAAACTATAAACATCTAATAAGAAATATACAATAAAAATATTTTATTGTATATTTCTTGTATAATAATCTATACTTTTACGGTAAATTATATACATCAGAATAATTTCGTCCTCAATCCAGCTCTAAGGATTCAAGAGCCACTTTAACGCGCCACTTCAAAGAAATTAGAAGTCAACCAAGACGAAACCGTGATGATTTTAAAGTAGCTTAAGAATGGAAAATCCCCCCGAGAAGATGGAATTGCGAAAAAGCTACTAAAAACACCTGGAAAACTTATACTATTACAGCTCCAACGAATATTTTATTCTGCCATGTCTGAAGTCCAGAAGCATGGAGTAAAAGTATTGTCATAATGTTCCTCAAAAAGGGTGACAAATCCTTTTTGAAACACTATGAATTATTTCCCTTTTCAGTCATGTCTATAAACTTTTTTCCAGGGTCATCACGAATCGTCCTCGCGGTAACTTAACGAGTGTTAGCCCCCGGAACAGGCCGGGTTTCGAATAAGATATGGAGCCAAGGCCACATTTACATAGCGCGGCAGATTATACAGAAAACCGAGAAGTATTATCCCCTGTGCTTAGCATGTGTGGGCTATGAGGAGGCCTTTGATTCTATTGAAACCTGGTTTGTTTTGGAGTTTTTACAACTGTACCAAATTAATTGGCGATACATTCAAGTGCTGAAAGGTCTATATGACACCGTTTTATGGCCTTAAAAGTACAGAATAAGCAGACGGAACCTACCTCCTCGTGTATCGAGGAGTAAGACAAGGAGACTTCATTTCTCCCAAATTGTTTATAATGCTTTAGATGATATGTTCAAGTCGCTGCACTGAGAAGGGCGGGCATTAATATAAACATTGAGTATCTTTAACATTTGAGATTTGCAAACGCTGGCATTGTGATTGCAGAAACCATGTTTTACTTGCAATATATGCCGACTAGTCTGACTGATTCTTCCGCTCGAATTATTCTTCGTATAAACTTGAGTAAAACGAAAAATTATGTTCAATGAACGCGCTTGCCCAGAACCGATAATTTTAACGTAGTATTTTTTTACTGTCGATAGGGAAGCGCTTGTCCACGATCTCGCCTGATGGTAAGCTAAGTTCCTCTCAAACCTGTTCAGCATAATGTCTACCTTGGAAAAAACATTTTAATTGAGGCGGAGACTTTACTAGGTGGTAGAGTTCTCTATTATCTTGCCCGGGTCTGGTGCCACCGCCTTACCTATTTTTTCTTCAACGAATGCGGATTACCTGCCTACGGAGTCGAGAAATGGTCAATGACAGTGTGTTTGGTCCACCAATCGAATATTACTTAGCGAAATATAAGGGCTATGTTCGGATTTTTCTTATGCTGGGGCCGCACTTGCGTCTATCGTCACAAAACTTCGTGCAATGACGCGATAAATGCTTATATGACTAGCTATTGTCGGCTATTTTCGCATACATTCTGGATTGCGCGTGCCTTAGCGCGCATATAACTTCGAGACGACAGACGCAAGTGCAGCCTCAGTATTAAGAATCAAATCCCTAAAAGTGGTGAACTGACAGAGACCTACAGTTATTGACATTTCTCAAAGAATCAGTAAATTGAAGTGGCATTGAGCTGGTCACATGTGTCAGAGAACTGATAACCCTTGGAATAGTCGTATTCTGCAGCAGTCGTGTTCTGCAGTAGAGATCACACTTTGGCAAGCATAGTGTAGGACGTCTTCCAGCTGGGTAGTGACTGCACACGCGTAGTGGCTGGCGGTGAATGGAGACTAAGAGCTGAAATTCGAGCTTAGTGGCATGATATGCTATTAAGCTCGAATTACTAAGCTCGTAGAAATTCCTGTGTCCAACAGTGGACGAAAATAGTTTGATGGTGATGATGATGATAGTAGCGCACCTTTGTAAAAGCTTTACGTACATATCTACTTATGATTGTTCAAGTAGTCAAACAAAAATGTGTAAACGGTTGACCCTGCAGGCCATCGCTGGAACTTCCCGCTAAGTTAAAGTTCAAAGTTCAAAATTCAAAATTTCAAGCTCAAAGGAATAAAAACTATAAGCATCGGTTTTTTCAGTGCAAACATCTAGTTACTTAAAAATGACAGTATATTGATTTTTGAAAAGCTGTGTATTTTGGAAAAGATGATCGATTTTGTTCTTCCGTATGGCATTCAAATCAATTTTTGAAATCTAAAATATTACTTTAGTTAAATAATGGATAGGTTTAGTAGGTGGTAGAGTTCTGCATTGTCTTGCCCGGGTCTGGTACCACCGCCTTACCTATTCCTGCCGCAACAACGTCAGTACTAGTCACTGTCGTGTTCCGGTTTGGAGAGTAAGGTAGCCGGTAAACTTATGCATGTGTCATTAGACCTCGCCACAAGATAGCAACGCACCATTAACACCTTTGGTATCTATAGGCGATGGTTGGCTCTTTCCTTCAGGATACTGATCTGTTTGTTTGCTATCTTATGATATAAAGAAAAGGTTGAAAAATTTCGAAGCAAAGTCAAAAAATATTTTTTTCAAATATTTTCATCATATCAAAGTCCCAAACAAATTGACCGATTTTGATCCAATTAACAGTTATCAAAGCAGTTTTTAAAGGAGACATACTGATTAGATATTTTAATCAAACGTCACCGTTTGATTAAAATATCTAAGTAACTTTTAGGTTAATTTACATTAACCTGAAAGTTATTTCAAAAATATTATATAAGTTTGCTAAAAACAACGTAATTCTAATATTTGAAAAGCTGTAACTTTTAAAAATTAAATTCGATTGTTATTTTCGAAACGGCTTTCGGCGTAGTTTCTTTAGTATTAAAATTTCGTAGAACACCAAAGAATTATTGGTTCAAAAAAGGTGAAAAAAAAAACAAAAAATTTTTCGTCAACGATAACTCCCAAACGGATAAACCAATTTTAATGCAATTTATGCATTAGCCGTAGTTTCTTAAGGATTAGTTAGTTATTAGTAGAGTTGATTAGTTTTTTTTTACTCAATCGGTACATTAATCTGGAAGTTATATAAAAAAATACTGTTTCGCCAAAACTTTTTTTGGTTTTTTGTAAATTTCTCAAAATTTACTTAGCCGATTTGGTTCAAATTTTCAGGAAGTCTAAGTTGAGTAGAATCCAATCAAATGCCATCAACCGCGTTTCGATCGGTCCAGCGGTTCAAAAGTTATGAGATGTTTACATGCACACATATACACACACGCACACACACACACACACACAAGAGACACACACACACACACAGAGACACACACGCACACACACACATACACATACAAACACACACACACACACATACACACACACACACATACACACCCACAGACTACATACTGACGTCATCGTGAAAATAGTCGGAAAAGGTTACTAGGACCCCAAAACGTGGAGATCTGGTGAAAACTCGATTTTCAAAAATCGGGGCAAAATCAGTAACTTCCTTATCTACATACGTAGTAGGAAGTTAAAAATCGACTGATGAATCGACAGCGCAATTTCAGTAATAGACACGCTTTGGGTACGAATTGATATATAGTAATAATAATTTGGGCCATTTGCAAGTTATTTGAAACCGTGGGTTGTATAGGGTTATACGCGTACAAGTTGTGTGAGCAGTTGGCAGTTGGCCCGCAACTGCTCATACAACTAATGTGGTGCTTTTTATATACCAAGAACGGATTGATTGACAGACGACAGACGGACTTCTCGCGGGTCCCGAGGGATTTTAGAAATGAAAAGAAAAATGTTACTTGTAAAACGTAATTTGTATAATTGCGGTTTTTAGTGTCTAAGTAATATGCACACCCCGTGTCCGCTCCTGTAAAATAAGAGAAAAGTGCAAATTAAACTTTCGTGGAAGGGGTTCCGTGTGTGATTTTCTAGATTCGTTATTTTAAATACCCTATTCTTACTACTTCTTGTAGGTTTTCCTTAAAATCTATATGTAAAAAAATTTTAATACATATTTTCTTTTAATTTTAGGCCTAGTAGTTTCAAAGATAAAGGAGTATAAAATGGTTAATATTTGTCTAAATGATATTTAAAAATAATAAAAAAAATATATAAAATAAAGCTTTTCATTTGATATGCCACAAGATTTACTGTGCAATTTTTTAATTTTATAATTTATCCCATAAGTATACCTATAACGTACATATAACATAATGTAAATAAATTAATTTTATACATAAGGGCTATTCCTTATGTATAAAATTCATTTATTTACGTTACACGTTCATGTGTTGTTACATATTTGTACCAAATTTCCATATAAATAGTTCAGCAATTTTGAAGTAAGTTGGCTGTGACAGAGGGACGAACAGACAGGCAGACTGACACACGACTGATCCTATAAGGGTTAAAAAAAATTCCTGAACATAACCTTAAAAACTATTAGTTAATAAAAAATACGCTGTTTAAAAGCTTGTGATATTTAATTAAGGTTCCAAACGTAGGTTTTATAGTTATACGTAGAACAACCGCCTACATGTTTGATGTGGGCGCTTCTTCATAATCTAAACATAAATTTGTTTACAAGATTTTCGCAATTATCAGGCATAAAACAATTTAGCTACATTTGTAGCTAAGTGTAAAAACAATTGTCTGTACATTAAAAAGTATACATTAAAAATGAGAGAGGATAACAGGAAAAAGGAACATATAAAATCATTTATTTATTGTTTGATACTCTAACTTTTCTTTGCACATATCTTTGAAATTATTGAACAAATTTTTGACTTTGAATGCAAAGTAAAAAAATTTACTTTAGTTAGTTAAAAATTTCTAATTTCTGCACAAATACACTGCATAATCTACTCATGAATGCACAACTAGATTATGCAGTGTATTTATGCAGGATTTATTTCATTTGTTTTATTATAAGTAACTTTTCACTATTGAATGTGAATTCTACGCAATACAATCGTGCGACAATTTATAACAACATATTTTAATACGATACTTATCGTCGGCACTAGAGAAAACTCAATTTCTATTGTTGTAATTATTGTTTACTGTATAAAAATATGCAGTTTCTATGTGTGTTTTAGCCACCACCCATTATCACTGCCGCGCCGCTCTTGCCGCTCTCGCCGCCGCGCCGCATATCACTAACATCCAGTGTGATGGAAATTTTTCAGAAGTAGCGGAGTTTGGAAGAGGTGGGTTAAAAACCTGTGTTTTAAACAAGCACGTGAAACTGTTAATCCGTTTATCGCAACAACCGCCTTCCATTCCTGTCTCTGGAACTTTTCTCTGTCTGAAAGATCTGATTGTCGAGGGAATATAACACACGTGGAATCATGGGCGTACCGAGGGGGGGGGGGGGAGGGAGGGGCAGCTGCCCCCCCTCTGGAATTTGTTTACCTTTCTACTACTAACTATCTATTGTTGTGGATAAAAATATAATAAGATAAAATAAGGTCTTAAAATGTTACGGTTCCCCCCCTCCCCTGACTCAGAACCTGGGTACGCCCATGCGTGGGGTAAATTATTTTAAACTAATCTTTCAAAAAATATTTTTATGAAAAAAAATCATACTAAACGCGCATACAATTGTTAGTTTTTTCTTCGATTTCTCTGACTTTTAGGAGAACAAACGGGTAGGTGGCTCTTCTGATAGAATACCAATAGATAACCATCGCCTATACATCCAAAAAATGATAATGGTCCGTTTGAAACAATGCGGCAGAGATATAATATCACACAACCAAATTTAGCTAAACTACCTCACCTTTATAAACAGAAACGGAACACGTAACACTGACGCTGCTGCGCCAGAAAAGGGAAGAAGACCTGGCAAAAAGGTTTAGAACTAAACACTTTAGTAATTACGAAATGTGATTTATAACTTGCAATCGTTCACCGTTTTAAGAACTGCCGGGTAGAAAGGCAGATCGTTTATACTTTCAGAGGGGTTCGGACCCACACAGGGAAACATCGTCTTATCCTAGCTTTGAGTAAACGAGATCACCTTATTCTCAAAAAAAATATTCTATAAAATATAAAATCTTTTTATGTAATATCTTCAAAATATATTTACTGAAAAGAAGTTCAAGTATCCTTGAAAAGAAGCTGTCTTCGAAGGGGCCGGCAAAGACATTGGGGTTCGGGAAAATATCCTAAATGTCTCGATCAAAAATTGTAACTAGATTACGTTTCGACAAGCAAAACTAAGTCGAACATAAAATATGTGGACTTATTTAACTACTTTACATTATGTAAAAAATTTAAACCGAATTCAAACATCAACTGTGCTCATATTATCTCAAAAACTACTGAACCGATTTTGATGAAACTTGTATAATTGCTCCCTAAGTTGGAATATACCTGATATAAATCAAAGAATTATCCCGATATGTTTTTTAGCTCCCGAGACACTTGAACAAACAAACATGCAAACACACAAACATACATAGACAAGCAAATTAGTACACGCATTTGGACGCAAAAATAGAACATCATACTTTTTTTATATTATAAGATAGCAAACAAGCAGATGGGTCTCCTGATGGAAAGAGTCAACTATCGCCTATAGACACCCAAGGTGCTAATGAGGCGTTGCTATCTTGTGGCGAGGTCTAATGCCACATGCATAAGTTTACCAGCAAACAAGCAGATGGGTCTCCTGATGGAAAGAGTCAACTATCGCCTATAGACACCCAAGGTGCTAATGAGGCGTTGCTATCTTGTGGCGAGGTCTAATGCCACATGCATAAGTTTACCAGCTACCATACCCTCCAATCCGGAACACGACAGTGACAAACACTGACACTATTGCAGCAGGAATAGGTAAGGCGGCCGGGCCACCCCGGGCCTACTAGACCCGGGCTAGACAATGCAGAACTCTACCACCTAGTAGCCACGATGGTAGTGACTCGTATAGCCAATGATCGCCTTTTACGACCTGCCTGGCAGAACGGCAGTTGGCCTATTCTACACAGTAGCCCGGGACCAACACGGGGAAAACTTATCTAATTCTAACAATATTACATACATACGTATCAAACTGATAACCTCCGTTTTTTCATCGACTGAAGATCCTATACAGATTGCCTAATCTCGCCGTCTTATACTTTACTAGCTGTAGCCCGCGACTTCATATGCATGTTGTTAGTGACTTTCATATCAGAATTTTAGTTTATGTCTGTCTGTTATTATAAAGGGCTTCTAAAGATTTTCTAAAGGGTCCTAATAAAAGTGGCAGTTTTGACTTTGCTGCAACGAAATGCTGGCATAGTCTTCCGCCGCCTACATACATATGAAAAAATGAGGTTATTAGTTTGACATGTATCTGTGTAGTATGATTGTTGGAATTAGGTAATATTTGAATACGATCTATTTAAGGGTCCAAATGCGATTTTTGTGGGTTTGGTTTGTCTTTGTCCAGAATAGGCTATATATATATATATATATATATATATATATATATATATATATATATATATATATATATATATATATATATATATATATATATATATATATATATATATATATATATATATATATATATATATATATATATATATATATATATATATATAATGAAGAAGTAAGGCCGCAACACTCATAGTTAATCAACTTATATATAGAACTTCTGCAAATAATACTTGTGGCAACGACGCAGACTCGTGATGAAATAAAAAAATATATTATCGTAAAGGGACGATCACTTAAGGTTTCACACACGGCTAAGAAGCCATGCGTGATACCTAAGATACTATAATATTTTATATTAGGACATCTTAACGTCATTGATATAAAAACCCAAGATGCACAATCCCGAACAAAACTGACACTTAAAACTGTCCCTAATTTTACATAAGTGGTTATAGATGTGGCAAAAAATATGTTTTTCCATATCCAACTTTATGCTCAAGTTTTATAGCGGTTTTTACAAAGCAATGTACCAAAAATAATGAAATTGACAGTGTCGCGATCGACGCGATTCTATTTGAAATGAGCGCATAATTTGAAATTGTACGGTCATTTTTAGAGGACGGTTTTGAGACAGTAAATGTGCATCTTGGGTTTTTTATATCAATGCATCTTTAGATAAAATATTATAGTATCTTAGCCGTGTGTGATGAGCTTAACAGTGACATCTCTCGAATTCATTTTAAATTAAATAGGCTCTTGAACGTTTTTAAATATATACCTACCTATATATTTTATTATTGTCTATTAGTATACGACGTTTTCATGTAGTAAAGAGTAACATTTAGATGAAATCCGTTTCTGTTAATTGAATCTCAAACTAAATTTTGCATTTCGCCGTGTTAGTTCCAGCCTCCTTTGAAGAATGGGCCAAATGCTGTGCAGCCAGGCAGGTCGTAAAAGGCGACCGATTGGCTATCGAGTCACTACCATCGTGGCTACTAGGTGGTAGAGTTCTGCATTGTCTCGCCCGGGTCTGGTACCACCGCCTTACCTATTCCTGCCGCAATAGCGTCAGTGCTTGTCGCTGTCGTGTTCCGGTTTGGAGGGTAAGGTAGCCGGTAAACTTATGCATGTGGCATTAGACCTCGCCACAAGATAGCAACGCACCATTAACATCTTTGGTGTCTATAGGCGATGGTTGACTCTTTCCATCAGGAGACCTATCTGCTTGTTTGCTATCTTATGATATAAAAAAAACCTAGTAAAATATTTAAAAAAACTGATCTACGAAAATGTGAAATATTTAAAAAACTAATCAAAGATGTGACTCACTAAAGGGTTCCGTGTATATTATTATGGCTCTGGTAATAAGTAATTATTATGTCAATGAAATTTTTGTTTGAACTTGCTGAATCAGTAACTGTATTTTCCTGTGGACATGAAAGATTTTCCTGTAGTAAAAGGTATCCTAAATGTTGACCCGGGTAATAAGCTATTATTACACAAAATTTAGTAAAAATCCGTTCAGTAGTTTTTGTGTGAAAAGCGAACAGACAGACAAACAGACAAAAAATTCAATTTCTATTGTTTTGGGTTTAATGTCCTACACACAATACAAAGCAATATTTTTTTAAAGAAATATTTCATGTACAGATTTGGTTTTGCTACTTTTTTATTATATGTATAGATATAGAATATATAATAGATATAGAATATAGAATTATATGTATAGATATAGATTTATGTGCCTTAAATATCTGTTTATCTGTTACTTGATTTGTGTAAGGCTAAAACTTAGACCCATAATTATAAATATGTGTGATTTATATTTACTCCCGCTGATTGACGTGTTACATTTAATAATATTTTTAATAAAACTATCTCAGATCATCAATGTTAAGTAAGGTGCTATTTATATTATGATTGAATTCCTTATGTACAAAAAAGCTGTTAACCCGACTGCCTGTCAGCCTATGTTCTATTTATATGTGAAACGAATATAAAGTCAATTCTAATTAATTCCCAGGATTGAATTCCCTAACCTCACAAATAGGTCTGGTTTTTAATTTTTCAAATTCTCAGTAAGTGACTCTCTGGCAGTGATGTTTTATTACGGCTATGTCTCTGAAAATTGTTTAGGACTATGTCTTTAAAAAAATGTTAGCTATAGGTCCAAATTATCAAAACTAAAGAGCCTTAATCCTCAAACTTAGCTAATATAATCGGTCAATCATCAATGGATTACTACCCATATCGTTAGCCGGCATAATGGCGAATTTCAATAAGCTGAGAACGTCTTTCCACCTTCAATTCACTTTGAACAACCTTCAGGTAACTGGCGTGATCATATTTATATGATCATATTTATATATTTTATACGACTGCTGGTTTAGACCAAAAATAGCGTATAATTTGAAATCAAAGTTAGAAAGTTGGTAATATGTTTTGAGCCCACAACTGGGCCGACTAATTTTGGCGCACCAACCTTAAGCTTGGGTGTTAGGTGTTAATGCTATAACAAAAAGTCTTCAGTATAAGTAAAGAAAAAATTAACACTAACTAGTTCGTAAGGTTTAAAACGCACATACCTTATCTTTTACATTTACATATCGAGGACTACCAAATAAATGATTGCTATGGAGCATGTTTGTATTGAAAATGCTTTCAATATTCCAAGGGCTCAGTTTCACTGCAATAATTTATTAAGTATATTACTCATTAATATTTTAAGCGATATTTAAATTAACCCTTTGTTCTCTATCTTAAAAGTGACATTAACAAGATTAATCCACATTTTTTCGTAATTTTTGAATAGACATTATCTTTCAAGTATTCTTAAAATAAATATATTTTAATTGTGAAACAGTACAAGACTTTCTTTTATAAAAAATTAATATTATCCAAAACTCGTTAGCATTGGCTCCTTATGTCTATTATATTCATCTCCTTCATAATAATGTAATATTTTTCGTGATCACAATTTATGTCCATGATAAAACGTATCCTACATAAATAAGAAGTACCCTACGTAAGTAAATAGTACCCCTACACAAGTAAGAAGTACCAAGTTCTGCGGAAGTTCCCTAGGGTAAATTTGTTATTATCGTGGTATTCTTATTAACATTAATTGTTGTTTTCTTTTTTAATATTGATGCTCAAGATTTCATGCTTCAAATTTTTTGTTAAAATTCTTGCCTTTAGGCTGATGCAAAAAAAAAAACTGTTTCAAAGTCAAAGTATTTTAGATGCCTATGAATAGCCGCTTACCATGTTTATATGGGCAGTGCTACGAAGTATGAAATTTTCAACCTAGTTTATTTGGTTAGGTTATCCATCTAAGTAGTTACGCGTTGGTTTTAGTTAGATCATAAGGTAGGCAGTAAAAGAGCAAATAAGCGGCAAGGGGAGTCAGATATAAGTTGCACCTGAACTTTAAATTTTTTGCTTGTTTTCTATCCTTAAACGACATTAAAAATCCTTCGCCATAAGCTCGAGGCGTCAATAAATCGGAGCACACACAGATGGGTGGTGGTTCTAATAAAGGCTGTCCCAATCTATAGGTAGCCGCATTGTCTACAGCGCCTCATCGGTCGAAAGTTTCCTTTCCGCAGTCAAACTTAGATCAAGCTAAGAATCTTGATATAATGCTAGAGATGATATTACTTTTATATACGAGTACATTGTAATTATTTTTAAACTAGTAACAATATTTTCGTTTAACATTCAGCCGATTCCTTTGTAGTAGGCAAAGTGACCTGGACGTCACGTGTTATTAATAAACGTTTCCTTAACAGATTCTCCAAGATTTACCATTTTTGAGAAGTAGGTGGCGAGTGGTGACCCACCAATTCTTTCTATAATTTAATGACTCCTGATTTTTATTTATCTTAATCAGGATCAACAGCATTATGTACTTTTCGGATGTAGAGGGATTTCAATAAACCACAACTAGCTTACACAGATATTACACAGATAAGCCTTTGTCGAAACCGAAAATTACACAAAAATTTAAAAGGCGATGCGTATGTTTTTGTAAAACTAATACTTGCTAGGTAGAGTTTTTGGCATTAAAATTTTTTATATAATGTTTTCAAAACTTTGAAACCGGTTCTCAATTATAAAATTTATGATTCAAACGTTAAAGATTTCATAATGTCTCTGGCTAAGAGTGATCGCTAAACAGATTAACTCCTTATCTTACAGAAATTCAAATTATTTCACAAAGAATCAGTCAATTGAAAGCCACTACAATATCATTTCTAATATTACTCAGGTACTACACTTCATATAATAATAAAGTACCTACGTTTCAAGCTTTACCCTTTGAATGCCATCACTCCACTACCTCTACATAAACATGATATCTAATACCTGTATGGCATAAACAATGCATATTAACAAAATTAAGAGCCATCCTAATTATACTTGCTCTATATGATTACATACTCAATCTCACTTGTAGAAGTTAAGGAAAGGTTAAGACACCCCCGCTTGAGCGGGCGGTCCCGGTCGCCCACCCCCAAACATTCCCGAATTTTCCCAAAGTATCGCTTAATGCAAGTTTATTATCTCCCATCGTTGAGCATTAATTAATTCTTTTCTGCCACAGAATATTCTTTAAAGAATTTCATCTGTTTTCTCTATTTAAAGCACTATACATACATTTTTCTTATCTAGACTTATATTTGACACATCTATTTTAAGTATCGTATCTGCATCGGTAATTGTTTCTTATTATACTTATATTAAATTTATAAAAATGATTATATTTTATTTAATAAGTGACATATTTAACTTTTCGTTTTTGACTGTAATCTGTAATAGAATTTCGAAGTCGCTTATGGCAATGTATGTTTTATTTATATGTAATTTTATGTAGTGATATAATTTTATCGCAATTCCCAATCATACTTATTACGTTAACGTATTTAACGTATTTATAACATTTTTAGGAAGAAGAATTTTATAGTGTTTTGTTTTTATTTTTATACAATATTCAAATTTTTGGACCATGATAATAGACACTACATAGAAAATTGTTCATATATTAAGGTATAACCACTTCCTAATATGTTAAGGGATTTTTAAACGCACATGATTATTCTGATGGAAAAATATAACCATAGCCTGCACAAACAACAAAAATAAATAAATAAGTAGGTAATTATTCAAGTAAGCAAATTATTTGCTTGTGATATGAGTGTTAGTTTAGAGCACTAATACATGATAATATATATTAAATACTAAAATATATTTTAAATACCAGAAATATAAACATTTATACTCGTCACCCAAACGCTTATCTCCGTTGGGAATCGAACTAAAGCCCCGTCGATTGCGAGTCAGAATCGCTAGCCATTCGACTAACGGAGCGATCTAATGGTAATGGTGTATTGCTATCTTTATGGTGGAATGAATAACATGCATAACTAGTATTGTATTCTACAATAAAAAAAGCATATCTGTAAAACATTTTATTTATTGATGACTAAACAGATGGCTCGCCTGATGTAGATAACCACTGCGACAAATACGGATAAGAAGTGGTACCAACACGGATAAGACATCGCAAAACTCTACCACCTAGTAGTAATCACGATGGGAGTGATATGTTAGACCAATCGTTAGCATTGCTCGAAATATTTTTTTATTTTTATTTTATATAATAAGATAGCAAGTAAGCAAATAGCTCTCCTGATGAAAGAAAAACCATTGCCTATAGTCCCTAAAGATGTTAATGGTGCGTTGCTATCCATGTGATGGGATGCCAATGTCACTTGCATAAATCTACCGGCTAACTTTACCTCCAAACCGGAACATGAAAATTACAAACATTAACGCTATTGTGTCAGGAATGGTTAAGGTGGTGATGTCAATACCCGGGAGAGACGTTTCAGAACTATACCACCTAGTAGTCACAATGGTAGTGACATGTATAGCCAACCGTGCCTTTTTGCGGTGGCAATTAGTCTATTCTTTAAAGGAGCCCAGACCAATATGGCGGATATCTGGCAGTAGTGGTCTATTCGACAAAAGGAACTCGGACTGAAACCGTATAAAATATAATATTTAATTCTTTAACAATATGCTTTAATCATTCTATTTTTATAAAGGAGACAGTACTAAAATATATACATATATCAATAATGACGTAATGAGCGCCTTAGATGTTGTAATGGGTCCTAAGATGCGTGTTAACAACAGCAAAGTAACCCAAAGGCAAGACAAATAATCAAATTAATCGGAAGGCGGACCGATATCAACATTATTAATTCAAAACTCGCTCCCCAACCACCTTGACCCCTCCCATCGCGCCTCTACAAACCCCTCTCCTTCAGGCCGCAATATCTTTGAACGAGGTCTATCAGAAAAGGCTACAAAATGTTTCCCAAATTACATAAAATAATAAAATACTTTCTGTACATAATACTGTGGATTTGGATATTTTATTATTAATGTTTAATATCAAAGTCGAACTCCAAGAGCTGAAATAAATAATAGGTTCAATCTAACATCTTACGTGTCGTCAGAGAAAATCTGGTAAACTTACCTAGCTGTCTCCTCTCATAACTTTATTTTTTTGATCAGCCCTCACCAGTTTAAACAGTTCTATCTAATGTCTTGTCGGCTTGACCATAGGTGACAGAATTCTTCAATGTGTTGCCTAGTTTGGTATTAGCGCTTTACGTGTTGTTGCCGCGTTACAGCAAAGCATTTCACTGTCGTTTTTCGGTTTGGAGGATAAGGAAGCAACGCATCATTAACTAACATCTTTTGAGTCAATAAGCAATTATCACTTTCCATTATGAGAAACCGGCTCGTTTGCTATAATATAAAAAAATAAATCAAAAACACTTTTGGCTGACCCACGAATCCAACCCGGGCACCCACGAGCTGAACCAAACACGCAGACTAAAATAAAATGAAAAATACATTTAAAATAAATTTTATTTCAGATTTCAAGCCCCTTCAAAATAATGAAATTTACTCAAATAGAAATTAACTCGTACGTTGGAATCATAATTTCAAAATAAGTTCGTCAATATCGACATCACGAATACCAATGGATTGAGAAAAGAAAAGGGAAACATATTATCAGTATTCAGTGCTCCAATATTATTTTGTTTAAATCTTAGATTGGAGTGTGTATGAACTTTGGAAATCGCAGACTATCATAATCATCGCATCGTCATTTTAAGGTGAAATAACTTGATATGCCCTACACCTACGCGTACACAAAGGGTCGAATGAATACCCGCTAAATTTCCAGCACCGCGTAGCAACATATTCATGCGTAGGCGCTCGCTACAAACGTGGTAGCATAATTAAATTTACTTGTACTATTTAATAATTTTATTTAGTATGTAATATTGTAATATATTATACACACTTAAGTCAACCGTAGTCATTTTTAAATAATATTTCTATTCATTGATCGTAAAAAATAATTTTATTTAGCAGTGAATATTACTGTAAAGAGCGTTGCTATCTTGAGGCTATTGCGGCTAGAAAAGAACCGAAGATACCGAACAGTCATCGTAAATTTCTACTAATTATTAGATACGATGGTACAGAATCGTTTAACATTCGCTCGTTTTTAACAGGCTGCCTAGCAAGAAAACCATTTTACAATCGGACTTGAACCAACCCGAAAAAAGCTATGAAGTTTCACGATACACGTTTTGATGACGAACAGTTCAAAAATCATATCTCACGTTATACTCTCGCCTTAAGTGAGGATGTCTATGCCACCAAAATACTAGACTTCAATATAAGCTGAATTTTTATATCCGCTTTTCCTACTCTTTCTCCATAACAGTGTAGCGTTTTAGAAGAGACATGGAGCTCAATTGAAGGAAAGTGATAATTGCCATCTTTAAACAACTACAACACAAAAGGTTGCAAGTACGTTACTAGATTCTAAGGTAATACCAACAGGAAATATTTCAGCGTTTTCTTAAATAAGGGGTGTTTCTTAAAGAGAGGACAAAATTCCGTATAGCTCCAAAGAAATTTTGAGAACTAGAGAATAAATCAACGTTTTGTCATGTTCATTGAAGGTGTTTAAGTATACTATAAGCCATTTTTTGCGCAAATCTTGAACAACATAATTATACCACATTAACACGGATTTATTCAGGGCCGTCCAATGTAAACTAACTTAACTAGTTACATTTCAAATTCATATCAAGAAGTGGATTCCAGTCACCAAGTTGATGCCTTATATACAGAATTAAGTAATGCATTCGATAAAGTGTATCATGATATTTTGCTGAAATTACTGGAATAATTTAGTTTGCACGGTTCCATTTGTATCCAAGCAATACCTTGAACGTTCTGGTGTACCTCAAGGATCGCATTTGAGGCCTTTAGATTTCCTAGGACACATTCATGATGTTACGAATCAAATCTTTCATTGTAAGTTTCACCTCTTTGCTGATGATCTAAAGACTTGTATATACTGTTTGTTTTGCGTGTTTACTGTTGATGTTCCACTGCAAATAAATAAATTTAGTTATTCTCCAGCAAAATCACGATACTGAGAAAGATTCCACTAAGTGACATTCACGTCATGCTTACTAGCTTACTACCTCACACATAGAGCAAGCTGGGCGTAACTTCCTTGACGATAATTTTTTTTATGGCTTATAATATACCAACTTTTATGAAGATCGTTTATGCCGAGTTAGAACGTTTCATACAAACAGACAGAAAAATTCAAAATGGTGCAATTTGTGTTAGTGGGTCGTAAAACGAATATTTATCAGAAAATATGACCAAAAATAAACGTCAATACAGACAGACGTTAAACGTAGTAGTATATATTAGCACAGAATATTGTACAGAAGACAAACTCATGTATGCACTTCACTTTCTATACCTAAACTCAGCGGTCGCGCTAGGGTTGTCACTTTGGCTTATGGCTATTAAATGGCACTAGTATTATACTCCATATATATACATATATATACTCCAGTAAAATAAAGTTTTAAGTCTTTACATTTTGCATATAATGTAGGTAGTCTTAATGATATAAAAATTATAAGTAAAGGTAATATGGTATGCAACCGCTGGCAAGCGTTGAAAAAAATTAAAGTGTTTTTGCAATTATTCAAAAATTGTGAGAGTTAATAAAAAAAGTTCTGAATAAAATGTATAGAACTTATAATTTTATATCAAAAAGCTTATATGACTTAACTTATGAATTAACCAAGTTAGAGAGGTTTTTGAGTTTAAGGGAAAAACGTAACTTCAAAAAAAATGCTAGTAGAAATAAGGAACTTTTAATTTTTTATCAATTTTTATCGATTACAAAAAATCACTTATTTCTACTAGCTAAAGATTTTTAAAAGTTAAGTTTTTCCTTTAACTTAAAAACTCTCTATATAAAAAACTTTTTACACCAATAACCCAAATATCCAAAATGAAAAGATTTTGATTTTGAAACTTTATTTTACTCGAATATCTAGTTGTTTGATTTCTTGTTCAGATTAAAGCAGAACGGAAATATAAACCAATAATAACTTTAGTATGATTTATAAATATTGCTAGTGACGGAATCGGAAAGGTTTATATACTGAAACCTTCCTCAAGAATCAATCTATCTGTTAAAAAAACTGCATCAAAATCCTTTGCGTAGTTTTAAAGATTTAAGCATACATAGAAACATAAGGACAGACAGAGAAAGCGACTTTGTTTTATACTATCTAATGATTTACCTTTTAAAAATTTCTCTCTGTACCAAATCTATCTTTGTACGAAATTTCACTCAAACAGAAGAGACAGACAGATTTACTTTCACATTCATAACATTAAAATGGATTAAAAACATTTTATTATCGGCGTAAGGCATTTTCTAAAACGAAAAATAATGATGTGGTGTCGCGGGACACCAGGTAGGAACCAACTTCCTTCGGCTAAACGGCACTACTCGCTAGTCGCTTGTGTACGCGACTGTCGCTCCTGCGCACGTCTCATTTAACGCTTTTATTCCACGCATTTTTCTTACGTTTTTACTATCACATTTTTTTCAGTTCGGTCGCGCAGCAAAATCCCTATCCCCTCCAAGCCTGCCGTAAGGAACTTCGTTCCAAAAACTTTATCTTTGCAATCTGACGACGCCATTTGTATACGAGCAAATTATAGAATTTGCCTGCGACATCCATATAAGATGCAGGTAAGGGAATACAAACAAATACCTACTTTTTTTGTTCAACTGAATGCTAGCCGATTAGAATGTTTTAAGGCTATCTTAGCTGAAAAATTGCCAAAGCTGCCCTATCATAATAACTCGAATGATTTATATGATTCTTTGTTTAATTTAATTGACAGAGAATATAGTCGGGTATTCACTCCAAAAATATTATCATTAAGTAACCGAAGAGGTTTTAGTGAATGGGCAACTGTGGGAATTTTTAAAAGTAGAAAACACTTATTTGACCTATATTATGAAAAATCTTATAACCACAGTGTGGAATTTCAAGAATATGTAAAAAAGTATTCCAATTTTTTTAAAAGGGCATGTAATACAGCAAAAACCCTTCACGTAAAAATATTATTAAACAATCCACAAACAAAATAAAAGCTACTTGGAATATTATTAATAGTGAAACTGTTAAAACCGAAAATTTCAATAATGTATTCCAATTGAAATTTGATGGAATCAACATAGAGGGAGATTTGGAGATTGCAACAGAGGTTGAAAAATTTTTCTCCAATGCTGCGATCTTAAAAACCCAAAATCTCAGTTCATCAGTTAGTACTGCTGAATCATTACTGAAGCAATGTGTAACCAAGTGCGATAAAACTTTTGAATTTTCATTCATTGATACCAAAGATATCTTAAATGCCTTTAAAACATTGGAACCGAAAACACCTTAAATTTATGGCGACATTCTGTTAGAATCATTGCTTCAGTAATAAATGTTATCGCACCCTATTTAGCTGTAATATTTAATTGTTCTGTAACACATGGTGTTTTTCCTGACTAAATAAAATTCAGCAAAGTTATTCCAATTTTCAAGTCTGGCTCTAGATGTAATCCCTCCAATTTTCGGCCTATCTTGATTTTGCCAACCCTAAGTAAAATATTTGAAAAAAATATACTAGACATTTTAATAAATTTAGATTATTTCATAATAAAAAATTTGGTTTTACGAAGGGTCGCTCAACCATAGATGCTGGTGTCAAATTACTCAAAAACATTTATGAAGCCTGGGAGAATTCGCAGGATGCCCTTGGAGTGTTTTGTGATTTGTCTAAGGCATTTGACTGTGTCGATCATAACATTTTAATCAGGAAGTTACACCATTATGGAGTTCGAAATAAAGCTCTCAATCTTCTGGTTTCTTACTTAAATGAAAGAATTCAGAGGGTTGATATTAATAGTAAAATGTTCCCTGGTGCTATTCTAACCATGGGTGTCCCGCAGAGCTCCACACTTGGTCTATTTCTGTTTCTGATATACATAAATGACTTGCCTTACTACGCGTAGGGGATAAGCATGGAATGGTACTGTTAGCGGATGACACTTCACTTTTATTCAAAGTTAAAAGACGAATTGGTAAGTATGACGAAACAAATAATGCGATTTCAAAAGTTGTACACTGGTTCAGTACACACAATATTTTATTAAATGGTAACAAAACTAAGTGTGTTAAATTTTCATTTCCTTATGTAAGGCATATAGATACCAGCGTACAACTGGATGGAAACAATCTGGATCTGGTGGATACCCCTGTGTTTTTAGGTATTACTTGAGATAAGAAATTACAATGGGGGCCGCACATTAATAATTTAGCAAATAGACTTAGTTCGGCAGCTTATGCAGTTAAAAAAATGAGACAGTTAACTGATGTGGACACAGCAAGAATTGTATACTTTAGTTACTTCCATAGCATTATGTCATATGGAATTCTTCTCTGGGGAAATTCTGCTGAATTAAATACTATATTTGTATTGCAGAAAAGAGCTATTAAGGCAATTTGCAATCTCAGCCCGAGGGTTTCCCTGAGAGAAAAATTCAAAGAAATCAATATTCTAACTGTTATATCCCAATATATATTTGAGAACTTGATGTACGTTCGTAAAAATATTTGCTTTTTTTAAAAAACTGCTGATGTACACGCACTTAATACAAGGAACAAAAATAATCTTGTTGTGCATGCATCTCGTCTCCACAGAATAAGTAACTCTTTTATAGGGCAATGTATACGCTTTTACAATAAACTTCCTGAAACTATAAGAGATTTACCAGTCAATAAATTTAAAAAATGTGTTAAAACAAAACTATGTAAAAAAGGATATTATAAAATCTCAAATTATTGAGAAGACAAAAAAGCCTGGGATTAATTGCTCCTCATACCGATCTCATATATATTTTTTGTAATATTGTGATATTATAAAAAATAGATGATATGAAAAAAAGACAAGCCCGCTGAGCTTCTTCCGCCGGATCTTGTCAGTGTTTGGTCGCGTTTCCGATCCGGTAGTATATATATATATCCGGTTATAAAAATTATGTTGACGTGTCAAAATAACTTGTAAGAAGTTTTATTGAATAAAGTATTTCTGATTTTTGATTTCTGCTTACCTCCTTGAAACAACTGGTAGCTTAAAAACGATAAGTCATGGTAAAATGTTAAGTTTAAACAACTGTCCACTGCACAATTACGATAACTTTTCATTTGTGGTTCCATTTTTGTACAAAAAAGTACTTAACTGCCGTACGTGTCTCGCGGGCGGCATCCGCCCTTGCATTGAACCGAAGCACTCCAAGATTTCGCGTCCGTGAGAGGTTTGCTAGCAACCGGAGCGTTGCAACGTTACGCGTTTACGTTTGGTGTATGTAAGCCATTGCGTTGTCCTTTCCATTTGAAAGAGATCAGGTGCCCTATTCACATAATAAAACTCGTCGTAGCACGACGTGAAGTTGTATCGTGTTTATATGTGTGAAAGCCTCAAACGCTTTAATTCTATTGAAGTTTTATCACGTGGATACAGATAATACTTGTTTGCTATATTACAACCACTTAGAATCCTTTTGGAATCACTATTTTTGACATACTGTGTGCCAGTTGTTTTATACATACAATGATGGTTCTTCTGATGAAAAGGGGAAACTATCACTTGGATACAAAAGATATTACTACCATTAATAGTGCACTATCAAAATCACTGATTTCTTTAAGTGATAGTTATTTATTTCCATCAGAAATAACCTATATACTTTTTAGTTTATTTACACTAATAAAATAATTGTGATGGACACCAGAGATTTTTATGGGAGATTGAGTAAAAGCGCAGGAGGCTCACCTGATATTAAGTAATTACTTTGGGATATAAAATTCCGACAAAAATATTAGTTTTTTGATTGTCTTCAGTTGTGGCCTAAATCAAATTTACTTTTTAAAGCCTCTATAGGACGTAATATACATATCTAGGTACTCTATTGATAGTTAATTTTATATAACTATCAATACACCCGTTGTACAGTTTGTTTAAACAAGTTTCAATGTATTAATTCTCTTTTAATTGTGTACAGTAAAGCATAAAATAAATAAATAAATAAATAGATAAACATCCTCCAATGTACAACACGATTAAAAGCTTATTTTTTTATTTTTTGTTGCTGTCAATTTGCCTACCTTACCTTACAAACTGGAATACGACAGTGACAAACACTGATGCTATTGCAGTAGGAATAGCTAAGGTGGGTAGTGCAATGCCCGGTCGAGATGTTGCAGAACTTTATCACCTAGTTAGTAACACATTACGCTTTCTCTCGGTTTTTATGTAATGCTTAACGTAAAGGCTATTTCTTCAAGGCTTCAAAAGGTTGCCCAGATCAATATGAAGAAAATCTGTCCAAGTTTTATAACTGGTTAATAAATTATAGAAATGAAACAGATTAGGACAACTCGGATATTGTCTATAGAAATCTAGAGTAACTTTGAAACATTAAGACTAACAAACCGAGACAAAAGTTTACTCTTCTCCTGTTGCGTGTTTCCCGAAATCTATCTCTTTGGCACTTTTAATTCAACCATTTCGTAGAACAATAATCTCTTTTCCGACGTCGTAAGGCTGTGCTTTGAGTGAAGGCATATTTTTCGTTCGCAAACGTTCCGATGCTATCTGTCACAATATACAAACTTGTTTGCAACCATATCAAAGACACAACACTTTATTGTAATCGCAAAGAGTTCAAAATTGTGTGTTTATATAGTTTTTAGTAAAAAGTTTTCGTTAGCAAGTTCAGGGCCTACCCCGCCCATCACCCTCGCCCAAACTCTACATGTTATTTACGTGTGAACACAACACCACCGAGGGTTCAATTTATCTGACCTACTGGGCCACTAACTAATATTGTACCGAAAACAGCTTGTAATTTCTTTGATGGTTGTTTTTATAAGATTTTTTATGATATTTGGTTTCAGATTACTTAATTTATGAAATAAATTGAGTTTTTTGAACCGAGTGACGGATACGTCAACTAAATTAGGACGATATTTTTCGGTTCAAACTAATTAATGGTACTTAATTTAAAAATCCTGGAGTAAGCTTCGAAAAATCATAAAGCAAGTTTAGTGAGTGAGTTATAAAGTTCTGAGTCATGAATCCCTTTTGAGTTCCACATATTTTCACATGAAGCTTTTTACGTGTATTTGAACAATGTTTATTAATGGCATGAAACAAAAATAAATTTAGCCTTACATTTACATTAACATCAAGTTTGTTCACATTTTCGCCACTAAGTGAATCAGTGGATTTATTTATATGGCAAAAATACCACCACACAAACAGCATGCATTGCTCACCATTCTAACTTTTGGTGTCTATACGCCAAATTCAGCTTTTTGGCTGTTGTACGACATAAAATGTGATATATTTTTACTAGGTGTTGCAGAACTCTATTCTGCATCAGCTCGACCGGGTCTGGTACCACCGCCTTACCTATTCCTGCCTTCCTGCTTGTCACTGTCGTGTTCCGGTTTGGAGAGTAAGGTAGCCGGTAAACTTATGCATATGGCATTAGACCTCGCCACAAGTTAGCAACGCACCATTAACATCTTTGGTGTCTATAGGCGATGGTTGACTCTTTCCATCAGGATACCCATCTGCTTGTTTGCTATCTTATAATATAAAAAATATATATATTTTTCCCCTGTGTTGGTCCGAGCCCCCACTAAAGAATGGACCACCTGATGTTCTACCAGGCAGTTCGTACGGGGCTTTTGGAATGATTGGCTATGAGAGTTACTACCTTCGTGGCTACTAGATAGTATATTTCTGTAACTGCTCACCCGTATCTGATATTGCCTTACCTATTCCTGCTGCAATAGCGTCAGTGCTTGTAATGTTATGTTCTGGTATAGAGGGTAAGGTAGCTAGCTGGTAAACTTATGTGTTCTCTCTTAGGAGAGCCTAAGATCCACTGGTTGTCGCTTAGGAGAGAGAGGGAAAGAGAACTGGATGAATAATTAACCTCATTTATTTGGCCCGTTCTGCTAATCTCAAGATTAGTAATAGAGGTCGTCATCGCCCTCTTCGATGTTCATGAGTTCCGCGGTTCAAATAATCAGGTAAAAAATACAATTTATATTTTTTGGGCAAAAATCACAGCGGCAGCCTAAAGTATGATCTTGTTTCGTTGGTATGCGAGCTTTATGCTGCGGCCACACTTCCATCTATTGTCACAAAGCTTCAAGCAATGACGCGATATATGCAGATGTGACCGGCTATCATCGTCGCAAATATTCCGACTGCGTGTGCCTTAGCGTGCTAATATCTTCGGAAAGATACACGCAGGTGAGGACGAAAGGTCAGGTGATGCATTATTTATAAAAAAGTGGCAATCTTTCTCGCCTATTAATAAACCAGTGATTTTGATGAATCAGGAGCCTATTTGGATGTTTTGGTTCACCGGTACTAAGCATTCTCTACCCTCCGCGCAATTAATTCTGCATGATGGTATTTTTTATATTTCATATTTGATTTATATCTACTTCGAATTTAGCCAGCTGACAATCTGGTAAATCTTCGTAAAGCGGAGCGTCTCTTGAAGTTTGGTTTACACACCTTTCCCCGCGAAAGAACTGACGTGATAGTTTTTACTAAATTTTAAATGAACTGCTATTCGCGATTTTATTTGCGTAATACATAAACATTACTTCTTTTTGCTGAGTAGGGTAAACAGTATCTTATAGCTATGCATATAAATGTGGCTATCATACACAAAAATAATCTTGCGAATCCGACTGCTTCATTCAGATATTACAAACAAACGTACAAAAACTTTTCAGTTTTTTATATTAGTATAGATTTATTGACATTCATGCTCTTTATTCTTGTTATTTATTGCAAGAAATATTGAGTTTTCTAATATTTGGAATTAGTTAATTTTACGCCGCGATATCGTGTAAAAAAGTCTATCCCAGTATAGACCGTGGTCCCACGAACAAACTTTTTCTGATTAACAACAAGCAGAATTTTTGTAAACAGCTTCGCTTTGACGAGACACCCATCTTTTCTATCGTCGAAAAATTTCGAATTAAGTAATTTTGATTCGGTGAAGGAAAAAAAATATTAATAATAATAAATATTTTTTTGACTTTTATCGCTTGATTATATTATGAAAAATACGACGAAACTTTTGTTCTACACATTCAATGGGTATTCTGACGAGTCCTGCTCTCTAAAGTTTCGGAAGTATGATTTTAAATTGATATTAATTAATTTAAAATCAATCTAATTTTCTCACAACCGCTTGTTAATTATTATTGTAATTCAAGGGTAACATTGTTCTACACATAAAGTGGAAACTTTTTCTAGTCCGACACTCTAAACTTTTCTTTTTTATTTATCTTTATTAGTTACCCGATACGAGATTTTTCGAAGATAGAAAAGAAGGTTGTCTCATTAAAACGAAGCTGTTTACAAAAATTTAGCTTGTTATTAATCTAAAAAAAGTTTGTTTGTGGGACCGCGGTCTAGTAGAGATTTTCGTTCCTAAAGTCTGACGTTCCATCTATAACACTGCGTAACTCTATGCATACACCTAGAGTCAAAACATCGTAACAATTTATCTTTACTTCTATACTAATGCTGCGGCTATAGTATCACCTTACGGCGAAGATCCACATTATTGTGCTATGTGTAACAAACCACTTTGCTTAAACGCAAATCTTCAGGCTTCTATCACTTTTCTCTTGGTTTCGCATCGGTGCGCATCAGAAGTGAAAGCGAGAAAGACTGTTGTTAATGGAATATATGTGGCGACCTAGTTCACCATTCAATTTTTTTCGTATATATATATATATATATATATATATATATATATATATATATATATATATATATATATATATATATATATATATATATATATATATATATATATATATATATGTAGTAAGTAAGTATACAAACCAATAAATTGAATAACAAAATAGAATATAGGTATATTTTTTATTTTTATAACTAAATCAAATTTAGTTTTAAAATATATTACAATCCGGTAAATAATTTGTATTCAGTCACATTTAACTAATGTTAAGTAAATACTAATTTATATTGCAACAATCTCAAAATTAATTTACAATTAATAAGTAAGTACGAGAAAATTTTGTTAGTAAACAATCGTTTAACATGTTAAAAAATGAATTTTAAGTAAAATTTCCAACGGAAATAAATTATTTATAGTGTTTAAAATACATCATAATTTTTTCAAATTTAAAAAAGAATATTCAATATCTTGAATAAATTAATTTATGTGTTTTACTCGCTTTTGAGGCCGTGCGTGCAATCTAAAAATGTCGTGCAGAGACCTATTTTCTGTGTTAAATTAAAATTATAAATAATAGAGATAGAGTTCCAAAATCCACGAGTTTTTTCTTGAAAATTTTCTCGTCTATTTGAATCTTTCTTTGAAATTTCTTTAATATTAATAGTTTATGAAATATTGGCAAAAACGAAATGCCATTTTTTTTTCATCTTTAATTGTTTAGAACTTTTGCAATTTTTTATGTGCTAATACACGCTTTTAGCACATTTTTTTAGGCGTCATTCCGGATCCAATGAGCTATCGCACATAATTTTAAGAGCAGTATCTCTATTTTAAACGATTTTCAACTTGTCGAGCAGACTGTAAGTAGACATTACGTTAGATCAGTTTGAATTATAAATAATCGACTTTTTTTACTTACAAGCTATGTTTATGTATAGTTCAATTTTAGGTTTTCCGAACTGAAAAGGAGCCATTAATCTCTATTGAACAGTCTTGGCCATCTTTATATCTGCCTTTAATTCCAGTTGTCTGTCACGAAGTGATCTTTTGACAGTATTGAGGACGTTCGAAAATTTTCTTTTTGCTTCTTAATGAAAAACAAAAGTTTTTTTATACGTTTAATCTTTATACTGACAAAAAATGTTTACGAAATAGGCCTCAAGCATGTTTAACTCGAACTTGGCTACAATTTTTTATCATATTTAAAAAAATATATTTTTAGTACCTTTTGATGTGGTCTGTTGTGTCTAATTAATAAACTATTAAGTTATTTATTATATGATGACTAATTTTTAAATCCTACTATACTACATAATATATCAATATTATCTATTCCGTTTGGCACATCAAAATAATCGTAAAGTAACTCCAAAAAATTATAAAAATGCGGCTTCAGACGCCAAAAAATGGCGATCAGTTGCTCACGAAATATTTCATAAAAAACTTTCTCAATTATTATTACACTGACAAATATTGAAACTATTAATTGAAAATATTTAATCATTTTAAAATATTTTTGATATAAATAAAAATATGAATGAAATCAAAATAAATTTAGTTTCTGAGGATAACAAAAAAAAGATCATGATGCGGATCGCAGGCAGGGCACAGCTAGTAAAAATATATACACTTCAATCGCATATTCTCGTTACACCTTCTAAATTTAGCAATATTTTTAATAACGAACTTTTAATAAAACAAAATAATGTAGCAGTAATAAAAAATTTATAGACAGATGTGAATTCATAGTGTTAGGGAGAACTAGGCGGGTATAACACCTCAAACCCGAATAAGAGACCAAGTGTTGAACAGATTCACGGCTATAACTGTAACGGGGGAGTCACCCCGAACTGTATCATACACTGGGAATATTCCATAATATCCAAAGCATCATTACAATGCTTTAGCAGAATATTTTTCTCGGGTAGAAAGCCGATATTCCCCTAAGAGTTACGACATTTCAATTTGCCAAGGCGGGCGGAAAATGGAATTACGATTGAAGCGAGAACACCCGAATATCGCCGAGGGCGTCCTACTGTGGACCGACGCCCGCCGAACAAAGCCGAAGGAATACGATTGCGCGACGCGCCCGCCGCATCAAGTCTGTGTATTGATTAGATGCGGAACGCCCGATGCCATACAAATTAGGGCGCACAGAAAAAAGTTTTTTTTGTGCGCTTTTTCATTTTACTTTTTTATATATATTTTTTTATTTATTACAAATATTACTCGTGTTATCCTTTAATTTGAAAGATTTAGATACAAAACCTAAATGAGTGCGGTTAAGTCTCGCCTGTTCTCTACATAATAAAATTTTCACCAGAGCAAATTTATATTTCTCCGTATAATTTTATTCTCATTTTACAAATCAATACTTGTTATATATTTTTATGAATTATAGTAACTATTTATGAGATTAAATATTCACAAAATCATTTTCATTCCGCCTCAAGTTAATAAATTCCCAAAGTTTAAACGTAAATTGTTAAAATATATTTCCAAGAAAAAGGTGTCATCCTCCTTGTCTCATTTTGCGAAACAATTAATATAAAAGCCTATTTGAAGTAAGCAGACTTCAGCAGTCGACGGTAGAATAATGTAGACGAATAAATATACATTACATTATTAACGAATGTTGGCCTCATTTCTCGTTCTCTTTGTTCGTATCGCGATTTCACCGAATATTATACAAATACCAACTTTTTGAACATAGAAACAAAGCTGAAAATCATTTGCCTTTAACAGCATTTCGTTCATGTTCATCGGAGTTTAGGAAAAAAGTAAAAAGGATCCATGTAGAGCATGAAATAAGGCTGTAAATTGCGTGTGGTCATTTCAGTGGCGCGCTCATGATTTGTGAGTTTATAGCAACGGTGAAGTGTCGGTGGTTAATGGTAGTAAAGCGTGGCTCTCCCTGACGACATATTGAAAAAGTTTGGCGCGAAAAACACAATTATAAATAAAATTTTAAATAAACAGAATAATCTTTATAATAAACACAATGCAGATAGTAATAAATAAGTAATTGTCTAGAAATATTTAAGAACCAAACCTTGTGTAAAGTTATTACTCCAGATATCCATGAATCTACTAACTGCAGATGACGTAAATTTACTTTGCGCTACATTAGTTATGCCTATTATTCCTTTTTCATATACGTCAAAATATATTTCTATGACAACAATAATTAGGCACAGTAGTATTAGAAAGTAAATATTACGTTCATTCTATTTTAGACCGTTACCATATGATCTGATATCAGTATCGGACACCGATACGATATCGGAGCAAGTAAAATATATGAAATATGTACCCGCCTGTCACATTATCCGTCCCGATATCGGAACAGACACCGATATGTTGGCAGCACCATCGGAGGCTGGTGAATGTGACGTTAATGTTTGTATGTGTTCCACACATGTGTCTACATCATTCTACATTGTCACTCTGTGTACAGAGCCTAACGCATGGTGGCCGTTTTGAGCTTGTTTAATCCGAATACACATGTCACTGTCTACATTTAAATATGATATAATTATTTTAATTTTTTTTGTCATCTGTATAGATATATTTTTTTGTCTCAAAAGTAATAGAAATATAATTTTAAGATACAAGAAATATAATTTTTTATTATAATCTGCAATGATCCTGCTCACACAAAGAGAAATTTACCCCGTGTTGGTCCTGGAATTATTTAAAAAAAAGGTCGAATCGGAACAATTTCATTGAAAATATGTGAAGATACCACATGATATCGGATGTAGGATATCAGCTAGGTTATGCGGACGACGTTGCTTTAATAATACAAGCAAACACACGAGCACAGATAGAGTCACTGGCTTATACTAGTCTTAATTTAATATCCAACTGGGGATTCAGAAATCATTTAAATTTGCGCCTCATAAAACGTTCTACTTAATACTAAAAGGTTCGCTTCTATCGTCTCCTAGTATAAAATTAAATAATAGCACAGTAAAGAGAAAGGAGTCCGTAACATATTTAGGTTTAGTTTTAGAGAAAAACTATACTTTTGTAAATCATATTAACTATATCAGTGAAAAAGCTAAACGGAATTACTTATCCTTTGCCGGCATATCTACCTCAACGTGGGGCTTAAACTTTAATACTTTAAAGATAATTTATAACGCAACTTATTTAGGTTGTATTACTTATGCATGTTCAGCATGGGCTGATAAAGTTACAAGCGGCGCGACCAGGCGTAAATTACTTCAAAATCAGCGTTTGGCTGTAATGTTTCTGTGTAAATCATTTCGCACTGTAAGCTCTGAAGCTTTACCCGTTTTATCAGGTGTATTTCCATTAGATTTAGAAATTCAGCGTCGGGCCTCAATGTACTATAATTCTAAGAACTTTACTAGCCCAGAATTTATTAATCCGCAAGCTCAAACAAAAATACGTCACCTCTTTAATCCCGTGATGTATGTTACAAATGAATTATTAAACGAATGGCAGTCGCGTTAGTGCTGCTCACCTAAAGGACGGCATTTATATAACTTTTTCCCCTGCGTCCGTGAACGATTAAGTAAAACGTGGATAGAAATAGATCATTGTGTTGCACAGTTCCTTACTAGTCATGGTAATTTTAAAAGCTAAATTATTCTCGTTCAAATTAGTTCCTTCTCCCTTTTGCGAATTTTCCACCATAAACTGTAAATATGAACAAACTGCACATCATATTCTTTGGGAGTGTAGTCTCTGGCAAAATGAACGTAGCCAAATGCTTGAGAGTATACGATGTATATCCGGGGTAATCTACTATTCCGACATTGTAGCAACACGTGGGAATTTCCGTGCCTTCAAGCGATTTTGTCATACATACTACTGGAGGCAGAATTAAGTAGGCCTTTTTTGTAGGTCCTCAAATACCTAAATTAACGTGGCGCAATAGCAATCAGGCTTAACCTGATTGTAAACGTCTCATTTCTTAGCAGATTTTACTTTATCTTTACGCTATCTCCTGCTGTAAAGGGAGGGAAACTGGATGTATTTTCCTACTCCTCCTATACTCTTCTGATTAAATTCGATGCGGGTTCCAAGACAACTTAGCTTTTCCCCCAGGGCACCCTGAGCTCGCAACTCAGAGGTTATCAGGGAGGTTGCCGCTGTTGATTCTGGTTTACAGAAGTTACAGTGGTGGGAACAAGAGGTGGGCCCATTGCCCTAAAATAAATAAATATCGGCTACCGGTGTCTGACAACGATATCGGATCGGATAATGTGAAAATGCTCTTGTGCTTAGTCCCTTTCATTCAAACGTCACTTGACATAAGATCGCGTGAAATAGAACGTGCAACAAGTTGCAATTTTCCTAGTCACATTTTTTTCATTTAAAAACAAAATTTTCAAAATTACTATACTTGGTATACAGTTCCTTGCTGCTTGTCTGGTTAAATTTTTATTTATGAGATACCGAACAAGTTAATGGCTGCTGATGGAAAGAGACACTTTCGCCTTTAAATAGCAAATACATTTCAATGATGCGTTGCTAGTCTTGTGATAGTATGGTAGCCTGTGGGGTGCCACAGCTTGTCATTGTTTTGTTTCATTTTCAAAGGTAAGATGAAATTGCACACGAGGGCTACTACATCCTCAATGACAGCACATGTTTGTACATACGTTTTCATCCCTTTAAAATACAATAGATTAAGTTACAATACCAAAAAACATAAAACATGTATGAATTAAAAGAAAGTAAGCTTTTGTTTAGTTTACCTTGAATCCTAAAAACATTTTTATTAATTAGTTGCAAATAGTGGATCTAAGCTTCTGCCTGTATTATGAAAATACTCGTAATACTGCTTTCGTACCGAAAAGGACACAATTGACATTCTTACTAATGCGAGTTATATGTGTATCCGAATTGCAAGAACGACCGCCCCGTTAGTCGAGTGGTTAGCGACCTTGACTACGCATTCGACATGGCTCGAGCGTTCGATCCTCGACAGGGACAAGCATTTGTGTGACGAACATAAATGTTTGCATTTCTGGGATTGGGTGTTTATTATGTATGTAATAGTATTTATATATGTATTTCTATGTATTAGTATCTTTGACTAATACTCATAACACAAGCAATTAAGTAAGTGTAATTTGTATCGTGAATATTTATATTTTAAAGAAAAATGCATATCTACTCATTTTTTAGATATTTAAAATTTTTTGACTTTTCGTAATTTAAAGGAGCATCTTTTAGGTTGATTAAATGAAAGAGCGCAATAGTTTAGATGTGGCCTTCATATACGTATTTTCAATTTTTAGATTAAAATATATGAAAAAAAAATATCATATTTTTTTAATATTTTCAAAAAGAGGTTAAAAATATTTTACGTGTTTTTTTAACACTGCATTTTGCTAGTTTTACCCTTTTTCCGTACGAGGGTAGAATAGTAGAACAATGGTGAATAGTGAAGAAGGTTAAGATTCTCTTTCGGGAAAAATAGTCACGTCACTATTACCATGAAAACCTTTTTTTAATTAAATTAAATTTCTTTACTTGCCTGAAATATGGTTATAACCTATTAGGTCTCTTATGTAATATAAGTGTTTAAGCCTATTCCGCTACAGCATAAATCTGCAGATATATGGGCAAGTGAGACATCTGAAAGTAGTCACGACTTCCCATAGTCATTTACAACACAAAAAGTTGCGACACGCCAATGTGACCCCTGCTTATAAGAAATTTGCCAACTCCTCTAAAAATCTCGATCATAGTTACTTAAAAATACAGTTTGTAGTAGACTATTTCAGAGTTTGATTGTTCGTACAGAGAAGCTAGCGATAACGAATAGTATGCGATAACGAACTTTACGTTGCTTGAATGCTTGATGATGATGATGAATGATGATGCTTTCAAAATTGATATTAATGAAGATTCGATATATAAAAAAAAAATCGGTATATTATTAAAAAATTTAAAAAATGGCTTATCCACATAATGAAAATATTTAACTATCGACTCTCCAGTTTTGATCGCTCCAATAACAACGCCCATAGTAACATTCTTCAACCGGGGTGATTCAATTTACACGCCCAAATACTTATATTATTAACTGAAAATGACCGTTGTAGAACTAGTAGCATACTTTTTTAGGAATAGTATTATTGAAACAATGTTAGGTACTGTCACACCTCCGTTATAGTTGTTGGAGTAAAAAGCCGTACTCGGTACTCGTATGTGGGTTAATCAAATTTTGAGTTGCTAGTTCTTACTCGCGACTTCGTTCGTATAACTAAAAATGATTACGTACTTCCTTTTTAAAATCAAAAAATGTTTTATTCAAATAAATCTTTTGGTCCCCGAGCCAGGCAAAAATTTAGAAATTCCTCTCGGAAGATAGATTGTACAATGATTCAGAGAGTTATATCATGAAGCTGCGTGAACTTCAGCTGCGGCTAGGTGGGTAGGTTAGGCAGCAGAAGCCTCCCAGACACGTCGAAAAAAAAAGAATTTTAGTCCTTTCCTCCTGACTTTCATAGACTGAAAATTTATCAAATTATAGCTTGTCTAATATCATGAATAAAACAAAAAGTTTGCTGTCTGTATGTGACTGAATGCGGACTATACGTGGAAGAAAATACGTCTGCTGACTATACGTGGTAGAAAATACGTCAGCTGGTCTACCTACCTGTTTCTTATTATAACCTTCAGGATCAAATTAAATATCAGCTTAAATTTTTTTATCTGGGACGAAATCACGTATCTAAAGTTATTCGACAATATGCTTCATGCTCTAATTGAAACATAGAATTTTTTTATAATATTTCAATTGAATCAATATTCTTTGAAATTCTTCTTCTTCTTCTTTGAAATTGAAAATATCACGCAATTTTTTTCGGATTGAAATAAAAAAAAACTATTTTGGTCCATTATCCAGATTTTACAAGCTTAAGATTTAATCTTAAGATTAATATTAATTGGATACAATAAGATAACTGTATAAGATTATTCACTAATTCGTTGGAAAGAAAGTAATTTCATTCATACTTCGACATTATACATTACTACGACTCAAACCATCATATTTGTTGTATACCAAATAGCTCAATTTAATCTGAATTTACCGTACAGTGTAGCCCGTCCTTTGTTTTCACGCCACTGTCAGCCGATTCTCCATGGACTGAATTAGATAGGTAGATATTCTTTTTTTAATCGCAACATTGATTACTAGTCGCAAATAAAAGCACGAAGCATTTTTTTTTTCTTTTTACAATAACAATCCAACGCGTTTACGTATTTAAGAAACCCACATTTTGAAAAATCTCACGTGATATTGGGGGATAGGGGAGGGGGTTGAATAAATTCTCACGACGTCTCACCAGGGGGGGGGGGGGGGAGGGAGGGACAGAAAATTAAAAAAGACACCTCACGTAATTTAAGGACGCCCCCTTAACCCACCGCCCGAGCCGCAGCTGATGTTCACAGAACTTCACGATACAACTACCTGAAGCATTCCTAAAGTTTTTGCCCGAGAGGAACTTGGTCATGAAAATCTGTCGCTGAATCGCGTACTATTGGTCCGCTGTCGCTGGATCCACCGAATACTGGCTGGAGACGCTTGAGACGATAGAGAGGCGTGCCAAGAGGCTCATATACGACGATGATCTGGTAGGCAAAAAAACTCCAAAGCCTCTCTCATCGCCGCAGATTGGCTAGTTTATCGGTCTTTTATCGGATACATTTTGGAGAGTGCGCTCCAGAATTGCACGGTTTAATTCCACCATCCCCGTTTTTCTATGGATCATCGAGGCGCACAGATACTAGGCATTGCTATATGGTGGACGTTCCATGTACCCGGACAAAGCAATTCGACTCGACAATACTCGCAAGGGACTAGAATATGCTTCCTAATTTTGTGTTCCCCGACGGGTACAACAACCTGGGGATCTTCAAGAGAATAGTGAACAGGTACCTTCTAGGAAAGCGTGTTCCATCTTAGGCCGCTTCTTAGCTTACCATCAGGCGAGATCGTGCTCAAGCGCTTCCCTATCGATAATTTAAAAAAATACAGGCACTTGAGACGAGTCGACATTTTAAAAACTACTACCGCGGCCTGCGTGGCCGCGGTCCGGTCCGATCTGTGGAATCCGACGGAAGAAACTCATCGGCAAGCCCGATGAGTTTCTTTTTGTCTATTTTTTTTTGCTTAGTCGATATTGACAGTGTAGCTTTCTAATGATAAAAAAATTTCAACCTCGGTCCCGTAGCTTTGAGTTTATTCGTTACAAACATACAAAAATACAAATATTTTCACTTTATAATATTAAGATTTCAAATACATTAAACGAACCTTATAATTATTGCCTACCTCTTCGTCTATGGGTTAGCCTATTCGGCTAAGATCATGAGGTCCCGGGTTTGATGCCCGGGTCAGGCAAAAGTGTTATTGAGGTTTTTTTGGGGTTTTCTCGAAAATCCAAAATCTCAGTAGCAGCTCGCATTCTGGCGGATTGTGTACTTATTATCACTCCTGTGACTCTAATGAGCACGTAAAACTGTCGGGCCCAGTTATCCCTAGAAATAGTCGACAATCTTTTTTTATATAATAAGATCGCAAACAAGCTGATGGGTCTCCTGATGGAAAGAGTCAACCATCGCCTATAGACACCAAAGGTGTTAATGGTGCGTTTATATCTTGTGGCGAGGTTTTATGCCACAATATGGATAAGTTTACCGGCTACCTTACCCTCTAAACCGGAACACGACAGTAATAAGCACTGACGCTATTGCGGCAGGAATAGGTAAAGCGGTGGTACCAGACCCGGGCGAGACAATGCAGAACTCTACCACCTAGTAGCCACGATGTTAGCGACTCGTATAGCCAATCGGTCGCCTTTTACGACTTGCCTGGCAGAACGGCAGTTGGAATATTCTTCCAAGAAGTCCGGAACCAACACGGGGAAAAAAACATTTAAAATGTCGTTAATAATGCGGCGATGAGGATCACCACTTATCTCGCCAACTGACAAACCGTTGACTCGTAGTCAACGGGAAAGTCAATGAACTTCAATATACTCTACGTACCCCGTAAGGGAACCGGGCGTGAAGATATTTTTTTTATAATTATTGATTCATGGCGATATAGAAAGAATAAACTATTCACAAAGGATGAATGTTTCATTAGAAAAACTCAAATTCAACACTCCCTCCTTGACCGTCCCGTTGTGCGAGTGGATAGCGACCCTGTCTTCTTAACCGATAGGGCACGGGTTCGATTCGCGGAAGAAAGAAACACTTGTGTGATGAACGTAGACGTTTGTATATCTGGGTTTAGGAGTTTATTAAACATATTACAGTATCTATACACGAATTTTGACGTAATGTTCATTATCACAAGCAAACAAATTGCTTACTTTGGGATTAGATGTAACATATTGTGTATTTTTATTGTATATACCTATATCTATATTAATTAATTAATTAATATTATAAATGCGATAGTTTGGATGCTAGGATGTTTGGATGGATGGATGTTTGGATGAATGGACGGATGTTTGTTACTCAATCACGCAAAAACTACAGAAAGGATTTGATTAAAATTTAGCACACAGATGAAACTTGGAAAAGCACATAGTTATTTATTTCGGAAAAATTAGATGATCCCGCGGGATAAGCCAAAACCTTCTATAATCCAGCGGGCTGCACATTGCAGCTAGCTTTTTAATAAAATCACCTTTTACAAGTTTACTGGCTGACGTGATAAATTATAGCTCCTATCACAACATTCTGTCAGTCTGTTTTTCTAGTATTTGTTGATTGCAGTAACTTTCAGGTTGACATACTTTCTTTAGTTGCATGAGACACAAAAGCGTTACCAAAACATTTTCGAAAATTATACATATTTTACCACTAAGTTCAAATTAAATGGATTTTTCTTTTATAGACGTTTCCACATCACAATCCTTTGCTACTGAGCTTTTTCTAAATAGATAAAACCTCAAAAATACTTTTTGCCTTCATGGGAATTGATTTCGGGACCACATTTTTCAGTCGAACAGGCTAATCACTAATTCAAGGACACAGACAATCAACATACAACCCTAAAATATTCGCTAATATATGAACAACTTGCTGTTACAGGTACTCCGCCAGGGAGATTTAGGTATATTCCTGGCCTTCATTCCCTTGGGTGATCCGTACAAGAAATCCCTTTGTTTCATACAAATGTATTTCAATGTGAACTTACGTATCTATAGATTTCTTTTGATATGAAAACAATCGTATGTCTCGTACCATTAAGTTCAAATTAATTTGTCTTTTCTTTGAACTTGTAACGTTTATCGCTAACATTTTATTGACACCTTTTCAGATACTTATTGCTAAAGGAAATAAAAACGGGAATAATATATGTATTATGTTACTCTTATGCAATTCGAGTTAAGATCTCAATATTGGTTTTAATAGGTTTTAACTGATATTAATTTAATAAAGGTTTAAACTAATTAATTAATTATTTGTTAAAACTACACTATAAGTATCTAAATTATTTAAATGAATCGACCGTTTTCGCTTTTTAAAGCATCAATCAAGAAGATTCTCAGAATAATGAAATTTCACCGCCCTGTTGGTCGAGTGGTTAGCGACTCTGACTACGCAATCGACGGGGCTCGGGTTCGATCCCCGACGAGAACAAGCACTTGTGTGATGAGCATAAATGTTTGTATTTCCGGGTTTAGGTGTTTATTATGTATGTAAAAGTATTTATATATGTATTAGTATCGTTGACGAACACCCATAACACAAGCAAATAATTTGCTTTATTTGAAGTTAGATCAGTAAGTGTAATTTGTCTCGTGACTATTTATTTATTTATTCACCAAATGCCGACGATCGAAAGTGTAAAATCTTATTAATTAATTAACACTAAAACGAATTAACTGCAATAATTACAAAATAATTGTATTTAGTTATTGTCTTTACGTGTATACAATAGTAGTTGCGTGTAAACAGTAATTTCCCCCGTGTTGGTCCAGAGCTCCTTCGAAGAATAGGCCAACTGCCGTCTGTCAGTCAGGTCGTTAAAAGTGACCGATTGGCCGTGAGAGTCACCTCCATCGTGGCAACTAGGTGGTAGAGTTCTGCGTTGTCTCGCCCAGGTCTGGTACCACCGCCTTATCTATTCCTGCAGCAACAGCGTCAGTGCTTGTTACTGTCGTGTTCTGGTTTGGAAGGTAAGGTAGCCGGTAAGCTTATGCATGTGGCATTAGACCTCGCTACAAGATAGCAACGCACCATTAACATCTTTGGTGTCTATAGGCGATGGTTGACTCTTTCCATCAGGAGACGCATCTCCTGCTCATCATCATTTTTTGCTATCTTATGATAAATAAATAATCAGCCAAGTGCGAGTCGGACTCGCGGACGAAGTGTTCCGTACCATCATCTATAAAAAACGGCAAAAAATTACGTTTGTTATATGGGGACCCTATTGCGCAGTAGACAAAGTAAACCGAAAGTCTATAGTCTATATATAGACTTTTCAGTTCGCTTGGCGAGATGAGTGATAATCCTATCGCTGGATTTTACTGACCTGATAACGATTGTCGAATATCTAGCGATAACTGGGTCCAACGGCTTTACGTGCTCATTCAAGGCGCGGGAGTGATAACACACCAGCCCACCAGACTCCGAGCTGCTACCGAAATTTATATTTTCTAGAAAAACCTTGAGGAAATCTCAATAACACTTTTGCCCGACCCGGGGATCGAAACCGGGACCTAATGATCTGAGCCAAATAGGCTAACCCTAGACCACGAGGCAGTCTAGTCACTGAATATTAGTATTATCAGAAATCAGAAATACTTTATTCGATGAAACTTTTTACAAATTATTTTGACACGTCAACATATTTTTTTTAAAACTACTACCGGATCGGAAACGCGGCCACACACTGAGAAGATCCGACGGAAGAAACTCAGCGGGTTTGTGTTTTCTTTCATATCATCTATTTTTTTTTTATTGTTAAGTAACACTCATGTCACAAGTAAATAATTTGTTAACTTCGAGGTTAGATAAATTCTTTAAGTATTTGTGCAGTTTTAAATTCGACCATAGACTAAAAAATAAAATCTCTTAAGTTTTACAACGAACTTTTTCCGTAAAGAATATAGTATGCACTCATTGATATATAAAAACCCAAGATATACAATCAGTGTCTCAAAAACGTCCTCTAAGAACGAATGCACAATTTAAAATTGTGCACTCACTTCAAATAGAAGTCCGTCGCTCACGTCACTGCCCGCGCGTCAAAAATACAGAATTGTTCTCTGATAAATTGTAAAATACAACATCATGAACGTTAAAAAAATATAAAATATTGTATTTTCGGTAAGTATAAGAGTTTATCGATTTATTTTTGTCGTTTATATTACTAAATATAGGGTGTAATGTATGATTTTCATTTTATTTGTCTTAAAAATGTACTCGACGCTCCAAATATAATACGACAAAATTTCAATGGTCACTTTTTCAGTAAAAGGACAGTGCATTACAACCTCCTTTTAATTTAGTCGAATAATACAAATTGATCCTGTTATTATTAGTGGAGTCGATTTTTTTTTCATTAATAAGTAATTTTTTTTTTAATAACATTAATTTTTTTCATTAATAATTTTGAATACTTTTTATAGTTGTTAACCAACTGCCAAAAGAGAAGAGGACATCAATTTGACGATTTAAAATGTTTGATTATATTGATTACTTATTTTGAGGACCAAGTTAGGTGATTCTATTTATTCTATTTGTACGAATATAAAATAACAATATATAATTGTGATTCTTACGATGAACTTTGGAGATATAATACGAAACTTTTAATATAACAATAGGAAATCATAAGTAGCATCGAATTTTGTTCTGTTTACACGTGTTGTTGGTAACGATTTCTTATGTGGAAGGCACAGGTTGCATTAAGAATATTTATTTTTTGATTTAATAATTTATTTTTAATAAAAATGTTGTTTTTGATTGCGGATATCTTATACTATACATATTATAAATGTTAAAGTTTGTATGTTTGGATGTTTGATAATCAATCACGTAAAAAATAGACTCGGATATAAGATGACCTGGAATAGCACATAGAATACTTTTATCCTAATGCAGAGATCTGCAGCTAGTCTCGTATAAATTTTAAGTGACTGTTTGTACAAGTTGTTTTATCTGCATACTAGCTGTTACCCGCGGCTTTGCTCGCGCATATTTACTTTAGAACTTATTTAACCTTTCTTTATTTTATTAAAAATCTCTAGATTGCCAGGTGGGCCGCTAGTACGTTAAAAATAATATTTACATATTCATCTTAATTATTTATATACGACATTTTTGTTATTAAAATGTAAGTAAAAAACGTAAGACCTGAACTTTCTATAACTTCTAAATTTTCTATACCTAATATCATAACTAACTGTACCTCAAACTAAAAATACCTATTAGTAACACACCTATCGAAAAAACTTGGTCGTAGCGGATGTGAAAAATCATTTTTTATACGCATCTGGCAGTTAAACTACAAAAAAATGTATCAATACATTACATGAAAGGAATTGCTTGGGATCGATTTTCTTAAGACCTATTATTACAGACGACATCAAAGAAACAATCAGAATCAGAATCAGACTATTCAAGAAAAAGGATAAAGAAGATATTAGCTGTTATAGACCAGTCACCTTGTTGCTCATATTTTCAAAAATCTTCGAAAAGATTCTTTATGACAGTTTTAATAGTTACTTTGAAAAAAAAAGACTTTGGTTAGTAGATGAACAATTGGGTTTCCGGAAAAAAGTCTATTATTTTGCAATTTTTAAATTTTTATCGTTAATTAGTAAGAATTTAAATAGTAACAGTATTGTGAGTGCATTATACATGGACCTGACCAAATCCTTTGATAACGTTATCATGAAATTTAACTCAGCAAATTATTTAGTTACGGTGTAACAGGAAATATTTAAATATAGTTAAACAATATTTGCAAATTCGTTTTAAAAAAACCGCAGTATCACAAATTAGTTATACTACCCCAGAGTACAAAAAAAAATATTTCTCAGCGGCTAAGGAGGTTAAGTTTGAAGTCCCCCAGGGGAGTATTTTAGGGCCTTTGTGGTTTATTGTCTATATAAACGAATTCCCACTTACCCTACAATACCCTATGGTGATGTTTGCAGATGACTGTAACATTATATTTCCAAATGATACGCAAAACATGGAGTCTTATACCAATACAATTAATAAAAATAGCGCTAAAGTAATAAATAATAATAAAAATAATAAATATCCCTTGACAAATCACACGAATTGATCCGACTCTAAATTAAGCAAATAATTTGCTTGTGATATGGGTGTTAGTCAACGATACTAATACATATCTCAGAGGTTATAAATTGAACTCAAAATCTGGATAATTTCACATTAAATTACACGGACTTCAATAATTTTTGTCATTACATGGTCCTTAAGTGTTAGTTTAGTAAAAAAAACTCAGTCCTTCACAAACTCGTTTAGTCTTCAGTTTGGAAACTAACACTTTTAAATAAATCGTTTAACCAATTAACGTAATAAATAAGCATTAAAACATTTATAAAAACAGATTTTAAGCATGTGCAATTTACCTTCAACAAGGTCACAGAACCCAAAAATGGTGTTCGTCACCGCTGTTTAACATTAAAAACTTATGTCTCTTTTTTTCGGTTAATCAGTTGCATATAAATGATCCACCTTTATAGAATACGGGTTAACCCGCTAAAAGGTTTAACCAAGTGAACAGATAAATAAGACAACTAGTTAACATTTTAACCCTATTAATAAGTCCTTGTTTGAAAACAACGAGTATTTGTTGCACAAAAGAAGTGTATTCGTCGTATTTGCGCAGTTCATCCTCTAGAAACTTGTAGGCCACTATTCAAGAAATTAAACATTTTGACATTAGTGTGTCAATATATTTATGATGCTGCGGTTTTTGTTAAAAATCACCCACATTTATTTCAATCATGGAACAACTCCGAAAATAGGATGTTTCCTCCCAGAGATCCAACAAAACTACATTTCCCCATTTGTAACACCACCTTTTATCAAAGGAACTGTCGTGGGATGATAATAAACGTCTTTAATTGCATACCACAAATGATTAGGGAATTAAGTTCTAAAAGATTTACAAAAGAACTAAGAAAGTGGTTAACAGATTGCTCATTCTATACTTTCGAAGAATTTTTTTCATATAAAAAAAGAAAGAAATTTAATTTAAATCTATAGCAGTTTAAGTTCTCAAAATACCGCCTTGTTGCAGGGTTTCATTAAAATAAGTAAATTAATTATAAATTATTGTTATTTTTAATTAGGTACATCTATATATTAAATTAGTCAGAATAGCTTAAATATTGTTAAACTCCAATAAATAAATTAATAAATTAATAAATAATATTTCATGTCAATGTTATTAATATAGAATATAGCTTTTTATATTTTGTGTTTATATAAAATATTAGTTAAATATACATTTATTTTTTTATTTTGAAATGTTAAAATTATATATGACATTGAAGACAATAATCATGTATTTATTCACGTTTTGACATTTTAAATTATTAATTACTTTTGAATAAATTTAAATATAAGACATTAACAATTAATTCTATTTTTTAAGACATGAGCATGAGTATTTTTAATAATAATTCTATTTTTTAAGACATGAGCATGAGTATTTTTAATAATAAATTTTTATCTTTTAGGATAAAGTGAACACAAAACCTCTGATTACATTTGACTTGGTATTAATTTGGTGGTATAGTTAAAGTGTTTCTCTTTATTTAGTGAGGATAATATTGTAATTGTAAGTAAATATATATAAAAAAATTACTATAAGATTAAATTTAAAATTTACTATGATTATTAACATTTTTTTAAATTAAATTTACTATGATTATAAACATAATTTTAACATTTGCACGCCACAAAACAGGCAAAATAGGATTAAAGAGAAGCATATTTTTTAAATAAGATCTTATTATGTACCCTATTTTATGCAAATAAAGATATTATTATTATTATTATTATTAGAAAGTAGGTACCATAAACGATATTACGTTTAACCTGTTTACCAAGGTAAGAGGAATTAGAAGATCAGCTTAAGGTTAAGAAGGTTTGAAGACATAGCACGTAGTGCACCTATAGATTAAATATTATAAGATGTATATATGGAAGTAACATAATTTAAATTTCACAAGACTACTGTCTTGTAAATGTAATATAATGCATTCATATATACGAATATGTAGACGCAAAACCATTTAAGTTACGAACGGACGCGCTTGTGCTGCGAATTAAAAATATAGTTATACATCAATATACGGAATTAATAAATTCAAGTTGTATGGTACCAAGACAAATAACGTAATGCATATGTGATATACGTTAATATACATTGGTGTCACAGCACCTTCATCATCTACGGACCTAACATTAATTCGAGATAAAATAAATAATAAATATCAACATTTTAAATTAAAATGAAAATCTTTGGCGCGTTAGGAGTTTAAATAATAGAAAAGTACTTACATTCACACTCAAAAGTATCAAAATCATATTAGTTATGGGGGACGCTATAGGGTTCCATTATGAAAAGACGCATGATGTATTCTGAAATTTAAATATATACACATTACACATATGTATATACTATTAATGTATGTTAGAAATAAAAATGGGCCAAGCTTGTGATGATGATGAACATTTTACAGGGCTGTAGCCCTGTGAAATGCTCATTATCACAGCAGCACTCACAGATACCATTCTATAATTATTATTCATTGCATTCTCCAATTAAAGTAGGAAATCAGAATGGCATACAAAGCCTTGTTTCTAATTCCGCAGTGACATAACTTTACGACTATGATGTACTTACTTACACAAAAATAAAATTTTCTACGGCTTTTCATATTATGTCAATATTATAATACTACTGGAACAAAAAGACATTGTAATAAATTAAACAAACGCACCAAATTCTAAAGTATAATCACGGGGGTCGGAAAATTGAAGATGACCCAGTATAAGCAGTAACTTGGTGCTGCTGCACCTACCACCTTTTTTGTTTTGTCAGTACCAGAAACTAAAATATGGGACATTTATCGCGCCAAATTTAGTATAGACTATGAACTGAAATAAAAGGCAACTAAATGACTGATTTAGACAGATTAAATCCTTAGCTTTTATACATATACATAATTTTGTAGTAAATATATTATATCTTTATACATATGTTAAATATAGATAAAATGCTATAATATCATTGAAGCTATTATGGTAATGATAGTTTGCGGTGCAAATACGGGTTTCAGATCCCTAGCAGATCAGAACCTCAAGTAAACACTTCAATGTCTATGTAACTTGACCCAGTTGCCTAATTAATTACCGTCTAATGTATTGTCATATTTATTGTATATTTTAAGCAAATCGTAGATGTACTTAATGAAATATAATAATATGTTACAGACCTTTGCGTTATCTACGAACTTCATTAATTTCAGAAAATATTGTTTTTTTCTTAGATATTTTATAGATTCAGATGACACTACATCTATTATTCAAAGAGGAAATGCTATTCGACTCCTCTTAAAATGCTTCGGTTATAAAATAGTAAAACGTGCGTCGAGTCCATAAACTGTATTTCTCTTTGTGCTGCTGACGTTGTGGAAAATATGGTAGGCGTTGGCGGACTATTGTGCCATTGGAGTCTCTTTCAATTTCCAGACCTTTGGTTAGTTTGTTCCTGTACTGATATTTTTGCTTCAGTGACATTACAGAAATAACACAATATTATTTTGATGTCGCGGTATGTTCCAAATTTGTTACTTATCTAAATGTCGTCTTTGATTTTGATTTTTGATTTTTGGACATATGGAGATCAATACTTATGAACGTGTGGATGTGTGGACGTGTAGACGCGTGGAAACGTAGACGTGTAGACGTGTGGACATGTAGACGTATGGACGTGTGGACGTGTGGACGTGTAGACTTGTAGACGTGTAGACATGTGGACATGTGGACATATGGACATATGGACATGTGCACGTGTGGACGCGTGGACGTGTGCTCGTATGGAAGTGTGCACGTGCGGATGTGTGGACGTGCGGACGTGTGGACGTGTGGACGTGTGGACGTGTGGACGTGTGGACGTGTGGAACTGTGGACGTGTGGACGTGTGGAAGCGTGGACGTGTGGACGTGTGGACGTGTGGACGTGTGGACGTGCGGACGTGCGGACGTGTGGACGTGTGGACGTGTGGACGTGTGGACGTGTGGACGTGTGGACGTGTGAACGTGTTGACGTGTGGACGTTTGGACGTTTCACGTGCTTTGACTTAGTAGTTAGTTTTTAATTTAGCGCTTCCAGAATACACTAATACAGTCTCTATACCAATTTGGTGGACTCATACTTTAGTTAGTAAAACCCATTATCATTAGGAGCACCGTGCTCGTTTAGATAAAGAGATAAATATAATCTGAGGGTATAGTGGTGCCCCCGCCTCGACAAGTCAAGCGAAGTCACAAGGGCACCAAACTTTTCTCGAAGCGTATTGTCGTTTTTTTGACATCTCATAACTTAGGTTTTAATTATACCTGATAAACCACGGATTAAATGGATACGCTTTTTTACCCTTCAGCCCCCAAGAAAAATCCAAATCGAAACTAAGCAATAATTGCAAGACAAAGCGCGCTCGCACGGACTGGCGTCGCTTCGGCGCGGTTACACAAAAAGTATTATTATTTTACAACGAAAGCATATTTCATCATCCTGTAAATAGCTATGTACTAATGGATATATTTCCAATCTATTAGGCATCAAAATAAAGTGATCATGAAATTATTTTAATTCTTTTAGATGTTATGGAGATCGAAAAGTGACTGACTGACTGACTGACATTTGCAGGTCCTTATTTTTAATTATTACGATATATAATTCTTACAACTAATTATCTAAATACAATCATTTTAAGCTAAATAAACCTTTTAAAATAAATAAATAACAGTACCTCTCGTGAGATAATTTAACAATTCATACTTTTATCACTGCAAAAATTAAAACGCGCGGCGCGAAAGTGACTGACAATTATAACCAATCTACTGTCTAAAAACCATAGATTTGTTTCAATATTCTGAATTAGTAATGAAGTATATTTACCAAAGAGCGTAAATCGCAAAACTTCGTTACACTAAAATAGTCTGTATTTTTAGGAACCGATGGTTAAAAACCGAATGGAATGTGGCGCTTAAGCGTCATGTAGGTGCTACTTGAATTCCACCGAGAATCGGTGTAGCGCTTAAGTGTACATCTGGGTGTAGATGGGTTAAGGCAAATTTTTTAGTTTGTCAGCATAGCTTGTATTCACACACAGAAATACAGAGATATAAATTATACTACTTACCCATGAAATAAAATCATTACTTTATAAGCTTAGGCTTATTTTTAAACCTTATCATCCCTCATCATAAAATAGTACAACATGTTTATTTCTTTCTTTTTCTTTATTTCTATTTTTTCACAATACAATATATCTACAAATTTATGACACTTTTGACAGCGATAGGAGCGTTTGCTCATATGCGCGGCGACACGTTTCTTTCCCAATACCGTGTCTATTTGTATTCATGTGGTCTGTATGTTAAACAAAATTCTCGGAATATGATGTCAATCGTAGACTTATTAAATATTTCAATTTTATAACTCTTATTATATAAGTTCGCTTGTTAGCGATAAGACCGTGTTTGTATCAATTTTCTATTGTACAATAAAGATTATTATTATTTTATTAATATCTAAAAGCCCTGATTTCTTCACTGACTTCCTCAGCGATAATCATGAAAATTCATAAGGAACTGAATTCCCTATAAGTTGAATTTGATACGTAATCTAATCTATACATATAATAAAATCGTAGGAAAGTCAAAACTGTACATTGAATATTTTTTTAAAGTATACTTGGGGCGTGATCTACAATCGATATCGAAGCCAAAAATAGTTTTTAGAATTTTTGTCTGTATGTCTGTTTGTCTGCTTGTCTGCTTGTCTGCTTGTCTGCTTGTCTGCTTGTCTGCTTTTCTGCTTGTCTGCTTGTCTGCTTGTCTGCTTGTCTGCTTGTCTGCTTGTCTGCTTGTCTGCTTGTCTGCTTGTCTGCTTGTCTGCTTGTCTGCTTGTCTGCTTGTCTGCTTGTCTGCTTGTCTGCTTGTCTGCTTGTCTGCTTGTCTGCTTGTCTGCTTGTCTGCTTGTCTGCTTGTCTGCTTGTCTGCTTGTCTGCTTGTCTGCTTGTCTGCTTGTCTGCTTGTCTGCTTGTCTGCTTGTCTGCTTGTCTGCTTGTCTGCTTGTCTGCTTGTCTGCTTGTCTGCTTGTCTGCTTGTCTGCTTGTCTGCTTGTCTGCTTGTCTGCTTGTCTGCTTGTCTGCTTGTCTGCTTGTCTGCTTGTCTGCTTGTCTGCTTGTCTGCTTGTCTGCTTGTCTGCTTGTCTGCTTGTCTGCTTGTCTGCTTGTCTGCTTGTCTGCTTGTCTGCTTGTCTGTTTGTCTGTTTGTCTGTTTGTCTGTTTGTCTGTTTGTCTGTTTGTCTGTTTGTCTGTTTGTCTGTTTGTCTGTTTGTCTGTTTGTCTGTTTGTCTGTTTGTCTGTTTGTCTGTTTGTCTGTTTGTCTGTTTGTCTGTTTGTCTGTTTGTCTGTTTGTCTGTTTGTCTGTTTGTCTGTTTGTCTGTTTGTCTGTTTGTCTGTTTGTCTGTTTGTCTGTTTGTCTGTTTGTCTGCTTGTCTGCTTGTCTGCTTGTCTGCTTGTCTGCTTGTCTGCTTGTCTGCTTGTCTGCTTGTCTGCTTGTCTGCTTGTCTGCTTGTCTGCTTGTCTGCTTGTCTGCTTGTCTGCTTGTCTGCTTGTCTGCTTGTCTGCTTGTCTGCTTGTCTGCTTGTCTGCTTGTCTGCTTGTCTGCTTGTCTGCTTGTCTGCTTGTCTGCTTGTCTGCTTGTCTGCTTGTCTGCTTGTCTGCTTGTCTGCTTGTCTGCTTGTCTGCTTGTCTGCTTGTCTGCTTGTCTGCTTGTCTGCTTGTCTGCTTGTCTGCTTGTCTGCTTGTCTGCTTGTCTGCTTGTCTGCTTGTCTGCTTGTCTGCTTGTCTGCTTGTCTGCTTGTCTGCTTGTCTGCTTGTCTGCTTGTCTGCTTGTCTGCTTGTCTGCTTGTCTGTTTGTCTGTTTGTCTGTTTGTCTGTTTGTCTGTTTGTCTGTTTGTCTGTTTGTCTGTTTGTCTGTTTGTCTGTTTGTCTGTTTGTCTGTTTGTCTGTTTGTCTGTTTGTCTGTTTGTCTGTTTGTCTGTTTGTCTGTTTGTCTGTTTGTCTGTTTGTCTGTTTGTCTGTTTGTCTGTTTGTCTGTTTGTCTGTTTGTCTGTTTGTCTGTTTGTCTGTTTGTCTGTTTGTCTGTTTGTCTGTTTGTCTGTTTGTCTGTTTGTCTGTTTGTCTGTTTGTCTGTTTGTCTGTTTGTCTGTTTGTCTGTTTGTCTGTTTGTCTGTTTGTCTGTTTGTCTGTTTGTCTGTTTGTCTGTTTGTCTGTTTGTCTGTTTGTCTGTTTGTCTGTTTGTCTGTTTGTCTGTTTGTCTGTTTGTCTGTTTGTCTGTTTGTCTGTTTGTCTGTTTGTCTGTTTGTCTGTTTGTCTGTTTGTCTGTTTGTCTGTTTGTCTGTTTGTCTGTTTGTCTGTTTGTCTGTTTGTCTGTTTGTCTGTTTGTCTGTTTGTCTGTTTGTCTGTTTGTCTGTTTGTCTGTTTGTCTGTTTGTCTGTTTGTCTGTTTGTCTGTTTGTCTGTTTGTCTGTTTGTCTGTTTGTCTGTTTGTCTGTTTGTCTGTTTGTCTGTTTGTCTGTTTGTCTGTTTGTCTGTTTGTCTGTTTGTCTGTTTGTCTGTTTGTCTGTTTGTCTGTTTGTCTGTTTGTCTGTTTGTCTGTTTGTCTGTTTGTCTGTTTGTCTGTTTGTCTGTTTGTCTGTTTGTCTGTTTGTCTGTTTGTCTGTTTGTCTGTTTGTCTGTTTGTTTGTTTGTCTGTTTGTTTGTCTGTTTGTCTGTCCGGGGTAAACTCAAAAAGTACTGCATGGATTAACTTCAAATTTTGCATGAATATTACTAACAGGTCGGGTCAACATATAGGCTACATATTATCACGCTATCACCTACGGGGGAGGAGCTGTGCGGAGTAAAAGAAATCGGGGCGGACGAAGTCGCTGGCAACAGCTAGTATTAGTATATAAATAAAAAAAACTAAAAAGTGGAACTTTCACCCCCCTGAACACAAACTAGGGGATGGAATTTTGTATGAGTCTTCCGGAAATTTTAATACTGTAAGTCTGAAAATTGAAATAGGGACTCCTTATTATAAATAATAAATTACGTATTTTGGGATTTTTAATATATTACCCTTTAAATTAGGGGATGAAAGTTTGTATGGGTTTTTCCCCATAAAAACTTAATATCGTGCTAAAGATCTAAAAATTATACAAGTACATACTTCTTATTATAAATTAATCAATCAATAGACATATAATTTTTTTTTATAAGCAACTACAGGAAGAAATGAAATACCGCCAAAAAAAATGTAAAATGTTTCCACGACGAGATGGGACGCACTAAAAGTCATCAGATCTTATGTAAAACTTAACTTCTAAGTCTACACTACCTCAACGACAGCAATGCACCGAAAAATAAGGTAGGGGGGATAAGGAAGATAAGGAAGGTAGGGGGAACTAAGGGGAACATAGGGTTAACATAGATGAAAGTAGCGGGAAGGTAGGAGGAAGGCGGCTGTAAAGTAGAGGACAAGTAGCTGGAAGGTAGGAAGAAGGTATAAATGTATGTAAAGTATAAATCTGTGCTTGTAAATATCGTTTCAAGTGTTCACTTCTGTCGGCAGTCCTCATGACTGCCCCCGATTTGTTTATGTCATAAGATAGCCAACAAGCAGATGGGTCTCCTGATGGAAAGAGTCAACCATCGCTATAGATACCAAAGATGTTAATGGTGCGGTGCTATCTTGTGACGAGGTACTACCACAATACCACATGCTTAAGTTTACCGGCTACTTTACTCTCCAAACCGTAACACGAGAGTGACATGCACTGATACTATGGCTGCAGAAATAGATAAGAAGGTGGTACCAGACCCAGGTGGGACAATGCAAAACTCAGCCACGATAGTAGTGACACGCAGAGCCATCAGTCGCCTTTTACGACCTCCCTGGCAGAACGGCAATTAGCCTATTGTTCAAAGGAGCCCGAAAAAACGGGGAAAACTCTTTATTTCAAACTGTTTCTGCTATACTTGAAACAAAATAATTTGTGCACTTTCAAAAGTCTACATTCTTCTATTACATACAGAAGATTAAAAACATGAGATATTTAACCCAATTCATGTTTACATAAAGAGCATTTTCCACCCGAGCCCAAAAATTACGTGGAGGCGCGTTATAAAAATGTTGGATCTGTGAAAAGATCATGCTTACCCGAAGCGGAGTGGGTGGCCCCCTCTGATTTATGATAACGTGTCGCGAGAAGCGCGTACGGCAAGCTTTCTTTTTGTCATTAACTGAATCAATTCTATTTGCTTTACCGTTTTAGTAATCACTTCAAAAATATAAAAATTATAAGTATAAAAATTATGCTCATCGTGTTCAGATAACATATATCGTGCTCAGAGGGCCGTCTATAGAAAACTAGCACTAAGCTTGCGGCTTTACTCACGTTAAAAATGAATTTACTTACTTATTAGTTAGTTATTTTACCCTGGTTTTATAATAGTTATTTTACCATGGAATAGTATTTTTTTCTATGTCCTTGTCTATACCTCTGACAACGTGTTTACATTTCATGATTATTATTACCTATAGTCAGTATTAAAGATGTGAACGGTGACAAAGAAAAAAACTCCCTTTCGATTTCACAACATCTTGCTGAGGATTGTTGCCACCGCTTTACCTATTTCCTCAGCAACAGCGTTATAGCTTATCATTGTTGCGTTACGGTGTGAGGGATAAGATAGTTGGCAAACAATACATGTGGCATTACCATCAACCACTTGGCCCCTCGCATAGCAGCGCATCATTTTTATCTTTGGTGTCTATAGTTGATGTATGTTTCCGATCACCAGGACAGCCATCTGCTTGTTTACAATACTATGATGTAAAAAATACCATAGTTTTTAATCGTTATTAAACTTTTATTAATTTTTAAATTATCTGTCAAACTAAAACATACTATAAAATAATTTTGAATGGTATAAATATTTTTTCTTATTAGTTTTATTTAATTTATGTATACTTATAAGACCTTATTTAAAAAAAAATCAGATTTAAATTTTATCAACAAAAGTTGGGTATCTTCAAGCATCAAGTCAAGGAATCTATATCCTTGTAATACTGACCGGATATCGAAGTAGCCTTATGCCAAATACTTAATTATTAATCAGCTCTGATTATATTCCAAAATTCCAAAATACAAAACAACAGATGACCTTCAAGTGACTGGGATTTTTTAGCCATTTCTTATAACAATATTGCTCAAATCACTTTTTAAACAAGAAAAATAAAATAAAGATTGGTTTATGCGTTTAGTGCTACTTTGTCACAGTTGTGCCTACAAATTGATACTCGATTCAGCGACGAGTGATTAAAATTACTTTCTGACCTCAATCTATTCTAAATTGACAAAGACGTCTCGATTTTGTCATAGTGGCAAGTTTATTTTCTGCCTTTGTAAAAAAATAACAGTGATGGATTTTATGATCACTCTCTTGCTGCAGAGTCTACATTCTTATAGCGTCATCTGTTGTTGAGTAGCAAATTTAAGTTATTTAAATATAAAATGTAATATAATTTTTTTTTTGTTTTTGAAAACGGAACAACTTTTATGTAAGTAGGTACCGGTTTAATATCTGATTTTGTTGCATAAGTGCGTATTATATCTACTTACCTTGTAACAAAATAACACTGCCATCTTTTGATAACATGTCGTAATTACAAACTCAATGTGGAAGTGGCTATGTAGTTTATGATCAGAGAATTATTGCATACGAATGATAGATGACGCTAGTTATAAGGCCTCAAGCACACGACCGAAGAAACTGTCAAACGGATATGCATGCCATATACGTCTCATTAATGTTATGTTTAAAATCAGCCCCGCGATTTTGTTTACAAGAAAACTATTATAAAATTTAAATTTTCAGAATAAAATATTTTCTCACAGTAAAAAGTTATCATCATGTCCAAATTTTATTAAAATCTGTCAAATTTCTAGGACACAATAGGTTGATAGACGGACAGAGAAACATTTTAAATATACATACTAAGCTACTAGCTGACTCGGCAAACGTTGTTCTACCTTTTTAACTACTCTTATTTTTTCCTATATTTTCTCACCATTTAAACCTTCCCTTCAACAATTAATTCAAAACCAAAATTAGCCAAATCGGTTCAGTCGTTCTCGAGTTTTAGCGAGACTAACGAACAGCAATGGATTTTTATATATATACATAAGCGCAGGATAACAAGAAGCAAACGGTGTTCCTTATGACAAAAACTAAGGTTCCCTTATAGTCACCAAAGATGGTGCATTGCTATCTATGTGACATATGTATGGATGAAATACAATTAATTTTCTTACCCTCACAAATCGAACTACGATAGTAACAAGCAAGGAAAGGCTAGTTTATAGTTACGGCAAGCATAATATCCACTTGTAGATTAAGTTTGCAACTGTGTTCTCACGCACATGTATTTCATAAAATATAAAAATTAAAATGATAAATAAATGAATATTGGTTGAAAAGCAAAGAATTGAGAAACACCCGGAATAAAGAAAGTTTTTCCGGCGTCGGAACGTGACGACTCCATCGCCCGCTAGTGGAATAATCTTTTTTTTTTTAATTATTCCGCCGATGCAGTCAGTCAACAAAAAAATTGTAGTGCCATGCTTCTGCTGAATAATCTCGGCACGACCGGGGCAATACCACTACCACACTTAAAACCAACGTAAAATAACAGTCTTGCTGTTGCATTTCGTTTAATGAGGTTCTCGGAGACCCTATCCCCCCTCCCCCTAATACTATGGAAACGCAAATAAAAGGTAGTTGTTTACTCCAGGGGGGTACCACTAGCGTAAGTGGTGTAAAATCCCCCTCTGGACATCCATGTTCAGAAGTTTGTCATCAACCTGAGTATGGATAGGCTTTCCTGTATTCCCTGGAGGGGAGAAAAATTGCGCTCACACACTTTGCTGCTCGGGGCAAATGAAGCAAGAAACTAAAACACCCGCCTACCACACTCCGCGTGGACTTTGTTAATATTAGGGATCTCCATTCTAATTTAAATGCCGTTCACTTGAGATGACTAAGCCGCCTTTGCTCTTTTTAACCGAGACTCAGATATCTTCTCCAGCGGATACCTCATATCTCTCCTACCCGGGGTACAAATTAAAGCTTTCATTGTTGTTCGGGGAACAAATTAGTGTAATACTAACAAGCCCCTCCACATTACAAAGTTTTTAATAAATTCCACTTAAAAAGGCTAGATATATACGAATTTCTCTTGAATTTCATTCAAATCTGTTAAGGTAAATGAAATATAAGCTTTCATATTTATAATATTAGTAGAATATGACAACTCTCTCTTTCTATTTTTTTATATTAGTCTTCTATATTAGGATACTCTTTTTATTTTAGTAAATAAGCTTAAATTAATTACTATAAAAAAAAACAGAAAATATTTTAACGTGCTTCTTTTTTTTCAAACTTTTGTGCACTTAGTTTTCCCATACAAATTAACGTCTGTTAATAAAACGGCTACCCCGTACGGTTTATTTTTCGTCCGCTGATTGTCTTATTCAATTTATTTGGAGCGAATCCGAAAATCCAAAGGCGTTGTGTACGTCCATTCGCCATGAACGGATACAATGTCTGCGCTTTCTTCTTGGTTATTTGAGTGATATTATGACATAACATTATTAAAACACATTGTGTTATAATAATGAAAAAAATGAGTTTATAATCATATGACAATTTAGAAAGTGCTTGCCGCTTCGCCATCGGCAGTTGGGAGTCTTCGGTGTAAATTGAACCTAAGTGTAGCAAAATAGAACGTAGTGCTACATCTATTTATTGATATTTAATTCTTGAAAAAAAATTAAAAATGAATTCCTACTTTTAGATTGTAGGAAAATTCCTTATTGTAGGAAAATTTTCATTTTTACTAAAACTATATATTTTTTGCTGCCTACGCAAAAACGAGGTGTGTTATTAATGTATCTGCGTTTTATGTGTTCGTCTGTGTTATCATAGCTCCTAGATGAATCGATTTGAGGGTGTTTTTTTAATTAAATGCCTATTAAAGCGGTATGGTTCTTACAGTGCATCTGACATACTGATGCATGCCAATAGTATATTGATAAGGAGGCGTCCTTAATCACTTACGGTAATTATGTCGTGTTTAGGCTCATTGGACAGGTTTTATTGGTGTGCAATTAATGAACATAAACCAGAAATGTGGCCTAATGATCAAGGAATATGCCAGGAATTTTAAATTTCCAACGTAATGTTATTGCATATTTTCAAATAGAGACAGCAAATAACTCATATAGAGCGATTAATGAGCATCTACAATAGGCTTAGCCTTACCTACCAATCTCGCGTAACTATAGTGTAACTAGCTACCGTTCTGTGGTCGAATTTCGACCACATGGTAAACAATAAAGCCTTTTCTAAATTTAAAATAGACTTTAGTCATTCACGTACAAATATACTATATGTATACACGTGTGTATGTTATATGTCAAATGAATGTTGTGTATGTAATGTTTACTTTTATTAATTAAATATATTTCTAATGCACTTCATATATAAATATTAGGTTTTTACACACTTCCACTATGTAATTTTTTTAACTCTGCCAAATTTCATACTCCTCCATATTTGTCGTAAAATGGGTTACAAAGTTTTTGCTTCACACAATCGTAAAATTTTCTAGATTTTAGCTCGCAAAATCTATCTTATTAGTATCGTAGCGATAAGTGAAAAAACAGTGACATGGAAACACTGAAGCGCTTTACGCGCTTTGCTAAAAATTTTTACTAAATTTTTTTGCACAAAATTTTTAATAATATGTTTCTTATTTGTTTACATTTCTGCTCTTCCTGTTTCATTTTCAAAAATAAATGAAACACTTATGGCCTTTTGCACTAACATTGTCTTAGCTTAGGAAAATCCTAAGTAGTATGCCGTCACTTTTAAGTCACTAAATACGTTTAAAGTGCATTTTGACCACCACCAACCCAATGCCCCGATACCCGATAGTAAATGAGGCATTTAAGCCCCGTTTTCACTTTGATTAATTCGAGTGTTAGTGTTTAATGCAGGTGCTTAATATTAAGCAAAAAATACGTGGAGATAGCCGTTGATCAGTGCGAGTGATTAGTATTCAGCTTAGTAAAAGTGAATAGACGCTAATTACTAATCACCCGCACTGATTAACGGCTGTCTTAACGTATTTTTTGCGTAATACTAATAAGGGGCCATCCATAAATTACGTCATACGAATTTAATGATTTTTTGACCCCTCCCCCGTCCTTGTCACAGCTGGTCACATTTGTGAGACCCCCTCGTACCGAGTGTGATGTCACATATTTTACAATTTTACCTTATAAAAATCCCCCTTCGATTATTTTTTACCTATACAGATATTTTATTTCGAAAAAAAATGTGATGTCACAAAATTTGGGACCCCTCCCTACCTTTTGTCACACAATGTCACACTTCTTTGGACCCCTCCCTCCCCCTTAACGTGTGATGTAATTTATGGATGGCCCCTAACCTGCATTAAACAATCGCATTCGCACTAATCGAAGTGAAAGCGGGGCTATATTCTGTAACATATACTTAGGAGACTAACCCAAGAGCAATGCGACCCCCAAGACTTTCAATTGGACACAAACGTGGAAGAACTATTGTAAGTTCCATTTTGCAGAAGTTAGCCTAGCTGTTCCCGCCCGCCGCCCGCAACTTCGTTTGCGTGACCCAAGATCATTCCTTCCTTTTTCTCAGTCAGATAAAAATATCCTATGTCACTCCTAAATAGTGTAGTTGTATTTCTAAAAGTAAATATATTTTTCATTTTTTTATTTTTAGTATTTGTTATTAGTATTGTTGTTATTGTAAAAAAATCAGCTTTCTAGCTATCACGGTTTATGAGATACAGCCTGGTTACAGAGAGACAGACGGACAGATAGACAGCGGAGGCTTAGTAATAGGGTTCCGTTTTACCTTTTAGGTACGGAACCCTAAAAAAGCCTCTCCTCGGACTGTCTCGTGGTGTAGGAGTATCTTATTCGGCTCAGATTATGAGGATTTGATCCCCCAGGGTCGAGCAAAAGTTTTATTATTGGTTTTTTTTTCGAAGTTTTTCTCGAAAGTCGAAAACAGCAGCTCGGAGTCTGGGGAGTGGTGTGCTATACTCCCGTGGCTCGGATGAACATAGAAAGCCTTCGGTCCCGGTTATCGCTAGTACTTGTCGATAATCGTTATTACGTCGCTAAAATGCGGCGATGAGGATCACTACTCATCTCGCCAAGTGACAAACCGGTGAATTGTGGTAGACTGGAAAGTCTATAGACATTTGGTTTACTCTGCCTTTCCCGAAATACTTTACTTTCTTTTTTCTTTTTTTTTATTATCGACAGGGAAGCGCTTGACGACGATCTTTCTTGATGGTAAGCTAAGATGCGGCCTAAGATGGAACGCGCTTCCCTAGAAGGGGAATACAAACTCAGGAAGCATGTTCCAGTCCTTTGCGGTTCGAATAAAGAATGTCGAGTCGAACCGCTTTGTCCGGAAACGCGGAACGTCCACCATACGGCGATGCCCAGAAACTGTGCGCCTCAACGATCGATAGGAAAACGGGGATGGCGGAATTAAGTCGTGTAATTCGAAATAAACAAGCCACTCTGCGTCGATGAGCGAGGCTCTGGAGTTTGTTGCCTACCAGATCATCGTCGTTTATCAGCCTCTTAACACGCCTCTCTATCGCCTCAAGTGTCTCCAGTTGGTATTTGGCGGATTCATCCCAGAGGTGAGAGCAGTATTCCATGCACGAACGGACTTGTGCTTGATAAAGGTTGAGCAACTGTCCCGGGTAGAAATGATGTCTCAAATTCGCCAGAATACCAAGCTTTTTTGAGGCAACTTGGGTTTGTAGATTCGATGTACGAACCAATGTTGAGAGAAGACGTTAAGGTGATACCAAGAGCTCGAAGTGGTCAGTTATCGGCGTGGACACAACCTAGAAAGACGGAGATAGGTGGAATTGGCTCTGTTTAGCGGAGAATAGACATGCCTGGGTCATCGCCCCAATTGGAGACAGCCGGTAAGGACAAGTTCATACGATCGCCTCTCTGAGAGACCGGATCTGGGCCGTACTGGCCCGCGCGCTGGATACGAACTCTTCATAACAGTGCTATCGTCTGCGTACCCATAGATTCCAGGCTTCAGCAGACCGACAGACAGAGAACTGATTCCTGAGGGACTCCGGCATTTATAGCCATTTGGTCGTACAAGCAGCCGTCGACAACTGCTCCAATCGACCGGCCACACAGAAAATCTGAGATCCAGCCGCAGAGACCAGTAGGCAGATCATACGATGCAAGCTTGCCAATATGACTATCATGCAAGACCGAGATCGAAATATCAAGGGAGAAAGCTAGTGCTTCACCATGATTCTCGACGGTCGCGCTCAAGATGTACGTGGCATACGCTAGAAGATCCCCAGTTTACCGATTTCGGCGAAACCCATATTGGCGGTCACCGAGTAGATCGTTCACTTCTTGGTGTGCCATTAGCCTGCTGTAAATAATTTTTTAAGATCAACCTAGTGGTTTTTGTGTTTATCCATTACAAACGAATAAACAATTAAATTTTTCCTCTTTATAATATTAAGATTTAATATATAATAAATACAAAATATAACAATATTAAAGTACATTACTAATGTTTTTTTAGCTTTCATTATATTAATTATATTGTGATGTCTACGAAAGTGAGGTTTTATAGCTCTGTGTAACAATAATTATTTGAAGTTTGATAATTTACATTTATTTAACTGTATTCAAATTTATTAAATTCGCTTAGATATATTTTCGTACTGTCAATTCGTAATTTTGTTTCATAATCTACAAAAGTGAAAGCAGTCAGACCTGTAATATAAATGTTATTCTTCAACATACCAGTATTATTAGCATAAGATACATTAAGTTTCGTTTTAACAATTATTTGCAAGTAAAAAGTAACTTTATCCCTAATCATGGACCACGAGCTCCCGAACTTAGAAGCAGGGACCGAGTTTATCACAAAGAAGAAACCAAACAAGAGGTCTACATATAAATTAATGGAAGAAACCTAACTACAATAATTATTGCAACAAATTACTGGCAAAATGTGGATTCATCACTAGACATCGGATTATGTTTGCATATGCAAACACCATTTTATAGCGTATATTGTGTATATTTTGCCCTTTTTAGTGCATATTGCATGCATATTTTGATAGTGCATATTATAATCCGTCAAAATTTAAAGATAAATGGCATGTCTATTCATCACATTTGCCTTAAATCACGACACACGGACGTTAACATCGTTGATTTCTGTCAAAGGTTTTCTCCTTCTGGGAACCATGAATTTGCTATTATTCCCTATGGTATTGAAATAAACTATTATTAAAATAAAAGACAGGCAAAATAAAAACATAATTTTATGTTATACTAGCTGTTGCCAGCGACTTCGTCCGCGCGGACTTCATTTACTCCGTACTGCTCCTCCCCCGTAGGTGATAGCGTGATAATATGTAGCCTATACGTTGACCTGAACTATTAGTAATATTTATGCAAAATTTGAAGTAAATCCATGCAGTACTTTTTGAGTTTACCACGGACATTCATACAGACAAACAGACAAAAATTCTAAAAACTATATTTTTAGCTTCGATATTGATTGTAGATCACCCCCCAAGTATACTTTAAAAAAAATATTCAATGTACAGTTTTGACTTTCTTACGATTTTATTATATGTATAGAAGATATAACTTCACTCTATATGTTTTCACTAGACACGTGTGCGTGTGTTGTATTGTGATATGATATATACTTGTCATATAGTTGGCAAAGCACTATTAATATCTTTGTATTCTATAGGCAATGGTTATCTTGAATAGCAAAATTATTTGTCTAATTTCTGCGAAATGTTTTATGTGACCCTCGCTGAAAAGAAATACAGCTGTTTAAGAAATGGATAAAACTCACCAGAGGTCCGAAAAACAAACCTCGGCAGCACAATTATTCACCCACATCCACCTCACTTTCACCGACGTCAGCAGAAATCACAAAAGCACGGAATTTATGCACTCAACGCACGTTTCAATTAGAAACCGAAGCATTTTCAGGAGAAACGAAAGCTACCTTACTTACTGTTGGGCTGAGTACCACTCGGATAGCAATGCACCATTTGCATAGGTATTTGGTGTTTTTTCTTTCTATCAGAAGAGCTTTCCCCTTGTTTGCTACTCTACGATATAAAAAAACTGTAAGGTAGTTGACCCTGCTAGCCAGCCCTGAAGCTTCCCGCTAAACTGAGGTACTTTACGCTCGAAATAAAAATTCTAAGTGAAGATTTTTGGGCTCGGAGACTTAAAAAATCTAAAGTATGTCAAAATAACGTATTTTAATTTTTGAAAAGATGTATATTTTCAGAATTATGACGGATTTTGATCTTTTGAATAGCATTCAACGCAATTTGCTCTTGAATGAGCTCTAAAATGTTTTATCAGCTGTAAAATTGATGGGTTGTAAAATTTTTTCAAATAACTTTTTTCAAAAATTTGCGCCATTAATAAATACCGAACTGTTATATCCCCTAACCGTAAGCTAAAGGGCTTGCATCAAACCTCCATCAACAAAACCCTAAAAAGTACTTCATCAGCACTTTTGACCCTTATTCAATTCCCTAGTCTGCATCAGTTAGTCTCCGTCTAGATTTTTACCAGATCGTTTGGTTTTCCAATTCATCCTTTACTATATAAGTTCTATACCATTTGTTAATTTGTAATTAGTGTTAATTAATAAATTGTGTTAAGAGTTAGTAAACAATTAATTGATAAAAACCTTTTTTTTTAAATTCAAATCTCGAGGCCCAGTATAACAGAACGAATCAACTGATTTTGGTCCGATTTATGGCACTTAGCAGTTTTTTAAGTAAAAGAGCTGCCTACATTTTGAAAATAAATCGGTATATTAGTCTGAAAGTTATTTTACAAATATGAAGTAAGTTTGCTGTAAAACAACATTATTTTAATATTTGAAAAGCCGTAATTCTTGAAAATTTGATCCACTTTTAATTTTTGCCACAGCATTCGATGTAATTTTTTAAATACTTAAAGAGAGAAGCTGATTAGATTTATAAGTCTGTTGGCGTATAATTAACCTGAAAGTTTTTTAAAAATATTAAGTTTTCTGTAAACAACAAAATATTAATATTTAAAAACTGAAACTTTTGAAAACTTAATCGGCTTTTGATTTTGGAACTGCATTTGACGTAATTATTTAACTACTAAAATATTGTTAAAGGCCAAAAAATGATTAGTTAAAAGAAAATTATGTTGAGAAAACACTTTTTTCAACATTTTATTTGTTATAACTTACGTTATAATGCACTTCTACTTTTAATTCAGTGCACAAACTAATTTTTAGCACATCACTCAGCCGAATTCATTTTTTAAAGCTTCTTTAAAATTTAATATACTTTACTATATAGGTATATATATACTCATATTATAGTTAACTATTAGATCTTGAAGATGCCTTCAAAATTGAAACCGCTTAAATAATATATCATCACTTATCACTAAAAGTTCTTAATTTGAAGAAAATAAACTAATTTCAAATATTTGTCAACTGTACCCATATCTCAAAAACTTCTGAACCGATTTTGACGAAATTTAGACTTTTCCCTGATTTTTAATATACCTGACTTAAATCAAAAAGAATTATCTCATTATCGCCTTCGATTTCTGAAAAAATCATGGACAAACATATAAACATACATGCATTAACGAAATTTAGTTGAGACGTCTAAATAGATCATCATACTTAAATATTATCTTATTATAACAATATTACAAACATACTCGTCAAACTGATAACCTCTATTTTTTTTGGTCGGTTGAAAATATATGTGTGTGTAAAGTAAAAGTGCATTTCAGCTTATATGTCTAAGAGTAGGTTTGCCGTTTTTATCAAGTGCCGACAGCGGAAAGTGTAAAATCCATAGCATCAACAGGGTGTTGACGCATCATACGAATGTTCGAGTCAATATTGAGGTTGAAAAATCAAGAAAATATGCCAAAAAAACCCTTGTTTCAAAATTTTTCATTAATCGAAAAGATAAATCGATTTTGATGATGATGATGATGTGCTTAATTATTCAAGGGGCAGAACTAACGCAAAGATCTGGTAAAAAGTTGATTTTCAAAAATTAGGGTGAAATAAGTACCTATCTTACTGCAGCGGGAAGTTAAAAGAACAAAACTAGTACCAGGATGCTTCCACGTCGAAGCCTTAACCCTAGACCAGGATTCGACAACCTTTTGAGTCAGAAGAATCAAAAATTACATTTTTCAAAATTTTATAAGTTTTTAAAGAGCCACAAAAAATTTCTTGCCGACAATTAACAATACTTCCATGTGTCACGGAGCGGGGGGTGACAAGCGAGGCTGAGAGATAGAAATGGTGTCTTCGTTATTCTTTAATCTTCGTTAACGATTAATCTTCGTTAATCGATTCAGAATGATTTTAATTTTTTTTATATAAAAAAAAAATATTTGCGTATGGAACTAAAGAGCCGCAGCTTCACATCCAAAGAACCGCATGAAGCTCGCGAGCCGCAGGTATCCGACTCCTGCCTTAGACGACCGAGGCGACTCTTAATTTACAATAATCCGCTTGCATTACATTTTAATGATAAATTGTTCAAATACAATATTTTTTACACATGGAGAAAAAAGCAAAGCCTTGACCCTAAGAGAAATATGAATTATGTAATCATATTTGAAGGCTTTATTCATACATCTTCAAACTTTCCCCTCTTTAACCTACTGGATGTAGCGCTGATCGAGTCCGTCGCGCGCAATCGTGTTGAACGCACGCTAGAGTTCAAATTAATAAGTCAGTACGCGATTACGATTACAAAAATACACTGTAGTTAAGGATTACACCTTCAATCGTGAGATTTTACCGTAAGTAATTTTATATATTTAATTTTGCATTGCATTTGCTATTGATTTAATTACGCCAGCTCGAAATTACTTTCTTTGAAAGTGAAATGAGAAAGTGTCGCACGATTGTTTTTTTTTTAACTACCAATTATAAGATTATTTATATATAGATTAGAATTATAAGATATTTTGTAGTTTTGAATATTATGTTAAACTAAATCTTCGATACTTTGTGAAACTGCATTTTATTTATTACTAACTGTTGCCAGCGACTTCGTCCGCGCGGACTTCGTTTACTCCGCACTGCGCCTCCCCCGTAGGAGATAGCGTGATAATATGTAGCCTATATGTTGACCCGACCTATTAGTAATATTCATACAAAATTTGAAGTAAATCCATGGAGTACGTTTTGAGTTTACCCCGGACATACATACAGACAAACAGATAAACAGACAAAAATTATAAAAACTATATTTTTGGTTCCAATATCGATTGTAGATCACGTCCCAAGTATTCTTTTAAAAAAATATTTAATGTACAGTTTTGACTTTCCTACGATTTTATTATATGTAAAGATTTATTAAGTAAATTGTACTGGTTTCACTATTTATAATCGATTTCTCAAAAAGGAAGAGGTTCATAATTCAGCCATATTTTCATATTTGTTTTATCCAAACTGTTAATTTAAACCGATATCAAAGTCTTTTTTACCCGATTTCCCAAAAGGAGTAGGTTATCAATTTTGTATGTGAGGGTATATATCCAGTCTGGTTTTAATTTAGTCAAGATCTGATGCAGGATTTCCAATATATAGAAATGGGAAGTCGGGTGAAAAAGATTTTGATGAGATAAGATGACAAAGATTTTAATTTAGTGAAGACTTGATGCAGGGTTTCCAAGATATAGTAAATGGGAAGTCGGGTGAAAAAGATTTTGATGAGATGAGATGAGAGAAAGATTTTAATTTAGTAAAGACCTGATGCAGGGTTTCCAAGACATAGGAAATGGGAAGTCGAGTGAAAAAGATTTTGATGAGATGAGATAAGAAAGATTTTTTAATTTAGTGAAGATTTGTTTGGGAAGTGTAACCTCTTCCTGTTTGTCCCATTTGGCGATGAGCTGATGCAGGATTCCGGAGATACAAGAAATCGGACACAAGGAATCGGAAGTCGATTGTTGCATTTTTTACTGCGTTTGAATTATGTTTAAGACATAACAGTTTGACGTATTAACGCATCATCGAACTCAAACTCAAAAACTGCTTCATTTTTTTTTTATATCAAATGATAGCAAACAAGCAGATGGGTCTTCTGATGCAAAGAGTCAACCATCGCCTATAGACACCAAAGGTGTTAATGGTGGGTTGCTATCTTGTGGCGAGGTCTAATGCCACATGCATAAGTTTACCGGCTACCTTACCCTCCAAATCGGAACACGAAAGCGACATGCACTGACGCTATTGCGGCAAGAATATGTAAGGCGGTACCTGTACCGCCTTACATAAGTACCTGACCCGGGCGAGACAATGCAGAACTCTCTACCACCTAGTAAATTCGAATAAACTTATACAGGCACTTTTGACGAGTCGCCATTTTTACAATTACAACCAGATCGGATAACATATCTAGACATGAACTTAAACCACCACGTCAAAGCTCAAACCTAAAAGTGCGATACTTTTTCAATAAAATGTACCACAAAAGTGCACAGTAAGTCGCCTAGCGTAGGGCTCGCTTTGCTCGCCCTAATAAATTTAATGTATTTCTAATGTATATTATTTAAAAATATACCTAATATTTTTCTGCACTTCGCCACAATGTAAACTTTAACTTGGCCAAATTTCATACTCCAATGTTCGCGTAGTTAGTGTAGTTGTCGTGAAAATTTACTTTTCTATATCACAAGCTGCATTATAGAAATTTTTGGTTAACATTTTCGGATTAAAAATAGCCTATGTGCTATTCCAGGTCATCACCTACCTGTGTGCCAAATTTCATTCAAATCCGTTTAGTAGTTATTGGTGATTGAGTAACAAACATCCATCCATCCAAACATCCAAACTTTCGCATTTATAATTTGGATGTAGGTTAGATAACAAACAAGCAGATGGTTCTCCTGATGAAAAAAGAAACCATCGCCTATAGACACCAAATATATAAATAGTGCGTTGCTATCCGTGTGGCGGGATGGCAATACCACATGCGTAAGTCTACCGGCTACCTTACCCTCCAAACCGGAACATGACAAGACACATATTGATGCTATTACAACAGGACGTACTACAGACGTTGCGGAATTCAACCATCTAGTAGTAACGATGGTAGTGACACGTATAGCTAAGCGGTCGGTTTTTACGACCAGCCTGGCAGAACAGCAATCGGTCTATTCTTCCGAAATGGGCCCGGACCAACACGGGCTTCTATAAAGTTTTTGCTTCACGTATTAATATCTATATATATATATATATATATATATATATATATATATATATATATATATAAATCAATTGCTGTTCGTTAGTCTCGCTAAAACTCGTGAACAGATGAACCGATTTGGCTAATTTTGGTTTTGAATTAATTGTTGAAATACAGGGAAGGTTTAAAAGGTGAGAAAATATAGAAAAAAAATAAGAGCAGTTAAAAAGTTAAAAAGGCAGAACAACGTTTGCCGAGTCAGCTAGAATAGTATAATTATTTTAACGTAATGTTTCTTTAGTGTTAGTAGAATAGAAAGTTCCGGTGTTGCGAGTTATAAATCGACACACTTCACTGGATGGATTTGTTTCAAAAGTAGGTGATTATTGCGTTTACTTCTTCGAGAAATGTCTATTACTGACATTTTACTATGATTATTCATTTGAATATCCCGTAAAAGCTAAGGATAAAAGATATTTGAAAAGATTCCTACAAAGAAATAATACAGCAGAGAAACTGTAATACGACTTTTTTATATTATAAGATAGGTAGCAAACAAGCAAATGGTTCTCCTGATGCAAAGAGTCAACCATCGCCTATAGACACCAAAAATGTTAATGGTGCGTTGCTATCTTGTGGCGAGGTTGCTAATGCTACATGCATAAGTTTACCGGCTACCTTACCCTCCAAACCGGAACACGACAGTGACTAGCACTGACGTTATTGCGGCAGGAATAGGTAAGGCGGTGGTACCAGACCCGGGCGATACAATGCAGAACTCTACCACCTAGTTGCCACGATGGTAGTGACTTGCATAGCCAATCGGTCGCCTTTTACGATTTGCCTAGTAGAACAGCAGTTGGTCTATTCTTCAAAGGAGCCCGGAACCAACACGGGCTCCTTTGAAGAATAGGCCTTAGACCTAGGTTTTATTTTAAATAAAATCGTTATCTCAATTAATTACATTCATCAGTAATAATGACTTTTTTGACCGCCCCGTTGGTCGAGTGGTTAGCGAACTTAACTACGAATCGAGGGGATTCGGGTTCGATTCCCAACAGGGACAAACATTTGTGTGATGAGCATAGATATTTGTATTTCTGGGTTTGGGTATTTATTATGTATGTAACAGTATTTATATATGTATTTCTATGTATATATTAGTATCGTTAACTTACACCCATAACACAAGCAAATAATTTGCTTACTTTGAGATTAGATCAATTCGTGTAATTTGTCCGGCGATATTTATATTTTCTTATTTTAAAGTCTTAATTGCAAATTCATATTTTATTGTATCCAAATTTAAATAAACTAGCGATCGCTCTCTGGTTAAAATTCGACCATAGAATCTATATATATATATATATATATATATAAAATCAATTGCTGTTCGTTAGTCTCGCTAAAACTCGAGAACGGCTGAACCGATTTGGCTAATTTTGGTTTTGAATTAATTGTTAAAGTCCAGGACAGGTTTAAAAGGCGAGAGAAATATAGGAAAAAAATAAGAGTAGTTAAAAACGCAGAACAACGTTAGCCGGGTCAGCTAGTCTATATTCTATATATTTAAAAATCAATTGCTGTTCGTTAATATCGCTAAAACTCGAGAACGGCTAAACCGATTTGGCTAATTTTGGTTTTGAATTAATTATTGAAGTCCAGGGAAGGTTTAAAAGGTGAGAAAATATAGAAAAAAAATAAGAGTAGTTAAAAAGGCAGGACAACATTTGCCAGGTCAGCTAGTCTATATATATAAAAATCAATTGCTGTTCGTTAGTCTCGCTAAAACTCGAGAACGGCTGAACCGATTTGGCTAATTTTGATTTTGAATTAATTGTTGAAGTCCAGGCAAGGTTTAAAAGGTGAGAAAATATGGTCGTGATGGTCCCGGCCTCCTTTGTAGATTAGGCCAACTGCCTTTCTGCCAGGCAGGTCGTAAAAGGCGACCGATGGCTATCGAGTCACTGCCATCGTGGCTACTACGTGGTAGAGTTCTGCATTGTCTCGCCACCGCCTTGTTTGTACCACCGCCTTACCTATTCCTGCCGCAATAGCGTCAGTGCTTGTCGCTGTCGTGTTCCGGTTTGGAGGGTAAGGTAGCCTGTAAACTTATGCATGTGGCATTAGACCTCGCCACAAGGTAGCAACGCACCATTAACATCTTTGGTGTCCAAAGGCGATGGTTGACTCTTTCCATCAGGAGACCCATCTGCTTGTTTGCTATCTTATGATATAAAAAAAAATAAAAAAATATAGAAATAAAATAAGAGTAGCTAAAAAGGCAGAACATCGTTTGCCGGATCAGCTAGTAAACAATAAAATCTCTTTTAAGTTTGATCAGCCTAAAGAAAGATGTAGTTACGTGTGTGTGTTAATACGTATGTCACATGAATTTAGTGTGTGTAATATTTATTTTTTAATTAATTCAAAGAGCATTATAATTAAACATTAGGTTTCTGCACTCCCGCATAATGTTAACTTTAAATAAATTAAATTTGTGCCAAATTTCATGGTCCTCCGTACGCGAAATTGTTGTAAAAGAGTACAAAATTTTTATACTAATATGTCGATATTCTCTTATACAACGATCTATATATACTAACGTCTTATCGTAACTACGACTATTTGCAACAAACACATATATATTTTTTTTCCACTAATATTATTTATTTATTTAGTATGTTTCCAAAGTTGCTTGTTTGTATTGTGGGTTCGAGATAAATTAAAAATAGCGATGTAATTAAACTTTAACACATAAATAATCTTTTATTGAATGATCTTTTATTCAATGCACATACCTACATTTTGGTCAGGAAAATTAAATTCATTTTTTTTGTCTAAGGATATCTTGCAAGTAAACAGATGATTCTCCTGATAGCAACATCAAAGATAATTAATCATTGCTATCCATTTATCAGGATGGTAATGCAGCATTTATCCGAAAACCAGATTTAAACCGGAACGTTACGTTTACAGACATTGACGCTATTGCAGCAGAAATAGGTAAAGAGATAGTACTAAACCCAGGTTTAGACGTTGCGTCATTCTACCACCTATTAGTCACTAAATTCCTGGCAAAATGGCAGATGTTCAAAGGGGGCCTGACCAACACGGGAGAAAAGCAATTCCAAAAACAATTTTGCTGACATACATACTGTGGTTATGGTGAGGTTGTTTAGTATATTTGTACTTAGCTAATGCAAGCTTAGCTCCAAAGATGGACATAATCAATTGCGTTCCCGTTACTATGTGATATTCGTTAAACGTTTAATGTGATCTTCAGGAGACCACTAAAAGGAATAACAGCAGTTTAATAAACGTATAGAACTCAAGGAAGGTCCGGAAAAAAGCAAATAAAAATACATAATTTACCCACTCAACGCACGTTTCAGGGGCAATAAATCTAAATCTATCTAGCTAGGTTTCATTTTTAGAAAAGGTAATTTTTTAACACTTTAAATGACTTAGCAAACAACATTCCTTTAAAAAGTACCTAGATAAATATTCAATTACTTAATGACTCAATCATTTCGTAAATTGGTACATTATTCTAACTACACATAATTATAATACCGAAACATATTAATATATATTTTTAAGCAATTGTCCTTAGAATAACGAAATAGATTATAATACTTTCTATAAACTCATAGGTATGTATATTCTACATATCTATTGCAATTTATATATATTGCATTGTACATGAAGCAATAACTTTGTACCCCTTTTCTAGACAATTATGCGAACAGAAGTGTATGAAATTTGGCACAGTTTATGTTCACATGGTTAAAAATGTAGAAAGGTAATAATCTAATATGCATTAGAAATATTTTAAATTAATAGAAAAAATATACACATACTATGATTCATTTGATATACATAATATACACACTTGTATACTGTTTTGTGTATGCTTGAGATTTTATTGTTTAGTCTTTGGTCAAAGAGTCGTACAATTATGGTTTTTTTATTAGATAGCCATCAAGCAGATAGCTCTCTTGAAAGAAAGAGAAACCATCGCCTATAGACACCAAAGATGTTAATAGTGCGTTGCTATCCGTGTGACGAGTTGACAATGCTACATGTATAAATCTATCGGCTACTCTACTCTCCAAACCGGAACACAACAACGACAAGCACTGACGCTATTGCGGCAGGAAATAGTTAAGACGGAGGAATATACCCAAGCGAGATATTGCGGAACTCTACCACCTAGTAATCAAAATGTAGTGGTAAATAAAGCCTATTGGTTGGCTTTAATGACCCGCCTGGCAGAACGACAGTTGGTCTATTTTTCAAAGGAGCCTGGACCAACATGAAGGTATTCTGACAAGAGGGCGATCGCAAGTACGTGTGTTGTATAATAATGTATAGTAAACAGAACCCAATGTGTCTGTTCAATTAAAAATAGTGATGAAACGTTAGAAAATGGGATTAATACATTAAAACAAGTTTCAAAACATTTTATCTGCGTGCTGTTTATTGAAATTTTTTCACGAATTTCAGTCGATTTTCATGAATAGATAGAATAAATAACATTAAGAAATACGTTCATTTTCGCGAAACTAATTTTTTTAATGTAACATTTTAACAAATGGAAAGAGAAACCATCGCCCATTGACACCAAAGATGTTAATGATGCGTTGCTATGCGTGTGGCGGGGTGGCAGTGCCACATGCATAAGTCTATCGGCTACCTTACCCTCGAAACCGGAACACGACAGTGAGAATTATTTAAGCTATTGCGACAGGAATAGGTAAGGCGGTGGTCCAAATACCGGGGCAAGACGTTGCAGGAGTAGGTGAAAAAGTTACCACCTAGTAGTCACGATGGTAGAGACATGGTTAACCAATCGGTGGCCTTTTTCGACCTACCAGGCAGAAAGGCAGATGGTCTATTCCTCGACGGAGCCTGAACCAACACAGATAATTTACATGACGTTTATTTGCTATCTAATCTAGGTCAGATGCTGGTCCACATTAGGTCCCGGATTCGATTCCCGGGTCTTATTCCCGGGATTCACGTATGAACAATCGTTCGCCTTTTACAAACCGCCTGGTAGAATGACAAACGATATATTGCGAGATTGCTTGCTATAACTGATCTAGATTATACTGTTTTACTGTTGGAACTGCCTGGCAGAATATGCTGCTGAAAGAATGCTGGCAGGCCTGGCAGATAAGCTATTTATTAAAAGGGGGCGGACACACACGGAGGTGAATAACGTGTATATATATATATATATATATATATATATATATATATATATATATATATATATATATATATATATATATATATATATATATATATATACAATGAGAGACTGGTGTCCCTACTAGGAGGCCTGTGTTACATGAGATTACCAGCCTCTTCCATTCTGAATCTGGCGGAGAAACTACTTTTGTAGTAGCTCATAAGTTGGTGTGTATTTTATGTGTGTGTGTGTGTGTAAGTTTTAGCGAGACTAACGAACATATATATATATATAGATACATAGATTTCGCCGTGTTGGTCCCAGCCTCCTTTGTAGAATAGGCCAACTGCCGTTCTGCCAGGCAGGTCGTCAAAGGCGACCGATTGGCTATCGAGTCACTACCATCGTGACTACTAGGTGGTAGAGTTCTGCATTGTCTCGCCCGGGTCTGGTACCACCGCCTTACCTATTCCTGCCGCAATAGCGTCAGGGCTTGTCGCTGTCGTGTTCCGGTTTGGAGGGTAAGGTAGCCGGTAAACTTATGCATGTGGCATTAGACCTCGCCACAAGATAGCAACGCACCATTAACATCTTAGGTGTCTATAGGCGATGATTGACTCTTTCCATCAGGAGACCCATCTGCTTGTTTGCTATCTTATGATATATAAAAAAAAAAAAAAAAGATCGAATAAACTCGATATTGTAACTCCACGGATGTGTTGGCTTTTTGTAAGTCTAGTAGTATTTACAATTATTATTAATTGTATCTATATTGATTTTGACAATTATTAATTGTATGATACTGCAATGTCTGATATTGATCTATTTTTTTTCTTGTGTACGTACTTTATAGTTTTATCTTGAAATATGTTAAATTTTCTAAATTTATACATTGAGATGTATGTGTATAGGCGTTTTATATATATATACATATTGGATAATTATAATTTTAAGAATATATCGTTTGTGGCTAATTTGATTTACATAATTAGCCACAGCCGGAGTATACCCGGATCTGTGGAAAATTACGCAAGTAACACCAGTCCCTAAAGGTAGTCCGAGTGATGACGTCAGCAGTTATAGACCGGTGGCGGTATTGTCGGCGTTCGCCAAGGTATTTGAGTCGGCATTACACGCATGTATTTATACACAGGTCAGCCCCTTTCTTTCTGATGAGCAACATGGTTTCCGGCCAGGTCGCAGTACGAGTAGTAACCTGCTGTCATTTATGACATACCTTACGCCAGTAATTGATGCTGGGGGGCAGGTTGACTGCGCGTACTTCGACTTCCGGAAGGCGTTTGACACCGTTGATAACGATATATTACTATCTAAGATGGCAGCGCTGGGCTTTACCCCGCAGCTTCTTAAATTCTTTGCCAGCTACCTTGGCGACCGCCAACAATATGTGGTATACGATGGGTCCGAATCTAGACCATATTTTACGTTCTCGGGTATAAGCCAGGGAAGTAATTTAGGTCCTTTAGAATTTCTATTAATGATCAATGATTTGCCTGCAGTTGTTCGGAGTGGGAGGTGTTTGCTGTTCGCGGATGACCTTAAGGTATTCCTGCCGATAGCGGATGCGTCGGGCGCGGAGCAAATGCAGGCAGATATTGATCATATCGTGCAGTGGAGCAATACTAACAAGCTGTATTTTAACGTAAGCAAGTGTGGTATTATGAGCTACAGTAGGGGTAGGGCTCCGCTGCATTATCCGTATGAAATGAATGACGCAGTTATTCCGCGGTTGGAGACCGTACGAGATTTAGGCGTCGAAATGGTTCCCGAGTTGATGTTCCGTAAACACATTGTTAACATATGCGGGAAATCGTTTAAAAAATTAGGGGTTATCCTAAGAAACTGTAAAGATTTTAGGGATACATCAGCCATAAAGATTTTATATAACACATTGGTCCGTAGCCATCTCGAGTCTACTGCACTTATTTGGAATCCTCATGAGGCTAAATATAGCCTCATGGTGGAAAAGATTCAGAACAAATTCTGTCGATTTTTATATTTAAAACAATATGGAGTATATCCCTATTTCCCATTGATGTGCCCTAGCCTGTTCGTTCTGGGTATGGTCGGGTACAATCGGTTGAGCGTGCGGCGTGATGTGTCGCTGGCGCGCATGGCGTGGCGCGTGTTGCGCGGGCAGCTGCACGCGCCAGAGCTGCTGGCGGAGCTGCGGCTGTGCGTGCCCGCGCGCCTCGCTCCGCGCCGCCTCCTGCCCACGCTCGTCGTAGCGCCGGCTAGGACTAATTTGCTCAAATTTGCCCCTATGTCGCGTGCCATACATTTACTTAATTTAATATCACGGGAGGTCGATATTTACTGTTGCAGCCTTCCGAAATTTACAAAGTGTGCATTGCAATGCGTAGAAAGAATGTAGTATTATGGTATGTAGTAAGTAGAAATGTAGTAATATTAATATTAATGTAGATTTGTAGATTATTGCACCTAGATTGTTTTTTCTTTTTCTTTCTTTTTCTTCCTTAAAATATCATATTGGGTATACTGTAACGATATTTTAAGCGTATAAATAAATAAATAAATAATAAATAAATAAATAAATAATATTATGTGTTTAGAATATTATATTTTCATGCTCGGCAGATCTCCAGATTGATAAAAATTGTAAATTGCTCGTTGTTTTTAAATACTTGTTGTATTTATTTAGAGAGATATATATATATATATATATATAGGTAGGTACTTATTTTATTTGTTTGTATTTTATACATATATATAAATATTTTTTAGTTATTATCTATTTGTTGCTATGAGTTCAAACGATGATTCATTTTACTCAGCCGCTAACTCAGACGACTCGTCATTTTCTGATTGTCACTCTAATTCCGAACCCACGTTGCAAGAATATATCATTGATAAAATTGGGCATTTCAAAAAGTGTTTTAATGTTTGCCACATTAATGCTCAAAGCATTCCTAGGCATTTTTCGAAATTCATGACACATTTACATCTTCTGGGATACAATACGAATAGAAAAACTTACACTTAGCACTCAGAGTGTTAAGTGTGAGTTTTTTTTCGCATTCGATCGTGAGCGCGTTTGGAGTTTACTAGAAATTTATATGTGATTTGTACAACGCCACCTAGTGGTAAACGTGAGAAACCAGTTTAGCACTAGGTGGCGCTGTACAAATCACATACAAATTCCTGGTAAAATCGAAACGCGCTCACGATCGAATGCGAAAAGAAAAACTCACACTTCGCACTCTGATGGTGAAACTAGAAGGTGACCCTGATAATTTTTGAACTAAACAAGATAAAACCATTGAGCCATGTGTTGGTTCGAGCTCCTTTGCAGAATAGGCCAACTGTCGTTCTGCCATGCAGGTCGTAAAAGGTGACCGATTAGCTGTGCGAGTGACTACCATCCTGGCTACTAGATGATAGAGCTCTGCATTGTTTCGACCGGGTCTGGTACCACCACCTTACCTATTCCTGTCGCGATAGCGTCAGTGCTTGTCACTGTCGTGTTCTGGTTTGGAGGGTAAGGTAGCCGGTAAACTTATGCATGTGGCATTAGACCTCGCCACAAGATAGCAAAGCACAATTTACATCTTTGGTGTCTACAGGCAATGGTTGACTCTTTCCATCAGGAGACCTATCAGCTTGTTTGCTATATTACGATATTAAAAAAACAAGAGCTTAGATTCATTTGTTCTGATTTAACAAATACTCTAATGCTAGACGCTTTCCAGGGTCTTATAATGAAGCAGAAAAGAGAAAGTCTTTGGAGCAAAATGGCTTCCGGTGTCAGATAATAGTGGGAAGTCCATGAGAAATCCTAAGCTAACCCAGAAGAACCCATTGAGTGGGGGTTGCTTCGGTTTGTTTTAGCATATTATTTGGTGCTAGGTGATTTTTTGAATTTAATAATGGAAACTGAAGGTGGCTATGGGAATCTTTAAAATAAACAAGTTAAACCTATCGAGTTTGGACTCATTTCTACTATTTTGAGAGTCACCCTGGTGTTAGATAATTTCTGTGGTCCTGTGATAAAGCAGGCGATTTGGGGTTCATTTGGTTCGTTCTAATAAGGAATTTGGAACAGAATGACTTCCAGTTTCTCAAGATAAAACTGAAAGAAGTCCATGAAATCTCGCTAAACCAGACGGACCCATCGAGTATGGGTTAATTGGGTTTGTTTTTGTATACTGTTTGGTGCTGATTTTAAGAATCTATTGATGTATCTTGAAGGTGGCTATAGGGTCTTTTAAACTAAACAAGACAAACTTAACGCGTTTGAACTTATTTATTCTGTTTTGACAAACAATCTGGTGTTAGATGATTTTCAAGCTCTTACGATAAAGTGAGAGAAGGTCATGGAAACGAAACGAACGAACGAATGAAAATTGAGAAGCACCATCGATTTTGATCCCGTTTGAATCGTAATAAAGCTGGAAGAGGTCCATTACACCTTTTAAGCTAATCTAGATAAACCCATCGAATGTTGACTAATTCGGTTTATTTTGGCAAATATTTAGGTGCCGGATGTTTTCTAAGGTAAAATAATGATGGAACTGAAAGGTGGCCATCGGAGATTGGGCTGATATCGTTGGCTTCTATTACTAGGAGATTCGCAGGGTTTGATAATATAAATAGAAAGTGGCCGCGGAACTCCTGATATAAACAAAATAAGTCCATTGGGTGTGGTCTCATTTGTTATATTTTACATACACTCTGTATCAAAATGATTTCCAGGACTATATAGTGGAGCTGGAGGCCATGGGAGCTTTGCAATAAAATAACTCAAGCTCATTGAGTAAGAAACCATGGTAACCGTAACCTGATGCTGCAAGATACCCTTTCGTAGATCATCAGGTATTTTCACGTTTTACTCTTAAAATAATGCGTATGTAGCGGAATGGTGGTCTGAGGATGTGTCGGGGGTTTTTGAAATTTTTAATTTTATCTTGTATCACAAGAACATTCTTGCCGTGATGTACATAAGTGAGCTGTAATAGAGTGGTTTTGTTATTGGTGTTTGGGTGTTTTTAAATGTGAAAGGTATATATTTAGTTTTTTTAACATTGGTTGTCAAACCGTTATCTAAAAGCGAAGAACATACTCTATTAAAAAGTATCCAAAATAAAGTATCCAAGTATCACCGTGAAAACTAGTGCAGTATCATCGGCGAAAGTTATTATTTTTCCATTCACAATCTACAGCTTGCATATGACTTTAATGAATATTAGAAAACGAGTACTATCCAAAACGTTACCTGGTGGTACGCCGTACGTAACAGGCAAGTCATCGTAACAGGCAGAATAACTTCAGTAAGCTTGAATTCGTCGGAATAAACACCAGTTGAAAACATTAAGCTGAAAATGTAAGTTAGCGGTGGCATTATATAGAATGGTATCGTTTAAGAAAATCTTAAACGATAACGTTACTTTCTATCTGTTAGGTTGTTGTTTGGGTACTTGGTTTTCTAGTATGAATATTAACGAGTCTGGTCCATGACTGACGTTTCAGAAACATAACAGTGTGAGTTTAGATTACTCTTGAGCATGAGATAATTTAAACAAGTTTATCAGTGCGTCGGAAACGTATGGGCTGGTAATATACCACGAGAAGCTAACAGTACTAGATAAACAGGATAGTTTGTATCATTGATATTTTCCTAATATATAATGGGTAGATAATTTCCCTAATATATTCATATCACCTACAAGAACAATATTATTGTATTTTAAACTGGATAATAGATCATCGAGTGACTGAATGAACGGAGCAACATTTTTATAACCTGGCGGTCTGTATATAGCAATGATAATTGTGTCACTATCTATTTCAATTATGAGGCAGTTTGCATCTAGAAGTTTGTGTTCTTATATTTTAATTTGGATTTTTTTTATAGTAGTTACGTGTTGTGTTGTTTATAGCATGTAAATAGTTGTATCCATCTAAGTTGTTTATAAAATTGGTGTGGCGAAGCCAACACTCCTTTAAGATTGTTAGATCCCAATTAGTATTAGATCTGTCCAGAAGTGTTACAAGACTAGAAAAGTGCGAATATTTTGGTGAATAATTTTAGGCCAAAATTAGGTTTATTTATTGGGCATTCTTCTATTAATTTGACAGATCGAGGAGTTCGCTATAACGAAGTCATCTAGTTCATCATCAATTTTATTTATACAATCCAACTTCGTTTTTAAAATTTCGTAAAAGTGAACATAGATGGAATGAATATAAGGGTTGTATGAAAGTTAGAGTAGGGTTGGATATGAAGATATAGATAAAAATATACGTGTTAAAGCGAGGTAACATAAAGTAAATAATTTTCTGTAGATGTATCATATATACTACAGACGCAATTAAAAATAGATGTGTGGGAATATGTTGTGGTGAGTAGGTGTATAAATTGAGATTTGTTCTGAGTAATGTAAATAATGCTAATAGAAGGCTATAATTTACATAATCTTATACAATTTTACAAAAATTTAATTGAATATAATCTCACATAAATTAATAGTGTATGCAGTGTATTTATGAAGCAAAAAAAAAAACAATAAACGAAGTATAATTATAACTAGTTATTTTTGCATTGATTTGGTTATTGAATCGCCTCTGTGGTCAAGTGGTCCCGTGTCGGAGTTGACCACGTGAGGTCCCGGGTTCGATTCCTGGTTCGGGCAATTCAAAAATGTGTTTTTTCGTTTTCTGATAAAAACAACGTTGCCTGGGATTGGAAAGTGCCCGGTTGGCGATAGGCTGGCCACCTATCACATTGTGGGAGCAAGTATCTTCGGGTAATCGTGGGTGCACTTGTTGTACCTCTGCCTACCCTTTCGGGGATACGGGCGTGAAGATACTTTTTTTTGGTTATATCTGATTCACAATCAATACGAAGTACTGGTGAATTTTGAGTTTTTCTCAGGAAAACTTTCCCATATGAGGTCCAAGTGCTGTGATAGTGATTTTCTTTTGCAAATTGTCTGGCTAAAAATGTAAATGTATGTGTGTATTATTTAAATATTATTTTAATAATTTTAAATGCATATAATAATAACGTATATGTATTTAAAATAACATCAGCAATTACGTTGTAGGATTTTAAGTATACTGCGATAATTGCATCCTCTGCTATCGCGTGTCCGCAAAACTTAACATATGTACCTGATAATGATTATTTAGTCTCTTAGAATAGAATTTTCTTAACAAACTCGCAATTAGCAGTAATATAACCCATAATATGTTAGCCTTACGCCCCGACAACTACATCTTTCAAAATTCGTATTGTATGTTTTGTTTTGTTTTGTATTAATCCTTCAGCAAAAAATCACGTTTGTTTTATGGCTCCTTAAATATTGATTTTCTTTTATTTCATTGCGTTTCGTTTCGTTTCATTTTATTTTATTATTTAATTTTTCCACTACACTGGTTGTTTCATTTAGACACCAGAGGGAGTTCCCATTAGAGGTGCGCAGAATGTGTCACTGAATTGATAAGATATGAACATATTTTTTGATCACTGCGAAGTATATCACTCTTTTAGTTCAGTAGTTCATCTAGTCCAATGGCTTTGAGTCGCTATCATTTCTCAGTACATTGATTTTTCTTCATTTCTTAATCGAACTAAGTAGTGTGTAATAAACTTTATGATTTCTGCGAACGAGATAAACGTTGAAGTGATAGTCAAACAATTTTAAAATAAAGTATATTTTTTATTTGTATTATTTTTTCGTTTTTTTATTCGTACTTTTACTAACGAAAGATTAAATTTCTTACTAAAATAGTGTTTACAATTGCCGAATACAGCAAAATGTTTCTTATGGCCTTAACTTTAAGCTGATTTTTCTAAACTTTTATTTTTCACTGTAATTTTTGATTTTAGATAAGATCAAACAACCATTATGATATTTTACGCATTGCGTTATTACTAATTAAAGATCAAAACTACCTTCATGCGCAATAAGCAATGAACGCTTATAATTAAAGAATTCATTTTATCGCTCTTCGCAAGTATGTATGTGAGTATATTGTACAAGAAAGTACGAGTGATATAGTTAACCGGTATCAAGTTCAGCCGGGCCGAGATTGTGTCTGCTACGTCACTTCCATCGTAATCGTTTCGTTCGCGGTGAACTACGCGAACTAGAGATATAGATAAATTGAAACTGAACTAGTGAAGGATGAACTAAACGCAACTGAAGTAGTCCAATTGAAGGATTCATTCGCGAACTACACACGACTATTTCCCATAGTTTATAGTGGATTTTAGACATGGGCGTTTTTGTATTTATTTGCAAACGGATATTTAATCGATATTTAATTTTCATATCGATATCGAAAATCGTTTTCAGATATCGATATGTCTAGACAAGTGGCATAAACGCTAGGAGAATAAATTACACGAATTGATCTACCCCAAAGTAAGCAAATTATTTGCTTTGTTGTTAGTCAATGATACTAATACATATAATTACGTATATAAATACAGTTACATTCATAATAAACACCCAAACCCAGAAATACAAACATCTATGCTCATCACACAAATGTTTGTCCCTGTCGGGAATCGAACCCGAACCCCATCGATTCTTAGTTAGGTTCGCTTACCACTCGAATTAACCTAATCTCGGCGATTAACCTATCTTCGGCTAGTCGTGGGTGCACTGATTGTACCTCTGCCTACCGCTTCGTGCATACGGGTGTAAAGATAGTCTTAATCAACTATACATTTGAATCTCATCATGCCCGGTTCCTTTGCATGGCAGGCAGAGTAAAATGAAGGTCTGTAGACTTTCCAGTTCACTGCGATTCACCGGTTTGTCGGTCGGCGGGACGAGTGGTGATCAACTTCAACGCATTTTACGGACTTGATTTTGACTATCAATTATTTCTAGCAATAAAAGGGACCAAAGGCTTTATGTGTTTCAAAGCACGGGAGGAGTAAGTAACACACCACCCGCCAGACTCCGTGTTGCTACTGAGATTTTGGATTTTCAAGAAAAACCTTGAAAAAACCTTAATTATAATTTTGAGCGACCTGAAGATAAAATCCGGGCCCTCGTGATCTTAGCCGAAGGCTATCTACTAGACCACGAGGCAGACTTGAATATAATATATAATATTTACGCTATTATTTGTATTTAGTTAACAGACGGACGAAATCTGATATATAATATGCACTATAGGCATAGTTTGCGTCCTAGTGAGATTAGTGATTATTGACATCTGTACGTTTTTCTACCAATCATAATAATGTTGATGCAAATTAGTAATTATAATATGCATACTAATAATTTACAGAACAGGCGAACTTACCCTATCTGATATCTTTTATTTATTTAAACTAACACAAATGCAATCAGTCTATAGACTGATATTAATTTAAAAGTTTTATACACACTCTAAAAGTTAATGTAATACTCACCAAAAGTTTTATATTTATTTATTTATTTACAATAAGTACCTAAATAAAAACTTTAGAACTAAAAAAAGGCAAAGAATTATTGTTAATTGTAGGGCATGTGTCACCAAGGTCAAGTGCAACTCAGAACAAAACTGTCTAAAAATATTAAGCATGGTTTCGATATATCAAAACGTAACTTATATCGGATACGTGTTTATTATCATACCATATCGATATATAAATATATATAACTGATTTCACAAAAACTTCATCAAGTTAAAGATATAGATATTACGCACGCACTATAATTATTAACCAAAGGACCAATCACAAGCCGAAGTCACGTTATATTCGCTATATAGTGATACAGTCCATTAAGGTGATCTACAAAAAACTGTGAGTGATTAAAATTTATATTTACAAAAGAAATCAAGCTAAATTGAATCTTAAATTCATCGGTAATTTAACTTTGACTTTTAAACAAATTCAGTGAAATTGAACCTTATTACTAAGAGTGCTTTAACTTAAACGGTTACCAGTCAAATTTGGACTTAGAAAATTTGCATGTTTCAGTTTCTAACACTTAGAATTAATTTAGATATACTAACATTAGATTATAAGCAAAAGTGGTTGAGACGGGGAACCTATGCCCGATTATCCCTAGAATTTAAGTTTCAAACACTTGTAAAAATTTGATCTTTATTTATTGACTTGTAATATTTACTGCATTTTAAAAACTTGTTAAATTTTAAACTTTAGTTGTATTTATTTAGAATATTTGAGGCATTTTACATACTCGTAAATACTTTCACTTCGTCTTGTCAGTTCTTTCAAATGTTAGTAGGGTTGTAATAGTTAACTTAAGTAGAATATATTTGTAATTTATTTTTAAGCCTTAAATTATATTTTAGACTTATTCGTTTATTATATTTTTCTTGAGTGTCTTATATTAAACTAAAAATGGAAAATTTAATTAAACTTCAAATGAGCCTTTATGACCGAATGGTAAAGGCAAAAAGGAATTATAGAAAGTCTCCAAAGGAGCGTATAACTCAACAATATATAGAGACTAGAATCGAAACACTAGAACAGCTTTGGTCACAGTTTTGTAACAATCATAATAATGTTATTCAATTGTCGCAAGAATTTGATTCTCCATATTTAAAAGATGATGTAATGGGGACGGTTGAGGAATTATATATAGAACATAAGTCTGAATTAAAACAAGTTTTAACTTCATTTCAAGCGGCAAATAAGACTGTTTCAAGTGTAAACAATGGTACTAATTGTTCAAACACAAAATTGCCACGTATAATAATTCCCACATTTAGTGGTCAATATGCAGAATGGACCACTTTTAGGGATTTATTCACATCTCTTGTTCACACTAACAGTCAGTTAGATAACGTTCAGAAGATGCATTATTTGAAGGGATATTTATCTGGTGAGGCAGAGCAATTGCTTCGACAGATACCTATAGCAGAGTCAAATTATGAAAGATGTTGGTCGTTGCTTAATTCTAGATACAATAATAAAAAATACTTGTCACACTTTATTTTAAAACGTTTATTGAGTCAAAGAAACATAACTTCTGAGTCAGCGATTGGGTTGAAAAATCTCATTGACACAACAAACGATTGTCTGAGTTCATTAAAAAACTTAGGCATAGACGTCAGCACGTGGGATATTATTATAATTCACATAATTACCTTAAAATAAGACGCGGAGTCCAGGAAACAGTGGGAGTTTTCCGTAACGAATAATAATTCTTCTGAAGAATTACCAAAATATGCTCAATTTACCGAATTTATCACAAATTGGTACAGAGCCTTAGAGTTTTTAGATACTAAAACAACACCTGGAAATAAAAACTTGCAAAATACTAGTGATAATAATAATGTAAATAAAATTAAGACATTCCATGCTCCATCTTATAAAGTTCAATGCCCATTTTGTGATGAGAATCATAGGATCATTAATTGTGAACATTTTTCTGGTGAAAGTGTAGACGCCCGACGCAATTTTGTTCAAGCTAACAATATTTGTTTTAATTGTTTAGGAAATAATCACTCTGCTAAATCCTGTCAAAATTCAAATACGTGTCGCATATGCAAATGACATCATCACTCGTTATTACATCCGCGTAATACAGGTACTTCTGAGACCAACGCTATAGCAAAGATTAATAAGAACGTTGTATCCTATAACGACAATAAAAGCAATAGTCGATCGATGGGTTCTGACTCTAAGGATCTAACGCACGAAACGGAAAATCCCACCCCCTTAGCCACATTATTTTCAATAGGACGTGTTCGTAAGCAAGTGTTACTAGCTACTGCATTGGTTAAAGCCGCTTCAAAAACTGGGCAGCATTTTATTATCAGGGCGCTGGTAGATCAAGGATCGCAGACGTCCTTTGTGACTGAATCAGTAGTCCAATACTTAGGACTAAGGAAATTTCCTATAAGGGAACATGTTTCAGTTTTAGGGGGAGACAGTAACTTATCGCCAAAAACAATGGTTTTCATAAACCTCAAATCAATGGTCGATCCAAGTTATAATATCACCGTGAAAGCTTATGTATTAAAAACAATCACTAGTCTTTTACCCGCTAAGAAACTAGATGCATTGGAATGGCTTGAAACTCTTGATATAGAGTTAGCAGATCCGAATTATCACACGCCTAATAAAATTGATGTTTTGCTAGGCGCTGAAGTCTACGACAAGATAATTCAGGAAGGTATCAAAAAAGATCCTTTGGGTTCACCGGTAGTTCAATGTACATCTTTTAGATGGATAGTCTCCGGTGAGGTAAATACATCACCTAGAGAGAAAGAATTTAACGAACACAAAACTTTTCATTGCCGAACAGACGACAATGAATTATTGAAACGTTTTTGGGAGTTTGAATCCGATTTAGAACTTACAAAACAGCAAAAGATGACACAAGAAGAACAATTTTGTGAGGAACTGTATCCTCGTACCACTGAAAGAGATGAAGACGGTAAGTATATAGTTCGTTTACCATTTAAGACGGACAATCCAGCGTGCAAGCGCAGTTCATCCAAGGAAGTAGCTGAAAGAAGATGGCAAAAATTAAAATTAAAATTAAGGAGAAATATAGAATTTAATAATAGATATGAAAGAGTGATGAACGAGTACTTACAGCTTGGTCATATGGAGCAAGTACCAACTTCGGAAGAAAACATGTCTGATGCAGTGTACTTACCTCATCAAGCAGTGACGCGTGAGGACAAGGACACGACTAAGCTCAGGGTAGTATTCGACGCTTCGGCAAAGGGTAAAAATGGCATTTCATTAAACGATTGCTTATTGGTAGGTCCAAGTTTACAACCTGATTTGCGGCACATCATGATGCGTTGGCGGGTTCATCCGATTTGCCTCATAGCAGACATAGAGAAAATGTACAGAATGGTTAAAGTTGCTCACCAAGATGTTGATTTTCAGCGAATAATCTGGAAAGATAAAGAAGGTGTTGATAAAATTTTCAGACTTCTTACTGTGACATTCGGTACTGCCTCTGCGCCTTACTTTGCAATTAAGGCTCTTCAGCAGGTAGCGATAGATGAAGGTATTAAGTTTCCTCTAGCAGCAAAAGTAGCATTAAATGACTTTTATGTAGATGACCTGCTCACGGGATGTGAATCCGTCGAACAAGGATTTAAATTATATAAGGAAATGAATAATATGTTAAACAAGGGTGGTTTCAAACTACATAAGTGGTCAAGCAATAGCAAGTCATTGGTGGAAAGCATTAAAGCAGAAGATGAGAGTAATGCAATGATTGATGGCATGCATATAAAGGTAGATAATATCTTAAAAATATTAGGACTTACCTGGGATCGCAGCAGTGATACCTTCAGATACTCGGTGAATCTCCCAGCGTTGCAGCAACCTGTAACAAAAAAAAAATATTAGCTGATGTTGCCCGTTTATATGACCCACTGAGTTGGCTGGCGCCAAGCATTATTGTAGCAAAAACTATGATTCAGAAGCTGTGGCTCACTGGATTAACTTGGGACGATACTGTACCTACAAATTTATTAAAAGAATGGACTACTTACCGCGAAGAGTTAATGACTTCCACAAAATTTCGCTTACCTCGATGGCTCGGTATCAAGTCAACTGATACCTCCATTGAGTTACATGGATTTTCTGATGCATCCAAGGTGGCCTACTCCGCAGTTGTTTATGTTCGTATAGTTAACTCCGATGGAATTATTCACACTGCATTGGTAACTGCAAGAACTAAAGTGGCTCCGGTCAAACAAGTGTCGATACCGAGACTCGAGTTGTGTGGCGCAGTTCTGCTAACTCGTTTAATTTTAGAGGTGGCCAAGATCATGAACATTCGAAAACCACGTCTGCACGCCTGGACTGACTCAACAGTAGTTCTTGCGTGGCTTAATAGCCATCCAAGCAGGTGGAAGGTGTTCATTGCCAATCGTACTTCAGAGATTTTGTGCTCGTTAGATGCTCATCAATGGGCACACGTAACATCCAAACAAAATCCAGCAGACTGTGCATCTAGAGGTCTTAACACTGTGGAATTGATAAGCAATAAATTGTGGCTAAATGGGCCAGATTTCCTTACTGAAAAGGTTATAAAATATTCAAAGCCAAAAGACGTAACTACAGATTTAGAGGCAGTAAAGGTGCATTGTGCTATACTTGAAACCTCCTTCATAGACCGGTTTTCATCTCTTACGAGATTAACACGAGTGATTGCTCGTTGTCGTCGTTTTACAGCTTGCGCCAAACTAGCTACAAATATTCTGACACCTTACCTCTCCAGTGATGAATTAGCTGAAGCACTAGAAGTGTGTATTCGTTTTGTTCAGCAGGAACACTTCAAAGATGAATTATCTGCAATTCGTCAAAACAAAAATATTAACAAACAAAGTAAACTTTATGCATTAAACCCTTACCTTGATGAGAAACAGGTTTTGCGCGTTGGTGGCAGACTGGAGCAATCAAATTTAAGCATGGATAGAAAACATCCGATTCTTTTGCCAAAGACATCAAATTTGTCGAAGTTAATTATTGAAAATGCTCACAAGAGCACACTTCACGGGGGACATCAATTGATGTTAGCATATTTGCAGTCCAAATACTGGATTTTAGGTGCAAAGCAGCTGATCAAGGCGACCACACGGAGTTGTGTCACCTGTGTAAAAAATGCAGCGGTAACTAAAACCCAACTAATGGGTCAGCTTCCATCAGTTAGAGCAATACCTTGTCGTCCATTTAAGCGCAGCGTTTTAGATTACGCTGGGCCTATTCAAATAAGAACTTCCAAGGGCCGTGGACATCACGCCTACAAGGGCTACATATGTTTATTCGTTTGCATGTCCACAAGAGCCATACACTTGGAAGTTGTTAGTGACTTTACCGCTCAAGCCTTTCTTCAAGCCTTTAAAAGGTTTGTTGGACGCAGAGGCCCTTGTCAAGAAATCTGGAGCGACAATGGAACCAGTTTCACAAATGCAGCTGCAGAATTGAAAAAAATGTTTGCTTCAGAATCAGCAGCAATTTCCACAGAGGTAGCTGAATCTTTAGCCACAAATGGAACAAAGTGGCATTTCATTCCCCCCCATTCCCCTAACTTCGGCGGATTGTGGGAAGCAGGGGTGAAATCAGTAAAATTTCATTTGCGCAGAGTAATTGGCCATTCTACTCTCACCTTTGAGGAGATATCCACGGTTTTAATACAAATAGAGGCCTGTTTGAATTCAAGGCCATTATCATTTATCCCCAATGATCCTGAAATTGAGATACTTACTCCAGCCCATTTTCTCGTTGGTGAACCTTTGGTCACACCACCCGACTATAACTACGAACATGAAAACGTTGCTTCTCTTCGGAGGTGGCAATACACCCAACGTATGCTACAATGCTTTTGGCGGAAATGGTCTCAGGAATATCTTACCAAATTCATCAACTCAATCATCACAGCCTCGTATCGGTGACATTGTAGTTGTTAAAGAAGATGGTCTGCCTCCGTGCAGGTGGTTGTATGGCAAAATAATGGATATTCATCCTGGCTTGGACAAGATTATTCGGGTGGTTACAATCAAAACTAACAAAAATACTGTGTTCAAGCGACCTACGTCAAAGTTGTGTATTCTGCCAATTACCAAGTGATATTGTGTAAATATAATTTGAAATGTATATCGTTAAAAAATTATCAAATTAGTATTAATAACACTACATTGTTGTTATTAAAAAATTATCAAATTAGTATTAATAACAATAACTGTCGTTTTTTTGTCTACTATTAGTTCAAGGTACCCATGGTGAGCGGTACTTTATAAGGACAAAATGTCCTTATGGTGGGCGGTATGTATAATGCCATAAATGTAATAAATAAATAAATAAAATAATGTATACAATAGCCTCGTAAATCGATATAACAATGTAAGAAAGTTAACTCCACGGCAACATAGATGGCGTTGAAGCTTATTACGTCGCGCTATCGTGTTGCAATATTGAATTACATATTATGTCAAATAGGTATTTATTACACTACACTGGTTGTTTCATTTAGACACCAGAGGGAGGTTCCATAGTTTATAGTGGATTTGTACAGTCCCGTTTACTCTTTGGGTACGAAACTTTAAAATAGTCTTGGGTTATAACAGGTCGAATCAGATATCTGTTGATCCTGTTATTGTTACTGAAAAATAACAGATGTCAATATCTGTTACTAAAGAACAGCCTGTTATTTTTCCAAGCACGGTCGGTCTCAGTATATAATTCACGTACAGTACAAAATATGTGAGTAGCATATTACAAAGTACTCTGTGGTGAGTAGAGAGTAGTGAGTACTAAGGCCATTTTAGTAGACGACATTTGGCAGATGCCAGACACGTACAAGTTTATATGGAGCTACTGCGTTTTAGATCCCATTTCACATTCTTAGATTCAAGATCTGACAAATATGACCTTTTAAATTAGCCCTACTTTAGTTGATTATTGTTTGATATAATCTTAAAAAATGTGTAAACGGTTAACCCTGCAGTCCATACCTGAAACTTCCCGCTAATATGAGGTATTTTAAGCTAAAATTAGTAAAAACTATAAGCATAATAATATATTTTTTTTAGTTCAAACATCTACATAGATAGTTAGTTAAAAATCACAGTAAGCTATATTGATTTTTTAAAAGCCATGTAGGTATTTTGGAAACGATGATCAATTTTGATTTTTCAAATGGCATAAAATTTAATTTTTGTGATCTAAAGTTCTATTTTAGCTACATAATTGATAGCCGATGGGTTGAAAAATGTCGAAGCAATATTTAAAAAAAATATTATAATAAATATAACTAGGTACCAGTTCTGCTAATCACCCGAACCGTGGGATGCTTTTTATTCATATGTTTTTTGCAAATACGGATGATCAAAAGATAATTAAGCCTTACATAGATATACTGCAGCTCGCATAGTGGTCACCTACATCTACAAAATGGTCCCACACACACACAACACTTATTTACATTTGCCATTTTGCTGAACTAATATTATAAAAACTTTTATACAACTTCAACCTAAATTATTTAAATTTAATAGATAAGTATATCCTATCAGAACTGCTTAATTTATTACCTATATATACAAAAAGAATATGAATACCTACTAAGTATTTTTATTCGCACTAGTAAACCTTTTGTTTACAAAACAATTTTTGTTTTCGCTAAGTAAATTCAAAGCGAAATTGAAAGAATATAATCCGAAAAACGAGATAGAAAACAAATTAGCAAAGAAACGTTATGACCTGGGTGTCTAATTAATATCACCTTTATGGTTAAGTCATAAAGTCGTAGTTACATTGAACATTTTGTAGCCAATGGCGTTAATGCCAACAAAGACGTTCAAAAACGCGCCATTATATAAACGTTTCGAACTTTCAAATAATTTCTGTTGTAATTTTACTACGAAGAAAAAATGTTTTACCGTTATTTAAATTTTGTACGAGTACCTATATTGATGATTTTATGCAAATAATTGAGATCGACCTTTTTGTTTTTACATACCTAAAAAAGGACGTAATATTTCAACATATCGTTAGAAGTATTCTTGCAGTGTTTCCGAATTGAAAATTAGGAACAGGAACAGATAACAGATTATACGACTAGAAACAGTTGTCACTATTCTAGGAAGATATTTTGTTATAAAAGATTACTATTTGAATTTTCGGATAATAAATACTAGGTGCTTCTCGTTTTAGCAGATTCAATTAAGCGGGTGTGAGCGAGAGAGACTAATACATACGAAGAACAGGTAACACAAGTATCTGTTATTGAGTAGGTACCTAGTACCTAGTACCTACTGTGACTCACTGTGACTGAAGAACGTAGTGCAGATTGTGATTCAGTATTGTGACTGATATTTTTCAACAGATATTTAATATTGTAGGAACAATTGTTATCTAGTATTTACGAATACCTGTGATTTGTATCTGTTACGATAAATACGCCTCACTACTACTTTAAAAATATAGCATTATAAATATGATGCAACTATTTAAATTATATTATTTTAAGCAATGGCGCAAAAAAAAGTTTGATTACTGTCTGTGCCCTGTGGCACCCTACCTCTTAAATGGGTGACCCAATTTAGGTGCAGTTTTTGTACACTGTCATGATGACTTTGACCTGAGGCTACAGGATTTCTATTCTAAGATCGTAAACTCTTTTTGCTCTGCAAATGATTCATGTGAGGCGATGGTTTTATGAGAAAGGAAGGAGGAAGTCCTTTAATTCAGCCGCAATTGTTATTTTTATTGTTAGAAATTTTTGTGGTCAAGAGATTATTACAAAATTACCATAATCCATATATTAATTCGTAAAGGAAAAACTTTGGATCCCTTTTTAAGACATTTGCGTGAACGGTGGAGTATAAAATTAAGCATAGTCAAAGTTTCCATTGTGGAGGACTATTATGTTCAAATAATATGCACTAGAAATACATGATATTAATAAAAATAAGTATTAAACACACTAAATCCGTGTGACATACGTGATATTATACACACATGTCTAACATTTACTTTACGGCTAAATTTAGTTGTCAAACTTAAAAGAGATTTTATTGTTTACTAGCTGTTGCCTGCGACTTCGTCCGCGTGGACTTCGTCTACTCCGCACTGCTCCTCCCCTGTAGGAGATAGCGTGATAGTATGTAGCCTATATGTTGCCCGACCTGTTGGTAATTAATATTCATGCAAAATTTGAAGTAAATCCGTGCAGTACTTTTTGAGTTTACCCCGGACATACATACAGACAAACAGACAAACAGATAAACAGTCAAACAGACAAACAGACAAAAATTCTAAAAGCTAAAAAATATATTTTTGGTTTTGATATCGATTGTAGATCACGCCCCAAGCATTCTTTTAAAAAAAATATTCAATGTACAGTTTTGACTTTCCTACGATTTTATTATATATATAGATTCTATGATTGAATTTCGGCCACACACGATCATCAGTATATTCAAATTCGCTATAGTTCCCAAGAATTTTAAAACTATAAATATATATTCGCGACCAAAAATCGTAACCTCCGTGAATTTTTTGGCGCTTATGCGTTTCCTTCAACGAGCTCTGACTGTGCAGTATACTGACTGCACTTTAGTGGAACACAAATGACGTGGCGCATACCTAATCAAGTATGTTAGAACTAAGAAATATTAGATCCTAGCAGAGAGTATGAGTAGGTACATAGAAGTCTTTGCCTCCAAGCGCCGTCAGTTAAAAAATGTACAGGTTGACTGCTGACTGTACATGCTGAAGGGTTGTGTTTAGTGTTCGATTTTGATACCGAATACGTAAAAAAAAGGTACTTTAATTTTGACCAATCCAATAAAAATGTTTAGTGCAGACACCCGCGCACGGCGTATATAAGCTCTCATTGTACAGTATACAAACAAAAATTTAGCGAACTCGCGACTAGACTACAACGTGCGGTGACCATACTTTTTGAATATTACAACACTAATTTCCTTAAGGTTTACTATAAGGGTAAGTATTATTCTCTTTTAATGATATTTTTATACAATAACAGTATTATATATTTTTATGCAATCATACATTTAAGTAAAACTTATGACCATTAACTATGGTGCCCTTCAATATATGTACAATCATTTATCAGTCAACCTAGTGTATAAAGTTTAAAGTGTCATTGTTTTGCTTTTCATTATATTATACAGTTAACCTTTATAATCTATATCACTCTCACAATTAAGACAAATCTAATGACACCTTGCATACTTATATCCATCAAGCCGTTTAGGCTACAGAGTGCTAAGTGTGAGTTTTTCTTTTCGCATTCGATCGTGAGCGCGTTTGGAGTTTACTAGGAATTTGTATGTGATTTGTACAGCGCCACCTAGTGGTAAACGTGAGAAACCAGTTTACCACTAGGTGGCGCTGTACAAATCACATACAAATTCCTAGTAAACTCGAAACGCGCTCATGATCGAATACGAAAAGAAAAACTCACACTTAGCACACAGAGCATGTCAGAGAAATATACGTACATACACTCGATGTATGCACACTCGGTGTATATAATGAAAATATAAATTAATAACTTATTTCATATAATACTAACTGCCTGTCTCAGCTTCACACGGGTATTAAGTACCTAATGAAAATAAAATCTTCCGTATACATTACGACCACATAGTGAAAAAACTACTAGTAGTTAGTTATTTTTGTCAATATATAGTATATTGACAAAAATAACTAACTACTAGTATTCTGTCTTAAACTCACTTTTCTTATTATGAAATTTAAAAATAAAGTATGGTTCTTAAATATTTTCTTTTACACGGGCCTTTTCTGACAACAATGAACACAATAAAAAATATTTAAATTTGGTGTATTTATTCCAAGGTTATGCGTAATTCATTTTTATTTATAAAGACTAGCTGACCCGCGCAGCTTCGCCCGCGAGTATATTAACATGTCGTCGAAATAGTTTTTAATGCAAATTTTATCCCTTATTTCAGCTCTTCGGGGGCTGATTTTTGAAAGAAAAATTAGTTTAGATATTCAACTATTTCCATGCTAAATTTCATGAATATCGGTCTAGTGGTTTAGCCGTGAAAGCGTAAAAGGCAGACAGACAGACTTTCGCATTTATAATATTAGTATGGAAGTATAGATATTAGTATGGATATGGATAGTATGGAAGTATGGATAGCTGTAAGCTGACCCGCTCAGCTTCGTCCAGGAGTATATTAACATGTCGTCGAAATAGTTTTAAATGCAAATTTTATCCCCTATTTCAGTTCTTCAGGGGCTGATTTTTGAAAAAAAATTTGCCTATGTTTGACCTCGGATATTCAACTACTTCCATGCCAAATTTCATGAAAATTGGTCTAGTGGTTTAGCCGTGAAAGCGTAACAGACAGACAGACTTTCGCATTTATAATATTATAGTGTGGATATTCTTTTCTCTTTACAAAAACAGTAGTTTCATCACGCCCGTATCCCAGAAGAGTTAGGCAGCGGTCAATCAGTGCACCCACGATTGGCCGAAGATACTTAGTCTCACAATATATATTGTGGTATATCGCCATCCAGGTACTTTTCCAATCCTGGGCAAAGTTGTTTTATCAGGAAACTGAAAAACACATTTATGAATTTCTTCACCCGGGAATCGAATCCGAGACCTCATGAGGTCAACACCGACATCGGACCACTAGACCACAGAGACGATTCCTCTTTACAAATTATATAAAAATATAATTTAGTATATTGTAAACCTATCTACGAATCTTATATAAGAAATCATCATTACCGGTCATGGCACACAATTGCATGTTAGTATATCACGCAAGAACTACTGAACCGATCATTTAGAGAAATAAGTATTACTTAAAGGAAGTACATAGTAACTACTAAAGTAGTAATTAACAATATTGTATAAGCAATGCTATTTTTCCGACTTAGAAAAATAAGGAGGATCTCGATTCGGTATCTTTTTTCATGTATGTTCCCCGATTACTCAGCGGCCTGCACCGATTTGGAAAAAATCTTCTTTTGCTTAGAAGAATATACTTCCCGTTTGGTCGCATATAAATTTAGTTAAGATTTGGTCTAGGATTTTAGATATATAGGAGAATAATAATATTAAATATCACTGAACAAATTACACGACCTGATCTAACCCCAAGAAAAGAAAATTATTTTCTTGTAATATAAAAGTCATTCAACGATACTGATACATAGAAATGCATAATATATAAATAATAAAATATATTAAATAATCACCTAAACTCAGAAATGCAAACATCTCTGCTCATTACACGAATGTTTGTCCCTGTCGGGACTGATCCCCATATGCGTAGTCAAGTTCGCTAACCACTCGACGTATTTGACGTAGTTTTTTGCGTACTAAATTATTGTAAGAGGTCCAAAAATTATTATTTCAAGTTATGGAAGGGACGCAGTTTTTTGAGGAAAAGAGCCGATTAGTTTTTATATTCAGTCGGTACATTAACCTAGAAGTTTTTTAAAAAAATGCTATTTCGTCAAAAAATTTTTTGAGATTTATTTCAAATTTCTTAAAATTTCCTAAACCAAATTGGTTCAAATCTTCAGAAAGTTTAAGTTGAGTGGAGTCCAATTGAATGCCATCAACCTCGTTTCGATAGGTTAAGCCGTTCAAAAGTAGTGCGATGTTTGCTCACACATACACACATAGACATACTGACGTCATCTTAAACCATGAAGATCTGGTGAAAACTCGATTTTTGAAAATCGGGGCAAAATGAGTAATTTATATCTATATACGTAGAGGGAATTTAAAAATATTTTATAAATTTTCTACTATGTTACTGTCTATATTAGCAAAGTATTTTTTTTATTTTCTTCACATACCCTTGAATATAAAAGGGAAATTTTAAAAATTGCTTCACTTATATGACTTCATCCAATTTTCCCCTACATATTCGTGCAAGCGTAACAGTAGCATAATATTGAATAATACCTAATGATGCTTCAAAATTTATCCGCCAATACTTAGAAAATTTGCAATGTTAATCGAGATTTAATAAATTTACAAACCCACAGCATTTTTTAAAGAATATTGTTGAAAATATTGTTTATAATTTGAAATGGGGTAAATAAAGAAAGCATGAGTTCCGCATTAATCTACTAGTTACACTGTTCAACTCAGAGCATGGGCTCCCTTGTTTGATTAAGTCAAATTTTCAATAATAGACCTATTAAAGCTGGCAAATGGGGCGATGAGAGACACCACCCGTTTTACTGAATGACTAACTGGTGAGTCAACATTCCGAGATCAATTATTTTATTTTAATTCTGAAATACTTATAAGCATAGGTGCCGCTTGAATGGATTATAGTGTTACTCAATGATATATATGAATACATAGAAATACACATATAAACACTCAAATATGTTTATTAAACACCCAAACCCAGAAATACAAACCCTATGCTCAATACATGAATGCCTGACCCTGCGGGTAATCAAACTCGAGCCCCAATGATTGCGTAGTCAGGGTTGTTAACTATTTAAATAACAGAGCGGTCGCCAATTGCTTTACTCACATTAAATAAAAACATAAATTTAACAGCAAATAAATCGTGTTGTAAGACAGTGTACTTTTATGTAACTGAATAAATGTACATACCTATATAGATACGTAAATTACTATAAACCCTTGAGAAGATCGGTTCCGATTTGATTAATTTTGTGATACATTAAAAAAAATTGAATACTTTTGGTCGATTTTAATATACTTACATTTAATTTGCGTGCCATGGCCCTGTTCGTTATATTCTGAAGTATTCATTAATTATTTAAGTAATTAAGTATTAGCACTTAATCGCAGTTTAATCAAAATTATACATTATCAATCAGTTGTGAATAACATAATCTATTACTACACGTAGAACGCGTTCACTATGGCTCCACCTCGATCCACCACCACCACCACCAAATCAATGAAAAATAGAAACATTGCGGTTTTTGTGTCATTACGTATGTCGCAGAAGAAAACACGCAATGAATGCACAATTTCTAGGCCTAGTGTGGGCCATAGTGTGACGTATAGTCGACGTATACGATTAGTGAAATATATGGATGTGTGTGTTCAATTTTAAATTTCCACGGCCGGGGACTAGCCTCTTAACATTACAACAGACGTTAATACTCAAATTCGCCTATGTTCATTGTGCACAACATAAGCAAATCTAAACAGAAATGTAACCTTAAATCGCAAAGCTACTGAAAAAAAAACTTTAAGATAGAGAGAGGGAGAAAGAAAAAAATGAAAATGAAATCACAAACTCTAAACTTAAAAAAATATTTCTTCTGATTTCTGCAAAATGAAAAAAACCCTAAAAATTATAATCTTTTATCAACCAACTAGCTTTTGCCCGCAGCTTCGCTCGCGTTAAATTCATTTAAGGAAAGTGGTGGGTTACAGAGAGACAAAAAGTAGCCTATGTTACTCTCCATCCCTTCAACTATCTCCACTTGAAAAATCACGTTAATTCATCGCTCCATTTTGCCGTGAAAGACGGACAAAGAAACACACACACTCCCATTTATAAGAAGACATAAAAAAATCTCAACATAGTTTTTGCAAAACATACTTTTCTTATTTAAATTTATTATAGTAAAATTTTGAATATACTTAGAAATATTTTTGATTATACGGGCTGACTGGTAAATTATTATATATAGTGAAGCAAGGTGTTCGGTAATCGATTTTGATACCGAATAAGTAACAAAAATAAATATTTACATTTTTAAAAATACAAAATGTTTAGTGCGGATACTCGCCCACGGCACATAGAAGTTTATTATTTACAGACAACGATTTACCCAACTCGCAACTAGTGCGGTGCACACGTTTTTTTAAATATTACTAGGTACACTAGTTATATTAAAAAAAACTTAGTGGAGTGCCGTAAGACATAAAAAATTTTAAACCTCGGAATCCAGGGCTAGTCAATGAATCTGTATAACGAGTGTCTGTCAGCATTATTAAAGGCTCAAATAAAAAAGTAAATAAAAATTGCGCGATCTCGATTACAAAAATTTTTTTAACAATTTGCTGTAAATGTGAGATAGAGAGGGAACAAAATGTTTATAGTAAAGATTTCAATTTTATATTTTAAAAACTAACTGAGCACGCGACTTCGTCCGCGTGGAAAAATTTCGAAAAAAAAAGTAGCCTAATTTACTCTCTGTTACATCAGCTATCTGCCAGTGAAAGTCCCGTCAAAATCGGTCCAGCCATTCCAGAGATTAGCCGGAACAAACAGACAGACAGACAGTCTGACAAACAGACAAAAATTGTAAAAAATGCTGTTTTGGTATATGTATCGTGTATACATCCATATGCATTTAGTAAAAAGCGGTTATTTTAATATTACAAGCAGACACTCCAATTTTATTTATTTGTATAGATTATATTTAATTAGTAACTTAAATGTTAATTTATTCGATTTTTAAATTGGTCGAATGATTATTTTTTAAGTTCCCGCGTATTTAGATAAGGAAGTTTCTGATTTCGGCCCGATTTTCGAAAATCGAGTTTTCACCAGATCTCCACGTTTTGAGGTCTCAGGAACCTTTTCCGAAGATTTTAACGAGAACGTCAATATATCTGTAAGTAAATATGTACAAATTGATCTCGGAGATTTTGAGAATTTTGAAAAAAAAGGAAAAAACATTTTGGCTAAACAGATTTTATTTAATATAACTTTGAAACTAATGTATCAATTGATTACAAAATCTAATCAGCTCTTTTCCCTAAAAAACTGCGCCTAGTACATAAAGTGCATCAAAATCGGTTTATCCGTTCGGGAGATATGTTGACGAAAAATGTTGAAACTTTATTTCGATTTTATTTCTCGAAACGGCATTCGACGTAGTTTTTTAAGTACTAAAATACTGTACAATACAAAAAGTGATTGGTTAAAAAAAATTGTAGTTAGGTAAAAAAACACATTTTTCAAAATGTTTCTCAAAATCTCCTAGACCAAATTAGTTCAAATTTACAGTCAGACATAATGACGTCATCGTAAAAATATTCGAAAAAGGCTCCTGGGACTGCGAAACGTGGAGATCTGGTTAAAACTCGATTTTCGAAAATCGGGGCAAAATCAGTAAGTTCCTTATCTACATACGCGGGAAATTAAAAAAAACATTTAGCCAATTAAAAAATCCAATTTTCTATTCAAATATGATTTCATTCCCCCTCCTATCTTTCATTTCTAGGAAATTGTTAAAAAAATTTTGTAATCGAGATCGGTCAATTATTTATTTTTTAACTTTTTTTATTCGAGCCTTTAATAATTCAGACAAACACTCGTTATACAGATTCATTGACTAGCCCTGGATTCCGAGGTATAAATCTTACACGTTCTTATAAACGTTCATTACGTTTACAGTAACTTAGAACGGCAGTAACTTAGAACGGTTGAAACATACGCCAGTGTTATATGAGTAAACTCAACATCGCATTAACCAACATTGATGTCGAAATAGCACAAGTCTAACCAGTTGACTGCAATTTCCACACTATCCCGACAGTGCGGTGTAACGGACCGTCGCTATTTGAGTTACAAGGTCGCTTGTACGAAACACAGCTATTAGTGTGCAATGTCTGCACGAGTACTCCATGCAGAAATGGATAAGAAAATATAATTGTTTGTACCAAGGACCATTGATATAATCCACGAGTACATAGGTGTGTATCTATACAATTTGGTTTATGAAATATTTAGATATAGAATTAGAAATAATTGCCACATAATCTTTATAGGAGGAATAAAGCTTGTGAGTTTGTTTGTAGAAAGTAATCTTTGGAACTACTGAACCGATTTCGAAAGTTTTTTCACCAGGAGAAAGCTACATTATTTCTGAGTGACGTAAGCTAAATTTTATTCGATTTTTGAATGAAAGAAATGACTAGTGTTTTAGTACTTTACAAGAAATAGCCGTTGCCAAATGCTACCTACATACGGAACCCTCGATAGGCGATTCCAACTCGCTTTTGTACGGTTTTTATTTGATAACTAGCTGTTGCCCGCGACTTCGTTCGCGCGGACTTCGTTTACTCCGCACAGCTCCTCCCCCGTAGATGATAGCGTGATAATATCTAGCCTATATGTTGACCCGACCTGTTAGTAATATTCATGCAAAATTTGAAGTTAATCCATGCAGTACTTTTTGAGTTTACCCCGGACATACATTGACTTTCCTACGATTTTATTATATGTATATAGATTTTCATAATTAGAATACGATGGAACATTCTAAATAAAAAAACGTAATGAGGTACTATTTAGGTACTAAAGTTTTGCAAAGAAATTAGTTTGCTTACTCGTTTTGGTCCAAGTGAAATCAATGTGGTCCAGACAACATGATGTCAGAATGTCTGGACATTTTCTTTTACAGTTTTCTCTTTTTTTGTCGAGGTACTAAAATTATGACCGTAGGTACCAAAAAGTACCACAAAGGTACTAAAGTTTAATATAATTGAAACGTCAAATATTGCTTGTGGTCCAGGGGTCAGCGTCAGGAACGCTAACGAGTTAGGGTGACCTTTTTTATAGACATAAAAATATTTTTTAAATCAGTTTTTCTTGAGAATTATGACACAGGACAACTCGAAGTCTGGCGGATGGTGTGTTACCACTCCCATGCCTCGGATGAGTGCGTAAAGCTTTCGATCACGGTTATCGCTAAAAATAGTTGATATTCATGAGTCATGTTCATTGACATATCGATAAATTACGACGATGGCGAACACCACTCATCTCGTCAACCGACAAGCCGGTATTTTATAATTATAATAAAGCGGAAAATTTATAGAAGTTGGGTTTACTCTGCCTACCCCCCAATGAAACGGCGTGATAATACTAAAAGATAACAAAGATTATGTGCATTTACCGCCGGTGACAAGAATGACACAACAAAATTGTCAACAAACTAGAATTGACGCTATTGTGGCAGGAATGGGCGAAGTGATGGCTCTAAGGGAACGTACCCATACAACGTGACCCGTTCAGGGGGGGGGGGGTCTTTAAAATACTACGGTCAGTCACAGGAGCGGGGGGGTGGCTCAGATTTTTGTCACGTAGTCGATTTTAATGAGAGAAATTTAATGAATGAAAATAATTGTTGTGTTCGTAAATTAAGTTACTGTAAGTTCCATACTGTATAGCAATATGTTTTCACGAATGTTGTTCTTTTTCATAATACATAATTCACTAGTAATTTAAGTATGCATGCAGTCTTATGCAATAAAGACGAGTATGAGCCAAATTATTTTTTTTTCAATTTTTGCCTGTGAAATGATTAAAAATCATAATTATGAATTACTACGTGAAAACTAAAGGGGGGGGGGTCTTGGCATATACTACGAGTGGTCACCGAGGGGAGGGAGGGGTCGAAAAATCTTAAAAAATAGGTCACGTAGTATGGGTATGTTCCCTAAGCCCTGACGAGAAGGTCCAATTACTTCATCAACATTCATACAATCAATCAAATCAGAGTTCTTACTGCCGTAGCAGAATTCGGCCCGCATTCCGATCCAGTAGTAATTATAAATAAATTTAAAGAAAAAAGTTTTTCAAAAACAATCTTAATTAAATGATTGGTTCATTTAATTAAGATTGTTTTTGAAAAACTTTAAATAGTCTGGTGCACGTGTACTTTTTTACTTTTATTTTTTTGTAACTTTTTTATATAGTCTCTGAAAATTACGAACAAGAGTCCGAAAATTTCGATTCGTGTTGTCACGTAGAAAGTTTAAGGAAAATCCGAAAAAGGCGCTCAAAAATTGCAAAAGTTATAAAGAAATAAGCAAAAAAGAAGTGGGGGTTAGGTTCATTTTTTGAATTTCTCGATCTTTAAATATCATCTATAGCAATACCCGTGCGAATAATTCGCAATAAATTATTTTATTAAATACCTACTTCTTAAGTTGATTTCAAATTGAACAAAAAAATTACCGACCGTCAATCATGTTGACGTTGTTTCAAAATTAAAGATGTCAGCTGTCAATTATGTCTTAATATATGTATATAATTTTAATAATTTATAAAAACAAAAGCAGTAATAATTTTTTTAGTTGTTGATGCCGATACAGCAAACAATTATCTATAAAATTATGTAGAATTTATTTGGAGTATATACTAGGAGGCCTGTGTTACATGAGATTACCAGCCTCTTCCATTCTGAACCTGGCGGAGAAAGTACTAAGTTTTCTTTTGTCATCAATTATGCAATTGTTAATTAATTACTTTTTCTAAATTTAAAGTTAACATAAAAACCCCGATAATCAACAAAGTTAAATCTTAGAATTATTTTAACTTAGTGAAGATATAATAAATAGATTACCGTTACAAAATTTACAAAATTTTGATTTTCCATTTGTTTATTAACGATTGAAAATTATAATTTTAAAAGAGTAAAAATTTTTTTTCTAAATCTTGATCGTTTCGATGTCCAACGGTTAAAAGGTACTTAAAAATATTTTTAATTTTTACTTTTTACTGTTATCTATACATATAATAAAATCGTAGGAAAGTTAATATATGTACGGGGTAAACTCAAAAAGTACTGCATGGATTTACTTCAAATTTTGCATGAATATTACCAACAGGTCGAGTCAACATATAGGCTACATATTATCACGCTATCACCTACGGGAGAGGAGCTGTGTGGAGTAAACGAAGTCCGCGCTAACGAAGTCGCGGGCAACAGCTAGTTGTTTATAAATCTGTTATTATTAACAAATACATTGTTTATGAGTAAATCTATTTTTTTTTTGTATTATACTTTTTTTATTTATAACTAGCTGACCCGACAAATGTTGTTCTGCCTTTTTAACTACTCTTATTTTTTCTATATTTTCTCACCTTTTAAACCTTCCCTGGACTTCAACAATTAATTTAAAACCAAAATTAGCCAAATCGGTTCAGCCGTTCTCTAGTTTTAGCGAGACTAACGAACAGCAATTTGATTTTTATAATATATATATTTGATTTTTATAATATATAGATTTTCAATAAAATCTAAACGTCTCATATATTATGTTAAAATCGATACATATCTATAGAATAACTCCTTGCACGGTATTAGATCATCATAAATAGGCGTATGTTGATAGGTTAGTTCTACGAACGTACGTATAAATTAATGTAGACCTTGTTAAAATATACAACACCTCCATATTTTAATAGCTTATGACATTTAAGTACAGTAACCGATCGTGTAACGCCTCAAGCTTTTAAATTTAAATTTAGGGAATTCATATTTTAAAATTTAAATAGGTCTACGTTAATTATATTTACATTCGTGGAACATTGTTGTCTTTGAAATCTAAAAGTTACGGAGGTAGTGACTTGGCATTTCTGTTCACTTTTAACGAGCTGTCTGGCAGTACTGTTACTGTTATTAGTATTAGTAAACTGTGTTGAACTGTTATACTGGATCTCGGTTGTCACAAACGACAATATAGTCGTCAAGACACAGATTAAAATATTATAGATAGCTATCGTGATTGTCTGTCTGGTCTATTGGGGTGCGATTGGGCGACAACGGAAATCACCATCCATTTCGCCATCTTAGAAATTTAGTAAATCGTAAACACCCTGGAGCTTAGACAAAGTAACAACATAAAAACTATAATGAATTTAGAAAAGAATAAATCATGTGATCAAACGTTATCGACATCGTTATTGTAAGAGTCGATGACGAATTTATTTGATTTTCATTTTTAGTGTACATAATATTAATATCTATTATAATTTAGATATCGTTTTACTTCGAAGCGATGCTACTTAGTTAGTATGCTGTTACTAGATATTTGTTTATTTACACCCCATGCTTTGTTTATTTATTTAATTTTATTGTACACCTTAAATAAGTGTGTAAAAAAGGTGGACTTAATGCCTATTGGCATGCTCCTTCAAGCTTCCATTCAACTATAACATTCAACCTTTGGGCAAAAAGAAAGTATGTAAACGGTGCCTCAGAAAATATATGTCATATAAGAACATAGCTCTTAATAATTCCTTTTCTTTTATGCAATACATTTTTTTCTTATTTACACTATTCTAAATTTAAAATTATTTTTTTATTTTTTTATTTGGTAAATGCGTGTTTTTCGGCTCATTACACTTGAACCTACAGCTAGGATCCACATGTGGATCCACGGACACTCTTTTCTCCACTCGAATACACCGTTGGGTGGATCCAAGTGGAAAATTTTATTTTATATTCCACTTCGATCCATAATTGTGTGGATCCAAAAATACTAATATTTTTCTATTCCACTTCGATCCACAATTGTGTGGATCCAAAAATACTAATATTTTTCTATTCCACTTGGATCCACAATTTGCTAAGGACACGCTTTCTGAAAACCTTTTTTAAAGTGAAAACTTCTTTAGGCGCGTTGAGCGTTTTGGTAGAGGGTAAAATCCTCGGTTCGCGTCACCGACATGCTAATGATAATAGTATATCTATAGCTATGTTTTGCATATAGTTTTAATTACTCTCAACTTAATAGTTCCGTTTTCACTTCTATCGGCAGTCCCACGACTGCTACTGTTTTTTTTTTAAACTCTTGATATAGGTACTCAGAAGTCCATAAAAATAGGTTCATATAATATTTTTAAAAACAAAACCAACAAATTTAATTAATTATATATTACGTTACCAAGGTAATAAATTGGAATCCTCTCTAAGGTCAGGCGGTATTTCAGACCAATACAGCTCTGAAGCTCAGATCTGCTCGTGCATGGAGTATTGTTGCTATCTTTTGGATGTTCTGCCGCATTATGCACTCTCTCACCTACTTAACCACCTCTAAAAAAAGCCAACGCATATTTCACCTGTCGTTAACTGTGTCTGACATTCTTTAATGAAGTTGTCGTTTTCGGTGTTTTGATTTTTTCTTTTTATTCGTGATATTGTTGAGGACTTTTAGCTCAAGTGCTTCCTCAGTGGACACTTATAGAGAACAAATAATTAATTTATAGGTATCGCAGATCTATATGTAGATCCAAGTGGAAAAAAGTGTCCGTAAATCCACATGTGGATCGTAGCTGTGGATCCAAGTGGAATGAGCCTGTTTTTATAGTTTGTGAAACTATTATTTATTTTTCATTTTTTATTCGATTTTCTATAAAACGTGTTTTTTAGTTTATTTAAACTATTATTGGAACGAAGTTCCTTACGGCAGGCTTGGAGGGAATAGGGATTTTGCTGCGCGACCGAACTGAAAAAAATGTGATAGTAAAACCGTAAGAAAAATGCGTGGAATAAAAGCGTTAAATGAGACGTGCGCAGGCGCGACAGTCGCGTACACAAGCGAGTAGTGCCGTTTGGCCGAAGGAAGTTCGTTCCTACCTGGTGTCCCACGACACCACATCATTTTTTATTTTATTTTTTAATTTTAAATTCGATTTTCTAGAAAAGCGTGTTTTTTAGACCGCCACTAATATATGCGGCTATTATGTGTGTATCGGTCCTTGATAAAACTGCCAAGTTTTAAATTAATCCGACGTTTAAAAGTACGTCAAATCCACGTTCAAAGTTTTTGTTACATACTTACATACATACCAACTTATAAGTACGACTGAAGCTGCCATTGACTGATTATACCTATTAGATGAAGTATATGTGTCTTAACACATACTTAATACTAGTGGGTATAATAGTAGGTGTACCCAAACCAAAATTTTTTATTATAGGTATATTATAGCTTCGTGCACACTATAATAAATAATTTTATATAACAAAATATATTTCATTCAAAGTTGAAACCATATACAAACTGTAAAAGAATCTTTAGGAGTATAAAAAATCATTTTGACTATATTCCTCGATACACTGGAGTTTATATTTAGTCTTGTAGAAATTGGAACATATATAAACAAAAAGATTTGATATTGTCATATAATCGGAAAATATACAACCAAAATATCACTGAAAATAAATAAATTATGTTGAAGATCATTTTTATTGTTCCATTGACTGATTATACTAGATAAGACACATAGTCTTTACTAGTTAGAATAGTATATTAAAACCTTAAACTATTATACAAATTAAGAAAACATACAATTTTTATGTTCCGGTCATGATGACAATTTCTTTTTTGTGGTAAATGCAAAATTTGCTTTTTAGGATTTTTTCTTATTTTCACGCCACGCGATGAAAAGCGTACGTCGCGCTGACTTTTTGCGTCCGCGGAACTCAACCAGACTATTATTGCGCCACATGCTCATATAATAAATTGTTAATTGTGTGTATTTCCTTAAATTTCACTGTTTGTAGAAAAAGCACTGTAGAGCAATGTTTCCCAAATAATACATATTTAATAAAAGTAAAAAGGTTTGATTAATGCTACATACTTTGATGTCGCCTATTTTGCCTTCACTCAACGCTTTACGAATTTTCGTCGCGTCGCGTCGCGTTGCGTCGATAATATTTTAAAAGCAAGGCGGGTAGGCAATATTTTAAAAGCAAGGCGGGAATGTCGCGACCCGGTATTTTTTTTTATGGCCCGGTACTGGGTCGCGACCCGGCAAATTAAAAACGCTGCTGTAGAGTATTACAATAAATCAAATTATACAAAATGAAGGTAAAAAAATATATAAAAAATCTAACACAAATTTCCAATGGTTTTCATCACAGAATCGTGGGCTTAAGCTATTGTTTCAATTTTCGATAGACAGTCCCATAAAACCCGTATAGATTTGTACACTCTATATTTCATTTTGTACACTAAAATGTATTTTATTTAACATCAAAATCATTTCAAAATACTTTACAGATAAACGGATAAAAAATGAACGTGATGATATCACAAGTTATTATCTTTTACTGATATTAAGATAAAAATTAGATCAGTTAATAATTCAACCCTTAATCGGCACGTTGCCTTTTAAAAACTTCTCAATCTACATCCGCACTACTATATTACGATAAGTGACCGTTTGCACCTATTTTTGTTAAGCAGTACCGATCTTTATTAAAATTGGGATTTAAGTAGATGTACTTATTTTTAAAGGTACTGCGGTAGAAGTACTGTTTAATTTTAAGTGGAGACTAAACAGAACACTTACTTTCTACCTAACATTTGATACTTTTTTACATCATAGAATTACAAACAAGTAAATGACTCTCCTGAGGAGATAAGAACCGTCTGTAAAAATCAAAGATGTTAATTGTGCGTTCCTATCTATTTGGCGGGTTATAGTATGGGAGCCCACGACACAAACCTAGTCCCATAAGACTACCGGATGATATATACATATATAGATTCGTCGTTAATTGGAGAATACGAAATGGCTATGCTGCAATGCGAAAAACCGGGTGGCGCTGTTAAAAAGAAAAACAGAATGAAAAAAAAATCGATTCCTAGTACGATAAGACTACCGAATTTCGTTTGTTCCTCGATATAGGGGAGGGGCAGACTATACGAAAATGCGGTGCTGCATGTCCCCATCCTACCCCTTATCAGTGGCAGCAGCATTATAAGTGACGTCTTGTACCTAGGTATCTGGTACCATCGGACTACCAAACGCACCCAAGCTCATCTGAAAGATCATCAATTTCTGTGTTAGAAAAACCACTGCTGCATCTTCGAAACAGTGGATGAGGTGGTTGCTGCAGCAATTGAAGGTCGCCAACTGCGAAGCTGATATCGGCGTTTCTACTCATTTTTGTCAGCAATCGTCTGGTTTCTTTTGATTGGTACTGATTGAATACCCATGCCAGAGTCATATACGAATAATTTTACTGATCGCTGAATGTTTAGACGAATGAAATCGCATATTTTATGTAACATAGTTCGATTTTTCAACCGTATTCATAAGGTTGGTTTAATTTTATGTACTAAATAGGGATTTACAGAGTTCTGAAATCAACAAGAAACTCTTATAATTTCATATGAACGTTCATCCGTCTGTCCGTCCGTTCGTCCGCAGCATAGCTCAGAGATTCTTAGTACTAGAAAGCTGTTTCCATTAGATTGTTTTAATTTTATGTACTACTTAGGGATTTATAGGATTCTGAAAAAACAAAAAACCCTTATAGTTTCATATCACCGTCCATCCGTCAGTCCGTCCGTCCGTCCGCAACTTACCTCAGAGATTCTTATAGAAAGAGAGGGTTCTTAAAAATATTGCGGGTTTTCACGACGATTTTTCAATTATGGGATCCCTTTGGAAGATATTAAGTTTTGAAATACTAACTTTTGTTAGATTCGAGTGTCTTCCACACCACCTCTGCCAGCTAGCTACAGCAGGTGGTTGTTCCTGGATTTGTGAAATAATTCGCGGTATTAAGATATATAATAAATTAATAAATAATAAATATTCAGGGGACAAATCACACTAAATGATCTAACCCAAAAGTAAGCAAATTATTTGCTTGTGTTATGGGTGTTAGTCAACGATACTAATACATAGAAATACATATATAAACACTGGAATATATTTAATAAACACTCAAACGCGGAAATACAAACATTTATGCTCATCACACACATACTTGTCCCCGTCGGGATCGAACCCGAGCCCCGTCAATTGCGCAGTCAAGGTCGCTAACCACTCGACCAACGGGGCGGCTTATTAGATTATATTTTAACGAAGTTAAAAGGATGTAATTAAGGCTAAGTACGCTTTACAAGTTTGTTTAACAATTGATAAATTATACTTGGATAATTTTGTACAGGCTGTGAACCTGTAGTGCGGATATATCATTGACTTTAAATAGGTTAAATGTTCATAGTACGAAATGAGAACCAAAATGTCCTCCTCTTAGTCCACATTATTGTGATGGGCAACTAAGAAACCCCACATTGAGAGTGGCTCAACACACTTGACTTTTTTGCTGAAACAAAGATTTATGAAATTTTAGGGAAAAGTATAACTTGATGTGATAAGTGATAACCCTGTTTATTTTATGCTCTATGCGCTATAGGCTCTATTTATTAGGAAAATCCCCAATTTTATTTAGTATTATAGTTCGAAGAATTAGGTCCCGGTTACACTTTGATTAGCGCGAGTGCGAGTGTTTAATGCAGGTGCTTAGTATGAAGCAAAAAACACGTGTTGATAGCCGAGCTGAGTAATTAGTAATTAGCGTAAAAACCGTAATTAGTAATTATAATTAGCGTCTAATAGAATATGCCTCGGTATCCTAAAAATATTTAAATGTTTTAATTTTTTTACCGTTTTTGATGGCATGACTAATATGTATAGATATAATGCCAAATTACAGCTTTCTAGTACTAAGAATCTCTGAGCTAAGCTGCGGACGGACGGACGGACGGACTGACAGATGGACGGTCATATGAAACTATAAGGGTTTCTTGTTTTTTCAGAACCCTATAAATCCCTAAGTACTTAGTACATAAAATTAAAACAGTCTAATGGAAACAGCTTTCTAGTACTAAGAATCTCTGAGCTAAGCTGCAGACGAACGGACTTACAGACGGATGGCTTGTTTGCTATCTTATGTGATAAAAGAAAAAGAAAATCTGATTTTAGTTTATATATTTACACTTATTTGTAATTTTATAAATACAAACAATGTTATCTTGTAGGAAATATAAGTAGGTACAAGGGCTTGCTTATCTGTTTAGGGAAACTAGACCAGTTTACAAGTTCAAAACGGTGTTAGTTTTTAAAACAGTTCATATTTATTTTATTTCATAGAATAGTAAATAAACAGATGAAAAAATAACTAAAATAATATTTTTTTAAATAGTAAGAAGTATCTTCACGCCGGTATCCCTGAAGAGGTAGGCAGAGGTACAACCAGTGCACTCACGGTTAGCCGAAGATACTAAGCCTCACAATGTGATAAGTGGCAAGCCAATCGCCAACCGGGCACTCATCCAATCCCGGGCAACGTTGTTTCTTATCATAAAACTGAAAAAACACATTTTTGAATTGTCCGACCCGAGAATCGAACTCGGGACCTCATGTGGTCAACACCGATATCAGACCACAAGACCACAGTGGCATTTTTTTTAAATAATAATTCTTTATTTACTGGCTGTCTGGCTGGCTGGCTTCTTTATTTATTAACTGGGGATAAGGAACTCAATAGAGAGGCAAAACTTTTGTAAATTTCCACTTTTTGATATCATGAGATAGCAAACAAGCAGATAACTCTCCTGATGGAAGTAGACCTCCATCGCCTATAGAAACTATGATGACTTTTAATGGGGACACTTTTTATCGCCCAATTATCAATCTGGACGTGTAATATATCTATCTATGATCGAGTATTTAACGTGTCTTACCCGTCATTGTTTTATTTTTTTTTAAAATTCAAGGATACCAGTGTAAAAATTAAATTCGTACATTTATAACGTGTTTATAACATCGACATAGAATACCTTTAGACTCGTAACTTCAAACAAAATGTCTTTCATAAACGGCCCCACGGGCCACGACGTTTGTTTTCTTTAACAGCTAGTTTGTTTTATATTACCATCAAGTAATAATGATTGGAGGTATGATCAATGCTCGCCCCTGATTGGGTAAACATCGCATTGTTATATTTAAATCAGTGGTGCGTGAAATTGAAAATAAGAACAACAATTTGACGGCCTGAAAAAGTAGTTAGGGATGGTGCTATATGAAAGGTAGCAATGAAAGATTTGACTTAATTTTTAAACTGGTCGATTTTCAATATTTTACATTTTTTTTAATATGTACTTAAAACTGCTAAAAATCGAATTGAGTTTTGTGACATACAGCTTTTTAATTATAAAAAATTTGCCATTTACAACAAATTTTATTTATTTTAAACATTTATTACACAAAATGTACAAAAGGTGAAGGTCTGAAGACATTATGTACCAATTAACCTTAAAGTTGTAATTATATATTCTAGATTGAAATATATTTATTGATGGAACCTCTTGAATATAATTTGGGAGATAATTCCAAAAACGTATTGCTGTAAGCGTAAAAGATTCCAAATAACTTTCTGTGTTGTGGACTGGAACCAAAAGGGCATAAGTGTATATAGAGCGCTGAATACAACCCTGGGTATAAAAGTAATGAAACCTTTCACGTAAATATGATGAAGAGAAAAGGATCATGCGTATTTAAAAAAGCAATATAATATCATCATTACGACGGTTACGCAAGTCCAACCATTTTAATTGAGATCGAAACTGACTTACGTGACCAAAACCTAATAAATCTTCTTCATATTTTTAAAATAACATTAAGACTTCACGTTTATATTTTATATAAATCTGATTTTAGGAAACTGGTTAAATAACATAAATTTAATTTACTTGAATCTTTTGCTTTGCTTGATTCGTTCGGGATTTATTTACGACTTTTGACATTATTTTGTTATTTTGACATTATTTTGTTAATCTTTTTGATATTATTTTGTTATTTTTCAACTAATCGATTTTGAAGCTAAGACAAAATTTAAGAACTCAAATATTGAGTCAAAGGTTCAAAATCGATCATCATTTTGAAAATACACAACGGTTCAAAAAAAAAAGAAGAAAATTTACTTCACACCCGTATCCCCGAAGAGGTAGGTTGAGGTACAAGTACACCCACGATTTGCCGAAGATATTTAGCCCCATAATGTGACAGGTGGCAAGCCTATCCCCAACTGAGCACGTATCCAATCCCGGGTAATGTTCTTTCTATCAGAAAATTAAAAAAACACATTTTTCGAATTGCTTGACACGAGAATTAAACCTAGTACCTAATGCGGTCAACATCGACACCAGACTACTAGACCACAGAGGTGACAGCTGTTCAAAAACGAAAATAGTTATATTTTTAATAAATTCTAGAGTTATGAAATCTTTGACTTTCAAAAATCTATGTTTAGTATACTTTTAGCTCCTTTGAGCTTTAAATACCTAGCCTAGCTAGTGTATTTTGTCGGAATCTATTTAAAAGACCAATTCGTTTTTAATGTAGCAAAGAGAATACACAAACATCTTGTACTCCAAACTGGAAAAAATCTACAATAATAAACTTATTTCATTGAGCACAATACCATTTCTTTAGAGGCACAATTGTATTAACGCGGCACAATAAAAAATTAAGTCAATTTTGAGCGCTAGTTATGTTTATATACGTTGATTTCGCTGGTTTATAACAATGTCGGGCAAAATCTTGCTTTATTAAATAAAAACCTAACACTACGCAGATACCAAGAATAATACACAAATTTATCAACTCCCTGATACTTAGCTTATACATACATGTAATAAATTTAGATAAAAGTGTTTTATATAAAAAATTGTACGAAGGTCTTTATTTTTTACTGTTAGTTAATACGCTCATTGCCTTTAAAGAATGAGTAGGCTCATTTCTCTTTCTCTTTTCTTTTTTCCCAACATCAATTCGATTCGGCAATTGGTTAGAACTAATTTGTTTTGCGGACAAAGAAATATAGATAAATTTAAAACAAAAAAACCTTCATTGCGATTCAATTATAATACCTCATGCATATGCGTAAAGAGGCGATATGATATTAGTAAAAATTTACGTCTACCTTACGGGCGAGACGTTGCAGAAGTTTATTGCTGAAAATATATTGGTAAATCAAGCTAATAGTGTTGCTGATGTAATAATAATTGAAACATCCATAGAGCAATTCAATTTAACAACATTCAACAAAAAACAAAAATATTCAACAAAATCAAACATTGTTGTAGATAAAGATGACATAGACTGACTCGTATTACTCACTACTCGAACTCCAATCGAAAAAAATATTTTTTTAAACCTGGAAAACCTCATCATTCGGTAATATATTCATCGAAAAATTTATCGACTTTTGCAAAGTGTCAAAATTTTGTACTATTTTTACACGCAACTGGCTGTGATATGACATATGCATTTTTTAGGAGGAGTAAAACAACTATTTTTAAAATGTTTGAGATACAAAATTTAATTCAATGTGTTTAAGTTTTTAAAAAGAGTAATTTAACTCCACAAGAAGTTATCACCAATGGAATTCGCTTTTTTCTCTCTAGCTCATTTTCCTTTAAAATTTCTTCTCCTATCTTCCCACCCACTTCCTCTCTTCTCAAGGCTAGTGTCACATATTACTAATCATTTCCTTTTACAAACAGCTGCCTAGGTAGGCAGCTAGTGTACACTTCAAAAACGAGCCCGGGCCAACATATTTTTATATATCACAAAATATATGTTGTTAACAGTATAAATACTGGATGATAGATCCGGCCAAATGCACGTTAGGCCTAAAATTTTTTGTACTTCTAGTACATGTTATAAGTACGCCGAAAATTACTCGCCAATCTATAAAAACTACCTAGCTGTAATATTTTTCTTTTTAACATATCGTTATATTTTATTAATATTGTGATTTTTTTAAATAATGAAGAGTAACAAACCCTGTCTGATTCGAAAGGGATATATAATAAGGGATATATTATACATCGGTCGATGACATTATCAAAAAACTAATGAAATAATTCTGTGTAGTGTTACATTACTAGGAGGGAAAATTTTCCCGGACCTATATATTTTCTATCTATAACAAAGAAATCTGTCAAAATATGATGGTATTTTAAAATGCTCGTATTTACCTTTCAATTTACCTAAACTTAGTGAATTCGGCTTAGTTTCTTTCACGGAATATTTGTTCTCTGGTTTCTTGGATGCCGTAGTCGCCTCTGAGTTCGCCGACATTTTTGACCGGTTTTTTTCCCTCCCCTAATTTTGACACTTTTTAAGTTTTCGCGCACGGTAGATCAAAACAAATTTGCCTTTGAAACCGATATTTTTTTACACAAAATGTGAATAGTTAAGGCAACTGTACCCTTACTTAGCAACTGTAGTTTTGGCTTATCTAACCTAATACAAGTTAATACCTATGAAAAAATGTAAAAATCGTATTCAAAATCATATACGAAAACGCGGACAACTGCTAATTATCAGTATCTTAAATTACTTTAACATTGTCACGGAAATACTGTGAACTCTCCGTTTAACAGTTCATTACGTTATCAAATGCAAGTGGACCAGCTGTATTACGCAAATGATCATTATATAGGTAGATATTTTATTTAAATTCAATGTTATGCACAGCTGTAGTAAACAGTCATTATTTGCTTGTTATTATTATTTTTGACCCTTTCAAAGGAGGTAGGATTTTTTTTGAATACCCAAAACAATTAACAATAATGAAGAAATCAGTGATTAAATTATTAACTCGTGTTGTGCTTATAGTGTTAAATGCGTATGTTTATCAATCTTTTGTGATAGCAGAAGTGTTGTTAAATAATTATAATGTGTTTTATCCCAATTTTATATCAAAATTTATCAGAAAATGTCAATTGTTTTTGTCTGGCACGGCATATTTTGTATTAAGAGGGATATCCGTTCGGGTAGGTACCTATTTATTTTTGTCATAATAAGTTATAAGTTAAATGTGAATCATACAAAATTTCACCAAAATTCTTATCACTATAATATATAAAACAAAGTCGCTTTCCGCTGTATGTCCCTATGTATGCTTAGATATTTAAAACTACGCAACGGAATTTGATGCGGTTTCTTTTAATAGATAGTGGTTCAAGAGGAAGGTTCATATGTATAATAACACCCATTATATAGTAGAGAAACACTGTTATAAATAAATTATGCAAAACAACTTTTGCTAGGTCAGCTAGTAATACATAATATATAAGATGTATGTACAAAAACCATTTCTAATTTGTTATCTATGCTATGAGTTGAACTTGAAACTATGCACTATACTTACCCATTAGTCCTGTGTCGCTCTTTTAGCCTTACAGAAATCATTATCAAGAAAATAGAAGAAACATATGTTAATAAATATAAAAACGAAAACATTATAATAAAAATTTTTTACAGCCGCCTTACTGAACCAACGTATTTCGGTTATTTATTTATTTTATTTTAGAAATATTTCCACGCGGATGAAGCCGTGGGCACAACTAGTTATGTATATATAGGTGTACACAAATTTTTACGTAAAAGAGATCTTACAATTATTATATTGTTACGTACTCGGGTTCGTAATTGTAAGAAAACACCACTTAATTTAAAACCGTTATTTAGTATACAAATACACAAGACAACACAATGTAATACTAAAATACACTTTACACACTAGTCACTCACTAACACTTCTCGCTTCGCACTGTTCACTTTAAGTATCGCTCTCGATCGCTTGATAAAAACTGCCTTGTGTTTGTCAACACCTCTCCATTTATAGCCAGGGTAAAGTCTTAGCTGGATCCAGAAAAATCTAAATGTACCGGGAAACAATGAATCACTTCTTATCGTAAACATGTTATGAGTCATAAATCCTAGTACACGCTACTTTCAACCTTATGCCATATCCCACAAAGTCCATTATGGCATAGCCCAGGTCAACTATTTGTTTGTCAACAATAGGAGCAGTTAACTCTTTCTTTTATTTCTAGATCTCTCCAGCGCTCCAACTATTAATTATAAAATACTAGCTGACCCGGCAAACGTTGTTTTGCCTTACATATTAGGAATCCATAGAGGACAAACAACGTGACACGTAATTTATATAAGACTACGGGATTGTCCTTCCACGCAGCCAAAATGGCATTAAACTTTATATGGTAGTTAAGTATTCTTAAATTTTCTAATTTTCCGCGCAATTTTCTTAATATTTTCTTTTATAAGAACCTTCTCCTTACAATTACAAACACAACAAAAAAAAATTACCGAAATTGGTGCAGCCATTCAGGTGTGATGTCGTGACCAAGGAATATAGGGATTGATTTTTATTTATATAGATTGTTACGAATAATCTAGAAACGTGTAGACGTTTCTAGATTATTGGTAACAATATTTTAGGTAAAGGTGCCATTAAATTAAGTGATTTATGTTCTGGAGATATACTTACTTAATAATCTTATATATATATATATATATATATATATATATATATATATATATATATATATATATATATATATATATATAAGATTATTAAGTAAGTAATAAATATGTAGGCAAATAAATAAATAATATATATATATATATATATATATATATATATATATATATATATAATGATATTAAACATATTTGTACATAAATAAATACATATATTAAGTGCGAGTGATTAGTATTCAGCGTAGTAAAATTGAATAGACGCTGATTACTAATCACTCGCACTAAACAACGTGAAAACGGGGCTTGAAGCCCCGTTTTTACTTTGATTAGAGCGAGTGCGAGTGTTTAATGCAGGTGCTTAGTATTAAGCAAAAAATACATGAAGACAGCCGTTGATCAGTGCGAGTAGAAAGAAAGAAAGAAAGAAAGAAAATATTTATTTGCAAGAATATGGGTGTTACAAGTTGTTAAAAATAAATTAAGTTACCAACATATTCTACCATTATATGGTGTGCAAATATTTAAAAAAAATATCATTATAAAATATTACATTTAAAAGATTCTATCGAATATTTAGAATTACTACCGGATCGGAACGCGGCCACACACTGAGAAGATCCGGCGGAAGAAAATCTATACATATAATAAAATCGTAGGTAATTCAAAACTGTACATTGAATATATTTTTAAAAGAATACTTGGGGCGTGATCTACAATCGATATCGAAGCCAAAAATATAGTTTTTAGAATTTTTGTCTGTTTGTCTGTATGTCTGTTTATCTGTTTGTCTGTATGTATGTCCGGGGTAAACTCAAAAACATGGATTTACTTTAAATTTTGCATGAATATTACTAACAGGTCGGGTCAACATATAGGCTACATATTAACACGCTGTCACCTACGGGTGAAGTGCTGTGCGGAGTAAACGAAATCCGCGCGGACGAAGTCGCTGGCAACAGCTAGTTAGTAATAAGCGTCTATTAACTTTTAATACGCTGAATAGAGATTACTCGCATTGATAAACAGCTGTCTTCACGTATTTGTTGTTTAATACTAAGCACCTGCATTAATCACTCGCGCTCGCACTAATCAAAGAGAAAACGGGGCTTAAGTGAAAGTGATCTTATTGTTTAGAACAAATTAGATGCAAAAAATTAGGTCTTTTGAAATTAGAATAAAATAAAAATCGGGTAAAAATATATTTGATAGTTAATTGCTAAATTATTATTGTTTGTCATGTTGTTGTAATGTAGTTTTGAAAACACTCAACAGTATCAGTAACAATAAAATAAGAAAAAAAAGACGTAATTCTTTTTTGTAGTCGGTTCTCAAAAATAGCGTTACTTACACAAGGAACGCCTTGTTTTCTTAGACTTGCAGTACCTACCTAATAAACAATTCCTTACTAATAATATTCATCGTAAAACCTTGGTCACCTGCTTGTAAAACATTTTGCTAGTATCCAAATTTTAAAAGTTTGTGGTGCTGAAAAAGCACTTTTTTAGCACCACAATAGACCCTAATTTGTTTTTTTTTCGAAACGCAAATTCTAGACTTCACGTTGCTAGCGAGAAACAGCTATCATATTGATTTTATTACGGTCAGAACAGTGACTGTACTGTAGTGCAAAAATTTTATCTATTGCTGTCTCACAACTGTATTACTGTCTTTCAACTATACAGTTGTGCAACAGTACAAAAATTTACTACAACAAATTCAATTGAAAAGTAATTTTTACCAGGTAAATTGTTAGTGATTTGATTAACTTGCGACTTCAAGTAACAAGGAAGTTAAACAACTATGTTTATGAAATAACTTCAGTAATTACCACATTTCTTATGCTATTAAACACCTTATATATAACTAAAACTAAAATATATTCCAGTCCATTCCATTTTTCAATTATATTCCATTCCATTAAATTCCATTTCATTCCTTTCCATTTCATATCATTTTAATGCTTGACCTCTAAACCGGAACGTGACACGTTCCGGTTTAGAGGTCGAGATAGCCGGTAAACTTTGCATGTGGCATTAGCACCTTGCCACACGGGTTATGGAGCAATGCATTATTTACAAAGGAGAGCCATCTGTTTGCATATATAAATACTATAACCTACACAAAAAATCTGTGCTCATCACACAAATGTTTGTCCCTGTCGGGAGTCGAATCTCAGCCCCATCGATAGGTTCGCTAGCCACTCGACCTATGGGGCGGTTAAATATTACAATAATATATAGAAATGATATATAGAAAATATAATAATAATAATATATAGAAATGTGTACACAAATAGTGGACAATGTCCATACATTTTTAAACTAGAGAAACTACATAATGTATGATATTTGATCGGCTCGAATGCCTTCACCTTTTTGAGTTCTCAACACTTCTTCACTCTTTCATACGTGGGTTCATGAGTATCATTAAATTGCTATTTAAAATCTTTTTGAGACGGTATACATTCCTTGTATTTTTGGCTTTTTAAAGATTTTTTGGCTGATTTACAATTTTTTCCTTAATTTTTCATTTAAGCGCCGTATTTTTAAACAATCAATAAATCTTTACAAGAGCTTTCGAATAAAGTTTAATCGAGCTTTATACCTAGTTGCTCTGTGTCAAAAGATATACTATATATGGAAAATATGTAGGCTAAATTACCTAAAAATTGCGGCACTTCCTACACTACTCCCCCAAAACATCGTGATCGCGCTCAGCCTATCAATTTCTTTGATTTTTTTAGCTATCCAATGGTAAGATTATAGATGTTGATAATAGTCATGTAGCTATAACACGAAACTGTATCCTCCAATTATGTTATCATCAGTTTTTTGAACTTTCCCTCAATAAGAAAGCAAATTTAAAGGCGTATTCACGTCAAAATATGTTACCTACATCTAAAAGTTCTGATCGACGGGCGAGTAAAACCGTGGTGTTATGGCTCGTTGGTAAAACTCGCCCTTGTAACACTGCAATACCGCGGTTTTACATACCGATGTGCCTTTTTATTTATTTAAAAATGTATACACAATTTAGTACATAGGTGGACTTAATGCTACATGGCATTCTCTACTAGTCAACCCAAACTGATTGGAGAACATTTCATTTAAAGGGGTGCATGAAAAGATAAATTAGTTAAATTTATTTTCAATTACTGCTGATAATACTTACAAAAACTAAAAAGATATTATATACACATAAAATACACATATATTATATACACATACATACACATTTATGACATACATACCTAAATTACAGATAACATACATAGATATACATATTACATAATATATTACTTATAATAGGGAAATAGGTATAAATACAGCGATTAAATACATACATAAAATAAAATAATGTCTGATAATGTTAATTAAAATATATTTTTAACTTAACCTTTAAAAGAGAATTTGAAGGGACTATTCCTTAATTTAATCGGAAGAGCATTCAAGAACCTTACACATTGGGACACGAATGACCAAGAGACTAATTCGGTGCGACAAAAGGAACTGCTTGAGCGAAGATTGCGAGAATGTGTTGTGTTCTGAAATTTGAATTTTCGCTGCTGCTGGGTCATATTATGATACGGAAAAGAGAGTGCATAGCATTCGTAACTGTCTACGTTGACAAATTGGAAGCCTGAAATGGCTTCCAATTCGTCAACGTTTAGAACGGTGTTGGGATAGGTACGTATCCCAACACCGTTCTAAACGTATCTAACGTAACAATCGTATTTGCGAAGACCATACACGAACATATGCATATGCTGAGCAAGCGCTTCTAATCTGTCAAGGAGAGCTTGGCTTAAATCCGAATAACGCACATCCTCATAATCAATTATCGGCAGCACCAATGATTGTACATTGGGAAAACAATTGTTTTTATAATAACTTCCAAATTAATATACCGATTGGTTGCAAAATCTAATTAGCTGCTTTCTTTAAAAAACTGCGTTCGATGTTGTTAATTGCATTAAAATTAGTTTATCCGTTCGGGAGTTATCTTTGACGAAAAATATTTAAAAAAAATGTTTTTTGACAAGCTTCGAAATTTTTTAACCTTTAACTTTAAAATATATATATATATATATATATATATATATATATATATATATATATATCCCCAAAGGGGTAGGCAGAGGCACAACAAGTGCACCCACGATACTTGGTTCCACAATGTGATAAGTGGCAAGCCTATCGCCAACCGGGCACTTTCCAATCCCGGGCAACTTTGTGTTTCTCAGAAAACTGAAAAAAAACACTTTTTTATGTGCCCGACCCGGGAATCGAACCCGGGAGCTTATGTGGTCAACGCCAACGCTAGACCACTAGACTACAGAGCTAATTGCATAGCGCCAGTTACATAACCGCAAAAACATCGAAAGTGGTATTAATTACTGTTGCCCACGACTTCGTCCGCGCGGACTTCGTTTACTCCGCACAGCTCCTCCCCGTAGGTGATAGCGTGATAATATGTAGCCTATATATTGACCCGACCTGTTATTAATATTCATGCAAAATTTGAAGTAAACCCATGCAGTACTTTTTGAGTTTACCCCGGCCATATATACAGACAAACAGACGAAAATTCTAAAAACTATATTTTTGGCTTCGAAATCGATTGTAGGTCACGCCCCAAGTATTCTTTTAAAAAAATATTCAGTGTACACTTTTGACTTTCCTACGATTTTATTATATGTATGGATACCGGCTTGTCGTTTGACGAGATGAGTGGTGTTCGCCATCGTCTCATTTTATCGACATGTCAATGAATATGACTAATGAATATCAACTATTTTTAGCGATAACCCGGACCGAAAGCTTTATGCACTCATCCGAGGTACGGGAGTGGTAACACACCATCCGCCAGACTTCGAGTTGTCCTGTCATAATTCTCAAGAAAAACTGATTGAAAAATATTTTTATGTCTATGAAAAAATCACCCTAATTCCATCGTATTCTATTTGTGAAAATAGAATACGGTGATACGAGAAATATATACGATTTCTATTTGTGTTCTTTTCCAATTTGTGATAAACGATAAATTATCAAAAATAAATAAATATCACGCCGGTCTCCTTACGTGAAAAACTAGAGTGCAGAGGAGATAAACATTCCAGTTCCCCACGATTCGTCGTTTTTTGCCAGTTGTTGAGATTAGTCGTGATTTTCGTTGTCGAATTCTACTGATCTTATAACGACTATTACTTGATTCTTCTGATAACTAGCACGCACTAAACTATCCAAGTTCGATGATAGTCGGGTAATTAACTTAAATAACACCTATGAGTGACCTGAATTCTAGCCCAAAATGAGTCAAATTAACTAACAAGGAGACCACGAGAGGATCAATGATGAGAAAGTCAAGATCCATTGAATAATCGGAACCCATCGTTTACATTGCATAATAATTACTTGAAAAGGCAAAGATGTTACCTAGTGTTTGGCAAATATACCTACCAATATGTAATGTTTGTACGGGCTAGGTTAATTGACGATGTCAGCATGTCATATATTTTTTAATTACTATGTCTATTCGTCTAATTGGTAGACTTTTTTAAGTAAAAATAAAGTAAAACAAACGTAAGACATGTTACCCGATATGTAAAATATTTTTCCCCAAAATAGGGAATTATTGGTATTATTAATTAATTTTTCGCCGCATTCGCCGCATTTTACCAACCTAATAACGATTATCGTCTACTTCTAGTGACAACCGGGACCTGCCCATATGAGGCCCGGGGATAGTTACGCACTACCCGCCAGACTCCGAGCGATTTTCGCGAAAAACCACAATAATGCTTTTTATTCGACCCGAGAATCGAATCCGGGACTACACAAGCTAAGCCATGTAGGTTAAGTCCTAGACCACAAGGCAAACAATTAAATCCATACTCATATTGTAAACGCCAAAGTAACTCTGTCTGTCTGTCTGTCTGTCTGTCTGTCTGTCTCTTCTTCACGTCTAAATCACTGAACGGATTTGGATGACAAAGATAGTTTGAGACCCGGGAAAGTACATAGGATAGTTTTCATCCCGGAAATGTCACGGGAACGGGGAACTAACGTAGATAAATTTTTAAAGTCTCAGGGTAAAAGCCCGAGACTTTAAAATTTATATACGTGAACGAAGTCATGGCGATTATTAAACCAGAAAATAATATAAATACATAATAAAAATTCAAAAAAAATCCATTCAGGTCTCTGTTCATGGAGACATTGGGGAGCAAAAAACGACACGCAAAAATCACGTTTCTTATATGGACAAAAACGTATATTTTCGACGTTTTTTACTCAATCTTAATAATGGAAATACCAAAACTATTATATAATTTGTAGTAATACATCGTTAACTTCTAAATATTGTACGATGGTGTGAAATTTGTCGTTTGCTAGTCTATCTTGCACTTGGCTGGGTTATAGGGGAAAGGGGAAACGAGGGGAAAGGAATTCCTTGCATAGAATGTATAAAAAAACTCAGAGGGCTTGTCTTATTTTATATTTTCACATACATTGCTTGTTAATACGATACTACGCGATATACAGGTTATATAAAAATATATACGAGTAGCTAAAATATACATACATGGGCCATCTCTAACCACACTCAAAAAGGCGCTAGTCGTCGAGTTGCGGAGACCCGCCCAACGTAGAAGAAGAAGAAGGAAAGAAGATAAATACACATCTTTCTTTTTGTTAATTGCGGTAATAAATAATATATATATATATATATATATATATATATATATATATATATATATATATATATATATATATATATATATATATATATATATATATATAGATCCTTTACCATTTATATTCCTTTTGTTTTTTAGGCTGGCAATAAACTGTCACTTGTCACCTACAAACTGTCAGTCATTTTAGACCTTACGATTCTGTCACATCTATGCTGTCATTGTTGTTTGTTGCGCTAACTCTTCGTAGATTTTTGATTGTGCTTTCGATTACTTTTGTTTTTGACATTAGCTTTGTATTTTGGATTGCATACCTTGTATAAACGTTGACCTATTATTGTATGCTGGTGGTGGTCCGGGCTCCTGTTAAAGAATAGACCATCTGCCGTACTGCCAAGCAGTGCGTAAGAGGCGAACGTTTGACTGTGAGGGTACTACCATTGAGGGTACCAGGTGGTAGAGTTCTGCATTGTTTCGCCTCGGTCCGCTACCACCGCCTTACCTATTCCTGCCGCAATAACTCAGTGCTAGTCACTGTCTAGTTCCGGTTTTGAGGGCAATGTAGCCGGTGAACTTATACATACGGCATTAAGACCGCGCCACATGGATAGCAACGCCATTAACAATTTGGTGTCTTTACGCAATGTTGTCTCTTTTCACCACGAAAGTCATCTGCTTGTTATCTTATGATATAAAAAACACAATATTACATCAACTTTAGTACGGTATAAAAATAATTGTGTAAGGAGAAAATAGTCCAGACTTTTTTCACACTTTCACACATACTTTTTTTGACAATTTCGGTAATATGGTACGAGTCGGAGTCATACACAAATGGTTATTTGTGTGTGAGTTCGAGTCGCAACTGCCTGGTTTTTTTATTGTAATTACTTGTCTTTTAAATATATCACCGCCGATTTATTTGAAATGTGAAATGTTGATTCCATAATATTTTAGTATTTGTATGTAATATATACTTATGCAATTAACATTCATTGTATGTAATTATCCTATGCCATATATATCTACAAAATGAAAGGAAGCAGAAAAGGTGAAAATTCAAATTAAAAATTACATCTCACTCAATGTTGACAGACGGTATTTAAGTTAACATTACAGTATACTATTAAACAATTTTAAAAATTTAATATGGACTTTAAAATGTCTCTTTTGTATCTGACAACACCGCCAGATTGGGTAAATATAAATACCGTATAATAAATAATATTTTAAGAGCTCACGATATATAACCTTGTCTGATCTGGTCATATGTGTGTGTATGTACCTATTAATAATTTTGACTCGTCTCTTTTATTACGCTTCGTTTACCTCTTTTAATTTTTCAACTGTGTTTTGTTTTTGTTCTCAATAATAATACCTAGTAATTATTCAGCGGATAACTATGATTGGCTTAAATATGTAATTCATTACAATTTACTACTGTATATGCTTAAATGCTGTTGTTATACAGAATAAATTAAATAAAAATAAATAAATATACATATTTGTCAAGTCATTAATGGAAAAACACAAAATGGCAATATTGCAATGCAAAAAACGCTATTTAAAAAAGATATAAAATCTGATTTTTAGTAGGATTCCACTGCCAAATTTCGTTTGTCCTTCGAAACAGAGAAGGAGTAGGACTTTGCAGTGCTGCAAGGCCATCTGATTGGCCTTATCACTGGCAGCAGCGTAATAAGTAACGCCTCGTACCTAGGTTAGGTATGACAGCGTGAAGAAAGCGGGAGGGGGAAGAACTACAACTATAACCTTTTACTCCCAAAGCAACCAAAATCATTACCCAACTTGACAATATAAGGAAAAAAGGAGGAAACCTCTTCCCAACCCCAATCAAAAATGACCTGTCCGTTTTTCAACAGACAGCCAATGATACTTAGGTCTGGGGGCCACCAGCCCCGAAACCATTTCCCCGCCCCCATACCGGGGCGCGAGAAAACTACGCGATCGACCTCGGTATCTAGTAAGATGTAAAAGAAATTTGTAGGTAAACGGTTGACCCTGCAGGCCATCCCTGAAACTTAACACTAAATAAAGGTAATTTTAACTCAAAAGAGTAAAAATTATAAGCATATTTTTTTTCAATTCAAACGTCTATTATAAATAACCGTAATTATACTGATTTTTAAAAAGTTGGATATTTTGGAAACAATGATCGATTTTGATTTTTTAATAGGCATTCATTTCGATTTTTTAAGACTTAAAATATTGCTTTAGCTAAATAATCGATAGGTTGAAAAATTTCGAAGCAATGTCATAAAATATTTTTTTCAAAAATGTACGATATTGATAAAACAAATTGGCCGATTGTAATCCAGTTAACGGTATTTGACGCAATTATTAAAGGAGAAAAGCTGATATTTAAGATTTTTAAGTCAATCGGTGTATTTAGTTTAGCTTAAAACAATATAATTTATATTTTTTAAATTATATTATATTGTTTTAAATAGATATTTGAAAAGCTGTAACTTTTGTAAATTAGATTTGATTTTGATTTTTTAAAAAGAATTCGACATAGTTTTTTTTAGTACTACTTTTTTAGAAAAATTTCGAAGTCATGACCTTAAAACACTTTAAAAGGATAAACCGATTTTGATGCAATTTATGCATTAAACGTATTTTTTGAGGAATAAACCTGATTAGTTTTTGTACACAATCGGTACATGAATCTGGAAGTTATATTAAAAATACTGTTTTGCCAAAACTGTTTTTGTGGTTTTTTTTCTTAATTTCTCAAAATTTCAAAAAAAAAGGTCGTCTTGGTTCAAATTCTCAGGTAATCTAAGTTGAGTATAATACATCAATTGCGTTTCGATCGGTCCAGCCGTTTAAAAGTTATAAGATGTTTACATACATATATACAGACATAGTGACGTCATCGTGAAAATAGTCGGAAAAGTTTCCTAGGACCTCAAAACGTGGAGATCTGGTGAAAACTCGATTTTCGAAAATCGGGACAAACTCACTTACCTTCCTTATACGTGGCGGGAAGTTAAAAAAGCCACTGCTGTATTTTCCAAACAGTGTAGAAAATGGTTGCTGCTACTGAAGGTTGGATTCAACGTTTCAATTTGGGTTTGTCAGTAATAACCCGGGTCCTTTCGATTTTGTACTAATTGAATACGCGTTCGTACGTACATCACGTTAATCATGGTGACCTGAAAAGTTTACAGACTTCCGGTTTACTCTGCTTATCACGCAAAGGAACCTGATGTGATAACGACATGTATTTATAATCCCAAGAATCGTTTAAACCTTCGTTTCTTAAGCGGGGGGTCACGACCATTGGGAGGGTCGAATTTGTTTTTAAAGGGGTCGCAGTCTGTTGAAAAATAATAAATACAAACTACATATAGGTACAAAAGATTTGTTTATTAAATATATGAATTGAAGTGTAGTCTTATAAAACTAAATATGATTTAATAAATAACATTAAAAAATAAACTTATAGCTTTCTATATTTAAATAAAATGATTAATCATAAACATTAATTAATTAATGCGATATTTAGCATTGTTTGTCACTTATATACGTGATCTACGTATCTTTGCAAACGTTCATAAATAATTTTCTATTTATAACTGATAATAGAAGATTACTGTATTTTGTTTTCAAAGCAAACATAGAGGAGAAACCTTTTTCGCATAAGTAAGAAGTAGCAAATGGTATCAACGTTTTCAAAGCTTCCGTTATATAGGCTGCCGTACTCACGTCGTCGTGCAAGTCAAAATTTAGATCTAAATCTTGAGATGAAAATTCCAGGTGTTAGGTTTTATCGCCCGATAGTTCAATGAGTTGGTTATGAGTGTCATTTCGTAACTGGCAGCTGCAACAATATTGCCATCAAATGGCCCGATAACTCATCTTTTCCATTATTGTCATTTGGTAAATATTCTAGTGACATAATATGATGATAACTATGATATATGACATAATATGATAACTAGCTGACCCACAAACGTTGTTTTATCATATAAATTTAGGTGGGATACTTAAGAGGGGGGGATGTTCATTGAGATAAAAACTATCCTACCTTTTATGTTGGACCAAACAGTACACAAAATTTTATCGAATTAAGATATAACCTTACAATAATCTGATATTCCGCTTACAGTGACTTAGGTACAGATTATATAATTGTTAATCATCTAAGTTAGGTGTCATTTATGTTGTCCTAAATAACCAGATAACCAGCAAATGGCTTCTTCGAATTCCAAAAGCTTCATTTAACTTTAATAGATATTAATAATAGTGTGTTTGATCGCAGGTACTAAAATAACTTAAAAATAATCAAATAAGACCTTAGGTCTAAATTTACGCGTAAATTAGTCTTGTAATTAACAAAGTAAAAGATAAAAGACATCAGTTAAATATTAACTTTTTTGTATGTACCATCAGATAGCATATAAACAGATGGCTCTCCAGATGGAAAGAGACAACCTTTGCGTTTAGACACCAAAGATGTTACTGGTGCGTTGCTATCCTTGTGACAGGGTCTTGATGCCACATGCATGAGTTTAGCGGCTACCTTACGCTCCAAACCGGAACACGACGGTGACAAGCACTGACGCTGTTGCGGCAGGAATAGGTAAGGCGATGGGACCAGACCTGAGCGAGACAATGCAGAACTCTGCCGCCTAAGAGCCACGTTGGTAGTGACTCGCATAACCATTGGTTCGCCTTTTACGAACTACCTGGCAGAACGACAGAAGGTCTGTTCTTTAAAGGGAACCCGGACCAACGCGGGTTGACTTTGATTTTCGTCCTGATGAATGGACTATATATACTAAATATTGCATTAGAATCTTCATTTTCATGTACAAATAGCAATAATTCCTTATCACAACTTTGGGACTGTTTTCAAGGTTTTAAAGATAATAAGTGCAAAATGGTACTTTTAAAGTTCAAAAGTCTTACAAAATCTTAACAATTTCAAAACAAAAATATTATCCATATACTAAACCTGTACATTTCTTTTCAGACAGTCCTGATGAACGGGTTTATGCGATGGTTCCTGCGTTTCTTGGTCTCCTTGCTTGGAATTATATTTGTGCCTTTAACATATGTGCTAAGTATAAAACGTAACAAAAAATGTCCACCACCAACGAATCCGATACTCTTCAAATCAGCTACCACTTTGGCAATGATGATAAGAAATAAACAAGTAAGTATTAATTTATACATAGGTATTTTATTTAAACTGTTCATTTATCAACAGATGTCCCAAAAGAGTTTAACCTTTTCTTTCTTCACGATGTTGCTGTATTTTTTATTTTTTCAATCTCTGCATTCGGTAATTTATCAAAAAATTAGAAATATTCGTTTTCTATTTGGAAGGATGTACTTCCCATTTTATTACAAATAAATTTGGTGAAGTTTTGATTTAGTGTTCCAGAGATACAGAAAATTTAAATTCGGTTGTTGCAGCGTTACTGTGTTTAAACTTAATATTCAATTTAATTTCAAGGCCACAATTTCATGTCATGAAATTGAAAATTTAAACGAATCTAAGTACAGCTCGCGTCAAGTAAAAAGAACGCTGAGCGGAAGTGAGGGCGAGATCTACACATGGGTACAACTAACTAATAGCGCACGCGCAAATTCCTGCGATAGAGCGATCTCCCCCCGCAACCCTTGTTACTACTAGTTGCGTCTAGTATTTGCGTACTCCGCAGATTGAGTTTTAAACATTTGAACATTCAGTTTTAATTAGGTAGGTACCAGTACTATTAGATCCTCATCCTAAGGTCATTCTCCCTGCAATACGATGATTGCACACGATAAGAACGATTATAACACACGATAAGAACCGTTCAATAAGTTTAAAATTATACCGTACCTACAGCAACCACACTACCTCTATGATATTTAATGTTTGTCTATTAATTTTATGTACATATTCAAAAGGTTTAAAAATGTGAGCTGACGAAAATGAAATTAAACAACTTTAACAAGCGGCTATTCAAAAAGAAAGTACACGATCATTTACTTAACAATGATATATTTTAATTTTATATAAGGGGGCGTCCATAAATTACGTGAGGTGTTTTTTTAATTTTCTGTCCCTCCCTCCCCCCTTGGTGAGATGTCGTGAGATTTTATTCAACCCCCTCCCCCATCCCCTAATCTCACGTGAGATTTTTCAAAATTCGGGTTTTTTAAATATGTAAATGCGTTGGATTTTTATTATAAAAAGAAAAAAATGCTTCGTGATTTTATGTACGACTAGTTAAGACTAGTAATCAATATTGCTGAGTTATGTCATAACAACTTAACAATAAAATACTTAAATCGTAATTACTGCGATTAAAAAAAGAATGTCTACTCCTCTGATAGTGGCGCGAAATCAAAAGACGGGCTACACTGTAACGTAAATTCCAATTAAATTGAACTATTTGGTATAAAACAAATATGATGATTTGGGTCAGTAGTAATGTATAGCGTCGAAGTATGAATGAAATTATTTTCTTTCGAATGAATTAGTGAATAATCTTAATCGTGATACGATTACGCTTAAGATTAAATCTTAAGCATGTACAATCTGTATAATGGACCAAAATAGTATATTTTTTTCTGTTTCAATCAGAAAAAAAAATTGCGTGATATTTGCCGAGATTCCCCCTCTCCCCAACGTAAGATTTGATGAGATTTGACTCGACCCCCTCTCCCCCTTAAACATCTCACGTAATTTGTGGACGCCCCCTAATGAGATATTTAGACATATATAATAAAAAATATTTAGATATAGATAAATTGGCTGTTGAAAAATTACGATAATTATTTAATACATAATATTTTCATTTTAAGTATTGTTAAGTATATTGTAGTATGTTGTATGTATTTATTTTATATTATTTGTTTATGTAGTCTATGTTATTACTTAATATTATATTAGTATGTTCTATTCATAGTAGTATTTATGTATTATTACTTATATAATTATTTAAATATGTATTCTTATTTAAATTTTATATATCCATATTTTCTTTGTACCTACACACGACTATTTCTGTTAGCCCAAAGGTTGACTGGAAGAGAATGCAACTAGCATTAAGTCCGCCTTTTGTACAATTTTACTTATGTAAGTGTACAATAAAGTATAAATAAATAAATAAATAAATAAACTTTCCCCAAGGAAGACGGATCAAAAAATTAATATCAATTTTCGTCTTCCCATAAAAAATGCGTTGTATAGGAAGACGAAAATAACTTACTATTGGAAAGCAAACATTTTTTTCTCGTACTATGTAGGTACCTGAAATGTAAACTTTTGTATTTATACATCAAAAAATTTGCGAAAAATATCGAGAACATGGGAGATACGCGAGAGAACACAATAAAATTTTTTTGGAAATTTTGTCTGTGTTTGTTAGTATGCGCATCACAAAAACTACTAAGTAGATTTTATTGAAACTGAGAATAGTTGTAAATTAAGGACCGGTTAATATTATATGGTACTTAATGATTTGCCCAAGCGTCAGCCGAGGCTGCCGGGTGCGATTGTCCTCTATGGGTTCATTCAATTAAGTTGAAATTTAGGTGAGTTGTGATGCGCACACCGGGGTAGGTTTCTGAGTTAAATAATTTTTAACTCAGAATCCTACCCCCAAAAATTAAATACATATTTTTCAGTGTTTGAGCTATAAAAATACTTATTTATAAAGTTATGATACATAAAAAACAACCAGACGATCATAAATACTTTATGTTCATCACATAAAAACTTGAAAGACTTGAAGCAAGAAAAGTGAGTGTGGTTTGGTAACTCGCGGATAGCGTTCGTAATACCGAGATGAGGGAGAGGTTTACTTTTTTTAATAGTTTATCCTTTCCATTACATAGGTAGAGTTCTGCATTGTCTCGCCCAGGTCTGGTACCACCGCCTTACCTATTCGTGCCAGAATATTGTCAATACTTGTCACGATCGTGTTCCGGTTTGGAGGGGCCTGTAAACTTATAGATGTATGTATCATTAAGATACAAGGATAGCAACGCACCATTTACATCTTAGATGTCTATAGGCGATGGTGGTCTCTTTTCATCAGAAGAGCCATCTGTTTGTTTGCATGAAGAGAGATCTTATGTAATAAAAAATTAAACAGATAAATTTATATTGTAAATAATCATTCCTTATATACTTAAATAAATTTTAATAAGTTTAAATTTAAAATAAATTTCGCACTATTTCAATTTACCTCTGTGACTTCATTTTTTACCATAGCTCTTCATTATTTATATACACCTAGGAGCATATGGTATTTATAGAATCGACTGGCAACTAATCTGATCTTCTCAAAAATACGTTTATCTTATTTACAGATTAAATCAGAAGAAGTGGTGACAGCATTTATAGAGAGATGTAAAGAAGTTAACCCTTACTTAAATGCCATCGTCGAACCTCGTTACAACTTGGCGATACAAGATGCAAAACGAATTGACAAGATGATTAGTTCAAATCTGCATACGCCGGAAGAATTGGCTAAGGAGTATCCATTGCTAGGGATACCAATGACTGTTAAAGAAAGTATAGCTGTTGAAGGTAATATGACATATTTTTTATAGTTTGCTTTTAGATGTGCAACACCTATTTTCTCACCTTGGGGGCCATCCATAAATTACATCACACGAATTTTATGATTTTTCGACCCCCGCCCTAGTCACAGCTGGTCACATTTGTGAGACCCCCAGTACTAGTGTGATGTCACGTATTTTACAATTTTACATTGGAATAATGATCTCATTCGATTATTTTTTATCTATACAGTTGGTTTTTTAAATTTACCGTTGTAATACTGAGATATAAAATAGTATATTTTGAAAAAATGAGATGTCACATAATTTGAAATTTACCCCTTGTCACATAATGTCACACTTTGTCGACCCCTCCTTTCCCCTTAACGTGTGACGTAATTTATGGATGGCCCTATATATGTTTTCTGTGGATGGCCTCTTGACAGTAAATCGACAAATCGATTGACGCCACGCGACATGATGCCAAACGTCACCTAGTTACTGCTTGTATCATGAAACTATTACTACAGGAAGCAAAATACGTCAATTTTATTTCATCGGTCATATGACCCCAGTAATAGATACATATATATTGTCAGTGTCGTATTTAACTAGGTTGTCACAAGATTTCTCACGATAAAATTTTTGCTAGTGAAGGGTACGGTCGATAACATCTTTCGATGTCTTAACTAGAAGTCCCTTGGGAATTTCAACGAGTACACTGATAATACTCTTAGGCGCCCCATAGACCTTAGGCTTGGGCCTAACCGGTCACTACAGAGAGCGCTCAATTTAGTTCAAAATCCAAGGATGAACTAGTTCGTTCTATTAGTTCATTAGTTCTTTTTTTGAAATAATTTATTAAGAACAATAAATAAAAAAAAAATATAGTTATGATTATTGTAAGTTTTGTTTATTGTTATTTAAAAAATACAAAGTATTACACGAAAATTTTACACGTCCATTTATGTAATATCAGATTTTTTATTTAAATAATGAAAAATAAAATAATTTATATTAATGATTAGTCAACAGCTAGGCTAGTTCCTAGTATAACGTGTAATTATATTAGAATACTTAAAAAGTATGAATTTTTACAATTAAAGTTGACTTTTTTTACGGCACATAAAATCTTTTATCGAAATAAAAACGAAAAAATAAAATGATTTATATTAATAATTGGTCATAATTAACGATATATAATAATAATAATCAATTATTTGTAACAATAAATGGGAATAGAAGAGAATTTTTTTAATTTTAATTAAACTTACCGTAAAATAAGACATAAATGGCATTAGTATTGTTACGTACTCGGGTTCGTGATTGTAGGAAAACACCACTTATATTAAATCCGTGTATTTACACAACACAACACAACGTAATACTAAAATACACTTTACACCCTAGTCACTCGCTGTACTATCACTAAACTTAGAACACTACACAATAAAACACTTCTCGCTTCGCACTGGTCACTTGATGTATCGCTCTCGATCGCTTGATAAAAACTGCCCTGTGTTTGTCAACAGCTCTCTATTTATAGGCAGGGTAAAGTCCAGAAAAATCTAAATTTATCGGGAAAAAATGAATCACTTCTTATCGTAAATATTTTATGAGTCATAAATCCTAGCACACGCTACTTTCAACCTTATGCCATATCCCACAAAGTCCATTATGGCATAGCCCAGGTCAACTATTTGTTTGTCAATAGGAGTAGCTACCTCTTTCCTTTATTTCTAGATAGTAAGCGCGCGCGCGCTCCACCTCTACACGCTTCTAGACTATTCATAACAGTATTCTGTTTGATAATTAGCCAGCAATACTTCAGTTGACGATTGTTATGATTTCATATGATTTGATAAAATTTCAACCATGGGGATTTGAAGTTGTTTAGTATCGATATCGATTATCGAAATATCAAGGCGCGCACAGTAAAAGTAAATAACTCGGTTGGTCACATAGTGCCACTGTCTAGTAAAGTGGACGCTAACAGAAATATAAAAAGAACTAAGAGCGGGATTTTCAATGAACTAGTTCGCATAGTTCACCTAAAGGAGCGCTCTTCCCACCTAGGTCGCTCGCGAACTACCCAAGACTAATAGACCTACAATAACATTGCGCAATACTTTTATTGTGCAATAATATTGCATACCCCCTTTGATTCCAAACGTTCAATAAATTCACTTAATAAAATTGAAAAACCAGTCTGATCAATATTTTCGTGCGAGCAACATGTCTCACGACGAAGTTTTGGCGGCAACCATGTTGGTGATTTTGTTAAATAAATCTATACAATTCTATATACTCAAGTAAAAACTCCCGTTCTTTATCTTTTATAGCATTCTTGCTCGCCCTTTTGCTTAAATTTACGACACAAACATATATTAAACACCGTGACTGACCGAACGCGACTGCTCCAAACTCTGAAGTGAAAAATATTGTGCAATATTAAGCCTATGTGTGTAGTGCAAGAAAAAAATATTGCGCAATATAAATGAACCCGCTCAAACGTTCAATCTTTGTGCAATCTTCAATATTAACTCTAAATGGTCAATAATATTGCACAATACGTAATATTGCGCAATATTATTGTCGATTTATGGGGCACCTTAGTCAAATGAATGTTTGAGAATAACAGAAAGATAATTTATTTGCAAAAACACTTTGTTAATTTTAACATATAATTATAACAAAATATTCTAGTAAATAAAATGTACAAATATTATAATAAGATTTAACATTATTTTATTAAATCTCCATAATAATTTTGTCTACTAGAAATACTTGCAATTACTAGGTAACTCCCAAACGAATCAACCGAGTTTGATCCGATTCGCGGCAACCGATGTAGTCTGGCAGTTATTTTGAAAAAACATTGTTTCGTCACTTTTTTTAGGTTTTCTAAATTTTTCTGAATAATCTACTACGTTGAATAGATTAGAATTTTCAGCAAAACTAGTTTTGGTGGAATTCAACTGAATGCCGTCCATCGGGTTTCAATTGTTTATGCTACACTTACACAAACAAATTACATACATAAAAATACTGACATCCTCGCTGCAGGAAAGCTTTCTACGAACTCAAACCCTGGGGATCTGATGGAAATTTGATTTTCAAAAATTGAGGTTACAAAGCGGGTAGCGGTAAAGTATACAAAACACTAAAATAACAATCATATTTTATTTATTTTTATTTAAATACTTTATTGTACATAATGTTACAAAGACGTAACAATGCTATTAACCATTTTCTCACAGTTTACCTTCCGTGATGAAGAGTGAAAAAGCTTAGGTAGTGCATAACAAGTTAATTACGAACTATTAATAAAACTAAATACTAGATACAACTTTATCATAACTAACTACTAAGAATATTCTACAAAAAATCTTAAAAGCTGAAAAGCAATATAAGAACATCAGTATAAATAATACATAAAATCAATACTATAAATAAATATAAGTTGACTACTTACATAGAGAAAATATACATACACCGATACTCAATAGTAAAAATACAAATATGCTCATAGTATTTATTTACATAAATATGATATAAAATACATAGGTACAAAATTAAGTATTATGACGTTTAAATAGTCATCATGAAGATGATTCACGCATCTTAGAGGGATCATTCCATAATCTTATCGCAGTAACAGTGAAGGAATTAAAATATTATGTTGCCGTATTGTGTTCTGGATACATCAGCGTACTTGAGTAAAAAGATCGCTGAAGCCTACTTTGATTTTAAATGTATACAAAACTTTCTTTTACATATATTGGAAAGGATGGATTCCAAAGAACGTTAAATAAACATGAAAGAACGTGAATGTCCCGCCGAAAACGACCGAAAAAGTAGAAAGCTGGTGAAAACTCGATTTTCGAAAATCGGGGCAAAATCAATAACTTCCTTATCTACATTCGTAGCTAGAAGTTAAAAAAAGTGATATACAACGTGAAAGAGCGCACACTATGAACATGTCATTTACTGTTTTTAAATAAAAACATAAATTCGACACTGAACATATTTTTTCATGATAAACATTGTTTTTTTATTCATTCATTTATCCTAAGTATAAAACCTAAAGATTTTAATGTTATAGGCCCTTGATTTAAGCTTATTATTTCTTTATTTCAGTTTTTTATGTAAGACTAGCTGACCCGGCAAACGTTGTTATGCCTTTTTAACTACTCTTATTTTTTTATATTTTCTTACCTTTTAAACCTTCCCTGGACTTCAACTATTAATTCAAAACCAAAATTAGCCAAATCGGTTCAGCCGTTCTCGAGTTTTAGCGAGACTAACGAACAGCAATTGATTTATATATATATATATATATATATATATATATATATATATATATATATATATATATATATATATATATATATATATATATATATATATATATATATATATATATATATATAGACTAGCTGACTCAGCAAACGTTGTTCTGCCTTTTTAACTACTCTTATTTTTTTTCTATATTTACTCACATTTTAAACCTTCCCTGGACTTCAACAATTAATTCAAAACCAAAATTTGCCAAATCGGTTCAGCCGTTCGCGAGTTTTAGCGAGACTAACGAACAGCAATTGATTTTTATATATATAATTTACAAATAATTCTGCGACAGGTTGTATAGTCATTTAAAATATCATCAAAGCAAATCTCGGTCACCCAGCTAGCGATTGTATTAAGCTATTGAACAATGTCTTGTATTTACAGGCATGAGCAACGATTGCGGTACAGTCTACCCAAAACGAAATCCAGCCAAAAAAGACGCAGACATTGTACAGAGAGCCAGGGCAGCGGGTGCCATCCCTATAGCTGTGACAAATACTCCTCAATTATGTATGAACTGGGAGACCTACAATAATGTCACTGGCTTGACTATGAATCCATACGACCAGAAACGCACAACCGGTGGATCATCCGGGGGAGAAGTGAGTACATAACAAATAATAATAACAAATAATCTACTAAATTTAATGTAAACGTTGACTGAGTGACAACTTGTCACTCAGTCAACGTTTACATTAAACTTTTCACTGACAAAAGTTTTCACTGACAACATATAATGCTAAGCCAAAACGACCTTTAAAGGTGAAAAGAGGGTCATATACATATGTAGTGTAAAGAAGGCTTTTCGACCCCAATCACTTTCATTGATTATTTACGATACATAATAATAAGCAGATGTTTACTTTTTGTTTAAAATTACTTCGAACGTTATTTTTAAGCCGTAATAAACTACCAAAATTATATGAATTTAGAACACAAATAATTATAGTCTGTTGATTGTGGTGAATGGTTAATTTAAACGTTTTCTTCGTTTATCAGTGCAATATATTAGGCCAACGATGCCTAATGCAATTTACTTATTAGTTATTATGCAGCAGCTAATTTTCGTGTTGTGTAAATTGTGTACACCACATCATAATATTCAGGTATAATATGGGTTTTAGCTTATTTAATGTGTTATTAAATTATTTTTTGCATCACCACTTCTGATATGATTATAACCGTTATTGTTTTGCTCATATTATACCTACTTTTAATAATTTTCTCCTCTTAGTGATGATCTTTGTTATATGTTATTTGACTGTTTTATTTTGTTGACTTTTAACTAAAACTAAGTATTTATTATAAACTACTTTTGCGTAATAAATGTTAATACTTTAATCAGATAACGTTAGTTTCTTGCACGCTTTTCGTCCAGTGACCGTTTTCTCAGTGTAGGCAGTGAATCCGTAAATATGTATTTGCTTAAACAATTATTATCAAATATATTATTATTAGTAGGTATATATAAATAATCAGAGTATTCTTGCTCATATTACAGATCTGGGACCTTTAGTATTAATAACAAGCTGGATGCGATCCCTATTTCTGAATCCTTCTCAGTTTTTAATTTTCTATTCCATGCTCTAAGTTGATTAGAAATGACAGAGTAGGCAATGGGGGAGGAGGTATTGGCATTTATCTACGAGAAGCAGTCGAGTCCAATGAGAGGCATTAGCAATTAGTTTAGACATAGCAAAGGCCAAGTACCTTACAGGTGACATGGAAACGTGTTTTGGAAATCGCAGCTTTCTCCACTTCTTGAACCATGATATCTCGAAAACGAGAGTGTAAGAACAATTTTTATAGGTAATTTTATGATCTACAATTTCCGCCCAAGTTATTTTTAGGATAAAACTTACCATTTGGCTGTAAATCTCGAAAAACCAATTTTTACCCATTTTACCCTTGAATAATTTTTTCCAGACTTGGGATCGTTGGAGAATTTTTTCAATTTATTTGTAAAGGTTTTCCGTACAACTGTACAAATTTTCAGGTCTATGCAAATTTCTGGAACTTTCCCTCTATTTTTAGGAATAACTTGACTGGGCTAATTTTAACTTTTTACTACTTTCACTTAAAAGTGTGCACTTTCACTTAAAACGCCATGAATGGCGTAAAATTATCTTTCAAATACCAGTATGAAAAAGTTCATTGTACTATAACTTTACCGCAAGTGCAAGCAACAAGATCACAAAAATGTCATCCCTACCAGATGAATGGTATGACAGTGCATTTAACACGAACAAACATTTATTACTTTTTATATATGAGTATAAAATGAGGTGTTTGCTACCACTTTATCAATTCAACAGGCAAAATTGTAACTACAGCCGCTCTTATAGACGCCAATGATATTCGCTCTTACCGGTATTAGAACTCTTTACATAACAGCCGTCTGCTTGTTTGTTTAGTTGACTATTAATCACTTAATATGTTCTTCCAGTCTGCGTTGATTTCTTCTGCAGCTTCAGTGATTGGAGTGGGTTCGGACATAGCCGGCTCCTTACGATTACCTCCAATGTTCACTGGGATTTTTGGTCATAAGCCAACACCTAGACTCTTGTCTGTTGAAGGTAAAATTTCATTAACAGTCCTATCTTTATATAATTTGTCTATACGTGTCACTGAACTTTATTAAAATAGCTGGACCGATTTTACTAAATTTTATACGTGTTTGAGTGAATGTTTAGATGGTTCAGTTGACCATTGGAATAAGTAGTATCTGGTAGGTCGGCTATTTTTCTATAATTTTTTTCTACATTTTTCGATGGTTCAAGGAAAGTTAAAGCAACATAAGTTCATTAAGTATACTACTAGAACCAAGACCAAGAATGACATACCATACCCAAAAAAAGTTGGTTCCCACATGCCACTTGCTCGGAACAATACTCGCAATAATTGTGATGGAAGACGGTTCTATCACAATTATTGCGAGTATTGTTTTGAGCAACGATCTCCAATATTGATCCTATAGTTAAATTTAACCATCAGACGCAGCGTCAATGTTCAAAATTTTCCACTTAGTAGTGAAAGTGAAATTCAACGTCTGGCAATTATTAATAACTATGAAATGCTTGAAGCACGTTTTGCCCCATCATTCCTCTTTAAGACATATATGACTTAAAAACCTTCAATAAATAACTTAAGTCCCTCACGCTTTAAACCCGCTATCGCAACTATAAACCTCATTGCGAATAGTCACAGATGGTAGTGATCATTTACCATCTGGTCCTCCTGCTTGCTGTTTCCATTTGTAATAAAATGGGAACTGTCGAAGGGTAGTTTAAAAGTTATTAAAATGGCTTTAAATTTAGTCTAAACCCTTTTTATATTTTCCCCGTGTTGGTTCGGGCTCTTTCTATCTGTAAAGCTAGCTGCTAGTTTGCTGTCTTATAATATAAAAAAAAAATGATTTGGCTCGAAAATATGCTGTTGTTGTTGTCTAGGTCATACTTTTTTGTACTAGATAGTTAACACTTTATTTCTTAGGTGTGATTAGGGTAATCTCAATCCTTATACTATGCATTAATGTATATTATTATGTTATCAATATTATCATCAATGCAAAGCCCCAACTTATTAAAGGATGAAATACACCACACTTAATAGTTATTATAACTTACATAATTCAACTGCTAAGGGGTAAAACCGAATTCAAAGCCAGTGAAATCTCGAGCAACAGCTCGTATTATATGATTGATAACTTATAAATATTTTGAAATAATAATAACAAATAAAAAATGTATATTTCCAGGGCATGTACCCGACTGTTTGGATCCAGAATTTGAAGATTATTTTGTCTTGGGGCCAATAGCCCGCTACGCAGAAGATTTAACTCTACTCCTCAAAGTACTGAGACAACCAAGTGGCCCTGACGTTCCTTTAGATAAGCCTGTAATTATTCTTTTAAATAATTACTAAGACAAATACCGCTGTGAGCGTAGAAAGAGTGAACTGAATATCAAAGATTAAATTCGCCACGAGTAAAGCCTAATAAACTAAGTACCAATAATTTTGGGAATAGATATATACCTGTTTTAGATAGTAAAAAATGTTGGGCAGCAAAATAATAATTATAACAAGAATTATTATAATACAATATAACAAACATTTTTTTAATAATAAATTTAAAAGTTTATTTTAAAACATATTTAATATCAGCTTTAGCTTAAAACAAACAAACAAACAAGTTTTTCAAAGGTAATAATTTACATTTACCAGGATTATGATTGCATACCCATATTTTATTATAAATTATACTTAGTTTTTGGTTAGGTTAGATTATATATTATATTTTAGTGAGATTTTAAATGTGTATCACTTGGTGAAAAAGTTCTTCAAAGAATGATATGTCCTGAAGATGCTATAAAAAGCGAAAGCGGTCGATCAATTTTTTTTTTATATAATAATATGTATTCACGGGACAAATTACCCTTACAGATCTAACCCTAAAGTAAGTAATTATTTTCTTGTGTTATGGGTGCTAGTCAACGACACTAATACATAGAAATACATAGATAAATACTGGAATATATTTAATAAACACCTAAACCCGAAAATACAAACATTTAATGCTCATCATACAAATGCTTGTCCCTGTCGGGGATCGAGCCCGAGCCAACCAACCACTCGACTTAATTTAAAATATGGATATGCAATCATAATCCAACGGGGCGGTCAATTTAAAGTAATTTTGTCTATATTTACATTGAAATTAAAGTACAAATTAATGCATTATACTATGCGTTCCAAATAAGAATAGGACTTCGCAAAAACTTTGTAAGTGATGATAAGATGTGCAAAAAAATTTTAACAAAGAAAGTCAAGATAAAAATATTGTTATTCAAATTATCCTTCACAGACACTTTTGTTTCTGTAAAGGATAGATTCAACGATTTTTAACTTACTACCGGATTGAAAAGCGGCCACTAACATTTTAATTGTATAATACGTAACCATTTAGCTGATTCGTAGTATTTATTTTGATTTAAAACGTTATGTTTTGTAATAATGGATTCATTTTTAAATTAAATTAACATAATAACTTCATATGATTTTTTAATAAGTAAGCTAGAAGAAATCTTTGTTGCTATTTATAGAAATTAGTTGACCTTTTGTAGTATAGCGTTTTTTTTTGTTTTAGTGACTTTTGTGTACAATAAAAAATAAATAAATGTTATAGGTTGACGTATCTCGGATAAAGTTTTACTATATGGAGGGAGATGGAAGTAATGTGACTAACAGGATTGGACCTGATGTGACGAAAGCTTTAGAAAAAGCTAGATTACATATCAAAAACAAATACAATACAGAAGTGGAAAAGGTAAATGAAGATTTGTGAATATGTTTAAACTTTAAATGGTTGTTACTAATTTACATCCGAAAGTCTGTACATATTTACATGAAAGGTACACAGGCAGTCAAAAGTTTGGATTTAGCACATAGTCAACTTTTATCCTGGAAAAATGCATGATTACTGTGGAATCCATAAAAATCTTATTAGCTTCAGCAGATTGTTTGACAGGCCTTGTTTTATTTTTTTTCCATATTTCAATAAATTCATAATTAAATTAGGTACGATGCGTATTTAGGTACCTATATTTTTCAACCGACGAAAAATGGAGGAGGTTCTCAATTCGACGCGTACGTTTTTTTTGTTAGACCATGTACGAGAACATATTTTACAAAGTAATCCGATTTTGATAAAGTTTTTTATTGGATAGAGTATAACCCCGAAGGTGGTCACATTTTGCTTAATTTCAAACCGCAATTTTTCGGTCAAAAGGCAATTATGTTAAAGTTTATATAATACTAGCTGACCCGGCAAACATTGTTCTGCTTTTTTAACTAGTCTTATTTTTTTTCTATATTTTCTCACCTTTTAAACCTTCCCTGGACTTCAACAATTAATTCAAAACCAAAATTAGCCAAATCGGTTCAGCCCTTCTCTAGTTTTAGCGAGACTAACGAACAGCAATTGATTTACATGAACAGTATACATGATATGTTTATGTATGTATATATATATATATATATATATATATATATATATATATATATATATATATATATATATAAACATATCATGTATACTGTTAAGTTAAATCAAAAATTACTAGTACAAATGCGAAATTTTGTGAGATGTATGAGTATTTGTTCTTCACGCAAAAACTGCTGACGGGTTTTTCTTTTAAAACCAATAATATTTTTTTTTATACTTTGGGGTATAATTTTTTTTATTGAAAACAGCAATTAATTGATGTTCAATTTCATCTATCCATATTAGTTATATACATAGATAAGTAATATTTAGTATAGTTATTAATACGTGAAGGGAAAACTTTGTACCAGTTTTTAACACAATCACGTGAACGGTAAAGTGCAAAATTTGGAATGTTAAAGTTTACATGCGGAAGACTGCAGAAAACCTAATATTTTTAAATAAAGTGTATTAGAAATAATGAACTATAAAAACTTATACATATATGAAGTACATAGTAGACATAACGTACACTATACTATTTTCTTTACGGCTAAAGTCAGTTGTCAAGAGATTTTATTGTTTAGTCTGTGATCGAAATTCGACCTCAAGCGATCGCTAGTATATTTAAAATTTAAATATACTAGCGATACCCCGGTCGAAATTCGACCCTAATTTTCGTCACAAATTGTATTTAAATCTCTTTTAAGTTTAACCATTAACAAAATAGTAAATGTATGTGAATATTACGATGTGTGTCAAGAATGGCAGTGTGTATAATGTTCATTTTTATTTATTTTATGTGTTTCTAAGGCCTATTTTATAAAAATATTAGGTTTCTGCACGCTTTCATCGTGTAAGCTTTAATTGTAGGTACTAAATAAATTTCATACTTCTCCGTTCGCGTAATTGTAATAAAAAGGGTACAAAGATTATTTTCGTTTGTTAATACATAGATTTGAGTATCAAGTGTGTTATACTTTGAAAATAAAAAGTGCATGCTTTTTACTTCTTGTTATTACAAGAGGTTTTAGGCGCCAACTCGTACATAAAGAAAAATGTAAATTATATTTAGGTACTATGGCTTAAAACTCGGACTGCATTCACTAGTGAGTGTATCTGGCGCAGCTACACATATCGAGCTACGGTGAAAGTTCGTGCTATCGCGATGTCGCGAACTGCTTCGCGAAGGGGCTAGACGCGTCACTGCAGTGGGCATCAAACTGCGGTCCACACGTGATATTTGTGCGACTCACGACAAAAAAATCTATAATATAATTAGGATAAACAATAATAAAAATAACAAATTACAATTTATCCATAATGAATTAAGAATTTGAGGAGAAAAGATTTTAAGGAATGATTCAATATTCTTGTTTGCTATGTCGTGTGCCGCACAATTATCATCAGCAGGCCACACAAATATAACCCGCCGGCCGTGGTTTGGTTACCAGTGATAATACGACGTGTCATTAGCCCGATATATATAGCTGCGCCCGTACAAGTATATTCTTTAAGGGCGCAGTTACATATATCGGGCTACGGCGAAGATTTGCGCTAGCACAAACTATGTCGCGACACCTTCTTACGTCATAATGACGTATTATCATTCGTTACCAAACCGCGGCCGGCAGGTTATATTTGTGCGGCCTGCTGATTATAATTGTGCGGCACAGGACAAAGAAAACAAGAATATTGAATCATTCCTTAAAATCTTTTCTCCTCAAAGTCTTAATTCATTACCATTCGTTCCTTAAATTCTTTAATTTTATGCTACTGTATACTGTATTTCATTTGCCCAAAGATTACGAACTTATGATACAGCTTCGTAAACATTAATGTCATGTCGTATGTTATTTTTTTTCTACCATGGAACAAAATAAAATAACATATTACGTTGATACACTAGGTCAATATCAAAATACGGCTTATACATGAAATTACCTAAACGTATGTACACGGATAAATTCTAATTTGTCATTATTATTATGGTTTATCCTAATTATATTATATTGTCTTTGTCATTAGTCACGTGCGGACTGCGGTTTGATGCCCACTGCAGTGACGCATCTAGTCCCTTCGCGAAGCAGTTCGCGACATCGCGATAGCACGAACCTTCCCCATAGCCCGATATATGTAGCTGCGTCATAAGTAGATAGATTAGCGTCGAATAGCTGTAAAGTTTACCGGTAAATAGTATCCGCGAGTATTTTTACAAAAAAATTACGGTTGTACATATTTTGCCGGTGACCGGATCCGGTAGACATCTAACGATACCAGATCCACTGGTTTGCCGGGTCCAGTTTTCCGGATTCCAATCCCTATTTCCAAATTTGGACACAAAATGCTGTTTGATACGAAGTCCTGTATACCATTAGAGTTACAGAAAAATAACATTTATCAATATCAATGGGGCAGAGATATGAAGTCACAAACAAAAGTATGATTGGAGTGAAACTTCTTTAAAATGTGCCACGATAACAAAGCAAATACGTAAATGTATAGGATAAATCCAGTGATAGAATGAAATAGAACACATTACACTTGGCTGGCCTCATAATATGTACGGTTTTCTGTTTCTTTCTAGTCAGGATTCTTGATCCGAAATTCAGATTCAGAGGCCTGAATGTACGACTATCATTTTCGGAAAATATAATATCGTGTACGTCTTGCTGCACATTTTGTATGTAAGTCATGCATTCAGGTTTCCGAATCTGAATTCCGGATCAGGAATCCTGACCAGAAAACAGTACATGTGCGGCAAGTTTTAAAGCATTATCTATTTAATGGTTTCAAAACCCAGCCAGTTACTATAAGGACAACCAAAGATATTTTACTGCAACTTTTTACTTCTAAAATACGAAAAAACCTTTTTTCTCGACTTCTTTAATTTATCTCTTTCTCTCTTACATTCTTTTCTACTTCAATCAATAGTTTTACTTTTACCGCGTATAAGCTCAGACTCATTTTTTTTTTTCAAAACTGGAACAGATAGCTACAAGTACTAATGTAATGTCCCCGTGTTGGTCCGGGCTCCTTTGAAGAATAGGTAGACAAACTGCCGTTCTGCCAAGCAGGTCGTAAAAGTCGGCTGATTAGTCGTACGTTTCTCTACCACCGTGACTACTTAGTGGTAAAGTTCCGCAATGCCCGGGGGTATTTGGTACCACAGTCTTAGTTTTTCCTGCCGCAATAACATCATTGTTAATCATTGTCATGTTTTGTCTGGAAGGTAAGGTAGCCGATCAAAGGCGGATTCAGGGGGGTCACATATTTGAGATTCAATCATTCTAATAAATCCATACCTAAACCCCTGCCCAGGGGGGTCATGACCCCATGACCCTCCCCCTGGATCTGCCCTTGTAGCCGGTACACTTATGTATGTGGCATTGCCAACCCGCCACACGTTTAGCAACGCACCATTAGCATCTTTCTTGTCTATAGCAGATGGTTTATCTTTCCATCAAGAAAACCATCTGCTTGTTTGCTATCTAACAATATAATAAAAAAAATATTGATAACAAAAAACCCGACTGCATTTAATCTTTAGAAAAAGTTCATTGCCTGAAATGAAAGCTAAAAAGAAAGAAACAAGCCCAGTAGTTTAGAATCATGTTAAGTAAGAACGAATAACTTCACCACTGAAATAGTTCTATAATCTATGTAGGTACATACATATAAAACAATTCATGAATTTTAATTCATCACAGAATGATTAACAGTCGGGGCCCATCAAAATTGAATGGGCTGGGCTGTAAGCAGATGCTTCTCCTGATAGAAAGATGGAAAGATAAAACATCGCCTATAGACACCAAAGATGTTAATGGTGTATTGCTATCCGTGTGACGGGATGGCAATGCCACATGCATAGGTGTACCGGCTACCTTACCCTCTTAACCGGAACACGACAATGATAATCATTGACGATATTGTGGCAGGAATAGGTAAGGCCAATATCCGGGCAAGATGTTGCAGAAATCTAACACTTAGTAGTCACGATGGTAGTGACGGAAATAGCCAATCAATCGCCTCTTACGACCTGCCTGGTAGAACGACAATTGGCGTATTCTTCAAAGAAGCCCGGACCTGCACGGAGTAAGAACTACTGAACCGATTTTGATAAAACTTAGACAGTTCCCTAAGTTGTTATACAACTTATTTTAAATTAAAAATAATTATATTGATATATCTTTTACTTCCCGAAAAATTCCTGAATAAACATACAAATATACATACACTTACGCAATTTTAGTACATGTGCTTGGACGCCAAAATATATCATCATACTCAAATTTTATCTAATTCCAACAATATTACATACATACATGTCAAACTGATAACCTCCATTTTTTCGTCGGTTGAAAATATTTTCTAACTGATGATAAATACTGATTAATGAAATGAATACCGAATAAGAAATACTGAAGTAGGTAGGTATATAGGTGTGTATAAAGTACGTGAATATAAATAGGAAAATTAACTTTAAATCGTTATATATCTTAAACTATTATTTAAAAAGAAAAATGAATAAAACCCAAAATTATATTTAAATACCTATTCAACGATACCCCCCATGATATTGTTCATCAATATATTTTTTTTAAATTTTGACAATATGGCACCTGGTGGTTTCCATGGTGGGTTTTAATAAATGTCATGTCTTTAGTGACACTCGCAAGGTGTCACTAAAGACATGACATGAGGTTTACTAGGTGGTAGAGTTCTGCATTGTCTCGCCCGAGTCAGGTACCACCGCCTTGCCTATTCCTGCCGCAATAGCGTCAGTGCTTGTCGCTGTCGTGTTCCGGTTTGGAGGGTAAGGTAGCCGGTAAACTTATGCATGTGGCATTAGACCTCGCCACAAGATAGCAACGCACCATTAACATCTTTGGTGTCTATAGGCGATGGTTGACTCTTTCCATCAGGAGACCCATCTGCTTGTTTGCTATCTTATGATATAAAAAAAAAAAAAGAATCGATTGACATGCGAAACATCAAAATCAGCGTACGCGTTTGGCCTCTAGAATGCCACATAGGAACAAACATACATACATACATACATACATATATAGACTGATAAACACAATACCCTCCTGCAGTCGGGTAAAAACACAATACCCTCCTGCAGTCAGGTAAAAAAAGAAATCAGAACGGTACCGCGATAAAATATCCTATACTAGACTCCAGATATCAACTTAAAACTACGATGGTAATAAAAGCTTTCTCCCAGATTTTGTGAGCTGTCTGACAGAAAATATTTTTCAAATTGACTAATTCGCGTGGTTAACCGAAATATATTCATTTTTTTAAAACCTGCATTTCATGTAAGTCATATCGTCGTATTATTTTAATACATTTTTCTTTTCAGTTACATATCAAAAATTTCGAGCACATGTGGGAAATAAGTATTCGCGTATTGTTGAACATAAAACATATAAACAATATATATACAGATCCTGAGAAGAGGGACCAATTAATATCGGTTTGGCCAGAAATATTTAAAAAACTGGTCGGTATATCTGATCATAGTTTTACAGCGGTTGTCTACGCTCCTTTAATGAAATTCTTGGATGCTTTACCAAAGAGTTACTATAAGAAGCTTTTAACATTGTTTGAAGAAATAAAACTAGAGTTAAAAGTAAGTACTTACTGATTATATTGTTTTTTTAACATTTGTTATTAATTGTTCGTAATCATTAATTTTAGAATTTTAAATTACTACACGCGTCATTAAGTATTTTTGAACAAATACAACTTTAATTAATTTAACTTAAAATATCTTTAAATTTTCTCTAAAAAGTAAAACATATATAAAACATAAATCCGATGTATATATTTTAAATGTTTGGATGGATATTCGAATGACTTTTATTCTCGCGTAAAATCTATCTTGTGGCACAAGCTGACCCGGCAAACGTTGTTTTGCTAAATATATATATATATATATATATATATATATATATATATATATATATATATATATATATATATATATATATATATATATATATATATAGCGAAGCGTTGCGGAACACTACCGCCTAGTAGTCACGATGGTAGTGACACGCATTACTCATCGGTCGCCTTTTACGACCTGCCTGGCGGAACGGCAGTTGTTCTATTCTTCAAGCAGCCCAGACCAACACGATGCATAAGTTTTGGCTTAAAAGGTAGAGTAGCCCGTAAAAAAATTAAAATTTTAATTTCATACATTTCATCCATCCATATAATGTTAGTAACATTTTAACTTAATAACTATGTTAGTAGGTTACATAAGTTTTACTTATACGTGATTAATTTCCATTTTTTGTACATCTAGCAAGACACATAAATGTACCCAATGTTTAATAAAGGAATTTCCCAAAATTCCTTTAAATATTTTAAAAATCCTAAACTTCCTTTTGCTTTTTTTGTCTTATTAGCACGATATAGAGACATAGCTCATAGAGTTTTAATCGCGCTAAACAAATATGAAACATTTCCTCCTTTTCTGCTCAACAGCATCACTAAAGAGACGACAAATTGTTTAAATAACGATAACCGGTTTGTTGTTTCCAAAAAAAAACAAATTGTAGTCGTCTTTTCTAGTCTCACCTTTGTTGGACAATGTCTCCAATAATTTTAAGATATTCGGATTTAAGTCAAATGCAAACAAGAAGCACAACACTATGCGATGAGGTTGTCTTGGGTGTCATCATGTCTATAGATCTTTTACAATAAAATTTTTGTTTCAGACCGCACTTTCAGGAGATGTCGTGTTATTATTTCCAACATATCCACAACCAGCTCATTTACACTATCGGATATTTTATAAATTTCTGAATTGTGGGTATTTAACGATCTTTAATGCCCTGGGTTTGCCTGTAACGGCTTGTCCAATAGGTTTAACAGATAAAGGGCTGCCTGTGGGTATACAGATTGTTGGAGATAAAGGTAATGACCACTTGACGATAGCCGTAGCCAGAGAATTTGAAAGAGCATTTGGTGGGTGGAGTCCACCTAATAAAGAACAACTTACTTGTATCAAAACCGCCTAGATACTCAATTTATTTGTAACTACGAAAAAATTGACAATGGTAAGAAAGCACCTTAATTGAAATTTTAGAAAGTCGAACAGTTATGTGTATTCTGGTCTGTGGCAACAACGAGTGACGCAGTATTATGTTATATCTTCATTTTGAAATGCTAGCACAGATAACCGTCTCCGATTATACTTCACATTATTATCTAAACATTTTTCCGGAAGAACATAAGATGAGACTAAGTTAAATGCAGAAGATTTTATACATCGCAATGATGGCGATCACGGTTTACATCACATAATTGATTTTTGTTTTTTATTCTACAATCAATAATAATTAAGTATTATTAGATATTCCCGCCAAAAAATGTACAGTAATTTCTTTTTTACAAAAGAAAACCCAAAGAAAGACTTTTGTGTAATTTTGTAAATAATTATAATTTAAAAGGCAGCTCTCAATGTTCCTTAAAGTTAGTGATGTGCTTACGGGTTACCTTTCGTAAAAAGAGTCCATGAAAGTCGTTCTGAAATTAATAAAATACAAAAGTGTTTTGTTTATCTCAAGTAGGTATATGAGAAACAACTTGCTAGCAATATCGCGGAAGTTATACAAATATATAAATGGTCATTTTTTGAAATAGATATTTGTATATATACGTTAATCAAAAATACATAATTAATTGTATCGGATTAATAGTCAGAACACGGTTATTATTTTCTATTACATTTAATTAATTTCGAATCCCTCCATGGCGTGCTTTTTGGAATTACATAAACACACAATATAGTTTATTTACCTGTGATTATTCAGTAGCCAGACTACAGCTAGCCTTAATCTAATCAGGATATTTAATTTTAAGGTAAGTATAAGATATAAGAAATCAATAGAAACTTTAAAAACTTTGAGTATGTAATATATCTATATTTAAAAAATAAAAATATATAAATGATTTATAAAATTGATTAGAGATTTTATTTTCATAAATTCCCATATAGATCCTTCCAAGAGTGATAATTAACCTATTTTATATCCAATTATAAAACGTTCTGTGTTCAGAGTTCGGTACCCGAAGGGTGACTCCATTGCTGGCTTTGTCTGTTTTTATCATTAGATAGTAAATAAGCAGACGGGTTTCCTGATGGAAAGAGAAACTATCGCTACCAAAAATGTCAATGATACGTATGGCGGGCATGCCACATGTATAAGTATACCGCCCACCACTTACCTTCCCAACTGGAATACAACTATGACAAGCATTGACGCTATTGCGGCAAGAATAGACAAGGCGGTGTATTAACATAAGTTACTGTGGCTATGACCATGACGAAATATCAGCATTTAACAGCGCTATAAAACACTAGCTCGCATAAGATATGTAATGTGACAAAAAATTTCCCAGGTCATCAAAGATAGAGACATCTTTAATGACCTAGGCTGCTGTACCTTACGTAGCAGCACACATCATTTAAGTCCGAAGTCTAGATAACATGTAATAACATGTTTTACGTACATCGTAGTATGTATAAAAGATAAACGAAATATTTGTCAACATTGACACGAGACTTCGATACGAGGTGTAAGGGATGGTCTACTGAAAATCGAAACCATAGATTTGGACCATGATTCTGAGTCTGAAGCTGTTGGAAATTAGTGTGAGATTGTTTTTTTATTTTCTTGACGATCTTTTAACTTAACTTTCTATAATTTGATTTATTCTAATAGACCGGATTAGTGTGAGATTGTTTTTTTTATTTTCTTGACGATTTTTTAACTTAACTTTCTATAATTTGATTTATTCTAATAGACCGGAAGATAACGGCCACGCGATTGGGCCGCCGCGCCGGTGCAAGCGCTATGACCATTATTTTTCCCTTTGTCATTACGTAATTAGACCCCTAAAGAACCGCCATACTGGTACAAATGATCTAATATTTTGTGTCATTTCCCGGTCTATAACACTACAGTGTTTTTTGTAAAAACGCAGTTAAATTAAAAGAAATACACAAAATAAGTAGGTTATGCCGGGCAACTTAAATGGCTTGTTCAAGGGTACCACGGACGCGACGAGTCCGAGCAATTTATGCTTTACATCGTATGACGTAGAAATTTAAAAAAATCATAAATCGCAACTTTTGCATTTCCTACACTAAAAGGAATTGCCATCATGACTAGGACGTATAATTGGCATGTGTTCTTAATTTTTCAACACACTGTCCCTTTCACGCTATGCCTACATATACCGTACTATCGTATATACTTATATATGGTATGAACTACCAGATGGTATACACTCGGTGAGCTTACTTAGCGGTGATAATTTTCCTTTTAATCTTATCATATGTACTACTGTCATGTATTTTTTCACAAACCGATAACCAATCATTTTGCTGGCAGAGGAGGAGGGGGATTAATCGATAAAAGAAGGATTCCTAAAATAATATATGTTTCATTTTGTCAGCGTGAATCCCTGAGCTAAGCTGTGGACGGATAGACAGACAGATGGATAGACAGACAAACGAAACTAAAAGGGTTACCAGTTGACTTCGAACACTATAAATCCCTAAGTAGTGCATAAAATTAAAACAACCTAAGTAATGAAAACGTCTGAAAAATCGGACAATATCACATAAAATGAGGAATTTTATTTGTTAAATATCAATGACTAGTAAAATTATTCGTACCTGATCGTGGCATGGGTATTCAATCAATATCAATCGAAAGAAACCGGGTTTTCAGTTGTGTACTACTAACAAAACCGAGTAGAAACTCCGATTTAAGTTGTGTATAGGGCGATCTTTAAACGCTGCAGCAACAATTTTCTCCACTGTTTCGAAAATGCAGCAGTGGTTTTTCTTACACATAAATTGATGGCCTTTCAGATGATATTTTTTGGTTTTTTCAGTAGGCCGATCGTACTAGATACCTAGGTAAAAGACGCCACTTATGATGCTACCACTGATAAGGTCAGTTATGGGGACATGTGGTACTGCATTTTCGTATAGTCCTACCCCTCTCCTGTACTAAGGAACAAACGAAATTTGGTTGTATTTTCGTAGGTACTAGAAATCAGATATTTTTATTTCATTTTTCAAATTTTTCAATAGCGCAACGTAGCCATTGCATATTCCCCCATTAATGACGTATCTTATATGTCTATACCACGGTCTATACCATCCGGTTTTCTTATGGGACTAAGTTTGGTGTCATGGGTTCCCTTACTACGGGTATATAATATAATTTATTATATATTACTAGCTGTTGCCTGCGACTTCGTCCGCGCGGACTTCATTTACTCCGCACTGCTCCTCCCCTGTAGGTGATAGCGTGATAATATGTAGCCTATATGTTGATCCGACCTGTTAGTAATATTCATGCAAAATTTGAAGTAAATCCAAGCAGTACTTTTTGAGTTTACCCCGGACATACATACAGACAAACAGACAAAAATTCTAAAAACTATATTTTTGGCTTCGATATCGATTGTAGTTCACGCCCCAAGTATTCTTTTAAAAAAATATTCAATGTACAGTTTTGACTTTCCTACGATTTTATTATATGTATAGATATACCCAAAGACGTTTAGAGTGCCTGAAACAAATGACCTATGTAGCTTTTTTTTACCAAAACCTTTGTAATTTTCCTTATTTTTACCAACTGTTTTTCCCCGTGTTGGTTCCGGGCTCCTTTGAAGAATAGACCAACTGCCGTTCTGCCAGGCAGGTCGTAAAAGGCGACCGATTGGCTCTGCAAGTCACTACCATCGTGACTACTAGGTGGTAGAGTTCTGCATTGTCTCGCCCGGGTCTGGTACCACCGCCTTACCTATTCCTGCCGCAATAGCATCAGTGATTGTCACTGTCGTGTTCCGGTTTGGAGGGTAAGGTAGCCGGTAAACTTACGCATGTGGCATTAGACCTCGCCACAAGATAGCAACACACCATTAACATCTTTGGTGTCTATAGGCGATGGTTGACTCTTACCCATCAGGGGACCCATCTGCTTGTTTGCTATCTTATGATATAAAAAAAACTGGTATAGTCTAGGTTATCGCCCCGTGCCCGCTTAACATTAAGTTTTGGGCCAATGGTCAATCAAGAAGTTTTTTTGGCTGTAAAGCAAATAGAAATAAAACAAAAATATTTTATTTCTTTAAATAGTCTTCTAATTCAATACATTTAGAATTACGCTTCTCTAACTTTCTTATTCTTTGCAAAAAATAACCATTTTCACGACTCTCAAACTCCATTACGCTGCTGTAACTGCGTTATCATTATCATATTTAGTTTCATGAATGTACTCTTTCAGTTTTGGAAATATGTGAAAAATACTAGGACCTAAGTCTGGAGAATATGATGGGTAGTCAAGGATTTTCGAGACAGCTTTGAGTGCGGCTTACAACAACGTCAACCCTACAGAAAGTACTGCGAAAATAGTTCTAGAAGAAGATTTCGACTTATACTGTTCCTGGCTTGCGTGGATCACCCTAAGGTGTTAGTAGTGACAATTAACGCCCGTAAGACGTTCTCTCAGCACGCGGTTGACATAGGAGATCGCGCTGCAAAATGCTTTGGTAAGGTGGCACGCTTATCGACCACCTCTTGGGGTATAAGGTACGCAGCCCTGCGGCTCATATATACGGGTACATTCGTCGCTACGCTTAAGTATGCGGCGTCTGTTTGGTATCACCGGGAATCAATATACCCAGTCCGCAATGCCTTGTTGCGTGCTCAGCGTTCTTCGTTGATTCTCCTAACGAAGGCATACAGGTCCGCAAGCACTACGGTTTTGCCTGTGCTGGCCGGTGTGCTACCAGCGGACCTGCATGTTAAACTTGTGGGGGAAGAGACTGTGACCGCTGACCGCAGCGAAGGGCGGGAGGAAAAAGTAAGGCGGAAGAACAGGATAAAAAATGAAATCTTGGCCAAATGGCAAGATAGGTGGGATACTGACCAAGGTAGCGACCTCTATAAATTCCTGCCTGATATAAAAACTAGGCTGAAAAGTAAATGGATAGGGCCAGACCACGAGACGGCTCAGCTCATACTTGGACATGGGTACTTTATGGGACTTGGGGTTGTCAGACACGGGGTTATGCTTCTGCGGTACTGGCGTAGACGAATATCGCGACCACGTCTTATCGAAATGCCTGCTGTACGCAGACATAAGAAATGACATGCTCGGGAAATTGGAGAGACTGAGTGCTAGTCCGGTATAGTTCCCGGACCTGATAGGTTCTTCGCCGAACTTCAACGTGTTCAGGGAGTACGCACACCGATGGCACAGGGTAAGAAGACCCTTGGAGATAGGAGGAGAAGAGCCATAACGTTGAGACTCGGCGAACGAGCAACGTATATGTGCAGTCCGCCTTTTAAGGCAGAGGGACACAGGACAAAGGATAAGAAATAAATAACTTGTAGGGAGAGAAGAGTTGCGTGACGAAGAGAGCCTAACATCAGACGTCACGCAACCTCTTTAAGATTCGGTCCATTAAACCATGAAATGGTAGGCAGGGCCATGGGAAGTGGTGGGTTTGTTCACGGCTTGAGGATCAGCTGTGGAGCAGATGTGTAAGATGTAGTCAGCGGGAAGAGCTTAAATGAAAAATAGTACTACTAGTTTCAATGACTGGAAAATTACAGTACTGAATTATAACAGAAGGTTTTAGGAAAAAATATTAAGCATTGAAATACAAGCCCTTTTTTTGATTACCTTTTTTCCTAAAGCCTTTTTTAATTTCACACTTCGCTGTTGAAAGCTCATATACCTCGCCATGGCGATCGCTAAATTGCTAATTACTACTACGCAAGCTTCGTTCGTGATGTATTCAAACCATTAATATGGCAGACACAGAAAAGCCATAAAAATAAATTAGCACAAGGTTTAGCAAAAACGTAAAAATTAATTTGAACAGAGGTAAATAATCCATTTAAACTATTATGGGCTTAAAGTTAAGTCGAGGTCAATGAATATACTAACGTAATTGCTAACTACCGACCAGAGAAACGAGGATTTTCCTTATTTACTAGCTGTTGCCAGCGACTTCGTCCGCGCGGACTTCGTTTACTCCGCACAGCTTCTTGCCTGTAGGTGATAGCGTGATAATATGTAGCGTGATAATATGTAGACCCGACATTTTAGTAATATTCATGCAAAATTTGAAGTAAATCCATGCAGTACTTTCGAGTTTACCCCGGACATATATACAGACAAACAGACATACAGACAAACAGACAAAAATTCTAAAAACTATATTTTTGGCTTCGATATCGATTGTAGATCACGCCCCAAGTATTCTTTTAAAAAAATATTCAATGTACAGTTTTGACTTTCCTACGATTTTATTATATGTATAGATAATTTTGATTTCAAATGCATCAAATTTTCGGCGATATCTTCTGCTGGCTGACTGGCTGGCTGCTACTTTTTGCCTTTTACTCTACTCTGTGGAATCCACGTGACCAAGTGTCAGCAAACAGAAATTTTAAGAAAAAATTCTAATCAGTTTTAAATATCACGCAACGCACTTACAAGTCGTCAGATATTGCAGCTGTTTATGGGATGCGATCGGCGAGAGAAGAAGATATAGAGACATAACTCCAAACAAAATGTCTTTCACAAAGGGCTCCACGTTATTTGTTTTCTTTAAACAGCTAGTTTGTTTTGAATTACAATCACATAATAATGATTGGCGTTATGATCAATGCTCGTCTCTGATTGGGTAAACATCGTATTATAACAATTAAATCATTGGTGCGTGTAATAAACAAAAACAAAAATTTGAGGGTTTGAAAAAGTTGTCAAGACGGATGCTGTAATATAATAGGTAGCAATGAAATATTTGGTTAAATTTTATTATAATATAATAATAAAATACTTACACATTAAAAATATTTTTGCATTCTAAAAATCTCATTTTTAAGTTCCTAGATTCTAGTTTCCTACGTTAGTAGTTTTAGAAAGTTACTGATTTTGCCCCGATTTTCCAAAATGCTCGTCCTAGGAACATTTTTCAACTGTATGTGTGTGTGTGTGTGTGTCTATCAATCTAAATTTATCAAAATGTCTAATCAAATTAGACATTTTGATAAATTTAGATTATTTCACAATAAAAAATTCGACTTTACGAAGGGTCGCTCAACCATAGATGTTGGTGTCGAATTACTGAATAAAAAAATTAATAATTGCTATTATTATTATTTTTGTTATTATTTTTTTGCTATTGCTATTATTATTTTTGTTTATCCTAATTATAATATTGTTTCTTTGCCTTGATCCGCACAAATATCACCTACGAACCGCAGCTTGATGCTTACTGCAGTGACACGTCAAGCCCTTTCGCGATGCAGTTCTGAGACAGACCGATACATCGTGCTGGCGCGATACTCCGCCGTAGCCCAATATATGTAATCGCAGCATTATAGTATTGGTGCTTAGAAGGCTAAATAACACCCACGGAAATAAAGTTTGTACATAATAGTAATCTAATAAAAAATTAAGTAGATTTCATTATCTGTCAATTATGCCCTTATCTCAGAATCTACTGAACCGCTTTTTAACTTCCCACTACGTATGTAGATAAGGAAGTTACTGATTATGCCCCGATTTTCGAAACTCGAGTTTTCACCAAATCTTCACGTTTTGAAGTCCTAGGAACCTTTTCTGAATATTTTCACGATGACCTCAGTATGTCTGTATGTATGTATGTGTGTGTGTGTGTATGTAAACATCTCATAACTTTTGAACGGCTGGACCGATCGAAACGCAGTTGATGGCATTCGATTGGATTCCACTCAACTTAGACTTCCTTAAAATTTGAACCGATTCGGTCCAGAATATTTTGAGAAATTTTGAGAAAACACCAAAAAAAATTTGGCGAAATATTATTTTTTAATATAATTTCCAGATTTATGTACCGATTGAGTAGGAAACTATTCAGCTCTATTCCTTAAAAAATTATGCCTAATACATAAATTGCATCAAAATCGTTTTATACGTTTGGGAGTAATCGTTGACGAAAAATTTTGAAAAAAGTGTTATTTCGACATAACTTTCTTTTTTCAACTTTTTCAACCAATCATTTTTTGGTATTCTACGATATTTTAGTACTAAAAAAACTACGTCAAATGCCGTTTCTAAAATCAAAATCATATCTAATTCTCAAAACTTATAACTTTTCAAATATTAAAATTACGTTGTTTTTAGCAAACTTGTTATTTTTTTTAATTACTTTCAAGTTAATTCACCGATTGACTTAAAAATCTTATCAACTTTTCTCTTTTAAAAACTGCGTCAATACCGTTAATTTAATCATAATCGGTCAATTTGTTTGGGATTTATCAATGAAGAAAATTAAAAATAAAATGTTTTTTTTTACATTGCATCGAACCTACCGAACCTATCGATTATTTAGCTAAAGCAATATTTTAGATCTCAAAAATTTAGTTAAATGCCATCATCGTTTTCAAAATATACAGCTTTTAAAATTAAAAGAATACTGCCATTTTTAACAAAATAGATGTTTGAACTGAAAAATCTATGCCTATATTTTTTACTATTTTGAGCTTAAAATACCTTAATTTAGTGGGAAGTTTCAGGGATGGCCCGTAGGGTCAACCGTTTACACATTATTCTTTTCGACCTGTTCCCTAAGTAAAAATATATCTGATTGAGATTCGCTACATAAAAAATTAAAAAGACCACATAGAAATTATGTCCTTTAGGTTCCGAGAAATTCGTTTCGTTCGGACAAACATACAAACACTTACGAAATTTAGCATACGTGCTTGGACACCTAAATAGATAATCATACTCCAATGTTACGATCCAATTCCAACAATATTACACACAAATATTTCAAACTGACAACCTCCCTGTTTTCGTCGGTTAATAAATGTAAAATATTATAACCTAGTTCGCGTGTACAGATGAGGTGTATCTACGCGACCAGGTATTTATACCAACTATTTGCTTCCAAGTACGTATATTCGCGTGATCCAAAATCATTACTTCCTTTTGCTCACTCGGGTGAATTACTTCGGAACCCTAAAAAGTGGCGACATTGAATTATGTCTTACTATATATAGAGAGTCCAGGAAAAGTCTTAGCTAAGTCATTTACCAATTTTGTTAGAAGCATGAGCATTTCGTCTTGAGCACGCCCAATTTTGTTATATTTCTAAGTTTAGACGTTCGTTCCGAAGACGTCCATTAACAACATGGCGTCGCTACAGATTACAGCGCCAAGCGTATATACTGTCAGGGCCATGATTTTACCAATAAATTTCACCATTAGAATTTAACTAAATACTCGATAATCAGAATTTTGCGGATATATGTTGTCGACTCGAAATCATTATTTTTTTATGTTTTATTATTTAGGTAAGGTTTCAATCGAGTCTACTGTATACCTTGGCCGAGTTATTAATACAGAAGATTTGTAAGACAACATTTTACAAGTTGGTCGATTATTACTCGTAAACTTGTAAAACCTACTTAACGATAGTTTTCCTTTTAAATTCATTATATTTACTACTACCGTGAATTTTTTCCCACTTAAAACCCAACCCAACCGTTTATCTGGTAGAGGGGAAGGACACTAGACTCTAACAGAAATTAGCAATTTAAAGCTTTATATTTCACAAACGAGTCCCCTAATCGTAAACTTGTTTTCACAAACCTACAATAATTTTTTAAAAACCTATTCAACGATACCGCAAACTATAGGATACGCTAGAAAAAAAATTTACATCCCCACTTTACATGTAGAGGAGCTACCCAGAAAACAATATTTTTCAATATTTTATGGTACCACTTTGGTGATGTAACTAATATGTATGTTCGTGGCAAATTGCAGCTTTCTAGTACTGAGGATCTCTGAGCAATCGTGCGGACGGACGGACAGACATAGCAAAACTTTAAGGATTCCTAGTTTACTTCGGAACCCTAAAAACGTTTATGAACCCTGGGAGAGTGTTTTGTGATTTGTCTAAGGCATTTGACTGTGTCGATCATAACATCTTAATCAGGAAGTTATGGAGTTCGAAATAAAGTTCTCGATCTTCTGATTTCTTACTTAAATGAAAGAATTCAGAGGGTGGGTATTAATGGAAAAAGGTCCGCTGGTGCTGCTGTAACCATGGGTGTCCCGCAGGGCTCCATACTTGGTCCATTTTTGTTCCTGATATACATAAATAACTTGCCTTACTACATAGGGGATAAGTATGGAATCGTACTGTTTGCGGATGACACTTCAATTTTATTTAAAGTGAAAAGTCGTATAGGTAAGTGTGACGAAGTAAATAATGCGATTTCAAAAGTTGTGCATTAGTTCAATACGAACAATATTTTATAAAATGGTAACAAAACTAAGTGTGTTAAATTTTCATTGCCTAATATAAGGCATGTAGATACCAGCGTACAACTAAATAGGAACAAACTGGATCTGGTGAATTCCACTGTGTTTTTAGGTATTACTTTAGATAAAAAATTACAATGGGGACGGCACATTAATAATTTAGCAAATAGACTTAGTTCGGCAGCTTATTCAGTTAAAAAAAGACGTTAAATGATGTCCACACAGCAAGAATAGTAAGTATACTTTAGTTACTTCCACAGCATTATGTTATATGGAATTCTACTCTGGGGAAATTCTGCAGAAATATATACTATATTCGTATTACAGAAAAGAGCAATTAGGACAATTTACAATCATAGCCTGAGTGACCCCTGAGAAGAAAATTCAAAGAAATCAATATTCTAACTGTTATATTCCAATATATATTTGAGAACTTTATACTCCAGCTATATATTCATTCGTAAAAATATTTGCTTGTTTTAAAAAAGTGTGTACACTCACTAAACACAAGGAACAAAAAAAATCTTGTTGTGCTTGCACCTCGTCTTCACAGAATAGGCAACTTTTTTATGGGGCAACGTACACGCTTTTACAATAAACTTCCCAAAACTATAAGAGATCTACCAGTCAATAAATTTAAAAAATGTGTTAAAACAAAACTGTGTAGAAAAAGATATTATAAAATCTCAGATTATTTAGAAGACAAAAAAGCCTGGGACTAATTGCTCCTCGCAACACAACAGATAACAAAGCCTGTAATTGTGACATTATTAATAAAGTCTAAGTAACTAAATATCTTGGGGTTATGTTGGATTCACGACTTTCCTGGCATGATCATGTAGAGCTCGTCAGTGGTCGCATTAGAAAACTTATTTGGATCTTTAAAACAATAAGACATATAGCTTCTATTCATTTGCTCAAGCAAATATACATTAGTTTAGCTAGATCAATTATTACTTATTGTATTCCAGTTTGGGGCGGTTCATCGAAAATTAAATTCTTACAGGTTGAAAGAGCACAACGTGCTCTTTTAAAAGTCATGTTATTTAAACCTTTTCTTTTTTCAACTGAGAGCCTTTACAAACTGTGTGATGTATTATCGGTTAGAAAATTATATATTCTGCATTCTATACTTAAACTACTTAAATCGTTAAAATTTGATCCTTACAGTTTAAAAAAAAAGAAGAAAAGATAACGTGATAAATTTAAATCGAGTAAAAACAGCATTTGCAAAAAAGCAATATATAACTCAGGCATCACATATGTATAATCTAGCTAACAAGAAACTGGAAATCTTCACTAAAACCTATCGCGAATGTAAATTAACCTTATATAACTGGCTTAAGCTACTTAATTATGGGGAGACAGAGTTAATCTTACATACATCTTACATAAATAGAACTTAATTATACAAACACTCACATACATACACCACGCACACACTCACATACATACACCACGCACACACATACACACACACACACACACACACACACACACACACACACATACACACAAAGATTAGGCTCGTGTTATCACTCATAACAATTAATTATTTAATTACTAATCAATAATACTAAATACTTTAATTAATTATAATAATATTTGAAAATTAACACATATCAATAATAAGATGTACATAGTTATTTCTAGGTACGGAAGAGAGAAATCTTCTGTCACAAATATATTGTTTACTTAAAAGAAGGCTTCAATAAATGTACTAATTACATGTGTTTTTTATCGAAATAAATATTTTTTGATTTTTTTGAACATGCAAAAAAGCCTGGGACTAATTGCTCCTCGCTTGCCAAATGCAGATTCAAAAATCAAAATCGAATCAATTTTCAAAATTTATAACTTTTTAAATATTAAAATGTTGTTGTTTTTAGCATACTTAATACTTTTCAAATAGCTTTCAGGCTAATATACGGCTTGATTGACTTACGTTACTTACCTACGCGTTTACGATTCGGTAGTAGGGTAGTAGTTTTTAAAAAAATGTTGACGTGTCAAAATAACACGTAATTTTTTTTTTATTGAATAAAGTAGTTCTGATTTCTTGTGCAATACACTTTCAGTCACATGTGTAACCAATGACAATAGCAACAACAAGACCAGGAAATATTACATAACGTAATTCTGCTTTACGAAGCTGACCATGACATAATGTCACTCATGTCTCTACTGGCTCCGTTGGAAGGTTAATCTCCGTCTAGTTCTAGGTCATGCGGCACAATGTGACGACCATTGTGTGTACGGATACAATTATACGGCTTCATGAAATATTATATGTTTAATGACTATTGAAAGTAAACTTACTGAAAACCTCATTTTTGGTTTCAATAATTAGATTTCACAGAATTTTGTAGAACTATTGAACAGACTTACGAAATTTAATTTACCTTAGCCTTGGGTTTCCGTGACCCGTTGAATGTTAAGAAACAATTGAGACTTCTTATTGGCAAGGAAGAATTATACCTTTACTCCGCGGTGACAGGAAAGGGAAGATCTCGATGAAAGAAACTAAACCACGGGTATTGCCATCTCATCAATTAAGTACGTGAATTAACCTAACCCCAAACTAACCAATTTATGTGTGATATGAATATGAAATAACAAGACAAATATATAGAAGTACATGATTGAATATGAAAGAATGATGATACTGAATGAATGAATGAATATAAGTTATGACATATATTTAACAAACATTTAGACCTAGAAATAAAAACATCTGTTGCTCATCACACATATACTAGTCCCTATAAAGATGTCAACACGTGCCCTGTCGATTGCGTAGTCAGGGTCACTTAACACGCAGCCAGAGGTAAAGCCTTTACTCATGACATTGTAGATGTCAATTATGTAAAATTAGTAATTTCATGACTGGTATGTGAAATGATGTGTGCAAAAAAGCGAATGACAGACCTAAAATAGCCGAGACTAAGATCGCAGTACCAACTGGATTAAGAGCCAATAGGTTAGCACGCGCCCACCTCGTATGGCAATTTTCAACAGAATCACGACCGTCGTTGCTTGTGGCGACACATCCTACTCTATTCGAGGCTACCCGCTCTTATTTTAGTAATTTATAATAATTATCGATTACCAATCGAACGAATCTAAATTGATGTTGACAAATCGAGTTATGATAAATCGTAATGCAATTATTAGTAATTTACAATTGAAACTAATCCATAATACGCGCGCCGTCACGGCGGTCCTGTAATATTACTCGTTCTCGTGTGTATGGGTCTCATAATTGAACAATAGACATAGTGCCCTATACTACTCTCCGTTCGGTCTTCCTGGCTACACAATAGTTTTGTTCATGTTATGCAACAACTCACAGTAATCCCAAAAGTCCAACTACTATGAAATGTTTCCTATAAGGTACATTTAACACATTACAGAAAAAAGTCTCATACGTCAACCAGTGCCACATAGACTTATTACCGCACAGGACTAACACTCCCACATGCACGTATCATTACCATATATGCCACTCACTATCACACGGGCCAGTCACTGCCAAACAGGCAAGTCGTTGCCACACAGTCCGAACATTGCCAAACAGGCCTATAATCGCCATACAGGCCAGTCACGGCCACACATGCCAATCACTACCATATAGGCCAGTCATCGCTACACAGACCAGTCATCGCAACACAGGCCAATCATTGTCACACAGGGCAGTCCTCGCTACACAGGCCAGTCGTTGTCAGAAAGGCAAGTTGCCGCCGCACAGGCCAGCCATCGCCACACAGGCCAGTCACCGCCACACAGTCGAGTCTAGTTACTGCGCATAGGCTACTCGACGCCACGCAGACTTCTCATTGCCACACAGGCTGCTCATTGACACACATACTACTACTGCTCATTGCCACACAGACTAGTCATTGCCACACAGGCCAGTCATTGCCACACAAGCTAATCATTTCCACGCAGGCTATTAATGCATACAGGCAGTAATGCCCCATAGGCTATTACCACACAGGCTATCAAATCAACTCATAAAAGCCGGTCATACCTCCGAGCATACCATACAGTGATCTCACAATCACATCCACAACAACCAACCAATGCTCCCACACATCAGCGACGTCCGTCCGTCAAATTAACAAGTACAACGTAACTCCATCCGGCTACAAACTCACATCCTATAACAAGACATAAACCAGCAACCTCCATCCGGTCACCCCGCAACAAAAACGCTGCACCGCACTACACATTACCTCACAAAACACAAATCAATCCACACCACCCTGCTCGACAATAATTTCCAATCACAACCGCAATCAAATTTCACACGTCAGATACCATAGGTTCACCCCAGTTATGATCCACATCACCGTCACGAACAAAATCTACAAAATTGTTGATCTGAGGTACCTCACGGAGTCCGTCGCGAACACACCCATAAGCACGCCCAAAACTTGAAGCATACGATACGTATATCTGTCTCTTTTTAATACTTAGACAACCCCAATACCATTTGAAGTGATGGTCATCTTTGGTTTGGCTCCCCTTCCTTTCTCCACTCTGCAGCAAAACGTAGTCACCTACGGACAAGGGTTAAAGCCTTGGCCCCTGCCTAGTCGAAACGCATTTTGTCATACGCAAAACCTCCTCACGCTCCCAAAAGCATCACAATGTAGCTGTTCGAGATCAACAACGGGCTCCATGTCAAAAATTTTACATGTCATGGCATACGCCATTGTCTTATGTTTACTTTGTAAAATTCAAAATTTTGCAAACAAACTCTCCAAACTTTATTCAAATCAATCGAAGTTAACTGTAGTCGAGGACAATGCTGTCATGTGCACCCTGATTACGGTAAACGCACCGCAATCTGCACCAATCCACCACCTACCGCCAAAACATGAAAATTTTGACAAAATTACCGTAATTAAAAGTAGTACGGATATATTTAGAAAGCACATATTTAAACTATTGTTTTTTTGAAAAACACAATCCCATACTTCGAAATCCTTATCCATAACGGTGTTATCTTAACCACATTTCGCGTAATATTACACGGATACCGTGAAAAATTAAAACTGAAAAATTATCCAATGTCTTCGAGGGCTTTATTATGATTTCTGGAAAAGTAAGCTTTTTCTACTGAAATAAGTCGAAAAAGTAAACTTCACCTGCGCCATGAAACCGCCGATCAATTAAAAACCAGCTTGTAACCGCAAGCCTTGCGGGTGAGAATTCATTAGCGTCACAAAATCGTTCGTCCTATTATTTACATAAGTGGACTCAGAATATTCAAACCATTCTTTAATCTTTAATTATTTATAAGCTATATATATAATAAGCTATATATACCAAGGAACTTATATACGATAACTGGAATTATTACGAAGCAATAGTTGAAAAATAAAAATGTACTTTAATTCGTTACTCATAAAATTGACATTTGTTTCTTACTTAACAGAGGGGAAAAACGTTCTGAGCAAGACAACGACAAGAGTGGATGTTGTCCTTTTCTTGCAATTGCCAGTGTAAATAAAACTATCTGATGGTAGATTTTTATATATTCGGTAATCGTTAAATCCCTTTTGTTCATACACGTCGATAAATACATTAGCATAAAATGTATTGTAATTAACATAGTGAGTTCTAAAACGTGCTTATTTTAACTATTACGTAATTACTTATGCAATTCAAAGCTGTTTCTCAAATTAGTAGAATTACTTAGTAGTAATTTAATTTGCAAACTACGCATGGCCGCACTTATATCTGGCGGTTGGCGCTTTATTTAGTAGAAAGAGACACACTCCACCAATGTCATGGTACTGTTCGGAATGATTTTGAAGCGCGTGTGAACATTCCGGATAGAATGTAACTTCCTTTGTTACAACTAAAGAACTTTCGTTATAAAGTATAAGTTAGTGGGCGTCAAAAAATTACGTGAGAATTTTAAGGGGGAGAGGGGGTCGAGTCAAATATAATCTAATCTAACGTTCGAGAGAGGACAGTGTCAGCAAATATCACGCAATTTTTTTCTGATTTAAACAAAAAAAATATTCTATTTTGGTCCATTCTCCAGATTGTTCATGCTTAAGATTTAATCTTAATCGTAATCGTAATCTTAATCGTTAAGATCATTCAATAGCTCGTTCGAAAGAAAATAATTTCATTTATACTTCAACGTTATACATAGACTGAATGCCTTCATCAGCACGCCTTATGGTCTCTATTGTCCAAATGTACGTGTAGATTTAGAGAAAAGTACATGAGGTATTTACTTTGCGTCTATCACAAGAGCTGTAGAGCACAGGCGAGCAGCCCAAATTGCACCAGCTAAGCAAGCATGTATGTTCCGCAAAGTGCGACCCTCACGGATTGTCACAAGACGAGCTAATGAGTTACTGTGCGCAAGCGCAGATCAGAACGAAGTTAAAGGAATAGATGATTTTACTAAAAATCATATGGACATGTTGGTTCCAATAGTCTCTCTTGAGACCGCTTCTGATTCTCCATGGTTTGAATTAGAGTAAATATTCTTTTTTCAATCGCAGTAGTTACGATTTAAGTATTCTATTGTCAAATTTTTATTACACTTATAACTCTCGGAAATATTGATTACTAGTTTTAACTAGTTGTAAATAAAAGCCGGAAGCAATTTTTTTTCTTTTTACAATAACCATCCAACGCGTTTACATATTGAAGAAACCCACATTTTGAATAATCTCACGTAAGATTGTGGGATGGGGCCCTCCCCCATCCCATAATCTCAATGTTGAATAAAATCTCACGACATCTCACCAGGGGGGGATGGAGTAACAAAAAATTTAAAAAAATACCTCACGTAATTTATGGACGCCCTATTATAACGTCACAATGTCAAAGAAAGTCACACAGACCGACAAAAATTATACGGCCCTTAGAGTAATAACTCTTAGAGTGATAATTGCATTCAACGTTTCGTTCATATTTTAAGCCAAAACCGTATCGATGTCTGCATGAACTTCGTCACCCTTCGTGTAATTACTTGCGTTGACATGCACACAAAGACACATTATTGCGTGAATAATGTTGCAATCAAATAAATATTTTCCCAAAACGGTATTTAAAATAGTTCTACCTTACAAATAGTATTTCATATTATAACATTAATAGTCATTTAGTATAAACTTGAAACTTATACTTTTATTCGGTTACGTAAAATATTTAAAATGCCGAGAAATATTCTAGATGTTCTCAAGATGATATTCCAAAGCTATTTAACCTTATATTTTTTTTTTAGTTTTTGTGCTTTCATTTGTAATTTAAAATATTTTTACCTCATTAAAATAAAGATTGTCTTTCTTTCCAATAGTATTATTAGACATATAAAAAACTTAAAACTTACATTTTTTATACCGGTGAGGTAAAATGAGTAGAATTACAGCGAAATGGTAAAGAGTCAAGATATTTTTTTTCTTCTATATATCAGTAATCAAACAGCAGTAACCAACCAGCACCAACCGTAAATAAAAATATGGCCAATACAAGTTTACATTACAGAAGTTATAAAAACAGTTATTGAAGTAATTCTTTAAAAAAATTATTGAAATATATCTACTAAAATATAATTGTACAATACAAATGTTATTACAAATTTGTACATTGCTTGGCGAATGCTTGTGTGTCTTTATGTGTATGTCTGTGTGCGTGTATGTGTGTATATGTATATATTTGGTGAAAGCTAAACTAGCTTGAACGTTAGCAGATGGGCGGGCAAGCAGGAACAATATTTACAAGCACTTTGAGGTAAAAAGTAATAGCATAGGTATGCTTATTAATCAACTTATTTATTTGAATCAGTTTAAAAAGTTAAAATGTTTTAAGCTAAACCTAATATTTCTGACTACTATATTGACTCAAGCTACTATTGGCTCTGTGCACTACTTGAGCACTACCTATCGTGCGCAACTGTTTTGGTTCAGATCTTAGAATATAGAAAAACGTAATTCCTGTGCGTAACGTTTTTAGCTGAATCGGAAACAATACAGCTCTTTGTGGCGACTCTTTGGCTTTTACGTGCTATAATATATGCATTGGAGTATACGGCACGCACGGTGACGCAGATTCCTATCCAACTTCTGAACTCGAAAATGGCCTCAGAGCGGTATTGGTAGTTAGTATCAATCGTGAGCGTTGTGACTAAACCATACTAGTATACTAAGTCTGTGGTTGTGACGACAGAAATTTCAAAATAAAGACGCAATCGTATTTTCTAATGTCTTAATAATAAAAAAATGACCCCGCAGGCCATCCCTGAAACTTCTCGCTAAATTGATGTATTATTGGCTCAAATAAACGAAAACTAAACCTAAGCGTAGATTTTTAAGCCCCAATAGTTCAAAAACCAAAAGTTTGTAAAAATTACAATATTTTAATTTTCGAAAAAATATTGTATACTTTCAAAATGATGATCGATTTTAATCTTTCGAATGACATTCAATAGAATTTTTGATCTCTAAATTGTTTTATTGACTACAACATCAATAGGTTAAAGATGTTGAAAAGATGTAAATAAAGGTTTTTTCAAAAAATTTTGTCATTGTTAAATCGGATTTTAAACCGGCTAGTGGTATTTGACGCATTTTTTAAGTAGAAAAGCTGACTAGATTTTTAATAAATCGGTAAAATATGAAGTTTACTGTAAACTTAATTTTAATATTTGAAAAGCTAAGTATATTTTTTTAATTTAAATTATTGAAACAGCATTCAACGTAGTTTTTAAGTACTAAAATATTGCAGAAGATCATAAAATGATTGGTTGAAAATTTTCAAAGTTATGTCAAAAAAACACTATTTTCAAAATGTTTTGTCAACGATTACTCCTGAATAGATCAGCAGCAGTTTTTTAAGGAATAGAGCTAATTACATTTTGTATTAATTTGGTTCTTTACTTTGGAAGTTATTAAAAATATATTGTTTCAGATTTTTAGAAAGGCTGATCCCAAATGAATCAAATGCCACCGCGTTTCGATCGGAGAAGCAGTTCAAAACTTATGAGATATATTTTACATATAGATATACTGACGTCATCATGAAAATAGCCGGAAAAGGATCCTAGAACCTTAAAATGCGGAAATCTGGTGAATACTCGATTTTCGCTGGGCAAAACCAGTAATTTCTTTATCTACATAATATTAATACGTAGCGGGAAGTTACAAAACCTTTTTTTCAAAATTATTTCGACCAATCAATTTTGTAGCTAAGAAAGTATTTGAGAACTCAAAAAATGGCTGATTAAATGCCATTCAAAAAATTAAAATGTTAAGCTTTTTATAGATTGAAATGTTGTAATTGTTAACTCACTTTAGATTTTTGAACGCTTTAAGCCTAAAATGTGTGCTTAGTAAAATATATTACCTATGATATGTTTTACTCTATTGAGCTTATAATACCTCAATTTAGCGGGAAGTTACAGGGAAGATTTGAAAGGCTCGACCGATTTTATTAATGCTTCGCCCTTTATAAAGTGAAGTGCTATCCGATTCTCCTGAAGATGCTTCGGTTGCGAAGTGAAACGTGCGTTGAGTACATAACTTGTGTGTTACTGCCTTTTTTTCTGACGTGGAAGAGTGTCGTGGAAGTGAGTGGATTATTGTGCCGCTGTGGTCTCCTATAATTTCAGACTTTGGATACACTACCTTTCATTTCTGTTGCATCACGGCAGTTCCATATAACATTTCGCGGATATTTGCAAATTAAATACCATAATTTCTTCTTCAAAACAATAATTTATTTACTGTTTCTCAAATAAATAATTAAACGTATTTATATTGTAAATGTCTAATATCCTGCTGTATTAAATTCTGCTATTCTTCAAATTTTTTCTAGAATCCAGTTTACCCAGTTTTTCTCAATAGAATTCTGCAATAGAATTTAGCAACTCTAAATTTCTCACTAGCGACGCCTTCTACTGATAACTTCGTGGCACTTTTTCCTCCGAATAAGGAAACCTATGGAAATGTTACAATGTCATATAAATACTTAGGTACCATGAAACAAAGAAAACAAGTGGAAGTGAAAAGTGGGCGTGCCGCGTGCATCACTATTATGCGCTGTTACTATAAATTGTCTTAGTGATACTTACCATATCTTTAGGAGATAGTCGTCGGGCGAAAATCTACTATACACTGAATTATGCCGTATTCTGCCATCCTTGAATGCAGAAATGATAGTAGAATACAGATAATTAAAAATGGAGATATTTCATATCATCCGAAAGTACAATTTTCATTTTATTTTAACTAGCAAAAAGCAGAGCTTTGTAAGGGCTCGCAAAGTTATACTATCTACTATCTAGTAATATTGTTAGAAAATTATTTTTATGAGAATTACATTTTTATTGTATATACTTTATTTATAATAATAAAGTCTATAATCTTTTAATGTATAGAAAAATAAATAATAATTTATTGCATCTCTCGCATTGTCAGGGCGAGCGAAGCGAGCCCTACACTAGGCCACTTTCTATGCACTTTTGTGGTACATTTTACTGAAACAATATCGCATGTTTAGGTTTGAGCTTCGACGTGGTAGTTTATATTCATGTCTAGATTTGTTATCTACCATAAAATACCATTTTATAAAAATAAAAAATAGAAGGTACAATTTGTATTAGAATCTTATTACTCCTAAAGCCATCTCTTATTAAATTAACGAGTTAAAATTGATAGAAGATACATTTTGTATTAGAATTTTTGAACTTATTAAGAGACTACCTACTTCATGAATTGTTTCTTCATATTTGACTGGCGGCGCGCGGTTATCGTGCCCTCGTATAAAGGCGAGGTTCAAGTATAAACTGCAATAGCTATAGGGCCATCAGTCTGATCAGTTTGGCATCGAAGGTGTATGATAAAATCATTGAAAGGAGAATGCAAGGGAAGTTCGAAGTAATATTGTGGGAGGCACAAGGAGAATTTAGGTCTAGAGCAGGGATGTTTGCTGGGAACAGAGTAAATAGAGCGTTAGAGAGTTTCACAATATGCTTATTGAGAAATAGTACAGATGTATTAATTGATTTATATTGTATTGAGATTTATTCCCAATCTTAGCCCGTGGGCGAGGGTAAAAAGCTAAAAAAAAGTATATTTACGCCCGTATCCCCGAACAAGTAGGCAGAAGTACAACGTGTGCATCCACGGTTAGCTGAAGATACTTAAGTCCCACAATGGCCAGCCTATCATCAGTAGGGCACTTTTCCAATTCCGGGCTGAAAATAGTGAGTAGCAAAAAATGCTTAGGTACCTAATTGGTGGAAAAATTGAAACCGAGTTTTTTTATTTATTTTTTTCACGGGACAAATTACACTTACTGATCTAACCCCAAAGTAAGCAAATTATTTGCTTGTGCTATGGGCGTTAGTCAACTATAATAATACATAGAAGTACGTATATAAATACAAGAATATCGAATCGGAGCCCCGTCGATTGCGTAGTCAGGGTTGCTAATCACTCGATCAACCGGGCGGTCAAGAGTGGATTTGGTGCTACAGAAGAGCAGTAGCAAGGTAAAAATTGTCTCCAGAATTGCATAATTATAAATCACAACTCACAAAACATCAAGATGGCAAGATTTAAATTTTAACATAATCTGTATTATTAGTTACAATTAGCTTACTTATTTTTTGTATCACTAATCTGGAAAAAGTGATGACTCAAAATTTGAAGGCGCCTACCCTCAATCGATTTTAACTCGTTAATTTTATAATAGATAAGATTACAAATTGTATCTTCTATTTTTTTAAGGTCTGTTAAATGGTATTATTATGGTAGATAACATATCTAGACATGAATTTAAACTACTACGTCGAAGCACAAACCTAAAAGTCCGATAATTTTTCCGTAAAATGTACCACAAAAGTGCATAGAAAGTGGCCTAGTGTGTAATAAAATTCCTGATTTAATATAATCTCTAATGATATAATAGAAAGTCAAGCTAAAATCAGCCGTACATCTTACATATAAAATTCATTTTAGATTGACCTAATTTTTCTAGAAAGTTATACGTAATGACAGTCATTACGTATATCGTTCTAGAAAGTTCTCTACTCCAATATGACCAACTGAAAACTACGGAAAAATCAATACTGCCATCTATTGTAGAATAGCGAAACTATTAAGATTATAGTTTCACTATTGTACAAATAGATGAGTCTATTTTGAATAGACTACAAAAGGACGTAAATACTCTTTTTTTGTAGCAAAATAAAATTTATTGTAACGCAGTTTGGTACATTTTTAAATGTTCTGTTTGTGTGTTTCGGATTATTGTTGTTTAAAATGAAAATGACTAATGAAACAATCTTTGCATTAGTAGTTTATATGCAATGATGCTTATTTTATGTGTGAGTTGGCGATCGCGGTCCTGATACAAATGTTTGTACTTCCCACTTCCGCTTGTTTTCTATATTCCATATTAGGTACAGGGTTGGATTTTGTACTATAATTATAGTATTTATACTATAATTTCGCCCTTTGTACTATATACTATCCACATCTAAGGATAGTACGCTTAAATAATATAATTTAAAGTTTTTTCCCGAATGCTTAGCTTCAAGTCATATGAATATTTCGACCGTGCGTGTATTCGAACGAATTCTGATCTTGCGATGTTTTCTCCTAGATTGTTTAATATTTTCACATGCAAAGGGACCATCCATAAATAATTTCACACGAATTTAATGATTTATTGACCCTTTCCCTATCCTTGTCACAGCTGGTCACATTTATGAGACCCCCCCTACCTAGTGTGATGTCACATGATGATCTTATTCGATTATGTGTATCTGTAGCGGTGGCTTGTTAAATTGAAAAATGTAATGTCACATAATTTGGGAGCCCTCCCTAGCCCTTGTCACACAATGACACACTTCGTCGATCCCTCCCTCCCTCTTAACGTGTAACGTAATTTATGGATGGCCCCAAATGCCGACTGCGAACGAATATTCAGTAAAGTGAACCTTACCAAGACTAAAATACGAAACAAACTGGCAACACAATCCATAGATGCCACATTATTGTCTTGTGGCACTATCAAAAGGGTAGCAAAAGTGGGAATTGTACTGATTTTATTCCTACTGAGGATATGTTGATGAGATTAAATGCCAAGGATGAAGATCTAGCTAATATTAATATTCAAGAACTGATAAACTTAGAAAAGGAGTAAATTTTGCCATACCTGGTGTTGATTTTAATGACTACGTAATAAGTTAAATTAAAAACAATGAAAATGTACTACATTTCTTTATTAAATACTATCCTTTTCATTTTTTGTACTATATTTTTCAACGTACCTACCTAAATCCAACCCTGCTTAGGTGCGTCTTTGTTTAACATATGCAATGAAAACACGCTAATTGTATACGTAATAGTTACTACTACTAACGCCATCTATTATGAAACTAACGAGTTAAAAGGCTAACGAGTTAAAATGTTACTTTGACGTGGTTGATTTAATTCATTTTCGTTCACTCCATTTTAATATAATATTAATCTATTAATACACTTGTACTTTTTAACTTCCTGCTACGTATGTGGATAAGGAAGTTACTAATTTTGCTCCGATTTTCAAAAATCGAATTTTCACCAGATGTCTGTCTGCGTTTTGAGGTCCTAGGAACCTTTCTCGACTATTTTCGCGATGACGTCAGTGTGTCTGTATGTATGTATGTGTGTGTGTGTGTTCGTGTGTGTATGTATGTCTGTATGTAAACATCTCATAACTTTTGAACGGCTGGACCGATCGACACGCGGTTGATGGCATTCGATTGGATTCCACTCAACTTAGACTTCCTGAAAATTAGAACCTAAGCCAAGGCCCAAGAGATTTTGATAAAATTTTGAAAAAACCCAAAAAGAAATTTTGGTGAAACAGATTTTTTTTAATATAACTTCCAGATTAATGTACTGATTGAGTACAAAAACTAATCAGCTATATTCTCAAAAAAATTAAGTCTAATGCATAAATTGCATCAAATCGGTTTATCTGTTTGGAAGTAATCGTTAACGAAAATTTTGAAAAAAGTCTTTTTTCGATATAACTTTGAAATATTTCAAACAATCATTTTTTAGCATTCTACAATATTTTAGTTATTTATTACTAATATTTTACAATTGAGATATTTCAATATTTCTTAGAACTGAAAAACAAAATCTATGCTTATAGTTTTTACTCTTTTGAACTTAAAATATCTTAATTTAGCGAGAAGTTTCAGGGATAGCCTGCAAGGTCAACCGTTTACAGATTTTTCACAATATGATTATTGTGAAACAGTACAAGCGTATTAACTGATTAATAACGTATTGAGATCAATCTTAGCCCGAGGGTAAAAAGCTAAAAAAAGGCCCGTATCCCCGAAAAGGTAGGCAGAGGTACAACGTGTGCCCATCATCATCCCCCATTAGCCGAAGATACGTCTTAGTGATAGGTGACCAGCTTATCACCAACCGGGCATTTTTCCAATCCCGTGCATCTTTCCAATCCCGGGAATTGTTGTTTTTATTAGAAAACTGCATAAAAAACACATTTTTGATTTGTCTGACTCGGGAATCAAACCCCGAGGATTTCTCAGAGGAAAATTCGAAAAAATTATTCGTGCCTGCGGTGAGTCCAATATTAATCCTAAAAATTTTGAAGGTTAATTCAATAAAAAAAAAAAACATTTCGAAAATCAATCTTATCTTAGCGAAATGTGTTTTTCACTTATTATATTAGATTAACTTTCATTTTTAATACCCATTTTCTTTGAAAACTCTTTTGCAAGAAAGCTACCATAAATGAAAATTAATTTCTATCAATATTAGGCTTTAAGAGCGGCGATGATTTGGTGGCGCGAGATGGATCTTGAGTTGCTACATATTATAGGTAGACCGAACTAATTATAGGTAGACAAGAAAATATGGTGTAAAATTTTGGTCGATAACCTTTATATTTGTTCTGTGTAGATAACATTGATAATAATAAAAATCGTGTTTTTAATAAATCAAGAAAATTTTAAAGAATTTTTCTTGTGAGTTCTAAAAAAAATTTGTCTTAGAAACCAGTTTTTTTATCTTGGTTTTATTTACCTGCGCCTTTCTAGACCAAAGCCTGACGATGCCTTTGATGGGAATATAATGTTTGGGTAAAAATACGCTGGCTTTTTTTAGGTTAGATAATTATAAATGAAGTCCATACATTAAAAGATGTAATTCTCATAAAAATACTTTCTTAACAATATTAATAGGTAGTATAAACTTTGCGAGCCCTTACAAAACTCTGCTTTTTGCTAGTTTATAATTTTAATATAATTCAGTAGTAGTTGTAGTAGTACGATAGTATCGTCACAATTAACTACTGTTACTGAAACTGAGTCTTAATAACAGGGTCTTAGTAAAAGGGTTACTTTTTGAGTACGGACCCATTTTAACTACGATAATGTCAAACCCTAAAAACCCATTTTAACTACGATAATGTCAAAGTGGACCTTATTACGAAATCAATAAGCTTCAAGAATAGTTTTATAGATAAGTATATACTGTGTATGGTAAAATACAAAAGCATAAAACTATAATATTCTCCTGATGGATTACCACACGGAGTATGTAATCCGCCATGTTTATGTTGTGTAGGTATGCACGTTTTTTTTCGAAAGTATGGCAGTTTCATAAGTTTCCTTATTCAGAGACTTTATCTCACTGAAAATTTTAGTCTGTGAAATTGTCAACACCAAGGAAGTTACATTCTACCCAGAATGTTCACACGCGCTTCAAAATCGTTCAATACCACGACATGGGTGGAGTGTGTCTCTTTCTACGAAATAAAGCGCCAGTCGCCATATATAAGTGCGGCCATGCGAAGTTTGCATTGCAAGAAAGAGACGACATTCACTCTTGTCATTGTCTTGCTAAAAACGTATTTCCTTCTGTTAAGTAAGAAACAAATACCCACTTTATGAGTAACGAAATAAAGTACATTTTAATTTTCAAATATTGAAAAAAAAGTATCTTCACGCCCATATCCCCGAAGAGGTAAGCAGAGGTACAACAAGTGCACCCACGATTAGCCGAAGATACTTGGTCCCACAATGTCATAGGTGGCAATAGTGATGTGCCGACTCGGAATAAACACGACTCGAGTTAACTCGAGTTAAAATTCACTTAACTCGAGTTGAACTCGAGTTACCGAACTCGAGTTAGCAAGACGAGGCTTTGAATAGGATAGTTGTTTGTGACTGCTTAATTTTTTTAATAATTGTTAATTCATTTAATTATTTTGTGACAATTGTATTGTTACACTAAGTAGGTGGTAAAAAAGTTGCTTTTAGTACCTAAACGTTATAAACTTTTCGATTTATGTTTATGTCTTATAGCTTTTCAGAATAAGTGCTTATGTTTGTTTGCCTAGGAACCCTTATAGTTTCCTGTGACCGTCCGTCCGTCCGTCCCTCCGTCCGCACGATTGCTCAGAGATCCTCACTACTAGAAAGCAATAATTTGGCACGAATATACATATTAGTTACGTCAACTAAGTGGTAACATAAAATGTTGAGACATTTTTTCATAGTAGCTCCCCTACATGTAAAGTGGGGATGTTAATTTTTTTCTCACGTACCTCATTGTATTGGATATTGTTGGATAGGTTTTAAACAAATATTGCAGGTTTGTGGAAACAAGTTTTCGTTGAAGGCACTCGTTTGTAAAATATTAAGCTTTTAAGTGCTAAATTTTGTTAGAGTTAAGTATTCTCCCCCTCTGCAAACTAAACGTTTGGTTTTGGGATGGGAAAAAAATCATGGTAGTATTAAATATAATGAAGTTCAAAGCAAAACTATCACAGCTTATAAGGCTTTACAAGTTTTTGAGTAATAGTCGACCAACTATTATGAATATAATATATATATATATATATATATATATATATATATATATATATATATATATATATATATATATATATATATATATATATATATATATATATATTATAAATTGTAATTAGAGAAGTTTTATAGGCGGTGAATCTATGGTGTGAATACATATTTGTCATTGACGTTTAATAACTTGTATGTTCATAGTTTGAAACTATAAAAGCCCTCTTCTTAATCCGCATGATTGTGATAGGCAAATTCAGAACCCTTCATTGCGCGTGGCCTGACACACACTTCACCAATTTATTTCTTGAAAAGGCTCCTCCGATGTAGATATTTGAATGGAGATATCATTTCCATTCGCTAATGACGGCCAAGTTAAAGAATTATTTTTGTCAACCTTGGATGCTTCTTTTTAATGTGTTTAAGTAACGTCATCGTATTTCCCATATATTCGAACGAATTTTAACAGTTTTTACAATTAACATGTCCGCTCTCTGGCTACTGAAACTCGTAAACGTGATTTCTTTTAAGGTTCCAATGTTATTTTTTCTAATTTAAATTATACCTGTATTTAAATTCTATCTCAATTTTGCTACGTATTATCATTACGCATGTGAATAGTAAATAAATGAATACAGTCTTACATAATCAACAAATCGCGCCAACCTACAATCGCTTGCCTTCCTCGTTCATTCGCGCAGATCCAAAATTCAGAGTTTACAACTCTTAACTCGAGTTCAGGGCTGGCGAATCTAACTCGAGTCAACTCGATTTAAGCACAACTCGAGTTAACTCGGGTTAGTAACTCGAGTTGACCCATCACTAGGTGGCAAGCCTATCGCCAACCGGACATTTCCAATCCCGGGCAACTTTGTGTTTTCTCAGATAACTGAAAAAACACTTTTTTTAAAGTGCCCGACCCGGGAATCGAACCCGGGACCTCATGTGGTCAACGCCACCGCTGGACCACTAGACCACAGAGGCGACAATTTTTTTGTCAAATATTGCTACATAATAATTCCAGTTATCGTATATAAGTTCCTTGGTCAACACTCAGTAACCACAGTTAAATAATAATTTACAGCTACTGTAAATGTAATTTGTCCAAGGAAGTTACATTCTACCCGGAATGTCCACACGGGCTTCAAAATCGTTCCGAAGAGTACCACGACATGGGTGGAGTGTGTCTCTTTCTACTAAATGAAGCGCCAATCGCCATATATAAGTGCGGCCATGCATAGTTCGCAAATTACTACTAAGTAATTCTACTAATTTAAGAAACAGCTTTGCATTGCATAAGTAATTACGTATTCATTAAAATAAGCACATTTTAGAACTCACTATGTTAATTACAATATATTTTATGCTAATGTATTTATCGACGTGTATGAATAAAAGGGATTTAACGATTACCGATAATATAAAAATCTACCATCAGCAGTTTTATTTTAACACTGGCAATTGTAAGAAAGGGACAACATCCACTCATGTCGTTGTCTTGCTCAGAACGTTTTTCCCCTTTATTAAGTAAAAAACAAATGTCAACTTTACCAGTAACGAAATAAAGTACATTTTTATTTTTCAAATATTGCTTCGTATTAATTCCAATTAAATATAAGTTCATTGAATTTATCTTTTTATCTATGGACATTATTTCCTTCCGCTTTTTTATAATAAATTATGATGAAAAAGAGCGATTAGAACATAACAATTGTCTTTTTAGAGTTACGTTTTATGAATGAAATCAAGTGGACTTAAGCATAGTGAAAATAGAGCAATGAACAGTAATGACATTAGACAAATCTAATGTCAGAGAGCTGTCATTTCAAATTGATGAACATGAATTAATCACTCTCATTTTTAATAAAAAATTTACCGACCATTTTAACATTTGTATAAATTCTTTTTAATCTTGGTCAAAATATAGCTTACAATATTTTTATTCGCTAATACTAGTACGACGCACGCGCAGTACGTCGCCCAAAACCACCCAGCGCCATATTGAGAGAGGCGGACGTTGTATGACTTGAGTGATTTAAGTCGTGGTTAATGCAATATTTGTAGTGAAAATTTGATCGTGCCCTATGGATATATACTCGGGTACGTAAAGTGAAAGAAAATTCCTGTAAAAAGTGTTTAAAATTGTGTAATATGGCTTAGAAAAAGAAATCGTAACCTAGACATAGGCCATTCTAGTTATCAGTAGATTCCCTAGGTATCATCAATCCGCTGTTTGTTCACAGTATTAATTATATTATTACTCACGTGTGGAGTGTAGTTACAGGTTTCTTGAATCTGGTTATATTAATAAGATTAAACGATTGCTTTTACAAGGTTCGACGGTCGTATATAAACGGATTTCGAAGTGTTTATGTCGGCAGTTGACAGAAGCGTATATGTATATGACCGATCATAAGTCACCACACCCAGTGACCGGATTGTCGGTTTTACTATTTATTAGGTTTTAGTTCGGATGATTGTTCACGCGGATTCGACTTGGTGTGTGATTTTGTGAACGTTTACGTTAAAATTCGGGATGCAGTGAGTGTACCAATATGTCATTTTTAGGAGTGGTGTGCCTCGGTTGATAGGCCTGCCGAAAGGACAGTGCTCCACGCGCGAGGACGGTCTGCGGCCCTCCGCCCTGAGGAAACATGGAGTGCTGCATGTCAGAAGAAGCCAAAGAACAGAAAAGAATCAATCAAGAAATAGAGCGGCAACTCCGAAAGGACAAACGCGATGCCAGAAGAGAACTCAAACTGCTCTTGCTTGGTGAGTTAGTTCCACTATTAATTACATTCTAAAATATCTTCAAGCTATTAATAATTCTATTATTTAATTTTATAAATCAAAATTATTGCTTTCTTAACATTGTCACTTAAAAATATCTCAAAACAAATTAAATAATTTGAGGAAATACAATTACTGAAAAAATATATACACAAGATTATTTTTAGTACTGATGTAATAGGTCCTACTTGTTTAACTGAAATATTAAGTACCTGTTAAAGTTGCGTGCAAAATTAGTTTCTAATGTGGAAAATCCCCCTGGATTTAGAGGTTATTATATATGTGTATTATTATTAGGCTACATTCAAACATAACTTTTAATGGAACATATAGTATTTTCTTTTAGCACTAAATTCTGCATTATCATTAAATTATTTTTACTCCGTTGGCTTCTATTTTATGGATATTTTTATAACATTTCATCTTAACTAGCACTTAACAGTAAATTTGATTATCCTGTTTTTATCTTCTATTCTATAACTCTTCTTGTAATATGCCTTATAGAAATACCTAATATGCAATTTATTTACCCAAGAAGTTACTATTGTAATCATTACTGTGCTACTATAACTAAGCATGCTCTCTTTATGTTCTTACATTATTCAGTCAGTCATCATTTTGATTAACAATGCATATGCAATGCAATGATTAACACTACATAGTATAAAACAAAGTCGCTTTCTCTGTCTGTCCCTATGTCCCTATGTATGCTTAAATCTTTAAAACTATGCAACGGATTTTGATGTGGTTTTTTTTTAATAGATAGATTGATTCTTGAGGAAGGTTTTAGTGTATAAACCTACCTATTAGTGTAAGAAACTGTGGGCAGGTCGCTAGTTTACCTATATTTATATTATCAATGAGTGCCTATCTGTCTGTTGCACTGTCATGGCTTAATCACTGAACTGATTTTGATGTTTAGCAAGGAAACATTTGAATACCAAAGGTCAAATGTTAGCTTTTTTTATATATCATAAAATAACAAAACAAGCATATGGGTCTACTGATGGAAAAGAAAACCATCGCCTATAGACAACAAACATGTTAATGGTGCATTGCTATCTTGTGGAGAGGTCTAATGCCAAATGCTTAAGTTTACCGGCTGCCTTACCCTTCAAACCGGAACACAATAGTGACACACACTGATGCTATTGCAGCAGGAATAGGTAAGGCAATGGTACCAGACTCCTGAAAGACAATGCAGAACTCTACCACCTAGTAGCCACGATGGTAGTGACTCACACAGCCAATCAGTCACTTTTTACATCCTGTCTGGCAGGACGGCAGTTGGTCTATTCTTCAACTTAGAGGAAATTACTTGCTTACTTCAAAACTTGCCTGTTTTTTTTTTTTGAATATCAACTCCCGAAATAGGATCAAAAGTTTAAATTTAGCTATACTTGGTGTTCAACATGTTTATATTTCAAATAGATGTGCATTTTTTAAGCTATTGGATTGACCTTAATGAATTTGTACATGTGTTTGATAACCATTAAAAAAAATTTTGTGACCAAATATCTATCGCATTATAATATTATAATCTTTTTGTTATAATAAATCACTAAGATTTAAAGTTTTTTTGGAAATACTATGTAAATAATGCACTATATTCGGATAACATATCTGTATGTTGAGACTTAGTCTATAAATACTTGCTATGCTAAATGTTAGTTATATCTGTTATAATATACCAAGCTGTGTCCAAATCTGTCTAATTTTCTGTGTTGAGAAGTGACAAACATACAAACAACACATAATGCAGTTACAAATGAAATAATTTTGAATTATTGATGGTGAAGTGCCCCTCCTGACTTTTTTTGAGAAATTCATTTTTTTATCATTTTGACTTTAAAGGTGCTATTGGCATGTTTTCATAAAATCTAGGTAAAACTTAACTTGCAACAGTTTTAAATTAGAATGTGCAAATATCTCCTAACTAAACCAACATGTATTTTTATGACATTACCTCCTAACTTTTATGGGACACATTAAAAGGAGTTCGCTAATTGTTTTAGAATGGCAATTCTATGGTGGTGTGGTAAATATAATCTATTCAGACAGATGTACCGATGTACCAATCAAAATACAATTAACAATAATATTATTAGAAATTACATTAAATATTGGCATTAAACATGCTGTGATTATCACATAGAAGTCTAAAGCCCGGCCATACACAAACAGAATGCGATGCAGTCCATGCTGCATCAAAAGAAAATTGAAAATAGGATAGGAATGATTATACAGTGAATAAAGAAAACCCTGTTGGATAAGTGAAGGTGTTATTTGGTACAGTAATACAGTTACATTTGTGTAATTATTTTATGGATATTAATTTTTAATTAATTAGTTTTCCCAATAAAAAAAATCTTTAATGGTATTTTCATACATTAAGTATGATAACACCTACAAATAAGTAAATTCTATTATCAAAGAATGCCGCGCAAGTCGGATGCTACCGAAGGACAAGCGGCAGTAAGGCACGTTTAACATTCTTTTGTAAAAAGCCGAAAAACAAATAGCGCTCCTTCGAGTGGTGTTTGTGCGAAAGCCGCAAAAGCAAAGTAATGAAACAAATAGCGACAAGGTGTTGTCATTTTTAAAATATTTAATAACTCTAGGGAAATATAAGTAAAAATACGAATATTAAAAAAACAATATCTTTTTTACTTTCAGAAATAGTCATTTTATTATTTTTTTCAGTAATGCCTTTAACCTATCTATACGCCTCTTTCGGATCGGACAGGGTTTTCTTTACACACTGTAGAACTATGGGTTCCAAAGTAGTGTCTTTACATATTTTTATAAAGTGTTAGTTTGTTATTGTTTTATGTTCGAGTTTGTTATTGTTTTATGTTCGTTAATCTATTTTTGTAATTGGTTGTTTAATTTTAAGTTATGAAACATGAAAGAAAGCCGGTTATTTTTTATTTGCATATTATTATTATGCATATTATAATAACTAATTTGCCTCCAAATTATTATGATTGTAGAAAAAGATACAGATGTCGATAATCACTAATCACACTAGGACCCAAACTATGCCAATAGTGGATATTATATATCTGATTGCGTGCGTCTGTTAACTAAATAAAAATAATAGCATAATTATATATGATATTCAAGTCTGCCTCGTGGTCTAGAGGATAGCCTTCGGGTAAGATCATGAGTGCCCGGGTTCGATCCCCAGGTTGCTCAGATTGTAATTGAGGTTTTTTCAAGGTTTTTCTCAAAAATCCAAAATCTCAGTAGCAATATGAAGTCTGGTGGGAAGTGTGTTACTACTCCCATGCTTTGAATGAGCACGTAAAGCCTTTGGTCCCTTTTATCACTAGAAATATTCGATAGTTGAAATCAAGTCAGTAAAATGCGTCAAAGTTAATCACAACTCGTCCCGCCAAGCAACAAACCGGTGAATCGCAATGTACTGAAAAGTCTGTAGACCTTCATTTTACTCTACCTGCCTATGGCAGAAATAATATATAATTTTATTAAATTTTATATTATTTCTGCCCCTCTATTTATATTTGTCAATATTTAAAGAAAACTAGTAAATGTTTTGACCAAAACTATGTGAAACTTAACAAGACTGTATATTTAATACAGTACATAAATTTTTTTTCCAAAATGATTGGTAAAACATTTTTATTTTCTCCTTCAAATTGCCAACTCCAATAAGTGGATGCAAACAGGCGAATTGACCCTAGTTAGGTTTTATCACTAACTAGGCATTGTATGCTGAGCTAATTTTAATATCTTTTACAAAATTTAATAATTTACAACAATTAATTAGACTTACCCTGACTACACAATCGACGGGGCTTTGGTTCAATCGCCGATGGGGACAAGCATTTTTGTGTTGAGCATACGAGTACATGTTTGTTTTTTCGGGTTTGGGTGTTTATTAAATATATTTTAGTATTTATATATGTATTTCTTGGTATAACTATTGTTGACTAACACCCATAACACAAGCAAAATAATTTGCTTACTTTGGGCTTAGATCAGTAAGTGTAATTTGTCCCGTGAATATTTATTTATAATAAGTATTAGCCAAAAATATAACCAAAAGACTGTTATTCATTTTATAACAATTTATGACATGAATGATTTTATTCTATCTAATTGATTTTGGTTACTTCACTCTGATGATATAACTGTTTTAACTTCACGCTAATGAAAGTAAAGTGATTTCACCCTGATTTTAGAAAATCAAGTTTTCATAGTCAGATCACCACGTTTTGACGGGTAGTGCATGAATACCTATGTATGTAAACCTACACACTTATAAACACTTTGGCCCTTAACTGATCTAAACGCAACTGACGGCATTCAATTAGGTTCTACCAAACATATACTTTCTGGATCTAAACGCAACTGACGGCATTCAGTTAGGTTCTACCAAACATATACTTTCTGGAAATTGAAAAGGGTTTTCCAAAGATTTTGAGGAATTAAAAAAAATCTCAATAAAAGTTGCTGTAACATTGTTTTGCATGCCTTAGTGTTCACACTAAAACAGAGCTTTTCAGGTAAACCTCTCAACATTTGTAACGCGTATATTTCGCGTTCCCTACAATCGAAAGTTCAATTCATAAAAACCTTTTTTTTCCCTCTCGAAAATTGCATCAATAATTTATATATAAACATTTTTTTTCATTACATAACATTTTTTTTCCTTAACTCAGATTCTCGAATAACAAATAAATGTGAAATGAAACACAGTAGGCTGAATGTACTTTTGTTTGCCTTATATTTATTGACGTGGGAAAAAATGAGTCCTTGTATTAACTAATGTCTATGTCACTTTGTTTATCTATGGCAGTGGCGTGCAGTCCCTAAATGCAATAAAGCAGTGCTTTACTTGCCATTCATGACGTTAATTAATAATAAATAAATGAATAAACAAAATATATTAATTTTAAAAAACGCCATATATTTTATAAATAGCACCTATTTGCAAGCACGCAAACATTATGTTTGCCAGGCGTATAGCCCAAATCCTGCGGTCGCGGTTAACATTACAATTGTTTGCATGTGTTTAGTAATTTTGCTGTCTGTAGAGAGTTGACCCATGAATATCAAAGACGCGATTCCAGCGGAAGGCTATATAATGCGACCAAAAATAAGAGGCAGAAATCTAATAATTCTCGTATGCACATTATGCATTTTTGTTTAGTAAGGTTTTATTTGTTTAAACAGCAGAAATGTTTTGTGTTTCACAGGGACTATTTGCTTTTTCGTGTGATAACTGATAAGCATTGTTTATTATTTTGTTTGCACCAGTATATCATATAAAGTTTTCTTAAAAGATTTTTCATTTTAATATTTGAAAGTGTGTATTTAACAGTTTAGTACTGAGTTTCTATAATAATTGTAGTGATTTACTTTTACTAGTGCATTTGTTGATTTTTTTTAATGTTATTTGATTGTGAAGTTTGTGTTGAAAGTGTGTGTTTATTAAAAATTAAAAATAACAAATTCTCACGATTGTCATTCAGTGATATCAATAGTAAAGCAAAGCTGGCGTCCAAAAAAATTGGTGTTTCGAACAGGGCGAAACAGTACTTCACACCAGCCGACTGCGACTACACAAGTCGCAAGTCAGGCCTCATATGGAGTACTGTTCTCATCGTTGGGCAGGGGCTCCGCAGTACCAGCTCCTTCCTCTTGACCGCATACAGCGAAGAGCATCTCGTGTTGTCGATGACCAGGCTCTTTCGGATCGGCTTGATCTCTCTGCATCTTCTATCGCTATTACCACGGGGAGTGTTCCGAGGAGTTGTTCGGCTTAATACCAGCCGCTGATTTCCACCATCGGACATCACGCCAAAATTCTAAATTCCACCCTCACCATTTGGATGTCTAAAAGTCCACTACAGTGCGATTTTCAAGGCATTTTTTGCCCCGCACGACTGTTCTGTGGAATCAATTACCAGCGGATGTTTCCGAACCGATACGACTTAGGGGCCTTCAAGAAAAGAGCGTATTCATTCCTTAAAGGCCGGCAACGCACCTGCAGTACCTCCGGTATTGCGGCTGTTCATGGGCGGCGGTGATCACTTACCATCAGGTGAGCCTCTTGCCCGTTTGCCCCCTATTCCATAAAAAAAGTGAAAAGATTCAAATCGTGTCTAAAGGTAGGTGTGTACCCGAGATACAATTAAACCAGCAAGGCCAGCAAAACGTATCCACACATATTTGAGAAACACACAAAATCAACGACTCACAGAGCTTTCCATGATTTCTATAGAAAAGGCATTAATGATAGAACTAAACGCAATCCAACTTTCTATGACGATATCGTAAAATCATATTTAAAAAAGGATAGGCGCATAGATTTCACTACATAGTATAAAACAAAGTCGCTTTCTCTGTCTGTCCCTATGTATGCTTAAAACGACGCAACGGATTTTGATGCGGTTTTTTTAATAGATAGATTGATCTTGAGGAAGGTTTTAGTATAAAAATCTTTCAGATATTCCTACGGGAATAAAAGCTACGCGGGTGAAACCGCGGGCAGGTTGCTTGTAATCTATAAACGAATGAGTAGTTTGTTCTTTTTTTACTAACCCGTAGTTTTATTATTAAGTTTATTTATATATATTGCGAATCACATCAAAATATGCCTTTTTAATTAAAGGCCACATCGGATATCTTGCAAGGAAATGTGTTCTGTAACTATCACTTACTTGGATAAAATATTTGAGGTGGTTAAAATCTTGCGTTTATTTATATCGGGGTATAGTAATCTCAAGTAACCGGAACCTTCAGTGAAAATTGAAGCTGACTAGGTGAATAATTAGATATTAATTTAGCTTATTATTTTACTTATTTTATTAGAATTTCATTCGCCGCGACGATCGATTGCTATTTTGTTTGCGTTGCCGTAGAAGATGTACATGAATAGTAGTACATCTAAGACTTGTTCTGTTGACATGGTTTCCGACTTATAGATCCGATGCGTGACTTTAGCTATGCTAAAAATCTATAAAAGAAAAAGTTTTTGTGACCAAATACTCTGCTGCATACCCGGTGTCATAATGCTGTGCACGCCGCTGATCTATGGAATCTGGTCTTTTGTCTAAGGCTTTTCGAAAATGGCCGCGACACGTAAAGCGACGCTATTCATTTAAAGTCCAAAAAATGGGTAATTTATAAATATATTAAACAAAAAAATTTATAGTGGGGTCATGATGGCCCAAGTGACGTAAAAACAATAAAATCGCTGCGAATACCTAATAAACATCCCACAGTAATGTTATGTGCTTGCAGTATATTTCAACATAAAATATAAATGCAAGTTGAATTATAAACTGAATTATATTACAAACCAATTACTGAAATATTGGTGATTCACATCTGCACATTTTTTATCCTGATAGCGGATGATTTTGTATTTGACTCACTTCATTCAGAAATTATTAATTACGCATTAGAACAAACCATAAATGGTAGTGATAACAAGCAGGTGGATTTATCTAGTTTGAGTACATTGGATTTGCATTTACAAGAAGCAAATTGATAATCTCCGGACAAATCACTAGGGTGTAAATCTATCAAATAATATTTTGATGTAAAGTTACAAATGGTGTACTACTGGTTCCTAGTGTGGCACTGGAGCACCCACCCTTTATCTGGAAGTTATTTTAAAAAAATACTGTTTTGCCAAACATTTTGTGGGGCTTTTTCAAAATTTCTCAAAATCTCCTGAATCGACTTGGTTCAAATTTTCAGGAAGTCTAAGTTGAAGGGAATCCAATCAAATGCCATCAACCGCGTTTCGACAGTCCAGCCGTTCAAAAGTTATGAGATGTTTACATAATGTTTACATACACACATACACATACACACATACATACAGACATACTGAGGTCATCGTGAAAATATTCAGAAAAGGTTCCTAGGACCTCAAAACGTGAAGATCTGGTGAAAACTCGAGTTTTGAAAATCGGGGCATAATGAGTAACTTCCTAATCTACATAGGGTAAAGTAGCCAAATGGCGACCCCCTAAGGAAAAACGCAACTTTCGGACCTTACTAGTTATGCTTAAACCATTATTGTAAAAACATATTAATTTGCTTTTTCGTATTATTACACTAGGCAACTTTCTATGCACTTTGTGGTGCATTTTACTAAAAAACTATCGCACTTTTAGGTTTGAGCTTTAACGTGGTATTTTAAATTCATGTCTAGATATGATCTACCATTAAAATACCATTTTATAAACATTTAAAAAAAATAGAAGATACATGTATTAGAATTCTATTACTACTAACACCATCTATTATAAAACTAACGGATTAAAATGCTACAAAGCTACACTAGGCGACGATCTATGCCCTTAATTTGTGATACATTTTACTAAAAAATATCACACTTTCATGTTTGAACTTTGAGCATAGGCGTAATAGTTGAAATTCATTGAATTCATTTTTATTCACTTCATTTTAATACAATATTAATCTATTAATACACTTGTACTTTTTAACTTCCCGTTACGTATGTAGATAAGAAAGTTACTGATTTAGTAAGTAAGTAGGTAAGTGAGTAAACGTTTTCTTGCTGTTTCTTGTGACTTAGCAATTGAGACATTTCAATATATTTTGTCAGAACTGAAAAAATCTTTTGAGCTTAAAATACCTTAATTTAGCGGGAAGTTTCAGGGATGGCCTGCAAGGCCAACCGTTCACAGATTTTTCACAATATGATTATTGTGAAACTATACAAGTGTATTAATTGATTAATATTGTATTGAAATCAATTTTCAATCTTAGCCCGCCCGAAAAAAGGTATATTCATGCGCGAATCCCTGAAGAGGTAGGTAGAGGTACAACGTGTACATCCACGATTAGCCGAAGGTACTTAAGTCCACAACGTGATAGGTGACCAGCCTATCACCAACCGGACACTTTTCCAATTCCGGGAAACGTTGTTTTTATTATAAAATTGGAAAAACACATTTTTGATTTGTCTGTCTCGGCAATCGAACACCGAGGGTTTCTCTGAGAGTAAAATTCGAAAAATTTATTCGCTGAGTTTCTACCGCCAATTCTTCGTGCCTGCGGTAAGTCCAATATTAATTTTAAAAATTTTGAAGGTTAATTAAATAAAACATTTTTAGATTTCGAAAATCGATGAGAAACCAGGAACTTCCTCATATAAAAAAAAAATTAGCGAAATGTTAAAAATGTGTTTTTCTTTATAAGATCATCTTTAATTGTTCATACCCATTTTTCGTTGAAAACTCTTTTACAAGAAAGTTACCGTAAATAAAAATTGATTTCTATCAATATTAGGCTTTAAGCGCGAAGTGATGGCGTGAGATGGATCTTCAGTTGCTACATATTATAGGTAGACCGTACTATATTATAGGTAGACCAGAAAATATGGTGTAAAATATGTTGATAACCTTTATATTTGTTCTGTATAGATAACATTGATAATTATGAAAATCGAGTTTTTAATAAATCAAGAAAATTTTAAAGAATTTTTCTTGTAAGTACTAAAAAAAATTTGTCTTAGAAACACGTTCTTTTTTTATTTTGGTTTTATTTTCCTGCGCCTCACTAGACCAAGCCTGATGACGAATTCGAAATATATATATATATATATATATATATATATATATATATATATATATATATATATATATATATATATATATATATATGCGTTTTAAATTTCGAAAGGTCCATTTCCCTAGTGTTGGCCAATGTTTCCCTAATTTCGGCATCCTTTTTACCTAATGTCGGCCACCAGCAAAGGATGTTTTAAATTGAAAACAAGGCAATAAATCTGCATAAAATTTTAATTAAATTTAAATTAATATTTTATACTAGCTGTTGCCAGCGACTTCGTCCGCACGTAGTTCGTTTACTCCGCACAGCCCCTCCCCCGTAGGTGATAGCGTGATAATATGTAGCCTATATGTTGACCCGACCTATTAGTAATATTGATACAAAATTTGAAGTAAATCCATGCAGTACTTTTTGAGTTTACCCCGGACATACATACAGACGAACAGACATACAGACAAACAGACAAAAATTCTAAAAACTATATTTTTGGCTTCGATATCGATTGTAGATCACGCCCCAAGTATTCTTTTAAAAAATATTCAATGTACAGTTTTGACTTTCCTACGATTTTATGATAAACATAAAGAGAAAAATGTATTATAAAGAGGAAATATTTGATTTTTTGTTTGTTTATTGCGATTTAACTTAAAATCTACTTAACCGATTTTAAAAATATTTCACTTTTGAAAAGATCATTATCCAGGAGTGACATAAATATTACGATCCGTGCAAACCTGTCTGGGTTTTTCTATATTTGATTTGATTTTTGGTACCATCCTAGGAAAATATCCTATTTTATTGTGATTCGCTATTTTTTAATTATTATATAATAATATAGCAAATACGCAGATGAGTCTCCTGATGGATAGAGTCAACCATCGTCTATAGACACCAAAGATGTTAATGGTGCGTTGCTATCTTGTAGTTAGGTCTAATGCCACGTCCATAAGTATAGCGGTTACCTTACCCTCCAAACTGGAACACGACAGCGACGAGCACTGACGCTATTGCGGCAGAAATAGATAAAGCGGTAGTACCAGACCCAGGCGAGACAATGCAGAACTCTACCATCTAGTAGTCACGGTGGTAGTGACTCCCATTGAAAATCGGTCGCCTTTTACAACATTCATGGCAGAACGGCAGTTGGCCTATTCTTCAAAGAAGCCCGGGGCCAACACAACTACCGCAGTTAATATTTAGATTAAAATATTAAAATAGGCCGGTTAATTTGGCAGACCCAAGTCACAAAATTATCGAAATTAAATTCAAAATTATGTGCTATTTAGGTGCGCAAATCAAAAATTGATGCACTAACCGCCCGCCTAAAAAACATAAGCCCGCCATATTTTTAATATCTAGCAGACCTTTAATAAAAAATGAAAAACAGTTAATTTATTATCATCAAATTAAGTGTTTATAGAAGGCTAAAATGCTAAAATTGAATGACAACTTTCAAAAGTCACAACTCAAAGATCTATATATATATATATATATATATATATATATATATATATATATATATATATATATATATATATATATATATATATATATATATATATATATATATATATATGTGTGTGTGTGTGTGTGTGTGTGTGTGTGTGTGTGTGTGTGTGTGTGTGTGTGTGTGTGTGTGTGTGTGTGTGTGTGTGTGTGTGTGTACATCATAGATAACAATAACAGAAATTAAGGATGAGTAATAGGAGTGTTTAGTTATACCTACCAACATTTTAGAACACCAGGAAATAAATAATTGTTTATTACAGGCTAGAAATATTGTGTGATTTTACGTTTATAATAAATTCTTATTGTTTCCTTCTAATGTTCCGCGATCATTGCAATTGACGGCTCACACGAGCGGCATTTGTATTATCATTCGTTTTGTACTAATTCGTATTACACTGTTCGTATCGTCCGCATGGAGAAATTTTAATTCAGGCGGTACAGGTCTTGTAACAACCGGTCAATGGGATATAGGCACAATAGAATAATAAGGCAGTAGAACAACTCCATGCAGGGCGCCTGAATCGCCGCACGCACACAAACGTGTCGTTTACACGGCCGCTAACCTATCTTGTCCGGCCAAGATGGATGGCTGAATGGAGTTGTTCTACTGCCTTACTATTCTACTGTGATATGGGGATTCTTTAATTTTTCTGGCTGACAATACTTCTCCAGTAATTCTTAACAGTTTTACGTCAGTGCGATAACAATAACGATTGTTATTACACTAGCGATCGCCTTGTGGTTGAAATTCGACCATAGACTAAACAATAAAATCTTGTTTATATTTGACTTTAGCCGTAAAGAAAACAGTAAACTTGTGTGTGTTGTTATCACGTATGTCACATAAATATAGTGAGTGTAATGTTTATTTTTATTAATTTAACGTATTTATATAATGCATACTTTTTAAATATACGGTCGGGTTTGATCGCCCACGGGGGCAAACATATTTTGTGTGACGAGCATAAATGTTTGTATTTCTGGGTTTGGGTGTTTATTAAATATATTCTTGTATTTATATATGTATTTCAATATATTAGTATCGTTGACTAACACCCATAACACAAGCAAATAATTTGCTTACTTTGGGGCTAGATCAGTAAGTGTAATTTGTTCCGTGAATATTTATACGAGGGTGGATTGAAAAGTATTCGGCCTAACCAAGAAAATAAACACATACTAAATCAGTTATATTTTTATTTTTCTAAAAAATCACCATCAAGTTCAATGCACTTTTGCCATCTCCCATTCACAGCATTTAGATCGTTGAAAAAAGATTCTTCCTTAGAATCAAAATATGCATCTACTGCTGTTTTGACTTCGTCATTTATCAAAAATCTCATTTTATATCATAAGATAGCAAACAAGCAGATGGGTCTCCTGATGGAAAGAGTCAACCATCGTCTATAGACACCAAAGATGTTAATGGTGCGTTGCTATCTTGTGGCGAGGTCTAATGCTACATGCATAAGTTTACCGGCTACCTTACCCTCCAAGCCGAAACACGACAGCGACAAGCACTGACGCTATTGCAGCAGGAATAGGTAAGGCGGTGGTACCCGGTACCCGGGCGAGACAATGCAAAACTCTATCACCTAGTAGCCACGATGGTAGTGACTTGATAACCAATCGGTCGCCTTTTACGACCTGCCTGGCAGAATGGCAATTGGCCTATTCTTCAAAGGAGGCCGGGACCAACGTGACGTAAAAACGTATAGCATATAAACGTTTAGCATATAAACCTCAAAAGTAATTTTTTTCATTATTACTACCGTATCGGAACCACACATCAGTGCTACACATCAGTGCCTACGTGAAAGAAGGACAAACCAAAACACATGTTTGCATTTTATATATTGGTAGCATTGTAATTTGTAATGATAATAATTTTATCAATGGTAATTTTATCTTTAGCCTGGTAGTTACTGAAGATATAATATTTCGAATTGCGAGCCTCTCTCACCTCGCATAACTAAATACTATTTTTTACAGTTTCTGGCACTAGCGTCTGGTTATTTTTCGAAATACTAAGATGAAAAGGCACAATTACGTAGATCCATCTTCTTATGATCATGCAGAAATGACTTTTACTTTATGGTTAAATCAAATGCGTCTTTACAACTTAGTATACGTCAAGAATGTCTTTTCTATTTGTAATATTTAAGTTAAATCGCAGATGAGTCCTATTTGAAAGTATTTTTTTTGGGATTGTGTTTAAGTTTAAGCGAAAGGAAGAATAAAAATACTGAAAAGTGCATCTTTTTTAGCGTTCCGTACCTAAAAGGTAAAACGGAACCCTATTACTAAGCCTCCGCTGTCTGTCTGTCTGTCACCAGGCTGTGTCTCATAAACCGTGATAGCTAGAAACCTGAAATTTTCACAAATTATGTATTTCTGTTGCCGATATAACAACAAATACTAAAAGTAAAAAAATGAATATATTAAGGTAGGTCTCCATAAAATAAATGTGTTTTTTTGTATTTTTTTTGCTATGATGGCACGAAACCCTTCGTGCGCGAGTCCGACGAAAAATGTTAGAAACTTATTTTTTCCTTATGACGGGAGTTTTAGTCTGATAGATATGTTGACAGAATAATTAGTCTGTTATTAGGGTTCAAGTTCTTAGTGGTCGAGTGCATAGCATTGATATAAAATACCCAAGATACACAATTCCGAACAAAACTGGCACTCAAACAAAACTGTCGCTAATTCACTCTAAAAAGTTTATAGTTATGGCACAAACGTGTTTTGCATATTCAACCTTAAACGCAAGATTTAAAGTCATTTTTAAAAAACAATGTACAAAAAGCAATAAAATTTTTGATTTAATTTAGCCGGTAGGACAAGGCACATGTGGAGTCGAATATAAATATTTTTATGCATTGAGGTAGTATTTTAAGGGTTTGTAAAATTTACATAAAAATAAATCTTGTCGAAAATCTGTTTTTGCGTAGAACATTTATATATCAATAAAACAAATAATGACCATTAAAATAATTTATTTATATTTCAAACGTTATAGGTTATTGGTTCTATTACACAGAACCTACACATATAGGCAAACTGTGAGTTTATAGCCATGTAGTATTTGACGCTTGATATTGATACATTTAGTTTGCATAGTCTAATAGATTTAGAATATACTGAAATAGGAAATTTACTGCAATGGTGACTATGACTACGTTATAAAGTTCATAGATTCTTACATGTTAACAGACACGAATTTTTTTTCAGACTTATTATGTAATGTATCGACAACATAGTAAGGAAACGCATTAATTTCTTAGAAATAAGTTTAGCTTTTAGTAGAATTCTCGGTTTGAATTAGATTTCAGTTTTTCTGGATTTTTTTTGCAGTATTATGTAAACGAACATTTGTTTAGTTATAGTATCTGCAGACGTACGAGCGAATACTGCCCATAGACATTTGAAACACAATAGGTTAGTTGCTAATGCGATGTCGGCTTCTGAAAATTTTATTGACCCTCGTGTAAAAAATTCCAATAAAACAATTTAGAGCTAAAAAATTGTGTTCAATGTTATTCGGAAAATCAAACTCGATGATGATTTTAAAAAAATATACATCTTTTCAAATACTGAGTAACTAAGTATCATTTAAAAAAACTTTGGATTTTTGAACTTTTTTAATTCAATAGTCTATGCTTAGGCATAGTTTTTGTCTTTGAGGTTAAAATACTTAAATTTAGCGGTAGTTTTAGGTGGCCTGTAGGGTCAACCAGCTCACAGATTTTTTAATATAGTTACATTAGTTGGTTATATAGGTGTGTTACATACACAGAAATCCTAATAGATACGTATGGAGTATAGTACATATAATATTATTGCCAAAGGTAATTTTAGATTAGATATTTCCTGTTAATTATAAATTTCTTTTATAATTACGCTAGTTTTTTCGATAGGTGTGTTACTAATAGGTATTTTTAGTTTGAGGTATAGTTAGTTATGATATTAGGTATAGAAAATTTAGAAGTTATAGGAAGTTCAGGTCTTACTTTTTTACTTACATTTTAATAACAAAAATGTCGTATATAAATAATTAAGATGAATATGTAAATATTATTTTTAACGTACTAGCGTAGCCACCCGGCAATGTAGAGATTTTTAATAAAATAAAGAAAGGTTAAATAAGTTCTAAAGTAAATATGCGCGAGCAAAGCCGCGGGTAACAGCTAGTATGCAAATAAAACAACTCATACATATAAACAGTCACTTAAAATTTATATGAGACTAGCTGCAGATCTCTGCATTAGGAAAAAAGTATTCAATGTGCTATTCCAGGTCATCTTATATCCGAGTCCAAATCCAAATTGGTACAGCCATTTTTTACGTGATTGATTATCAAACATCCAAACATACAAACTTTAACATTTGTAATATGTATAGTATAAGATATCCGCAATCAAAAACAACATTTTATTAAAAATAAATTATTAAATCAAAAAATAAACATTTTTAATGCAACCTGTGCCTTCCACTTAAGAAATCGTTATCAACAACACGTGTAAACAGAACAAAATTCGATGTTACTTATGATTTCCTATTGTAATATTAAAAGTTTCGTAATATATCTCCAAAGTTCATCGTAAGAATCACAATTATATATTGTTATTGTTACGTACTCGGGTTCGCAATTGTAGGAAAACACCACTTATATTAAATCCGTGTATTTACACAATACAACACAACGTAATATTAAATACACTCTACACAATAGAACACTTGCTGTGCTATCACTACTGAACTTAGAACACTACACAAACAAACACTTCTCGCTTCGCACTAGTCACTTGATGTATCGTTCTCGATCGCTTGATAAAAACTGACTTGTGTTTGTCAACATCTCTGTATTTATAGGCAGGGGAAAGACCTAGCTGAATCCAGAAAAATCTAAATGTATCGGGAAACAATGAATCACTTCTTATCGTAAACATGTTATGAGTCATAAATCCTAGTACACGCTATTTTCAACCTTATGCCACATCCCACAAAGTCCATTATGGCATAGCCCAGGTGAACTATTTGTTTGTCAATAGGAGTAGCTATCTCTTTCCTTTATTTCTAGAATGTTAGCGCGCGCGCGCTCCAATTCTACACGCTTCTAGATTATTCGTAACATTATTTTATATTCGTACAAATAGAATAAAAAGAATCACCTAACTTGGTCCTCAAAATAAGTAATCAATATAATCAAACATTTTAAAATCGCCAAATTGATGTCCTCTTCTCTTTTGGCAGTTGGTTAACAACTATAAAAGGTATTCAAAATTATTAATGAAAAGAATTAATCTTATTAAAAAAAAATAACTTATTAATGAAAAAAAAATCGACTCCACTAATAATAACAGGATCAATTTGTATTATTCGACTAAATTAAAAGGAGGTTGTAATGCACTGTCCTTTTACTGAAAAAGTGACAATTGAAATTTTGTCGTATTATATACTAACTAGCTGTGCCCGCGACTTCGTTCGCGTGGAAAAAATTCTAAAATAAAAACACGCATAGTTCCCGTTCCCGTGGGATTTCCGGGATAACAACTATCCTATGTCCTTTCTTGGGTCTCAAATTATATTTGTACCAAATTTTATCCAAATCGGTTCAGTGGTTTGGCCGTGAAAGCGTAACAGACAGACAGACAGTTACTTTCGCATTTATAATATTGGTATGGATAGCGTCGTATATATATATATATATATATATATATATATATATATATATATATATATATATATATTTAGTAGTAATATAAACGACAAAAATAAATCGATAAACTCTTATACTTACCGAAAATACAATATATTTTTTTAACGTTCATGATGTTGTATTTTACAATTTATCAGAGAACGATTCTGTATTTTTGACGCGCGGGCAGTGACGTGGCGACGGGCTTCTATTTGAAGTGAGTGCACAATTTTAAATTGTGCACTCATTCTTAGAGGACGTTTTTGAGACACTGATTGTGTATCTTGGGTTTTTATATATCAATGGTGCATAGACACTTTTAGTAGTCCCCTTCTACGAAGAATTACACCAATTGCACCCATTGTTCCCGACTCGCCTTCCTTGGATTCCCGCCTGTGTTAGTCTGATTATAAGCACACGATGTCAAGGATTTCTGTCAGCCAGAATCAGTAGAACTTAGTGCTGTAGTTGTCCACTTCGTTTATCTAATAAACCTGTTTGTAGGTATTTCTCTTAAGTAGCTCCACGCGATATGACCCGAATCTGTTCGAATTTCAAAAATGCAACATTATTAAAAACAAACATTAGGCAAATGTTTTCCTGCATGTCGTTTTCTACGTCGGCTTGCTTTTTAGCGTGGTCTTGAGAATCTTACGTTCCGCAGTTCCCACCATAGAGGTCGTGCGAAGATTTCACATAGGAACTAATAATGTATTGTAATTTTCACTTACTGCCATTAGTCATAGACTTAAGCATTAAACATATACTATTTTTTATTAATCCTGGTCTTTTACAAGATGTTCTACTGGCAGATTGATAGTCAAACAATTTTTGAAATATTTTTGAATTTGAATTTTTTAAACAATTGGGTTAGATTTTTGCTACTTAAAATCAATACTATCGTCTTTCTTAGTGCAAGCCTGAAGAGGCATACAGCAATCTTCCGAATAAAATTATTTTTTCCTTGTATTTATTTATATCATAATATAGCAAACAAGCAGATGGGGCTCCTGATGTAAAGACTCAACCATCGCCTATAGACACCAAAGACGTTAATGGTGCGTGCATAAGGTTACCGCCTACCTTACCCTCCAAACTGGAGCACGACAGTAACAGGCACTGACGCTATTGCGGCAGGAATAGGTAAGGCGGTAGTACCAGACCCGGGCGAGACAATGCAGATCTCTACTATCTAGTAGCCACGATGGTAGTGACTTGTATAGCTAATAGGTCGCCTTTTACGACATGCCTGGCAAAACGGTAGCTGGCCTATTCTTCAAAGGAGCCCAGGACCAACACGGGGAAAAATGTCTGTGCCTATTATGAAAAAATAGACTATATATGTGTAATATGACAGGCAGCAAGGATCGTGAAAGATAAACGTGTTAAGTCGTGACAGTACAGCGGCGACTTTCTTAGACACGCTTTGCTTTTTCATTCTACCATAGCGTTGTTTCTTTTAAGGTTCTGCACCTCATAAGGAAAAAGCGGAACCCTTCTATATCACTTCGCTGTCGGTCTGTTTGTCAAGACCGTTTTTCTTAAGAACGTGTAAGTGTATCAAATTGAAATATATCAAATACTTTGATTATGGTCCATCCCATTTGTGAAAAATTAAACTGAATAAGTCAACGCGATCAAAAGATATGACTGTTTATACCGCATATTTTGCGAGTCTTGGCGATTTCAAAAGGAAATCAAAACCTACAGGGTACTTCCCGTTGATCTAGAATTATGAAATTTGGCAAGAAGCAATGTCTTACAGCTCATGTAAAGGAAAACAACCAAAAACCTTAAATTTTTTGCTACATTACAAAAAAATGTGATCAGAAATATTACTATTTATGTCGCACATTTTGCGATTTCACAAGGAAATCCAATTCTATAAGGTACTTCCGTTAACCTAGAATCATGCAATTTATGTATAGCTAAGTTTACCAACAAGTTTGTACAGAACCCTCGGTTGGCTGCTCCAACTCGCACTTGACCGGTTTTTTATATCACAGGATAGCAAACAAACAGATTGTTTTCATTATGGAATCAGGAATGTGTACGGTGTTTACCAAGGATGTTAATTGTGTATTTCTTTTCGTGTGGCGGGGATGTGAAGCAACTGTCGTATCCCGGCTTAGAGTAAAGTAGCCAGTAAAGCGATCCATGTAGCCTTACACTAGTGTCGTGGATAGCAATGCCAAATAAAGTCTTTAATGTTCTTTTTAGACGAAGTTCGTCCCTTTTCGTTAGGATGTCTACTGGTATGCGATGTTATCACTACATAGTATAAAACAAAGTCGCTTTCTCTGTCTATCCCTATGTCCCTATGTATGCTTAGATCTTTAAAACTACGCAACAGATTTTGATGCGGTTTTTTTTTAATAGATAGATTGATTCTTTGGATTTTGGATTGAGCAAGATTTTAGTATATAAACATTTCCGATATTCACACGGGAACAATAGCTACGCTGGTAAATCCGCGGGCAGGTCGCTACTAAAATTATAAACAAGTACCTGACTCGCGCAGCTTCGCCTGCGAGTATAACAATGTGGCGTCAATATAGTTTTATCCTCTATTTTAGGCCCTTAGAGATTGCTTATCTTCATGCCAAATTTCATGAAAATAAGTTTTACGGTTTGGCCGTGAAAACGTAACAGACAGACAGAGTATCAACAGATTTATAATGATAATTATATGACTTCCCGTGTTGTTCCCGGGCTCCTTTAAAAAATAGGACAACTGCCGTTCTGCCAGGCAGGTCGTAAAAGGCGACCGAGTGGCAATGCGCGTCACCACCATCGTGACTACTAGGTGGCAAGTTCTGCATCGGCTCGACCGGGTCTGGTATCAACGCCTTACCTGTGCCTGCCGCAATAGCGTCAGTGCTAGTTACTGTCGTGTTCTGGTTTGGAGGGTAAGGTAGCCGATAAAATTATGCATGTGGCATTAGACCTCGCCACAAGATAGCAACGCACCATAAACATCTTTGGTGTCTATAGGTGATGGTTGACTCTTTTCATCAGGAGACCCATCTGCTTGTTTACTATCTTATAATACAAAGAAATGCAAATGTCTATGAGCGGTGTTAATTCCTTAAATAAGGTAGTTGCCAGCTCTTATGGCCCTTCTTCTATAATCAGACTAAAGAGTTGCAAATTTGCCCAATATTTTCTCAATATTCAAAACAAGAGGTTAAAGAGGTAAATGGTAAAGTGCCATCGCGTTTTCCCACTGACCTCTATCTCTTCATGACCTTAACCAGTTATACTGTTCTTAACATTCCTAGCAATTACTATATTTAAGCCCTACCTTATGTTGCGTTAGTCTTAAACAAGGCTTAACTGGCAACTCAATAATAAGTTGTGCTTCTGTCGTACACATAGCTAAATGAGAAGAACAATTCCTAACTTTGCATCTGACTCCTGCAAGATTTAAAATAAATTATTATGAATTGAAATGTGATTGGAATGATTATCATGTCGTTATAAATTGTTAGAGGCCAAGAAGGTTTAATTCGAATTTTGCCGCCGAATATTTATGAACAATTTTTTCGGATGGGGACTGCGTCTTAAATAACATGAAGAGAAACTTTATAGGTTTTAGCGAATTTGCCACTTGCTATTTTTATAGTACCCTGGCAATGAAGCTGTGCTTATAAATTTGTTTTTAAACCCAAAGAAACTTTATTTTTCTTGGATAATAGTATACTATCTGTTAAACCATTACATGATCATCACTACATACGAGGGTGTATTGAATAGTATTCGGCCTAACCAAGAAAATAAACACATACTAAATCAGTTATATTTTTATTTTTCTACATAATCACCATCAAGTTCGATGCATTTTTGCCATCTCCCATTCAAAACATTTAGACCGTTGAAAAAAAATTATTCTTCCTTAGAGTCAAAATATGCGTCTACTATTGCTGTTTTGACTTCATCGTTTGTCGAAAATTTTGACGTCCCAAGTGCTTTTTTAGGTTAGGGACCAGAAAGAAGTCTGACGGTGCCAGATCAGGTGAATAAGGCGGATGCGGTAATAGTTCAAAGCCACAATTGTGGATTTCAGCCATTGATTGCACATACGTGTGAATACAGGCGTTATCTTGATGAAACAGGACTTTTCTTCTGAGCATTCCTAGACGTTTTTCTTTTATTTTCTCTTGTAAACGACGTAGTAAGACACAGAAGTAATCAGAGTTTATAGCCTGACCCCTTTCAAGATAATCAATCATAATCACACCCTTCGAGTCCCAGAATACTGAAGCCCTAACCTTATTTGCCGTCAAAAGCGCCTTAGCCTTTTTGGGGGGTGGTGAACCAAGTCTTCTCCACTGTTTTGATTGTTGTTTTGTATCTGGCGTACAGTAATGAACCCATGTTTCGTCCATTGTAACAAAACTATTAAAAAAATCATCTACATCGGCTTCCAATAACTCCCAAACAGTCACGTGAAACAGTTAATCGCGTCCTTTTTTGTTCAACTAAAAGCAGTCGCGGAACCTATCTCGCAGACACTTTGTGGAAACCCAATTCGTTGACTATGATATTTTGAGTTCGTTCATAAGAGATGCCTAGAATCTCAGCTATCTCTCTAATTTTTAATTTACGGTCTCCCATAATTAAATCAAGTACTTTTTTAATATTTTCATCAGTAGTGGACGTCGAAGGTCTTCCAGATCGGAGTTCATCTTTCACATTCTCTCTGCCACGCTTGAATTCTACTATCCATTTTTTGACGGATGTATAAGACAGATCAGAATACCCTAATGTACTGACCATATCATCATGGATGGTTTTCGGTGATAGCCCCCTTCTTATGGAGGTACTTAATGACGGCACGCTGCTCGATTTGCTCCATTTGCAGAAAATATGTCCTATTGCTTTGTTAAAAATTTATAAAATCACAATAAATTAATGCACACGTTTCAACCTTAACACAAATAACTACTCTGAACTGAACTAAATATGTAATGTGGGTAGATTTGATTTTTAGAATTGAATGGATGTGTGTTAGGCCGAGTACTTTTTAATCCACCTTCGTAGTATAAAACAAAGCTTTCCGCTATCTGTCCCTATGTATGCTTAGATCTTTAAAACTACGCAACGGATTTTGATGCATTTTTTTTTAAATAGATAGATTGATTCAAGAGGAAGGTTTATATGTATAATAATATTTTTTGGCAAAACAACGTTTGCCGAGTTAGCTAGTCTACTTATAAATGTGAAATGTCGTCCATATCTCCCAAACCGTTGCGGAGTGATTTAGTACCTCATAAATATCCTTAAAAAAGTAAATGCCCACATTTTATCCTTTACAACAGGTGTATAAACTAAATTAATTTTCTATACTACAGGCACTGGCGAGTCGGGCAAATCAACATTTATCAAGCAGATGAGAATCATCCACGGGTCGGGTTACAGCGACGATGACAAACGCGGCTTCGTCAAACTCGTCTACCAAAACATCTTCATGGCGATGCAGAGTATGATACGCGCCATGGATTTACTTAAAATACAATACGGAAGTCCGTCCATGGAAGTAAGTACCCTTTTTTATCGTCTTTCCGATATTATAATAGGTTATTTATTATATAGGTTAAGGTGAAATAACGAACACGCTTGTCCGAGTCTGATGAATTCCATCACATCTTACACATTACAATTTACGCACACACATCAGTGACGCAGCCGCGGCCCTCTGTTTCGCCCACAAACACTTGAGATTCCTGTCAAGAGTTATAACAAGCCGAAATCGTAATAGACCGGGGCCGATCCCTCTGAAATTAATCAAAAACAAAAGAAAGTGCAAATTGCAAAAACAAATTGCAAATGGAAGAAAACAAATCCAAAATAAGAGGAAAACTAAATTACGGGCGATTTGAGTTCGGGACGTGTGATGGGGGGATTTTGAAGGGGGGAAAACGGTTTATTACGATTTTCGGCAAAACGAGTCCTATCGAAAAAAGTTGAATGGCAAAGTTATTGGCAATAAGGAGATCTACAACTTTGAATTTGCACTTTTTTCATATAACCTCAAAATTATGCAAAAAATTTGAAAAACTGACTTTCTGGTTTTTTATTTTTGTCTCCTACAAAATAGATTTTTTTTTGACGAAACTCTGTAAAAAGTTGCTTTTTTATATTCCAAATACACTATTTTTTTTATTTAAAATATTAATTTTTCTCCTTATTTTGACTTAATACTAAGAAAACATCATCATTTTCAATCGAAAATTCTCACGTCAAAATATCTGATCTTTTTAAAAAATCGGTATTAGTTTTTTTCTCTGAAATCTCTATTTTCTGATGGTATCAAAAAATATACAATACTATGGAAAATTTTCGCAGAAAATGGGAAATAATGAAAAAACTCGGATTTGGATATTTTTTTTTTTTTGTTGAAATACAATTTCTAAAAATACCACTCCTTTTACTTACTGTTCATTTTTTGATAACAATCTTGGTATTACAAAACATTAGGATAAGAATTGATATCATACGAGATACTGTTCTTAACTGGTTTATCACAAATTTGAAGGACTTGAGTTTATATCTAAAATTGATTTAATGTTGCAACAGGGAATTTGTTTTAATGTTTGAGTTTTTGGAATGTTGAATTACAAACACTTCAATGAGGTGAGTGAAATCACCTCAGTGGTCTAGCCGCTTCAGTATAGACACACGGTGATCCTAGCTTCAAATCCTGTGTCGCTCTGAAAAAGTTTTTTTTTTATTTTACCGCAAAACATTTTCTAGTTGGTAGAGTTCTGCATTGTCTAGCCCGGGTCTGGTACCACCGCCTCATCTACTAGTGCCACAAAAGGGGCAGTACTTGTCACTGTTGTGTTCCGGTTTGGAGGGTAAGATAGCCAGTTCCGATTTGTAGTGTAAGATGCTTGTGGCATTAGACCTTGCCACAAGATAGCAATGCACCATTAACATCTTTGGTGTCTACAGGCAATGTTTTCTTTTTCCATCACGAGACCCATCTGCTTGTTTGCTATCTTATGATGTAATGAAAAAAAATTGCTCAAAACTGGATTTGTTATTGAAACATTATGTGACTAATATGTCGATAGTTTTGTGGCCAGTCATATATTTTGGTTCTTTGCTTAAAAATGCTTTATGGGTGTTAATTTATGCAAGAGCGATCAGACAGGAAAGAGGCTCTCATCTTCTTATGCTCTTCATGGGTAACTGTGCACCGCATATTTTACAACTAGCAAATTTAAAGATGATGAGAGAGGAACCCTTGGAACAATTCATTAAAACTTAACATCGTACCTAACATTTTTTGGTACCGAAATATCCCAGATTGACCAAACAGCCTAGCATATTACAATATTTTTAGATACCGAAATATCCCAGTAACTATTTAATTATTTTAGTGAGGTAATTCTTAAGCACATTGTATATAGTTCAGAAGCTATGGTATTTATAGCTAGTGTGAATTTATATTTACTAGGAAGATGTTGCCAATAACCTATTTTTATAGAATGTTTTTGGCGAGGAAAAGACACAGAGGTGGATAGCGAAGCATCATTCACATCTTTGTTATTAGGTCGGTTATCTTTCTTACTATATAAGAGCTTTTTGACATTTATACACGACAAAAATTCGATGTTTAAATGTTTGATCCTCTATCACGCTTAGCTTTCGCTAGAGTACCTTCTATCTCGATAAAATTAAAAGTTAAAAACACATATCTTATAAGTGTACATGTGCTAGGTGCATCAAATTATTTATTTTCATCAAATTATAAACCATATTTTGTTATTGATGTATTCAAATTGTAAAGGTGGAAATAAATATATTTTGCATTTTCATTTTCATATTTATCAGGATAATAATTTATATCTATATTAATATTATAAATGCGAAAATTTGGATGTTTGGATGGATGGATGTTGCGACTCAATAAAAAAACTAATAAAAAACTACTTAAAGCATTTGAATGAAATTTGGCAAAAAGGTAGATGATGACCTGGAATAGTAAGTACATAGGTTACTTTTAATGCCGGAAAATTTAGGGGGTCCCGTGGGATTCACCAAAAACTTTTGTAATGCAGCGGGCTGCAGGCTGCAGCTAGTAATTACTAATTCATAAATAGAACAAAAAATGAATCGAATCATAAATTTAATTGTTTAAAAACAAGTTCGAGGTAATATCTTCATGTTGATGTCATAAGTTTGGTTTTGTAAGTTGAGACAAACAAGTAGGCTATAAGAAATAAGGCTAATATAAGGCAGAATATAAAGCAGAATTTTTTGGTTAAAAATACATATTTTTTTTATTTTTAAGTTAATTGATCAATATTTGCATTCATTTTACAGGAAAAGGCGGAGTTGATATCGTCAATAGACTATGAGAGCGTAACAACATTCGAAAGCCCTTACGTCGAAGCTATAAAAGGTCTTTGGGCCGACTCCGGCATACAAGAGTGCTACGATCGCCGGCGAGAGTACCAACTAACCGATTCAGCGAAATAGTAAGTATGGGCCAATATTAAGAGATATTTTTTGTAATTTTCAAATTTTATGCAAAGGTCCAAACCAACTTTAGCAAACCACGGCAAGCAGAGACAACAAATCTTTGTAATTTAAAAATCATGCTTTGTAATCATTTTCATCGTTACTAAATAATTTCTTTTAAAAATTCAAAAACTTTAAATTAACCTTTAGAGGCACTTTTGACGGGTCGAATGTTTAATACCTACTACAATAGGGCTTTCAATTAAAAAAAAACTGCAAAAACTGGAACCAACTTTTGACGAGTCGAATGTTTAATACCTACTACAATAGGGCTTTAAAAAAACTGCAACCAAATTGGACCATCCGCCTGGGTGCAACAATGCACAGACAGACACATAGATACACACCTAAAACTTATAACACTCCTCGTTTTTGCGTCGGGGATTAAAAACGTTTCCATCAATGATAACCACTTCATTATACCTTAACATAACATAATTCATTATACATTAACAGTAGACCGCTCCTTACTGGGAAACCAGATTCCATCAGTCTTGGATGTTTTATTTAATTAAACAATTTTTGACAGTAGACTTCTAAGATATCTAAATATGTGATGGCTGTGTTTCCTTTCCATTAATTCCTGTTGAAATTTGCGAGTGTGTAAAAGTTAATAAAAATATTTCAATCAATAATAACCACTTCAATGTACAATATACCTCAACATAAATCTTGCAGCGGGCCGTGCAGCTCTAAAGCCTACTGTTAAATTTGACAGTAGACTTTAATCTTAGTATGTAATAGTTATGTTTCCTGTCCATTAGTTCATATTGAGATTTGCAAGTGTGTGAAAGTTAATAAAAATGTTTCAATCAATAATAACTACTTCATCTATGTATACATATAGGTTATAAAAGAGTGAAAAAATAATTTCTGTACATAAAAGTTTTTTGAAAAATAATAATTGAGTCGGTTAATATATTGATAACAGAAGCGAAAAAACTATTTATTAGAATTTTGTTTTGTCTGTCTGTTAATTTTTGCGTTAATAACGCAAAATCTACTGGATAGAAAATAATGCATGGTGATAGCTGAGCAGGCTCTCAACATATAACTAGGATATTTTTATCCCAAAATTCAGCACCGTTCCCTGGGATAGGGGATAAAAGTCAAAATACATATTTAACTTTAATTCATTAACCTGAAGTCCGAAACATTATTATTATTTTGTTCGAATGGAGATACTAAAAAGATTGTCTCTTAAAAATTTCATCAGTTTTGTGATTCGGATCACAAGTTTCAAAGGTTGTTGGTGGTGAAAAATCCAGTTAAATGTGACATCGGGAATACATAGAAACCTTTGAACGGCTCATTATATGTTAGCGTGTGCATTTAATGTGTTTGTTTATTGAATACATCCCAGGTTTTTAGTAAATGTTGTAACTGCAAATTTACTATTTTAAAAATTAGTAAAATATGTGTACAACATAATCCTTAAATTTTGACATTTTAGGAGGCCAAGAACATTTTATTTATAAGAAAATAAAACAGGTCATTTTTAGTTTTATGCCAATATCTAATAAGTATTCTAATAGAATTTGTTCTTTATAAAATTTAACGTAAGTAAGCCTATTGTAAACATTTTAAAATTCTGATCCGGAGCAAAGTGCCGTCACGGGCTCCTTTGCAGGCTGTCGTCGCGTTTGGAACTATAGGTCAGCAGATTGGGACGGGATGCAGTCTTTCTTTGCATTCTACCCATGGGGCGGTTGTTCTTTTCGCTGGATGATCCGAATTCTGTCGCTGATGTAGTGCTGCCGGGCATGGAACTATTCATTCCGTCTTCTGCGGTGCCCATCGGCGATAAAACTCTGCCTTGGTTTGGTAGCTACTGCAAAGCGGCTTTACGCCAAAAGCAGAAAAGTTACCGAGCTTGGGCTGCTGCGTCAGCATCTCGTGATGTAAAAACTAGCACGTTACGAAAAGAGTACAATTCTTCCTTGAGGTTTTTCAAAATAGCTATCGGCAAGGCAAAAGCGGAACACATTGGCAGAATTGGTGAGAAACTAGTTCACCTTCCTTCGGGCACTGTTCTGGTCTCTCGTCAATGCTGTCTTAGGCAATTTCTCCCAGCCTTCTTTTCCGTCCTTGCTTAGAGGCGATGACTCTCTGGCCCATAACGTAAGGGAGAAAGCCGATCTTCTGGACTCGTTCTTTGCGGCCAACTCGACACTGGATAGCCAAGGGAACGCACCGCCTACCATCCCGCAGTGTGATAGTTCATCGTCCATCAGTCAAGTTGGATGGGCCTGATGGCATCCCTCCGATTGTGCTTAGAGTATGTGCTCCTGAGTTAGCGCCAGTATTGACGCCGTATTTCGGCTTTCCTATTCACTCGGTGTGGTACCGAATTCATGTAAAACAGCTTTACTGCATCCCTTTCCTAAAACAGTAGATCGCCCTAGTCCTTCAAACTATCGGCCAATAGCTATAACCTCCGTGTTCTCCAAAATTATGGAGATGCTCATAAACTGTCAGCTCCTGAAGTATTTAAAAGAGCACCAGCCGATTAGTGACCGTCAATACGGTTTCCGTCGTGGCCGCTCAGCTCTTCTAGTATGCCTGACGCATCGTTGGGTGAAGGCAGTTGAGTCCAAGGGGGAGGCATTGGCAGTTAGCTAAGACATAGCGAAGGTCTCCGATCCGGTATGGCATAGAGCGCTTCTTTCGATGCTGCATTCCTGTGGGCTTCCCGAGAAATTATGCAAGTGGATCACCAGTTTTTTGGCTGATCGGAATATCAAGGTCGTAGTCGACAGTGCGTGCTCCGACCTCAAACCCGTCAATGCTGGTGTTTCCCAAGGCTGCACGCTATCACCGACACTGTTATTTCTGCATATCAATGATATGTAGCGAATTAGTATCATACATTGCTATGCGGATGACAGTACTGGTGATGCTACATACTCCGACCGTTGCGGTATTTCTCGGGACAATGTCGAAAAGGGCCGGAATAAATTCGTGTCTGAACTTGAGAATCGACTAACCAATGTCTCCGAATGGGGTCGTCAAAACCTTGTTACATTTAATCCTAAAAATACGCAGCTTTGCGCGTTCACCGCAAAAAAGACAGACACCGTTTGTCCTGTCACCTTGATTCGAGAACACTCTCCCGACAGCCTCAGCCAGTATTGAAATTCTGGGAGTCGACATATCGAACAACGTTCAGTTCCGGGGTCATTTGGAAAGAAAGGCTAAACTAGGCTCCATAATTTTGGTGAACTCAACAGAGCAAAGCAGTACTTCATGCCAGCCCATCGCCTCCAATTTTACAAGGCCCAAATTCGACTTCACATGGAGTAGTTCACTGTTCTCACCTTTGGGCCGGAGCTCCTCAGTACCAGCTTCTTCCTTTTGGTCGCATTCAACGTAGAGCGGTTCGAATCGTCGACACCGACGTCGACGATTTCTAATCGGCTTGACTCTTTGGCGGTACGCAGAGATGTAGGTTCGCTCTGCATCTTTTACCGTATTTATCATGGAGAGTGTTCTGACGAGTTATTCGGATTAATTCCTGCCGCTAAGTTCCATTATAGGACATCGCGTCAAAATTTAAAGTTCCATCCTCACCACCTCAATGTCTTGGAAATCCGCAACCGTGCACTTATATCGGCACTTTTTGCCTCGCACTACTCCTTTATGAAATCAATTACCCGCGGAGGTGTTTCCGAACGGATACGACTTGGGGACCTTCAAGAAACGAGCTTACTTACTTTAAAAGGCCGGCAACACAGCTGCAAGATTCCAGGTACTGCATATGTTCATGGGCCGCGGTGATTACTTATTATCAGGTGCACCCCCTGTTCGTTTGCCCCCTTTACTATAAAAAAGAAGAAAAAATCCTCAACATAAATCTTTCAGTGGATCGTTTCTTACTGGTAAACCAGATCCCATCAGTTGTAGATCATCAGTAAACATTATAAGGCGCAAATTCGGCCTCACATGGAGTACTGCTCTCATCTCTGGCCTGGAGCTCCCCAGTACCAACTTTTTTCACTTGATCGCATTCAACGTAGAGAGCAATCGTTGACGATCAGGCTATTTCAAAACGGCTGGACTTTTTGGCATTACTCAGAGATGTAGGCTCGCTCTGCATCTTTTATCGTATCTGATTAATCATCTTGCAGAGTGTTCTTTCCATTACATAATATTGAAAGATGCGAATGTGAAAGTTACTAAAAACGTTTCAGTCAATAATAACTACTTCATTATGCCATATATTTATTTTATTTATTTATACATTATTGCACACCAAATATAAAAATATTGTACAAAAGGCAGACTTAATGCTAAATACAATCTCTACCAGTCAACCTTTGGGCTAGCAAAAAAGGTAAGGGTAGGTGTGAGCATGAAAATACATAAAAATGACGTACACAACTTATATAAATATGCTGTGCTGGGTGTACATTATGGGTACATATAAGTTAAATAACGTATATATTATTACAAATATATAGCAGAACAGCGATTTACAGAAAAGACAAGTCTGAAATTAATAACTTTATACTATTTCCATTTCTTTATTTTCTCAAAGACAGATCGACGCCCATGTAATTTTGTGTTATTTACGTTAAAATGTCTCGCAAATTCATGGACGGGTTGTGATGTGCTACATATAATGATGTATTATTATATGACGTATCAGTATGTATGTATGGATGTTTGTTACTCTTTCACGTAAATACTACGGAACCGATTACAACGAAATTTGGCATGTAGATAGCTAAAGACCCAGAAAACATATAGGCACTTTTTATCCCGGAAAAGTTAGGTAATCCCGCGGGACTCTCTAAAAACTTTTATAATGAAGCGGGCTGCACGCTGCAGCAAGTAGTTCATAAATTTGTACAAATTATCCAGCAGTAGTTTAGTTTCTTACATTTTGTAAAAAAACGGGTGTTATCGTTTTATGTTTATCGATATAGCTCTTATAGTACACTATAAGAGCTATATCGATAAACATACTATACATCATTTGTGAAATTTCGAACTGTATCATGGTTCATAAGATACAGCCTGGTGACAGACAAATAGATAGACAGACAAACACAGGGTCTTAGTAATAGGGTCCCGGTTAGTATAGTAAAGCCAACACATTCACAGTTTGGCTCTTCTCGGCAATGTTCTCGTTCGGCGATGAGTAGCGCGCCGCGTCTCGCACAACCTTTCGGTAAATACCTACTATTGTTGAATTATTTTCATTTTACAATTTTTCTTAAACCATGTATCCAAATAACTTGGTATAAGAGCCAAAGTTTATCTTCTCTTCTCTTTATCTTAGGAAGCTAAGAATTTCGTGTTGATGAAGTAGATATTTTTCGTTAGTAAGGATTAATATGCCTGCGTATAATAATCCTACTGCTCAAAATTCATCTATTAATTTTCAACAATTTTTCAACTCAAAATTCCTTATTGTGTTGTTGTTATAAGAGATAGATGTAATTTAGTGCCACGGACTTTTTTGTAGATCTACTTAAAATCAATATATTTGTAGTACATTGTACTTACGTATACTTATCCATTACGCCAGCGCACGCGGATACAGCAGTTCGATAGCGCTTTTCTTCCGACTTAGTTTACGAATATCGATATTTTAACTAAACCAAGAATAATTGTAACGTAATAACGTAATGCTTGATAGCCTATAAACTTCCTAAATCCTAATGAATGTAGCTATTAGCGGTGTGTAGTTCACGAATGAATCCTTCAAATGAAGTACTTCATTTCAAATACATCATTCCTTCATTAGTTCAGTTGAATTTCATTTAGTTCACTACTTCATCTAGTTCTAGTCCATCGTGATACATGTAATCTGTGCATCGTGGAACGCCGAACATCAGACAAATGAACGAAATACGAATTGAAGTACGTTGACTGACCCGAGCACTGGCGATGGCTGATCGTATTAAACGAATCTAACCGAGCACCTACACACACGCGCGCGATTTGCTATCCACATCGCTATCACGTATTATATTTTGTACTGATACCTCTCAGTCATCGGATTTTAGGCGAAAAGTTATTTATGACCTTTATGACATTACGTTAAAGTACATTTCAATTTCATTACTGCATTTGTTTATAAATGACAATAATATTTATTTATAATCCCATTACTACTATTTTGTACATTTTTTTTTATGTCATAAGATAGCAAACAAGCAGATGGGTCTCCTGATGGAATCAACCATCGCCTATAGACACCAAAGATGTTAATGGTGCGTTGCTATCTTGTGGCGAGGTCTAATGCCACATGCATAAGTTTACCGGCTACCTTACCCTCCAATCCGGAACATGACAGCGACAAGCACTGACGCTATTGCGGCAGGAATAGGTAATGGGGTGGTACCAGACCCGGTCGAGACAATGCAGAACTCTACCACCTACTAGCCACGATGGTAGTGACTCGATAGCCAATCGGTCGCATTTTACGACCTGCCTGGCAGAACGGCAGTTGGCCTATTCTTCAAAGGAGGCCGGGACCAACACGGCGAAAAACATAATTGATTTTGAAAAGTATATTCAAAAGATACTGTAGTAATTATTTTATAGTTGAATAAACAATTCTGTACTTGAATGGGAACGAGTTCCAAATGCCAAACGAAATCAAAGGCCACGGTATGATCAACTGAACTAAATGGACTACTGAAGTAGGTGAAGTCAATTAACATTGACGAAGTGAAGGAGTTAAGTATTATGAGACATTCTGCGCATGTCTCATAATACTTTACACTGACTTTCATTCATACATTAGATGGACTATTAATCATAAAATTCACTGAAGGAAATGAAGTACTGAACTAAACCAATGAAATACTTCATTGGGCGAAAAGAAGTACTTCATTCATTTCATTTAAGCATGGTTTCGATATATCAAAACGTAACTTATATCGGATACGTGTTTATTATCATACCATATCGATATCTAAATATACATAACCGATTTCACAAAAACTTCATCAAGTTAATAGTTATGGTTTATCCAAATCGCAATGCAACAACACAACACGAGATCGATATACGAATATTGAATAACGAACAAAACGCAAACTTCACATCACGAGCGATATGACATATCGATAGCTTTTATTTGCTTTGTCTCTGTCTTACCATTTAATTTTTACTGGCGTAAAAGTGATGAAGCGAATAATTACGTGACTTCAGCTTGTGATTGGTCATTTGGTTAATAATTATAGTGCGTGCGTAATATCTATATCTTAACGCGCTAATAATAAGGTCTAGTTTCTATTTATTTCGTTACAACAAGAGTCCATAAGTTAGCAGCTTTCCGCCGGCTACTCGATATCAGGGAGAAATTCATTCTTTAAACTGGACTTACGTTGAATAGATTTAAGGTTGAATTTATATTGTAGGTATAAAAATTGTATTGAATGAATTTTGATTTATATTTTTAGACAGTTTTGTTCTGAGTTGCACTTGACCTTGGTGACACGTGCCCTACTTAACGATAATTCTTTGCCTTTTTTTAGTTCTAAAGTTTTTTATTTAGGTACTTATTGTAAATAAATATAAAACTTTTAGTGAGTATTACATTAACTTTTAGAATGTGTATAAAACTTTTAAATTAATATCAGTCTATAAGCAGATTACATTTGTGTTAGTGTAAATAAATAAAAGATATCAGATAGGGTAAGTTCACCTGTTCTGTTAATTATTAGTATGCATATTATTATTACTAATTTGCGTCAACATTATTATGATTGTAGAAAAACGTACAGATGTCGATAATCACTAATCACACTAGGACGCAAACTATGCCTATAGTGGATATTATATATCAGATTGCGTCCGTCTGTTAACTAAATACAAATAATAGCGTAAATATTATATATTATATTCAAGTCTGCCTCGTGGTCTAGTGGATAGCCTTCGGCTAAGATCATGAGGGCCCGGATTCTATCTTCAGGTCGCTCAAAATTATAATTGAGGTTTTTGCAAGGTTTTTCTCGAAAATCCAAAATCTCAGTAGCAACACGGAGTCTGGCGGGTGGTGTATTACTTACTCCTCCCGTGCTTTGAAACACATAAAGCCTTTGGTCCCTTTTATTGCTAGAAATAATCGATAGTCGAAATCAAGTCGGTAAAATGCGTTGAAGTTGATCACCACTCGTCCCGCCAAGCGACAAACCAGTGAATCGCAGTGAACTGGAAAGTCTATAGACCTTCATTTTACTCTGCCTGCCATGCAAAGGAACCGGGCATGATGAGATTTAAACGTATAGTTGATTAAGACTATCTTTACACCCGTATGCACGAAGCGGTAAGCAGAGGTACAATCAGTGCACCCACGATTAGCCGAAGATAGGTTAATCGCCCACCGTTCGAGTGGTAAGGGGACCTAACTAAGAATCGATGGGGTTCGGGTTCGATTCCCGACAGGGACAAACATTTGTGTGATGAGCATAGATGTTTGTATTTCTGGGTTTGGGTGTTTATTATGAATGTAACTGTATTTATATACGTAATTATATGTATTAGTATCATTGACTAACAACCAAGCAAATGATTTGCTTTCTTTTCTTTCTTTGGGGTAGATCAATTCGTGTAATTTATTCTCCTAGCCTTTATGCCACTTGTCTAGACATATCGATATCTGAAATCGATTTTCGATATCGATATGAAAATTGAATATCGATTAAATATCCGTTTGTAAATAAATACGAAAACGCCCATGTCTAATTTCATTTCATTGACACATTTTTCGCATGTCTAGTAGCTATCACACACAAAGAAAGTTTTTTCAATGCAACTTATTGTTCCAGAAATAAGCGCGTTTAATCAACAAACAAACAAACAATCAAATAAAGAATATCAAGTTAAGTCAACGATTTCATTACATGTATAGGTGTTTCAATACGTTAGCGCGCTGTATTTTCGTGCAGCGTCATCTAGTTAATGTGCACTTGCATTACGCTTTACGCTACGCTTTCTTCCGATAAATTTTATTTCCCGTGGGAATGAAATATTTTCCCGCGGTAAAAAATAGCATATGTCCTTTCTCAACGTCTTAACTATGTTTATGCCAAATTTTATCAAAATCGGTCCATTGGTTTAAGCGTGAAAGCGTAACAGACAGACAGATAGAGTTACTTTCTAATTTATAATATTAGGATGGATTAGTAGTATATAAATATAATATTATATTTCATTACAAGATGAAACACGTATGAATTCTTGATTGATAATGCCTACTTTAAAATTTTCGGAGCTGTTGTAAAATAAGTAGATATAGGTAGGTACTCGACCATAAAACGAAATAATTATAACGACGGTAATCTTTATTTATTTATTTTAATCAAAATCTGATGAATCGTCACTGTCACTCGATGAGCAACATTTATTGCAAGTTCCTGTTCTTGTATATTATCGAATGCCACATAAATTTCACAACTTTTTCCCAATTTTCGGCAGTTACTTCAGCACAAGCATTTTTAATAAATTTAACATCTTGTTTGCCGTAAAAGGGGGATGTGTATTGTTTCGAGCGGCGTGTCCTTTGATTTGTGCCCATATTAGTTGTATAGCATTGTACTGGCAATGATACGGTGGAAGTCGAAGAACCCAATAACCACATTCGACAGCTATTTCGTCGATAACATATCTTTTAGGGAGGCTTTTTTCGATTTTAAAATATTCACTAATTGTACTTTTAATAAAGTACTATCCACATTTTCGCCATGACGTTGGAGCCAGTCAATTATCTCTTGTTTTTTATTGGCCTGCATCGGCATTTTATCAATTTGTCTGGAGTGTTATGTAGCGTTGTCCATAATAATTATGGACGATTCTGCCAGAGATTGCAATTTCTTTAAACCACCCTTCGTAAATCTCCGCGTTCATTTCTTCGTGGTAGTCCACTGTTTTCTTGGATTTAAAGGCCAGTAAAGCATCTAATACAAATCCACATATAGACCCTGCGTGGCATATGATAAGGCGTTCACCTTTTCCCATCGGCACTGAACTAGTGGATGCGGTGGTGTCGTCAGTCCAGTTCTTAGATACTGTATGGTTTGCATTTAAGCAAGTCTCGCCAGTAAAAATAACATTTGACCAATCTGATATATTTTTGGCTTCGTTCAAAAATTCGCGACGAGCTATAGCAACATCGCAACGCTTCATCAATATTTTATGTTTGTTCAATTTTTATAAGAAAATCCAAGTTTTTTCAAAACCAAGCTTAATGACGATTTTTGGCCATGAATCAAACCGCATTCACGTAAAGAAACAACAAGTTTTTTAAGTGTTGGAATTTATTTGCGCAAGGAATAGTTATAAATATGACGGCGAATAGTAACAGCGTCGAAGTTGTCAACCGATGTCACACGACGTGTTTGGCGTTTTTTCATCGGCGAACAAAGCTTATTTTCCTAAATGCCGCTTGTACCCTAAGCTTCGGTAGTAATGTTTGAAACAGTAGGTCCACTAATTTCTAATGCGGCTGCAACACGCTCTCGCACTTGTGACAATGGTAAAAGCCGGCCACCATTTTGATACTTCAAAGTAATTACGGACCTTTTTAGAACAGATCCTTTCGGCAGTTGGGCAGCAATCAACACGGAAGATCACAAAATACACAACGTAACTTATGGATAATGTGAAAAAACTTAGCGAACATAAGTGTAGTGACTAGCACGACCGTGTTGTTGCGAGTGACAGATTAAATCAAACACAAAATGGCGCTGGGCCATTGAGTGTTCCCACCTCAAAAAATATATTTGAATGTTTTTGTTATATTTGTCTTTGTTCAAAATATAATAAATATATGCGATCGATATCATTACTTATTTGGTCACAATACTACAACTATCAAATTAGAACTGTCATCGAGAAAATAGAGAAATGGAAATAGTATAATTAGGGTTTACTTCAGACACACATCGGCTTTAAGTAAATAATTTTTAAGGCTTCGTTTAAATGCATGTTTGGACTGAACATTTCTGAGTTCATTTGGAAGATCATTCCAGTATCTAGCAGCTTTCCTCAACATAAATCTTGCAGTGGAACCTTCCTTATTGGGAAACCAGATCCCATCAGTCATGGATCTTCTAGTCAATTAAACAATTTTTGAACATATATTTTATATTGATATCTAAATATAGAATATATACGCTTTATTAAATAATCATACAGCCTTAATTGGAGACTTCTGTATTCATTTAATGACCGACTACTCATAACAATATTGTAATCGGTTTAGGTCATTATTAAACATAGTCCTACAAAACGTAACTTACATATTATGTACTCATATCTTACCCGAGAGTTCTAGCGGTTTTGGTATAGACGCGTAAGGTCCTAAGTTTAAATGCAATTCCAAGGCCGGTCAAATTGTTCTTAGTCTGACTAAACTTTTCAGATATATAGTTTCATAAGACTTAATATTAAGTAATCATGGGTTCGTTGCACTACTGTCTAACATAAAATAAATGTGGGCGTGGCAGTATTTTTTTCAGAATTCCGTATCTCAAGAGAAAACATAGCAAAATTATAAGGGTTCCTAGTTTACTTCGGAACCTTAAAAACGGAACCTATTAGGATCTCTTGGTTATCTGTCTGTCTGTTTGTCAAGACCCTTTATCTCGGGAACGCTTGGAGGTATCGATTTGAAATTAAAACCAATATACTTAGTTTTACAGACTCGAAGTTGTGAAACGTATGCATGTGGCATTGCCACACGGATAGCAACGCACCATTAATTTTTGGTGTCTATAGGCAATGGTTTTTCTTTCTTATGATATAAAACTAAAGAGGTAGACAGAGGTACAACCAGTCCACCCACAAGTAGCCAAGAATACTTAGTCCCATAGTGTAATAGGTATCAAGCCTATCGCCGACCGGGCACTTATCTTATCCCGGGAAACGTTGTTTTTATCAGAAAACTTAAAAAAAAAAAACATTTTTATTTGCGCGACCCGGGAATCGAACCTTGAACCTCATGTATTCGACACCGACACCGGACCACTAGACCACAAAAGCTAATTATTATATGTATTTTATATAGTAACCTTTTAAAAAAATATATGTCAACGATTAACCCTGCGGGCCATCCCTGAAACTTCCCTCTATATTAAGGTATTTTAGCTCAAAAGACTTGTAGACTTTTAGATAATAGAAAAACTATAAGCATAGATTTTGTCAATTCAAACATCTATTTTTTTTAAAAATGGCAGTATATTGATTTTTGTGCTAAATAATCGATAGATTGAAAAATTTCGGAGCAATGTCATTTTATTTTCTCAAAAATGTTCGTCATTGGTAAATAACAAATTGACCGATTTTGATTTAATTAACGGTATTGATAAGATTTTTAAATCATCGGTGTATTAGACTGAATGTAATTTCATAAATATTAAGTATTTATTAAGTAAACACAACGTAATTTTAATATTTAAAAAGCTGTAACTTTTGAATTTTCAAACGGCATTCCCCATCTATGAATATCTCATATGTGCTTATCACTGTATAGAATCGAATCACAGGCTCTTGTCGAGCGGCGGCGTTAGGCGGTATATTATATGTACTAGCGATCGCCTGAGGCCGAAATTCGACCATATACTAAACAATAAAATCTCTTAAGTTTGACAACTGACTTTAGCCGTAAACCAAATATACATGTGTATATAATATCATGTATGTCACATATAGTGTGTGTAATGTTTATTTTATTTATTTATTGTATGGTTCCAAAACATTTAGTTCACGTATATTAATATGATTTTTTAAACACCCGAACAGAATGATGAAACACTTTTTATTCAATCACGAATCTCACGTACGTTATTAAATAATGCTCTTATTGTTATGTACAGCTTATTGTTTTTATTTAGATTATGAATTATGATTTATCATTAGTAGTTAAATATTTATACTTATATTCTACTTAAACAAATGTGTTTATATAATATAATAGGGAATTGTATTTTGCCCTATATACTCGTAGTTAGAAGAATTAAAACAAAGAATATTTTTTCTAAGTACAGTTTTAATTTTTGTAAAATATATAGTATGTACGTATTTCGGTACTCAAGTTTTTAATAGTTTAATAATGAATTTGATATTGTGTTTCATTCTTGTAATATTGTAACGCATTTACTATTAAAAAAATAGACAGAAAGACTAGCCAGCTGAGTTTCTTCCGCCAGATCTTCTCAGTGTGTCGACTCGTCATTTGCCTGTTAAGGTTAATTTGAATAAAACATTGTTGATTTCGATTTTTTAATTTTATATTTTACAACATGTTATGATAATATTGTTACGTACTTCGGGTTCGTAATTGTAAGAAAACACCACTTATATTAAATCCGTGTATTTACAATACAAATACACAACAATACAACACAATACAATGTAATACTCAAATACTCTGATTAACACTAGTCACTCACTGTACTATCACTTAACGGACTACACAATAAAACACTTCTCGCTTCGCACGGGTCGCTTGAAGTATCGCTCTCGATCATTCATAAAAACTGCTCTGTATTTGTCAACACATCTCTTTTTATACCCAGGGTAAAGTTCTACCCGAATCCAGAAAAATCTAAATTTATTGCGTAAACAATAACAACTAGTAACGCACCTAGTACACGCTATTTTCATCCTTATGCCATATACCACAAAGACCATTATGGCATAGCTATCGAATAACGGTCAACTATTTGTTTGTCAATAAGAGTAGCTATCTCTTTCTTTTATTTCTAGATCTCTCCAACGTTCCATTCTTCACGTTTCTAGATTATTCGTAACAATATAAAGTAATAATTACATATTATAAAACTACTCTCCACGCTACATCTTTCTATCTTTTCACGATAAACTTACAAACTACTCAACGGATTTTCATATTATGTGGTCTCGGAGCTGGCGACGAACGTCTGAAACGTCGTCTTTTACGATCTTCCTGGCAGAACAGCAGCTGGTCTATTCTTCAAAGGAGCCCGGACCAACACGGGACATATTTATTTATTTGTTTCATATCTTGTTGTGCACAATAAAATATATAATCAAATAAATGTTAAATATATTTATTAGAAACTTTTGTAAAATGTATTTGAAGGAGTCTGGGAACTTCTTTAGAACCGACAAAATGATCTGGGATTATTCTTTTTGCATTCTAAAAAAACGAATTAAAAGATGAAATAAAAATCAAGTTGTCAAAAATACATTTTTTGGTTTTTTTTTGCAAATGTTATATACTGCACAGTAGATAAAATAACCGCCAACGCTCTGCCAGACTCGCAATCCTGGTCCAATCTGCCAAAAGGACCTTCCCAAATTTCGTCGCCAGCTCCCGGTCTAATGGTTTTCATCAATAGACCTGTTAGTAGTATAAGAAAGTGATTGATTTGTCCCGATTTATGAAAATCGAATTTTTACCAGATCTCCACGTTTTGAGGCCCTAGAAACCTTTTCCGAATACTTTCACGATGACGTCAGTTAATGTTTATGTGTATGTAAAAATTTATAACTGTGGAACGTCTTGGCCTATCGAAACGTGGCTAGTGGAATTTGATTGGGTTTCACCAAACGTAGACTTCCTGAAAATCTGAAACGGTTCGGCCCAGGAGATTTTATTAAATTTTCAAAAAACCTTAAAAATCCGCAGAACAATGTTTTTTCTATAATAACTATCAAATTATTTTACCGATTGATTACAAAATCTAATCAGCTCTATTCTTAAAGATACTGAGTCCAATACTGCATATTGCATCAAAATTGGTTTATCCGTTCGGAAGTTATCGTTGACAAAAAAAATATTGAAAAAAGTGAATTCGGCATAATTTCCAGACTTTTCAACCTATCGATTACGTAGCTAAGACAACATTTTAGATATCAAGAAAATACGAAAGTTACATTAGAAAGATCACAATCTACCATCGTTTCTAAGATATACAGATTTTCAAAAATTAGGAAGTGCTTGACCACGATCTCGCCTGATGATAAGCTAAAATGCGGCCTAAGATGGAACGCGCTTAAAGACTGATATACCAACAAACTGTAACACAGTTTGGTGAAATTTTATAAAATGTATTACACTGCATATTTTTATTTATTATTTATAAATAATAATTTAAAAAAAACTATAAATACCATAATTTGTTTGTACATCAACGGTTTCTACGTATATTGACATGTGACATAAAAATGTCATTTCTGAAATGTTTTTTTTTATTGCATATGGCTCTGAATTATCTGCACCTACCCTCATATTATCTGTATAAGATTTTTTAAATTTTAACTATTTCAAAAATCGCATAAGAGAAATAATTACAATTATAATAGGTGTCGTAGAGACGGATATCTATATGTATCGTTGTATACAAATGTTACTGACAACGATTACAATATTAATTATAGTGTTATGCTGACTGTTTGGCCTACTAACATAGTTTTTTAAAGCTTGTCCATTAAATGTAACCTTAGAGTCGATATACCATCGGACTAACTAGAACACCAGTTATAGTTAGTACAGCACAATGAGTATAAACATAATAACCACTCTCTCCACATGAACTGACACATAATTTAATTTATATTTTATGATGATGTATTAACAACTTTGTTATTTGCGTTCAGTATGTTGTAACTGAATCCACTCTAGGATATCCTAGAGTAGAATCATCACAGTATTCTTTTTAAATTCTAAGTGGCTGTTGTCTTACCACAAGTTTAGATTAACTGTTTTTTTACATCGATATAGCAAACAAGCAGATTGCTCTCGTGATGGAAAGTATGTTAACGGTGCATTGCTATCCGTGTGAAAGGGTGACAACGCCACATGCATGAGTTTAGCGGCTACCTTACCTTCCAAACCAGAATACGACAACGATAAGCATTGACCCTGTTGTGACAGGAATAGGAAAGGCGGCGGGGCGGTATCATATACCCGGCCGCTGCAGAATTCTACCGCCTAGTAGCCACGATTGTAGTGACACGTATAGCCAATCGGTCGCTTTTACGACCTGTCTGCCAGACTCGTAGATGATCTATTCTTCAAAAGGAGCCCGGGCCAACATGGGGGTCTCCATAACCTCTTCAGATAATAGCAGTGTTTGTTGAGTGTAGATAAGTTTGAAGTTTTTGCAGTGAATGTAACTACATATTGTAACGTCTAACACAGGATTTGATAAGTAATTGTATTTTTGCCGTTTTAGGAAACAAATCTATTGACTATACTCAGTAGCAATGAGTACAACGTTTTTAAGTGATGATGTAACTAAGTTTATATCTAAGTAAGTTTGTAAGTGGCAAAATTCGATAGTAAGACCTAAATATTATCTATATATACTTGATAATTTAATTTAGTCCACAAAATTAAAGATTCGCTAAAACTGCATAGGATAACTTTTTTTGTTAAGGTATTCATAGATTTTTTTCTCTATAGCTACTTGCAGGAAATAGACCGCGTCGCGGCACCAAACTACTTACCAACCGAACAAGATATTCTACGTGTAAGAGTGCCCACAACGGGTATAATTGAATACCCATTTGACTTGGAAGAAATCAGATTTAGGTAAAAAATATGGCACTGGTGGAGAATGCAAATGCTTTGCTGTCAACTGCATGTTTAATGTTTCTCTGGGCGCTGTTACTTTGTACTTACATTATAATTACAAATCTCTTTTTTAATTGACACAATACATTTCCTTGATTGATGAAAAAGTAAAAAGCTGGAATATAAAAAGCGATTTGTAAAAACTAAATGTCTAATATGCATGCACGCTTTCAATGTCGCATGACGTTACAGTTATTTAAGTGATTTGGCAAGAATTGAAGACCCCGGTTATCTACCAACTGAGCAAGACATTCTACGTGCTCGACAACCTACCACCGGTATACTTGAATATCCTTTCGATCTTGACGGCATCATATTTAGGTAGGTCAAGATTTCATTTATTGATGATTTCTCAACACGGCTAGTCTGTCGCTAAATGTAATTATTTTGTTACAACAATATTAAGTAGTTGTAATACTTTAAATATTAAAAAAAATACTTTATTCTTGTTGCAGAAAAAAATGTCACTTACATTAAAAGAATTTCACGTATTCCATAAATTTATTATATATTTGACCAAACTGTACTAAAAATTGATTTAGAGTTAGTTTTTTTTAAATTTGAGAGTAGATAATTATTATTTAACTCCTTCATAAGTTTACATTTGTGTCCCATAATAAGTTCTGATCTTTGATCTTTGTCATACCTGGTAGCTAACTAGTTCGTCATCTTTAGATGCGTTGCTTGGTTTTGCAATTAAGGTTGGTGTTTGGATTGTTTAATATAGTAAGATCTTTGGCATAAACATGCATATGATATATGAATAAAGTTTTATGACACGTGTGTTTTTTATACATTTTCGTTGTAAATATTAAATAACGATATTTAAAAAAAAAGCGTTTTAACACATTAACTGCCACACTGATTTAACCTGTATGTACCATTTCGCCCATTTGCAGCATAAATAGATAGTACATGTTCTAGTAGATGTGTATTAAAATATATATTTTTTTTTATTATCGTGAGTAGTTTAAAACCGGTAAAAATGTCACCGGTGGGCGTCGCGGCCCAAAAATGGATTTTTTTCACAGCGCCCCGCAGAGGTCACTGTCTTACACCCCTTGCTCTAATAACTTGGATAAAAGGCCTAATGCAATGGGGGTTGACGTGATTTTCATTTGTTTAGACTTGAGTTCACAATACTGATGCGTGCTGTTAAGTAAATATTTAGTTATTATTTTGTATAGATATAACGGAATTCGATTACTTTGAATTGACCTGGTAGGATTTAGTGTTTGAAAAAAATATCGTAATTTTTTAACTTTTCAAGTCATTTTGTAGTAATCGATACGAATTTTTCTGATTTTGAAGCATAAATAAATATTAAATTACCTTTTCTTATTTCTTATTCAATTTGTTAGGATGCGAACTCTCGCATTTTTAATATCAATATAGATTATTATTTCAAGTAGAATCATTTGGAGTTCAGATAATTTGGTTTTGGATGCACTACCCCAGATTTAAATAAAATAAATAACGAGTGATTTTATAACATATTTATAAACTAGCTGTTGCCAGCGACTTCGTCCGCGCGGACTTCGTTTACTCCGCACAGCACCTCCCCGCTAGGTGATAGCGTAATAATATGTAGCCTATATGTGGACCCGACCCGTTAGTAATATTCATGCAAAATTTGAAGTAAATCCATGCAGTACTTTTTGAGTTTACCCCGGACATACATACAAACAAACAGACATACAGACAAACAGACAAAAATTCTAAAAACTATATTTTTGGCTTCTATATCGATTGTAGATCACTCCCCAAGTATTCTTTTAAAAAAATATTCAATGTAGAAACAGTTTTGACTTTCCTGCGACTTTATTATATGTATAGATTATCATGCATTTATTTCGGGGTTATAGCGTACAACACCGCGTAATGCTGGAGCCGCACTTGCGTCTATCGTCACAATGATTCGTGTCGTATCGTCGCAATGACACGATAAATGCACATGTGACCAGCTACTATCGCAATTACAATTTATTATATTAAAGGGTGAAAGGTTGAACTAAAACATAGGCTTTGCGTCTGCTTATTAAGGAGAATAGGTATGCTTGTCTCTGTATGATACGAATTAAATTGCTAACGCCGTCGCTGACGTGGTTTTACAGGTTATAGAACTTTTCATTTTGCATTACCTTAAGTGGCAAGTCCCAGCTTTCGTTTGGTTTTCACTTCACGGTGGCGTCACGCCGAAAACAGGACTGTTACCAGACCTGTGCCGCTGCATTGGCACAACAAAAGAGTACAAATATTCTTCTAGGTCATTAAAAAGTTATCGCTTAGACAAGATACCGCTCCGCGCAATTACGGTATTGACGAGATATAAGAAATAGTTGTGCCTTCTAGTCTCTCTTTGAAGCTGTCTTAGAGAATTTCAGCCCTTCTTGTCCCATCTGCGCAGAAATGATGACTCCCTCTCACGGCACATAATGCAAAAGGGAAGATATCTTGGGCTTACTGTTCGCGGAAAACTCGACTTTGGGATGAATTCCACAGTGCGCAGCTTAGACAGCAGGGCAAGGCGGTACTTCTACCCATCGTCTGTAACTTTAGGGATAAATTCGGCCTCATACTGAGTACTGATCTTATTTCTGGGCAGAGGTTCCCCAGTACCAGCTCTTTCCTTTTGACCGCAATTAATGTCAAGCGACTCGATCAACAAAGTTACTTCTAATTGAGTGTTTAATTCTTTGGCGTTGTGCAGACGTAGGTTTGCTCAGTATTTCTATCGCATTTATCACGAAAAGCATTTCGAGGACTATTTAGTTTAAGCCACTATACTATTTCCATTTATTTATTTTCTCGATGACAGTTCTAATTTAATAGTTGCAGTGTTGTGACCAAATAAGTAATTATATAGATCTCATATATTTATTATATTTTAAACAAAGACAAATATAACAAAAACATTCAAATATATTATGTCGAGTGGAAATACTCAATAGCCCAGCGCCATTTTGTGTTTGTTTTAATCTGTCACTCGCAAAAACACAGTCGTGCTAGTCATTACATTTCTGTTCGCTGAGTTTTTTCACATTATCCATACGTTACGTTGTGTATTTTATGTACCACCGTGTTGATTGCTGCCCAGCTGTCAGATATCAAAATGCCGAAAGGATCTGTTCTAAAAAGGCAGGAGTGAGAACAGGTGATCAATGTTCGTTATTACTTTGAAGCAGAGTATCAAAATGGTGGCACGCTTTCACCACTGCCGCAAGTGCGAGAGCGTGTTGCGGCCGCATTAGGAATTAGTGGACTTACTGTTCCAAAAATTACTACCGAAACTTACGGTAAAAGCGGCATGCAGGAAAATAAACTTCGTACGCCGATGAAAAAACGCCAACCACGTCGTGTGACATCGGTTGACAACTTCGACGCTGAGATGTGCTATTCGCCGTCATATATATAACTATTACTTGCGCAAAGAAATTTCGACACTTAAAAACTTGTTGTTTCTTTACGTGAATGTGGTTTGTTTCATGGCCAAAAATCGTCATTAAGCTTGGTCTTTGAAAAAAATAGGATTTTTTTATAAAAAATCGGACAAACGTAAAATATTGATGGAGCGTCACGATGTGCTATGCATCGCTGCGAATTTTTGAACGAAGCCAAAAAGATACCAGATTGGCCAAATGTTATTTTTACTGGCGAGACTTGGTTAAATGCAAACCACACAGTATCTAAGAACTGGACTGACGACACCACCGCTTCCACTAATTCAGTGCCAATAGGAAAAGGTGATAGCCATGCAGGGTCTTTATGTGGATTCGAGTCAGATGCTTTACTGGCCTTTAAATCCAAGAAAACAGTGGACTATCACGAAGAAATGAATGCGGAGATTTACGAAGGATGGTTTAAAAAAATGGTGCAATCTCTGGAAGAATCTTCAGACAAATTGATAAAATGCCGACGCAGGCCAATAAAAAACAAGAGATAATTGACTGGCTCCTACGTCATAGCAAAAATGTGGATAGGGCATTATTAAAAGTACAATTAGTGAATATTTTAAAATAGAAAAAAGTTTCTCTAAAAGATATGTTATAGACGAAATAGCTGCCGAATATGGTCATTGGGTTCTTCGACTTCCGCCGTATCATTGCCAGTACAATGTTATAAAACTAATATGAGCACAATTCAAAGGACACGCCGCTTGAAACAATACCCACCCCCCTTTTACGGCAAACAAGATGTTAAATTTATTATAGCGTAAACATTATAGCGTCGGGTTGGGAAATTCATGTGGCATTCGATAATATACAAGAATAAGAACTTATAGTAAATGTTAGGGAGAGCTCCGAGTGACAGTGACGATTCATCAGATTTTAATTTAAACAAAAATAAAGATTACCTGTCGTTATAATTATTTCGTTTCATTGTCGAGTAGGTACCTACCTATACCTACTTATTTTACAGCAGCTCCGAAAATTTTAAAGAAGTAGGGATTATCAATCAAGAATTTATACGTGTAACATCTTGTAATGAAATGTAATATTATACTTATATATAATACATATAACATTATAGTTCATAAAATTGTACAAAGTATCCGGCATTAGTTTACTTTCTTACATTTTGTAAAAAAAAACGGGTCTGTTATTGTGTTACGTTTATCAATAGCTCCTATAGTAATCATTATTACATCACTACCCGTCCATGAAGTACAGTATTATATGTGATACATTTTAACGAAAACAACACAAAATTACATGTGCGTCGATCTGTCATCGAGAAAATAAAGAAATGGAAATAGTATAACCTAGCTGACCTGCACAGATTAACATGTCATCAAGATAGCTTTTCATACAAATTTCATTCCCTATTTCAACCCTTTAAGGGATGATTTTCGAAAAAAAATAGCCTATGTTTGACCCCGGCTCTTCAACTAGTTCTATGCCAAATTTTATGAAAATCGGTCCAGCGGGTTAACCGTGAAAGCGTGACAAACAGACAGACAGACAGACAGACAGACTTTCGCATTTATACCAGCCTATTTCTTGTCGGCTTGATTCTTTGACGTTACGCAGAGATATAGGTTCGCTCTGCATCTTTTAACGCATGGGGAGTGTTCCCACGAGTTGTTCGGATTTATTCCTGTAGCTGAATTCTATCATCCGACATCGCGTCAAAATTTAAGGTTCCTTCCTCACCACCTCGATGTCTGGAAATCCACAACTGTGCGTTTTTATCGGCACTTTCTGCCTCGCACTACTCCTTTGTGGAATCAATTACTGGCGGGGGTGTTTCCGAACGAATATGACTTAGGGAAAATAGCTTGTTCACTTTTAAAAGGCCGGCAACTGAACTGCCAGACCGCTGGTATTGCGGTTGTTCATGGGCGGCGCTGATCACATACCATCAGGTGCACCCCCTGCTCGTTTGCCCCCTCTTCTATAATAAAAAAAACATGCATTTATGTATATTTGCATGCCAATGAAGGGCAAAATAAATTCTACCGTATAAATAAATTACTAACAACAATTGTAAATCTTATTATGGCAAATAAAGAAATCCTTTCTTTCTTTTTTACGATTGTAACCAGAGTGTTGGTTTTAGCACTGTATATAGAATCTATGTCTGATAGAAAATTTATCTATTTGAAGTAGATTGCAAATGTTTATTTAATATTTTTTCTAGGATCTTAGAGGATCTGCGAGAACAGAACTAGGTCGAGAGTTACTGCGATCAGTATTCGAGCCAAACTTGATGGGATTTATTCATTAGCCAGAATATGTCTTACTGTTATTGTTTAATTTATACATTTATTTTATGGGAAGGCTAAATTCAATTTGGTGTTTAATAAATTTGATGGTTTTGACACTAAGGTAATGTGACAATGTCGTACATGCCACCACTCGAATTTGGATCTAGAATGTCATATCGCTTCGTAATTTTATTACAGATGACGGGCTCTAGGATAATGTAAGTTAAAATGTATCATTAATATTTAAGATATCACCTTGGGCGTTACAGTGAGAGTTGTAGGAATGTTGGGGTAGTTCATTAACGAGAATTGTTGTGTTAAACAATTTTATATGTAAGTTAATGACGTTTTAGTTCAAAATTTACGTAAAAATATTTGTAAGTTGTTTATTTTGTCTGCTTATATTTTATTCCCACCAATACATTAGATAAATTTTACTTCTATAAATAGGAGTTGGTAATTTTATTATTGCTCCATGTAAAACAAACGTGATATTTACGTCGATACCGGCGCTTACGTTTTATGGCTTCGACAAATTACGTCAAAACTATCTTATACCTACGGATTATCACTTGAAATACTAATCTAATTGGAGTTACTTAATTTAATCCTAATTATTTTGAATGTCAAAGAAACATTCAATACTATATAACAAACATATTTAATACCTATATATTAAACACATTTAATATATATATATATATATATATATATACCTCTATTTGGCTGCCACAAGACTCGATCACTGTCTAGTCACTAGTGGTATTAGTCTGGTCAACATGTGCTTTTGAGGTCTATAATATCTAATATTTTTTTTCAAAAAATAATTTTTTTCAAACGGATTTTTTTAATAAAAAAAATCATAATTTCCATCAAAGATAATGTTATCAAAAAAAATTATGATTATTTTATAAACAACGCATTTGTTTATAATAATTTTTTAAACAATATGGGATAAAAATTATTAAAAGTCATTTTTAAGCAACTTATGGTCATAAGAAAACGGACCAAAAAAAATTTTTTTCAATGTTTAATAGAGGTTGATAATTTTTAATTTAAGTAAATTGTTAATAACAAAGTGAAAATTAACAACTTTTTAATTTTCCAACGGGAATCTTTTCTATAGCCTTTGTATGAGCTCCATAAAAGAAAAAAAATCCCAGGTTAATAGTTTAACAACTATCGTACTTTCAATGTTGATGTTCGTGCTACAAAAAATTTTTAATTAATTATTGGATAATAAATTGAAAAATCGCGATAAAAATTTTTGATCGCCGGATTATTGGTCATTGATCTATCCTATAGGTGCCTGAATTTTTTCATTTCTTAATTTTTATATTTAATAAGTTTAAATAATATTTATTCATCAAAGGTCCAAAGTGGGCAGAGCTTTACGCAAGCGAGAGTTCCCGTTTTCGGCCATATTTTCAACCCTCTAGAAAAATTATAAATATTGAGTTCCGGGAGGTAGGTCTTTTTTTAGGAAATTTCTTCCTCTTTATGGATCTTTCTTTAAATTTCGAAAATATTGAATACTTTTTGAGATATTTGCAAAAAACAAAACCACCCATTTTTTTACTAAATTGTTTATAACTTTTGTAATTTTTGCAATCAAAACTCCAAATTTTTCAAAAAGTTTCTAAATGCGATGACGAATCGAATGACACCTCGATCATAATTTTCCGAGGCGAGGTAAAAATTTAGACCTCAAAGGCACACAACCTCAAAGGTCAACACCAGACTATATGGACGCTACACATTAAAATAAATTCGAAGTGCTGATTAGCTTGCCACCATTTTGTTCGTGTAACATAAAAATCGACGTCGATTATACTAATTTAAGTCAAATATTTCATAAACTACTTATGTGGCTTTAAGCTGAAAGGGTTAAATATATAAATCCATATCTTTCAGCAGCTAGGTCATGTAAAATGTAGCCTTTTATGCTATGTAATATTATTATCATATGTTAAGGAAACTACATTGTTAATCAATATTTTGAAGTAAATTAAAACATACATTGGCACGGCATTCCTCCTCCCTCCCCCATCCTCTATATACTCCAATGAACCAAATGCAGACGATAAAAAATATAAAACAAGTAACGTATCAAAGATGCGAATTTATAAAATGCTTACGTGTGAAGCTTGATATTTTGATCAAGTTGACTTGATTGGCCCCATTTCCACAGAATGTTATCAGATTGTCGCAAAACGAAAGCTAACTCGGTTATACCTCGAGTTACACAAACTTTAAAAATATTGTATTTTAAAAACCAAGTAAGTAATACAACACCTAACATAAAATATTATATATAATTTTTTACTAATAAAGTTTGAAAACTATACATTACTTCATTTCTTTCTGTTCATGTTTCATTCTTAATTCCTGCATCTAATTTTCTGACTATTGGCTTTCTCTTAGCGGCTTGCTTAATGTTCCTTGTGCATGCAAAATTCGTAGCGGTGAATTTGTATTTGTTACATAGAAAATATATGTTTAACATGAAATTAACACTAGAAAATAAATATATGTACCTAATTATGAAAACTGTTAGTAAAACAGGTTTGTGTCGAAAAATGGTCTTGGACGATATAATCTTTAGTTTTTAAGAAAAAAGGTAAAGTGTAAAAAAATCGTGTACACGTGTAGTTAAAATAGTTATATTATTAATTATCAAAGTAAGTTCAAACAAGTGAACCTCTTCGGTTGACCCGGTTGCTTTTAATGGAAAAAATCTCAGTAGCAGCGTTGTGTGTGGCGGTGGTGTGTTAGCTCCTATGTGCCTCGGGAAAACACGATAAGCTGTATATCCCCGTTATTGCAAATAGGAAGCGATAATAGTTGAGTGTTACCAAATACGGTGTTAAGCATCACTACTCATATCACTAATTAACGAACTAGTAAATTTTACTGAACCTTAGTTCCGTTCATTCAGCTTTCTTCGTCGTCGTCTTCAAAGTTCGCGTAATATTTTATTGTTTAAAGTATAGAATTGCAAATAAACGGGCGGCTCGCCGGATGATAAGAATAACAACGTCTTTGTTTAGGCAGTGTATATAAAAATCACGATATATAAACGTTAAAAGGAATAAATTTAATTTGTTGTCAAAATACATTTCTTACAGTCATGCAAAAATATGAATAATTTTATTGATGTTTTAAAGTCTACAAAAAATATAGTTTATTATTAAGTGTACGATTTATAACTATTTACTTTAAATCATTGTCATCGCATTAAATAACAAATGTTTACATACATACTTTCAACTTTTGCATGAATAACATATTATATTTTAATTTTACTACAGGATGGTAGACGTCGGAGGCCAAAGATCCGAAAGAAGGAAGTGGATTCACTGTTTTGAAAATGTCACTTCTATCATATTCTTAGTAGCCCTTAGTGAATATGATCAAATTTTATTCGAATCGGAAAATGAGGTATGTTATATTCATTTATTTTCTTATATAGTCAACATTAGCTAAATCCCGTGGCTTCGTCAACGGCATAAAATTTGTCCCACACAGATCATTTTCTGGGACTAAGGTAGCCTATGCGTTATTCCGGGTCATTAAGGTGTGCGCATTACAGCTTTGCTCGCATCTACGAGTTCCTAATAAGTAGGCTGATTTTTTTTCTCATTAAAATCATGAATCCATAATGATTTAACAAAAGCATTGTATACCTACTCAACTGTACGATAAAAAATATGATTATATCGCTAATTTTTTTTAGTATACCGCTATAATATATTCCGCTTTTTTATCATAAGATAATTTCGACATTTCTAATCGAAGTAAGATAGCAAACAAGCAGACGACTCTCCTGATATAAAGAGACAACCATCGCACATAGACACCAAAGATTTTAATGGTGGGTTGCTATCTTGGTGACCTACCGGCTACCTTACCCTCCAAACCAGAATTCGACAGTGACAGGCATTGACGCTACTATACTATACGCCCTCGGCCCTAAGGGTGTCTCCTGCGAGACCGAACCTCGGCTTAGGGTAGGGTCGTGATAAAATTTATGTGACCATCTGAATTGGTCATGGTCGTTTGTGAGCACTGATTGACTAAATTTTACTAATAAACAAATCTACACACAATTTGCTACTACTAGCTGCATCGCGCAGCCCGATGCATTATAACAGTTTTTAGCGAATTCCGCGGGAACAATTTATTTTTCCCGGATAAATATTAGCCTATGTGCTATTCCAGGATACCATCTACATTTGTGCCAAATTTCATCCAAATTGGTTCTGCCGTTTTTACATGATAGTATAACAAATATCCATCCATCCAAACTTTCGTACTACGATAGTTTATAAAAGTGAAATATGTAATGTAAGGCAAATATATAAACAAAGATGTCTATATTCTGTGTCTATAGTGTACAAAGTTTTACCAAGAATCCGTACGAAATGGCTTTAAATAATAACTATTTACTATATTTTCTCTTATGTTCTGTATGGTTGAATGAATAAATCTATATATATATATATATATATATATATATATATATATATATATATATATATATATATATATATATATATATATATATATAATATATATACGTATAATAAAATCGTAGGAAATTCAAAACTGTACATTGAATATTTTTTTAAAAGAATATTTGAATATTTGGGGCGTGATCTACAATCGATATCGAAGCCAAAAATATAGTTTTTAGAATTTTTGTCTGTTTGTCTATTTGTCTGTATGTATGTCCGGGGTAAACTCAAAAAGTACTGCATGGATTTACTTCTGCATGAATGTTACTAACATGTCGGGTCAACATATAAGCTACATATTATCACGCTATCACCTACGGGGGAGGACCTGTGCGGAGTAAACGAAGTCCGCGCGGACGAAGTTGCGGGCAACAGCTAGTAGTAAATATGAGCGTAAATGTGCACATTACGAAATCTGAAAGATATAATTTCTTTACGGAACAGAATAGTCGTAAGGACAATGAAACATTACTTTTTTACCCCAATAACGACAAATACTTAAATGTAAAATGTCCCACTCGTTTTTATTATTTTGTTGTGTATTTCATTGTCACAGAAGAGTCGTAAGGTGATGCAATATTACTATTTTACCTCAATAACGACGAGTAAGAAATAACAATACATTTTTGAAAGAAATTTTCTTCTTTAGTGCTAAAACACGTTTTTTTTTAATTTAAGAACCGAATGGAAGAATCCAAAGCGTTATTCAAGACGATCATCACGTATCCATGGTTCCAGCACTCGTCGGTAATTCTGTTCCTCAACAAAAAAGATTTGCTTGAAGAAAAGATAATGTACTCGCATCTCGTCGATTACTTTCCAGAGTACGACGGTACGGTATTAACTTATTTACTAAATTTTATTATATATATCCGTAAAATATATTAAGTTTGTGTTGTCATCCGGGTGACGGGGATATAATGTTACATGCATAAGTTTATCAACAAATAAAGCTCCCTAAACTGGAACACGACATTGACGCTTTTGCAACAAACATTTTTAGATGGTGGTACCAAACCCGGGCGATTCTTTAGAAGCGGAATAACGTAGGTCAATATGTGAATACTGGTAATCATCTAGTGATCGAAATTAGATTATAATTTATGGTAACAATCATTATATAAATAACTAATTGTTTCTTTCGCTGGATCTGTATAATATTGTTTCGATTTTTTAGTAGCTATAAAATCGTTGACCCGTCAAAAGTGTACATAAAGGTTTATTTGCGTACAATTTTTCTCATATAAATTTTAGCTTTCTGTGCATATTTATGTATATAAACATAGTAAAAATATTGACTAAGTAGTGATTTAAGTCTCATTGGACGACAATGGAGTACGGAATCGAATATACTCGTAGGATAATGCCATATAACGCGTCAGTATGCGAAAAACCACTGCCATAAAATAAAATGTAGAAAATTTATATCTAAGACATCATGATTTTTTAAAGTTATGTAGGAATTTAACCTATTACAAAAAAGAATTTCTGCCCCGTTGGTGATTTTCTGGCTTCTAAAAGGTGTTTGTTAAAGGGCAATGAGCCCACCTCTCGTTCCCACCATTGTAACTTCTGTAAACCAAAATCAACAGCGGCAACAGTCCTGATAACCACTGAGTTGCGAGCTCAGGGTGCCCTGGGGAAATGCTAAGCTGTCTTGGAATTCGCAACGAAATTAATCAGAAGTATACAGGAGTGGGAAAATACATCCTGTTTCCCTCCGTTTTCAGCATGAGACAGCAAAATGTTAAAAGCATAAAAATGCTACGAAATGAGACTTTTACTATCAGGTTAAGCCTGATTGCTAATGCACCACGGAAGTTTGGAAATTAGGGACCTACCAAAATGGCCTACTTAATTTTGCTTCCAGTAGTAAGTATGACAAAATCGCTTGAAGGCACGGAAGTTTCCACGTGTTCCCACAAGGTTGGAGTAATAACTTACACCGGATATACATCGAACTCTATCATGCATTTGGGTACGTTCGATTTGCCAAGGATTACACTCCCAAAGAATGTGATGTACAGTTTGTTCATATTTACAATTAAACGTAGTGTACTCTCAAAAAGGAGACGGAACTAATTTAAACGAGAATAATTTAGCTTTAAAATTACCGTGGATAGTGAGAAATTGCGCAACACAATAGTCTATTTCTATCCACGTTTTACTGCCGTCCTTTAGTTTAGCAATACCAACGCGACTGTCATTCATCAATTAATTCATTAGTAACGTCGATGACGGGAATAAAAAGGTGACGTATTTTTGTTTGAGCCTGCAGATTGATAAATTCTGGGTTGGTAAAATTTCTAGATATGTAGTACATTGATTGTGTGCGGTGTTTGTTAACAAACTCCTCCGAAACGACTCGATTGATTTTTATGTGTTTGCATATCGGGTAGGTATGAGAATTGGTTATCTATTTTTCATACCCCTAAAAGTTAAGGGTGGTTCAACCTATTTTTTTTTTGTTTATATTTTTTATGATTCAGCGTTGAAAAAAAAATACAACCCTATATTTACATCCTACCATCAACCCCTATTTTGTAATTCAATCATTTATATGGCAAAACAATGTTTGCCGGGTCAGCTAGTATTTGTATAAATATCACAGATATTTGAATTTCTTCATCTCTTTATATTTAATAATATTTCCCATTTCACAGTTGTAAAACGTACTTTCGAAATGAGCTTGAGGAGAAATAAATGTTGCCACAAAACCCCGTCTTCCCAGTTATTTTTAATTATTGCACATTATCGTTACTCGTTAAATTTGTCCCTGTATATCAAGTGGGAATAGGGTTGGGCAAAAACTTTACGAAATTATTACCTGATCTTGCCTAACTTGATAGTGAGTGAGACAAGAATCGCCGATCTTCCGGGGTGTTTGTGCCAATCCGTACTAATATGTTTAAAAATGTCTGACAATATCAAATAGCTAAGAAATTGCTAGAGGCTATTGACTAGACTACTTCAAACTGTGATATTGTTTCTTAGATTCATGTCATTGTCCTCTGCTATGTACAACATACACAGCTTTGGGTGTCCTTTTTTACAGCTGAAACTAAACTATTTATGTATTACCAGGACATTGGGTAATCTTCGTGGATTCTGTTTTCCAGACGCTGTCTTTAATACTACAATTTACAATAACCAGTTTTGGTATTATTTTAATATATTTTTTAAAATAGGGCCCAAATGTGATCCGGTCCCGGCTCGCGAGTTCATCTTGCAAAAATATCTCAAAGAAAATCCAGATCCAGACCGATCGTGCTATTCACATTTCACGACAGCTACAGGTTGACAAACTACACGCGTTGATTCGGAGTGTCTGAATATTATTTAATTTAGTTCTATTTATAAGACTGCTATTTTTATGCTAGTTTTTTTAAAATCTACAGCGAGTCTTCCATTCCAATTAAAATTGGGATTTTAAATATTAAAAATATTCCGGAATATTAACTCCACAATATCTCCAACTTGTGAAGACGTATGTAAAATAATCATATTACGAAATGCTTGGAAATACAATTTAAATATGAAGGCGCGCTCTAATAGAACTTTTTATTCCAATCAGCATGATCAATAATAATCGATTATAAATATCACTTTTTATGGAGACATAATCTTTTTTGATAAAAATTATAAATGATATAAAAAACCAAAAATGTATCCTTTGATTGGAATAGATTTTATTTTATAATAAATATAAATTGGCTAGATCTGGTATGGTTAATTAAATTCTACCGATATGCCTTGATCGATCTTACGCTCGCTTTTTAAAAATAGTTCTAAAACAGTATGCATTTCTACTATTTTAAGAGTGATCACAAATTATCGGTTGTAGCTAAAGCTAGTAATGCTAGGCCTTTTAAGCTATTTAAAGTATTTGTTGCTAGTATATGATTATTGAAACCAGGTCCTCAGCGTGATGCCAGTACTGCTCGTGAGTTCATTCTGCGAATGTTCGTCGACCTCAATCCTGACGCGGAAAAAATTATTTACTCGCACTTTACGTGCGCGACAGGTAAGTTATTTACAATCAATATAAATTTTATTTAATATTAACTACATATATTATTGTAGTTAATATTAAATAAAATTCGCCCTAGTCAAAAAAATGTAATTCCTAATGATCTATCTAATTTATAAAACCCATGTTCCTGTTCTATACGTGCTATCTATGTAAATACATGTATTCAACTAGTGGTCCTCAGGACAGCACACTTTTTGTTGAATGATCAATATATATACTTAAAACTTCGTGAGTGGCTTTCTTTTGGCGAGTCTAGCAAACTTTCTTTCTATGACGTTTTGGATAGTGCTGTAAAATGTAAACCCTGTGATAACGTTATATTTAACCTATGGGTCTGAACAAAGCATCAGCAGTTGAACACTATGATTATTTAATAACATTAATTATTATTAAACAAACAAAATTAAACTACTGGTCATCAAAAAAATCGGCCCACCCTGTTTTTGTTCGTTATTTCTCAATTATTTCGTAGATAAGCCATTTCTCACAGTTGTTTTTTGTTTTGAGGGTCGGATAAGATGTTTGATACTCTGTTTGTCATAAATCCTATGGCACTTAACGGTACTTGATTATTTTTTGTTCAAAAATACTGCTAATTGCTGATTTGACGGTTTACGTCGGTACAAATTAAGCTCGTGTTTCCAGTCCGAAACAAACTTTTCTCGGGATATCTTGTTATTTACGTTAAGTTTATTTACTGAAGCTGTAGTTTTGATTAATTTTGCCTGAAAATAATGGATACTACTGAAGCGGAGGCAGCGCAAGTTGTGGCTCTACTGCAACAGGGCTTAAGTCAACGTGTCGTGGCTAGAAGATTGAATCTCAGCCGTTCTGCAGTTCGACGAGTTTACCAAAGGTTTCTAGAGACTGGGCAGTATCGAAGAAGATCTGGATCTGGCAGACACAGGGTGACAACTCAAAGGGACGATCGCTTTTTAGTGGTATCGGCTTTAAGAAATCGACACCTTTCTGGCGTCGATCTCCAACAACGCTTACGTGAAGATCGGGGTGTGGCTATAAGTGACAGTACTGTTAGAAGGAGACTTCGAGAGCAGAATTTAAGACCACATAAACCAGCAACGGGACCACTTTTGACCACAGCTCATCGTCAAGCAAGACTTCAATTTGCGCAAAATCACATTAACTGGACTATAGGTCAATGGGAGTCAGTTCTTTTTAGTGATGAGAGTCGAATGACTTTATACGGTTCTGACGGACGTCGTAATGTAATGCGACGACCGGGTGAACGTTATGCCCAGTGTTGCATAAGAGAAACAGTCAGTTACGGTGGGGGCTCTGTAATGTTTTGGGGCGGGATATCTTTAACTGGACGAACGGCGCTGGTTTTCATAAGTAGAGGTGCTTTAACTGCTGCACGATACATTACGGAGGTTTTAGAAGACCATGTGGTGCCTTATGCTGGCTACATCGGGGAAAACTTTCAACTTATGCATGATAATGCACGGCCACACATAGCGCGCAATGTCACCCAGTATTTAGAAGAGGTCGGCATTCGTGCTATGCAGTGGCCCGCCCGAAGCCCTGATCTAAACCCGATAGAGCACATGTGGGACACCTTAAAACAAAAGGTAAGAGCACGGAATCCAGCCCCTACCACATTGGGAGACCTGGAAACCGCCATCAAGGAAGAATGGGAACGAATTCCTCAAGAGACCATTAAAACCTTGATTAAATCTTTAAAACGGCGAATGCAAGCCGTTATTCGAGCAAGAGGAGGAAATACCCAATATTAAGATGAAAAAATGGTGACGATAACTTTAATGATTAAAAAAATAAGTGAGTTTGAAATTTTAACTAAAAAAATGTGAAATTAATGATTTTGACTTCAAATCCTAATTAAATTGATTTTTTTTATAATTTGAAGGTTTAAAGTACTTAAATTAGTGTAAATAAACATGATTAGTAAATCATTTTAGTTATTAAACAATATGTTTTCTTTTGCCAATGAAAACGCATAATTTGCGGTGAAAATGCAGGTGGGCCGATTTTTTTGATGACCAGTGTATGTTTGTATTGATGCCTCCCTTAAACAAAAATGCTTATATACAGCATGTTCGCGATGGTAGACTAGCTCATCAGTATTTTTGTCGGACAAAACTTTTTGAATCACTAATCATAATTTGATTTTGATTTCTTGGTAATGCATTGAAACTAATTACTTGTGGCATTATTGAAAACTGCTATGGTACACCTTATCACTAAAGAGGACGACCAGACAAACCTATCCAACTACAGACCAATAGCGATAACTTCCTTGCTCTCCAAAATGATAGATATCATCAAGTTAAAGATTCTTGAATAACTAGAGGATAACCAACTAACCAGTGACAGCAGTACGGCTTTCGTCGAGGTAGGGGTCGATTAGCTGAGAACCTTCTGGTATTTCTTGCCTTCCTCTGGGCTAAGACCGTTAAGGGCACAGAAGAGGCCTTTGCCTTGAACCTAGATATCGCAAAAGCCTTTGATCGCGTATGGCATAAAGGCTCTTCTATGGAAGCTGTTTTCGTATAATTTACCTGTGAACTTTCTGGCTTACCGCCAGCATTAAGGTCGACCTTGATGGAGTAGGCTCTGATGCATTAGCGGTTAATGCTGGCATACCTCAAAGCTCTGCTTTAGCCCACACTGTTAATATTGCATATAATTGACATATTACAAGTGTACAACAATCATTGATATGCAGATGCACGGGTAACGCGGTATACATAAGCCGAGCAAATATAAATATATGAGCGTAGGTCTTCACTTGTGTCTGAAGTTAAGACATCGTTAGAATTAGCTTCGAAACGATTTTAACAGAACTTAGTTGATTTTTACCCCATAAGACATAAATTGTTGCGTTAACAGCCAAAATAGAGTGTCATTGACACAACTCCTTATTGTCAGGGAAATCTCCTTAGCATATCTCAAAATATAAAAAATGCTAGGGGTCGAAGTTTCGAGCTAAGTCCAGTTCCACTGTCACTTGGAAAGTAAAACAAAACTATTTTCAAAGAAACAGAGTGATCAGCTGCGCTAGATGATAACTTCATGCCTGGCCACAAGCTTATGCTTTAAAAAGCACAAGTCCGGCCACACGTCTAGTACTGCTCACACTTGTGTGCTGGGGCGGGCCCTCTAGTATCAAGCTCTCCAATTTGAGAACCTCCAAAGGCGAGGTAGACGCATAGACGACAACCCAGTTCTTACAAAAAACCTTAAGCTCCTTAGTTTTCGGAGGGATGTAGGATGCCTGTATATACTTTGTGAAGTGCTCTGAAGAATTTTTTCATTTAATCCTTCCAGTAGCATTTCACAGCCGAACTATTCGCCGCAGTGAAGGCTACCATATGCTTCACCTAGATACATCGTTAATATCGATGTACTTACTTCTTAGTATTTACGTACATTTCTCGTAAGCACCGTTATGGAATATCCTTCCTGGCTTAGTTTTCCCAGGGAGCTATGATTAAGATGATTTTAAGAGGTGGATAAACAGTTTCGAAGCTGACATCGCATTGGCAACAACCCCTTATAAATAAATATCCATGGGCAGTGGACTTAACATCAGGCAATCCGCCTGCTCGTGTACCAGCTGATTCTATAAAAAGTGTGTTCATCAATAAAGAAAATCTTATGAATTAGGCATAATTTAATCACGGTCATTTGCAAAAACAAAGCGCTTTTGAAAAAAGTTTTAAGAGAGAATGTTTTGTAGACTCGCTAAAAGGAAGTCGCTTACGAAGTCTCGTTTGTTGATCATTTAACAAAAAGGGTGGTGTCGCCTGGACTATAGATAGCAATATATAAAAAATTAAACTCTAAATTTCAATATTTGATAAGTCAAAGGATATTGAATATTAATTGATGATACTCTTACATTTCATCCTCGGCACCTGGTATAATTCCATTATTATTAGACACTATTAACGCTTGTACTTTAATTTTACTTCAAAACATATATACATATTTAATTCATTACTCAACCGGTTTCACTTTTTAAAGCATCTTCAGGATGTAATATTATATATTAGTGATATTAAAGTACAAGTGTGTAGTAGTGTCTAATATTGGTTGATGACGCTTAGTTTTGTAACAGCCTCATTTGATAATTTTCGTACCAAAACGCCTTCCGTATCATATTATGTTCATTTTTTTACTGTGAACGGACTTTAAACAGGAACAGGGACCTGCTCTATATTTTTATCAAAATTTTGATTAAAATTAATTCACGAATCGATTTTTATAACTTAGGAGATGACGTCAAAACGTCAAATCAAATTAATCCGTCGAGCTAACATCATTATTATTTCGACATAATTTTGACGACTGTGATGTCTTGTATATGTGTACAAGCCCCGAGCCAACCAGGGAAATCTTATTTAATGTAAATGAATGAGTTGCGACAGCGAAATTTTGCGCTACGCATATATTTTTCTAGATTTGTTGTGACGCAGAAAAAAATTAAAAACTCAGATGTACATATATAGTGTCTGAATTGTTTAAAGATATTTGAGTAGAACATCACTATGATTGGGTATTTATTACAAGAAAAATCTGTTAAAATTTAAACGCATATAATATAAATTGGATAGATTAATTTTTTTTAAATATAATAAATATTACTTTTAAATATATTAAACTAGCGACCTGCCCGCGGTTTCACCCGTGTAGCTTATGTTCCCGTGAGAATATCGGAAAGGTTTGTATACTAAAACTTTTCTCAAGAATCAATCTATCTATTAAAAAAACCGCATCAAGATCCGTTGCGTAGTTTTAAAAATTTGAGCATATATAGGGACATAGGGATAGAGAAAGCGACTTTGTTTTATACTATGTAGTGATATTACTTTTAAATATATTAAATATTACGAAAAAACATCATAGTTATGGGTTCGGCAGTTCGAAATGTTAATTAGTTTTTGGAGTTTTTTTCTATATTTAGAACAAAACTTATGCGAAGGTTTTTAGTGTAACTATCTATTTTCGTTAGCCAAATTTTTATTCACTGATGACATTATAAAGTAGGCTGAATGATCAAGTCTTTGCAGACTACAGAAAAAAAAAATTCACATGGACTGAAAAGTGATGTCTACAACATTCGCTGTCAAGCGAACAGTTGTGCCCGACTTATAATGATTGTTGAATCGTGAAAACATTTATATAAGTGAAATAAATGTAAAAAAAAACAATAATAATACTATTATGTTAATAATACACTAGTCCCAAAAATTAAAGGATATAAAAAAAAAATCTTAACAAGCTATTTCTCCACGGAAAATGATCGTACAGCAAGAAGAAAAAAAACAAATTGTAGCTCCTTGTATACTTTTCAGATACGACCACAATATTTTCTTTATCATGTATGGGTCTGGAGAAATCCTAAGAAAACTACCGAGAAAAAAATTCCAAATTTTTTCTCGTCTAAAAAAAGGTGTACGGGCTTCAAAAAATTTTTTTTCTATTCCTTTCAAAATCTCTTAGAAAATTAAACGCCCTTTAATTTGACGTCATCAAGAACCCTATACGATGATTTGCCACGGACGGTCAGTCAAAGCAAAAACTTAAAAAACCTTTGACAATCAATAACTCTGGAAATAATGATCGTATAGGAAATCGAAGGAGGCTTTTGAAAGCTACACGATACTGTCTATATGATACCATGAATTTCATAGTGCCCCGAAGCTCCAAAATTTTGTTTTTGCAGAAATAACCATTTTGACAATTTTTCGATTTTTATTCGTTTTTTTAATGGAAAAAAATTCTCTATAATCTTAATTTTTTGGATCAAAAAGATTATTTTTTCAAGAAATTGAAAAAAAAAACAATTTTCTTTGATTTTTTTTTTGTAAGGACGTTGAACCTAACGTTATGCCAACGGAACTGGAGGCGAATTTTTTTACGATTGTAGAGCATTGTCGCATTGAATCGTGCAACATTTACGATTTCAGTAATATTTGATCATATATACATAGACTTAACACATATGTCCTTGACCCAGATACGATATAAAATCTAGTTAACGGTTTTTATCTTACTTTGAAATTTTGACCATGCGGCAGACTTATTGCGGACAACTTATTCAAATTTTCCATATGTTTTTCTAAAAGATATACGATCCAACGTATAGATCATAATTATGTCCTTAAGGAGCTAGGCCGATTACAGAGTCAGAGAACAGAGGCCGCTCGCTAGCTTTACCGTCGCCACGTAAAGCCTCTTACAGAAACTGTCAATCAATGGCTTACCTTACTTTGTTAAATTATCTATACAACGTTGTTTAATAATACCGACTATTAATAAAATATTATGTCGATATATTAAATATATAAATATTAATCGTCTTTTGTAAGTTGTTAATACAAAATTCAATGTTTTTACGATTCATTTATTGTCGCCTCCGTGGTTTGGTGGTCCGGTGTCGGCGTTGACCACAAGAGGTCCCAGGTCGGGCAATTCAAAAATGAGTTTTTTCAATTTTCTGATAAAAGCAACGTTGCCCGAAATTGGAAAAGTGCCCAGTTGGTGATGGGCTACCTATCAAATTGTGGGACTAAAATCGAGGGTGGATTGAAAAGTATTCGGCCTAACCAAGAAAATAAACACATGCTAAATCAGTTATATTTTTATTTTTCTACATAATCACCATCATAGCGATGCACTTTTGCCATCTCCCATTCAAAGCATTTAGACCGTTGAAAAAAAAAGATTCTTCCTTAGAGTCAAAATATGCGTCTACTGCTGTTTTGACTTCGTCGTTTGTCGAAAATCTTTTACCTCTCAAATGCTTTTTTAGTTAGGGAACAGAAAGAAGTCTGACGGTGCCAGATCAGGTGAATAAGGCGGATGCGGTAATAGTTCAAAGCCACAATTGTGGATTTTGTGAGACGCGTGAACACGGGCGTTATCTTAATGAAACAGGACTTTTCTTCTGAACTTTCCTTGACTTTTTCTTTTATTTCCTCTCGTAAACGACGTAGTAAGTAAGTAAGTAAGACACAGTAATAATCAGAGTTTATAGTCTGACCCCTTTCAAGATAATCAATCATAATCACACCCTTCGAGTCCCAGAATACTGAAGCCATTACCTTATTTACCGACAAAAGCGCCTTAGTTAGCCTTTTTGAGGGGTGGTAAATCAGGTCTTCTTCACTGTTTTGATTGTTGTTTAGTTTCTGGCGTACAATAATGAACCCTTTTTTCGTCCATTGTAACAAAATGATTCAAAAAATTATCTGCATATGCTTCAAATAACTCCAAACAGTCACGTGAAATAGTCAAACGCGTCCTTTTTTGTTCAACTGAAAGCAGTCGCGGAACCCACCTCGCAGACACTTTGTGCAAACCCAATTCGTTGACTTTGATATTTTGAGTTCGTTCATAAGAGATGCCTATAATCTCAGCTATATCTAATTTTTAATCTGCGGTCTCCCATAATTAAATCAAGTACTTTTTTAATATTTTCGTCAGTAGTGGACGTCAAATGCCTTCCAGATCGAAGTTCATTTTTCACACTCTCTCTGCCATGCTTGAATCCTGCTATCCATTTTTGACGGATGAATAAGACAGAGCAGAATCCCCTAAAATTCTGACCAAGTCATCATGGATGGCTTTCGGTGATAGCCCCTATTTATGGAGGTACTTAATGACGGCACGCTGCTCGATTTGCTCCATTTGCAGAAAGTATGTCCGATTGCTTTGTTAAAAAATGTATAAAATCACAACAAATTATTGCACCCGTTTCGAACTTCACACAATTAACTTCTCTGAACTGAACTAAATAATGTGGTTAGATTTGATTTTTAGCATTGAATGGATCTGTTTTAGGCCGCGTACTTTTCAATCCACCCTCGTATCTTCGGCTAATCGTGTGTGCACTTGTTATATAAGGGATTCTAATTATGTAAGGGGTAAAGCAAATGATTTTTGAAAATTTTGCCTATGTTTGACCTCGGTCCTTCAACTAGGCGTTGAAGATCCGAGGCTGCTGTTTAGGCGTGGCAGACAGATAAACTTTCGCATTCATAATATTAGTATGGATATGTGTATATACTTTAAATAATTAAATTGTTATTTTTCATTACTACTCTGATAAAAAAATTAAAAACACATCTTAAAGTAAGCAATTTTTCTATAAACGTAAGCGTTTCGAGTATGAATTTGATTAAGGTTTAACTCTACTGACGGACGTAACCGCTGATTTTTAAGTATTAATGAAAATCATGTGTAAATAACATTCAGCCTACTTTAAAAACTGTTAAGAGGTGAACTAACACCCAATTTAATTTACGTAATGTTATTTTAAAATTAAAAAAGGTACTTAAGTAAGGTTTGATAATATAAAAATAAACAAAGCTTCTGGCGGATTTAAAACCAACATCAGTTTCTTTTTCACGATATGTAGCGATGTGTGAATTAAGTAATTTACAATTAATTATAACTAAAATATATTGCTTATTATTAATTTTGATATATATTTATTATTTTAATTATACGTTAATAATATTAAGATAATACAGGTCACAAATTGCAAATTAATATTTTTTTCTGTACTTATCATATAATATTACGTATTTTTGTAAGCGGGTGAAAAGATTATAAGCGTGTGTGTGTGTGATTGTGAGTGTGTGTGTGTGTGTGTGTGTGTTTAATGTAAGCGAAGTCTGAATGCAAACATACACTCACTGTATTGCGTGTGAAATAAAATATAATGGTCATGTAAGTAATTAGAATATGTGTTACAAAAATGATTCTTTTTATGTGTAATTTGTTACACCACAAAAAAAATAGAAATCACACCAACATTTTATGTATATTGACTGCATTTGATGTAAGTTTATTTAAAAGTGTCTCGCGCGCTCAACTTAACTACATGTTTTAGGTAAGTCACTGTAATTAGGGGTTTGTAGATATTATTTTTGTAGTTATTGTTACGCTCAAAACTTAGTCCTTTGGCGTAGTTGTTTTTTGTAGATTGCTTTGTAATCTGTCTACGTGTAGTTTTTAGCATGATATTTACTTATATATATTAATTACACCTTATTTAATATACAATAAAGACTACCGCTATTACGATTAAATTTAAAGCAAAATCATTTGTTGCCTCAAACAATTTTATACCATTCAAGAATCTTTAGTCCCATCACATTACATCAAAATAAGAGAAATATAGTTTTTACATTCCAATTTATTTACCTTGGATATAGTTACATACTTTGACTAGTGCATTGATACCTATCCTGGGGATAATTACTCGGTGGTAAAATAGCAATTTTATGAGGGCAACAGATTTAATACCAGAATGGAAAGTTAGAAAAATAAAAACATTAAACTTTCACACTAACTAAATCATTTAACTCTCAGACTAGTCTAGTCTGCCTCGTGGCCTAGAGGTTAGCCTATTCGGCTCAGATTAAGAGGTCCCGGATTCGATCCCCGAGTCAGGCAAAAGTGTTGAGGTTTAATTAGTTTTATTATAATTATAATTATTGTCTTAGTAGGTAACAGCTCAGAATCTGGCGGGTGGTTTCTTACCACTCCCGTGCCTGCACGTAAGCGCGTGAAGCTGTCGGTCCTGGTTATCGCTAGAAATAGTTGATAACCATTATCAACCAACCAAATCAAATTACCGTTCGGTTTACTCTGCCTATCCCGTAAGGGAACCGGGCGTGATAATACTAGCCTAGCCATAGTGTCAAAATTATTTGTGTATAATTATCGAACTGCATTATTAATTGTAAACGTGTAATGACATGATTAGGCAAAAAACTCCAGAGCCTCGCTCATCGCCGTAGAGTGGCTAATCTATCGGTCTTTTATCGGATACACTTTGGAGAGTGCGCTGCGGAATTACACGATTTAATTCCACCATCACCGTTTTTCTATCGATCGTCAAAGCGCACAGATACTAGGCATTGCTAATATGGTGGACGTTCCACGTACCCGGACAAAGCGGTTTGACTCGACATTCTTGATCCGAACCGTAAGGGATTAAAAAAAAACCCCCGACACATTCCTTTATCACCAGAACATCTTACTGCTTCATGAATGCACATGTGCATTGTAAGACATCACATTTTTTTTTCACGGGACAAATTACACTTTCTGATCTAACCCCAAAGTAAGCAAATTATTTGTACTAATACATAGATACTAATATACTAATACATAGAGATACATATATAAATACTAGAATATATATAATAAACACCCAAACCCGGAAGTACAAACATTTATGCTCATCACACAAATGCTTGTCCCCGTCGGGGATTGAACCCGAGCCTTGTTGATTGCGTAGTCAGGGTTTCTAACCACTCAACCAACGGGACGGGGATTGGAATATGCTTCCTGAGTTTGTATTCCCCGACGGGTACAACCTTGGATCTTCAATAGAAGAGTGAACAGGTACATACCAGGGAATCGCGTTACATTTTAGACCGCATCTAAGCTTACTATCAGGCGAGATCGTGGTCAAGCGCTTCCCTATCGATAATAATAATAATAAAAATGTTTATTAATAAAGATATATGTGTGTTTGCGTAACTTGTTAGTTTGAAATAATTTTACGTTAGGAGTAAATATTTGCAGAGATCATATGAGTAACAATGTTGAAATTGAAAAGTTTAGGAACCACTGGACTAGTGTATGTGTTGAAAGTAGCCTTTTGTTTAAGGCGCAATCACTAATACCACAGAATACTTAGAGACTAACAGAAGTCAATGTTACATGCAAGTAATATTCGAGCACACATAGACACCTCTCACTGACGCGATATCTCGGACTGGTGCGGTACAAACTGTACCGAACCATTTCGAGATATCGTCCATCCGTGAGAGGTGTCTATGTGTGCGTTGCTCGAATATTACATGTATGTAGATTGACTACTGTTAGTCTCCAGTATACTGTGCTAATACCTTTTGGCCTGAAACTGAATGTCGGCGATCTACGACGCGGCGGCGAGAGTGGCGCGATTTAGAGCTCTGAAACAGCTCGTCGCGACGCTGTTATACAGTTCACTTCCATAAGAGTCTATGTGTTAGATCGCGCAACTCTTAGCGATACAACAGCGGAAATCAACTGTTTCTTATACAAAAGCGGAAAGAAACTGCTGTATTTGTTGTACGCATTAATGATAATAATCACTTCAAAGCTTGCAAAAGGATATCTCATAACATAGATCATTTCAGGAAGAAACGAAATGGTTAATATAATATACCGATATACCCTCTTAAGTATAGCAACTCAAAAAAACAACCATGACTACTTCCACTGTTTTGATAAAAACAAAAATTATCAGTTTACTGCAAATGTAATTTCTAATGAAATTTCATATATATATTTTTTTGTTTTTGTTTGATGGCAAATTTACCTTGCTTCATTGTTAGTCCGATTACATAAACAGCTGTTAGATCTATTGCGCCAGATTTTAGCTTAATGCGATATTCCTTATTGAAACTTACTACATTAAATATATCACAATAAATTATTTTTGTGCATTAATTGTAATTACCTATTTAAAAATATATTTTTGTGCAAAATAATGAAAAAATATAAAATTTGAAAATACCTTAAGCTATATATACATTGTTTACTTCTATTTGTTTTTGTTTTTGCATGCTGCTTTGGATATTTTTAAAGACACTGAAAACATCAAATTAGTGTTTTGTGCGGTAAAGGATACCATAATGCAGTCAGCGCTTAAAGAGTTTAATTTAGCATGATTTTGTTGTATATACTTTGTGAAATAAAATAGTTATTTAGTTTTGTAAGTACTTTTATTTTATTTATTTAAAATGATACCCTGCTTTTGTGACATATACTTTACAGTTTTATTAATTTATATAATATTTTTGTACACTTATACAAATGTACAAAACAACTGCGCGAATTAAAATAATGCTCAAAGGGTGAACTTATATCTTAAGACAGATATTTCTTCTAGATAACCAAGAAAATGATACTGGGAAAAAACCGAAAGGCAAAGTGCATAAGAATAAAAGACAAACACAAATATCATAAATAATTATAATTCTCATCACACGAGAATAAAATTGCACACAGAGATAAATATAAATTTAAATCTAAGAATATCATGTGTCATGGCCAAATCATAGATGTGATCACTTGGTGATGTGGCCAATCATTTAATACAGTGGTTGTATATTTTCATAAAATGGAAAATATCACTTGCCCACACCATGAAATTGTGTGTCCAGGTCAATGATTCGGCGTTTGACGATATGAACATTTAAACGCACGGCTACTTCATGATATGTTTAATTTTACTTTAGTGATCAAATCCTGAAATAGTTACATTATTCACCGCGAGAGGCGCTGATGCCGTTTTGTTCTTGTGACGCTTAATGGTAAGAGATAATTATTCTCATAAAAAACTAATAATTCTGCGCCTATTTGGAAATACAAGTGATGTAAATTGCCGTTACGACACAAAACTTGTTGAATTTTGCGAAATTTACTCAACATTTTTCAATATTTATTAAAATTTTGATATAATATTAATCCTACCTAAATGAAATGGCGAAACGCGGATAGAAATAACACTAAACGTTATCGTTTAAATAATATGGTCAGTTTTAGTTAGCCATTTTATAAAATACAACCATTTCATGAAATGGCCTGCCACATACATCATGAAGTATTCAATTCTAAGATCTGGCCACGACATTTATACTAAATAGGATACTAAACTACGATAGCGACATGTATCATAGGATTTAAGCCGCATTTTATAAATTAGTAACGAAGGGCTATTCCGGATCTCAGTAGAAAGATAATTCCACAATTTTACTGCACATACAATGAAAGACTATGAATAAGTTCGTGAGTGCGGAATAGGAAAGTAAAGAAGAAAGCCAATTTAGAAACGATACGGAGAATCACAGGAATGTAAAAATGAGAACGCTTACAAATTTAATTAGGAGCAGTGAGATTGGAACAATTTGAGAAATGTTGAAAAGAGGGCAAAAGATGTAAGTATTTCTGAGGAAAATACACTTCAGTAGTATCAAGAAAACAGGATTCCACACAATTCAGAACAGGAAGAATAAGAGCTAGCATTAAAGAGATTTTGGATTTAACGGGCAGAATAATTTAAGATGACTTGCAAAAAGTGGTAAGACAGTCAAGAATACTGGAACGTATTTTAAATAGTTAATAAGCTAAAATGTCTTGTTTAGGAAACCCTATTTATAATATTAATGTTCAACATATAACTTTTATGCAGCTTTGTAAGAAAGTTTGAGTAAATTTTAATTATATTATGATATACACTACTCAACATGGTGTAGGGATACTATAAACTGATAGAATAAATTGACTCTTGGCATTAATTTGCAAAAATTGGTCTTACCTTGGAATTGTGATGCGGCTTGGTCCAGGATGCCGTTTTGCCACCTAACCCATCTCCCAATAGCGTGATCATAATTTTGAAATAAAGCTTTTCTTTGTTCATTCCTATAGCTTCCGCGACATGATACTGTATGGAACCGGCTTCCTACATTCCAATGGCTCTTAACATCTCCTCCCGGGGTAAATGTCAACGTTGCATGCTCAAAAATATAAGTGATCACCGCCACCCATGGACATCCACAATACCAGAGATCTTGCAGTTGCATTGCCGGCCTTTTAAGAATGAGTAAGCTCTTTTCTAGTCGTATCCATTTGAAAACACCCCAGCCGGTAATTGGTTTCACAACAAAGTAGTGCGAGACAAAAAGTGACGAGAGAAACGCACAGTTGTGGATTTCCAGACATCGAGATGGTGAGGATGGAATTTCAAATTTTGACGCGATGCCCGATGATGGAATTCGGCGGCAGGAATTAATCCAAATAACTCGTCGGAACACTCCCCATGAAAGATACGATAGAAGACACAGAGTGATATCCCTAGACCTATTGTATATCCCTAGACCGTGTTAAGCAGTTTAAGTTTGGTTATTTTAATTATTGTTCTCTTTCTTTATATAAAGAACTAGCTGAGCCCGCGACTTCGTCCGCGTGGAAAAAGTTCGAAAAAAGTAGCCTAAGTTACTCCCTATCACATCAGGTATCTGCCAATGAAAGTTCCGTCCAAATAGGTCCAGCCGTTACAGAAATTAGCTGGAACAGACAGACAAAAATCGTAAAAAATGTTATTTTGGTATATTTATCGTGCATACATCCATATGCATTTAGTAAAGAGCGGTTATTTTAATATTACAAACAGACACTACAATTTTATTTATTTGTATAATATGAGTATATTATTTAAATGGGATTTATAATTGTCAGGAAATTGTGTAATTACTTGTTTAACAAATGATTTACTGAATTCGATTAATATATAAAAGTAGAAACAGGTTATTTTTGGCCTGTAAATAGTATGATAATTATTTTAATTAGAAAGATGCCTAAATGTTTATGTATTAAATCGATACTTGTGTTTCGGGTATTGTGTGACAAAAACAACATTATTTGCTTTTTATATTTGAAGTGAAAAGTGCAAACTTTGCTAAAATACCCTATCATAGTGAAAAATTAACTCAAGTTATAATACGATTCTTGTGGTAATTATAATATTTTTATGTAGCGAATAAAATGAAAAATATGGAGCACAAATTTACTTTCTCAACGCATATTTTTAAAGATGAATTTTTAAAAGCCTTTGCCTACGCCAATATTTTACAATGTTACTGACGCATTATATCGATGAATTATCCCTATTGTTTCATACTATCGACAGCACTGAGTTCAACCACATTTTATCATATCAATTAAGTGCATTTGTGCAATTTTCCACTTATTAAATGTCAATGGTCTTACAAGATTAGCGGCCACGGCGCTTGAGTCCTATTCAAAAATTTTATTTTTGTATTTATTAGTTAAGAGTGAGCATATATATATTTAAATATTTGTTATGATTATTACCTAAAGTTTTTGCATATACACCGATGATCTATTTTCTCGATTCAGGCGTCGGTTGCTGTGTAAAATATTGTGGTTTGCAAAAGGTTCAATAGCAATGAAAATATATTATTTTTAACCTACTTCCAGACACCGAAAATATCCGGTTCGTGTTCGCCGCGGTAAAAGACACGATCCTACAGTCCAACCTCAAGGAGTACAACCTCGTGTAAGCGACGCCGACGAGTCCTGACACAAATCTGTGATCGTGTGTAACACAAACATCATCACCACTACCATGTGTAAATTGACAAACTGAGATCAGGTGGACGAACTAATTCAATCTTAAAATGATATATGAAAGTAAGGTTAGATTGTAAGTCATTTAATCCAAACTAGCACAAGTTCGGACGGCGAGCCTGTTCTTCGGACAACATTCGTTCTCGATCCGGACGGATCGCTTCACAATGCGATCAGATTTTTTGACATGTTTTTTTATGATGAAGTTATTCACAACTTATGTATGTGTCTGTATCGGTGAATATTAAATCGTGCATTTTAAAAGTTACGGTGAGTCTTGGCCTCACTGTGAGCTGCTTTTAGTCATTGTTTTAGGATTTTTGTAAAGTTTGTTGCCATAATATCTTTCTATATTAGTATACATTTATGTCCAAACGGATTTGAACAAACTAGTCCATTGAACTTACGACGAGTTTTTTATTGTCCTCGCGGGCGAGACAAATCAAATAATTTGGTATGTCTCATGGGTTGTTTCCGCGAAACTGGTTTATATTTATTTATATTATATGGAATGTGTAGCGGCGAGGATGATACAGCCCGTCTCTCTACTGATTGCATACTGTGTAACCGTTTTGTTAACTCGGAACATTTATAATGTGTGTCGTAAGGGTTACATTAACTTTGTACATTGGAATTTTGTTACAAGATACATGTTATATGTTATTATTTAAGCTGTTTATAATTAATGAAATGGTGTTTTTCTACACAAATTGACTTCACACAAACTGATTTTATGTTAATTTTAAGCTTTATGTACGCAGTGGTCTGGTGTATTTGGTTCTACCTAATGTTATCCGTACATGAAAATTCCATTCAGCTAGCAGTATGAGTATAGGGAAGTTACTACGTTAGTTGTATAAGGATATTTTTGAAGCATTTGATATAAACTTTTTTTACTAGAGAAACCCAAGAATACAATAAAGCGATGTGAATTGTAAAAACCGAAGCCAATGGTTTTTTGCACGAAAGCTTTTACCACAGGAATGTAATATATTGTACATTTGGGTCTAAATGTGCTGAGTGAATTGAGCTGACAGTTCAACGCCAAGTTTTGCTATTGGCACATTACCTTGATTGTAACTTAAGCACAAATATATACGTTTTTATTATTGTTTTCCACATTTTAGAGAATTTTATGATGCTATGCTAATGTGTGTTGCTTAGTGTTTTTATTTAGTTATTTTATTGTATGATAGGAAACAAAGTTTCTATTTAATGATATACATATAATATAACTTATTGTAATTAACTTATTTGTTGTTGTAACTTGAGTTTTTCTATGCCGTTATTTACTGATGAGAGTTTCGATTTCGTTGAGGCATATAAAACTGACACTGTCAATAGCAAAACTATATGCTCTTTTTAAGATACAGCTGTCTGTAATGCTCAAAGTTTGTGAAATTGAAACTTAGCGCACAATATTGGAATATTTTATTGATATAATATCCACTATGCATTTTCTGTGTATGACCTGTACATAGAAACTATTTCTTTTGTGCATTTGTACAAAAAATATTTATTGACTTTAAAAACGGCCCGTTGTCTATAACCTCACGTGACGGTCGCGCACGCATTGATGACATAAGAATCAGCCGCGAACGAACGCAAAAATATTGTTTTCACATTGGCAGTATTGTAGTTAATGTTATATTGCGCAATAATATTGTTAATCAAAATTGACATTTTATTAGTCAATCTTATATTGACAATATTGTGCGTTTGAAAGCTGGCTTCAGTTATTAAGTACCTGGATTTTTATATCAGTACGATTATGAATTATATGTGTACTATACGATTGAAAGTGTTTAAGCTCGGTTTTTTAATACAAAGATAATTCACTATTAATAAATAATGTATACACGCTAGCAATCCGACTGAAACGCAAACGCATTTACTTAAGGTATAGTTCTTGAATACTTGCGATTATTCATTGACATTTACTTACAGAGCCGTAACAATATTTTATATAAATTCCTATTATTATTTATTAAAAATAACTATAAATGAAACAATATAATGTTAATGTAGTAATCAAAATGGTATTTTAATGTCTTTACTGTGTATATAATTTTACTGTTGGCGCTTGATGAAACTCTAACGTTAATTTGTACTGTCTTACAAATATGCCTGGTTCACTACTGAAATTTGAGATATTAACTGTTAGGACATGAGTCAACGAGTAGATATAGACGCTTTCACTTTTTAAACGAACATTTTATACAGACAAAACTTAATGAAAATGTATTTAATATGATTAGTATCAACCTCACCAATTTATAAATTTCCACATTTATGAGACTATTGTTTAAATTCGAATTTATGAAAAAAAAATATGTGCCCTTTCGATACTTAATTTTTTCTTGTGCCTAGCAGTTCATCTTAAATGTCTTGATCTACTTCTAGAGGTTTATAGACAAAGAAGATATGAATTATTAATATTATATTTCTCTTGTATTTTAAATTCATATTAGTGATGCATCCTGTCATAAAAAGATGATTTGCATAATTGCAAGTTGATTTAAATATACATTTAAAACTTCCTCAGACTTACAAGAAGTTTGTTTCTTCCACTTTGCGTAAACTTGCAAATATTTCTCTTCTAAGATGCCAGATATATTAGCTAAACATTTTTTTGTGTTGCCAGAAATCACAATGATTAGCCATCGTGCATTAAAGCTTTTATTGCTTCTATTTTCAGCGTGATATAAATTTTAAATTGACTAGTTACTAAAGGGAATTAGTTAAGCAAATTGTACCTCAGTTGCTGGGTTGTTGTATTCTACTGTCAAAGGCTTGAAAGACAACTAAAATACCTACCTACTGGTAAATTTTTAGAAAAATTTACCAGTAATCCATAATGGTAGAATACAGTCACAGTAATTTATATTTTCATTATTAAAAATAACAAGTTATATTTCAAAACACGCCGTCAATTAATCCACCAGAACGCATAGTTTTGCAAACAGAAGCGGAATGCTTGGTGCAATCATAATACGTTAGTAAAGAAAATAGTCTGTGATTAAAACATTTTAACAACAATTTGTCAAAGTTAAAAGATGCTCATTTAATAAAGAAAATACTTTGAATCGGTATTTGGTAAAACAAGAACAACAAAAAAATGCAGACGCAGATCAAAACATTACACAAAAAAAAACATTTTATATTTGGTCTGTCAACAACAGCAAAGTGAAGTTTATAAATAGATGCACTCAAAAATATTTAATACTAGCTGTTGATTTTTATATACAGTAGAATGCCTATAAGAAGCTGGGGCGTGGCGGTCATACGCATTGAGTAGCTGATGTAAAAAATATTTAGTCGAATTTTTTTTTTTTTGTTTTTGTGTAATACAAAATTTAAAAAAAAACGTTATTAAATGTTATCGGTATTAGCAACCGTAATGTATCGAACGGCGTCGTCATAACAAAGATTATGCTTCTATCTCACTCATTCAATTTATGTCCATTAATAAAATTTAATAAAGCTTTTTTAATTTTATATTAAACAAAAAAAAATTTTCGACTTAGTTTTTTTAAATATTTTTTACATCATCTACTCAATGCGTATGACCGCCACGCCTCGGCTCTTATAGGCATTCTGGGGCACACTGTATAAGAAGATAAAAAAACGTTTTGTATTAATGTTTGGCAGTACCTAATGGCTCGTAGTTCGTACACACTATGCCGGCTGTGTGGTCGGCGGGCATGCGACTAACTACCCCGACGGCATTCCGGGGGAATATTTGAGCCGCGGGGCGCCGCACTAATGAACCGCCGGGGTATGTCGTCGGGTTGCTCGGGTAGCCGGCGTCACTTCGCTCCCGGCTGTCTTAAGTTGGCGGGGGAATTTTTTGCTATTTCAATTGTTCGTTAACTGTTCTTCAATGTACGATCAAAAACTTATTTAAGTTTTTTTTAATTTTCAAAAATTGACAAGTTTGCACCTATTATAGATTTTTTCACTTTTTTTTTACTTTGAAACTATCTCATGTGTTCATTCAAAAAAACTTCTATAGTTGGTGCTAACTTTAGGGTAAGTTTTTGAACATAAAAAAAAAATTAAAACGAACAAAAAAAGTTTTGATCTAACATTGAAGACCTATTAATAAAAAGTTGAAATAGAAAAAAAAATCGATTTCCCCCGCCAACTTAAGACAGCCTTCGCTCTCGGCATTCGAGTGATAAGGATGTGCGGCGTGTTCTACTTTACAACAAATTAAAATGTCATTTAATTGGGATAATTAAACATTTTTTTTTAAATATATATTTTGTGGAATCCCAGAAATGCAGATTGCAATAACAGAAATAAACTAATGGACGAGCAGAATTATAGTTCATATCACGTTAACTTAAAAATCCAAAGAACATACTGTTATGCAAGTACCGACAACCCACATAATTTATTTTGTAGTTTTCTATCATGACGGTGCTATAATTTGTTTACTTTGGGTTTAGATCAGTATGTATAATTTGTCCCGTGAATTATGCCATTTCCGGCGTGGCAAAATTGCAGTTGCATAAATCTTCTTTTGACTATGACGATTTTGGCTATGGCGATGTTAACGGCTTCGTCATCCCTCCTGAAAGCTAGAAACACAAAGTGAAATAGTTCTCTTCGGTCGCCAGCGGCAAGTACCGGCAGCCTGATTACGCCGGTGGCATAAACCCGCCGACTGAGTCGCCGACATAGTGTGTAGGACCCATAAGAGCAAACTGTCGAAAGTAATGACTTGCCTCAAAATATTTATAAAATCATCTATTAATGTCTGGCAACAACAATAAAGTGTCGTAAGTAAGAAAATATTTAATAATAAAATAACATTTTGTTTTGTTTGTATTGGTGCCTGTCTGTGGAAGTAGTGAAAGTTTCGTAAAATGTAATATAAAAATATTGTATTAGAGTCTGGAAGTAAAACTATCTAAGCTTATAAGTTAAGACGCTGTATTTAGAGGCATGAATTGGACTTTATTTCCGTTAGGCGATAGTATAATGGATGATAACACAGCGATTCGTTATTTTACGTGTATTTTAGAGGTGGTGGCTTAAATTATTAAGGGTAACGGTCATCAAAGCTTTTAGATTATAAAATGGAATATAAGCGACGTCACAAAGTTTTTAGATTATAGAATTGAGTATAAGAGACGTCACGCTAGTTCAACTCAATGGATTGTCAAATTAACTTTTGTCTCGTAATATTTATAAGAATACAAATGGAAGGAAAGATAAAAAATGATGGTCTAGAATAGCTTATTGGGACCATTTAAAGAAGAAAATCGATATAATATTTTGGCATACTCTAAGTGTATGTGTACGCATATCTTACTCAAAATAGGCAGTGAGAACAGAGTGCCATACGTTACGGTCTAGGCATAAGTCTGGTATACACAATCTAAGCCAATGCATCAAATAGAGAACATTGGTTAATGCTTCATCAATAAGTGGACCAACAACTCTTTATAAATGGCTATATTGAATTAGAAGTTACTGACATTTTTATTTGACCAAAGTTATACTGCCGTGAAACAACTCATTTGCTAGAAATTTCACAGAATATGCACAGTTTGGTTTGCACAACTTAGTCCATGTATTTTTACGTATGTATTTATTTTGTAGTCGTTTCTAGGATAATTTGCATGATTTCACATTTTATCAATGAAAATTGAAGCAGATTCCACGAAAAATTTTTGTTGTGCATTTTTAAAAGTTGTGTCGTTGCACTGAAAGATCGCGAAGTATTAGATGAACATTTTGAAGAACACACTAAAACAACATTTTCATTATATTTATATAAATATTTTTCAATTATGCGCTCATAGCTCATTCATTTTTTCAATATACTGCTAAACAGTATTAAAAATTAAGCCACGGTAAAAGTCACTATTTAACGTTTAATATCTTTTAAGTAACTGTATTTACCCGGATGAAAATATATAGGAATGGTTTTATTTATTAGTATGGTAAGTATCTAGTCTCAACTTCATCTTTTTAACAAATGAGGAATCAGACAATTTGTCTATTTGTAAATAGGTAAATATATTTAAATCAATGACACTAATTTTACCTAATCCTTTTTCATATAGTACTCATTAACTTTTTAAATAATAAATAATGTAATTTAAATGTAAAAAACATTTCACAATTTATAGTTTGAGTAGGTATATTAAAACATTTGTTGTACTTGTTCTCAAAAGAAACAAAACTTTACTCTTTTTATAAACATGAAAAGGGTTGATATCCTTGTATGGATATTTTAGAAGTAGGTACTGCTGTTTTTAAAAAATAAATCAAGAAAATAATTCAAAACTAAGTCAAGTAAAATCAAAGAAAATTAGGTAAACTCTTAAACTTACTTGAGTAAACCTTAGTCCAACACAGTCGTAAGTTCGTGATTCCAAAGACGTAAGTTGAAAACATTGAATTTGTGACTTACAATATTGTTCAGATTTACTAGGCTGATTTAACATTTAGATGGCTATGACACTTCGATTCGACTCGCAAATAGACGCTTGTAGGGTCACTTTAAGAGTTATTTCATATAAAATAGCTGGCATGAAGATTTGATTAGAACACCAAGCAGTTAGTCAAATCATCATGTCAAATAGAATATGTTAGACAAAAAGTAAAACCAACTTTCAATATCGTCGATATTTTGCTGGATTTAGCACTATTTGTGCCAAAGATTTGATACACAGAACTACCATATAGCATTGTCATCGAAATAAACATTTCTGTATATCCTTATCTGATTTTTTATGTGTTGTAAGCTTAAAAATGAATTATTTTGAATATTTATGCATTCAAAATAATTTATTTAACAATTATAAACATCCATTATATGTTATTGAGTTATTTATTTGAATGGTAATGTTGACGTGATTTGTATTTGAAATGTAAATTTAATATAATCTAACTTAAATAATAATTAATACGCACAAAATACCTAATGCCGGTAATGGCACTTAGTGCAATATCTTAGTTCTTATTAAGGCAAGCAGAAATTAATATTATTTTATAAGCAATCTTCAAATATTGTTATGGTTCTGTATTAATTTAAAGTCATTTAAAACTGTATTTATTATGTATTGTGCCACAATATGCTGAAATTCAGAACTAATTAAATATAAAGTTTAATAGATAGATATTTATATAATATTAAGTTTAAAAACTGCTGCTTATTAAATTAGAAGCTATGTCTTGATCGGGTCATTTTTTATTATAGGCTAGAAAACAAGCTCTCCTGATGGAGAGAAATAACCAACATCTATAACCAAAAAGCTAATAGAGCAGTGCCAACCGATTAGCAAGGATGTAATGCAAAAGCTTATCAGCAAATGGTTTCACTTTAAGTTGTCCGGAACAAAAAGGCAATTTATATACCTATATAGGTCAAAACTTGAAATTAAATATATTTGTGTGCTAAGTAAGAGGTTTCTACAGGAAATTTAGTATTATAAGAACGGTACGTGCAAGGCGTATAAATGAATTCAAATAGAAATGTGTTATGCTTGTTAAATAATGCTAGTTAACATTTGTGGTTAAATTATATCCGGCCATAATAAATTTAAATTATTACGTGATATAACGAGGCTCTCCGCCTGAGTAGACAATTTAAGGCGTATCTAACAAACCCTATTTTTATTTTATCTTGGTTAATACACAACCTTATCACCTTTATCAGAAAATTTAAACTGTGCCTTTAAATTTTAATACTAATATAATAATACTATATTTTTATTTTCCGCGTTTAACTGTTTCTAAGAAATCACTTTCTGTATAAACTTCTGATCGGACTTTCGGAGTGATTCCTACTTTTTTATATTAAAAAAGTAGGAGTCACTCTGAAAGTCCTGTTTACTATTATTTTACAACGCACAAACAATACATGTAAAATAATGTTGATTTACGTGGCTAAACTGCGTATAATTTATGAACCATATACAGTGAGCAACAAAAACCCCGTCCGACTTCAAAAAGGTCATCAAAAAAACAATTAAATGATTGTATTTACAAAGAATATTATGGTATTTTAAAATGCGTTTTACGCTTCAATTTCCCTAAAATTTAGCAAATATTTTAAACTGGACAATGCCGCGCCATCTTTAATGTCGTAGTAGCTATGCTTCGTCAAACAATGCCGTTGACGATCGGATAAGATTTTTGTTACTCACTGTATATATATATGTGTGTGTGTATATTTACACACACACTAATAGGGAGCCTAAGGGATTTTAAGATTTACTTAAATGGGGCAGATTAACAGGGGGGAAGAAGGTCCTCGCATATTATTGAGGCTGATCACCAAACATAAGCCTTTTATAATATGGAGCCAGGCATATAGGGCAGTAGCGAAAAATCCAATAAATTCGGCTTTTGAAAATTGTCAGATAATGTATTTTTTTTTTTCGTTTTTCTTACGTCATTTCCTTCAAAAACCTTCAACCGCGCTCGAGAATGTCGAAGTAACTTCTTTTCTTCAACTTTGTGATTCTCCCACGCCCTTAAGTTACACACAAATCGTGAGATTTTTAGCTCGCAATTAACCCACCATGCCTTAATATGACGCGTTTCAGTATTTTCATGTCAGTTTTATTTAAATATTTATAAACGTCTTCCCTACCACTGAAATTTAAAACTTTATATAACCTCTTATTTTTGCTATTACTTATCTACAAAATCCAATATGTGTCCCCACGGCGCACGAGTAATCAAATTTATCATGTTGGGCTCCCTAAAGGTTGGCAAAGAAACTGCAAGACCTCTGGTACTGCTTATGTCCATGGACGGTCGTAATCACTTACCATCAGGTGCACCTTCTGCACGTTTGCCTTCTCTTCTATAAAAAAAGTAATAACTTAAGCCTTTTCAAGACTACATAGATTTTTAAATATCTTACATTTTTTACGTGTAACATAATTAGAATGTCGAAATTAATAATTTTACAAAGCAGCGGCTTACCATCTTATTGTATCACAAATAGTTAGGTATAAAATATTTTGTGTTATAAGTGTTGTAAAGAAATCTTTATAAGTAGATAAATCCTTTTTTCAGTATAATGTGGCTCGATACACTTGTACGCCGTATGAGCGACGTCACGTGAGGAGAAACGCGTATTGCGCCGCGTTCATATCTTCCTTACGGATGGACTGAACTACGTGTACTGGTGTGATTCTTACCTGTTTGTTTTTTCGATTGGGCGATGACTACAAAAATATTGCTAAACTATATTATAGTCTAACGTTGCTTTACCTTTTGCGTGAGATTGTGAGGATTTTAGCTTAAGTTTCGACTGAAGATGGATGCCTGGATGTAATATTGTAAATTATAATTTCTCATAAAATATAATTTTTTTCAGCTATGGAATTGTTTTATTTACATTTTCTGGTTTAGTTGTTGGTGCTATAGAAGAGACTATAGTGGGATGTGGAATTCGAGATCAAAGATGTAAACAAAGAAATATCACTGCCAATTGCCGCCAAATCGACCATTCAGGTATACTCAAAATTTTTCTAAACAATAAGGCTGGTTTTACTGTCATGCTGACGGTCGGCGCTGATGTATGTAGCCTACGGCCGTCAGCGCTGAGCGGACAGCGCGAATCAAAAACGCCACCTATGACTACATACATATGGATCCATCAGCGCCGACCGTCAGCGCGCGGTAGCGTGACACTAAATTCAGCCTAATTGTAATCATGTTTCGATTCATAATAAAAGTAAAAACTGACTATTTGATAATTCCTCTGGAGTACATAGGGTTATTTGAAAAATTTAATGATAATATTCGTTATCCGATTTGGGTTCCGATGACCTTGATAGCGAAGAAACGGATTCAATTATTCTTGTTATAAAATGATCTTTCGTCATATATTCTCTTTAACCTATATGCCTGACACAATTCCCCCACTTCTGCGCTGAAATCATTTTAAAGTCTTCTTCGAATAATATAATCTCATCCAGGTTAAAGATTTTATTGTTCCTGGCGGCATACCACTATCAGAGTGCTAAGTGTGAGTTTTTCTTTTCGCATTCGATCGTGAGCGCGTTTCGAGTTTACTAGGAATTTGTATGTGATTTGTACAGCGCCACGGAGAGCGCCTGTCCCCGCAATGCCGTATTCAGAGCTGTTAAGCAATGTTCGTCTATCCAACCACTAGCCTTCGCTGCTCTTTCAAATTGAGTCTGGTACGCACTCCATGACGTAAGACCGTCATAAGTGGGTGCCTTTACCTGAGGACCTACTTGATGAGAGCAGCTTGTAATGGTAGCACCCAACTTAACTTCCGTGATCTTCATTTTCATGACTAGGGAAGTCAGTTGGTCCACGTTTTCACTTATTTTGTCGCAGCTGGCCTCCAAGTGGTCAACCCTCTTCTCAACAGGATAACCATCATTTATCATCAAAGCCAGGAACATTATCCTTGATTTGTTCGCGTAGCTTCTGTTGTTGTTGTTGTTCCTGTAGCTGCTGTTGTTGCTGAATTACTGCTAGTATAACAGATAGATCTGTAGGCGTAGTACTTGATGACAATGACGTGCTGGCAGCACTTGCGGGTTCCTCACCTGCACGCATCTCAGTGTCGTTTGACACCCTCTGTGTCTCAGCTTGAGACCTGGCGGTAGCACCTTCCTTCGGAATAAGTGGCATTTCACAATTTCACTTCCGACACCAGTTGTTACGTGCTTCGGGTTCGTAATTTGCAAGAAAACGCCGCTTACAACACAAAACAACACAATATAATACTTAAATACTCTGATTAACACTAGTCACTCACTGTACTAACACTAAACTTAACCGACTACACAATATAACACTTCCCGCTTCGCACGGTCTAGATAGAAATAGATTTTAAAAAAAAGAAGTCTAGGTACTGTTCTAGAGAGTAAGACTAAAAATAAAACCTTTTTTTCAAATATATTTGTTTTAAATACTCTCCTATCCATCTCTCGTAACGCTTATAATTTTTTCACTATTAGTAAAGTAGGTATGATTTCAAATCATGTCTGGTAAGACCATGGTGTAATAATATAAGATAAAGTTTTTGAGTAGCTTTTGGGAACGAACGGAAAGGGGCCTCGCCGATGCGACTTTGCCCACGTATATATTAGTCGACGCTACGCCACTGATGTTTGGTTTCGCGAGCATTTGGAAGGTAAGGCTAAATTAACTAACCTCCAGAAAGCTCGGTGTGCTCAGCAGAGCAAAAACAGTACTTCTTACAGGCTCATCGCCTTCGACTTATAAGGCATAAATTCAGACTCAAAATTCGTGGGTCGTATTTTCCTGCATACCATAATCTACTGATCGTAATATGATGGGGATAATACTTAACCTATTGTTACTGAAATAGATAAAGCAGTGTTATCAACCTAGGCCAGACGTTGGAAGACCTCGTAGTCACTGCCGGTCTTAGGGTTGGGCAGTCCGAGCGGTCGCCTAGGCATTCAGACACAGGGGCGGACAATGTCTAAACAACATTAAGCTGTGATGAATAATAGGTAAAGGGTGTCCTATGCGTGACTCGCCCGGGGAGCCGGTCGGCCCATAGTCACGATGGTATTTTCACATTTAGCCTTTGTACGGCTTTTAGAAGCTGCCTGACGGATAGGTAGATTGTCTATTAAACAGGGATCTGGAAGTATAATACTGATGGATTAAATCGACATAATGGATTAAGTAGATACATACATATAATATGTATGTGCCTATGTATCATTTTATATATATGATTTATTATTTTGAGCACGAAATCACATTAGTCTTTTTATCATTATAAATTATTATAAGCTTTTGTGATTGTATTTTTACAATGTACCTTAGCTAACCATGATTATTAACACTGATTACCTACAGTGAACCATTAAGTCACGTCCATTATTCAATTGCTTTCAGTTAACACGAACGCCATGGCGATTAATGCCTCTCTGGTTGACGTGGTACTACCCGCTAAATGTGAATTCGATAATTTAGCGAAAAGCGCAGCGAACATAGCGCTTTTGAATTTTCATTGGGAATATGTAACATTTATTCTATATAATACAGCGCTAATTTGTGGAATCCCAACATTTATCGATTCGTACGGAAAACCTATCGTTATAGGAAGACACTTGTATCCAGTTATACCAGCATACACCCGCCAAATTATCTTATTTGGAATCGATTTGCAAGACATTCGTAATATGTTGAATTGGATGAAGAAATATAAAATGGACAATAACAGCAAGTGTATAGTCGTATGTGAATCTCATAACACGTGTTGTAATGAATCGGATGCTGTCAATTTGCTGTGGGAATTTCAAATAACTAATGTGATTTATCTTAAATTTTTTAATACTAATTTAGTTGCCGGATACACTTATTTTTACGGCAAGAAATGTACTGCAACTCCGCCTGTTCAAGTTTACGAACGCGACTATCAAACAAACTACAAAAATGTCACTATATATAATATGTTTCCTTTAAAATTTAAAAACCTACACGGATGCCCTCTGATAGTTTCAACGATTATTCAAAAACCATATATGCATATGCAAGACAATGTTCCGAGTGGTGCTGATGGAGATTTTTTACAAATAATCGTTAAAGCAGTAAAAGCCAGCCTCAAATTACTGACACCGAGGAAAGGAGTTGGTTGGGGACATTTAGATTCTAACGGCACTTGGGTTGGTTCCCTTGGAGATGTTTACAATAATTGGGCTAATTTTTCAATGACGTCTGCTGCAATAACTCGTTCAAGACACGAAGGTTTTCAAATATCAAAGAGTTATTATTCATTGCATATCGGTTGGGTTACTCATCCTGTAGAAGTAGAACCGGCGTCTATGAAGCTCTTAAGGCCACTAGGGTTAAAAACTAGTATTGCTTTGATTATATCTTTACTTGTAACTATAGTATTAGTTTTACTTTTTAGACACAGTATTTGCTCCCGCATACGAACTAAGATTCATTTAGAAAATTTGCCCGATGGATTGCTGTTTCTTTGCTGGGAAATGCATATGGGACAACCTATTACTAAAATGCCTAAGAAGATGGCTTTAATGTACCTTGTTTTATTTTGGATTTGGTATTGTTTTCTCATAAGAACTTTCTACCAGGTTCACCTTATAGATAGTCTAAAAAATGATATTTATATGAAAGGATTTGTTAATATCGAAGATGCTATTAGACAAGGATATAGTTACGGTGGTGGAGCTGCACTAAATGATTATTATCTTGATCATCCTGAAGTTCATGACAATTGGATTAACATAGAAAGTGATGATATATACAAAATATTGTTTGAAATGTCTAATGGCAAAAAATTTGTCTTAGCAATGAATTTAGCTACAGAGCAAATATTTCTCAAAGAAACAAAGAGAAAATTGTTTGTGTTACCAAACAAAATCATTAGTACTCATTCAGTGCTATATTTTAAAAAGTACTCTCCTTTAGAGTCGGCTTTGAGTAGAATAGTGACTCAGCTGTTCGAATGCGGTTGGCCGCAAAAGATATATAAGAACAATACAATTCAAATTTACAAAACAATTGTGGCAAATGACCACAGACCTATCAAGTTAGAGCATTTCACTGGGTGCTATATAATTATAATAACTGGATGGATAATATCCCTTTGTTTGTTTGTTGCAGAACAATGTGCATTTATAAAAAATATACCTACATATTAATAAAAAAGTTAAGAGTTACATTAAATGAAACACTTGTAAAGAGATTTAAAGTTTTATTATTCTAAGTTATTAACCGATATCTGCACCTAAGATATTTCTTGTAACTTTTAAGTTTTTCTGAGTATATACCTATAACTATTAAAGTTTTTAATTTCTTGTATGCTAAGTTAACCCTCTTAGAACGCACAACAAATTGTCTCGACATCCCTGTAATTTGGTGTTAGTCCAGGTACCATCTGAAGACAAAACTCTTTTCCTACCTAGCAGGTTGTAAAAGGTGAACGATTGGCCAAGCCTGTTATCGTCGTGACAATTAGCTGGAAGTGTTCTGCAATATCTGATCTGACTTTGGTACCATCGATTTGTGTGTTGTCTGTCTGCAAAGATGCGTTTTACAGGGGAGCGTTTTGAAAGCATAGAAAAATGTTTTAAGTTTTAACTTCAGCTTCCCGCTGTAAAAAAGTGTAAGAAAGTTACTGATTTTGCCCCTATTTGAAAACCGAGTTTTCACCAGATCTCCACGTTTTGAAACCCTTTTCGACTATTTTCACGATGACATCAGTATGTATATATGTGTGTACGTAAGTTGAACACATTCAAGATTTTTTTACTATCTGAGCTCAAAAATCCATTCTAAAACGAGTATAACTTCATACTCATATCATCATCCGTCATAATCAGTCAAATGATTTGAGATTTAAATATCTCAACTTCACCGAAAGCTGCTTAATGCCAGATAAGGCCATCTGGCATTAGGTAGGGTTCATCAACCGGTTACAGATTTTTTCTCATGTTTAACGTGTACGTCTTGGTTGATGTTTTTTTTATTATTAGATAGCAAATAAGCAAATGGGTCTCCTGAGGGCCTACCATGAACTCTTATAATACTTGTCAAGTTCCAGGCAGTTCAACTATGAGTATTAACCTGTCAGGTTTTACGATCGTACCATGAACTAATTTTTGTTGAACTGCAATACGTCGTCTTCTGGCGGGTTACATTATCTCTGGCAGGACATATCAAATTAACGTTGAGAAACACATAACTTGCCGATTTTTAAATTTTAGTATAAAGTTATTATTATTAATGCATTTTAATTAGAAATATTGAATTTAAGAATACAAATTGGCAAAAGAGATCAAGTTTTAAGTTATTTAAAGTCTACGTAAAATATATGGAACATAAAGTAAACCACGTAATATTTGTTAAGCGGCATCCATTAAAGAACGCAACTCTGGGAATATTACACATGACCTTGAACTGTTTAATAAAGACATTTATGTTATGAGCGCGGTTTTTAAATTTCTTGAGTACGTCTTGACTTTTTGAGATTAGAGTTTTGGAATAGTTTGTGACTATTTTAAAGCTTAAAATTACACATTGATTTCATGAACGTGATTGATGTCGGAAGCAAAACGATCGTATGATATCAATATATTCAATGAACAATTGAAAGTTTTATGAGATATTTTAAATACTCATAAAGATATTGCAACGGGATTCAATAAAAGTGCACACTCAAAACGTTAATTTTTTTCACACATCTAAATTTATGTGTATCTCCTCTGTGGTCTAGTGGTCCGGTGTCGGAGTTGATCACATGAGGTCCCGGGTCGGACAATTCAACAAAATGTGTTTTTCAGTTTTCTGACAAAAGCAATGTTGCCCGGGATTGGAAAAAGTGCCCGGGTGGCGATAGGCTTTGGCTAATCGTGGGTACACTTGTTGTACCTCTGCCTACGTCTTTGGGGATACGGGCGTGAAGATACTTTTTTATCTAAAATTAAAAATAAATAAAAAATGCTTTAAAGTAAGTAAATATTAAATAATAATAAAATAACTTTATTTAGAAGTTATGAATTAGGTACTATATTTTATACCAATATCAATATTTTTCTAAAACACAGTTAATGTAAAAAAATATACAGTATAAATTCCTAATAGGACTAGGGCTAGGAATAGGAATTAATAATAAAAAATACCTACGTTTACAGTATATTTAAGACAAAGCAATCCAATAAAAGTTACTTTTTTCCACCTGCAAGTGACCGGCAATATTATGACACTTTAGCAGTTCAAATATCGATTTCGGTCTGACAAAAACACTTCATGGTACGCTAACGCAGGGCAGAAGTTGGTTTGAATGGTAAAACGATCGCTCGCCGGCATAGGTCACGTGGTCACTGACTGGCCTGTTAGATAACGCTTTCATGGTACGAAATAGCAGGACAGTTTAATTATCGGCTAAAACTGACCTGCTATAAGAGTTCATGGTAGGGCCGCTGATGGAAAGAGTTAACCATCGCCTATAGACACGATGTTAATGGTGCCTTGCTATCTTGTGGCGAGGTCTAATGCCACATGCATAAGTTTACCGGCTACCTAATCCTCCAAATCGGAACACGAATAGGCAAGGCGATGACACCAGACCCGGGCGGGACAATGCAGAACTCTACCACCTAGTAAAATGTAGTGTTGATGACTTAGTTATACGAGGGTGGATTGAAAAGTATTCGGCTTAACCAAGCAAATAGGCACATACTAAATCAGTCATATTTATTATTTTTCTACATAATCACCATCAAGTTCGATGCACTTTTGCCGTCTCCCACTCAAAGCATTTAGACCGTGGAAAAAAAATGTGTAAACGGTTGACCCTACGGGCCATCCCCGAAACTTCCCACTAAATTAGGGTATTTTAATTTTTAAGCTCAAAACAGTAAAAAATATAATTGTGGATTTCAACCATTGATTGCACAGACGTGTGAACACGGGCGTTATCTTGATGAAACAGGACTTTTCTTCTGAGCATTCCTGGATGTTTTCCCATATCCATAGCGGAAATGCTGAAGTCGACAGGCTCGTTGAGCACCTTCAAATGGCTGTAGATTCCGTGTTGCAAAAGACCCCTTCCGCTGAGATCGTGGTCTTAGGCCATTTTAATGCCCACCACACCGAATGGCTGTGTTCACGCACTACCGATCATGCGGGGAGGTCTGTTCACGATTTTGCCTTGGCATATGGTCTAACACAATTGATAACCTCGCCTACGCGAGTTCCCGATGTCGACAATCATATACCTTCACTGCTGGACCTTCTGCTGACCTCCCATCCGGACAATTATCAGGTATTTGTGGACGTCCCTCTTGGTACGTCAGACCACTGTCTGATCCGGAGTAAAGTCTGAACACATTGGCAGAATCGGTGAGAAATTAGTTCGCCTTCCTTCGGGAACTCGTGCGTTCTGGTCTCTCGCCAAGGCGTCTTGGGGAATTTCTCACGGCCCCCTTTTCTATCCTTACACGGAGATGATGACTCTCTGGCCCATACCGCAAGGCAGAAGGCCGATCTTCTGTGCTCGTTCTTTGCGGCCAACTCGACTCTGGATGACCAAGGAAATGCACCGCCTACCATCCCGCAGTGCTATAGTTCCAGTTACCAGTCTTCCGTACGTAAAGCACTTTTTTCCTTGGACGTCCATAAGTCGAGTGAACCGGATGGCATCCCTCCGATTATACTTAAATCGTGTGCTCCAGAGCTGGCGCCGGTACTAACACGCCTATTCCGGCTCTCCACTCACTTGGCGTAGTAGCGATTTCATGGAAGACAGCTTTAGCGCATCCCATCCCTAAAAAAAGAGATCGTTTTAATCCGTCTAACTATCGGCCGATAGCTATAACCTCCTTGTTCTTCAAAATTATGGCGACAATCATCAACTCGCAGCTCCTCAAGTATTTAGAAGAGCACCAGCTGATTAGCGACCGCCAGTACGGTTTCCGTCGCGGCCGCTCAGCTGGTGATCTAGTATACTTAACACATCGGTGGGCGGAAGCAGTTGAGTCCAAGGGGAAGGCATTGGCATTTAGTTTAGACATAGCGAAGGCCTTTGATAGGGTATGGCATAAAGCGCTTCTGGCGAAGCTGCCTTCCTATAGCCTGCCCTAGAAATTATGCAAGTGGATCCCAGTTTTTTGGCTGATCGGAGCATCAAGGTCGTAGTTGATGGTGCGTGCTCTGACCTTAAATCTATCAATGCTGGTGTTCCACAAGGCTGCGTGCTATCACCAACACTGTTCCTTCTGCATATCAATGACATGATGCGAATTCGCAACATACATTGCTATGCAGATGACAGTACTGGTGATGCTACATACTCCGGCCAAAGCGGTATTTCTCGGGAACACGTCGAAGAGAGCCGAAACAAGCTTGTGTCCGAAGTTGAGAATCGACTAACCGATGTCTCGGAATAGGGTCGTCAAAACCTGGTCACTTTTAACCCCAAGAAGACACAGCTTTGCGTGTTTTCCGCTAAAAAGACGCCCTTTGTCGTTTCACCTCGGTTTGGGAATACTCTCCTGGCAGCCTCAGCTAGTATCGGGATTCTGGGTAAAAAAGCCTCCAAAAAGCTCGGTGTGCTCAGCAGAGCGAGACAGTACTTCTTACCGGCCCATCGCCTTCAACTTTATAAGGCTCAAATTCGGTCCCACATGGAGTACTGTTCTCAACTCTGGGCCGGAGCTCCTCAGTACCAGCTCCTTCTTCTCGATCGCATTCAGCATAGAGCGGTTCGAATCGTTGACGACCTGGCTATTTCGAAACGGCTTGACTCCTTGGCATTGCGCAGAGATGTTGTTTCACTCTGTGTCTTCTATCGTACCTTTCACGGGAGTGTTCCGACGAGTTATTTGGATTAATTCCTGCCGCCGAATTCCATCATCGGACATCGCATCAAAACTTGAATTCCATCCTCACCATCTCGATGTCTGGAAATCCACAACTGTGCGTTTCTCTCGGCACTTTTTGCCTCGCGCTATTTTGTTGTGGAACCAATTACCAGCAGGGGTGTTTCCAAATGGATGCGACTTGGGGGCCTTCAAGAAAAGAGCTTACTCCTTCTTAAAAGGCCGGCAACGCAACTGCAAGACCTCTGGTATTGTGGATGTCCATGGGCGGCGGTGATCACTTACCATCAGGTGCACCTCCTGCTCGTTTGCCCCCTCTTCTATAAAAAAAACTTGAACTTGAACTTCGTTCCATCTGGGTGTCCCTTGACACCACGTCAAGGGACACCCAGATGGAACGAAGTTCCTTTTATTATTATTTACAAAAAACCTGTATACACTCAACAAAAATAATCATCGCGACACCACACTGTTCAATGCGAAGTAGAATTTCGGCACCCGGTCGAATTTCGACCCGCGGTCGACTTTTGGCACCCGGTCGAATTTCGACCCAAGGTCGAATTTCGGCACCCGCTCGAATTTCGGAACCCGGTTGAATTTCGACCCACGGTCGAATTTCGGCACCCGATCGAATTACGACCCGCGGTCGAATTTCGGCACCCGGTCGAAATTCGACCGGCGGTTGAAACTCGGCAACCGATCGAAACTCGACACTCGGTCGAATTTCGACACTCGTTCGAAATTCGATTGTCCGTCGAAATTCAACTTTTGGTCGACATTTGGCCGAAATTCTGTATAAATGTTGAACATTTGGCACTAGAAAAAAAGTAAACTCAATCAAATAGTAGATAGACTCTTTCACTTTCAATGCACGAGCTAAAGGGAAGTGGCTGGATATTTCTGTGCTTACAATGCCTTACTATAGCAAAAAGGGTCGTGACAACTTTTCGTAAGAATTTTTTCCGTCTAGTCCCCTTTCACAACGCGCGATAAGGAACTTCGTTCCAAAAAAAAAGGAACTTTTTTAATATTTTCGTCAGTAGTGGACGTCGAAGGCCTTCCATATCGGGATTCATCTTTCACACTCTCTCTGCCACGCTTGAATTCTGCTATCCATTTTTTGACGGATGAATAAGACAGAGCAGAATCCCCTAATGTACTGACCATATCATCATGGTTGGCTTTTGGTGACAGCCCCTTCTTATGGAGGTATTTAATGACGGCACGCTGCTCGATTTGCTCTATTTGCAGAAAGTATGTCCGATTGCTTTGTTAAAAAATTTATAAAATCACAACAATTTATTGCACACGTTTCGAACTTCACACAATTAACTACTCTGAAGTCTGAACTGAACTAAACAATGTGGGTAGATTTGCTTTTTAGAATTGAATGGGTCTGTGTTAGGCCGAATACTTTTCAATCCACCCTCGTAGTTTTTGTCATCAATGTCATTTTTTAACTGGTTGTCTGTAATTTTAATATTTGAAAAGCTGTAACTTTTGAAAATTTAATTCGATATTGATTTTTGAAACGGCATTCGACGTAGTTTTTTTAACAAATAAAATATCGTGGAATATCAAAAATGATTTTATGCATTAGACGTATTTTTTTAAGGAATACCTAGTGCGGATTAGTTTTTGTAGTCAATCGGTACATTAATCTGGAAGTTATATTAAAAAATACTGTTTTGCCAATTTTTTTTTTGGTTTTTTGGTTTTTGACGTGACAACGTCTTATAATTCGATAGAGCTGGCTGCACGCACGAAAAAACATGACTCATGCGTCGTTACCTCGCTCTGAGGCGTTCCGTTTAAGGCTTGGAGTACAAGCGAGAGCTTAAGACGTTGTCACGTTCAACTATCGTCTGTAAACCAACTTTACAGACAACCGATTTTTTTTTTCAAAATTTCTCAAAATCTGCTGGACCGAATTGATTCAAATTTTCAGGAAGTGTAAGTTGAGCAGAATCCAATCGAATGCCATCAACCACGTTTCGATCCAGCCGTTCAAAAGTTATGAAATGTTTACACACACACACACACACACACACACACACACATACTGACGTCATCGTGAAAATAGTCGGTAAAGGTTCCTAGGACCTCTTTGATCAAAAGATCAATACAGTTTTGATCCTTAGTGAATAACTTGAATAACGTGTCACTAGAGTTTTGACTGATTTGGTGCTGTTCTAAAACATTATATGAATAATTTTGCATTAACAAAATCTCCGAGAAAAATGAACCTGGAGGTTTGACTCTAAAATTCTAAGCCAATAGTTGACTGTACGATACTGCTTTTTAAATGCTTTAACACAAGCACAAGCTCACTATCAAAAAAATCTCGCGACAACCTTTTATATTATACAAATTGTACAATTTAAATGAAATTAAATTAAATCCATCAATTTGTTTTAAAATTGATGGATTTAATTTCATTTCAAGTTTATTTTCTTCTCTTTAGGGCATTTAAATAAAAGTTTCTTTTTAAAAATGTTTTACTATTAATTTATTTATATTTATATTTATATTTATTTATACAATGATGCTTTCACTTAAGAAGTCTAAAAACTTTTAAATAAACTGCTGCAAATTAGGTAAAGAATATTAACTATTAAGGCTGGTGATTTGAAATAGGTTTAATTTTAGTAAATAAAAAAATATATATTTTATTACAGAAATACATGTCTAATAAATGTCTTCTGAATCTTCTTATATTTTGGTATTAAAAAAGATTATCTGAAATGAATAGAAAACTGAAAGCATCTATTAAAAATATGGAATGTAGTAATTACTGATATGATGCACTGATAAATTCATAATAGTTGCCTTTGATTTAATGCATGCATCAAATCAAAGGTAATAACTGAAAAAAGGTTAGGAATTTTACCGAACATTTTCGTAGATAGGTGCCTTGCTTAGGTACGATTTTATTATTTTTGCATTAAGATGGATAATGTCACAGAAGTATTTTTAACGGAAAGAATGCCCGCTTTAGCAGAATTGGGTAAAATGGCTGCTAAAGTTGCGCATTATAATTTTGAATGGCGTTACATAACCCTCGTTATGTTTAACACCCTCCAAATAATGTACCCACTACAAACATTTTTAGAAGATTATGACAAATCTGTTGTACTGAAAATGGGAAAGTTTATACCCCGTGTACGGGCAGCTGTTCCTCAATTTGTATTATTCGGTCATGATGCTGTGGAAATTATAGATATGATAAAATGGCTTAGTGCATCTAAATATGATAACTCTGGAAAATATATTATTATTTGTACTACTGAAAAAGATAAGTGCGACGAAGAGAAAGTTTTCGAAGTCTTATCTGAAGTGAACATTATTAATGTTATTTATTTTCGAAGCAATGTCAAGCGCAGTATATCTTTTTCGTATGAAAAAGTACAACCAGGTAAATGCAAAAATACTCAGCCATATTTAACGGATATTCAAAATGATTGTAAAGACGATAAATGTTTTAAATTTTTGTTTCCACTAAAACTAAGAAATTTCTTCAAATGTCCATTAATCATGTCAACATTCGAACAACCACCTTTCATGTATATTGATAACATTACAAAAGAACCTTATGGAGAAGATGGTGAAGTGCTTAAATTTTTGTCTGATATACTGAACGCAACTTTAATTATCAAGACGCCAACAGACGGCAGTGGTTGGGGGCAATTCGAAGATAACAACTGGACTGGATCTTTGGGCGATATTTATAACGATAGAGCTCATGCATCTATATGCTCAATTCCATTGACAACTACCAGATACGGCAATTTTCAAATATCTTTTGTATACAATTATATGGATATGGTATGGACAGCAAAGTTGCCTTTGTCGATGCCGTCTTGGGAAAATCTTTTACACCCGTTCAAACTATATGTAAGAATTGCTATTTTTGTAACATTCATACTCATAGTTTTATTAAATTCATTCACTAAAACTGTCATGTGGAATAAAATTCTAAAGGTTTTTAATATAACGCCACCTCGACCCAGCTTACTATTTTATTCGTGGTCAGTATTTTTAGGTTTACCCATTCCAAATATGCCAAAACAACTATCATTAATAATGTTAATTTGCTGTTGGCTATGGTTCAGTTTTATTATACGAAATAGCTATCAAGCCGCGTTAATAGGCTCACTGAAAACGAATATTTACGAAGACTACTTACAAAGTTTCGATAAAGTATTGGAAGTAAGATATCCCTACGGTGGACCGGAAAATTTAAGGGAATACTATTCTAGTAGTCCTAATATAATTAAACATTGGAACACCTTAAATGTTGATTCTTCCTACGAAACGCTGGATCTAATTACAAATGGAAGTACGAATTTTGTTTTAGCTTTAAACAAACAGATAATAGCACATCATTTAATTCATTATAACGGTACAAGAAGTGTGCAAATCATTCCAGAGAAAATTGTTACAAGTCCAACTGTTATACTTTTTAAGAAATATTCGCCCTTAGAAGCATCTTTTAGCCAAGTTTTAAGTTACGCTGTTGAAGCGGGTTTTACACAACTCTGGCGAAAGCAATTTCAAACGTATCAAAAATATTTTCTTTATAATCAAAATCATAATAATCATGACGAATCCCTGAAAACTGAAAATTTTAGGGGTTTGTTTATTTTGCTTATATTTTCCTGGATTATCTCTATATTATTTTTCTTCGTCGAAATTTGTTGTGGAAAATTAGAAATTACCATGTAGTTAAAAAAACAGAATAATATTATACTTTGTTCATTTTATTAATAGTTTTTTTGACAACTCACTCTCATGAAGTTTCGTATTGCTTAAGTTAAAATTTCATTAATTTAATTAAAATAATATTGTACTTTATGGACGGGTACCGCTTCTATACCTGAGAGGCACTTTAAGTCCATTTTAGGCAAAATTGAGTTATTAATGCCATTGTAAGTGACAAGCGCTCGGCTCTATCGAACCATAATATTGTATATTTCGAAAACCCCTTCAATTAAAAGATACAAAAAGTATTCTAATGTAAATGAAAAAAACTCAAAGAGCAGAGTAACGTACAGTTTATATTTTACTAAGTACTGGAGATACGTTGTTCTGCTATTGTCAATGGCTATTGTCATTTTTGATGCTCAACTGGATATTGTGGGGTGACTATGTAACGAGCGCGGGAATTATGCGTGTCGCATAAGCATGTATAGGAGAACTAAGGTGATCTTGGCCACATTTGAAATCTTGGACCATAAACAGCTTGCACCATAGATAGAATGCCATATCCGATGTATCTCCTCAAAACAGTAGCGGGGGATATAAGTATCGCCACTTTGTTCGCTTAAACAGGTCCGTAAGAGTTTCACCTGGCGTGGACTGATCACACAAAGTTGCGTGAGGATTTGGGGAATACCCCCTTCTACACACAGGAGAAGTTATTCATCAAAAACCAACGAACGCTGGATGTGTGGTTGTGAAGGTTATCCAGTGCAAATGAAACCATGCTTAGGGGAATAGCCGCAAAACCGTTTCCCAGCATCCCAACCACGGTGTGCGAGAAGACTAGCAACCATGGCACACATTCGGCTCCGCTATATACATTATATACTTTTTCCACTTACTTCCAGGTTGCTTTTGTCGCAAAAGTCTTAAATGGCTTCGGGTAGATCAAACTAATATTTGAGCTCCTGATACCTATTGATTTTATTCATTTATTCATTTATTCGTACATTGCTTGGAACATGATATAATATAAAGATGTTAATATTTATTTGTAGTATACAATGTTCCGCCATTTCTCAATAGCATGCAAGACGGTTTTTAGTTAGATATAACTATAATAATTTCTACTTTACAATTAATAACCTTTGAGAAAAAAACTTAACACTAATTTTAATTAATTAATATAACAAATTATTACTAATAAGTACCATTAACTAATAATTACTATTATTATTATTCTCTAAAATTTATTTATATATTTTATAGTCATTTATTTTTAACAAATAGTATAATACATAAATTATTAAATTATTATGATAAACATCACATTATACATTGTACAACTTAAAAAATATATATATCTCTCTCTTTAATATTGTATTAAAATTAATGTTTGAAACAAATTATTTATTATGTTTATAAGTAAAATATTCTTCCAATGTATAAAAACAATTTTCAATAAGCCAATTTCGTAATTTCTTTTTAAATAGTTTAGTTTTTAAGTCTCTTATACTTTTACTTATACTTTATAACTTAATACTATTTCTTATACTTCTTATACTTTCTTGTATTTCTTATACTTTATAAACCAATCAAAAACAAGTATTAACAATGACAAATTCACAAACACTTCAAAAATACTTGGGTTACCTAATAGCAGTAAAACTATGTTTCTTACACCAGTAGATGAGCATGAAGTATTTAAGATCATAAACTCCTTAAAAAATACAAGTGCAACTGGTTATGATAATATTAGTACAGAACTACTCAAAAATGTTGCTGCTGTAATATCAAAGCCGCTCAGTCATATTATTAATTTGACATTTTTAGAAGGGAAGTTCCCACAACGACTAAAAAAGTCTATAGTTAGACCAATACTTAAAAAAGGTGATCCTTGCGATATGAATAACTATAGACCCATTACATTAATTCCGATTCTCTCAAAAATTTTTGAAAAAGTTATGTATGATAGACTTCATAATTACTTACTGAAATGTAATATATTAAAAAATAATCAATATGGATTTAGAAAAGGTAGGTCGACAACCTTAGCATGTTTTGAACTGGTAAAGAGTATAACGGAATGCCTAAATACAAAAAGTTATCCACTTTGTGTATTTTTAGACATGAGTAAGGCATTCGACTTTGTTTCTCATAGAATTCTGTTGGCAAAACTTGAAAAATATGGTATAAGAGGGAAATCATTAGAGTGGATACAAAGTTATTTAGAAAATAGGAAACAGTGTGTAGAAATCTCAAAAATTTCTGGGACACATAAAAAAATATATACTTCAAATTATAGTTGTAGTGACTGTGGAATACCACAGGGAAGTGTTTTAGGACCCTTGCTCTTTTTAATTTACATTAATGATCTTCCAGAGACTATGCAACATGAGTCATTCTTATTTGCAGATGATACTACACTCCACATTAAATGTAAAAATAAAAATCATCTAGTAAAAGAAACAACTGAAACCTTACTTAAATTTTCGGAATGGTTAAAAAGTAATAATTTAAAAATTAACTTGACTAAAACAAAGATAGTTGAATTTCAAACATGTTATAGCAATAAAGTTCAAAAATCAAATATATTATTTAACAATATAAATATAGAAAATACTGAATACACTAAATTTCTAGGAATATTTATTGACAACCATTGCAATTGGAAAGCGCACATTGATTCTCTTTGCAAAAAAATTGACAGATTTATCTATGTTTTGAGAAGAATAAGAGAAGTAGCCAACTTAAATGCTGCATTGCCGGCATATCACGGATATGTCTCATCTGTATTGCAATATGGAATCTCTATTTGGGGAAACTCAGTTGATTTAATTAGGATTTTCAGAATTCAAAAGAAATGTATACGTGCAATATGTAATGTTAATCAACTACATTCATGTAAACCCCTATTTAAAACTCTTAAAATTTTAACCTTTACCTTGTCTTTACATACTGTCGGCATGCGTATTTGTAAAAAAACATCAACATTTGTTTAAAACAAATGCTCAAGTATTAGGGAACTCATATTTTAGAAACAGTGAGAAGCTACATGTGCCAAGCCAAAGACTAAATATTTATAAAAAAAATGCATATTGTATGGCAATTAATATATACAATCATATTCCTGATAGTCTAAAATTATTACCTATAAATAAATTTCGCAAAAAATTGTTTGATTTACTGTTAAATAAAACATACTATGATATTAGAGAATTTTTAGCAGATAAGATTAAATGTTAATAAACAGAAATATAAGCTTGTACAATTTACCTTGAAATTTAAATGTAATAAAAACTGAACGGCAAATTTTGTAAAATGGTAAATTTTTTGTAAATTGTAAAAATTTGGATTGAGCATAAGATCATATTTTGTAAATTGTAAAAACAACTTTTGATGTGAAATAATTCTAGTAAATTGTAATACATACAATTGTAATACGTGAAATAGAAAAAAAGAAGCCCGCTGAGTTTCTTCCGCCGGATCTTCTCAGTGTGTGGCCGCGTTCCGATCCGGTAGTAATTATAAAGAAATCGACCTAAATTAAAATGTTTGCATGCCATATTATGGTAGAATATGATGGTAATTTAATTTATTTTAATAACTTGTGACACCCATATTCTTGCAAATAAATATTTTTCATTTCATTTCATTTCATTTCATTTGAGAAGAGCATTATAAATTTTTATTGTCATTATATAACAATTTTTTTGGAATAATGAACCTAGGTGTCAACCTAGGAAATTTAATCTTGTTTGGATCTCTCGATATATATTTGTCAATTTTATTATCTTGTTCATATAATTCTGGATATTTTGTAACAAAACAGCTAGCTTCATAATTATACCGTGATGTTAATGTTAATATTTTTACTCTTTTAAATAATGGTCTACAAGAAGTCAAGGAGCTAACTCCTCAAATCTGACGTATACATTTTTTTTTTGCGCTAAAAATACCCTATTAACATGCGTTGAATTACCCCAAAGTAAGACACCATACCCTATAATAGACCCAACATAACCATGATATGCCATTAGCGCTGCTGTTGTCCTGCTTTTTTTCGCAATCTATTTAATGCATATACGTATTTATTTATTTTACCACATAAATTATTAATTTGTTGTTTCCAGTTCAAGTGTTGATCTAAATTTATTCCCAAAAATTTGGCTTCATTTGCTTCTTCTATGATTTTTCCCAAACAATGAATTTTTATATTATATTTTTTACTTTTGTAATTAAGGAATTGTACGACTTTTGTTTTCGATATGTTAGGTTTGAAATTATTTAAATCGAGCCATGATATGATCTTTTGAACAGTTTTATTAACATTAGATTCATATTCTTGGGTAGTTTCAGTTGTTTTTTAGAAATTGTAACGGATATGTCATCTTCAAATAAAACGAATTTATCACTAGAGACTTTTGGAAGATCGTTAGAACTTACTAAAAATAAAAATTTAGTAAGTCCCTTGTTATTTTCTTATAGTAATGTATTATTTGTAGTAAATAAAATTTAGCTAAGAAATAAAGTTGACTACTTTTTACTGCTTTGACGGTTTATGAGTAAAACCCTTGTTGCCACAAAAACAGCAAAAACACCTAAATTACATGCCGTATGTTAAGATTTTTTTTATAAAAGAGGGGAAAAACTGACAGGGGACTCACTTGATGGTGGATCACTGCCACTCATAGACAACCATACTGCTATTATAGGATTTAACCTAAACAGTTCCTCGGAACACTCCCCATATTAGTTCCGATAGAAGATGTAGAGCAATGCCATATCTCAAAGTTACACCAAACAATCAAGCCGATTAGATGTAGCCCTGTCGTCTACTATACGAGCTACTCTACGTTGAATGCGATCAAAAGGAAAGAGATGGTATTGAGGAGTCCCCCATCCATAAATAAGAGCTGTACAAGGCAGGATTTGCGCCTTATGTTTGGCCCTTCTAAGAACATCCAGCTATTTTGAGATTAATTTAGCCTTGCCTTCCAAGTGACCACAGAACTGAACATCGCTCGATATGCCGACTTCATGGATTCCAAGCTTATAAATATTTGATGACACTACTATGTTAACGAATATCTTAGGGTAATTTGTGCATGTTTTGAAGCTCAGTGAGAAGTGCAAAATGCTTTTTTGACTTGATAATAGGGATCTAAATATTCCTCCGAGTGCTCATCAAGAGCAACCAAATTCTCATGTAATCACAAGGACCTTCTTCCACTGAATCCCAACTGAAACGTAAGCCTTCTCGAAATTCAAGAGATACTTGCCTTGGACTTCATCAATATTCTTTTTAATCAAATAGAAATTGAAATCCTCTAAGAACCCTGTGCGATCAATCTATTCGTGAATCAGATCGTCCTGGTTTCATGAGCAGTGAAGAACTATAGCTAAGTACTGATTTGAAAAGGCACCTACGCGGTCGCTGAATATTATCAGCTTTAGCTTATCTAGTGGTGAAACTGATTCTAGAACCATAGACCATAATGTAAGAGAGATGAAAAGGGCAATAATGAATTATAAAACGTAGGTGAATGGATAAGAGTAGTTGCAAAGAAAAGGGTATGTTTTACATGAACACGTCTACATGACGGGTAATATTTTGCGATTGTATCAATTTTCATGTTGCGTACATGTTCCGTCGTTGATCGATTCGGACGCCTTCATCTTTTTGCGTTCTTGGCACTTCTTCACTCTTTTATATGGAAGTTCATGGGTATCAATAGATTGCTATTTAAAATCCCTTTTATATATAGGTACAAGCATTTAAAATTAGTTCTTTTACGTACACAATCGATAAATCTTTACAAGAACTGTCAAACAAACTTAATCAAACGTCATAACTGCTCCGAGTAAAAAGATATACTATATACAAATTTTGTAACACAGTGAAATTACCTTAAAATGGCGGCACTTCCTCTTCCATCCTCTGCGAAGCATCGTAGTTCGCACTGGGCTTAACAAATTCTTTGATTCTTTAGCTATCCAACGATAATTAGATTTTGTATGTTGATAATAGTTATGTAGGGGTCGGGCGTGGATTGCCTAAATCTCAAAAAATCTAGTTATCTAAATCGTCTAAATCGCAATTTGTCTGACTATCTAAATTACCTGCATCTCAATTCGTACACATCGCAAATCGTCTTAGTCGCAAAATGTCTAAATTTCCAAATAAGCATGGATTGCGTTAATTCCATAAAATTTACTTTTCTGATTTGAACTAGGTATATTTTATTCATATTTCGACTTTTCTAAGTGTTGCAAAAATGTAAAATAATAATAAAAACATACATACAATAACTTTTATTTACTAAAATATTATTTTAACATTTAACTAAAAATCATACGTTTCACTTATATTTGAGAGAAAAGAGGTAATTAGACGCGTTATCCTGGGACGCCATAAAACCAATAGCTTAAAGTATAATCAATATTTCAATTTGATTTCTTTTTTAATTTGTGCTATATTTTTAATGAAGTCTATTATGTTTACATTACCTTCATTTAAGCTATTGAGTTCATTTCTGTACATTTGTTGGAACTTGATGTCACGTTCAATAATGGCTGAAGTCGCCCATGTTGATCTGCTGTACCACAGAGCGACATCACACTAATAATTGGATTGAAGGATGGCATCGCTGCCTCAATGTACGAGTGCCACATAAAAGTACTTTGATTTTGTTTTTATATATACTGAGAAAAGAGGCAATATTAAAAGATATTAAAGTAAAAAATCATTTTTTGAACGGTCTCATAGTAAGCGACGTGACATCTAGTTTGACCAAATGTACAAAAATGAGCTCAATAGCTTAAATGAAGGTAAAAACATAATAGACTTCATTAAAAATATAGTACAAATTAAAAAAGAAATAAAATTGAAATGTTGATTATTCTTTAAGCTATTGATTTCATGGCGTCCCGGCATAACGCGTCTAATTACCTCTTTTCTCTCGAATATAAGTGAAAGGTATGATTTTTAGTTAAATGTTAAAATAACATTTTATTAATTAAAAGTTATTGTATGTATGTTTTTATTATTATTTTATACTTTTGCAACACTTAAAAAAGTCGAAATATGAATCAAATATACCTAATTCAGATCAGAAAAGTAAGTTTTATGTAAATAACCCGATCCATGATTATTTGAAAATTTGGATATTTTGCGACTAAGACGATTTGCGATGTGTACGAAGTGAGATGCAGGTAATTTAGATAATCAGACAAATTGCGATTTAGACGATTTAGATAACTAGATTTTTTGAGATTTAGGCAATCCACGCCCGACGCTTATGTAGCTATAACACCCAAAGTTATCCCCCAATTTTGTTATCATCAGTTTTTTGAACTGTCTTTACTATGAAAGCAAATTTAAAGATGTAAAAAAATTACAGGCTGAGGAGAAATTCTTCAGTGTTGTTTCCAAATCAAATAAACAAATCGATAAGAAACAAATGAGAATACTGTACCCTAATACATGAAAAATTAAATGTTTTGAAAAAATCAACGAATACCAGAGGGCATATTTTTTTCGCAATTTAAAAAAACTATAAACATATTGATCAGAAGAGACAATTGTTCAAGTAGTTCTAATGTTTATTTGCTATAAAAAATATTTTTAAGCTTTAGTAGCGTTTAATTTTACAGTTAGTACCATTCATATAACATACTTACACACACATATTCAAATAAATTCTATAAGCAAAAAAATTCATTATACTTTCCACTCTCTAAATTTGTTAAAAAATTTCCTACCTATAAAAACTAAAATTTCACTAGTGCAGGCCCTTATCCTTCCTATACTAGATTACGCAGATACATGTTTCATCGATGCTACTGAAGTACTTTTGAATAAACTTGAGAGGCTCCAAAATTCATGTATCCGGTTTATCTTCGGTCTTTGAAAATTTGATCATATTTCAGCTTTCAGAGCCCAACTCAAGTGGTTACCTATCCGTCTTCGCAGGAATACTCATATTCTTTGTTTTCTTTTTAATATTCTATATAATCCAGGTGCGCCTAACTATCTTCGTGATCGTTTTGCCTTTTTACATTCATCCGATTCTCCATGTCGTTCCAACCTTAATACCATTCTTAAATTTCCTGTATCTCACTCCCAGACCTATTCACGGTCTTTTACGGTGTATGCAGCTAAGCTATGGAATTCGCTTCTCCATGCATACACTCTAGCCCTTCACTGCCAGTTTTTAAAAAACGTCTAAAAGAGTATTATCTGACACTTTCTTGATTTTAATAGTTTTACTGCTAAGTTGTATTGTGTGATTTCCTTTAATATTATGTATGTGTTTCATGTATAAATATGTTTAGTGTATGTGTATGTATGCAAACATATCTATGTATTATTTTATTTGTTGTGCACTATGCCTTCCCATTTATTAATCCATACTCCACATTTCGGGTTAGCTGGAAGAAATCTCCGCCAGTAGAGATAAGCTCACCTTTTGTGCAATTTTGTTATCCTTTTAAGTGTGTATTCTTCAATAAGTGTACAATAAAGTATTAAATAAATAAAAAATAAAAAAAAATACTTGATACTAATCTAAAACTCTCAAAAGCGTAACACTGTATGTAACCCCTTTTTTTCTTTGTTCCAAATTAATCTTTAAAATCAAATAAAAATATGTGATTTATTACTTAAGTGAAAGGTAAGTAACTTAACTTTCAATAAAAGCGTTTAATTTTACATAAAACTGTATTTTATTTACACAAAACAGACCCCAAATTTTAATCTTACATATTTTTCTTCTAAATCGCTTCTCCAGAAAATCTGGTTTTTCGCAATTAGTCTTATGCTTCTAAGGCAAGGAATAAAGTCGTCAAGCTGTCAAAAAACATTAATAAAATGGGCAAAGTTTAATTTTATAAATCTATACTTTGGTAATGTCACAATTTAGGCGATAGGGCTATCGCCTAAAACTGTAAGTTTATTCTTAGTTATCCATGTATGCTTATTCTTAGCTACTCTTTGCGAAATGTACAAAGACTGGCTGGCAGAATATGTAATTATAATTTGCTTATAAGTATAATAATTGTAGTTTAGATAGAACAATATTAGTCTTTAATAAATATTTTACTATGTTAACGTCGTAGTTTTAAAGTTTATTAAAAAGGAGGTTGGCGGATTGATCAAAATACTTGCCTGGCCTGCCTGGCCTGGGCACTTTTGATGATTTTTGTAACTGGTGACATTCTCTATTATTGCTTAAAACAAGTTGTACACTTGTTTGGAGTAATAACCAAGATAATGTTTGCCTACTTAAAATTATTAAGTTTAACTATTGAATACCATTAATTAATTATCGTATTATGTTAATTTGTTACAATATGACAATAAATAATTAGGTAACTTAATTCTTTGTTTAGACTTTCGAATAACTATTAATCACTTAAGCAATTATTTTAGTTCAACCCTTCGGTTGAACTAAAATAATTGTTTAAGTGATTAGAAGTTTTTATATTTTTTATTATCCTAGCTAAGATAGAAAAGGTAAAAAATAATGGCAGAATTGTCAAATTCAAAAAGAATGAACGTAATTTAACTTCTCGTTCTCATTACCATATTAGTCTACTGGTATTAAGTCTCGATATAGTCGCACAAGGCCCTGGGTTCTAATCTTAGGGCAAGCATTATTTAAATAAGTTTTTCTGAAAAATATTACTTTTTTACATCGTTAAATAGGAAGCAAGCAGATGTTTATGGTGTGTTGCTTTGCGTGTGTGGCGGGATGAGAATACCACATGCATATTAAGTCTACCAGATATCCTTACTCTCCAAACCGGAACACGGCTATGACAAGCATCGACGCTATTGCGACTGGAATGGGTAAGATAAGGAAGATGTGAAGTCGTTGATATTTGAAGTTTGTTCCTTTGAAGAATAGGCCAATTGCCGTTCAAACAGGCAGGTCGTAAAAGGCGATCGATTCCCTATGCGAGTCACTACCATCGTGGCTACTAGGTGGTAGGCTCGCCCGCTTTTGGTACCACTGCCTTACCTATTCCTGCTGCAATAACGTCAGTGCTAGTCATTGACGTGTTCCGGTTTGGAGAGTAAGGTAGCCGGTAAACTTATGCATGTGGCATTAGACCTCGCCACAAGATAGCAACGCGCCTTTAACATCTTTGGTGTCTATAGGCGACGATTGACTCTTTACATCAGGACACTCATCTGCTTGTATCTTATATCTTATGATATATCTTGTATCTTATATCTTATGATATAAAAAAAATAGTGGTACGATGTATAAGCGTAAGACAAGAGACCTAGTGGTCACGACGGTAGTGATACATAGTCTATTCTTTAAAGGAGGCTAATCTGACGGGACACGTGCAAGATTGACCCCCCTCTCAGAGGCAGGGGTCTAGGTAAAGATTTATTAGAATTAGATAAGGATCAGAGCCTATCTTGACTGAACCTAAAATATATGACCCCCCGACCCGAAGGCTGGATCTGATCTTGAATCACCTGTTAAATCATGAGGTCTAAACGTGGATGGTCTTGATAAAACATCGATTTTTACTTAATATAATTCAACTAACTATCGTTACTACGATAATTGCGTTAATAGAATGAAATATATTGAATGTCAGTAATCAAATATTACTCATCTTATCATCGCCATCACCAAAAAATAACAACATTCAGCATTTAATTCCCTCCATCAAGCCTCTTTTCGTTTCGTGGCCCCTAGCACGTAGCGTATTATAAACGCGCAGACCACGCGCGTTTTCTGCGCCGTAGATGCTGATTTTTGCGTTTTCTTGGATTCGAACGCGCGTAAAACGCGATGCAAATGCACGTGCAGGCGCGTTCGAAACTCGTTTGATGCGCGTACAAAGGGCCGGAAATGGGTAGAGGAGCGGCGCCCTTATGTTTGTTCTTTGTTTTATCAGTTTAAACGTTGTATAATGACCACATAATCTTATGATATTTGCTGTCGTACGATGTATCGAAATATTGTTTGATTATTCTAATATTCGATAGTTCGCACGTTAGATATATGTATTACAAATATTAAGAGATTAGTTATTGTAATATAACGTGCGAAATATTTATAATCCAAACATAACAAGTCTGTGTTTACTGGCTAAATTGGTATAATGTTATTTAAAAATATTGATAAACCTCTTTTGCTATATTTTTATAACATTAAGACCAAAGACCCGGGCAAGACGTTGCAGAACTCTTCCACCTCGTAGTCACAATGTTAGTGACACGTATAGCCAATCGGTCGCCTTTTACGACTTGCCTGGTAGAATGGCAGATGGTCTATTCTTCAAAAAGAAGCTCGGATTAACACAGTGAATAAAATGACTAATTTAATAGAACTTAAACGGTACAAAATTAAAAGGAACTACATTCGAAATGTGTACGCACCGCATTCACACTGCATACAATACTTACTATTAAAAATGAGCTACATGCAGTACATAGCTGAAAGTTAGTGATAATAACGATGTTTTTTATTTCAAAACTTCTATAGTACCGATTTTACCGGTTCTGTTAATGGTTAATGATTTGTAAACACTAATTCTCTCTATAATATCGATAGTATTGTAGTGTGTCAATAGTATTGTCACATTTATATCTATAAACGGTATTGATAGTATCGATAGGATTACTGACAGTATAAATTATTGGAAACTGTCGTTTAATTCGATATTTAGTAGTACCGTAGATTTGACTCGATATTCGAGCATCGATGGTCAACTTTAATTAAATTTGAATTTTTATTGTTGGTGTACGGTGTACATAGGTATTAATACTCAAAGGTTGACGTATGTGTGTGAGTGTAAAATTTAGCTACGCTTGATGTCTAAAAAACATCACAAGAAGGCTCCTCCATTTACTCCGTAGTTCCAACTTAGGGAACAATCCAAGTTTCATCAAAATCGTTTTAGTTGTTTTGGAGATATGTCATATGAGTATAGTTGATATTTGAAGTTGTTTCAATTTTTAAATTAGTATTAACAGTGTGTGATATTTTGATTCAGGTATTACCTTGCAGAAATCCATACTTAATGAGTATTATACTCGTGTTGTTTTGAGGCAGTGTTCGTTTCTCTCGAAGATGTTTCGGTTCCAAAGTGAAACGTGCGTTAAATGCGTAAATTGTGTGTTTTTGTAATTGCTGCCGACATTAAGGAAAGTGTGGTGGATGTGAGTGGATAGTTGTGATGCTGCGATGTTCATTCTTGTCTGAACCATCGGAGAGTTATATTCATTTATTAAGCCGCCGTCTTTCTTTTCAGTGGCATCGTGAAGGTCATATTATAAAACAGTCCATATTTTCACCTTTTAGTGCAATAGAAGAGAGGTTTGATCAATAGGAAGAACTTTTTCGTTTAATGCCGCGACAAAATTTTCCTCATTGAGCCGAATCAAATAAACGAGATAGGTATAAGTTCTTTTTGTCGGTCATATTTATTTTTTATCGCGCGTGACATATCAGTCGCTTCTTATCCTAACCTCCTAAGTTACATCAATGACTAAAAAAATACCTCTTTGGGTTACGCTTAAAAAAATGCTTACGCTTCCTATATACATAATATGTGTATATTATCATGTATGTCATGTCAATGTAGTATGTGTAATGTTTATTTTTATTAATTTAATGTATTTCTAAAGCATTTTATTAAAAAAAACTAGGTTTCTCCAGCCCTCGGCAATGTAAATTTTAGCTGTGCCAAATTTTATACTCCACAGCTCGCGCAATCGTCTTAAAAAAGGTACAAAGTTTTCCCTTCACGTATTAATATATAAATTACAGTAGAAAAAATACAACTAACACTACGTCCTTTTATCTGAATTTGCGATCACACATTTATTCATTATGCCTGTAGTATTATGGAAATACATTAGTGCTTAAGTATTTTTCATTTTATAAATTATGTGCTAAAGCTTTCACTTGATTCATATTCGCAACGTTATTGGAACTGAAAAGACTTTTATTTGCCATATTAAGTCAAGTACGCTTTTTGATTGCTTGCTAAACATCATGACGATTAATAATACTTTTTTGACTGAATCAGTACTAACCGCTAAATGTGAATTTGAAAAATTAGCGAAAGGTGCTGCGCACATAGCTCTTCATAATTTTCACTGGGAATATATAACATTTATTTTGTATAATACAGCACTAATTTGTGGAATTCCCACATTTATTGACACGTATGGAAAGTCTGTCATTTTAGGAAGACACACATTTTACCAAATTGTTCCTGCATATACCCGCCAAATTGTTTTATTTGGAATAAATTCGACTGACATTCGTAATTTGTTAAAATGGATGAAAAAATATCAAATAGACAATACAAGCAAGTGCATAATTATATGTGAATCTAATATTGACAAGTCTTGCAATGAGTCAGATGCTGTTAATTTGCTATGGGAATTTAAAATAACCAATGTGATTTTCCTTAACACATTAAGTTCTGAAGTGATTGCGGGATATACATATTATTTCAGCCGTAACTGCGCCAACACTCCGCCTGTTCAAGTATTTGAGTGGAATTTTCGAACAAATCGCAAGCATGCTAAACAAACGTTTCCGCTAAAATTTAAAAACCTCTACGGATGTCCTTTAATTGTGTCGACATTTATTCAGTCTCCGTACATGCATATTGAAAACGGTGTGCCGATCGGTGCTGATGGAGATTTATTACGAATAATAATTGAAGCAATAAATGCCAGTCTCATATTAATGACACCGATGAAAGGAGCAGGCTGGGGCTATTTAGATTCAAATGGTACTTGGCTTGGTTCCCTTGGAGATGTTTACTCCGATTATGCTAATTTTTCTATGACGTCTGCTGCTCTAACTCGTTCGAGATTCCGAGATTTTCAAATATCAAAGAATTATTATTTATCAACTCTTGCTTGGGTAACTCATCCTCTAATAGTTGAACCTGCGTCTATAAAACTTTTAAGACCATTCGGTGTAAAAAGTGGAGTTGCTTTTATCATATCACTGTTAATAACTACAGTTTTTATTGTGCTACTTAAAAATAAAAGGCTTTCTGGCCTACGTACAAGAATTCAATTAGAACAGCTGCCAGATGGTATATTCTTTCATTGCTGGGAAATATGTATGGGTCAGCCTGTGACAAAAGTACCGAAGCAGATGTTTTCAATGTCTTTAATTTTATTATGGATTTGGTATTGTTTCCTTATAAGAACTTTATACCAGGTTTACCTTATAGATTGTTTAAAAAATGATATTTATATGACTGGTTTCGTTCAAGTCGAAGATGCTATAAAAGAAGGTTATAGTTTCGGGAGTGGACCTGCCCTAAGGGACTACTTTCTTGACGATGCTGAAATATATAACAGCTGGATAAATATCGAGAGTGATGCTATGTACCAACAAATGTTAGATTTATCCGATGGCAAAAAATTTGTTTTAGCAATGAACTTGGCGACTGAGCAGATATTTGTTAAAAAAACAAAGAAGAAACTGTTTGTGCTACCAAGCAAAATCGTCAGTAGTCATTCAGTGTTATATTTTAAAAAATACTCTCCGCTTGAGTCAGCTCTAAGTAGAATATTGACATGGCTGTTCGAATGTGGTTGGCCAGAAAAAATATATAAGAACAATACAAATCAAATTTATAAAACAATCGCATCCAATGACCATAGACCTATCAAGTTAGAGCATTTTACTGGATGCTATGTAATTATAATAACGGGTGGATTTTATCCTTATTTTTGTTCCTTATAGAAATATGTATACACATGAAAAAAAAATACAAATTTAATTAATTAGGCGGTCACGATGCCACGAATAGTGATTGTGCCGAATACCAAATTATTCCTAGTTTTAGAAACCACACGCAGTAGCAATACTAGAATGCTTATTTAATGTAACTGTAATGAAGTCTATGATTTAAATCCATAGCTGAACACCGTTAATTAAATAGTAAGCTTTGTTATTCGCTAATCTGATACTGAAAAATTGATTTTTTAAACATCGCTATATTTCGGAAGATTTAACGGAAGTTAACGTTAACTTTTAAGTGTTAACTTGTGATAAAAACTATAATTATACTAGCTGACCCGACAAACGCTTTCTGCCCTACAAATTACTTAAATTGAAAAGGGGGAGGGTTAATTGAAGTAAAAACTATCTTTTAAGTTGGATCAAATAGTAGATATCTCGTAGAAGTCCATCGTAGACAAGCAAAGTGACACAGTGCTTCTAAAAAATATTTTAAGTGGGGGTTATTGGCTAGAAGAGTGTTCGCTGCGAACTCGGGCCTGGCGTGATGCATCCACCACGCCAGGCCCGAATAGGCGTGTCGAGGGGAGCAGTGTGCCACAATTTGGAATGTGAGAGGTGGGTTCGGAAGACAAGATGCATGAATTCATAGATGTAATAAATGAGATATACCTGTATGATTTATGTGTAACAGAGACTAAGCGTAAAGTTAGTGAAACCACTGATCTCCCCGGTGGCATGATGACTCTGTGGTCTGGTGTACCCCAAAGCGATCATGGTAGCGCCGGAGTAGATATTCTTCTATCGTTACGCTTACTCTCTGGTGTGAAGATTATGGGATGGCTTGCCAGAGACTTCTCTGGGTCTGAATCAAACCAGGAATCACGAGAGATTTTTTGGTCGCATCATATGCACCGGTGAGCTCTTCGTCACCCAGTGTCCTGAAAAAATTGTGGGATTCTGAAGGAATGTTCGGGATAAAATTGAGGACAATGAAATGAAAGAGATGATGACAATGAAAGAGTCATTTTGTGTGGTGATTAAAATGGAATGGTTGGGACTAAGCGGTCTGGCTTCGATGCTGTACTTGGTCCGTTGGTGACAGTAGAGTAAATGACGCTGGTAAGCACATTGTGAATTTATACGTGGAAAGGGATCTTCTTGCGGCTAACACATATTCCTTCATAAGGGCATACATTTGTATACATGGAGAAGAAATGACCAAAAGAGTGTGATAGATCTAATTTTGATTGATAGTAGACTCCGCAGTTGTTTAATGGATACGCGCGTCTACAGAGATCCCAATCTGGAAACCGATCACTATTTGGTAAACCGATATAGGGGTCTGTTTATGAAATGAAGACATTGGTGACAGCGTGTTCCATTCGGAAAGCTTGAAAGGATAAAGAGTGAAAAGTTGCAAAGTCCGAGTATAAGGAGTCTGTATAAGATTCAGGTTCCAGATAGGTTGGCGAAAGTGAACCTACCTATAATATTTTCGATACATTATATTTTATTCCATATCATATCCTTATATTTTTATTGCATAAAACATTAATTTTGTTACAAAGGTGAAATAAAATCGGACCTTAGACTATAATTTAATTTTTAAATAAGCACACTTTTTGGTAAATAGTATATTTTTATATGCGAGTTAAATATCGTACACAATTATAATCTACATTTTATGTTAAAACGCCGAATCTAGTTCATGCATTTGATTCAACGTTCAACGTAGCGACATTTACAATATTTATTTTTGTACAAACATGTATTTTTTAATATGACATGAAATGCTCAACAATAACTGAGTATTACTGAAGTGGTACAAGATTTAAGGCAACACTCGTCGGCTATACCGACTCTTTTGTAACGCGTCCAATCAGCACTCAGTCCTGCTCGTCGTCCGGTCCAGGGCCAGTAATCGACCCATTTATCGTTTTCATCCAAACCATCTAATGAAAGAAGAGATAAAATCTTAATTAATCAGAGGGACAATTTTCCCTGAAATATGATCTGACATTAAAGTGTTCAACTGTTAACTACGAGATTTTTTGTAATTTTATTTGCTTACTTTTTGCTGTATATTTCATTTATTTCCTTTGGGGTTAGATCGATTTGTGTAATTAGACATATGTAAGAGCAAACAAGAAGATGACTCTCTTGAGCGAAAGAGATAACCATCGCCAAAGGTATCGTTGCTATCTGAGTGGCGGGGTGTTATTACCAAATGCATATGTCTACCGGCTACCTTATCCTCCAAAACCGGAACGCGACAGTGAAAAACATTAACGCTACCGCGGCAGAAATAGCTAAGGCGGTGATACCAGACCCGGGCGAGACGTTGAACAACTCTATAACTTAGAGTTAACGATGGTAGTGTCTTGTATAACCAATTCAACCCGGCCCGGATCAACACGGGGAAAAATATTCCTACTTAGATCATCTTGGATTCGATTCTCGCGAGTAAAGTATTGTAAAATTCATTAATTATAATTAGTTAACACATCACACAGAAACATACATAAACTCGTCGACTCACATACACGCATACATATACGAATATATATATATATAAGTGTGGTACTTATTTTTCGAGTTTTTAAATATTATGAATTATCACGGCACCTGCTTATTCGATTCGCTACTATGAAATTATTGTAATTTTTTTTTAATTTTCTACCAGCTGTCAAACTACGTTGGGTATAGTGAAAGGGACGGGTATAAGCCGCCATCCCCCCCCCCACTCCTCTTCACCTAAACACGTGATAAACGCCTTAATTTTGTCAAAACGTTTAAACGTCGTACTTATTTTCATAAGCACTTTTTTACAGAAAAAGCTTGTAATGAACCATATAAGCACGCAAATACGTTATACGAAACACACACGCTGTGCCGAATAGAACGAAATGCAAATTAAAAATGTGGTTACACAAACCAAAAGAAAACCGACCAAATTTTGCAGTCTGTATGTGCCTAAAATTATAATAGTCAATTAGTTCAATGATTATATACTACACGTTTTACCTTATTATGAAATAGTACAAGTGATTTAATTAATAAATATTGTATTAGTTCAATTAAATTTAGTAGTTTTTTATCAATATTATACTGTCCTTTACTGACATTAAAATAAGGCACTTTTTAATTACGCTGAAAAAAATCGTACGTTTTACGTTTAAACGAAAACTTATATGCATTTAATTAAGCACGCTTATATGCATTTGTGCAAAAGCAAACTTTTTAAGTAGCTTTTTGACTTAACGCTCATCTCTACCTTCACTCTGATCGGGATGAAATCCGCCTCGCACTTAAGTCAGTATTAATTGATTGACGAGAAAGAACGCGCGTTTTATTTAAAATAATATACGGTCTACTAAGTTATTACAACTTAGTATGGCGTATATTAGTCACGTCAGCGGTCAGCGTAGTTACTAGAAATAAAAACAAGAGTTGGATGATTGGCCAATTATTATCATAACTAAACCAGTTACGATTGCCATATTCTATTGGTGAAGTGGTACGTTCGTTTTTTTATTATAGATACCCTAATACTAACAAATTGACTCTTTTTTCTTTGTAATAAGTGTTTTTAACATATGATAATATGTTTAATTTAGTAATAATAAAAATAACTTACACTGTTAACGCCCTAAATTAATGAATAAAAAATTCTAACATATTCAGAAAATTTGAGTGTTTATTTCATATTCAAACCTTGGTTGATTGGTCCCTTAAAGTTAATAAAACCCTGAAAATACAGAATTAATTTTTTATATAATAAATTATGAAGGAAAAAAATAATTTTTTTCCTTCATAATAAGGTCTACCCCAATACTTGTATATATATATATATATATATATATATATATATATATATATATATATATATATATATATATATGTCGCAGTGAAATTGTCAATAGCCGTTAAATTATAATCTACCTAGGGATTTTATAACTTGTGTTGTGTGTGTGTGTGTGTGTGTGTGTGTGTGTGTGTGTGAATGTGAATGTTAGTGCGTTTCTGTCTGTAAATAAAGTTTCAGTACGAACCTGAAGCCTTGTGTTGGTTTGTTAGCACCCCGGTTGGTAAGGGCTCCTTTGAAGAATAGGCCAACTGCCGATCTTCCAGTCGGTATCCCTCTCCGAATTCGGGTAATGATACATATAGCCAATCGATCGACTTTTACGACTTGCTTGGCAAAACGGCAGTTGGTCTATTCTTCAAAGAAGCCGGAACCAACACGAGAGAAACACTCTTAAGTAGTTTTGTTATCATTTAATAAAATATGGTCATGCTGAACCGGTGTACAATTTTTGAAATCGCATTATTCACTTAGTTATAATATGTACTTACCAACTCGTCTTAACATTTTAAATAATTTTGAAGTGGCATCCGCAAAACGTTACATGCATGTCAAAATTGGTCCAGCCGTTTCAATGACTAGCCGGAACAAACAACAGACAAACAAAAATTGTAAAAAAAAATTATGTTATTTTGGTATATAATAATAATAATAATTCACGAGACAAATTACACTTACTGATTTAACCCCAAAGTAAGCAAATTATTTGCTTGTGTTATGGGTGTTATTCAACGATACTAATACATAGAAATACATATATAAATACTAGAATATCTATACATATAATAAAATCGTAGGAAAGTCAAAACTGTACATTGAATATTTTTTTAAAAGAATACTTGGGGCGTGATCGACAATCGATATCGAAGCCAAAAATATAGTTTTTAGAATTTTTGTCTGTTTGTCTGTTTATCTGTTTGTCTGTTTGTCGGTTTGTCGGTTTGTCTGTTTGTCGGTTTGTCTGTATGTATGTCCAGGGTAAACTCAAAAAGTACTGCATGGACTTACTTCAAATTTTGCATGAATATTACTAACAGGTCGGGTCAACATATAGGCTACATATTATCACGCTACGGGGGAGAAGCTGTGCGGAGTAAACGAAGTCCGCGTGGACGAAGTCGCTGGCAACAGCTAGTATATAATAAACACCCAAACCCGAAAATACAAATATTTATGCTCATCACACAAATGCTTGTCCCCGTCGGGGATCGAACCCGAGCCCCGTCGATTGCGTAGTCAGGGTCGCTAACCACTCGACCAATAAGGCGGTCAAACGTACCCTGTTTACATCCATAATAGGTATGCATTTAGTAAAAAGCGGTTATTTCAATATTACAGACACTCCAGCTTTACTTATTTGTATGGATCGCCTCTGTGGTCTAGTGGTCCTGTGTCGGTGTTGACCACATGAGATCCCGAGTTCGATTCCCGAGTCGAGCAATTCAAAAATGTGTCCTTTCAGTTTTCTGATAAAAACGACGTTCCCCGAGATTGGATAAACACCTGGTCAGCGATAGACTTGCTACCACCACATTGTGAGACTAACGGCCAGTTTCCGAAACGCAAATTAATTGTAAAAATTGTGTTAAACACAGAATAATTGGTTGTTAAAATTGATTTGCGTTTCGGAAACCGGCCTTAAGTATCTTCGGCTAATCGAGGGTACACTTGTACCTCTTCCTACTTTTCTGGGATACAGGCGTGAAAATACTTTTTGTATAGTGTTAGGTTTTTTATCTAATAAAGCAAGACTTTGCCCGACATTATCTATACATATAATAAAATCGTAGAAAAGTCAAAACTGTATATTGATTATTTTTTTAAAAGAATACTTGGGGCGTGATCTACAATCGATATTGAAGCCAAAAATATAGTTTTTAGAATTTTTGTCTGTTTGTCTGTTTGTCTGTATGTATGTCGGGGGTAAACTCAAAAAGTACTGCATGGATTTACTTCAAATTTTGCATGAATATTACTAACAGAGTGCTAAGTGTGAGTTTTTCTTTTCGCATTCGATCGTGAGCGCGTTTGGAGTTTACTAGGAATTTGTATGTGATTTGTACAGCGCCAACTAGTGGTAATCGTGAGAAACCAGTTTACCACTAGGTGGCGCTGTACAAATCACATACAAATTCCTAGTAAACTCGAAACGCGCTCATGATCGAATGCGAAAAGAAAAACTCACACTTAGCACTCAGGTCGGATCAACATAATACCTACATATTATCACGCTATCACCTACGGGGGAGGAGCAGTGTGAAGTAAACGAAGTCCGCGCGGACGAAGTCGCTGGCAACAGCTAGTTATAAATAAGCGAAATAATTGTTTTAAACTGGTATCTCCGAACTTGGGAATGACAGAACTTGTTAAAGATGTGAGACTTTTAAACGGGCGCCGAAGATAGCAAGACGTAGGCACCTAACAGTTGGCCTCCAATAAACTGTAAAAGTATTAGTATTGAGATCATGCTAGAACGCGCATAATTAATTTAAGATAATGTATTTGTTAAGTTATACCTATTTCATTATGAGAATTAATAAAATAGAGAATATTAGAAATAATAAAATAAAGTTGTTAGAATATTTATTTTAGACATATTGAGCAATGTGAAAAGAATATACAAATAGAATATAAATTGATTACGTAGTTTTAATTAGTTAAGACAGTTCCTAATATTTAAGACGAGGGTCGTTGCCATATGTACCTATCGTGTTCTCGCATGTGTGGGAGAGCATTATTTAATTGCTAATTGTAGAGTATTTACAACAATAGATTATCATGTTAATGATTTGCTTGAATTAATTTTATGTGCGATGAATTCCTCTATCCTTAACCTATTGCTTATTTCTAGACTTAATTACTGCTGCTTGTGAATCAGTTAAGAAACGAGAGTAAATAAAAAATACATGTTCAGGTTTACATAACCCTCAAAGAGATTTTTGTAATTTTGCTGACAAAGAGGAAGGAGGGGTCTTTTGCTGACAATGACCAAGTAACAACATGAAAACGCAAAGTTGTGGTAGCAACTCGGGCGAAACATTGCGGAACTCTACCACCTATTAGTTAGTCACTCCGTGGTAGCAGACAGCAGCACGATTGGCTAATCAGATTTTACGAGCTGCCTGTCATAAAGACAATTGGTCTATTCTTTAAGAATGGCACGAATCAATACTAAAAAGTATGAACTAAATTAATAAAACATTTGTTTAAAACTTGCTTTTGCTCGCGGCTTCGGTGAGAAAATAACTAATATGTAAGAAAGAGACAAGAGAAAGGTAGCTGGTAACTTAACATGTCTCTTAATCATCTTTGGTGTAGTATCTTATATAGTGACAATTATATCCTTCCATCAGAAACCATCTGTCTGCTTCCTGTATCATAGCTATAAACAAACTAGAGCGATTGATAAATAATTTAATTATTACTGAAAACACTCTCGAAAAGGACGATAAAATCGATTCATGTATTGTAAACATATAAACCTCAAACATACACAACATACCTACAATGTCTGCGTAATATCATTCGTACACCACGTACCCACTCTCTCGACAGTGTCACAGAATACGACAGAAGTCAATCTTGTGTATGTACTTTACTTTTTATACCTAAACTCGGCGGTCGCGCTAGGGTTATCACTTTGGCTTATGCAAAAGGACACACTAGTATCTCACAAGTAAAGGAAAGTTTTAAATCAAAATATATCACTCTTCTTTAAATTTTGCATATAATGTAGTCTTAATGATATGAAAATGATGTGTAAAGGTAATTTGGTCGGCAACCACTGGCAAGTGTTGAAAAAAAATTAAATCGTTTTTTGCTTTTCTGAAAAAGTTCTGAATAAAATGCGTAGAACTTATAATTTTACATCAAAAAGGTTATATGACTTTTCCTCCTCTGGTCAAAATTAACCGAGTTAGAGAGGTTTTTAAGTTTAAGGTGAATGATTTTATAAATGACTAGCTGAGCCCGCGACTTCGTCCGCGTGGAAAAATTTTGAAAATTAAATTAGCCTAAGTTACATCAGCTATCTGCCAGTGAAAGTCCTATCAAAATCGGTCCAGCCGTTCCAGAGATCAGCCGGAACAAACAGACAGACAGACAAAAATTGTAGAAAATATTATTTTGGTATATGTACCCTGTGTATATCCATACCCATTTAGTAAAAATCGATTATTTTAATATTACAAACTGACACATCAATTTTATTTATTTGTATAGATGACTTAAATTTTAAATGTGGCTTTTTTAAATATGGATAATGACATTAAATAATCAAATGTGAAATAATAATACGATATGAAGTTGATGTTCTGTTTATTTTAAACTAGCTGAGCCCGCGACTTCGTCCGCGTGGAAAAATTTCAAAAAAAGTAGCCCAAGTTACTCCCTGTCACATCAGCTATCTGCCAGTGAAAGTCCCGTCAAAATCGGTCCAGCCGTTCCAGAGATTAGCCGGAACAAACAGACAGACAGACAGACAGACAAAAATGGTAAAAAATGTTGTTTTGGTATATGTGTTGTGTATACATCCATATGCATTTAGTAAAAAGCGGTTATTTTAATATTACCAACAGACACTCCAATTTTATTTATTTGTATGTATAGACTAGCTGTGCTCGCGACTTCGTTCGCGTGGAAAAAGTTCTAAAATAAAAGTAGCCTAAGTTACTCCTTATTACATCAGCTATCTGCCAGTGAAAGACCCGTCAAAATGGGTCTAGCCGTTTCAGAGATTAGCCGGAACAAACAGACAGACATACAGACAAAAATTGTGAACAATGGTATTTTATTTGTTGTTGAGTTGATGACATAAATGGCGTTCTAAATAAGTATATAATAATAATAAAATCGAAGTTCAAAATAAATAACCCACTTACAAACAAACTAAAAATAATTTAAACAATATGCCGCGGCAGTATGTTAACGGCGCGGCGCGGCGGCGGAGAATATCAATAACATTATAAACTAGCTGCATCCGCTCTCGCATTGTACCGAAACTACCGAGATTTCGTGTCCGTGAGAGCTGTCTATGTGTGCGTTGCTCGAAGACTAGGTGTATCTAGAGTGTCTTCTGTAGTTATTTTGTGACAGTGTGCTAATGGGAGTACTGTCAGTTCAGAGCAGACGTTACTGTAATGGCGACCAAGTGTATAGACATTTGCGGAACTAATAACAGTTATCTTTTATTTGCATTAAAAGTAAAAAAATACAAGTTTAATTTTATGAAAAGCATAATTTACTATGCAAAGTTTAAGTACAAATCTTACTTTTATCCAACCAGCTAAGCAGCTCTTCAGGGCTAGTCCGTTTGTCTTTTATGTATCCTGAACTTTCACATAAAGAAAATCTGGCGGCGGCAAGATGTCTGCCACAGAGTCTTATAGATTTTTCTTGAGTTGCCAACGTTGTCATAATGAGGCAAAAAAACGCAACGATGAACTTCATAATTCTGAAAGTTATTACCAATACATTAATTATTGTTAGAAGTAATTGATAACTATTAGTATTAAAAATATTTTAATCTGAAAATAACTTTAATGAATGATTTTAAATACACAAAAAACTATCAATGTTATTTATTTATTTATTTAATACTTTATTTTACACAACAGAACAACAGAAAAAAATTATAGCAAGCGATATTTTAAAAAAGGTACAAAAGGCAAACTTAACTCTAAAAAACAGATTTCTTACAGCCAACCCGGTAAAGTGAAATACTTGACTATAAATATAAGTCGAAGTGTACAATATACTAAAAATATTTAGACACATCAATTTTTTTTTTATATCATAGGATAGCAAACAAACTCAATATTTTTTTATTAAGTTATTGCCCTCTCTGTTATTAAAATCAAAAGAAATCGCCGTGTTGGTACGGACCCCTTCTGAAGAGTAGACACTTACCGTCCTGCTATACGAAAAGCGAATTATTGTCCAAACTTATCACTACCATCGTGACAACTAGATCCTTTAGCAACGTCTCGTCCGAGCTTAGTACCCCCTTGAATTCGAACGAGACGTCCGTTCGGAAGTTAAATAAAATAAGTACTATATTAGACCGGGCCAATCCCTCTGAAATTAATTAAAAACAAAAGAAAATTACAGTAGGATGAGACCCATTGCAAATGGAAGAAAATAAAGCCAAAATAAGAGGAAAAATAAATCACGTGCAATTTGAGTTCGGGAAGTGTGAGTCAAAATTATGCGAAAAATTTGAAAATCTGACTTTTTTGTTTTTTTATTGTTATCTCCTACAAAAAAGATTATTTTCACGAAACTCAGTAAAATGTTGTTTTTTATATCCTGAATACACTGTAATTTTTTTTATTTAAAATATTAATTTTTTCTCCTTATTTTAACTTAATATTAAGAAAACATCATCATTTTCAATTGAAAATTCTCACGTCAAAATGTCTGATCTTTTAAAAAAATCAGTATTAGTTTTTTTTTAAAAATCTCTATTTTCTGATGGTATCAAAAAATGTATAATACTATGGAAAATTTTTGCAGAAAATGGAAAATAATTTAAAAAAAAACTCAGATTTGAACATTATTTTTTCATCACACTGTAAAATTTTAAACTATTTATTAAAATTTACACTTTATTACTCAGAAATTGTAAGTTCCCATATTACATTGATGAATTTAAAAAATTAACAATTTTGTTTTTGTCATAAAACTTGAGAAAACATATTTAATTCTAATTACGTATGTGTCCTAGAAAATTTGCTTTATTTAAAATATACTTTATTTATTTAAATAAAACACATTAACCTTTTTATTTATCAGTTTTTTCGTCAATTGTAATCATATCCATTACTTATTCATAAGTGTTGCTTCTTTGATGGCATTCCTTCATCTTTAGATTCAACTATTGTTTTTAATTGTAGTAGATCTTCGAAATCTACAAGACTATTGCCTTCGTCTCCAATCATTTTTCCAGTCTTTCTACAGTTTCATCTGAATCATTAAGTTCGTCGTAAATCCTTTCTTCCACGTTGGCGCACTTTTCAGAACCACGATAATTTGAACATAGATTTGTGCATTTTAAACCATGTTTCTAGCAATCACAATTAGACTGTTACATCCAGTTTCAAAGTTACATCAAATAGTTTTCAGCAATGTTTCCAGAATTAATTATTTTCTAGCAAATTCCCAAATTGATAATGTGACGTTTATTTATTTATATTTATGCACAAACAAAAAGTACATAGATTTAACTTAACGCTTAAGGTCACTCTATACTAGCCAACCTCATGTGTTGATGTTAAGTTCTGACCTTAGTCTATACTAGCCAACCTCATGTGTTGATGTTAATGTTGTTTCCAGCCCCAACCTATTGCTGTTAGCGTATAACTCAGTTAAGTTTTAAGTTGATAATAAGCTATAGAACAGTGTTTTTCTGCTGCGCTTGCTGTAGGTGGAAGATTTGCAATATAAAAGATGATTTATTTCTTGCTGACTGGTATTTTTAAAATCTTAATTGATTTATTTAGTTATTTTAACTTTATTGTACACAAACAACATATCTACATTTTCGTACCAGAGGCGAACTTAATGCCTTAAACTAAACTTAATTTAATATTATAGTTTGTTTTTACAGAAGAAAGTTTACCCCAAACGAACAAGAGGATCACCTGATGGTCACTTACCATTATCACCCGCCGTAGACCACTACCTTGGGATCTTGCAGTTGAGTTGTCGGCCTCTTAAGAATGAGTCGGCTCTTTTCTAGAAGGTAATTTAATAAAATCCCCTTAAAATCTTATGTTTGATACTTTAAAAATTAATTATTTTCGCATGTATTTCGCGATTTTTATGTTTCATGGATGTCATTTTTTTTAAATTTGTCAATATAACATGAGAACTTACAATTTTCGAGTAATTAAAGTGAACACATTAATAAGTGGCTTAAAATTTTATATTATGATGAATAAATAATTTTCAAATCCGAGTTCTTTCATTATTTTTCATTTTCTTCCGAAATTTTTTACAGGGTTGTATATTTTTTGATACCATCAGAAAGTAGAGATTCCAAAGAAAAAACCTAATACTGACTTTTTAAAAAGATCAGATATTTTGATGTGAGAATTTTCGATTGAAAATAATGATGTTTTCTTAATATTAAGTCAAAATAAGGAGAAAAAATTAATATTTTAAATTAAAAAATTTACAGTGTATTCGGAATTTTAAAAAAAAAGGAACTTTTTACCGAGTTTCGTGAAAAAAAATCTATTTTTGTAGGAGACAAAAATAAAAAACCAAAAAGTCAGTTTTTCAAATTTTTCGCATAATTTTGTGGTTATATGAAAAAAGTGCAAATACAAAAGTTGTAGATCTCCTTATTGCCGATAACTTTGCTATTCAACTTTTTTCGATATGACTCGTAGTTTTGCCGAAAATCGTAATAAACCGTATTCCCCCTTCAAATGCCCCCCCCACACACAATTCCCGAAATTTATTTTTCCTCTTATTTTGGCTTTATTTTCTTCCATTTGCAATGAGTTTCATCCTACTATAATTTTCTTTTGTTTCCAAAATTATCTACCCTAGCCTATATTTACTTCTTGTACCATAAGTATTCCATTAGCAAAAGCGCGGCGTCATGCTTCCATAGTAGTTTTCTAATTTCGAGGGCAAGTAGCCAGAAATTTTTGCTTATGGCATAACACCCTTACATCCGGATTGCAACGTGCTATTTCTAGTGTCTTTCCATCGGATAAATCTGCTAGTTTGCTATTTTATTAACAGATCTGACTTGAAAATATGTATGTATACACAAAATAGTGTGATCGTAACATTTATTTAGTCTGTACATCAAAATTATACCTAATAGGTAACTAAAACCGAGTAAGTTGCTTACTATCTATATAGGATTAAATTTTTCTCGTCGAATATCAACGGGAAGGAAACAACGACTTCTGTAGTACATTAATCTCTTTGGAAGGAAACTGGAAAATACAGTAATAACTTGAAGCAAACCTGTTCCGTTATCGATTTGATTGTTAGTTTTAAAGAAAGGTTTTGGAAGGTACAAACTTCTTTCCATATTTCATCCCTTTATGCTAAGAATTTTCAAAAATCGTTTTTCAATGCTCCCTTACATGGGCGTACCGAGGGGCAGCTGCCCCCCCCACTGGAATTAGCTTACCTCTCGACTAACTATATAGTATAGTGTAGTAGATAAAAATATAATAAGGTAATTGCGGTTGCCCCCTCTGGCCCAGAACCTGGGTACCCCATGCTCCCTTATAAAGGAAACCCATGTACAAAGCTTCGTGTTTCTAGGTAAACTGGTTTAGGACGTGCGTTATCTATCAGTCAGCGATAGAGTGTTTTTAAAAACAGTTTAGAGTAATAATAAATATTATAATAATAAATATTCACGGGACAAATTACACTGATTAATTTAACCCCAAAGTAAGCAAATTATTTGCTTGTGTTATGGGTGTTAGTCAACGATACTAATACATAGAAATACATCACACAAATGCTTGTCCCCGTCGGGGATCGAACCCGAGCCCCGCTGCTTGCGTAGTCAGGGTCGCTAACCACTCGACCAACGGGGCGGTCGGTAATAATATTATCCACTTTAGAGGCTTACTTCTCAACGGTACATAGACTTGACTGCAGGCGTGGATCCAGGATTTGTTTCAGGAAGGGGGGTGGGGCAATCTTAGCTCATTTCTCCTGCTTAGTCTAGAAAACTGACAAAGCTCAGTTTGCAAGTCAGCAATTGTACCCATTACCCTCCTTTGGATCCGCACCTGCTTGACTGACAAGTAGAGCAAAAACGACACACTACATGTATACGCGACCAACAGAGACAACCCTCTATAAAGCTGAAACTAGTCAATGTTCGTTATTTACTGTAGATGTTTACTATACAATGTTTACGATATGTATATGTATGTATATATGAATACACATAATTACTATGGGTCGACAACCAAAACACAAGGTGTTATAACTATGAAGCAAATGGTAATTATATATTATGAGCATGAATTGTAAGAAAATTTTAAACAGTTTTTCCTTACCTATTACTTATTGTAGATTTCATAGAAGTGTATGCAGACGATGTGTGCAAATTTTGTGTTCCTTCGGTTTATATAAATATTGTTGGCTATGTACAGGTTATAAGTATATTGCATAAGAAAGCGATTTACTAATATCTCCAATTCAAAAATGAATAGATGTCGTTAGAAACACTGGAAGACCGAGGCTACATACTGTTGCTTATGTGTGATCAACAAGTTAAAAAATGTGGTAAATAGAGATAAAGATCCTTTAAATATGAGTGATAATTCATTCGTTTCAGAATAATGATTAAAAAAAGATATCGGAAGGATTTAAGCACACAAAAAAAATGCATAATTTATTGACAAATTAAGTTGTTGTATAGTACAAATATCGTTTTTGTTATTAATTTTGAAACTATTATTAATAAAGAAATTGAAAAATGTTCTTAACGAAAAAATCGTACTCACAGATACAGTACACACAGAAACTACTTTTTTAATATTAATATTTTTAAAAAATATTTTCTATGTAATATTTTAGTTTTTATAAATATTTTAATTCTTTTTACAATTTCTGAATTGGTATTTAATGATATTAATACAAGGATTTAAAAAAAACGGCTTCAATTATAAATTGTTAATTTTTATAAGTAATTACGAGTTTTTAAAGTTGACAGATAATAGGATATCTACAAATTTTGATTTAAAAAAATTTAATACGCGAAATAATTTTTAAAAACTTGTGCGTGATCTTAATAAATGTATAATGTGTGTATACAAAAAAGTCTCCAAGAAGCGACAAAAATGTTTGCTAATTGTTTTAACGTTTTTTGGTGTCTAAATTTATAGCGAAGAGCCCATTAAATGTGGTTAATTAACAATTTCTGCCGAGACTAAATTCTTCCGGTGGCCAAATTACGCCACACTTTTCTCAAAGTTTTTAACGAGCGCATGTCGTAGAAGTCGAGAGAAACTTTCTTCGTTTGATTAAAATAAACAACTCCGCATGTTGCAATTTTCAAATTGGTTTTTTATTATTCTTTTTTTGGATTTCTCAACTTTTAAAAGTTTCGTATTTATAAAAAAAGGAATTACCGTTTTTTGCTTCAGCTTCATTTGTTAATAACTTTTGCAATTTTTTGCATGCTGAAAAATCCTTCGGCTACATTTTTCTAATCACCTTTTCGAATAAAATGAGACATTGCTCATATTTTTGGACATAAAAGTTCTAAATAGACCCGTTATGTCTATTAAGACCTTTTTACATTAAATATTAAATAACGTGTTTTTGAAATTGTTGATCAGACTACAAGTGTTTTTTTATAAGTGATGATTTTACTTTGAGCGTTTTAAATATACACAAATTAAAGTTACATTTACAGTATTGAGGATTCTGCAAGCAATGTGAAATATTTTGTTATTAATAAAACCATTTGTTTTTCTTCGTGGCATTACTAGGCCAACAAAGAGTCAATTATAACCTGATTATAACTTTAAGTATCGATAAGAAAAAATATCAATTGTGATATTGCTAGCACTGTTTTACCATAGTACATATATTACATACATAGATATTTTAATGACAAATCCTGTGAGTGGTAATCAGCAAAAACCAAGTGTACTTTACGTTTGTGATCATAAAAATATCACAAGAAAGTATAAAAGTTATTCGCTTGCTTACTTAATATAGTTTCACCTTTGTTTTCACATTAATGAGCATGTTACGGAAATATTGCCATGAATGAGTTCGGATGATGATAGAAATTGTCACTAATTCATTCATGAACCTGTATGTATGAAGTGCGTCACACTTCTTGTTTGGCCGGTGGGTCTGGAGACGGTTAAGATACTCCGTTCATATTACATAATTAAATTTGACGTACAGACGTAAGTAAATTTAATTACACGCCATGTGCGAGTTGATTCGCGCATTGAGGGTTCGGTACAAAGTTAGTGACAAAAACACGTAAATACTAAAAGACAAACTTAGCTTTATTGTTAATCCCTAAACGTAGATACGAATGTGGCCACCATGCTCTACGTGAACCCATATAACCGATTAGCGTTGAAGTTCATAGATACAACTACCTATTACAAAAATATCTCTACAAACGAATGCGCAAACGCCAGCTTGAGGATAACGCTGTTACCCACGATCTCAAAGATTTTCGAGCGTCTCTTCCTCCGCCACATCGACCAACATTTTACCCCAAGGGCTGAACAATTCGGCTTTAGGGCCCAGCACAGTACTACGCTGCAACTGTCGAGAGTGCTGCACACTCTAACGGCTGCCACAAACAAGCGAGAGAGGGCCGTGGCCATCTTCCTTGACATGGAAATGGCCTTCGACCGCGTGTGGCACGCCGGACTAATCCACAAGCTGACAGAACAAAAGATTCCTAGAAGAATTGTACGCGTCACCTCGTCCTTTCTATACCAAAGAAGATTTCAGGTGTCGGTGGAAGGTCAGCTCTCCTCGGTACGCCCTATCTTGGCGGGCGTCCCGCAGGGCAGCTGTCTCTCGCCGACCCTCTACTCCAGTTATACAGATGACATCCCAGTGCCTAAGGACACCACACTGGCACTGTACGCCGATGATGCCGCGTACATCAGCACTTCGCTCAATACCGCTCACGCAGCACTTAAGATGCAGAGGACGCTGGATGCCCTTCAACCCTGGTTAGTGAGGTGGAGACTATCTGTGAACGTCAAGAAAACACAGGCGCTAGCACTCGGGATCGGACCGCTGGCCAGCAGAATACCAAAATTAAAACTCGCAGGTGAGGACATTGAGTGGCAGCAAACATGTAAATACCTGGGAGTTTTCATCGATTCCAACCTAACCATGAAACACCATAGTAAATACACCATTAACCAGACGAGAGCTGCCATTTCTCTCCTTCATCCTGTACTAACGTCGAAGCTGCCACTTGCTCAAAAGTTGGCTATCTACAAGATATACATCCGCCCCCGGCTCACATATGCCGCTCCTGCTTGGTTCCAACTTTTGAGCAAGACCAACAAGAAGCACATCGAAGCCACACAAAATAAATGCCTGAGGAAGATAACTGACGCTCCTCGGTATGTAAGGAACTCAGTCATCTACAGAGACCTTCACATGCCGACGGTTGAAGAGTTCGTCATCCAACTCTCCAAAAAGATGTATGAAAGAACCCAAGACTCCAATTACGAACACATCCGAGGCCTTGCCCCCTGGAAATCTACCCCTTGGGACAGAAAACCATATCCGCGGGATATCCTCACACCTGATGCGGGGGGTATAACCTGATAAAGCCGCCGCTTTCGCTGCTGGTCGCCTGCCGGGCTTCCCACCAGCGGGTTCCACCCAGAGCGGCTGACCTGCGCGGAGCGGCGTGAAGAATTGGGAAAGTACCCCCCGGTCCACCAGAAAGACCATCACTCCCAAGGGTAGTAAACACAATGACCGTTGCATATTCATGTAACGCGAGGAATATCACGGGCAGGGGGCATAGCCCCGGAACCGTTTCCCCGCCTCCTCAACTGGGGTCGCGAGAAGACCAACGTCCCGATAATCCAGTCTAGGCTCTGGCGTGGCTCGGTACACTTGTTGTATCTTGCTAGTAGCTTATCCTTGACTCTTGGATAATTAATTTGTGCAAACAAGTTAATTATTATTGTCAACTATAAATTAGTCGCAGTACAATTTATAATTGACTATCTATTGCTTAAATTATGACTTATTTGTAGTAATTAGTAAGGAACAATTATAGTTTACATTGTTAATGAGAACTAGTAATTAATAATGGAAAATATAAAGAGCTGTTATATCACCACATCCGCATTTTATTACTCGTATCTGACCCACTTCCTACATCAGAATTGGGATCGGATTCACTCCCACTTCAGCATTAAACTATTTCGGTTAATTATGTAGAAAAGTAAATGTCTCTTTTTCGCTTGTGGTGTGGAAAATATTCTTTAAAAAATAGTAGAAAATATTAATTCACGTTCTGTAACTCCCATTAAATTGATACACTTTGATTCTGATGAAGCAGACGATATGACTAACTGGTATCCTCCTCCTTGCTTCGTATTCTTCATTACTGAGGGTCGTAACCTCCTCATTAGATCGTTCTTGATAGCACAATATTACGCTATTGGACTCTATCTTCAGCGGCGTGCAGAGAATCATAAAACTTTTTAGACATGAGATTGGTGCAAATCTGGTCTGACCATCGCATAGGCGTACGATCACGTGGTCTTTTGTCTTCTACTTTTCCGGTCACGATTAGCTTTTCGAGATTGTCGCCTTGCTTTCTAGAGATGTGGCCGAAGTATTATAGAATTCTTTGAAGGCACGTAGCAGACAGTCTGGTCTTTACTCCAAGTTCTTTTAGTATGAAGGCGTTGGTCCTGTGTGCTGTCCAAGGGATACGTAACATTTTCCTCCAGCACTACATTTCAAACGCATCAATGCGACGTCTGTCTGCAGCTCTTAGTGTCTATGACTCTGCGCCGTACGTAAATATGAAGAACACCAGCGTACAAACCAGCCTTTGCTTTGTTTTTAATGAGATGATTCTGTCGTTCCAAAGACCCTTCATCTGACTCGTAGCATTTTTGTGGTGTAAATTACTAGCTGGTGTACCTTAAGTAAAATAATTATAGAAAAGAAAAAATTAGACGGGGTTGATCAAATCATTGTACCTACTCACTCACTTAAGAGTCATGCCATCACCTACTTCACAAGCTGCTGTCTTGGCAAGCTATATTTATATAACTTGAAGATCTCTTCCTTTTAGACGTAGATATGAACCGATTTAAGAACACCACTGCATTTCGAGGAAGTTGAAATTTTTGTGATAGAATTGAACATCGTGACAACGATTGTCGTGATAAACAGAAACTTATCTCAAATAATTTTTGCTTGCAGCGAAAGCAGGTCATCTACCACTGTCTCTGGTGGCGTGTCCAGTGGCCGACCACCAGTGGTCTGCTATGTATGTTGTGACCCCGGCCCAGCCACAAAGCTTCCATTTGTCCGATGCGCTACAAGAAGAAAGAAGTTGCCACTTCGAGTTCCGAAAAACAGAAAACTAGTCAACATCTGTTCCTGAGCGTCACATGGTGTATTACACTAAGTGAAATTTAATTATTTTTTATAGTTGACTCTGGTTCAGAAAGCCACATCTAACAAATATCTTGTGATTCCTTTGTAAAAGAACGGTTTTATGAACAAGAATCTAAGTAGTCGCTTGTCCTAATGTAGTTTCCACTCAACAGATCAAATGTTTAACCACAGGGCAAAATTTAAATTTGGAGGTTATATTTCACGTTTGAGCTGATGAGTCTTAATAAAAATGTTTCGTTAGGTCGCAAAATTTTGGAGCAAGGTAGAATAGGAACTAAGCAACAACAGGTTAATGCTTAGCAATACTTAAACACTTAATCCTGCTCAATTTCAAAATCTGTTAGCAAGGGTGTGGTAAACACTGACCTTGTAGGTAAAGATAGAGATCGCTTGGTAGATATTTTAAAAAAAAAAAACAATTGACAACCAATTGAATTAATTCCGGCGAGCTTAAATTGATTTATTTGATCCTTTGAAGACCGCTAATAACGATTTTAAAGTTTGTTACCAACTGAACTCAAATTAATATTTAAAAAAAAAAACAATACAAATTTACATCTTCTTGCGACAGGCACATATAGAGCTAACACTCGGTCCGAAAATGTGATGCGAATCTTGTAGGGTTGAATAATGATAGCGGAGTATAACTCTGACAAACCATGGGAAGAGCGGTTAGGTAATATTCAACACGCGCTCAACAACATTAGGTATAGTGTATCTGGATTTACCCCGATTGATTTGACATTCGGTATTCAAGGCAACTAACTAAAACTCGCAAAAGTATCTACGTAAGCTTTGAAAATCCAGTGTATCCAGCAGAATCACAAAATCAGCCCAATCGGACATTTTACGGTTGAGTAGAGGTAAAAGAGATATTAAAACCTTTTAGTGTAGGTGACTTTGTCTTTGTTAGGAATGAAGAACGACACTAAAAGAAACTTGATTCAAAATATAAGGGCTCCTTAAAGTTACCGCAATTTTAGAAAACAATAAGTACGAATTAAGACATATCAATAGATATAATAGGACATATAAGTGCGCCCATCATAGCCTCTGCGAAGTTCCCCACATTCCTGTAGGGTTTCTTGAGGTACCTAAATGAAAATTATAACAAGGACGACGTGACGGCGTATACTCATGATAATGATCTTGTTCATAAAACTGGTAGAAACAATATTGATAGAAATGCATTGTATATTGTAAATAGTTATAACAGTCAGAGTTTTTAATATCTTCGAACTACCTGCGAAGGAGATTCTCTAATCTTGTAATAACTAATGCCACTGTTCATGAGGCTGCATCATCAGCAAAAAAATACGATATAAAGTAAACGAAGAAAATGTAGTAAAATGATGATAAAAAAATATCACTAAAAATGTAAGTAAAAAAAAAAATTGTTATAGGAAATGGGAGTCTTATAAAACTATGAAAAGAAATCAATGTAAAATAAACAAAAAAGTAAAAGTAATGTAACAAAAGATGTAGGATTGACAAAAAGGAAAAAATTGTAGGAAGATTAGAGTCATTGAAGGGAGTGTCCGGTCCAATGACTCAGCTAAGGGGTTCATTCCGGTCTAGCCTTTTGGCTATAGGGATTGCAACCCGGTCTAGTTATAGCTACTGGGATTTCCGGTCTAGCACTGTCAGCTAAAGGGATTTCCGGTCTAGCACTGTCAGCTAAAGGGATTTCCGGTCTAGCACTCTCAGCTAAAGGGATTTCCGGTCTAGCACTGTCAGCTAAAGGGATTTCCGGTCTAGCACTCTCAGCTAAAGGGATTTCCGGTCTAGCACACTCCAGTCTCCGGTTTTAAACTGATGAGAGGGAGCTTAGTACACTCCAGTCTCCGGTTTTAACTGATGAGAGGGAGCTTAGTGCACTCCAGTCTCCGGTTTTTAACTGATGAGAGGAAGCTTAATACACTCCAGTCTCCGGTTTTTAACTGATGAGAGGGAGCTTAGTACAATCCAGTCTCCGGTTTTTTTAATTGATGAGAGAGATTCCTAGCTTAGTAGAATGCAGTCTCCGGTTTCAAAACTGACGAGAGAGTTTAATAGTTGTAGTTGCTGAAGGGGTTACCGGACCAGCACACTATTGTAACATTTCGCTAAAAGATCACGCTAATTATAGAGTGATGATATGATATAAAAAAAAGATTATATTTAGTTTTCTAAAAGATATGTCAGGATGAACGAGGCGTTCCTTGTCCTCAGATGTATAAAGATGCGCACACGAGGACGTGTGCATGTCAGTATGGCCGTGACGGCGTCCGCGTCGTCAAATGCAAGAATATTGTAAAGTCTAAACAACAAATGCACCGCCTGGGCCGGCAAGCGCATCGTTCGATATCCCTACTACTCAACTTGTTTTGCTACCTGTATAAAAGGCTCTGAGCGCCCGCCGATAATCCACCTTCATACCACCTTCGCTAGTCGGAGCGAGCAGACGTCTCCGTCCGCCACTCTGACAAATCCCGATCGGCGTGCCTTTCACTTTTGGCGTGCCTTTCACTTCGCTGTTTACGCATTCTTTGTTTCTTGTCGTGTGCATTCCGACGACCGTATACGCGCATTGTGATAGTTTAAAGTGCAGTTATTTGTTTCGTGCTTGTGCTCACTTGGATCGCAGTGTCTTTGTTTACGGTGCCCTGTTTAAAAGTGCTTCTTCTTTTTCCCGGACGTCAGTTAAAACCGTAAGTAGAGTGGCAATACACTACTCACACTTAGGTACTCACACATAATTAGGCACACACCCCCCTCTTCAAGGGGGGCCCCTGCCCTTTTTACCCACGGCGTCCACCATGGACGCCGCAGAACTGGAGGCCTTCTTTAAGGCCAACTACCCCGACGCGTTAAATGACTTCCTGAATAGGAAAAATAAGCCCGCCCCGACCACCACAGCCTTCCGCTATGAGGAACCCCCCGCTTCCCCTATGGAAGCCGACAATGACTCCGACAATCGCTCGGGTTCGGATGAAGAAAATTGCGACGGGTTCGAAACGGTAACCCGGCGAAAGCGAAAGGGGCGAGCTTCCCCCATCAACATCCCCACCACTAGGGCTACGCCAGCCAAAAAGCAGGCGACTGGGCAATCAAGCCCTAAGCCGACCCCAGTCCAGACCGACCAGACCAACGAACCGACGATCGCCGACGCCTCGGATGACGAATCTGGAGCTCGGCGTGAGAAAGTCCCCCCACCCGTCATAATCCGCGACAAAGCGTCGTGGATTATGATCTCGGCTGCCATGAGAGAGCAGCACATAAATTTCACCCACGCCCGCTCCACGGGCGAAGGGATCCGGGTTAAAATCCCCACCCCAAACGATCACCGTCGTTTAATCACCCTACTGCGCGAACGCAAAGTAGGGTACCACACATATGCCTTGGACGGGGAAAGGCATCTTCGTGTCGTCATTAGAGGAGTCCCCACCGACTACCCCCTCGACAAGATCAAGGCCGATCTTAAATCCCAAGTCCCCGCGGTTTTAGAGGTACACCGGATGTACAACCCGAGGTCCCGCGAGCCCTACGAATTAATTCTAGTCGTACTAGAACTAAGCCCGGAGGGCAAGAAGGTGTTCAACGTGAACACCATCTATGAGACCTCCGGCCTCACAATAGAGACCCTGCGTAACCGCGGAGCCCCCGGGCAGTATCACAACTGCCAACTCTATGGGCACTCTGCCCGAAACTGCTACGCCCGACCCAGGTGCGTCAAGTGCCTGGAGGATCACGCCACGGCGGATTGTCCACGCCCTAAGCGCGGACAAACCGACGTCCCGACGCCCGCGACGCCGGTGAGCTGCGTCAACTGCGGTGCCCAAGGTCATCCGGCGAATTATCGCGGATGCCCAAAGGCCCCGCACATACGCAGCCGGGGAAGCAATTTCCAACCGGTACCAACACCGAATGCTAGGAACACCAATTATAATTATTATAAAAAGGCCCCTAAGGCCAAAACCCCCCAGGCAGGGCCAAAGCCGATATCACACTCTGTGATACCAGCACCCCCGCCAGCCGTTAACGCGTGGGTCAAACCACCGTCTCTTGTAAGGCCTCCAGGTCCTCCTTCAGGTCCTCCTCCTCCTCCTCCCCCTCTCACTCGCAGGCCAAACAATCCGCCGCGCGTCCAACAGGCCAACACAGGGCACACAGGTTACGATTTCACTGACCTCGCGTTGGTCATGGAAATATCCTTAGCGATTAGCCCGGGTGAGGTAGCGGAGTTCGCTCACGAACTCCGTACAGCGACACCACAAAACGTGATCGACGTGATCACTAAACACGCAGCCCTGATGGAAACCATCAGGCGCATAACTGCTAGGGCCTCATAATGGATAGCAACCATAGCCAGAGGATGAAACCCTATTCCCTAACTGTCGCGTTGTTTAACGCATGCGGCTTAGTCAGGCAAATAGACCAGATTCGCGAATTTGTTAAAAATCACGAAATAGATATCCTCCTTGTACAGGAAACCTTATTAAAGCCTTGTAGGCGTAATCCGCGTATAGCTAATTATAATTTAGTCAGAAACGACCGACCAACGAATCGCGGTGGGGGCACTCTTATCTACTATAAAAGAAGCCTCCGCATTGTTCCCCTAGATCCCCCTACTTTGGAATATCTCGAAGTCTCAGTTTGCCAGGTGGGTATGACCGGTCATCAACCAGTCATACTAGCATCAGCCTATCTCGATCCCGGTAAAAGAGTAACAGAAAGAGATCTTAAATCTCTATTCGACATGGGCAACTCTGTCATAATAGGGGGGGATTTCAATGCCAAGCATAGTCTGTGGCATTCCCCCATAAACAACCAAAATGGGTTAGACATCGAACGACTGACGGACAGACTGAACTTCGTAGCAGTAGGCCCGTCAGAGCCCACTAGATACCCGCCAAACGACGTGACACACAGACCGAGCGTACTCGATATAGCGCTGATGAGGAACGTAGATTTACAACTGCGTTCAGTATCAGTGTTACACGAACTCGACTCGGACCACCGACCTGTAGTTTTCAAACTAGGTTCCCCCCACCATGCGCACGCCGTCCGCATGAAAAAGATAATCGATTGGAAAAAACTCGATGAGAATTTTCAATTGATACATTCAGAGCACCTCGACCAAATTCCTGGCAACATTAGTATGGTAGAGGAAGCCAAATCCGCCATTAAGTCACTCACTAGCCATATAGAATCGGTAGTCGATAGCTCCTCGCGGGAAATACCGGACGCCTTTCGGGGCAGATGGGAACTACCGGAAGAGCTACACGACCTACTGAGACGCAAAAACGCCGCTACGCGGCTCTACGACCGATACATGACTGACGACAATCGCCGTTCGCTACGAGCTTTACAAAGAGAAGTAAAGCGGCGCATCGCCGAGTATCGTAACGAACGGTGGGACAGACTGTTAAGTGAGGTCTCGCCATCGCACACGGCCTACTGGCCGTTGGCGAGGGCCTTTAAAAACGAACCAGTAGTAGAGATGCCTCCACTCATTCGACCTAATCAAACGCCCGCTTTTGATGATACAGACAAAGCCGAATGCCTGGCCGACAGTATCCAAACACAATGTTCCCCATCAAACCAGCCTACGGACCTAGACCACGTCCATCTTGTGGATAGCAAAGTAGAGCGCAGGGCGGCGCTACCACCGGAGGGTGACCCGCTTCTACCCACCGATCCCGAAGAAGTAGGCGACATAATAAAAGGTCTACACAATAAAAAGGCCCCGGGGCCCGATAAAATCACTAATAAGGTAGTTAAATACCTCCCCCCCTCCCTAATATGCCTACTAGTGTGCATCTTCAATGCACTACTAGCCGGCTGCGCGTTTCCAGACGAGTGGAAAGAAGCCACCGTCATAGGAATTCACAAACCGGGTAAACCCCGCAATGAAGTCAGTAGTTACCGCCCCATTAGCCTAATAAATACGTTAGGCAAAATCTATGAAAAAATCATTCTCGCTCGCCTTAAGGCATTTGTTCACGAGAAAGGCCTCTTAATAAATGAGCAGTTCGGGTTCCGAGCGGCTCACTCTTGCACTCATCAAGTGCACCGTCTCACCGAATATATCCTAAACGGGTTAAACGCAGCCCCGGGGCTGCAAATTCCCACAGGCGCCCTATTCTTCGACGTCGCAAAGGCGTTCGACAAAGTCTGGCACAATGGCTTAATATACAAGCTATACCAAATGGGCGTGCCCGACAGACTCGTACTCATCATACGAGAGTACCTCACCAACCGCCGATTCAAATTCCGCGTGGAAGGAGCCTTCTCCACCCACAGATCGATTACAGCAGGTGTCCCGCAGGGCTCCATACTGTCACCCGTATTATTCTCCCTCTACACGTGCGACGTACCACGCGAGCCGCACGTCGAGCTCGCGTTGTTCGCCGACGACACCGCCCTCTATACGTCCAACTTTTCCGAAGTAACAATCACAAAGCGGCTGCAGGCTGCGGCCAACGCCCTCGGTGATTGGTTCAGAAAATGGCGTATCGAAATAAATCCCTCAAAAAGTGCAGCCGTGTACTTTCGCCGCGGTAAACACCCGCGACAACAAAGGCGCGGTCTGCGTAAACTAGGCAACATTACCCTGTTCGGAAACGTCATCCCGTGGGAAAAGAAAGTCAAGTACCTCGGGGTAACGTTGGACAGCAAAATGTCATTCAAACCGCACATACAAAGAATGAAAGTTAAGGCTAAGTTCGTTGTAGGTCGGTTATATCATCTTATCAATAAACGCAGTAAAATGTCACTTAGACACAAGGTAACACTTTACAAGTCGTGCGTACGCCCCATCCTTTCATACGCTTGCGTAGCGTTTGCCCATCTCCCCCGTACGGACTTGCATCCGTTGCAAGTGGTACAAAATAAATTCCTGCATATTGCCACGGGAGCACCGTGGTATATGCGCAACGTAGACCTCCATAACGATCTTGAATTGCCGAGCTTAGCAAAGCATTTCAAAGACATCTCCGAAAGATACTTCGATCGTGCCATCTCGCATCCGAACCCACTGGTGGTAGCCGCGGCTGACTACATCCCAGACCCTAATCCCGATCCCAAACTACGTAGGCCCCGCCACGTCCTTACCGATCCCGATGACCCGATAACTCTGGCCAACGGTTTACACGATAACACTACACACCTACATTCGCGACACCGTCGCCGCCGGCGGCGACGAGGACCCCTGTTTCGCCCTTCGGCGAACCGAGCCCAAGGGCAAGGTTCGGCGGACGGACAAAACAATGCCACTAGCCCTCTTATCGCAAATCACGACCCCACCCTAAGCCGAGGTTCGGTCTCACAGGAGACACCCTTAGGGCGGAGGGCGTACAACCCTACACCTTTAAATTCTGGCTGAGCACTCTGCTCGCCCCCGCAACCGGTGAAGCTGTAACAGCCCATAAGGCTAACAGCAATCGAGACATTCCGAAAAAAAAAAAAACCGATAATCCAGTCTAGGCTCTGGCGTGGCTCGGTACACTTGTTGTATCTTGCTAGTAGCTTATCCTTGACTCTTGGATAATTAATTTGTGCAAACAAGTTAATTATTATTGTCAACTATAAATTAGTCGCAGTACAATTTATAATTGACTATCTATTGCTTAAATTATGACTTATTTGTAGTAATTAGTAAGGAATAATTATAGTTTACATTGTTAATGAGAACTAGTAATTAATAATGGAAAATATAAAGAGCTGTTATATCACCACATCCGCATTTTATTAATCGTATCTGACCCACTTCCTACATATCTAATAAGGAATTTATTGATTTTGCTCTAATTATCGAAAATCGACTTCTCACTATATCTCCACGTTTTAAGATCCTATCAACCTTTTCCGATTATTGTCATGATGACGTCAGTATGTCTGTATATATGTATACATACATATATGTATGTGTACGTGTATGTGCGTGTGTATGTGTGGATGTGGGTGCCTGCATGTATGCGTGTATGTAAACATGTCATAACTTTTGAACGGCTTAACCTATCGAATTGCGGTGGCATTCGGTTGAATTCCGCACAACTTAGATTTTCTCAAAATTTGAACCAATTCGGCCCAAGAGATTTTGAGAACATTTTGAAAAACCCTAAGAAGTCTAATACGTAGATCTGCGATTCGAAAATTAAGTTCACTATCTGTTTCAGCAGCTCTCAAATAAGTAGCTCGAATTCTATTTTCTTCTAAACGTATTTCTTGGTGTTGAGGTGTTTCAGTATCTCTTCGCTGCGCGTTTCTCGTCGATCTTTCGTATGCGATTTCTTCGGTGGCATTATAAATAATATCAACAACTCTTAGTCTCACTCTCACTCTCATTCTCACTCTCGCTCTCATTATCACTGTCACTCTCATTGTCACTCTTGCTCTCATTATCACTCTCGCTCTCATGATCACTCTCGCTCTCATTATCACTCTCGCTCTCATTATCACTCTCGCTCTCATGATCACTCTCACTCTCAATCTCACTTTCACTCTTATTCTTATTCTGAAAAACGTAACGAAGTCATTCGATCACTATATTTTACTCTTCAGTTTTTTACACCGGGGCGGGCGTCGTATTTGAAAAGGAGTAAACTTTAAACATACTTACACAAACATAGCTCTAACTACTAAAGCAATAATGTTCATAAAAAACCGGTCAAATGCGAGTGTGACTCGCAAACCCAGAGTTCCTTACAAACTTGTAAGTTACCTACAAAGCTACAAATTCTAGGTCGATAAGAAATACCCAATATATTTTGGTTCCCTTGAGAAATCGCAAAATATACGACATATACGGCCATATCTTTCTATCGCGTTATTTTTGTGATATAATAAAAAATCGACAATTTTTGGATTATTATTCCCTTTACATTTGCTATGAGTTCACACATTGGCACATACACACACACACTATGAATCGCCAAACAATAAGTCGATGGGGTCCGATTTCCGACAGCAAACAACATTTGTGTAATAAAAACATTTGGAAAAACATTTGTGTAATGAGCATAGATGTTTGTATTTCTGGGTTTAGGTGTTTATTATGTATGTCACAGTATTTATATATGTGTGTCTATGTTTATTAATCGTTTATTAACACCTACAACTCAAGCAATTAATTGCTTACTTTGGGATTAGATCGATTTGTGTAATTTGTCCAGCGATGTTATTATTATTAAGGTAGTGGATAAATTTTAGATAACTTTAAAATAAATATTACAAAATAAAAACAGTAACATTTATTGTAATAAATTCATTATGCTCTTAGTGGATCATCCTAAATTTGTTATGCTGATCAAAAATTCTGTATTTGCAAGGAAATTTTACTAATTTTACTTAATTTTACTTATTTTACTTAAGAAGTGCTTAAGATAAATTAACCTGAAAATACAATTTTAGTCTAAACTTTTTTGCTAGTATGTTCTGAAAAGTATTTTAAGTTATATTCACAGATTTTCTTGATATTATTTTTAACTTTAATGCAATTTTATCCCATAAAAAACGATTTTTTGTTTCCAAGGCTTGGAAACAGATTAATTTTCTAAAAAAAAAAAAGTATCTTCACGCCCATATCCCCGAAGGGGTAGGCAGAGGTACAGCAAGTGCACCCACGATTAGCCGAAGATACTTGGTCCCACAAATGTGATAGGTGGCAAGCCTATCGCCAACCGGGCACTTCCCAATCCCGGGCAACTTTGTGTTTCTCAGAAAACGGAAAAAACACTTCTTTTTTAAAGTGCCCGACCCGGGAATCAAACCCGGGACCTCATGTGGTCAACTCCAACGCTGGACCACTAGACCACAGAGTTATAGTCTAGTTATAATCATTGAATCCATTCCTGAATTGATTGCGGTTACGGTTACGATAACCAGTATTTAACCTATCAAATAAAAAAAACGATATTTACAAATTCTGCTCCTGATCAGCGAAATAAAACAGTTAATTTGAAAGTCAATACATGTGCGTCAATGCATTGTAAGGAAATCAAAAGAGCTCCCAATTGGACGATATTATTCTATTAAAATTATTCTATTAAATTGCAAGGGATAAGCGCGCGCTACAGGTGAAAAACCGGTTAATACGACTCGCGCCCGAGTTAAAAATTGAAATTTATACTTTTTATTATTCGATATTAATTGATGACCATTATAATTTTTAGGGGTTTAATAGATCTGATCTGATAAAAATAAAATAATGTTGATATACATATGAAGTGTATAACTTAATGATTGTCGACATTAAAAATTAACTACACGTTCATGAACTTTTTCCTTTTTCAAATATATGAGGATTTTCCTGTAATACTTTGGCATCTTCTGGGCAGTATCTAAGAATATTCTCTACGGTGCACGGTCGTTCGCAACATTCACTCGCTACCTGCCTTCGTAATCGTCGCCATCTTCTCTGATCTGATGACTGAAAATTCATATTTTTATACGGGTCTTTGGGCATCAGCTTATCTGCAAAAAGACAAAATCGATAAGTTACTAGAACAGCTAATTAAAATTTTACCCGCTAAACCACACGCGCGTAAATCACCTTTGTGTCTCACCTTTCTGTCTTGTTTGTGAGTGATGTGCCGCGGACTATTAGTACCTACTTGCTAGCACAGAATACCTAATAGTACTACCGTATATGTCTAGTGGTCTGGTGTCGGATTAACCACTGAGGTCCCAGTCCGGATTGGACAATTCAAAAATATGTTCTTTCAGTTTTCTGATAAAGCCCGGGATTTGTTAAGTGTCCAGTTGGCGATAGGCTTGCCACTTATCACATTGTGAGACTAAGTATGTTTGGCTAATTGTAATTACCTCTGTCTACAACTCTGGGGATAAGAGCATGAGATATTTTTTAATTTACATTTTTAAATCACAATTAATTTTGCATCACCCATGCGTTGCGTTCTCGCTGTTAATGCGCTCGTCGCAAGGTTCTATTTTCAACCGACTTCATATCAACTTTATTTTAATCGAAAGAGAAGGACCTTTTAAATTCAGCTGCATTTTTTATATTTGCTTCCTCAGAACTCGGTCATTATGTCATACAGTCAGGAGGGTATACTTCCCATTTAGTGTTCTTTAAATTTAGGGAAGATCTAATACAGGTTACCAGAGATGCAGGAGGACGGAAGCGGTTGTTTCAGTTTTACTGTGTTTTAATTATTATTTTATTTAGGCGGCTCGCAGTCGGCATGACTCGCTTGCTGAAACGGTACAGATAAGAAGCGTTTTTTTCGAGATGATTAATACAATTTTGGAGCGACCAGAGTGCTCAGCCAGAGTTTAAATTAAAATTTGAGCGACTAAAGCTCGCTCTAAGGACTGTCTCCTGTGATACAGGACCTAGGGTTAGTGCAGATTCAACTAAATTTGGAAGGCTGAGTCGTAGCGTTGCGCCCCGCGTTAAGCGCGAGGCGATAGTAAAGTCTTCGTCGTCAAAACCGGCAACGGCGGTTTTTTGTTGTGTGTGTGTGTGTGTGTGTGTGTGCGTGTGTGTGTTTGTGTCTGTGTCGGTTCTGGAATATGTCCACTGTTGGCTTTTTGTATCTTCATACTAAAAGAATATACACATTTTTATAATTGCAGTTTAAACCGAAAATAAATACATTTATAGTTTGAGTTATAGAACTTCACTATAATTTTGTGACTAAAAAAGAAGAAATGCATGAATTTAAAATTCGCAGATTTCGGCGAGAGTTGAAACTTTGGAAACTCCAACTAAACTCTGGCTGACAAATTAGAGAAACAGAAGACTAGAATATATTTACATAAGAACCCCACTGTGTTAAAATACACCAAACACATACAACAAAGTTGATTTAGTGTTTATTATGATAGATGTGCTTGTGAAAGCACATCTGGCATATGCAGCATCGAAAGCAATGAATTAATAAAGCACAAATTTGGGCTTACACATAATATATAAAATTCTGGTGTACGTGTTCGTGATTTTTTTCGTCCTAAGTGGCATTATAAATTAATCTATCTTAATAATAAAAAAGAAAAAACATATTATCTTGATAATCTTAACTGATTAATCAAATACATTCTTGTTTATTGTTTCATAAATATTTTATGAATGAATTTATTTATTTTGCACAAATCTATAATATAAGTATAAAGAAATGTTTAATTCATTTTTTATTACCTAATTGATCATATATCATTATTACCTAATTGAATTATCAGCTTAATTCGTATCTTGTATGTGACTTTAGTAATGCGGTCATGTACTGTTTGTGTGTGAATGTAATAGAAAAAATTGAAAAAAGATCATCGAAGATCTGAAAAAAAAGACTCCACCGATAGCGGTAGCTATACAGTATAGCGGTCCACTATTCCTTTGTGATGGAAAGCGTAGTAGACGAGTGAGGACAGCTGGTCCAAAAACACACTGTATTCAAACTCAACCCTCGTTTTACTTTATAACCCAAGCGTACTCAGGATCTGCAGAAGAAAAAATTATTGGAGTTTAGTTTACGGACACAATCAATTACATTTAATTTTTATTATTATGAATAGCTAGCTGTTGCCCACGATTTCGTTCGCGCGGACTTCGTTTACTCCGCACAGCTCCTCCCCCGTAGGTGATAGCGTGATAATATGTAGCCTATATGTTGACCCGACCTGTTAGTAATATTCATGCAAAATTTGAAGTAAATCCATGTAGTACTTTTTGAGTTTACCCCGGACATACCTGACTTTCCTACGATTTTATTATATGTATATAGATAATAACTTTGTGTGTGATCAGTGTTATTTTATTTTTAGACGCAAAATTATCGAAGTTTTCCTGCTACGATAATACACGAGTATACATATGTATTTTAACAACATTTCTCGGTACACCTTATCTTTAGCTTTAATTGCATTTCTATTTTTAAAGTAAATATCAAATAAACAATCTTAGTTTGATGAACTTTATACATACTTGTAAATCACGTTTGCAATGATTGATTAACGCATTTCTGATAAATAATCTAATTTTAAAATATTCTAGTTCTGTTCAGTAATTTCTTGGTGGTCATTTGACCTGGTAAGATTTAACTTGGTAGACCCAGATCATAAAAACCAAGGTTCAATTCCCGCGTTGGGCCCAGAAAATCCTGAGAAATATAGAATTATCATGTTCTGGTTTTATAGGGTAAGGTAAACGTCTGCGTATGACGAAAGCAAATAGAACAAATCAAACAAACGACTACTAGAATTAATATACATCAACACTATTTTACAACGAAATGTCTAATTTAGATAAAATGTGTATTTCTCTAGATTGACCTCGACCACTTTTTGAAGAATGACTTAACTGACTTACTGCTAGAAATCGGTAGCACCGCCTCATCTATTCCTGTCGTAATAGATCGCTGCTTGTCGCTGTCGTTATCAAGTTTAGAACGTTAGATAACTAGTAAATTTAAGTATGTGACATTCCAATCACGCCCCACAGATAGCACCGCTCCATTAACACTTTTGTCACTTTCCACCAGTAGAAACATCAACTTGTTTGCTAGCCTATGAAATAAAAAAAATTATAACAATATAGATTTCTATATGAAATCTAATGAAAAAATAATCGATAAGTATTTCTCATGGTGCTACGAAGACTGCTACGCCACGTAGCTCACTGTAGTAGAACTAGGATTTAAAGTAAAATATTTTATTCCTATTAATTTTCCCTTAATATATAGAAAAATCTTCACACCCGTATTCCCTTAGTGATAGGCAGAGGTACAATACAGTGTGATAGGAAGCCTGTCGCCAACCGCACACTTATGCGATCCCGGGCAACGATTTTTTATCAGAAAACTGAATAAACACTTTTTTGAATTGATCGACCCATGAATCGAACCCGGAACCTCACATGATCAATAACGACAATCAGACCAATAGACGACAGAGGCGATCACTTAATATATTACGTATAATAAAGTTGTAGGAAGTGAATTATGTACATTATCATTATTTTTTAAATAAAAATAACTACAACGAATCTCTGCGTGCGTGCGAACGAATGAAACTGGTGCGGAACAAACTGTCCCGAGCCATTCCGAGATATCGCGTCCGTGAGAGGTGTCTATGTGTGCGTTGCTCGAATATCACATGTATGTAGATTGACTACTGTTGGTCTCCAGTATACTGTGGTCTAATCCTGCCACACGGATAGCAATGCACCACTAACATCTTTGGTTAACATCTTTGGTATCTATAAGTGATAGTCTCTCTTTCCATCGGGGAAGCCATCTGCTAGTTTGCTATCTAATGATATAAAAAAAAAATACGTTGTAATTAAAATCTTGCACATTATAATTTAGAAGCGAAATCTAAAATTGACTCACCCATTAATAATGACGTATCTCGTTTAACTATACGATAGTCATTATTACAAAAGCTGAATATTAATGAGGATAACCATTTGCTGCACATATAAACTCTATCAGTCATCCTAAAGGTTTCTGTATTTTTTTCTCCTATTACCGTATTTATGTTTCTACACAAAATTAACCAGGCGCATACCTAAAATAAAAAAATCTGCTGAGTTGACGTAAATTATAAAGTAATAAAAAATACATATTAAATAAAGGTTATGTCGAATAGTTTTTAATGATAATAATATTTAATATGCAATATACATTTTACTTAATATTTTATATAGTAATTTGTATTTGTTCAAAACTGCATGATACATTAAAAACCATAATGTGTTTCATTACAACATGTAGTCACACCAACGCCAAATAAGTAAGCCATGAATCACTTTAATTTACAGAACTGGAATGTTAGTGCATGTTAAAAACAATTTAAAGTCATTTCTTTACAGAACTCGCTAAAATTTACACTGTAGTTGTTTTTATCAAAATACATCAGCCCGACTGCACGTAACTTTTTATTATTGCAATAAACAACATACAAAATATCTAAAATCCATTTCTATCTTTATTTGTATGAATTCCATTAAGAGCACAATAAATGTTTAGTTCGTTTAAATGCTACATTATAAATGAATCTGACAGACTGCATCCATATCTAAAAATAACTTTGAAGTTACATTGTATGGATTACTCAAACTTGTTTGTATCGATATTGTGTTTACAAATAACTATTTTTTTGCCCATAAATAATATAGCAGGTCATAGGTTGCACAAGCTGAGGTCTGAACATTTTTCAAAGAATTTATGAAGAAAAAAGTATAAAAATAAAGCATAAAAATAAGGTTCCATTTTATATTGTAGGAGAATGCTGTATAATTCTAGCGGTGGGCTACCTTGGTCCAGGTTAATCTCAACCAGTGTTTTTCAAGTGTGGGTCGTAGCCGCCTGGGGGGTCGCGAAACCTTTGTAAGGGGGTGGTGGACGGTAGTTTAGTGTTACTAAAAAACGAAGACTTGATAATATAGAAAAAATTACTTGATAATAAAAGAAAATGTTTAAAGGATTTGATTTTTTTAATATAAATTAGGCGGCAGAGGGTCGCAATTATTTTAACATGCTAAGGGGGTCGTTTTTTGAAAAAATTTGAAAAACACTGATCAAAACTGATATAATAAAGAAGAGAGATTTAATTTTTTGTTTATTTGTTACGATTTAATTCAAAAACTACTCGATCGATTTTAAAACTTCTTTCACCTTTAGCAAACTACATTAACCAGGAGTAACAGAGGCTTATTTTACCCGACTAAGTAAAAGAAAGTAACGATTTGAGTTCACACGAACGAAGCCGCGATTAAAATTCCTTCTAAGATACCGTCAAAGCAGTTCGCAAGAAAAAACTATACTACCAGTTTGAATAATCTTAATGAATAAAAATTGACACATATCATCAACAAATACAATAAACAGACCACATAATTTAAGGTTAAACGTTTTTCATACAAAGTTTTGATGCACCTTTTTAAGTTATTTGTAATGATTTCGAACTTATTATGACTTAAAAAGCCCTTATTTATTCTCCTATTTACGCAAAAGAAATATTTTACAATTTAATAGCCTAGAAGTACATTATTTTAGTCATTAAAACTTTCAAAAATATTTACAGACCCCTTGTAAAACCTACACAGAAGATAACGGCAAGAAATAGTGTGCTATTTTGTATGCTAACTCTTCATATTGCGGAAAGAACAACGTTTTGGTCTGGGCTCCTTTAAAAAATAGACCAGCTGCCGTTCTGCCAGGCAGATCGTAAAGGCGAAGGCTATACGAATCACTACCACCGTAACCACAAGGTGGTAGAGTTCCGCAACGTCTCGCCCCGGTATGATATCACCGCCTTGCCTATTCCTGCCGCAATAGCGTCAATGCTTATCTTTGTAGTGTTCTAGTTTGGAGGGTAAGGTAACCTTATACATGTAGCATTGCAATTTTGCAACACGGAAATACCCACCCTGTCCCATCCCCCCTCTGTACGCTCATGCATGTGGCATAAGACCTCGCCATAAGATAGTGACGCACCATTTACATCTTTAGTGTCTATAGGCGATGGTTGGCCCTTTCCATCAGGAGGCCCATATGCTTGCTTGTTATCTTATGATATAAAATAAAAATAACTGCATTAAAAAAAACCGACTTCAAAAACTAAAATGTAAAAAATAATAAAGATTTAATATTAATTAAATACTACCTATTATTTATATGTGCTATTTACTAGTACGTTTGAAGTCGGTGCTAAGCCAATTCGACACGCACGCGCGGGCAGACGTTGTTGACGGACGCGGACTTCTTGAATACATAAATTTTTGAAAGAAAGAAATAAAATATTTATTTGCAAGAATATGGGTGTTACAAGTTGTTAAAATAAATTAAGCTACCAACATATTCTACCATTATGTGGTGTACATTTTAAATTAAAAATTTTGATGCGTTTTAGCTTAATTGATAAATCTACATTAATTCACATGACCATTTAGTTTAGGAATTTTGTTGAATAAAGTTTAGTAATTTTTTTTTTTATTACTCTTCGTATTGATTGAAGCTGCTTATAATATTAACATTTAGTTGCTTTTTATTAGGTACATTTACGCATTTTAATCTTTAAAGTAGTCATTTTATTGTATTAATTTGCTCGTATTCAGTGATTAAAATATTAATATTTGTTTAAGGCTTGGCACCGACTTCAAACCTATTAGTAAACAGCACATATAAATAATAGGTAGTATTTAATTAATATTAAATCTTTATTATTTTTTACGTTTTAGTTTTTGAAGTTGGTTTTTTAACGTAGTTATTTTTATTTAATACTTTTTAGTGTATTGTTGTATTGTCAATTATTTATGGGTAGACCTACAACAGATGCTGCGCGCCTTAAAAAATATAGATCTCAAGAAACCGGAACGGATAAAAGTAGTCGTTTCCGTAAAAATGCTATTCGAAACACAATGTCACGTTTTTATGAGACTATTAAAGATCATGAAAAAAGTTTGTTGGCCATGAAAGCATACATGATATTACGCTAACGTCAAGAAATTTTTGTACAGTATAATTCTAAACTCGGTAAGATCCAAGAGCGTATAGCGTCCACCAAGTCTATTAGCTCTCCACTCAAAAGAGTCATTTCTTTTGAGTGGAGAGCTAATAGACTTGGTCTCAATAATAAGCGTCTAGCGAACGAATCTGCCGAGCAGAAAGCTCATAGAATTGGTCTCATTAAGGAGCATTTAGCTAAGGAGTCCACCGAGCAGAGAGCTACGACACCGTACAGCAACCGAGTCTGCACAGCAACGTGAGAACCGGCTAGCGGCAGCGCGTCAGACGTCACAAAGGCTTCGTTCAATGACTGAGTGTAATTCTATAACCACAAATATGATGAAGCACCATGTACAATCTGTAAGAAAATATTATTTCCAAAACAAGACACGTCATTAGCCACAGCACATTTTGATTTCCTTCCGAAGGAGCTACTGTTGCTCAACTACCATAAAAAAAAGTTCCTTCTCAGAACTGGAACAACATGGAAGTTATGTCTGTCTCCTGAACTGACCGAATTGACAGACGTAGAACAAAGACTTTTGTGTCATAGGTAGTTCCTTTTATAACTAGTTACCACCAAGCACCAAAATGCTCGTCAACACCAATCAAACGAGCCCAAACTCGATAGAGTTGTGTCATTTTAGTACTGAGCTCCTATGGCCACCTTCTGGCTTCATCATCGGAACTTGGAGGATCCTAGTTACCACCAAGCACCGTAGTGCTCGTCGACACGAATCAAACGAGCCCGAACTCGATAGAGTTGTGTCATTTGATTATGAGCTCCTATGGACACCTTCTGGCTTCGTCATCGGACCCTGCAGGATCATAGTTACCACCAAGCACCAAAGTGCTCGTCAACATCAATCAAATGAGCCCAAATTCGAAAGAGTTGTGTCATTTAATTACTGAGCTCCTATGACCACCTTCTGGTTTCATCATCGGACCCTGCAGGATCTTAGTTACCACCAAGCACCAAAGTGCTCGTCAATATCAATCAACCGAGCCCAAACTCGATAGAGGTCTATCATTTAAATACAGAGCTCCTATATGGACCTTCTGACTTCATTATCGGACCCTGGAAAGTGCTCGTCAACACGAATGAAACGAGTGTCCCAAAGTCGATAGAGTCTTGTTATTAAACGATTTTTAACCATTTAATTACTGAGTTCCTGTTGTCGCCTTCCGATTCCATCATCAGATCAGGTCTATCTCATAATAAGTTTTCATTCTCATCCAATTTACAAACGTATACAAAATTTCATCTCAATCGGTAACCGGGAAGTGGATCAAATTTACTTGCGAGATTTGGTTTCAGACATCGGCATAGGTAAAATAAATAAAAAATGCTCATAAAATAAAAACTACTGGGCCTACCTGAATCAAATTTTTATGGGACCAATTCGAAGCTATTCCGCATCAAACAAAAAAAGAATGACGTAAATCGGTTCAGAAACCTCGGAGAAATCGGTAAAATCAGTAAAATAAAAAAAATATACCGGCCGAATTGAGAACCTCCTCCTTTTTTTGAAGTCGGTTAAAAAATGTAAACCGGTTGACCCTAAGGACCATCCCCGAAACTTTTTGCTAAATTAAGGTATTTTAAGCTCTACGAAGCAAAAACTATACCTAAGCATGAAATGTTGAACTCACAGAGTTCCATAATTAAAGTTTGTAAAAACAGTAGTATTTTAATGTTCGAAAAGATGTATATTTTCAAAATGACGATTAGTTTTAACCTTTTTAATAGCGTTCAAAGCAATTTTGAGCTGTAAGTCGTTTTATTTAGCTACAAAATCCAATAGGTAATTAGGACCGCCCCGTTAGTCGAGTGGTTAGCGTCCTGACTACGCAATCGACGGGGCTCGGGTTCGATCCCCAACGGAGACAAGTGTTTGTGTGATGAGCATAACTGTTTGTATTTCTGGGTTTGGGTGTTTATTAAATATATTCCAGTATTTATATATGTATTTCTATGTAATAGTATCGTTGACTAACACCCATAATACAAGCAAATAATTTGCTTACTTTGGGGTTAGATCAGTAAGTGTAATTTCTCCCGTGAATGTTTATCTATTTATTAGGTTAAAACTTTTTTAACTTTTTAAACTTTTTTATTAGGTTAAAAAATGTCGAAGTCGAAAATTTGCGTCATTGATAAATCCCGAATGAATCAACCGATTTAAATCCGATTTACGGATTTGACGCAGTTATTTAAGTACAAAAGCTGACTAGATTTTTAAATAAATCGGTATATGGGTGATTCCGTTCTAACTGTGATATTCAATGTCCTGTATTGTTTGTTCTCACCGGTCGTTAATTAATAATTAATTTATGAAATTTTTGTACTTATTGGAAAATAATAAACATATTTCAACATTATTTTCATATAATATAACTTGCCACTTACAGAAAACTTACAATATATCACTTAAATGTCAATACCGTGTCATGTCCATTTCTAGAATTTATTTATAAATTGTTAGTTTTTTTGTCGTAATAAATGATTTAAACTAATTACCTCATAAATTCTAATGTTTACGACAAAAAAAACTAACAATTTATAAATAAATTCTAAAAATAGACATGACACGGTACTGACATTATATCACAGTTAGAACGGAATCACCCATATATTTACCTGAAAGTTGTTTTAAAAATATCAAGTAAGTTTGCTGTAAACAATGTAATTTTAATATTTGAAAAGCTGTAACTTTTGAAAATTTAATTCGATTTTAATTTTTAAAACGGCATTTGACGAAGTTTTGTAAGTACTAAAATATTGTGAAAGATAAGTTGGAAGTTATATTAAAAAAATACTGTTTGCCAAATTATTTGAGGTTTTTTCGAAATTTCTCAAAATCTCGAGTACAGAATTGGTTCAAATTTGCAGTCTAAGTCGAGTAGAATTCAATTGATTATGTCTTGATCGGTCAAGCCGTTCAAAGGTTATGAGATGTTTACATAAACACACATAGAGGAATAACGCTCAGAGTGATAATTGCGTTCAACGTTTCGTTCATATTTTAAGCCAAAGCCGTATCGTTGTACGCATTACCTTCGTGTAATAACTAGCGTTGACTCGCACACAAAGACTCGAATAATGTTGCAAGCTAATAAATATTTTCCCAAGACGATATTTAAAATATGTCTACCTTATCGGTATACGAATAGTCTTCCATATAACATTAATAGTCATTTAGTATAAACTTGAAACTTTTTATTCGGTTAGGTAAAATATTTTAAATGCCGGGAAATATACTATATGTTCTAAAGATGATATTCCAAAGCTATTTAACCTTATATTTCTTTTTTAGTTTTTGTGCTTTTATTTGTAATTTAAAATATTTTTACCTCACTGAAATAAAGATTGTCGTTCTTTCCAATAGTATTATTATTCAAATAGCAAACTTAAAACTTACATATTTTATCCCGGTGAGGTAAAATGAGTAAAATTACAGGGAAATGTTCTAAAGATTCTCAGGTTTTTGAAGTGAAAACTTCTTTAGGCGCGTTGAGCGTTTTGGTAGAGGGTAAAATCCTCGGTTCGCGTCACCGACATGCTAATGATAATAGTATATCTATAGCTATGTTTTGCATATAGTTTTAATTACTCTCAACTTAATAGTTCCGTTTTCACTTCTATCGGCAGTCCCACGACTGCTACTGTTTTTTTTTTTGTATATTTCAGTAATCAAACAGCGGTAATCAACCAGCACCAAACGTAAATAAAAAAATATGGCCAATACAAATTTACTTTATTGAAGTTATAAAAACAGTGATTGTAGTAATTCTTTAAAAAAACGTTATTGAAATATGTCTACTAAACTACTATACTACGGGTATATCATACAAATGTTATTACAAATTTGTGCATTGCTTGACGAATGCTTGTATGTTTTTATGTGTATGTCTGTGTGCGTGTGTTGTATGTCTTTATGTGTATGTTCGTTCAAAGCTATCACCTTGGAATATTTTCATTATAACTTTCATACAAATCTTGCCATGATTCTAAACCCTAAACTAGCTTGAATATACTACTAACTATATTGAAATATTTTTGGAGTTACAATATTTTTCAGTTGGAACAATTTTTGCCTTCTAAAAGTTCTCATTATACACGAATAAAGGCTTTGTAATATTGGTCTGATAAACAGCTTTGTAATGGTAAGTTCCAACACTTAAAAAATATTTTTTATGCAAAAACAAAGTCAAGGCCATGTAATATCGCTCATAAAATAGGAATAAACACGTTATTAATAATAATTAAAATTGGTAAAAACAAACACGTGGTAGAATATTTTCCACTTTGGCTGGCAACATTTTGAATATCGTTCTATTTAGATATTTACTATTTATTTGTTTGGATTTTATACAAAAATATCCGATGCCTAGTAGTTTTTATCTGTGAAATGTGATCTTCAAGTCTTAAATACGCCTTTGTGAAGCACAGTGACAACCTTTCACCACACAGTAACTTACATTTTTTTAAATCGCGAGAACCTGTACTCCGTGTGACACGTGTTATATGTCTGAGTGGCCGGCGAGCGTAGGAAGCCTTTTTAGACTTCTTTGAAATGACTTAATATAGCGCGGGTCAACTTGGTTTCTATGCGTTATTATTCTATGTAAACACACATACACACACTTACATCATCTCGAAAATAGTAGGAAAGGTTTCCTAGGACCTCAAAACATGGAGGTCTGGTGAAACCTCGATTTCCAAAATCGTGGAAAAATCAGTAACTTCCTTATCTACATACGTAGCGAGAAGTTAAAAATCATTATAGAATAGATTATAGATTATAGAATCATAATAGAAATGCCTGTGGCATTTCTATCCATCACATATCATAGAATAATGATTTTTAGTTACTTAAGATTGCTGGCACGAAATTATTAAAAATTGAAATACGAAATTGACAAATATCAACGCTATTGAGGCTAATGAGCGTAGTATTGTATACTCTTTGGTGAGCTGAGTTAAATGTTATGAGCGTGACGTTACAGATTTAGTATTTCCGTTCGTAGTGACATATTCATCCTAATCGTTCGCCTTTGCAAAATGCTTGGAGGGAAGACAGGCTATTATCTAATAAAAGTAGCCCGGATTAATACGGAAAAGATTTAATTATTCTAGATTTAGTTACAGGTTACAGAATAATACCTTAAATCTAGCTTATGTATAATATAAACAACATTTTCATTCCCAACCAAGACCCAAATAACAACTGTACACAACTTTATCTAGAAGAGAATAAAAACCGGCAACATCAGCAAAAAAAGACAAAATTACTTATTTTAAACTAATAGCAAATGTTTGAAAAAATAAAAAACAACTTTATTTTTAAACGTAACTAGGCTGCTGAAGAATATTTCAAAGAGTTAGAGTTTGGGAGGAATTGCATCATATTGTTGCGGCTCAAAATCGCTATAAGTTAGCTGCTGGTAACATCAGCATTTGACTATAAGTGTACGAAATTGATTAATTTCTTACTTAAATTAGGTGGATTTAGTTAAACTAAATTTACCTGAGTAATTTATATATTTTTTAAATAGTTTTTATTGCATACACGTTTTTCTACTAACTACTTACCTTACTACATAAATAAGTTTGAAAACAACCGAACAGATTTGCATTTAGTTTAGTCTAGTAACATATATATTAACGTATAGGATACATTTCATCCCGTAAAATGTAGGTTCACCAAAAATATGTTTTTGACTAAAAAAAAGCGCTAACAAAAGATGGCGCTATAATAAATAAGATCTGGGTATAGGTTTGTCTTACGAAACGACGACGGACGAAACTGCGCATACTACGTAGTTCCTATCTAATCAACACAAAAGAATTTAATAGCTCGTCCCAATAAACAACTTTAAAAACATATTGTCATTGTAAATTGGATGCACATAGCAACAGCTTTATCTCATTGCGATGGTGTGACACACTGTGAACACATCTCGATATACTTAAACTAAAAATAAAGAATGATTATTTATTTGTAAAGTTGTTTACTCACGTAATCGTTATTGATTACAAAAATTGAGAGCAATAGGAAGTGTCTGCATGGCGTCTACATGGTTAAAATGCTCAGAGAACAGTTATCTTTATTATAGTAAAAACTAACCGACAAAGTTTTGTCTTAATTACAGCACTACCTCCCGGGTCTATTGAACATAAAAAATCGCATAAAAATTAAATTTGTACATGTATTTTTTATAAAATAAGTCAATAGAATCAATAAGTTTTCTTCAAAATATGATAGATATACTTAATACAATCCTTTCTGCTAGTCGATAATATAAAAGTAGGTATTACATGGAAGTATATTATATCAGATATTAAAACTAATTTGCTTTTTTAAAATACAATAATAAAATAAAATTTAAAATAATTTTGAAACAACAAACAATATCACTCACAAAATATTAGCAAAATAGTACATTAAAATTGGGATAGTGTTAAATATTAATATTTATTAATAAAATTATAATAAATATTTTTAATAAAATTCTTAAATATTAATATCCATGTTAATTAAAAAGTAATTAATTTAAAAAAATACCTATATATAATTTAATTGTTCATTTAATGGTTACAATGATATGTAAATTATTAAAAGCCTTACCTTTATACTTGTTTTTCTATACGTACAAAAAATTAAATAAATACAATTCAGTTTAGTATTGGGATTATGACTAATTATAAGGTATCAGGTCGGACAAAAAATTTTAAAGATCTTTCGAGAAAAAACTACAGCTCAGAGCCTGCTGGTGGTGTGTTGTCATTCCCAGACCTTAAGTCAAAATTCCAATATCAGTATGCCACACAGTCACATTAACTTCGTTCACAAAATATTCTTACTCTTCTGTAATTATTGCCATACTAATTTCCTATCTAAATCTTTTACTTTCGAAGCTGTAAGGCTTTGGAACACTCTTCTCATTACGTACATTACGTACGTTACATTACGAATAGTCCCTCTAAATTTTCATTTAAGCCATTCTCTTTTTAAACATTAAGGTGTGATGCACTATGGTGTTATATGATTTTTTTGTATGTATATATATGTGTATATAAGCATACATATTGTAACGCGTATATTTCGCGTTCCTAAAATTTATTAAACATTTTTTTTTTGTGAATTATAACTTTTTTTTCCTCCTTTTCTCGACATAGATCACCGAGAGTGATTTATAGATTGTAAAACGTAACACAGTAGTTTGAACGCACTTCCCTCCCTGACTTATTGTTCCTTGTCAAAGACGAAATATTAAAATTATATATAACTAGCTGACCCGCGCAGCTTCGTCCGCGAGTATATAATAAGTCGTCCAAATAGATTTTAATAAAAATTTCATCCCCTATTTCAGCCCTCCTGGGACTGATTTTTCCCAGTCCACGTAAAATTATCCGTCAAAATGTCGCAAGGAATGAGCGACAGAATATTCCTAACCCAGAATATTCCTAACCGACAAACCGTCGAATTATTTTGAGCCGGAGTGGCTATTAAAGATTCGTTCACTTTTCAGTTCTTTAAATTAAATATTCATTTAAGCAAGACGAGAAACCGAAAACATCCGTAAGAGATCTTCTTATGAATTAATAACTAAAAACCTTAAAAAATTGTGCACGTAAATATTAAAATACTGCGAAAGTTATTAAACGCGGAATTCATTTATAATATGTAATTTATTTACGGATCATTAATTGACCTAACCTTAATTGTTGTTATTCAAATTATCAGTATCTGTATAGACATCCCTCGTAGCATGATAACAACTCTTCCAAGAGCAAGTAAACAAGTGATTGCATACGCGTGTGTCATGCTAAGATACAAATTGATATTTTATTAAAATATATGATAGATAATGACATACTTTTGTAACGATGTTTTGATTCCTAAATGTTATTTGACCCAAATTCTAGTGAGATATTAAACGACAATTTACTATTTCTAGCGCTTTACATTGTTTTTATAAAAATAACTTGTATATTGAACATGTATTAATATATAATTGAGACAAGACTGTGTTTATTATTTTTTATACATATTTCTTACTTTCTTCCCTATAAGAATCTGGAAGTTCAGTTTTAATAGACGCAGTTTTTTTTAAATAGGATCCAAAGATTTGCTTTCCGTATTAATAAATAGATTGTGTGCTTCTGACTATATGCTTTGTTATCGAGATGATTTTTAATTGTCAAATGAATATGGTACATCTCTGTAGTGTACCATATTCATTTGTACATTGCTGAAAGTATTGGTCCGGACCTCGGTATTGATTGGTATTGTGAATAAACTATCTGCGTCCAGGCAGTTTCTAAAAGTCGAACGATTGACGAAACATACCATAGCTAGTTACCAGCGCGACTACTAGAGGATAGGTTTCTGCAACTTCGAAACAACTTCCTTAACTTTCCTTGGCGCAAATAGCCAAATAAAAATCAAAAATCGAAAGCCAAAAAAATCCTCTGATCCGAACGTTACCAAACTCACCGAATCACCGAACAAACTAATCTAAAGTTTTTTTTCATTTTATAATACGGCAAACAAGCAGATGGCTCATCTGATGCGTTTCTATCCTTGTGGCAGGGTCTTAATGCCATATGCATAAGTTTACAGGCTTCAAAGAAGCCTGGACCAACACAGGGGAAATTGGTTGATAATTTTATAAGAACAAAATTATCAAAAAGCCAAAATCTCTTTCTAATTTTCTTGCTTGCTTGTATTTGCTTGCTTGTATTTGCTTGCTAAATTGCTTGATTAAAATTTTCATCAGAATCGCTCTAGCCGTTTCCGAACGCATGAGGATCGTACATATAGACTTGTATATTATGTATATTAGAAAACTAAATAATAAGTCATTGTTGCTATCAAAAAGCTAACATTAAATTCAGACCACAGATATCTAATTGAGATATTGGCAGAAACAATGTACAGTGTACAACGTTGGCGTCCAACCAACCGATCGCAAACTTTAATGTTAATTTGATGTAACGTTTATTTAAATTTTATAAAAGAAAATTAAGTTACCTACAGAAAAATTAAGTAAAAAAAACAGCAATCTTAAAACCTGAAAATTAATAGCATATAAGTATAGATTTTCATCTTAAATAATTTACCTGTCATTTAAAAATTCAGATCAATTTATTAGTTGTATATGTATATAAATATTATACTGCCTATATACAAACAAATAAATAATATACAAACAAAAAAATATATGTCACATACTACATTAAATTCTGTTTTTTCTGATTAAGGCGCCAGGAATCTTATCGGCGATGATCGCTTTAAATGCGATCTGGGAGCACGGTAGTACCCCCGCCACGACAAACCAAGTATAGTGCAAGGGCACTATCTACTTTGTAGAGGTAGTTAAAAGTAGGCACTGTAACTCTACCTTCACAGAGGTAGTTAGATTTTGTGAAGGTAGGGTTTGTAGAGTTAGAAGTTTGGCTCTACATGAGATGAACTTTTTGATAGTGCGAGCCATGGTCTCGTCGTGGCAACGTTTTAAATGAAACTGTTTTAGTTGGATTCATAACTACAGCGCGTAGATGATCGTCGTATAATTGTCGGTTTTTTGGTCTTTAGGAAAGGTCTCTTTTTTTAATTTGTACACCCCAACGTTTTCAAGTTCACCACGATTTACCGTTTTAACGGTTGATGAAATGAGTAGACACATCACCCGCCAGACTTTAGGCTACCACTGGGATTTCGGTTTTTCAAGAAAAAACCTCGAAAATATTTTTTGTCTTTTTGCCTGGCCCAGGAATCGAACCCACTCCATGTTCCGAGCTGAAAAAATTAACCCTTATTATAGATAGACAGTTATGATGTATAATATGTATTAAGTAGTTTTCACGTGTTGTTCCAGGCCCCCTTTGAATAATAAACCATCTTCCATTCTGCCGGGCAGTTCGTAAAAGGCAAACGATTGGCTACACTAGTCACTATCATTGTGCCTTCTAGGTGTTAGAGTTCTGCAACGTCTCATCCGGCTCTGGTAAAACCGCCTTACGTATTCCTGCTGAAACAGCATAAATGCTTGTCAATGTCGTGTATCAGTTTATAAGTAAAGTTGTAATTTAAACTTATGCATGTAGCACTAACACCCCGCAACAGACAAATAACAACGCAGAATTAACATATTTCATGTCTATAGGTGATGATTGCCTCTTTCTGTCGCTAGTTTACTATCTTATGATATAAAAAAGGTACAATATTATTTATTATATACAAAACCGCCTTGTTGGTCGAGTGGTTAACGATTCTGACTACGCAATCAACGGGGCTCGGGTTCGATCCCCGACGGGGACATGCATTAGTGTGATGAGCATAAATGTTTGTATTTCCGGGTTTGGGTGTTTATTATGTATGTAAAAGTATTTATATATATGTATATTTTCTATGTATTAGTATCGTTGACTAACACCCATAACACAAGCAAATTATTTGCTTACTTTGGGGTTAGATCATAAGTGTAATTTGTCCCGGGAATATTTATTTATTTAAAAAAATATTATTTACCAGAATATTTTTAATAGATGTTAAAGGTGAGTCGTTATCCATGTGGTAGAATGGTACACTTATGCGAGTGACATTAGACACTCGCATAAGTTTGCCGGCTACCTCATGTTAAACGTAGTCGTGTTCCGGCTGGTGGAAAACCAGAACACGACAGTGAGAAGCATTTACTTTTTTTTCGAAATAAACTTAAGCAGTTGATTTTTAATGACTGTTGCAGCGTAACCGGTTTTTTGAGCAAATAGAGTGCACAGCAAGAGTTTAAGTTAAGTAGGCTAAGAGTCCACCCTAGAGGTGTCTCCTGTGAGACCGATAAGTGGGACAGTAAGTGGCATTAGGATTTCGACTCGTTAAATACTCTTGACCGGGGTGTTGAGTGTTGGCGGGCTGAAAGAGTAGGATATTGGCGTGTGCATGTAAATTATTAGCAGGATCAAATAGGATCTGACGTGGCCTTCTTAGTTTGAAATCGGTAATCGCAACCGGGATGAACGCGGCTCTCACCGGAGGATTTGGGTGTTTCATCACTTTTTCAGTAGCATTGTGATTTCTCTTTAAAGTATTTTTGTAACGACGGTAATTCTAGGTCTTTGTATATTACGGATACACCAAAGGCAGGCGGTAGCCATGCGCATGAATTTGTTCTGTTCCAACTGTAGTTGGTGTATGAGGTGCAGGCGAGTATGGGCAAAGATTGTACTAGCGTACGTCAACACCAATTATATATATATATCTATACATATAATAAAATCGTAGGAAAGTCAAAACTGTACATTGAATATTTTTTTAAAAGAATACTTGGGGCGTGATCTACAATCGATATCGAAGCCAAAAATACAGTTTTTAAAATTTTTGTCTGTTTGTCTGTATGTATGTCCGGGGTAAACTCAAAAAGTACTGCATGGATTTACTTCAAATTTTGTATGAATATTACTAATAGATCGGGTCAACATATAGGCTACATATTATCACGCTATCACCTACGGGGGAGGGGCAGTGCGGAGTAAACGAACTCCGCGCGGACGAAGTCGCTGGCAACAACTAGTTTATAATATAAAACATTGAAAGTTGAAACTTCTAAACATAACGATGACGATATAAAGTTTATATCGTCATCACTTGGTGAGACCTCATTTTCACAATGTATTTATATGTATAGTTGTTTTTATATGGATTGTTCTTTTTATATTGTTCTTTTCAGATATTTATTCAATCACGTCACCCCGTGCCATCAGCCAATGCCAGGTGAGACCCTTGTGAGAGGCATCCGTTTATTCATGACAATGAAATCTTAACCGTAAAACAAATTGTATACATGTGTATAAATTATCATATAATATGTCATATGAAGCTGATATATGTATATATATATGATTATGATGAAATGTTACATTACGGGTGGTAAGCACTTAACAGTTAGCTAGATTTTATCATCTAACCAAAACTTTATAGGAAAATTACTGCTATGAGTTTAATGTTTAGCTAGTAGTTTCCAGAATTAAAAGTAGCCTGCACATAGGTTACTTTTAATCCTGGAAAAATTAGGTATTCCAGGTCATCGTGTATCTGTGTGTCAAATTTCATTCAAATCCGTACAGTAGTTTTTGCGTGATTGAATAAGAAACATCCATCCATCCAAACATCCTCAACGCTTTCGCTCCAAACTGCACGCCTCAACGCACGTTTAGGTAGTGCTCTTCTCTCACTTAATCGAAATCAAGCATATTTCTAAATTAAAAATGTCTCTGTTTTAATTAACAGCCCCGTTGGTCGAGTGGTTAGGTTAGCGACCCTGACTACGCAATCGACGGGGCTCGGGTTCGATCCCCAATGGGGACAAGCATTTTTGTGATGAGCATAAATGTTTGTATTTCCGGGTTTGGGTGTTTATTATGTATTTCTATTTATTAGTATTGTTGACTAACACCCATAACACAAGCAAATAATTTGCTTACTTTGGGGTTAGATCAATAAGTTTAATTTGTGCCGTAGCATTTATTATGTAAAAAAAAATATATTGCATTTTCGGAATAATATGAATACACGTATATCATGAAAAAACACTCGTTTTAACGCATTTGATATTTTCAAACAACATTTAGTATAAAGGAACGGATTGAAAAAAAAGTCCATGCCTGACCGGATGCAGGCATCTGGCGCGATCACGGCTTCAAAACGTAGCATATCGATAATTTTTTTTCTTTTATTATTAGCTTTAGAATTACTGTATGCAGTTTCCTATTGCAAATAGCTGTGTTATTCCGTGTTGTGTCATTAAAATTAATACAAATGCAAATTTTTAGTTTCTTTGTTGATCAATGTTCATAAATACTTCATATTTCTTAACAAGTCAAAATAAACTTCAATGACAATAATTCTTTTGTCCCCACGGTACAGGTTGTGGTCGAAGGTCAAGCTGCCTTAACTTTTGTTTATTATTATATTTGACATTTAGGTTTTGTTTATGGCAATTAAATTTCGTTATCTACCTCATAATAAGTAAATATATAAAGATTGTTATCCCCGTGTAAGTCCGAGCTCCTTTAAAGAATAGGCCAACTGCAATTCTGCCACGCAGATCGTAATAGGCGACCGATTGGCTATACGTGTGTAGATTTTGCAACGTCTCGCCCAGATAAATACCCGGTAATGATACCCGGTACCACCGCCTTATCAATGTCGTATTCCAGTTTGGAGGATAAGGTAACCGATAGACTTATGCATATGGTACTGCCTTCCCGCCACACGGATAGCAATATATATATATATATATATATATATATATATACAGGGTATAACAAAAATAAGCACTAATACTGAAGGAGCGTTCAGGATGTGTGGTTAGCTCTTTAATTATACATTTTTAATAAATAAAAACTATGAAATTTCTGAGAAAATGAATGTCAAAGTTTTTTTTCAAAATGATCTGTGGCAGCCCTGAAGTATAGCACGCAGTAACGTACGCGCACGGTTTACGCAGCTATGAAAGGTCACAATCATATGATAGATGTCAATGAACTGCTAGACGCACAACAAAGTACTAATTACTTGACAGAGTAAATAATGTAGATATTATTTAAAGAGTTTTTTTATATTTTTTTCTACCAGGACTGATGTTGGAATAAACCCATGAGGGTCCTTAGTTTGATTACCAGGCTGGACAATTTGATTCATAGGTAACTTAACTGGGTTTTGATAGCCATAATTATTACATTATGTTAAAAAAAACACTGTCCGACTATTGGTGTCACTCGATAGCATATTACGATCATATTAAAATAATTATTAATTACTATACTCATATTCAATAAAAAAAATCTCATAAAATTTTATTAATCGTAAATACCTACCTAGTAGTCTCATACCTAGTTTACGTAAGGCAAACCTGCGGCTATTAGGCATTTCATGCAGGAAAATCTCCCGCCTGGCAACAAAATTATATCAGCTGTGTACCTAAAATTTATTGTGACCTGGATTATTATTTCTAACTCTGAGTGAAACTATTAGTTTGGTACATACATTCTAAAACAATCGTGGCAAATAATCCAATATAACTAATTAAGGTATCTTTTTGTTATGAAAACACATTACATAAATTACTTCATCACACAATATCCACCTTCAAAGTCAACTATTCACATGTATTTTCAGTGTAGGTACCTAAATCTATTCCGTGATTCATAGGCATTTTACAATGTATTATCTGGCATGGTTTCAACTTACAAACTGTTTTAATGGCATAATACTTACCTCTAGTACCTACCCTGTTTGCTTCTAACTTCACATAACAAGGTGTCTAAATAGGTAATTAGTTTTTGAGCAGGTAAATCATAGCTATTATCACTTTTTTTACACACAATTCTAAAAACTTAGTAAAACTTTCTCGTTGATAACACGACACTTCGCAAAATAAATATGCATTATCATTAAGAATTAAGACACAACACAACCTTTTATAAGCATTTTTGACAAATAAACCTACGCATTGATTAGCCTAGAAGTCCTTTGATTTGAAGTATTACCGACATCGCGCTAGGCGTCTCAACGCGCCCGACTTAAGGCCTTGCTCACACACACTACTGAATATTTTCCGCGGGAATTTTAATTGCGCAAATTAATTTTCGTTACATATGAAATTTGACATGGCTAGCACTGCTAAAAAAATGTCAAGAATCGGAATGTTCCCGGTGAGTTGATAGGCTCGTTTGTCACTATCACTACATGGCTGATGGAACTTAGTACCTACCTAAAGTTTGTTTTAGGTGCGCCTCTTCTTACCTTTTTTTATGTTATTGAGATAGGCAAACTAGCAGACGTGCCACCTGATGGTAAGTGGTCGACGTCGCTAATGAACAAAAATGGGATACCTGGGCTGGAACTAGCCCAGGTATTCCATTCATGTGTTAGAGACATAAGATGTTAAGATCCTGAGACATAAGATGTTAAGTCTCGGTGCCAGTAATTACAGTGCCTGTCTTGCCCTTCTCTCCGAAACACAGCAAAGCTGTTTCACGGGAGAAATTGGCAAGACCTTTCTAAGTAGTAGTTATTTCAGGAAAAAGATAATTTTTGACTACGTTTTTTTGATTATTTTGATTACATTTTAGATCAAAGATTTTATAAAATACTAGCCGTTGCTCGCGGCTTCGCACGCGTGGTTAGAGTTTTTTGTGAATGTCAAAAATAAACCACGCAAGCGAAACCAACGAAAACTATTGCTAATTTTAGCGATTGCCGGGATTACATATCAACCTGTTATTCATTCAGAAAAATTAATCTTTTTCATCAAAATATTGTTTATCATACTGGAAATGAAAAAGTATTAAGTTAACTTTAAAGCCGCCGCCGGTCGTTTGTACAGGCCTTTAGAACTTACACGTGTTTTGCGGCTTATACAAAGTGCAACGAAACGCTTTGATTGGCGAAAAGACCACTTTCGGAAAGAGACAAGACACTCCCTTTTTTCTGCCATTTTGTTTTTATGTAAAATCATACTAATATGTAGTTCCGTATAGTTTTAGTCAACATTTTTGTCACTTTTATGATAAGAGTGATGCCGGTTTAGGCGTTTCTTCGTAAGGTACTGGGTTCGATTCTCAGTTCGCCTGGTAGAATGGAGGGTAATTCTTCTTAAGGCACTCAAACTAACACGGGAAATGATTTTTTTTTATTTATGGTGCAAGGGGTCCCACCACCACCTTCGGGACCCAATACAACCTGACTGCTGTACAATGAAAGAGGTCCTGGCACCGGCTTCCTCCAGAGAGGTTCGGAGGTTAGACGACAGTCGCTACGGCAAACTCAAACTCGTTCCTAGCGCAAGCGTGGAGAATAACCGGAATAAACTCTAAGATGAAGAAGATTATTTTTAAATTTGTTTCACTGAACCCTAATTAGTTCGGAAAAGTACCTAGATAATTGTAAAGGAATTTTTATTTTTTTATTCAGTTGCCGTTTGTCTTTGGAGAGCGTAACTATTGCTATTATTGCCGATTTTTTATGAATCTTACTTAATACCCATTGATTGGAAATCGCGATTTTAAAAATGCCACGTAGAAATAATAATGACCGTCACCTTCACACTAATAGTGAATTTTACGAAATGATGCTATGTGTTGGTGCTGCTAGGAATGGTAGCATTAATGAAGCGAGGGAGATTTACCGACAACGGTTTATTGATGGAAGGCCACCAGCAGAACAACGTCATTTACCTCCGTACTCAGTATTCCGTAACATGTGTTTACGACTTCAGCGTACTGGTTCCTTCCACCGCGAACGAAACGTTGGACGTCCTAATTCAAGAGTAGGTACTGCTATTGAGACTCGAATTCTAAATCATTTTGACGAGAATCCTCGGACCAGCACACGCCGATGCAGTGCTATGTTAAATGTAAACCATATGGTGGTGTGGCGTACTCTGCAGGATGATGGACGACATCCCTACCATTTTTCAAGGACTCAGGAGATAGGACTTGCAGACCATATGCCCAGAATGGACTTTTGTAGGTGGTACCAGAACCGTGCTGAAGCAAATCCCGAATTTGCTTTTAATATTTTATGGACAGATGAGGCTTCTTTCACAAGAAATGGTGTGCTCAATTTGCACAACGAGCATGTGTGGGCACATAATAACCCGCATGCCTCGAGTGAAAGTAGCTTTCAGCACCAGTGGAGAATTAATGTCTGGGCAGGCATCGTTGGGGACTATGTTTTGGGGCCGACTATTTTACCTCAGGGTCTTAACGCTCAAAGGTACCTACAACACCTGAGAGAGGATTTAGAAGAACATCTGGAAAATCTTCCACTGAATGTATACCGTAATATAATTTTTCAGCACGATGGAGCACCCGCTCACTTTGCACGCCCTGTGCGTGATTATTTAAACGATCGATTTGCAGAGTGGATAGGTCGAAGTGGCCCGGTGCCTTGGCCACCTCGTTCTCCAGATCTCACGTGCCTAGACTACTTTTTATGGGGTTATGTGAAAAATAAAGTTTACTCTGTGGAATGTCATACACGTGAAGAGATGGAAGGTAAAATTAATGCAGCATTTAGGTCCATAACCCCACATATGTTGCATAATGTAAGGTTATCAATGTTACGCAGAACTGCTCTTTGCATTGAGAAGGGTGGTGGTCATTTTGAACCTTACTTATAAATTAATTTGAAGACAGTGTTGTTTTATTATTGCCTGTAAATAGTGAATTTGGATTAATGTATAATAATTAATCAGTGACGAAAGTGATATGTAAAAAATTGCGTATTAAATGTGTGTGTACAAGTACGCGGTATTCTTCATGTCTATGTGTGCGTCACGCTATTCATTCAACGTGTTGCTGACGTCACATCACTTCCATCTTCAAGGTAGGGGTGTGAAAATAAACTTTAATTTCTTATTTTACTAAATTTATATGAAACAAAAAATGTGTGCCTTTTGGTATAATATTTTACCAGATGTTTGTTTAGTTCATGTACACGTATACCCTTGAAAGTTAGTGCTTATTTTTGTTATACCCTGTATATATATATATATATATATATATATATATATATATATATATATATATATATATATATATATATAAATTCAGTCATGTGCAGGGCTTCAGTGTGAGAAATAGTATCCGTGAACCTTGCTACTGCCTACTAAATGACGAGGTCGTCACGCGTCATTCGTCATGTATCTAATTATCTTATCTTCTGTTATCTCTTTGTTTTTTGTCTTATCTTAAGAGGTGATTTGTTTAGTGGTTACGTTTATTGTATTGTTTTACGGAAATGTTGAATGAGAAAAATAAATAACATAATTTTTGTCCCCCGTGTTGATCCAGGTTACTTTGAAGAATAGACCGTTCTGACAGGCAGGTCGTAAAAGGCGACCGATTGGCTATGCGTGTGCTATCGTTACTACTAGGTGGTAGAATTCCACAACGTGTCGCCCGGGTATATGGTTCCACCGCCTTACCTACTTCTGTGAGTCCGTGGAAGGTTGCAAATTGAATTGAATTCATCTTTGTTTAATCAATTCCCCGTCCCCGTGGGACGTCCCGTCCCATTGTCCCCGTGTTGGTTTCGGGCTCCTTTGTAGAATAGACCAACTGCCGTTCTACCAGGCAGGTGGTAAAAGGTTGGCTATGCGAGTTACTACCATCGTGGCTACTAGGTGGTAGAGTTCTGCATTGTCTCGCTCGGGTCTGGTAGCACCGCTTACCTATTCCTGCCGCAATGCTTGTCACTGTCGTGTTCCGGTTTGGAGGGACCCCATCCACCTACGTCTACCACCATTGTCATATTTCTGTATGTTAATGGGCAAAAAGTAAGAACCGAAAACTTACTGTGATTATTCTACTTAGAATCGCATAACTTAAGCATCGGCACGCCGGACGTTATATTTTGCGTTTTATACAGCTTTACGTTAAATTTCTAAAACGGTTATAAAGTTTGGTATCACATGTATACGCAGCATCAAGTAGAAATCTGTGAGACAACCCTGAATTTAATAATTGTTTGTACTAGTGTGAGGTCAACAAAAATACTAAGCCATCTTGTAAAAGTTTCTTCGGTCAGAGTCAAGGGTATTTTTTGTATATAGAGTCAGAAAACAATTAACCGTTTAATAAGCCAAAGAAAAATAAATCATAATGTGTTTGCAATAAAAGATAAAAACCATTAGCGTGATAATGAATTGTCACTATACGTTAATTGCTGCACCAAGGTAATTGTAAATCTCTTACTCGACATTCATGTAAAGCAAGCTACGTGAAATTTACAATAACTCTGCACGCTTATTATGCTACAATAGCTCTTATTTCAATGAAGTTAAATACGTATATATTATTAACGAAACAGCTGCTTCAACAGTATCTAGCGCGATAGATCACTGATAGCATATCAGTATGCCTTTTCGTTGTGTCAATGTGTGGTGGTTATAGAAAATATTAATTTTAGGTTATGTTTTCATTTATTTTAAATATGTAGTACAATAAAAGAGAAAATGTTGAAATTTATTGTATTGTTAACTTTGATTTTGTTCGTTCATGCGCAACCGAGAAGCACAGAAGGTAACTACCGTCTTTTGTGAATGTTGATTTATTGTTTTATCCATTGTTTCTGTTTAGTAATAAAACTTACCTTAAATTTAATAATCTGTAATCTGTATAGCAGATTTGAAAATTATAAATGCTTCAAGTCGGACTGAATCGGACTGCTACTTAATAATTAACAGTACCCACTCAATAAATTGTTTTGAAGTTTTATATATATTACTAGCTGCAGCGTGCAGCCCGCTGCATTATATAAATTTTTTTTGTGAATCCCGCTGGATCACCAAAAAGTAGCCTATGTGCTATTCCAGGTGATCTTCCTGTGTGCTAAATTTAATTCAAATCCATTCAGTAGCTTTTGGGTGATTGAGTAACAAACATTCATCCCAACTTTCGCATTTATAATATTATAATATTAACATACTAGCTGTTGCCCTCGACTTCGTCCGCGCGGACTGCGTTTACTTCGCGCTGCTCCTCCCCCGTAAGTGTAAGCGTGATAATATGTAGCCTATATGTTGACCCGACCTGTTAGTAGTATTCATGCAAAATTTGAAGTAAAGCCATGCAGTATTTTTTTGTGTTTACCCCTGACATACATACAGACAAACAGACAAACAAACAAACAAACAGACAAAAATTCTAAAAACAATATTTTTGGCTTTGATATCGGTTATAGATCACGCCCTAAGTATTCTTTTAAAAAAATATTCAACGTACAGTTTTAACTTTCCTACGATTTTATCTTCTTATATATATAAAAGAAAGTCGTGTTAGTTACTCCACTTATAACTCAAGAACGGCTGAACCGATTTAGCTGAAAATTGGCAGGGAGGTAGTTTAGAGCCAGGAGAAGGACATAGGATATTTTAGAATTTTTTCCACGCGAACGAAGTCGCGGGCACAGCTAGTTATATGTATACAAATTAGATATTATATTTTTTAAGTGTTGTTATGTATCAAACTTTCTATGACATTGTAAAATATTATCAAGATATTATTGAATCCAATTCTAAATAACAAAAATCAAATATATTTTTTGCATATCTAACGTAGAACTTTTGACATAGGTATGTCCTATGTGGGTTCCATGGTCTCAGCACTTTGTACGGATCACCTTGTAAATCAAGTTCATCTTGTTAAAATTAAATAAAACAATATTTTCTTAAAGCAAAAAAGCTATACGTCAAACAAGCTAAGGCTCTCCTGGTGGAAAAAGATAGCCGTCGCCTATAAACCCCAAAAATTTTGATAGTGCGTTGCCGTCCCTGTCTAATGGATGCAGGTCCATATGCATATGTTTACTGGATAACTTATCATCCATACCGATTACCGTTACACAAACACACACAAAAGAAGAACAAAAACACACAAACCCTTCGAATAACCCAGGTGAGACGCTGTGTGTCACCTAATTACGGTAGCAGTGACACGTTTAGCTTTCTTGACGTACCTACATAGCTACAAATTATAAAATTCTCTGGCATCTTACCACAACCTTACTTATTCCTGCCGCCATTAAACGTCAGTAGTCTTCACCTTTTAAACTTAATATCCTCATGTTGGTCCCCGTATTGGTACCGGGCTCCATTGAATAATAGGCCAACTGCCGTTCTGCTAGACAGGTCGTAAAAGACGACCAATTAGCTATACGAGTCACTACCATCGTGGCTACGGGTGGTGGTAGAGTTCTGCATTGAGTCATCTGGTACCACCGCCTTACCAATTCCTGCCGCAATAGCGTCACTGCTAGTCACTGCCGTGTTCCGGTTTGGAAGGCAAGGTAGGCGGTAAACATATGCATGTGGAATTAGATCTCGCCACAAGATAGCAGCGCACCATTAACATCTTTGGTGTCTATAGGCGTAAGTTGATTATTTCTATCAGCAGACCCATCTGCTTGTTTGCTATCTTATGATATAAAACAATGTCATAGGATAGAAAACCAACAGATGGCTATACTGACGATGTAGACGAATAAACATAACCACCATTTATACAACAGAGATGGTAATTATTTGTTGCTATCCACGCGGCGGGGAAGTTATAGTACCGTTTATTCTGCAGAATTTTCAGTCTCTCATCATCATGTATAATATAAATTTTAGTAAAACTTAGCATACCTGTAATTCTTAACCGATTACCTACTTTATAAATTTGTATGTATGTATATACATATCTTCAGACTCTTAATATGACATATTATATAGATTCAGACGTTACTTTGTGGAAATCTATCAATCAAAGTAGAGTATAGTCTACCATACTCTACTTTGACTCTAATTCTGCATCGGCTCGACCAGGTCTGGTACCACCACCTTATTCCTGCTGCAATAGCGTCAGTGCTTGTCGCTGTCGTGTTCCGGTTTAGATGGTACGGTAGCCGGTAAACTTGCAAACGGCATGTGGCATTAGACCTCGAAGATAGCAACGCACCATTAACACCTTTGGTGTCTATAGGCGATGGTTGACTCTTTCCATCAGGAGACCCATCTGCTTGTTTGCTATCTTAAAACATAAAAAAATAAAAGACGAAATTGAAGTAGGTATTTAATAAGGCAAACTTTTCGCGAAACCTTATATGGAACTGCTGTAATGCAACTGAAATGAAGAGTAGTGTAAGGAATGAGGCAAACTTATCCAAGGCCTGAAAATTTAAGGAGACCCCAGTGGCCCAACAGTCCACCCACGGCCACGACACTTTCTTCCACTTTCTTCTACAAAGGCACATAAATTATGTACTCAACGCACTGAAAACTGAAAAGAGATCATGATAATAAAAGCAACTGGGTCAAACATAATTAATGTTTTCATTACGGAGAGTCAACCTGTTCTTGTCATCATGTTTAACAAAAATTACACACGAAAAAAAACCATAAAGCCCAACTTCGAGTATTTAACCATTTTCAGCAGAAAGAAAGGTTCAGTGGTAATCATCTAGTGTAATCTCAGATCTCCCTCATCGTAGTTCCCGTGACAGTAAAAGAAATGAGCACAAACTGGAAATTTAAAATAATATAAACTTGTTTTGGAAAAAGGTCAAGCCTATTTTCTGATTCAAATTTATTATTATAGATTCATATTGATTTATATCATCATGAACATTTGCATGGTTCAGTTGTAAATAAATGTGAAGAAAACTACATAATTTAGCTGCATAGATCACCTTCTCTACTTAATTAGTGATTTACCATGATTATATGTAATCATGAATGTATATGTGTAATTAATAAGTACAACGCGGTCACATTAACTTGACTCATCTCTGGAATGGAAGACGGGGTTCCCTTAGCTCGCCCGGTTAATAATAATATCTGGTTGACCGAGCTTTGCTCGGTTTTTCACATACCCCGAAAACCCCCTTTTGTGACTTTCATGAAAATCGTTGGAGCCGATTCCGAGATTCTAATTATATATATATATATATATATATATATATATATATATATATATATATATATATATATATATATATATATATATATATATATATATATATATATATATATATATATTGCTATCCGTGTGGCGGGAAGGCAGTACCATATGCATAAGTCTATCGGTCTATATATATATATATATATATATATATATATATATATATATATATACAAGAATTGCTCGTTTAAAGGTATTAGATAGATAAGTGTCAGTACGGCCATTGTCAGAATTTTTGTTACCGATAGGCGCGTAGATAATTTGGTTAGTTTTCATTGTTATATTATTTTTATGCTAACATCAATCGGACCACGGACGTCAAATCTTTGTCATTAGAAACAGAGAGTAGATAATTATGTATATTTTATAACTAAACGTAGTAATTTAATAGGTTAACCTGCGGGCTGCGAGATAAAAAATAAGCAGATAGTAGAGGGTGTTTGCCTTACGGACATCTAAAATACGTAGACTTAAACACGTGTTACTCCCTTACGCTAAAATTTTTTGGAAGATTCGGGTGGAATTTGTGTCGCAGGCAAATTCTACTCGTCCGTATACAAATAGTGACGTCGTGTGATTACAAAGACGTTTTAGAAAATGCTTTACGCCCGACCGAACCGAATATTATAATAAGGACATTTTACCGAATGCAAAATGTCATTGTCGTAGAATGCGTGACATTCACTGTCGCCGTTAACAAATTGCCGTGGCATATTGTTTAAATTAATTGTTATGAAAATGAATAGGTTATTAGAACTAGAATCCTATCCGGCTTTTAACATAAAAAACAAGTAGGCATTTAGGTCCCACACCAGGAAAAAGAACCCCGTGTAGCGCCCCGGGTTTCAGTCGACCGTCGGTGACATCGGAATGCATACTTGACAATTGACATTAACGCAATTTATGCCATCAACTATTTGTCTTCGCAATTTATATGGAACGTTTACGTTTCAATAATGGCGCCGTTTCTATAACGGCAAAACATTCAAATTGACTGTGACATATGCTAACGCATTCCTTGTCTCAGCCCTTGTCCAGTTAATTTAATCTAATATATAGACTTTTTATCTCAGATCAGATTTGCAAAAACTTTATGGACGCAGCGGTTTACGGCGAGCAGATGTGTGGGTATACCAAAACTAAGATTTTGCTCGCGTAGTATATTGCGCAGTTGGAACTTTGAGCAAAGCTCAGTGCTCAGTACATGACGCGCTAATTGCAACTATCGAAACTACATCACACTAATTCTTTTTTGTACACTAAAACCGTGATAAATTAATTTGTTGACAAGAAAAAATGGCTGAAATGATTTTGATATAAAAGTAATTTAAAAAAATATGTAAACGGTTGACCCTGTAGGCCATCCCTGAAACTTCCCGCTAAATTAAGGTATTTTAAACTCAACAGAGTAAAAACTATAAGCATAGATTTTTTCAGTTCAATAATCTATTTTATTAAAATGGCAATACCTATATTGATTTTTGAAAAGCTGTATATTTTGGGAACACTGATTGAATTTGATCTTTCGAATGATATTCAACTCATTTTTTTAAATCTAAAATATTGCTTTAGCTTAATATTCGATAGGCTGAAAAATTTCCAATCAATGTAAAAAAACTTTTTTCAAAAATTTTCGTCTTTGTTAAGTTCCAAACAAATTAACCGATTTTGATCCAATTAACGGTATTTGACGCAGTTTTTTAAAGAAAAAAAGCTGATAAGATTCTTAAGTCAATGGGTGTATTAGCCTGAAAGTAATTTCAAAAATATTAAGTAAATTTATATGTTTATAGCAGAAGGGGCAAACGAGCAGCTGGTTCACCTGATGGTAAGGGTCGTCGACGTTTCGAACCGATCTACGTTAAATGCGATCAAGAGGAAAAAGCTGGTACTGAGGAGCTCCGGCCCAGAGGTGACATCAGTACCTACTCCATGTGAGGTCGAATTTGGGTCTAAAGTTTGGGGCGATGGGCTGGCATGAAGTACTGCTTTGCTCTACTGAGTACCTACACCAAGCTTTTTGGAGGCTAGTTAAGGCTAATTTTAATATTTTAAGAGCAGTAACTTTTAAAAATTAAATTCGATTTTAATTTTAGAAACGGCATTCGACTAATTTTTTAGTACGAAAATATCGTAGAATACCAAAAAATAATTGATTGAAAAATTTCGAAGCCATGTCGAAAAATACTTCTTTCAAAATTTTTCGTCAACGTTTTCTCCCAAACGGATAAACCAATTTTGATGCAATTTATGCATTAGATGTAGTTTTTTGAGGAATAGAGCTGATTAGTTTTTGTACCCAATCGGTACATTAATCTGAAAGTTATATAAAAAATACTGTTTCGCCAAAATTTTTTTGAGGTTTTTCAAATGATTTTTTTTTTATTATAAAAGTTTTGGTGAATCCCGCGGGATTACCTAATTTTTCCGGGACAAACATCTACCTGTGTGTCAAATTTCATTCAAATCCGTTCTGTAGTTTTTGCGTGATTGAGTAACAAACATCTACGCAAACATACGTCCATCCAAACTTTCGCATTTATAATATTAATATAGATAATTTAAAGTTTTGTTTTTCAATTTAAAATTAAAGTTTTGTTCAATAACTATTTAAAAAAAAAACAGTAGCAGTCGTGGGACTGCCGATAGAAGTGAAAACGGAACTATTAAGTTGAGAGTAATTAAAACTATATGCAAAACATAGCTATAGATATACTATTATCATTAGCATGTCGGTGACGCGAACCGAGGATTTTACCCTCTACCAAAACGCTCAACGCGCCTAAAGAAGTTTTCACTTCAAAAACTAAAGTAATTCTTTTTAAAGGGAAAGATGGACAAATAACTTATGCGAAACTTTTTTATTTTATCACCAACGTTTCGTCAAATTTGTTGACTTCTTCAGGTTAAAATTGACAAATTATGTAAAACGTCCAAATGTTGGTAAATAATCTTTGTAAATAAAAAAATATTTAATAAAAAGTAATTATCGAACAAACGTTAACTTTAATCAATCTAAAAAAAATGACGAACAATCGAATTAGTAAAAAAATCCAAAAAATTGACTCCCCCGCCAACTTAAGAGAACTGTCAAGTGCTTCTACTACAAATTAAATTATATAAACAGAATCTCTGATGATTAGTTGACACATGTCATAGAGTAATAACGCTTAGAGGGATTCAACGGCTCAATGAATTTGGCCCCACTTTTTTTGATTTTCAGATTTTTGATATTTTTAATTATTTGTCGTCGTTCGTTCTTTAATGTTCGATTGTAAAAATTGTTTGTTCGTCTTTTATTTATTTATAATTAATTAAACAAATAATCACCCTTAAGTTGGCCCCCCTTACTAGATATCTTTATTTTTATCACTTAGATTAATTAATTTTGATTAATTATCGTTTGTTCGACGACTATTGGTGATTGTTCGATCATAAAAACAATTAAATTCCCAATTACTATTTATTTTATATCTAATATGCAAACCATTACCTCACGCCTACATTGCGCATGCGCCAGCAGTCTCAGTCTAATGGCGACTGAGCGATGCGTAGTGCATGTCATGTAAAAAAATGACATTATAAATTATAAATAATGCTCCATTTCGAATATCATCAAATTATACGATTTGAATGAAGTATTTATTCAACAGTGTGAGTACCTCGATTAAATATAAAGGTATTTAATTCTTATTAGGAAATATTGTAGGTAGTTCCGATAGTGGTAAATTTAACACGATACATAAAAAGAAACTGCACATTTTTTGAGGTTAACTAATAGTACATCTAATATATACATCTTTAACAGAATTATAAATAGGCCTATCATTTTAGCAAAGAAACAAATTAAAAACAGTTGTATGATATACACACCCACACACATATATCATATATAAGAAATTCATATTTAATTAGAGTAATTACTCTTTTTGTTTACTCAACAAACAGCTTTATGTGGCTTTATGAGTTAAGTACATATATTGGACGTAATGCATGTAAATGGACTATATAGACATTAGATGTTTTTCGATGATTATTAATAAGTACATAATTTATTAATAATGATTCTTTTACAACTAAACATTCGAAATGGAGCATTATTTATAATGCCATTTTTTTACATGACATGCACTACGCATCGCTCAGTCGCCATTAGACTGCTGGCGCATGCGCAGTGTAGGCGTGAGGTAATGGTTTGCATATTAGATATAAAATAAATAATAATTGGGAATTTAATTGTTTTTATGATCGAACAATCACCAATAGTCGTCGAACAAACGATAATTAATCAAAATTAATTAATCTAAGTGATAAAAATAAAGATATCTAGTAAGGGGGGCCAAGTTAAGGGTGATCATTTGTTTAATTAATTATAAATAAATAAAAGACGAACAAACAATTTTTACAATCGAACATTAAAGAACGAACGACGAACAAATAATTAAAAATATCAAAAATCTGAAAATCAAAAAAAGTGGGGCCAAATTCATTGAGCCGCATTCAACGCTTCGTTCATATTTTAGGCCAAAACCGTGTCAATGTCCGTGTAAGCTTCGTGTAATCACTTGCGTCGTCACGCACACAAAGACTCCAAAGACTCGAATAGTGTTGCAAGTAAATAAATATTTTCCCAAGACGGTATTTAAAATATATCTACCTGACCGGTATACAAATAATCTTTCATACTATAACATTATTAATCATTTAGTCATATAAACTTGAAACTTACACTTTTTATTCGGTTAGGTAAAATATGTTAAATGCCGGGAAATATTCTAGATGTTCTCAAGATGATTCCAAAGCTATTTAACCTTATATTTTTTTAGCTTTTGTGCTTTTATTTGTGATTTAAAATATGTTTACCTCACTGAAATAAAGATTGTCTGTCTTTCCAATAGTATTATTAGTCATATAGAAAATTTAGAACTTACAATTTTTATTCTGGTGAGGTAAAATGAGTAGAATTACAGGAAAATGTTTTAGAGGTTCTCAAGATTTTTTTTTAAATTTCAGTAATTAAACAGCGGTAACCAACCGGCACCGAGCGTAAATAAAAAATATGGTCAATACGAATTTACGTTATTGAAGTTATAAAAACAGTGATTGAAGTAATTCTTACAAAAAAACAGTAGCAGTCGTGGGACTGCCGATAGAAGTGAAAACGGAACTATTAAGTTGAGAGTAATTAAAACTATATGCAAAAATTATATGAAATTTTTTATGTTTTATTTATTAGTTACATATGATGGGTTAAATAATAAAATACAGTCAGAAATAGTCGATGTATTAGTGTATACGTGTACACAGGCTACTGCGCGTGCGCTAGTCTGGCTCTCCATAGCTATAGATATACTATTATCATTAGCATGTCGGTGACGCGAACCGAGGATTTTACCCTCTAACAAAACGCTCAACGCGCCTAAAGAAGTTTTCACTTCAAAAAAACCTTATTGATATGTATCTACTAATATATTATCCTATATCATACAAATGTTTGAAATACATTGCTTGGCAAATACTTGTGTGTTATTATGTGTATGTCTGTGTGCGTGTATGTGTATGTATGTTTGTTCAAAGCTATTACCTTGGAACCTTTTTTATTTTAACTTTCATACAAATCTTGCCATGGTTCTAAACCTTAAACTATCTTAAAAATTAGCAAATGGGTGGGCAAGCAGAAACAATACTTACGTTATAGACGAACTTTTTAAGGTAAAAATTAATAAGATACTTATTAATCAAGTATTTATTTAAATCAACTTAAAAAATTTAAATGTTTTAAGCTAAACGTACTATATTGGATACTATTGGCTCTGTGCACGACTTGAGCACTACCTAGCGTCCGCAACTGTTTTGGTTCTGATCTTAGAATAATAACGCCTAGAAACCACAAAAAACGAGTAAATAAAACTGAACCAGAAACGGCTCAATTCGTTTTGCGAGTTGTCAATGCTTAATAAGATCAGGTTATATCGGACACAGTTTACGAAAAATAATTCGAAATGATTATCTTTAAAAGCTTAAACCGTTATCGGGAAGAAAATATTAATTTTCTTTTTCGTGTTAATCAATATTTAAATTTTACACTATTGATGTTTCGAATTGATTTCAACAACGAAATAAAAATATGTAAACGTGTTAAGTTTTAAATGATTGACCCTCTCTATCCTGGTTTCTTTTCTATTGTCGGTCAATTTTTCCCTAATTTCAGCCCCATTTTTCTCTAATGTTAGCCAGTAAAGGATGTTTGAAATTGAAATAAGGTATTGACTTTGCATTAAAATTTACTTTAATTTTATTAAATAACTTTATTAAACATAATATGCCCTCAATTTTTTATGGTATGTATTTAAATGATCTTTTTAATTTGATAAAAACTGTAAAAGAAAAAATCTAAATGGTCACCAATTTTAATGATTGAGTCTCTTTCTTTGAGACATAAAATAAATGAAATAAATTGATATTTTAGTCTCTTTAAAACTACGCAGAAAAAATTTGATATGTAAAAATTACATTAGATCGTTACTTGCTGGTCCTCAAAATTAAGAGAAATGAGCATTAAATATTCAATATTGTGATATTTTTTTAAATAAAACGATTTATATAAATTATTTTTGTCTATATCAAATAATCTTCAATATAACTATTTTAGGGTACTTATTTTTATTAAGTTGTAGTCAAATCGGGTGTTGACAAAATATTTACAATATTTTGTCAACATCCGATCAGCATCTTGAACGCACTGTTTTTATTTGTTTTTGTAAGAATTTTTTATCTTCTTGTATTTTTATTCTTTCGAGAGGTATGTACTGTACCGAATAAATTATTCAGCATAGGTTAAAAGATTTCCTCGCGCCGCCAATAAAAATCCTGAGCTTTTTACAATTTTTTTGCAGCTCTGGCCAAACCTGATATAGATATAAAAACTTCTTATTACGAACAACTCTAGTAGGCATTCTAGCCTTTTATCATATAATATAATATAATGCACTCCCTAATGACGAAAGAAGGCTGGCCACAATGGCCTTTGTCTTGTCTGAAATCGTAATATATCTTAAAAAATAGGTAATTTTTTTCAATATAAACTAGCAATATAGACTTTCTCGAAAGATGTATTAAAAAAATGTAATAAATTTTTTTGTAAGTCTCCATAGTGAGCAGTTCGACGTAATTACAAAAAAAAAACTATTACGCCATGTTGAATGTCCTGTCTCAGAGGAATTAAACCAGTTCCTGTTTGTCCTCACATGGATTGTAAAAAAGGAGGACCACCTCTGAATATAAGTGTCCATCAAAAAACATCAAATAGTGGTCTCGACACCGCTGCAAAATTAATTTTTAGAAAAAAAGTAGTGAAAGTAATTATAATATATTTTTACTTAATTTTATTTATCAAAATAAATATAGAATATTTTAGCTCATTTGTCCATTAAGATACTATTTTGATAAATTTCATATTTTATTTTGATAATATCATTTTATTAATACTTCTTTAGAGACTTTTATAAATAAAACTTATTTTTAAATAATAAAGCAACAATTCTGCCACGAGTTTCGTTATAAGACATGATATTCAATTTACGAGTCCAAGCGATGTATGAAGCGTGGCCAGTGTTCTTTGCGTTTTCGCTAATGCCTCAAGCTGCACTTGCGTCTATCGTCATCAAAACTTCGTACGGTGACAATGACATTAATGCAGAAGAAACTTCAACATTTATCGTGTCACTGCACGAAGCTTTGTGACGATAGACGCAAGTGCGGTCCCAGCATAACAATCAACTTACTTCGGATTTATTGAAAAATTTAACTGCGAGAACTTGACGATTTGATCGCATTTTGCATTTAATGTTTTACCTAAACAACCAAACACTTTTTTTACTACTTTTTAGATCCAACGACATAGTCGTAATATAAAATAATCCGTACCTACTAATTACCCGACAAGCCGAATTTAAATGACAAAAACAGCGAGCATACGCGGCTCCTGAGACGCTACATGTATGAAGATTTTTCGGCATGGGTTGCAATGTTCGAAATAAGTAATTTTTTGAGAGTGTATTAGGTCCAAAATAGGTTATTTTTTGAAAGTTTATTGGGACAAAATGAATAAAAAAAATTGTCTATGTGTTACGCAAATGGCTCTCCTGATGGAAAGAAACAACCATCGGATATAGACACCAAAGATGTTAAGGGGGCTTTGCTATGCGTGTAGTAAGATGGTAATGCCATGCGCATAAGTTTACCGACTACCTTATCCTCCAAACTGGAACACGCCAATGGCAAGCATTAACGCAGTAGCAGGAATAAGTAAGGCAGCGGTACCAAATACTTGGGCGACGTTGCAGAACTCTAACACCTCGTAATACCTAACTATGGTAGTGACATGTATAGTCAATCATTCGCTTCTTACGAACTACCTGACAGAATGGCCGATGATCTATTCTTCGAAGGAAAACCGGACCTAAACAGGGGAAAACGTATTATATGTTGTTTTTTTTTTTTCAGATGAATGTGAATATTGCTTGGGAGATGCATTCGAATGCATAGCTGGACAATGCTATTGTGCAGCAGGCTACATACCAAACTACTACCAGAATGGATGTATTAAATGTCCAGGTATAGTTTTAGCCATAGTGGAAGATTTATCCCACACCTTCTAGATGCTCATTCGAGTTTTTCACACTAATTTTTATCCGGAACTTTGGTACGATCTCCTCTCACTCTGACTTGGAGATTTTGAGAATGATAACAGTCTACAATCGTTCTCAAAGTCCTTAAGTCCCTAAGCTAGTCAGTATCAGATGTCCATGAGCAGTGAAGATCGCTTTCATCAGATCGTTTACTTGCTTGTAGGTCATCTATATTTTGAAAAACAACAAATTTTTGAAAACTTCCGAAACATGTGTTTCAAATTTCCTATTCTATCAACTGCTTCTGAATAATCGTGGCTGCAGTAATTAGGCCAATGTATTAGTACACCTTCGAAGATGCATTATTTATTTCATTTTACTTGAGATGGCACTAATGTGTTACCACCCTTGATTTGAGTATACACGTACACCACAATTTTTTTCGAGCATTGCATGCAATGTAATCCTACTGATATATATTTTTTCTGTGAGTGTAGATTTGATAGTATTTCGGTTTGTTGTTGAAGACTGTTGAAATTTAATGTACAAATAATCTATGGTCAAATTTTAAACATGTACTTTGTAACTTATATCCTGCAAAATCCCGTCCCCGCTCGCGTTCTAGTTCTGTGAAGCATTATCATGTAAAATATTCCCAGAAAGCCTCTAACTATGAAGATTTAGTTTCACTCGACATGATAGATTTTAACCACGCTCACAATTTTTTATATGAGTTATATTTTCACTCATTATTCGGTTCGTTCAGATTTGATAATATCTGATAGATATCCAAATGAAGTGAAAATCAATACCATCAATCATATCTGTATTTCACGATTACGCAAGTATCCAGATTATCTGTACACTACTTATTTCCGGCGGCTTCGCTCACATGTTTTTTCTCCAGTATCATATTTTTTAAATAAAACTAAGCCTACATTCATCACCGATAATGAAGTTTTTATGGGTGAAAGCAATTTACCATCGGTCTGGTAGTTGTTAACTTCCCGCTAAAGAGGGAAGTTAATAACTACTATTTTTGACTTTAACCTGAATTTTGAAAAATTCATGATTTGAGGTCCTAGGAAGAAATTTGGGCTATTCTCGCGTTGACGACCAGCCGCATATGTGTGCGCGTGTTTGTGTATGTATGTATGTGTGTAAATTAATTTTTATCGTATTATGTCTCAAGAACTTATCAACCGATTTAACGGATTGATTGATTGTCGATTGACAACCGATGGACTTTTGATTTGGTTCATCGAGACCATACATATACTACACAAAGATCGAGACTTAAAGCTGAAAAAACATAAATTTTAAAGTAGGTGATCGTGATGTACCATAGTTGGTACATCACGAACTGTTTGTCAAATGAAAACATATATTAAACTCCGTGAATAACTCCCAGGAACATTTTTGTTTTTGATTAATAACAAGCTGAATTTTTGTGAATCGGTCGCCTTTTTCGACCTGCCTGACAGAACGTTTATTAAAGCCCAAGTTGCCTCAAAAAGCTAGGTATTCTGGCGAAGGTGAGACAGTATTTCAGCCCGTGACAGTTGCTCAACCTTTATAAAGCACAAGTCCGTTCGTGCATGGAATACTGCTCTCACCTCTAGGATGGATCCGCCAAATACCAGCTGGAGACACTTGAGGCGATATAGAAAGGCGTGCCAAGAGGCTCATAAACGACGATGATCTGGTAGGCAAAAAACTCCAGAGCCTCGCTCATCGACGCAGAGTGGCTAGTTTATCGGTTTTTTATCGGATACACTTTGGAGAGTGCGCTGCACGACTCACTTAATTTACGACTTAATTCCGCCATCCCCGTTTTTCTATCGATCGTCGAGGCGCACAGATTCTAGGCTCTATTCTAGGATCACTGCTAGGCATGGACAATTCCATTGTAGCAGGATAACATTTTAGTGCGTTAGTACAGAATATATTACAATAATATTAGACGCGTTATGTACTTTCTTTTAAATAAAGTCGGTCGGGATTTGTTTCCTATTTTACATCACTACATAGTATAAAACAAAGTCGCGTTCTTTGTCTATTCCTATGTATGCTTAAATCTTTAAAACTACGCAACGTATTTTGATGCGGTTTTTTTAAATAGATAGATTGATTCTTGGGAAAGTTTTAGTACATAAACCATTCCGATATGCGGAAACAAAAGCTACGCAGGTGAAACCGCAGGCAGGTTGCTAGTGCTAAAGTAAAAATGGAAATTATGGTTTTTTATAATTTAAAATACTTGTCATAATATTTTTTTATCATAATTTATTTATGATAAATTACAACAAAAGCATATGTGCCGTATTGATGTCGCAATCCCATTTCTGTAGAAATGTTAGGACTTCCGATCAAGTAAATCTGCGACATGAAGTTTTGACAGTGCTATTATGATGTTAACCTAACACCACCTAAAGAATTCTGAAGAGACTGAAACAGGTGAAAATGTAAGGATGTAAGGTAAGAGATATACGATGGATGCATTAACGAATCCCAGAAAACCTCTCTTTCTGTAATTGCTGAATGGTTAAATATAAGGTTTTTATGGAACTGAATGGTTAAATATAAGGTTTTATCAACCGATTATCATGGAAATTAGTCTGCAAATGTATTTTTATAGAGAAAACGATTTTGCTATTCCGATTGACGCAAAGTGCCACCAGGTGAATGCAAAAACATATATTCACGCCTGATTTCTTACGTTGTAAGCGCAGAAAACCATTCAAGATAAGCATAAACAGTACACGGAACAAAGAATATTACATGGAGACATGAATGGACATTATCTGATTACATATAAAATTTTTCGTACGCCATTACAGCGTCGATTTAATTGACCATTTTAATAAATTTATTGTATTTACTAAAAGTTAAATAACTTCAGTTAAGCCACACCTATGGGCTACTAAACTCTTGTGACTACGTTATGAATGGGCAGTGTTGCCAGTGACAGGTAGTCAAATGTAACATGAGACAGCTCAAAAAGTAACATTTTCACGAGAAAAGTAACATTTCCTTATTTTATGTGAAAAACGACACTAATACTACAAAATGACACTTTATTACACAGAAACTAAAAAGTTTCTGTCCCATTATTTAAGCTTCGAAAGAATCGTTTATCATTTTTGTACAAATAATTAAATGGTAATCTTAAAAAAGGAAAACGTATGTAAGTTATATGTATACCAACTAATTAAAAATGTATTTCAATACCTACAGCTTACCATATATCTAACTAAAGATAATTAATTAATCAATTTATTTGTGTAAGTATAAGACAATAATTAATGCAAAAATAAACATTTTTCAGTTGCAAACGCGATTTTGTTGTTGATTAATTGATTTCCTAAATACTTTTAAATTATAAAACTATATAAATACAACACTAACTTACAAAGAACAAATCAAAAGTCCAAAAAGTAACATAAAGTAACGTTTTGAGCCGTGTAACATGGGAGTGGGAGTAGTAGTGGGAGTAACATGAGAGGGTCAAAAGTAACGTAAAATGTTACAAAAGTAACATTCTGGCAACGCTGTGAATGGGTGATATATCTCTTGGATACTACTATTTTCTGATGCACGGGGCACACTAAAAGTTTTGCTCTTCTAGCTAATCTGAACTATTTGAATTTTAAATGTTATATTTTTAAAACGTTGCAACCTTCTTAGTAATAAAAAAAAACAATTGGCGGAAAATGATTTGTCAATTGTTTATCACACATCAAAGTTCTACGTACGCAACGAAAATGGAATTAAGTCGAAAAGATTTTAGAGCGATGATTTTTTATGATTTTAAAAGTTCTCTTTCTCCACAAGACTGTGCTGCTGGTCTTCAAAATGCTTTTGGGAGAGAAGCACCTTGTTTGAGCGCCGTGAGGCAATGGTTTGCTGAATTTCAGAGAGGTCGAGTTTTTTTACATGACGAATTTCGTGAAGGGCGGCCTTCAACTGCCGTCAACGAAAATAATGTGTTTACTGTTAGGCGGTTAATTGAAGAAAACCCCCGGATTATCTATGAGACAATTCGAGGACTATTGGGGATTGGTATGAGCCATATTCAGAAAATTTTACACGAAGAATTGAAAGTTCAGAAAGTTTGTTGTCGTTGGATCCCTCTGAACTGACAGGGGAGCAGAAGCGGGCTCACGTGGAATGGTGCTCACAGATGCTACTGAAGTACGACCATGGAAATTCTAATCCTGTTTATGACATTGTCACAGGAGACGAAACGTGGATTTATTGTTTTGAACCCGAAAAAAAACAGGAATCTTGTGAATGGGTGTTTGAAAATGAAAACAGGCCAACAACAGTGAGACAGGCAAGAAACGTTGGTAAAAAAATGATCGCGTTTTTTTTTTCTCAAAAGAGTGTTAATGGTGAGTGGTATTTTACCATTTGTTTACCCAGGGTGTTAGAAAAATTTCGCGAAAGACGACCAAAAGCCGCATTCTCCTACACCATGATAACGCTTCTTTACACACGGCCAACAAAACAAAGTCATTTTTAGCTTCCGAAAAAGTACATCTCGTCACTCATCCTGCGCATAACCCTGACTTAGCCTACCTAGGGAAGTTAAATGTTATATATATATATATATATATATATATATATATATATATATATATATATATATATATATATATATATATATATATATATATATATAACATTGTAACAACAGTGTTTCCGAACGGATACGACTTAGAGACCTTCAAGAAACAAGATTATTCATTCTTAAAAGGCCGGCAACGCACCTGTAACGGCCCGGCCACAGATACCCGCGGCGCGACCTGCGACGCGAAATGCGGCGCGGTGAGACGCGCGACCATCTGGGTATGCCACAGCTCGACTTGTTGCGACCGCGGCGGCGTGCCGCTCTGATCTGTCATACCAGTACCAGGGTCGGATTTTATAATACTCTTTTTACTATATTCTTTTGATGCGTAGTATATACATATTATCGTAACGTTAGGATTGTACGCAAAAATACCATTACTGTTGATACTTTACATATAGTGTGTGTGTGTGTGTATGTGTGTTGTTTTTTTTTCAGGTTTAAGAGAAAAATGTTATGGACCGTGTTGTAGTACATTTAATAATGAAACTCTTCATTGTTGGCGAGGTATTTGTCAACCTTGCTACTCTCCTAGTGGCAGTTGGATATGTAGGTAAGTGTTTTATTTACAGAACAAAAAGTAAGTAATTAAGCTATCAACGTACAACAAGCACTAACAGAGCTTTAAGCAGAGCAAGTCGTTACTTAAATCTTGTAAACAATATAAGAGATATGCAATCCAACAAAGTTGCCCTACAATCTAGCGGGACCCATGGTAATATTACGCACTCTCTCTTATTTTATTTAATTCAGTATTTATTCAGTTCAGTTCATTGAAACAGAAACTCGTTAAGAATTTCTTATATTTCAAAATTCCACAGGGATTCGGAAGTTTTTTTTTCTTAATTCTGGAAACTCCCGAAATATGGGAACCCTTCATATTCTATAGGTACTGTACAATTTTGTTATTATAAGTACCTATTTGATACTTTTAATTATACCTACTATTATTGCATTTACATTATTTATCATATTATGTGTACTTACTTTAGAGTGGGTATTTAATTGTTATTATTATTATTATTAATTGGGTTTCTGTAAATGTACACAGTCTCAAATCTACACAGTCATATACATAATAACGAGTTCCATTTAATATGTTTATAAATTTCAGAGATCCCATGGACCACGTAATCCTAATATCAGGAACACAGATAATCATGGCCGCAGCTCTAGTGCTTGGAATAATTGCAACATTCGTACTACTCTACAAACTTTGCGCAGCAACTAACTTGCGGCAAGTTAATTTGTAATACTTCTTTCAGATGTTCATAGACGGTCGAGATCACTTACGATCACCTGATGTTTTATAGAGCATATAATAATAGTAACTAAGAAATTGAGTCTTCTGATGGAAAGAGATGACCATCGCTTCTAAACTGTGTCCCAAAAGATTAACACGCTGAAGCTATTTACTGGCTACCTTACTTTAGCAGGGACACGAAAATGTAAGATGATAGGTAGCAACCAATCTGAAAAGTTGTCATAAAACTCTTCTATCTCTTGATTTCTCTTTTATGACTTGTTCGCCTTATAAGTTACCTAACAGAAGGCAGACGTTCTACTTTTAATTAAGTATTCAAACCATGTTATGACCTCTACACGCTCATCTCATCCCAAAAACAGAGGTGTTGCGTAAGTTTTGCGAAACTTAAAAAAACTTAGGCGTCGGGAAGTGACGACCCCATCGCCCGCCGGAGGGATAATATTCTTTTTTGAGATTATTCCACCGGTGCAGTCAGTCAAAAAAAGTGGTAGTGCCATGCTTAGCTGAATGGGTCGGCACGACCGGGGCGATACCACTACCTCACTTAAAACCAACGTAAAGTAACAGCTTTGCTGTTGCGTTTCGTTTGGTCTGTGAGGTTCCCGGAGGCCCTTTCCCCCCTCCCCCTAACACTATGAAAGCGCAATTTAAAGGTAGTAGTTTACCCCAGGGGGGTACCATTAGTGTAAGCGGTGGAGAATCCCCCTCTGGATATCCATGTTCAGGGGTTTGTAATCAGCCTAATCATGGATGCCCAGGCTGCCCTGCGTACTCTGGGGGGGGCACAATTGCGCTCTCAAACTTCGCTGCTCGGGGCAAATCGAACAGACATCGAAAGGCACCCTCTACCACACTCCACGTGGATTATACTAATATTAGGGGTCTTCACTCAAACCTAAATGCCGTCCACTACCACCTTGAGACGGCTAAGCCGGCTCTGTTCTTTATAACTGAGACGCAGATATCTTCTCCGGCTGATACCTCATATCTCTCCTACCCGGGGTACAAATTCGAGCATTCATTTGTACCCCAGGCGGGAGTTTGTGCTTATGTCAGAGAGGATATCTGCTCTCGACGTCTCAGCAGCATTGAAGGCTATAGGGACCTATCCATCCTCTGGCTGCGTGTAGACTGCGACGACCATCCCCGCATCTACGCGTGCCTCTACAGGTCCCATAGCGGAAATGCTGAAGTCGACAGGCTCGTTGAGCACCTTCAAACGGCTGTAGATTCCGTGTTGCAACAGACCCCCTCCGCTGAGATCGTGATCTTAGGCGATTTTAATGCCCACCACGCCGAATGGCTGTGTTCACGCACTACCGATCATGCGGGGAGGTCTGTTCACGATTTTGCCTTGGCATATGGTCTAACACAATTGGTAACCACGCCTACGCGAATTCCCGATGTGGACGATCATACGCCTTCACTGCTGGACCTTCTGCTGACCTCCCATCCGGACAATTATCAGGTATCTGTGGACGTCCCTCTTGGTACGTCAGACCACTGCCTGATCCGGAGTAAAGTGCCGGTTACGCGCCTATCACGGCCTCCTTTTGCAGGCTGTCGTCGCGTTTGGCACTATAGGTCAGCAGATTGGGACGGGATGCGGTCTTTTTTGCGTCCTACCCATGGGGGCGGATGTGCTTCTCGCTGGATGATCCGAGTGTCATCGCTGACTCTATCGATGATGTGGTGCTGCAGGGCATGGAACTTTTCATTCCATTTTCTGCGGTACCGGTTGGTGGTAAGTCTCAGCCTTGGTTTGGTCGCTCCTGCAAAACGGCTTCACGCCGAAAGCAGGAATGCTACCGGGCTTGGGCTGCAGCGTCGACATCTCGTGATGAAAAAACCAGCGCGTTACGTAAGGAGTACAATTCCGCTTCGAAGTTCTTCAAAAGAGCTATCGCCAAGGCAAAATCTGAACACATTGGCAGAATTGGTGAGAAATTAGTTCGCCTTCCTTCGGGAACTCGTGCGTTCTGGTCTCTCGCCAAGGCTGTCTTGGGGAATTTCTCACAGCCCTCTCTTCCACCCTTACACGGAGATGATGACTCTCTGGCCCATACCGCAAGGGAGAAGGCCGATCTTTTGAGCTCGTTCTTTGCGGCCAACTCGACTCTGGACGACCAAGGAAATACACCGCCTACCGTCCCGCAGTGCTATAGTTCTATGACGGAATTAAAATTCTTGCAGTCTTCCGTACGTAAAGCACTTTTTTCCTTGGACGTCCATAAGTCGAGTGGACCGGATGGCATCCCTCCGATTGTACTTAAATCATGTGCTCCAGAGCTGGCGCCGGTACTAACACGCCTATTCCGGCTCTCCTACTCACTCGGCGTAGTACCGATTTCATGGAAGACAGCTTTAGTGCATCCCATCCCTGAAAAAGAAGATCGCTCTAATCCGTCTAACTATCGGCCGATAGCCATAACCTCCTTGTTCTCCAAAATTATGGAGACAATCATCAACTCGCAGCTCCTCAAGTATTTAGAAGAGCACCAGCTGATTAGCGACCGCCAGTACGGTTTCCGTCGCGGCCGCTCAGCTGGTGATCTTCTTGTATACTTAACACATCGGTGGGCGGAAGCAGTTGAGTCCAAGGGGGAGGCATTGGCAGTTAGTTTGGACATAGCGAAGGCCTTTGATAGGGTATGGCACAAAGCGCTTCTGGCGAAGCTGCCTTCCTATGGGCTTCCCGAGAAATTATGCAAGTGGATCACCAGTTTTTTGGCTGATCGGAGCATCAAGGTCGTAGTTGACGGTGCGTGCTCTGACCTTAAATCTATCAATGCTGGTGTTCCACAAGGTTGCGTGCTATCACCGACACTGTTCCTTCTGCATATCAATGACATGATGCGAATTCGCAACATACATTGCTATGCAGATGACAGTACTGGTGATGCTACATACTCCGGCCGAAGTGGTATTTCTCGGGAACACGTCGAAGAGAGCCGAAACAAGCTTGTGTCCGAAGTTGAGAATCGACTAACCGATGTCTCGGAATGGGGTCGTCAAAACCTGGTCACTTTTAACCCCAAAAAAACACAGCTTTGCGTGTTTTCCGCTAAAAAGACACCCTTTGTCGTGTCACCTCGATTTGGGGATACTCTCCTGACAGCCTCAGCTAGTATCGGGATTCTGGGAGTCGACATATCGAATTACGTTCAGTTTCGCGGTCATTTGGAAGGTAAGGCTAAACTAGCCTCCAAAAAGCTCGGTGTGCTCAGCAGAGCGAGGCAGTACTTCTTGCCGGCCCATCGCCTTCAACTTTATAAGGCTCAAATTCGGCCCCACATGGAGTACTGTTCTCATCTCTGGGCCGGAGCTCCTCAGTACCAGCTCCTTCCTCTTGATCGCATTCAGCGTAGAGCGGTTCGAATCGTTGACGACCTGGCTATTTTGAAACGACTCGACTCTTTGGCATTGCGCAGAGATGTTGGCTCACTCTGTGTCTTCTATCGTATCTTTCATGGAGAGTGTTCCGACGAGTTATTTGGATTAATTCCTGCCGCCGAATTCCATCATCGGACATCGCGTCAAAATTTGAAATTCCATCCTCACCATCTCGATGTCTGGAAATCCACAACTGTGCGTTTCTCTCGACACTTTTTGCCTCGCTCTACTTTGTTGTGGAACCAATTACCGGCAGGGGTGTTTCCAAACGGTTACGACTTGGGGGCCTTCAAGAAAAGAGCTTACTCATTCTTAAAAGGCCGGCAACGCAACTGTAAGACCTCAGGTATTGTGGATGTCCATGGGCGGCGGTGATCACTTACCATCAGGTGCACCTCCTGCTCGTTTGCCCCCTCTTCTATAAAAAAAAAGAAAAAAGAAAAACATGTTATAACCAAAATATTATGTTTATTGCTTTTCTAAATAATCTCCTTTACATTTTAAACATTTTTTCATGCGATCGAACCATTTTTTAAAACAGGAGGACCACAGATCTGAAGGCATCTTTTCTACGTGCTGATTAAACGCTATCACTGCCTCTTCGGAGTTGGTAAAACCTTTCATCAAATCTTTGATTTTGGCGAAAATACAGAAATCACAGGGTTGTAGGCAGTGCCGCTCAAGGCGAGGCATCGCGACAACGGGAAAAAAACTGGTTTGCTAAATCACCTTTTTTTGTATTGATTGTTAAATAACAATTTTACAAAAATTACACGATATACCTGAAGATATTATCTAAAGAATGTGCTAACTCATTACACGATAGAATGTACTTTACTCGATCACATAAAATTCCGAAAATAGGTTAAAAAAAAATCTCTAAAACAAATAATTTGTTAATAATATTTCTAATCTTCCACATGATTTTTATATGGTGATATTTAGTTACAAATACAAAAAAGAATGTGCTAAATTTTAATTTTTAGCTGATGTCCTATAGTTATTTATCCGGAAATTAACACGTTTCCCAGTGGTTTCAGAACATACCGCGCCATCCTTTTTCTATAGAATTGACGCGCGTCGAAATACCTCGCCTTAAGACTACTTGATGCCTTGGGCCTAAACAATCTACACCTGTGCGTGCCCTATAAGTAATCAAGTACCGTTCTTTAAAAAATAACGTATTGATTATAACGAGATGGGTCATTTTGCGACGTCAATGTAAAATGGGCGGATTTTCAAACAGTCTTATCCTTCGTGTGCTAATAAAAATAATATTTTAGTGCTGTTTTTGGTGCCCTCAAAAATGTGATGCCCTATTGCTTATGGGATAATCCGGCACTGATTATAGCTGTCCTATCGTTAGGCTCGGACCTGTTACTGTAATTTTCTAAACAGAAGATAGAAGAAACCGATTTATTATATAATACTAAGAAGAACCTGAATAGACAATTATCAGAGAGACAAATTACTGTGACAGCTATATTATAAAGATAATTAGAATAAATATTACACAAATGAAAAGACGACATGTTTAATTATTACTTAACATGATGAGAGATCTCGTCACTGGATGCTCGACTGTTACTATTTTGCATGCCATTTTGTAGAACTTGTGAGTTGTTAATTAACATTTTTTTTTTTATTTCCAGGCCAGTAGGAAACAGATCTGCCAATGGTGAAGGTCGACTTTCTGTTGGAAGTTTACAAATATATGTTGATGAACGTTTAAGAGATGCACCACCAAGGTAAATTAATGTTACTTAAATTCGTCGTGCATGATCAAACAGTGAGTCTCAACCTTGAATTAATAAACCCTAATTTCTATGGTTATTTGCAACTTCGGAGTTCGGAAGAGTAGGACGCCGATTACCGAACGCAAATATAAAATAAATTATTGTAATTAACATTTTGGACATAAATTATTGTAATTAACATTTTGGACATAAATTATTGTAATTAACATTGACATTACCATTTTGGACCAATGACATTTTGGAAATAAATTATTGTAATTAACATTGGACGATATAATGCCTCCACAATAAATATCGACACTAGACTAATAATAATATACTTTATTGTACACCACACACATAATTTACAAAAGAAAATAACAATTTCTGGTGGCTAAATGTGGACTTGAGCGATATTAGTTTTGCGAGGCCTCTTTTACTTACCAGCCAAAAATAAAACGAAAAACAATTATGAGTCTTATGTAGAGTTTTAATAATAATCAAATGTTGATGTCTGAAAAAGTATAGGGAAATAATGCGAATATTTCGTATATATTTCCGTACTAGCTGTTGCCCGCGACTTCGACCGTGCGAACTTCGTTTACTCCGCACAGTTTCTCCCCCGTAGGTGATAGCGTGATGATATGTAGCCTATATGTTGACCCGACCTGTTAGTAATATTCATGCAAAATTTGAAGTAAATCCATGCAGTGCTTTTTGAGTTTATCCCGGACATACATACAGACAAACAGACAAAAATTCTAAAAACTATATTTTTTGCTTCAATTATAGATCATTCATTTATAGAATTATATCAATTATAGATCACGCCCCAAGTATTCTTTTAAAAAAATATTCAATGTATAGGTACGCGAACGATTTATTGCGAGCCCCCCTCAAGCACAAGGTCATCAATGGTCGCCGATGCCGCCGGCGCCTAGCATTGCCACTGAAGACAGCCCAGGAAATAACTTGAAATTCCAAATTAAAAATTTTGCTAATCAGTCTTTATATGGTGGAGTTATGCTCGTACATATATAAAAAAACATAAATAAAAGGTTTATTTATTATTAACTAGCTGATCCGGCAAACGTTGTTCTGCCTTTCTAACTACTCTTTTTTCTATATTTTCTTAGCCAAATCGGATATATATATATATATATATATATATATATATATATATATTATATTATAGATATATATATATATATATATATATATATATATATATATATATATATATATATATATATATATATATATATATATATCAAAATGCTATCATTATATTCCGAGCTACTACTGACATTTTTCCCCAAAAAAGACGCAATAACAATAAATACCTACTTATAAGTCATCATAAAAATTCCATGTTGAGGTAAACCACAACAGTGATTGCAAACTATGACGTCGTAATTGATTCCTTATCAGAATCATAGTCACATAATCACATTACTGTCCGACAAAATCATTGTTGGTCTATAACCTAAACAACATAATCAAATTTAATAATTGTTATTATCAACACAATACATGAAAGGTATACTTAAACTGATATCGATTTTATCTTACTACGAAAAATTTTATTAATTTACTAGCTGTTACCCGCGGCTTCGCTCGCGCACATTTACCTTAGAACTTATTTAACCTTTCTTTATAAGCTACTTTATTAAAGAACTCCACAAAGTCGAGCGCGCCGCTAGTATTGTAATAAAAAAATAATATTTACATATTCATCTTAGTTATTTATAAAGGATATTTTTATTATCAAAATTTAAGTAAAAAACGTAAGACTAAAAATACCTGTAACACACCTATCGAACAAACTAACATAATTATAACAGAAACTTGTAATTAATAGGTATCAAATACCTAACCTAAAACTACCTATGACAATAATATTACACATACCGAACTATACCACAAACTAAATATAACTATCTATTAGGATTGCTATGCATGTAACACACCTATCTAACCAACTAACTGTATTAAAAAAATTGTAAGCTGGTTGACCCTGCAGGTCATCGCTGAAACTTCCTGCTAAATTGAGGTATTTTAAGCTCAAGGAAAAAACTTATGCTTAAGTATAGAGTATTGAATTCCAAAATTTTATAAAATCTAAAGATATTTAAAATAATATTTAGTTATTCAGTGTTTGACAAGATGTATATTTTTCTAAAATGATGACAGAATTTGATCTTTCGAATAACATCCAACGTAAATTTTGAGCTCTAAATTGTTTTATTAGTAAAAATATCGAAGAATTATTTTAAAAAAATGAAAGTTTGAATAGATTTTAATTTTTGAAACAGCAGTTGACGTAGTCTTTTAGAAATAAAATGACGTAGAAGATCAAAAATTTGTTGCTTGAAAAATTCCGAAGTTTTGTGGAAAAAAACACTTTCTACAAAAAAAACACTTTTTTCGTCAACGATAACTTCCGAATGGATAAAATAATTTTGATACAATTTATGCATTGAACGTAGGTTTTTAAGGAAAAGAGCTAAGAGTTTGGCCTGTACGTACGTTTATATAAACCTTTTATGCTCTATTTTTCACTCTAGGAAAGAGGTAGGGGCCGCCGGCCATTGACCTGGTGGTCAAGTATAAAAAGATCTCTCAAGAAAGCCCAATTTCCTGAACTGACAACCCAAGATAGGTTAACTTGGCGCAAAAATGTGAGGAGACCCGACCCCAAATAACGGGATCAGGGATGAAAGAAAAAGAAGAAGCTTTATTTTACACTCTGAAAGGCTGAATTTTGAAAAACGCTAAAATAAATTACTCATTATTTTTGCCATACATGAAATTTCATGCAAAACGTTCAAGGAATAACAAAATCCTAAAATATACCCTATTATTTACATGGTTAATGTAACTGGCATAACTGTTACAGTTAGACATATGGTATTTTTATAGATATTGATGTCCTCTATAAAACTGTAATACGTCACTTTATTGTCAATAATTTGTACGTCTGTACGTCTGTACGTCTGTACGTCTGTACGTCTGTACGTCTGTATGTTACGAACATAGGAACATACGAACATACGAACATACGAACATACGAACATACGAACATACGAACATACTAACATACTAACATACGAACATACGAACATACGAACATACGAACATATAAACATATGAACATACGAACCTACGAACATACGAACATACGAACATACGAACATACGAACATACGAACATACGAACATACGAACATACGAACATACGAACATACGAACATACGAACATACGAACATACGAACATACGAACATAAGAACATACGAACATACGAACATACGAACATACGAACATACGAACATACGAACATACGAACATACGAACATACGAACATACGAACATACGAACATACGAACATACGAACATACGAACATACGAACATACGAACATACGAACATACGAACATACGAACATACGAACATACGAACATACGAACATACGAACATACGAACATACGAACATACGAACATACGAACATACGAACATACGAACATACGAACATACGAACATACGAACATACGAACATACGAACATACGAACATGCGAACATGCGAACATGCGAGCGTACGAGCATACGAGCATACAGACGCACAGACGTACAGACGTACAGACGCACAGACGTACAGACGCACAGACGTACAGACGTACAGACGCACAGACGCACAGACGCACAGACGTACACACGCACAGACGTACAGACGCACAGACGTACAGACGTACAGACGCACAGACGTACAGACGCACAGACGTACAGACGCACAGACGCACAGACGCACAGACGCACAGACGCACAGACGTACAGACGCACAGACGTACAGACGCACAGACGTACAGACGCACAGACGCACACGCACAGACGCAAAGACGCACAGACGCACAGACGTACAGACGCACAGACGTACAGACGTACAGACGCACAGACGTACAGACGCACAGACGTACAGACGCACAGACGTAGAGACGTACAGACGTACAGATATACAGACGTACAAACATACGAGTTTTCCCCGTGTTGGTTCCGGGCTTCTTTGAACAACTGCCGTTCTACCAGGCAGGTCGTAAAAGGCGACCGATTGGCTATGCAAGTCACTATCATCGTGGCTACTAACTAGGTGGTAGAGTTCTGCATTGTCTCGCCCGGGTCTGGTGCCACCGCCTTACCTATTCCTGCCGCAATAGCGTCAGTGTTTGTCACTGTCGTGTTCCGGTTTGGAGGGTAAGGTAGTCGGTAAACTTATGCATTTGGCATTAGACCTCGCCACAAGATAGCAACGCACCATTAACACCTTTGGTTTCTATATGCGATGGTTAACTCTTTCTATCAGGAGACCCATCTGCTTGTTTGCTATCTTATCAAATAAAAAAAATACAAACATACAAACATTGCCACTTGCAATGATTTAAATGGTTCAATAATAATTCAAAAAAAGTTCGGCCTAGGCCAAACTTGTTTAGCCTGAAGTATATAGGCTAAACTAGATTGTCCTAGGCTATACTAGTATATCCTGACACGCTTAGGATGAACCATTTGGCCTAGAACGGGACTTCCCAACCAGGGGGGCACGCCCCTCTAGGGAGGCGTAGAGAAATGTTAGGGGGAGCGTTGTACGTAGGTAATATTATGTAAGACTACATTTCCAAAAAAAAAATAACGAGTAGGTAAATAAGTAATGTACGGGGGGCATGAAAATATTATTTTTGGCTCGGGGAGGCTCAGCCAAATAAAGGTTGGGAAAGTCTGGTCTAGAATAAACTAGTTTGGCCTGAAATAGGGTTTGGCTGGTCACATATAAATAAGGCACTTGAAATTCCTTTTGTGGAATTTCCTTTTGTATTAATATCAAATGTTAATATTTATTAAAAATTTAAAACATTTTTTCCTTTATAGAAGTATTTTTTTATTAAAAATAGATCCTATTTATTTCATATCCAATTTTTTTAATTAAAGTAATTTGAAAAATAAAGAAAATTTTATTTTTATAAAAAAAACGGTATTTTTATAGATGCATAAATGTTGAACTTAAAAATTTTAGCAAATTTAAGTACTTTAGAGGCCAGAATTTATTACAATAACATTCTATCAAATTTAAGTGAATATGCCTATATGTTCAGATAAATTAAAGTGATCTCGGCTCAAGATCAGCCTCGGAATCAGAACCTTTGATTCAGTACCTCCGGACTCCGGAGTTACACACCTCTAGTCTATAACGTAGCGCTCTAAAAAATATAGTTTATAGTCTAAAACGCGCTATCATAAAATAGTTTATTTGAACAACTAGCTGTTGCCCGTGACTTCGTCCGCGCGGACTTCGTTTACTTAGCACAGCTCCTCCCCCGTAGGTGATAGCGTGATGATATGTAGCCTATATGTTGACCCGACCTGTTAGTAATATTCATGCAAAATTTGAAGTAAATCCATGCAGTACTTTTTGAGTGTACCCCGGACATACATACAGACAAACAGACAAAAATTCTAAAAACTATATTTTTGGCTTCGATATCAATTATAGATCACGCCCTAAGTATTCTTTTAAAAAAATATTCAATGTACAGTTTTGATTTTCCTACGATTTTATTATATGTATAGATACTAACCTCAACCTCTATGTTACGTTCACAATAAACATCTAATGGCTATCAAACTTGAATCATATTTAACTTCAGTTTTTTAAATTATTCTCTGTAGTGAACAATGAAAAGTAATGATGAAATAGTTTTGCGCCTTCAGAATTTTTAGTTTAGTTTAAATAGGACCCAAACAGCATTTTTATATATAGCTACGCCACTGGGCTTGTTGAGTTTTAGCCTAAGCCTAAAGCCTCATTAGAGGCTATACATATAATTATCGTAATAGATCATAAAGAATCGGAGATTTCGGAGTGTAAAAAGGAATTAGTGAACAACTACATAGATAATTAAGTTATTTTATGTATTTTCAGGTATTCGAGAGCTGCCCCTGCCGGGTCTGCTGTTTTTCCTGCAGCAGTTTATCTAAATGCTGGCTTTGTATGTATACTTGAAATATTTTTACCTTTAACATTGTGCTGATTAAAATTCAATACTCAATTCAATTTAAATATCACCATTAGTCCTACTGCATCAACACGGTAACTATAGAGGTTTTTTTTCCGATTTTCATTACAACCTTAACGGTCTTTTTAATTAAAATATTTAGATAATTGATGGCCTATGTATCTTCAATAAGATATCCGGATAATTTATGACTCAGATAATAGTAAATAATAAATATCGTTTCGCAAATTACACGAATTAATTTAAGCTCAAAGTAAGCAAATTATTTGATTGTGTTATAGGTCCCGTACCCATAAGGATAGTCAACGATATTAATACATAGAAATACGTATTGAACTACTGTTACATACATAATAAACACCCATACTCAGAAATACAAACATCTATGCCCATCACACAAATGTTTGTCCCTGTCGGGAATCGAACCTCAGGTTCGTACCCGTCGGTTCGAACTTAGATTCGCTAACTTCTCAACCAATGGAGAGGTCAAGATATACTAGTACGATTCTAGTATGTGTTATGACATGAGGTGTTATTTTTGTTTTTTAATGCGTCTGCTTACAAGAGATGAACAAAAGCTAAACAAGCCACTCCTTAAACTTTCAGGGGGGACAACATTCGCAGGAAAAAATCTTCTCGTTATCTTGAATGTTTTAAATGTAATATATTTTTTATTTTATATCGTAGGATAGCAAACAAGCAGATGCGTCTCCTGATGGAAAAAGTCAACGATCACCTATAGACACCAAAGATGTTAATGGTGCATTGCTATCTTGTGGCGACGTCTAATACCACATGCATAAGTTTACCGGCTACTTTACCCTCCAAACCGAAACACGACAATGACAAGCACTGAGGCTATTGCGGCAGGAATAGGTAAGGCGATGGTACCAGACCCGGGCGAGACAATGCAGACCTCTACCTCCTAAGAGCCACGATGATAGTGACTCTCATAGCCAAGCGGTCGCCTTTAACGACCTGCCTGGCAGAACGGCGTGTTGGTCCAAGGTCCTTTGAAGAATAGGCCAACTATTCTTCAAAGGACCTTGGACCAACACGGGAGAAAAGTTAATATTTTTCCCCATGTTGGTCATTTGTTGGTTATAAGTTAATATTTGCACTTTTAAGAAATTAATAACCTACCTACTTAGGTGTCAATAGGCGGTAGCGAACTTACATTCAGATACGCCTCCTGCTCGTTTAGCCCCTCTTCTAATAAAAAAAAATGAAAAGCCCTAGGTATTTAACAACAGGGCAGCATTTTTACCGGTGTCCTACGACGCCACTTTAGGTAAATCCAACCCAGTCACAAAGCCAACAACCTTTAACAGTGTTTGCTTTACATCAGTGTACTGTGGAGCGATTGATCTTTCTTACGATCAGATAAGCTGTATGTTTACTTGCTGCCCTATATTATAAACGATATAGGATTTTTAATGTTAGTTGGATAAGCAAACTGGCAGACGTGCCAACTGATGGTAATGAACATACTGGAACTAGCTCAGGTAACTCATTTATGTGTTGCCTATCTTAAGACATAAGATGTTAAGTCTCGGTGCCAGTAATTATACTGCCTGTCTTGCCCTTCTCTCCGAAACACAGCAAAGCTCGTTTCACGGGAGAAATAAGCACGATGGGCAAATATTTTTCATAGCTACCCCGCCCAATGCACTGCAAATAAATCTCACGTAGTGATCGTGAGGCTTTACTTTGACGTTCTTACTTATTCCTATGAATTATTTTCAGATACACGACAACTCGCTACCTCCACCAGCCTACAGTCCTCAGAGAAAAAACGAAACCGACCCAGATATGACAGTTCATATTTAAAAGCAATATATTGGTACTACCACAGAGCAAATATATAGTGATTCCGTGGCTACTACTATTGCCTACTCTTCCTTCCACATACGTGCAATCCCTTACTTATCTCCAATAGAAGGTCAGAGTGCTAAGTGTGAGTTTTTCTTTTCGCATTCGATCGTGAGCACGTTTCGAGTTTACTAGGAATTTGTATGTGATTTGTACAGCGCCACCTAGTGTTAAACTGGTTTCTCACGAATGCGAAAAGAAAAATTCACACTTAGCACTCAGATCTTACCAAAACATACTGCATACGTTGTGAAATGCTCAACTTTATAGAATATAAACATTTCAACTTTTAAAAAATGCCTACTTAACTACATAACAAGTTAAACTTCTTATATATACAATTATAATGGTAATTAAAAACAGGTTTACCATTATAATTATTACGAAAGTGGTTTATTAATTATGAGTAAAAATATATACCTATCTACCTAGTAAGTTGTTATAAGTCTATGTATGTTGATAAAGTCATAAATAAATATTTTTACCAATACTGCGTTATTTTTATTGTTATTCCAGTCGGTCATATTAGGGGTTTTATCACGGGCAATAAGCTATATCCATACTAATCCATACTTCCATACTAATATTATAAATACGAAAGTAACTCTGTCTGTCTGTCTGTCTGTCTGTCTGTCTGTCTGTCTGTCTGTCTGTTACGCTTTCACGGCCAAACCACTGAACCGATTTGGATAAAATTTGGTACAAATATAGTTTGAGACCCAAGAAAGGACATAGGATAGTTCTTATCCCGGAAATCCCACGGGAACGGGAACTATGCGGGTTTTTATTTTTTCCACGCGAACGAAGTCGCGGGCACATCTAGTAATATTATAAATGCGAAAGTCTGTCTGTCTGTCTGTTACGCTTTCACGGCTAAACCGCTGAACCGATTTTCCTGAAATTTGGTATGGGAGTAGCTGAAGAGCCGGGATCAAACATAGGCTATCAAATATAGGCATAGGCATTTTTTTCAAAAATCAACCCTTAAAGCCCTTATCTTGAGGACATGCTAATCTACTCGCGGGCGAAGCTGCGCGGGTCAGCTAATTCTGTATAAAAAAACTCGAATTCAACTTTATTTTGATTATCCTAAAATTTTAGATCCTAAAAGTCTCATAAAATCTCATGATCTCTAAGGTTTTTAAGGTAAACGGTTTTTCACTATTATTTAGATCTCAATAGTTTTAATGCCCAACTAACTGCAAAACATGCCGGACTAAATTTATTATTATAATTTTATTTAGAGGTTTACTTAAAACCACGGTGGAGTCCATCTGACTTTTTTATATCATAAGATAGCAAACAAGCAGAATGGTCTCCTGATGGAAAGAGTCATCCATCGCCTATAGTTACCAAAGGTGTTAATGATGCGTTATCTTGTGACGAGGTCTTAAATGCCACATGCATAAGTTTACCGGCTGCCTTACCCTCCAAACTGGAACATGACAGGGACGAGCACTGACACTATTGCGGCAGGAATAGGTAAGGCGGTAGTACCAGACCCGGGCGAAACAATGCAGAACTCTACCACCTAGTAAACGTGCTACGTAGTAGACTCAGATTATTTCCATTCAATTTTACATTGCTATTTACGTGCCATTACATGTGGCAATGAGAATTTAACATTCTTGATTTGGTTGTCATTTAATAAAAAATATGTATTTGTGCCGAACCAGTGTACTATTTTTGAAATCGAATTTTTCACTTCATCATATTTACCACCTCTTCTTTTCACTTTGAATAAAATTGAAGTGACATCCGCCAATATGTATGTGTATATATTTACAGATATATAGCTACTTCGAAGCATGAGTGTGTTAAACTGTCTCGTCCCCATAAAATATACCATCTACCTTTCTGCCAGGCAGTTCTTAAAAGGCGAACGATGGGCTCAACATATATCACTACATCAAGATTACTAGTTAAATAAAGTAAACAAATTATTTTCCTTGTGTTATGGGTATTAATCAACGATACTAATACATATAAATACATATATAAATACTGGAATAGATTTAATAAACAATCAAATCCGGATATACAAACATTCATGCTCATCACATAAATGCTTGTTCTCTTCGGGGATCAACCCGAGCCCCGTCGATTGCGTAGTCAGGGTCATTAACCACTCGACCAACGAGGCGGTCTAGTCTGTAGAGTTCTGCAACATCTCGCCCGAGCTGCCACAAAAGAGCTGTCTACTGATTCATGCCACAAAAGCGTCAATGCTTTTTACTTTCGTATTACAGTTTTGAGGGTAAGGTATCCGGCAATACCATCCTACCCCATCATATGGATAACGTCGCACTAGAAACATATTTTGTATCTATAGACGATAGTTGTTTCTTTCCTATAGGAGTGCTATCTGCTTGTTTATTTATCAGTAATTAAATTTTCCTAGATTTTATTTTGTTTTAGGTATTTAGATAGAACATTACACACTCGCGGACCGAGTTCGTAATGTCGAAGTGAGAGAGAGGTTAGGTTTGAAAGAAAGTGTTGGTGTAAAGATGAGAAACGGCATGCTCCGTTGGTTCGGACATGTAGAAAGAATGGTGGATGAAAAGTTAACAAAACAGATATACAGTGCGAATGTGGAAGTATGTAGGTATGTACCGGGGAAGACCAAGACTGACATACCACGATCAGATTGATCGAGTACTGTCCGAAGGTGGTGTCAAGAGTCTTCGCAACCGGCGTGTGAAGAAGCGAGACAAGCCTGCAGGGATCGTGATGTATGGCACTCGGTTCTCTCTGCCTACCCCGTAAGGGATCTGGCGTGTAGATATGTATGTACATTACACATATATATCTATCTACACGTTATTGCACCATTTTATTATGATTTACCAAGATGTACTTATATGAAATATGTTTCCCATTTTTTTAGAAAATTACCCCAGTAATATATCGGCAGTACTGATTAATCGGACTAAAAATCAGTTTTTCATATATAAATGTTATTGTAGAACAAAAATTGCACATGAAACGTGTTCTTGCTATTATTATAAGATTTTTAGATAATTGCGACAAAATTTTGTCATTACAAACCGGCATATTTTATAATTTTCCTTCAGATCGTTCTCCTATGATTGTTAAAATGACACTATTTGACGTATCACCCAAGTCTGCCAAATTTAGTAGACTTTTACTGAGGACACTTTTTATCGCCTAATTATCAATCTGGACGTGTAGTATATCTAATGAAAATTTTATTTATTTTATCTAACTTAAATTTCATAATTTTTGTTCTGCTGAATACGCCCATTGGCAAACAAAATACTCGGTTATCAAATGTCAGTGTCAACTGTCATAAGTGATAAGTCCGAATAAAATAAATTGTGTTCATGCCTTTTTTTAATGTAATTATAATAATTAATTTTTAAAATAAATTAATTAGAAATATTAGTTCTTCTAACTTCTAGAAATTTTGAGTCTTAAACTGATTATTATACGTTAGTAGACGTTATATTTCTCAATTATTAAAATGGCAGATGAAGAGATCAATGGAGATACTGATGACATACAGCACGATAAAGATAAAACACAGAAAAAAACTGCAAAGCACGACAGTGGTGTAGCCGATTTGGAAAAAGTAACAGATTACGCAGAAGAAAAAGAAATATCTTCCCAAGACATATCTGGTGTAAGTGTATCTTGTTTTTGACTTCCATTAAGGTTAGGTTTATTCCACGATATACCCTGAGGTGCTTTAGTAAATTAAAAGTTAAAATAAAGACTTAATGATGATCTGTTTAGATGCAGCTTTGTTTCTTTAAAATGAACAGAAAGCAGACATGTACCAAGATTTTGAAAGGGCAAACACAGAGAACCAGGGGCTATAAATTGGGGAAAAAATATGAATGAATGTCTATATTAAAGCAACGCTTTGCTTCTCCCTTTACATAACAGTGTGACTTGATAGACATACATGTTTTGTCCCAAAATAGTTTTCTGATATATATATAACTTCTTTTGCTAACTTAGTTTTACCGTGAAATTGGGGAGATTAGTAGCCTGCACTACAAAGGAGGGCTCTGGAAACCATCCTTACTGATGTATGTTTAAGGAACTCATCAAACTAAGGGCTCAGTTCCTCAGAGAAAAGACCATATCCAGGAAAATAGTTAAAAGGCCCTGAAGTGTTTCAAACCTCTGGAGTGAACTGGGGTAACTAGAATATTCACCATAACATACCTAATCTTAAAATTTAGTTGTTGCTAAAGTGCTGAAGTTTAGTTAGTACCTATACATAAAATTAGATGAGAGTTTCTGTAACCCCTCCTTTATAGTGTAGACTCATAAACTCGTCTCACCTTAACCCACTGAATTTGGCTGTTTTTAAGTCATAGTACCTAGTTTAATGTATATTACTTTAAAAAAACTTAAAAAAAGAAAGTGACCCAACTTAGTATAGGCACAGGCTCACCCTCGAAATCCCCCAAGTTTGGTGGTTGGTAAAATATAGTTAGGACATCAATTCTGCAAAACTTTTTTAATGCACAATAAAATCTAAGATAGCAAACAAGCAGATGGATCTCCTGATGAAAAGAGTCAACCATCGCCTATAGACACCAAAGATGTTAATGGTGTGTTGCTATCTAGTGGGGAGGTCTAATGCCACATGCATAAGTTTACCGGCTACCTTACCCTCCAAACCGAGACATGACAGTGACAAGCACTGATGCTATTGCGGCAGGAATAGGTAAGGCGGTGGTACTAGACCCAGACGAGACAATGCTGAACTCTACCACCTAGTAGCCACAATGGTAGTGACTCGTATTACCAATTGGTTGCCTTTTACTACCTGCCTGGCAGAACGGCAGTTGGTCTATTCTTCAAAGGAGCCCGGAACCAACACGGGGGAATGCAACCTGGCAATCTTTACTCTGAATATTTAAATGTAAATTTGATTTGAAGTGACCATACATATTAGTCTTGATGCTGTGTGTAGAGTTGAAACTCTGATTTACATAACATCAAGCTGTCAAATTTATTGATATAAAATGGATACAAAATCAACTGAGTATATTTTTTCCAGGTTTATTGGAAAATCTTTATTAAAAGGTTTAATATTTTAAACCCTATTTTGAAATAGCAATCAGAGAAAACAGTACAAATTTGTAGATAACTATTTATATTGATACCTCCCACATAATTTGTTGTATTCCCAAAAGTGCTATAGGTATGTTAAAGACTCAAACTGAATTAGAAACTAATATATCTTATATATAATCTTATATATAAAAATAAATTGCTGTTCGTTAGTCTCACTAAAACTCTAGAATGGCTAAACCGATTAGGCTAATTTTGGTTTTGAATTAATTGTTGAAGTCCAGGGAAGGTTTAAAAGGTGAAAAAATATAGAAAAAAAAAGAATAGTTAAAAAGGCAGAACAACGTTTGCCGGGTCAGCTAGTATTTTATATAAATACTAGCTGTTGCCCACGACTACGTCTACGTGGACTTGATTTACTCTGCACAGCTCCTCCCCCGTAGGTGATAGCGTGATAATATGTAGCCTATATGTTGCCCAACCTGTTAGTAATATTCATGCAAAATTTGAAGTAAATCCATGCAGTACTTTTTGAGTTTACCCCGGACATACATACAGACAAACAGACAAAAATTCTAAAAACTATATTTTTGGCTTCTATATCAATTGTAGATCACGCCCCAAGCATTCTTTTAAAACAATTTTCAATGTACAGTTTTGTTTTTCCTACGGTTTTGTTGTATGTATAGATAAATATATTTATGAAATGTGGATATGAATGTAATTTATAATATTCTTGATAATATAAAGAATATTATTCTTTAGTGATAATTACAAAAAATATATATTAAATGATCCCAATAACAATAGTTTTCTGTAAAAATGTTAAATAGCATATTTATTGTTGTATTGTGTTAACTAGAAATATTATATTTTCTATTAGAATTACAGTACTATACTAGTTCCTTTCTTTATTTGTAATAGTACAGAGCACTCCGCTTAGTGAACGATTAAGAACAAGCCTAACAAACACTCATCTACAAGCAAACAAATTGTTAAAAAATTATTTATTAAATTTAAAAAATATTTATTATTTAAAATTAGGGTTAAATCAATTCATGTCATTTGTCATGTGATATTTATATTTTAAAAATAAATAATGCAAGTAAAAGCAGTATTAATAATATGTTTAAATATTGTTCCTCAATATTCTAAGAACTGGCTATTTCCTACTTTCTTACCACCTAGATATAAACTCAACCATTGCTAAATTGCTTAGCATTAAGTTTTGTGAAATAGATAATTTCTAATATTAATGTCCTAGTAAACTGATAATGATCGAACTCTACTTCAACAAAAGTCATTGATTCAACAAATTTATAAACTGAAAGTATTAAAAAAGCAATTACCTTTTACAGGCTCTTTCTTTGATTGGTGACAGAAGAAATAAGGAAGCAGCTGAAAGGTTAGAGAAAGAAAAAGAATTACAAAAGGTTTCGGTGAAGAAAGATGATATAGAATTAATTGTAAGTATTTTACATTATATAGATTAAATATCTTAGGCCCAATTTTTCAATGGCCAGTTAAACAACGAGATAACATAAATGCCACAGTTAACACTATTTTAAATTTTTCAATTAACAGATAGGCTCTAACGGTTAGTTAAATACTCTTAACTGGCGAATAAACTTATCTGTCCCTTTACATCCCAGTTAGCTCGTTAACTGTGGAGTAATTTGGTTTTCTAGTCAATGTGTGCGCCATATGTTTGTAGGTATATTCGTGTTTTTGCTTTTATACTGTAAAACTATGGATAGGTATTTTATTTTTTATTGTTCTGTGACAATTTGCCACCAATTCCGATAATAATCTCACTTCACTCGTAATATTCCTCCGTGTTGGTCCGGGCTCCTTTGAAGAATAGACCAACTGCCGCTCTGCCAGGCATTTCGTAAAAAGTGACTGATTGTTGTTGTTTTATTTGTGATAGTTATTTGTGTCACCCGTCGTGGCTTCTAGGTGGTAGAATTCCGCAATGTCTTTTCCGGGTATTTGGTACCACCGCCCTACCTATTCCTGCCACGATAAAATTATAATATGTGGTGAAGATGGCGTGAATATTTATTAAAGTATCGTAGAACCGAGCGCAGATTATCTTGAAACTTATTTTCTCTTTGTTCATAAAAGAGTAGAAATTTAAAAATAGCAACACTATAGTGTTGACTTTATTAAACCTGCATAAAAGTTGAAAGAAGACGTCACTATAGTGTTGCTACTTTTTAATGTCTACTATTTGAGTTAGTATATGATTGCGTATTATGAGACTTCCGAGTGAAGCCAGGTTTTCATCTAGTTTTTACATATTATCCAACTTTAAATTTATAATGTAATAAGTGTGATTTTAGTATTTTAGTCAAAAATGATCAAGATAAAGTCTATTTATACCATTGATATAAAATACCCAAGATACACAGTTCCGAAGAAAACTGACACTCAAAACTGTCGCTAATTCAGTCTAAAAAGTTTATAGTTATGGCACAAACGTGTTTTTGCATATTAAACCTTAAACGCAAGATTTAAAGTCATTTTTACAAAACAATGTACAAAAAGCAATAAAATTTTTGACTTAAGTTAGCCGGTAGGACAAGGAACATGTGGAGTCGAATATAAATATTTTTATGCATTGAGGTAGTATTTTAAGGGTTTGTAAAATTTACATAAAAAGATCTTGTCGAAAATCTGTTTTTGCGTAGAACATTTATATCAATAAAATAAATAATGACCATTAAAATAATTTATTTATATTTCAAACGTTGTAGGTTATTGGTTCTATTACACAGAACCTGACTATTACTACGTTATAAAGTTCATAAATTCTTACATGATAACAGACAAGATTTTTTTCAGACTTATTATGTATCGACAACATAGTAAGGAAACGCATTAATTTCCTAAAAATAAGTTTAGCTTTTCGTAGAATTCTCGTTTTGAATTAGATTTCAGTTTTTCTGTTTTTTTTTTGCAGTACTATGTAAACGAACATTTGTTTAGTTATAGTATCTGCAGACATACGAGCGAATACTGCCCATAGACACTTGAAACACAATAGGTTAGTTGCTAATGCGATGTCGGCTTCTGAAAATTTTATTGACCCTCGTATAAAAAATTCCAATAAAACAATTTTGAGCTAAAAAATTGTGTTCAATGTTATTCGGAAGATCAAACTCGTTGATGATTTTGAAAAAATATACATCTTTTTAAATACTGAATAACTAAGTATCATTAAAAAAAAAAACTTTGGATTTTTGAACTTTTTTAATTCAATAGTCTATGCTTAGGCATAGTTTTTTTCTGTAAGGTTAAAATACTTAAATTTAGCGGGAAGTTTCAGGTGGCCTGTAGGGTCAACCAGCTCACAGACTTTTTAAATATAGTTACATTAGTTGGTTACATAGATGTGTTACATACACAGAAATCCTAATAGATACGTATATTTAGTTTGGAGTATAGTTTAGTACATATAATATTATTGCTAAAGGTAATTTTAGATTAGATATTTCCTGTTAATTACAAATTTCTTTTATAATTACGTTAGTTTTTTCGATAGGTGTGTTACTAATAGGTATTTTTAGTTTAAGGTATAGTTAGTTATGATATTAGGTATAGAAAATTTAGAAGTTATAGGAAGTTCAGGTCTTACGTTTTTTACTTACATTTAACAAAAATGTCGTATATAAATAATTAAGATGAATATGTAAATATTATTTTTAACGTACTAGCGGCCCACCCGGCAATGTAGAGATTTTTAATAAAATAAAGGTTAAATAAGTTGTAAAGTAAATATGCGCGAGCAAAGCCGCGGGTAACAGCTAGTATGCAAATAAAACAACTCGTACATATAAACAGTCACTTAAAATTTATACGAGACTAGCTGCAGATCTCTGCATTAGTATAAAAGTATTCTATGTGCTATTCCAGGTCATCTTATATCCGAGTCCAAATCTAAATTGGTACAGCCAGTTTTTACGTGATTGATTATCAAACATCCAAACATACAAACTTTAACATTTATATATGTTGTATTATATATAGTATAAGATATCCGCAATCAAAAACAACATTTTATTAAAAATAAATTATTAAATCAAAAAATAAACATTCTTAATGCAACCTGTGCCTTCCACTTAATAAATCGTTATCAACAACACGTGTAAATAGAACAAAATTCGATGCTACTTATGATTTCCTATTGTTATATTAAAAGTTTCGTAATATATCTCCAAAGTTCATCGTAAGAATCACAATTATATATTGTTATTTTATATTCGTACAAATAGAATAAAAAGAATCACCTAACTTGGTCCTCAAAATAAGTAATCAATATAATCAAACATTTTAAAATCGTTAAATTGATGTCCTCTTCTCTTTTGGCAGTTGGTTAACAACTATAAAAGGTATTCAAAATTATTAATGAAAAAAATTAATCTTATTAAAAAAAATTAACTTATTAATGAAAAAAAATCGACTCCACTAATAATAACAGGATCAAGTTGTATTATTCGACTAAATTAAAAGGAGGTTGTAATGCACTGTCCTTTTACTGAAAAAGTGACCATTGAAATTTTGTCGTATTATATTTGGAGCGTCGAGTACATTTTTAAGACAAATAAAATGAAAACCATACATTACACCCTATATTTAGTAAAATAAACGACAAAAATAAATCGATAAACTCTTATAATTACCGAAAATACAATATCTTATATTTTTTTAACGTTCATGATGTTGTATTTTACAATTTATCAGAGAACAATTCTGTATTTTTGACGTGCGGGCAGTGACGTGAGCGACGGGCTTCTATTTGAAGTGAGTGCACAATTTTAAATTGTGCACTCATTCTTAGAGGACGTTTTTGAGACACTGATTGTGTATCTTGGGTTTTTATATATCAATAATTTATACTATTTTCTTCTAATCACCTAATCCTAATTTTATAATAACATAATCTGCTGAATGTATAAAGAGATACACATGTAAAATATTTATTTATTTTATTAACACAATGTCAAAACATGTAGTTGAATCACGCAAAAGCTTAACTGTATTAGACTGTTAGAGATGCTTTGGTTCTAAAACAACAATTGTTAAATATTTATATTGATGAAAAACATGAACATTGATAAGATTATATACATTATGTTTCACAGCACAGACCACAGATTATTCTTATTAATCCGTCCCCTCTACCTCAAGCCTCACCCCTTTAGAAAGTGATAGGGACAACTGTATCCTAACCTGAAAATACCTATGAAAATTACACAAAAGCAATTTTTTTTTGATGGTAAGTGATCACCGCCGCCCATGGACAACCACACTATCAGAAGACTTGCAGTTGCGTTGCCGGCCTCTTAAGAAAGAGTAGGCTCTTTTCTTGAAGGTCCCTAAGTCATATCACCTTGGAAAAACCCCTGCCGGCAATTGGTTCCACAGAGGAATAGTGCGGGGCAAAAAAGTGCCTCAAGAAGCATACAGTTGTGGATTTCCAGACATTGAGATGGTGAGGATGAAATTTTGAATTTTGTCGTGATGTCCTATGGTGAAATTCTGCGGCAGAAATTAATCCAAACAGTTCGTCGGGACACTCCCCATGATAGATCCGATAGAAGATGCAGAGCGAAGCCACATCTCTACGTAATTCCTAAGAATCGAGCCGATCAGAAATAGTCCCATTATTAACGATTCGAGTCGCTCTACGTTGAATGCGGTCAAAAGGAAGGAGCTGGTACTGAGGAGCCCCCGCCCACAAGTGAGAGCAGTACTCCATATGGGGCCGGATTTGCGCCTTATAAACTTGTAAGCAATGAGCTGACGTGAAGTACTGCCTGGCCCTGCTGAGAACACCCAACTTTTTTGAGGCTAATTTGGCCTTGCCTTCCAAGTGACCACGGAACTGAATGTTGCTCGATATGTCAACTCCAAGAATTTCAAAACTGGCTGTGGCTGTTAGGGAAGTATTTTCGAAGCAAGGAGATACGATAAAAGGAGATTTCTTAGTGGAAAACGCGCAAACTTATCTTCTTGGGGTTAAAATGGACTAAGTTTAGTCAACTCCACTTTGAGGCTAAGGAAAGTTGTTATTCGATTTCCGACACAAGTTTGTTCCGGCACTCGTTGACGTGTTGTTGCGTTACCCCGCATTACCCCGCAGAAACCCCGCTGCGGCCAGAGTACAAAGCATCAAATTCAAATTCAAATAATATTTTATTCGACGTAGGTACACATAGGAACACTTATCGACGTCATTTATAAGCAAAATTATAAATGACAAGTTATACAATAGTTATAAAATACACTAAAGTAAAATACAGAAAAATAAAGTCAGCTAAAGAGAATTCTTTGTCTACAGAAATGACTTATACTTAAATATTTTTAAAATAACAATAAAATTTAAGTAAATATAGAAGCAAATCTATACATATAACAAAATCGTAGGAAAGTCAAAACAGAAAACTGTACATCACCCATACTGTCATTCGCATAGCAATGAATATTGCTTGATTGCAATATGTCACTAATATGCAGAAGAAACAGCACACAGCCCTGAGGAACATCAGCATTGACGGGTTTATGTTCAGAGCATGCGCCATCAACAACGACCTTAAGGTCCGATCTGCCAAAAAAACTGGTGATCCAATTGCAGAGTTTCACAGGAAGCCCATAAAAAGCGAGTTTGGAGAGAAGTGCTTTGTGCCATACCTGATTAAAGGCCTTTGCTATATCCGAAGTAACTGCCAATGCCTCCCTCTTGTTCTCCACAGCCTCCGCCCATCGGTGCGTTAGGTAAACTAAAAGATCACCAGCTGAGCGACCGCGACGAAAACCGTACTGACAATCACTAATCAGCTGGTTCTCTTCTAGATACCCCATAAAAAGGCTGTTAATAATGGATTCCATTGTTTTTGAGACCAAAAGGGCTATTGCTATAGGCCGATAGTTGGACGGATCTGAGCGATCGCCTTTCTTAAGGATTAGGTGCACTAAAGCTGTCTTCCAAGACTTAGGGACAACGCCAGTTGTCTATGAGAGCCGGAAAAGACGCATTAAAACCGGTGTCAAATCGGGAGCACAGATCTTGAGTACGCTTGGTGAGATGCCATCAGGCCCACTAGACTTATGAACATCCAAGGAAATGAGTGAGAAAAAAATAGCAGTGCGTAAACACTGCTATTTTATATATATATATATATATATATATATATATATATATATATATATATATATATATATATATATATATATATATATATATATATATATATATATATATAATATAAATTATTTTAATTTATATATATATATATATATATATATATATATATATATATATATATATATATATATATATATATATATATATATAATATAAATTATCTTATTTATATTAATAAACTTTTTTCAACTAGCATTACCCAGGAAGGAATCATGAGACAATGTTTGTATGAAGAAACGGCCATAGGGTTCCCTCTTAAAATTGACATTTGTTACATCATTAGTATTTTTCTCATAAGTATTTGTATTATTACTTAACCATATTAAATTTGCATTTATCTTTTGTTAAAACTATGTCGTTTTCATTACAGGTTAAAGAATTGGAAATCTCACGAACATTAGCTGAACGGACATTACGAGAACACAGAGGCGATGTTGTTGCAGCTTTAACTACTCTAATTAATTAAAGCTTTAGTTCTATTACCAAATACTCCAGTGCAAATTTATTCATTTAAAAAAAAACATTTTCTATTGTGGAATATTGTTTTATTTTTTATAGTGCAGCTGTTTCCAGACCCTGACGTAGCAAGTTGAGTACAGTTCCATTTAGATATGCATGCTATTGACATTGTGAAACTTAAGCCTATTTACCAGAGGCACCAACCACGCTTCTGTCTGCATTAGCATTAACTACTATCCAATAATTGATACTTGTTAAGTTCTAATTATTACTACTATTTGAACTCTGCAATTATTAATACCTGTAATTAGAGATGTGATAAACGGCTTTTAATTATTAACACGTTTAAACGTTTTGCTTATACTTTTAAGCGTGCTTAAAAAAGCGCTTTTCGTTTAAACGCTTTTTTAAACAAAAGTTGTTGATCGTTGAGAACGTCGATTATAAAACGAAGATTTAAGTGAATTAGTGGCGACCGATAAAACCGAGAGCTGAAAAAAGCGTTCAATGTTTTGTGGTTTTGTTAGTGTTATTACTTATTACTAGCTTATAGAAATAACGTGTTATCAAATACAATATAAATTATTATACAATACTAGCTGACCCGACAAACGTTGTTTTGCCATATAAATTATTGAATTAAAAAATAGGGGTTGATGATAGAAGGGAGAATATTAGGGTTGTATGTATTTTTAATGCCACATTATAAAAAAATAAAAATAAAAAATGTCCTAAAAATAAAAAGCAATGTTAGGGGTGGACAACCCTTATCACTTAGGGGTATAAAAAAATAAACAGTAGCCGATTTTCAGACCTACTGAATATGCATACAAAATTTCATAAAAATCGGTCAAGCCGTTTCGGAGGAGTATGGTAAATAACATTGTAACACGAGAATATCTGAAATGAATAGTAACACAATATACACTTTTTTATCCATAACCTAATTTCAATCATTAATATAAACAAAATTACTTTGAAAATTTGTAAAGGGATTCGTGTCATGTTCGTACGCGCGCTAAATAAAATAAACAATTGATGAACGCGTCGAAATTCTTCAACAACGAAAAGCGTACTGGAACTTGAAAAAACGTAAGTTGTTAATTCTTTGTAAAAAGTACTAATCAACCAAAAACGGGGCGTTGTCAGTCCGACACAAATATTGCGTAAACAAGTAGAAAATAATTTAGCCGCTTAATACGATAACCAATCCAAATTGTTATCGTTTCCTATAGCAATAGTAATAAGATTGTTAATCCAATAAAATGAAAAATTATATTGAGTCTTAGAGTATAGAAATTAGGTTCTTTATTCTATTTTATTTTGATTTTTAACTTTATTGAAATAAGGTTACTTTTCGTCAAACATGATAATATGGTAATTAAATTTTTGTATCTTAAACATCAACGTTTAAACGAAAACAGCTTAACTCCGTAAGCGCGCTTATAGGCTTATTTTGAAAAGCCTAATTTTTTAAGCCTATATCGTTTAAACGCCCACGACTACCTGTAATGACAGTTACGTCTATTAATTTATACTATGCCGTATTCAATGTTATTTTTGTGAATTATGTGCTTAAAATTCTATGAATTATGTGTTTCAACTACACCGTGAAGTCTGCGTCCTCGTTTGTCTGAAAAGGGCCGAATAAGGTACGATTCTGAGGCATTCTCCAAGGCATTTTACGATGCGGTAAAGGAAATTGGAACGTGTAAACAGGAATTATAGTTCATATTTATGTTACATTTACGTTCTACGGTGGCTGAACGAGTACACAGCCTCCTGTCCGTAAGAACTGCTTCGTACGGACTCCGCAACAGATAGCCGACTCCATCGGCATGCATCAGATTCCATTCAGAGGTGCATGACCGTCGTGAATATAGAGAAGAGTTACATTGAGTCGTGACATTTGAATAACGAACGGCTGCACGGCGTACGGCATTCGCGGCATACGTATGCATCCGTTACGGCGCGGGCCGATGCGAGCCAGACGGTGTATATATATATATATATATATATATATATATATATATATATATATATATATATATATATATATATATATATATATATATATATATTAGACTGATTCAAATTAAAAAAAACTTTTTTTTTTGAATAAATACATCTAAAAAGTTTCTTTGTAAGACCAAAAAAAATCTCCTAAAAGATGAGCTTGATATCTTAAAAATTGAGCTGGCGCATGGGGGGGTCCCCTTTCCCATTTAAAATACATTGAAAAATAACTTTTTTCTGTATTTTCATTGTAAATCGTCGAAAAATTTTTTTTTCGAATTTCCGATTTTAGTATCTTGTAGGAAATTAAATTCTCTACAAAAAAGTCTCTTTCATTTTTACGCTAAAATGCATAGGAAAAAAGTTACAGAGCTTTAAAAAACGAAAATTATAAAAAGTCAAAAATAGCTTTTTTTTTGTATTTTCGACATCAAATTATTTTATTTCGTAAAATTTTTTACTTAATTTATCTATATTCAGTCTGTTAATTATATCTAAATTTGATCTATGTATAGAAGAAAAAAAAATATATTTATTTATATCAGCTATTTTTATAATACCTATATTTTTATATTATATATGGGGCATTTCATGCCAAATCGACCAGTTTTGAACCCGACCCTTATCGATTTTTCTGAAATTTTAGTATCTTTCTCTACTCTATTGAAAACAATTTGCGGAATTTTTTCAAATTTTCTTACCCAACCAAAAAAAAGTTACGAGCTATTTAAAAAACATAGTTTTTTTTGTTAAATAACCATAACTTTTTTGAAAATTAACTTATTGGAAGGATTTTTTTATTGAAATTTTTGTTTTTAAATGTATTTTTTAGAAAAAAAAAATGAAAATAATTCGCATTTATATTCAGCGTTTTTTTTTTTGAAAATTTCCGAAAAAAACGAAAATTTTGGGATGATTGACATTTTTGATTTTTTCTTTTTTTTAAAAAACTAGTATTTTCTGCGAATTTCCTGAAATTGTTAGTCGTATTTTTTTTCTATTTTTTTTTTAGAAATGAAAAAAACATTTGTTTTTAAATGTTTGTTTTTTGTTATACCACTCTGAAGATTTTTTAGCAGATTTTGAAAACTTTAAAATCTGAGAAAAAAAAATAAAAACAAAAACTAAAAGTGACAATCATCGATAACATTTGATTAATTTTCAATGAAGTTAGATAAAAAATTAAAAGAAACATTGAATTATTTTTTCGTATTCTATTATTTTTGTATCTAAAAGTTCTATAAACAATAGAAAATTCGATTGTTTTCAGTAGGGTAGAGAAAGATACCAAAAAGTCAAAAAAATCTAAAAAGTTCGGGTTCAATAGTGGTCGATTTGGCATGAAATGCCCCATATATAATATAAAAATATAATATAAATAAATATTTTTTTTTCTTCTATACATAGATCAAATTTAGATATAATTAACAGACTGAATATAGATAAATTAAGTAAAAAAATTTACGAAATAAAATAATTTGATGTCGAAAATAAAAAAAAAAAGTTATTTTTGACTTTTTATAATTTTTGTTTTTTAAAGCTCTGTAACTTTTTTCTTATGCATTTTAGCGAAAAAATGAAAAAGACCTTTTTTGTAGAGAATTTAATTTCCTACAAGATACTAAAATCGGAAATTCGAAAAAAAAATTTTTTCGACGATTTACAATGAAAATACAGAAAAAAGTTATTTTTCAATGTATTTTAAATGGGAAAGGGGACCCCCCCATGCGCCAGCTCAATTTTCAAGATATCAAGCTCATCTTTTAGGAGGTTTTTTTTTGGTCTAACAAAGAAACTTTTTAGATGTATTTATTCAAAAAAAAAAAGTTTTTTTAATTTGAATCAGTCTAATATATATATATATATATATATATATATATATATATATATATATATATATATATATATATATATATATATATATATATATCTATATATATATATATATATATATATATATATATATATATATATATATATATATATATATATATATATATATATATATATATATATATATATATATATATATATATATATATATATATATATATATATATATATATATATATATATATATATATATATATATATATATATATATATATATATATATATATATATATATATATATAGGCCGAAAGGGCATTGAACTTTATATGGTGGTTAAGTATTTATAATTTTCCGCGCAAATTTTTTTCTTTTAAATGTTTTCTTTTATAAGAACCTTCTCCTGACAATTAAAAACGCAACATAAAAGGATTAGCGAAATTGGTCCAGCCAATCACGCGTGATGTGACCACGGTAAATAGGGATTGATTTTTGTATAAATAGATTAGGTATTCTTAAATTTTATAATTTTCCGCGCAATTTTCTTAATATTTTCTTTTATTAGAACCTTCTGACTATTACAAACACAACAAAAAAAGAATTAGCGAAATCGGTCCAACCATTCACCCGTGATGTCGTGCACGCGGAAAATAGGGATTGATTTATATATATATATATATATATATATATATATATATATATATATATATATATATATATATATATATATATATCAATCCCTATTTTCCGCGTGCATAGTTTGTAATAGTCAGAAGGTTCTAATAAAAGAAAATATTAAGAAAATTGCGCGGAAAATTATAAAATTTAAGAATACCTAATCTATTTATACAAAAATCAATCCCTATTTACCGTGGTCACATCACGCGTGATTGGCTGGACCAATTTCGCTAATCCTTTTATGTTGCGTTTTTAATTGTCAGGAGAAGGTTCTTAGAAAACATTTAAAAGAAAAAAATTTGCGCGGAAAATTATAAATACTTAACCACCTTATAAAGTTCAATGCCCTTTCGGCTGCCTGGAAAGACAATCCCGTATACTTATATGAATTATTACGTGTTACGTTGTTTGTCCGCTATGGGCGGATGTCCTAAAATGTATGGCAAAACAACGTTTGCCGGGTCAGCTAGTTGTATATATTTTTTACCTATTCTATGATAAATTACCCTTTTACTTCTGGATCATGTAGCTTTCGAATTTGGGAAAATAATTAGTAAAATCCAGCTTCAGAGCCATCGATTACATTTTCCTCATTAATATACAGGCTGAAATATATTTTGAAGAAAAAAGTTCCATGAATCATTAAAAAAAGCTGTTTTTGAATTATTTACGATTATGGATTTATCAATTTATTTCAGATTTATAGTGATGCATCATTCACGGCCGGTTCCTGAAATGCAAATCAATTTTAACAAGCAATTAATTTGTGTTTAACATAATTTTTACAAGCAAATGATCTGTTAAACACAGAACAATTACTTGTTAAAATTAATTGGCGTTTCGTAAAATGGCCGTCAATATAATATTTTTACTGTTTTAAAGCATAGTGTCTTCACGCCCGTATCCCCCAAAAATTAGGCGAAGGCAGGCCTATGACACTTGCCTATACCTACCGCGATAAGCACCTACAGCTCACGACAACTCGGCTTTGCAAATCAGTCGGGGGCCCCCCGTGCTTATGAGTACACGCGAACGTACCTATTCATGTACGACGGCCTGCCGATCATCGTCGCAACTTAAGGTTTATTACTGTAAGTACTCTTATAAAATGGGGGATTCCTAATATAAAATAATTGCTATGTGGATGGATACTTTACCGAAACATTCTGAAACGTAATAAATATTTATGTTTTGTTTAGTTTACTGGTAATTTTATAAGTAGGTTTTAAGTACTTTAGGTAAAGATTACGTAGATCATGCCCCAGTATTGCAACTTGAAATGCGTTATAAATTATATTTTAACATTAATTAATTATTAACAAAATTCATTTTCCCCGTGAATCAGAGTTGCTTTGAAGTATAGAGCAAATGCCGCTATACCAGGCAAGTTGTAAAAGGCGACCGATTGGATTGATACGTGTCACTACCATCGTGACTACTAGGTGGTACCTAGAGTTCCGCATCGTCTCACCCGGGTATATGGCACCACTGCCTATTCCTGCCGCAATAGCGTCAATGCTTGTCATTTGTTCCGTTTTGGGGGTTAAAGTTGGGCGGTAGACTTATGTATATAGCATTGCCATCCCGCTGCACAAATAGCAACGCATCATTTACATCTTTGGTGTCTATAGGCGATAGAGTTACTTTTTTTAATATCATAAAATAGCAAACAAGCAGATGAGTTGAAAACATTTTGAATTGCTCTACCCGGGACCTCATGTAGTCAACACTGACACCGGACTACTAGACCACAATGGCGATTATTGTTTTGGAATATAGTATTAAAATTTAGAAGTTAGACATTTTTCTTTTGGGCAACTTAAAAAAATGAATTTAGTAAATCGTATTTAACTGTTAGCATTGAAAAATATATGTTACTAATTAATATGCAAAAAATCAAGGATATTGTGTCATGTTTATTCATTTGGATTTTACTTATTATTCGTTGAATAAATGATTGCAAACTTTGAAATCAATGAAATGACAAAAATTAGCCAAATTAATAAAAAAATATTTGAAGTATCTAGAGTCTAGACCATCTGCATTCCTGCCAGGCAGCTTGCAAAAGGCGAATGATTCCCAAACAATTCACTCTTATAGTGAATACTAGATGGTAGAGTTCAGTAAAGTTTTTTTTTACATGATAAGATACATTTTACATGGAGTACTATTCTCACCTCTGGGCCGGAGCTCCTCAGTACCAGCTTCTTCCTCTTGATCGCATTCAACGTAGAGCGGTTCGAATCGTCGACGATCAGGGTATTTCTAATCGGATTGGCTCTTTGGCGTTACGCAGAGATGTAGGTTCGCTCTGCATCTTTTACCGTATGTATCATGGGGAGTGTTCCGAAGAGTTATTCGGACAAATTCCTGCAGCTAAATTCCATCATCGGACATCGCGTCAAAATTTAAAGTTCCATGCTCACCACCTCGATGTCTGGAAATCCACAACCGTGCGCTTTTGTCGGCACTTTTTGCCTTGCACTACTCCATTGTGGAATCATTTACCCTCGGGGGTGTTTCCGAACGGATACGACTTAGGGACCTCCAAGAAACGAGCTTATTCATTCTTAAAAGGCCGGCAACGCAGCTGCAAGACCCCCGGTATTGCAGTTGTCCATGGGCGACGATGATCACTTACCATCAGGTGCACCGTCTACTCGTTTGCCCCCTCTGCTATAAAAAAGAAGATAGCAAACAAGCAGATGGGTCTCCTGATGGAAAGAGTCAACCAGTGGCGTAGCGTGGACTAATATATACGTGGGTAAAGTCGCATCGGCGAGGCCCCTTTCCGTTCGTTCCCAAAAGCTACCCAAAAACTTTATCTTATGGTCTTACCAAACATGATTTGACATCATACCTACTTTACTAATAGTGAAAAAATTATAAGCGCTACGAGAGATGGATATGAGAGTATTTAAAACAAATATATTAGAAAAAAGGTTTTATTTTTAGTCTTACTCTCTAGAACAGTACCTAGACTTTTTTTAAATCTATTAATTTACATTGTTACAAAAGTAATATTCTTTGGCTTTTTGCTTTACTAAAAAAGCTTCGACTCTTAATGATCTGTCTTTAAAAACCCGTCCATCTTGTGCTTCTTTCACCTTCCAACCTGTTACTGAAAGTGATGTAAAAAAATATGCTCTCTCGATTTCTTCCCCTGCTGTTGGTAGTGACAGTATGTGTTCTCGAATGTTCACCCCTATCCTTCCTGAAATCACTTCGATTCTTACTCATATTTTTAATTTTTCTTTGTCATCTAATACCTTTCCATCTGTATGGAAAAAAGCACATATCATTCCACTGCCGAAAGTTCCGAATCCTTCTTCTTTTTCACAGTTTCGCCCTATTTCTATTCTTCCCTTCTTGTCAAAAGTTTTGGAGCGTATTGCGCACTCTCAGTTGGCTGATTATCTGCGTACTAACAGAATACTTCATCCCTTGCAATCTGGTTTTCGTCCTGGTCATAGTACGGTTACTACTTTAGTGAGAGTTACAGATAATATTCGCCTAGCTATGGATGATAAGCACGTTACTGTGATTGTTTTTCTTGATTTTAGCAACGCTTTTAACTGTGTTGATTGGGACGTCTTACTCGGTATACTTCGTTCACTTAATTGCTCTTCTGCCCAAAGTTGGTTTGACTCCTATCTTCGTGGACGTTCCCAAAGTATTAGTTATAATGATTCATTCTCAGATTGGACTTACCTTAGTACTGGTGTACCGCAAGGAGGCGTCCTTTCACCCCTATTATTTTCTGTATTTATCAGGGCGAGCGAAGCGAGCCCTACACTAGGCCACTTTCTATGCACTTTTGTGGTACAGTTTATTGAAAAAATATCGCATTTTTAGGTTTGAGCTTCGACGTGGTAGTTTATATTCATGTCTAGATTTGTTATCTACCATAAAAATACCATTTTATGAAAATAAAAAAATAGAAGGTACAATTTGTATTAGAATCTTATTACTACTAACGCCATCTCTTATTAAATTAACGAGTTAAAATTGATAGAAGATACATTTTCTATTAGAATTTTTGAACTTATTAAGAGACTACCTACTTCATGAATTGTTTCTTCATATTTGACTGGCGGCGCGCGGTTATCGTGCCCTCGTATAAAGGCGAGGTTCAAGTATAAACTGCAATAGCTATAGGGCCATCAGTTTGATCAGTTTGGCATCGAAGGTGTATGATAAAATCATTGAAAGGAGAATGCAAGAAAAGGAAGAAGTAATATTGTGGGAGGCACAAGGAGAATTTAGGTCTAGAGCAGGGATGTTTGCTGGGAACAGAGTAAATAGAGCGTTAGAGAGTTTCAAAATATGCTTATTGAGAAACAGTACAGATGTATTAATTGATTTATATTGTATTGAGATCAATTCCCAATCTTAGCCCGAGGGCGAGGGTAAAAAGCTAAAAAAAGGTATATTTACGCCCGTATCCCCGAAGAGGTAGGCAGAAGTACAACGTGTGCATCCACGGTTAGCTGAAGATACTTAAGTCCCACTATGTGATAGGTGCCCAGCCTATCGCCAATAGGGCACTTTTCCAATCCCGGGCAAAGTTGTTTTATCAGAAAACTGAAAAAACACATTTTTTCATTTGCCTGACTCTGGAATCGAACTCCGAGGGTTTCTCTGAGAGAAAAATTCGAAAAATGTATTCGCTGAGTGTCTACCGTCAATTCTTCGTGCCTGTGTAGTCCAAAGTTTTGAAGGTTTATTTAAATAAAACATTTATTGATTTTGATTTCGTAAATCGACGTAAAACCAGGAACTTCCTGATTTTAGAAAAAAACAAATTATTTCAGCAAAATGTCAAAAATGTGTTTTTTATAAGATCAACCTTCATTTTTAATACATATTTTTCCTTGAAATTACCAACAAACAAAAACCAAATATTCCTAGTCCAAAGCCTGACGACGCGGGCCTTTGATGCAAATGTAATGTTTAGGTGAAAATACGCTGAGTTTTTTAGATTAGATAATTATAAATAAAGTCCATACATTAAAAGATGTAATTCTCATAAAAATACTTTTATAACGATATTACTAGATAGTATAACTTTGCGAGCCCTTACAAAGCTCTGCTTTTTGCTAGTTAATAAGACAACTGAGATTATTTCATCTAACTTTCATTTATACGCGGATGACCTCCAAATTTATCGTCGCTCTTGTATCATGGATGTAGCTAACACTATTAACCTAATTAATAATGACCTTAGCAAAATTGCTGCTTGGGCCAAGGCCTTCGGCTTACAGCTGAATGCACAGAAATCCCAGGCTATAATAGTTGGTAGACGGTATATGTGCAAAGTGCTTTCAGATTTACATATTCCACCAGTAGTTTACCTTGGGACCCCAATTCCATTTGCTTCTTCTGTTAAATATCTACGGGTTACTATAGCTGCGGATTTATCTTGGGATTTACATATAAATCAGATCAGTAAAAGAGTACACTACGCACTTCACTCTTTAAAGCGCCTCCAAAATTTTCTACCCCTAAAAACTAAAATTTCCTTGATGCAAACGCTTATGTTACCGATAATAGATTATGCTGATTCATGTTTCTTGGATGCTACGGAAGTGCTTGTGGATAAGCTCGAAAGGCTACAAAACACCTGTATTCGTTATATATTTGGTCTTCGAAAGTTTGATCACATATCCACTTTACTTTAGACTTCCACTTTACTTTATTACTTTAGAACCCAACTTAAGTGGCTTCCGATACGTTTGCGTAGGAACACTCATATCCTTTGCTTACTCTAACATTTTATTTAACCCTTCTTCTCCCGCTTATCTACGTGATTCGTTTAACTATTTACACCCTCCTGATTCTACTTGTAGGACTAATGTCAGTAATTTTCTCCGTTTTCCATCTCATAATTCCAGTTTTTTCTCTAACTCTTTTACGATTCAGGCAATAAGGCTTTGGAATTCATTACCACTTCAAGTTCGCATGAGTCAATCTATAAATTCTTTTAAACGCAATCTAAGGAATCATTATTTGTCTATTCCACATTAATATAATTTGTAATTTGTTTTTTTTTCTTATTTTTAAATGGATCTTACGAGTTCGTATTTTTTTGAGCAACACGTACTCATCTCGAGAGGTTAATATCATTTAATGTTTCACAGTAGTTATATAAGTATATATATATATATATATATATATATATATATATATATATATATTGTTTTAATTTCTAGTAGATACCTAACGCTGTAAATAATTTAAGCGCCTGTCTTTATATTGCTGAAGTATTTTAGGTTTCATTAATAGATGTGTTTAAATATTTTTAGTATATTGTACACTTCGACTTATATTAATGGTCAAGTATTTCACTTTACCGGGTTGGCTGTAAGAAATCTCTTTTTTAGAGATAAGCTCACCTTTTGTACCTTTTTAAAAATACTGCTTGCTGTAATTTTGTGTGTTGTTCTATTGTGTAGAATAAAGTATTAAATAAAATCTTCTAGGAAGGATTTGTAATTTGATTTTTGCAGCTAAGCAGTTAACGTAGGATCTAGGAGTAGTTTTGTTTATACTTCAGATACAGAATAGTGAGGCCAATATTTTTCAGGCTTTTATTTAATTTAAAAATAAACAAAGACTTTAAATCAGGTAGTACGAGGCCCCTTTAGGTGCGAGGCCGTGGGCGAAGGCCCACTTCGCCCACGCCTAGCTACGCCACTGGAGTCAACCATCGCCTATAGACACCAAAGATGTTAATGGTGCGTTGCTATCTTGTGGCGAGGTCCAATGCCACATGCATAAGTTTACCGGATACCTTGCTCTCCAAACCGGAACACGACAGGGACAAGCACTGACGTTATTGCGGCAGGAATAGGTAAAACGGTGGTACCAGACCTGGGCGAGACAATGCAGAACTCTACCACCTAGTAGCCACGATGGTAGTGACTCGGATAGCCAATCGGTCGCCTTTTACGACCTGCCTGGCAGAACAGCAGTCGGCCTATTCCTACTATTAAGCAGGCTGTAAACGCTCAAACAATTTGTCAAATTTTACGTATTTGACAAATTATTTGATAGTCTACGGTCATGTTTGACGTGTTTGTCTAGCAAACTAAGTGTTTAGCTGTATGTTTGAAAGATTTGATTGACGGCGTGTTTATCGTATGTATTTGAAGGTGTACAACAAACAAATTCGCCATTTTGGCGCGACTACCGCTGAGACATGTTGTTATTTGTTACTCGTCGGAGTGTCACTTCACGACGAAAACTGCTTTGAAAGTGAAGCCTTGTTTGAAAAACTTGTTGGTACGTGTGCGCTGATGTTTCATAAAAACGTACAAACAAAACGTAAAATTTGACAAACATGTTTGAGCGTTTACAGCCTGCTTTAAGTATAATGTCTGTGGCAACTGGCAAGGAACTTATTAGGACGAGCGCAGCGAGCCCTACACTAGGCCACGATCTGTGCACTTTTGTGGTACATTTTACTGAAAAACCATCGCATTTTTTAGGTTTGAGCTTCGACGTGGTAGCTTATATTCATGCCTAGATTTGTTATCTACCATAAAAATACCGTTTTATAAATATTAAAAAATGGAAGTTACAATTTGTATTAGAATTTTATTACTACTAACGCCATCTCTTATTAAAGTAACGAGTTAAAATTGATAGAAGATACATTTTGTATTAGAATTTTTGTACTTATTAAGAGACTACTTCATGAATTGTTTCTTCATATTTGACTGACGGCGCGCGGTCATCGTGCCCTCGTATAAAGGCGAGGTTCATGTATAAACTGCAATAGCTATAGAGCCATCAGTTTGATCAGCTTGGCATCGAAGGTGTATGATAAAATCATTGAAAAGAGAATGCAAGGGAAGTTCGAAGGAATGTTGTGGAATTTAGGTCTAGAGCAGGGATGTTTGCAGGGAACAGAGTAAATAGAGCGTTAGAGAGTTTTTTTTTATATCATAAGATAGCAAATAAGCTGATGGGTCTCCTGATGGAAAGAGTTAACCATCGCCTATAGACACCAAAGATGTTATGTTCTGAGTTTCACAAAATGCTTATTGTATACAGTACAGATGTATTAATTGATTTATATTGTATTGAGATCAATTCCCAATCTTAGCCCAAGTGTAAAAAGCTAAAAAAAGGTATATTTACGCCCGTATCCCGGAAAGTAGGTAGAGGTACAACGTGTGTATCCACGGTTAGCCGAAGATACTTAAGTCCCACAATGTGATAGGTGGCCAGCCTATTGCCAGTAGGGCACTTTTCTAAACCCGGGCAAAGTTGTTTTTATCAGAAAACTGAAAAAACACATTTTTTCATTTGCCTGACTCTGGAATCGAACTCCGGTGGTTTCTCTGAGAGAAAAATTCGAAAAATGTATTCGCTGAGTGTCTACCGTCAATTCTTCGTGCCTGCGTTAAGTCCAAAAATTTTGAAGGTTTATTTAAATAAAACATTTTTTGATTATTAATTCCTTAAATCGACGTAAAACCAGGAACTTCCTGATTTTAGAAAAAAAAAATCAATTATTTCAGTAAAATGTTAAAAATGTGTTTTTTTATAAGATCAATCTTCATTTTTAATACCTATTTTTCCTTGAAAATAGAACAAATATTCCTAGTCCAAAGCCTGACAACGCCTTTGATGCGAATGTAATGTTTAGATGAAAATGCGCTTGGTTTTTAGGTTAGATAATTGTAAATAAAGTCCATACATTAAAAGATGTAATTCTCATAAAAATACTTTTCTAACAATATTACTAGATAGTATACTAGATATCTTTATTTTTATCACTTAGATTAATTAATTTTGATTAATTATCGTTTGTTCGACGACTATTGGTAATTGTTCGATCATAATAACAATTAAATTCCCAATTATTATTTATTTTATATCTAATATGCAAACCATTACCTCACGCCTACATTGCGCATGCGCCAGCAGTCTAATGGCGACTGAGCGATGCGTAGTGCATGTCATGTAAAAAAATGACATTATAAATAATGCTCCATTTCGAATGTTTAGTTGTAAAAGAATCATTATTAATAAATTATGTACTTATTAATAATCATCGAAAAACATCTAATGTCTATATAGTCCATTTACATGCATTACGTCCAATATATGTACTTAACTCATAAAGCCACATAAAGCTGTTTGTTGAGTAAACAAAAAGAGTAATTACTCTAATTAAATATGAATTTCTTATATATGTACATATGTGTGTGGGTGTGTATATCATACAACTGTTTTTAATTTGTTTCTTTACTAAAATGATAGGCCTATTTATAATTCTGTTAAAGATGTATATATTAGATGTACTATTAGTTAACCTCAAAAAATGTGCAGATTTTTTTTATGTATCGTGTTAACTTTACCACTATCGGAACTACCTACAATATTTCCTAATAAGAATTAAATACCTTTATATTTAATCGAGGTACTCACACTGTTGAATAAATACTTCATTCAAATCGTATAATTTGATGATATTCGAAATGGAGCATTATTTATAATGTCATTTTTTTACATGACATGCACTACGCATCGCTCAGTCGCCATTAGACTGCTGGCGCATGCGCAATGTAGGCGTGAGGTAATGGTTTGCATATTAGATATAAAATAAATAATAATTGGGAATTTAATTGTTTTTATGATCGAACAATCACCAATAGTCGTCGAACAAACGATAATTAATCAAAATTAATTAATCTAAGTGATAAAAATAAAGATATCTAGTAAGGGGGGCCAACTTAAGGGTGATCATTTGTTTAATTAATTATAAATAAATAAAAGACGAACAAACAATTTTTACAATCGAACGTTAAAGAACGAACGACGAACAAATAATTAAAAATATCAAAAATCTGAAAATCAAAAAAAGTGGGGCCAAATTCACTGAGCCCGATTTTAAAGCGCGTGTGAATATTCCGGGTAGAATGTAACTTCCTTGGTCTGTGGTTGACCCGGGTTTCAATTTAATCTGTGGCGATTGACACAGACTAAGTAATATTAGAAGTGTTCAGAATAACTGCTTACCTAATATACTTGAGTAAAACTGGCAAAATTCTAAGATTTTGCCAGGGCATTTTATGGATACTTAATGCTGGGGTCGTACTTGCGTCTATCAACCCGAAGTTATATATGCGCGCTAAGACACGTATGCGAAAATAGCCGATCACATCTGCATTTACCGTGTCATTGCACGAAGCTTTGTGACGATAGACGCAGTGCGGCCCGAGCATACACATTTATCCCGAGCTATATAAAAGTTAACGTTTTACCACTAACCACAGAACAATATACTCCTAACGGGAAGAAGTGAACCTTCATAGACCAAAAATGCAAACTCAACCTTACCCACCAGTAGTGCCATAGCGGATTAGCAGTAGAAACTTATAGGGGGGAAGGAAGACTCACAAATAGGGGGTGAATAACAGGGGTGGGGGACGAATATGGGCGGGAATTTTTGAAACCTAGGTAAAATATTTTTTTATTGAAAAAGAGAGGCAGAGCAACTTCTTATCAATATTGAATAAGGTTAAAAAAGCAACAAGTAAAACATTGGTTAAAAAAGCAACAAGTAAAACAGAAATTATTTTGTGTTCGTATTATGTTTATTTATTAAAACTTTTATTTTTCTTACAAAAACCTTTCTTCTTTCTTCATCCTTCAATTTCCTATTAGTTTATCTTTTAATACGTATAAAAAGCACTCAAAAGTTGCTGTTATTGTTTACTCCCTTTATAATATTAATTCCTGATTAATGAAACCTGTGATAAGCCACGGTAAAATCTTCAGTGCGTGTTTTACCACACTTTGTACATTTTCTTTACTTATTCGCTTTTTGCTAATTTAATAGAAAATGTCTCTGAATACTTAACGCACAATGTCATGGCGTAGCATAAAACGTCCTTTCATACAAAATTTGGAAATTATATGCACTTGAGTAAAAGTTCAAAACTTATTTAACATTGGAATTTTAGGATAATATGTCTTTTTAACTTTTACACCTCACTTTAAGATAAAAAAACGCCCTGGCTTCACCACACACTATATAATATATCCTTGAGTAACACGTGAAAACTATGTATAATATAGTCAAACGATAATTCAAAACTTTACTGCAGATTTATAATCTTTAAATTGCCATTATGACCGCCTAATACAGTTTAAGCAAATAATTATCGTAACATAAAAAACAGAAAACTTCACAAGAACAATTAAAAATGGCTGCCATTCCAATTCCAATCACCTGTAGACCACAGCTAAGACTATGGGTGTACTATGCGTTCCAAATAAGAATAGGACTGTCAGGATGACATATTGCTCCGCATTTTGCAAAAACTTCGTAAGTGATGAGTAATGTGTGCAAAAAAATTCTAACAAAGAAATACTTTAAAAAAATTAATTTCATTCTAATTGGTATATTTTTTATTTAGATTCCCATCAGATTATGTAACTATGTATTAAAATAAGGTGTAAAGTAACTAACACGACTTTTATATATATACTATACTATATTTAGATGAACGGCTAGACTGATATATTTTACTGTTTATTTATTGATGAATATTATATTTTAATACTTTTTAGGTTATTCTGGACAAAGACAGCCCAAACCCACAAAAATCGCAACAAAATTGGCCCCGTCGTTTTTGACTTATGTGGCGTAAATAACACGAGTTTTTTTTTTTAATATATAGATGAACAGCTAGACTGACGTTTTTTACTATTTTTTATTGATGAAAATAATATTATTAAAACGTTATTTGTTATTCAATAAACCAGCAATATTTTTTGAACAAATGTTTTTTTGCTGACATTACTAATTTCACACTTGTGAAGTTGATAACAAGCGCGATCCTATTCTTAGACGGCTGTACACATTGGGCCAAGGTATTGGGCCAACATATTGGCCCAACGTGTAGAAGCCTACTTGCCGCTATGTTGGTAGTTGACGCCAACATTGGCCGGCTAAGCGAATGCTGTCGGTTTTTCGTGCGCACATCAAAGGATCTTGGTGCGCTCCGCAAACAGTGTTCACACATTTGCCTCTTATTCAGTTCATTGTCATAAGTCAGTAAAAACCATTGTGCTGCGCGTGAGTTAAATTGTTGTTCCCGAGTTACGATGGCGTGGACAAACACTGAGGTTTTACAATTCATAGAAATGTATCAAAATGAACCAATGAATGAATGACTGATGATGATGAATGTCCTTTATGGATTGAAACTTTCTCATTATTATACCACAATTATTAAATATGATCATCTTTATCGAGAAATTCTGTAACATATTGAAAATAATAATTACTTATCGATACATATTTACGAAATTTGGACTGACTTTAAAGTGTAAAGTAATTATTATTTTCAGTATCTTATACGGAATCATTATATGGAATCTATCCGAATTCCGAATTCATGTTGTTCGTATTGAATTCAAGTCAATACTAGTTATTTTTTAAACCTTTCTCGTCTTGTCTCGTTTCGCCTTGTTTTGCCTCATTGGTGAAAGAGGAGGTTCAGAGCAGTGCACTGGTTCAGATGACATTAGGTATTAGGTTAGGTTATTAAAAAAGTACCATTTTTTAATACTTTTATTTCAGGTTAACGATGCTTAGAAACGTATAGCAGATTGCTGCTGCAATAGCGTCAGTGCTAGTCACTGTCGTGTTCCGGTTGGGAGGGTAAGGTAGCCGGTAAACTTATACATGTGGCATTAAACCTCGCCACAAGATAGCAACGCACCATTAACATCTTTGGTGTCTATAGGCGATGGTTGATTCTTTCCATCAGGACACCCATCTGCTTGTTTGCTATTTTATGATATAAAAAAAGTTAAGTATTCCTGTTATTAAACTAAAAAAGAAAAAGGAATCTTTAATGACAACTCTTACGGCTGTAAGAGATTCTACGTCCATCTTTATTAAATTGCCAATGCAGAATGGTCAATACACCAATGTATAAACAGAAACATTGGCCCAACAGTTGGCCCAATACTTTGGCCCAATGTGTAGGTGGAACGCATAGTATTCAGTACAACTGCTTACCTTAGAAATCTAAGTCAGACTAACAGAATTCTGAAGAAGACAGGACCCTCTATAGATCCAACATATATTCTAATGCTGGCTTTTATTTTGAAAGACAAGGCGCCATTGTATGATTCTAACACTTTTTCTATAGGTTTTGACAATTATTAGAGACAGAAAAAACACATGCTTTAGAAATAGTAGAAACCTAAATGTGCCTTGCCAAATACTCAATGTTTATAAAAAAATGCATATTGTATGGCAATTAATATAGTCAGTCATATTCCTTATAGTCTTAAACCATTATCTTTAAATAAATTTCGCAAAAAGTTATTTGATTTATTAATAGAAAAAACATAATATTGCGCCTGCTAAGTTCCATATGAGATATTTGTAAGTTTTTGGGAGAAAAAACAAAACGTGTTATTATTAAGTAACTAATAAGACTATTAGTTAAAGTATAGTATCTATAAAATCGATACAATCGATGGTTGTATCGATGTATAGCCTTTTTTAGATTAAAACTATCGATGTCGGAACTATCGATAGTTTGGCAACACTACAGCAAACGTTTAGCCAATGACAGTCGACTGGTGTCGACTCCGACTGGTCGTGAGCGGTGATTGGCGGATTTCAGATAAGCAGTGTGGTCAGGTAATTTTAACTGTCGTAGAATATTTATGGTCGGTATTGATGAACGATACACCATATTATATAAAAAAATTATGAATGTGTGCAAAGTCAAAATCGTATATAGGCACAGCAAGGCAGCGAAATCAATGTATAGAAACATTCCTAGCGCTCGAAATTGTCTTAATTTTTGATTGTGCCGCGTTTATACAATTGTGCCTTTAAAGGAATGGTATTATGTTCAATGAAATAAATTAATTATTGTTGATTTTTTCCAGTTTGAAGTACAAGATGTTTGTGTGTTCTCTTTGCTACATTAAAAACGAATTGGTCTTATATATAGATTCCGGCAAAATATACTATCTAGGCTATGTATTTAAAACTCAAAGAAGCTAAAAGTATACTAAAAGATAGATTTTTGAAACTCAAAGATTTCATAACTCTAGAATTTATTAAAAAAATATAACTGTTTTCGTTTTTGAACAGTTGTCACCTCTGTAGCCTAGTAGTACCGCATAGTATGTTGACCGCATGAGGTACTAGGTTTAATTCTAGTGTCGAGCAATTCGAAAAATGTGTTTTTTTTTTCAATTTTCTGATAAAAAGAACATTTGGTTTTGCCCGGGATTGGATAAGTGCTCGGCTGGCGACAGGCTTGCCACCTGTCACATTATGGGGCTAAATATCTTCGGCAAATCGTGGGTGTACTTGTACCTCTACCTACCTCTTCGGGGATACGGGTGTGAAGGAAGCTTTTCTTCTTTTTTTTGAACCGTTGTGTATTTTCAAAACGATGATCGATTTTGATCCTTTGAATGGCACTCAACTCAATATTTGAGCTCTCGATTAGTTGAAAAATAACAAAATAATGTCAAAAAGAATTTTAAAAAAATTCAAAAATTAAAAAAGAATTAAAATCCCGAACGAATCAAGCAAAGCAAAAGATTCAAGTAAATTAAATTTATGTTATTTGACCAGTTTCTTAAAATCAGATTTGAAAAACGTGAAGTCTTAAATTTTAAAAATATGAAGAAGAATTTTTAAGTTTTGGTCACAGTCAGTTCGAAAGATCTCAATTAAAATGGTTGGACTTGCGTAACCGTCGGAATGATCACGTTATTATATTGCTTTTTTAAATACAGCATGATCCTTTCTCTCCATCATATTTACGTGAACGATTTCATTACTTTTATACCCAGGGTCGTATTCAGCGTTCTTTACACACTAATGTCCTTTTGGTCCCAGTCTACAACACAAAAAGTTATTTGGAATCTTTTACGCTTACAGCAATACGTTTGGAATTAACTCCCAAATTATATTCAAGAGATTCCATCAATAAATATATTTCAATCTAGAATATATATAATTACAACTTTAAGGTTAACTGGAAGAAAATGTCTTCAGACGCTAAGTACACCTTTTTACATTTTGTGTAAAAAGTATTTTAAATAAATAAAATTTGTTGTAAATGGTAAAATTTTTATAATTAAAAAGCTGAATGTATGGCGTCGACAACACGTTTATTAATTGACAATGCGTAACTTTAAAATGTGAAAATAAGCATAGACAAAATAGTAGTAGTAGTAGTAGTTAGAACTAGAAATATGCTTATTTTAATTATTACATAATTATTTATGCAATGCAAAAACTGTGTTCTCAAATTAGTAATATTAATAATAATTTGCAAACTACGCACGGCCGCACTTATACATGGCGCTTTATTAAGTAGAAAGAGACACACTCCTGACTCCACCAATATCATTGTACTTTTCGGAACGATTGTAAAGCGCATGTGACATGCCAGGTACTATATAACTTCCTTGATATAGTTCTAATTAGCTATAGAATGTTATTGCGCTTCTGACTTAGCCCTACTCTTTGACAAGATAAGATAAGGACTTGGCATTAATTTCCATATGGCATCAAAATTATAAAATATTATGCATTCGAACGCTGAATATATAAAAATGGCTTTATCTCTGTCTACCAACTTGGAATTTTCATAATAGACAAAGCTACGAACATTTATTTTATCAGTGCTCTAATTTCAAATCATGAATTTAACGTCACTTTAAACAGCTTGCGGCTGATCGCCATTACTATTAAACGCTGTCAATGTTCCTAAAATGTCAAATTTACTCAAGAAAATTGACAAATCAGTCTGATCAATATTTTCGTACGAGCAAGAATTCTGACGACGAAGTTTCGGCGCCTGGCGGCAACCATGCTGGTGTTTTTGTTACATAAATCTCTATACAGTTCTATACATTCAAGTAAAAACTCCCGTTCTTTATCTTTTATAGCATACTTGTTCGCCATTTGGAAGCGGGCAGCCCTATTGTACCGCGCGACTGTAGGCATTTATGTCAAAGGGTGCCATTAGATCAGAGTTCCCCAAACTTTTTTGTGTCGTAGACCCCTTGCTATGTTTTTCCGTGTTGGGTAGACCCCCTACTTACCTGATATTGATTTCCTGTAAATTTCTAATTTAGTGTTAAAAACTTAAAGTAAAAACACATGTTAATTTTTACGTTTATTAATTGAATTTAAATTAAAACTACTCAAAATAAAATGTTGTATCTGTTATGTAAAATATTCGTAACATTAAATAAACATAAAATAAACTATAAATAAAATAACATAAGCAATAAGTCAATATTTTTAGTGAGAAGGATGAACCTGATGCTTTAATAATAAATTATCAACATTTGGCGTCAATTTTGTAAGGGTTAATCTTAAATCTCCTCGGCTAATGATGTCCAGTCTGTTTCTTTTTTCGTTAAGAGATTGATAACAGCGCTGAACCCCCTTTCCACTAGGTATGACGATGGAAAGGATATTAAAAATTTCCTCACTATATTCCATAATACGGGGTAAGTAACGGGTATGTTGTTTTGCAGCCAGAATTGCTGATAATTTTTAAACTGAACCTTAAGTTCTTCGTTTGTACTTAGTTCAGTCAGTTCCTCTTGTATTATGACATTCGTTTCTTCTATGTCACCATATGAATTAATTATCCACGGTGGTATTACCATAGTCAAAATATCTTCAAACCTAGATTCAAAATCTGAATAGAGGGTATTGAAATGTTGAACGTAAGTTGAAACGTCGTCTTCCTGGCAGCTGGTCTGTGACAAATTGGGGAACTGAGAAAATTCGCCCCGTCCAATATTTTGCTTCATTAGTTTAACTCTGGCAAGAAACGCTGATAAGATGGACTTTGTTTAAATCAAATTTAAACTGTCGCCTTGTAATTGCAAATTAACCATATTAAATTTTGTAAACAAATCTGTTAAATAGGCGATGTCTGTTTTCCTCTTCATTAAATTTTCTTTTAAAATTTTATCTTTAGTATCCAGAAATTCTAAAATAGTCTCAAAAAGTGCAAAAAATCTTGTCAAACATAAGCCTTTCGACAGACAGCGTATTTCAGTGTGAAGGAGTAATTGATGAAAGTGTTCGTCATTTTCTTCACACAACTGCGCAAATAACCGCGTATTCAACGCGTTGCTTCGGATTCGGTTTACTGCATCAATGACTTAATGAAGTGATTCATGCAATCTAACACTCAAATTTTTAGCAAATAAATGTTGTCGATGGATGACGCAATGTATGCTAACACCCCTGACATATTTGTTTTAAATAGCTTATAAATCCACGATAACGTCCAACCATGGCAGGTGCTCCATCTGTAGCTACTGATATTATATTTGATAAAGGAATTGCTTTTTCAATGAAGTAATCCTTCAAAACATGAAATATTGATTCACCTTTAGTGTCGGTTATCAAAATTCTTGCGAAGAGCAGTTCGTCGTAGATTTCTTGATATATAATAAAACGAACATATGCCAATAATAATGCTGCATTATTAGGTAAAGTTGACTCGTCCAATTGTATAGAGAAATGGGTCGTTTGCAAATAATTACATAAGAAGCTTTCTATATCAGAACTCATTTCATCAATACGTCTTTCAACAGTATTGTTGCTTAATGGAATTCTTTTAATGATATCAGATGCAAGTTTATGTAAAACGGTTTTTAAAACCTCTTCAACGGCTGGCAAAATTAACTTCTCTCCGATAGTATGCAGTTTTCCGGATTTTGCTATAAGTAACGAAATATTGTAAGACGCCCGCAAACCATCATCATTTCTTTGTGACGTTGAAGCGAACATTCTGTCCAGTGTAGGTCTCTTCTGAAGTTTATCTTTGAGTGTTTGAAAGTATTTCAAATCTTTCTCTGTTTTATCAGGGTGGCATCTTCTCAGATGATCTTGCAGTTTAGATGGTTTCATAGCATCATTGCCCAAAACTTTGTTACATAAAAGGCACATAGGCAATTTTTTGTCCGGTAATGATGGAATGAAGCCAAAGTTCAAATAATCAACACTGTACTGTCTACATTTTTTTTAGATTCGGACATGGTATCAGTTCTCTGTGGGCAAAATTAAATTATTTAAATAAGACAGAAAATCCAGCAGCTGTATATTAAAAATATTTTTTGATTTTTCCGAAAACATTCCATAATTCGAACATCTTCTTGCAACAATTAGCTCGAATTACGGAGATTGCACTGTAATAATTATAATACCGATTGCTAAAACTTTCAAAAAGAAACTGTTGAGGAGTACTCGTGTAATAGATTATTGAATATTAAACTACTAATAACTAAAGTCATGATTGGCGTAATTTATCTATCTTTGCTAACTATGAGTATAAAACTAAAATTTAATAAAAAATAATGTACTTACTTTTCTCCAGCACTCTCAAACAAAATAAAACTGACTCTCTATAATTTGTGTGATATACTATCTGTTTATATTTTTTTAAATATTTTCTTTGCACTTTTCTTTTCAAGATTGAGGAAACGAATAAACGTATATGTCCCACATTCGTATTTATAGAGTGACGAATTGAACAAGTCAGTGCAAGGTAGCGAAGCTCTGAGACTGCCACTCTAACGTTTTTTACAAGTTCAAAATGTATTGCGACCACAAAGCGAATACCAACATTCAACAACTTACACAATTTTATAAACATATATAATAATTTTTTACTTCATTGGTACTTTTATAAATAATGTATATGTTTTGATATTATAAGATAGTATGATCTAAGTAAATAGGTACTATCAGTGTATGTGTTGAGATCCACTATCGTGGACTCCCATTTTCATTTCATCGACCCCCAAATTTTTTTTCGCTGACGTAGACCCCTTGGAGGTTGTCATAGACCCCTAGGGGTCGATATAGACCACTTTGGGAAGCACTGGTTTACACATTCGTGTTACTTCTCGCCTCGCTATTCGTGCGAATGTGTAACACGACATGAAATGTATGTTGTCCACAGATTATGTTGTCTCATTGTCTGTGGTAATGTGAGGTGTGTTTGCATTGTGTGTGTCTGCAATTGTTATTTTTTTCAATTATTCTCATCTATTTCTATTTATTTTATATGTTATAATTGTTTTTTGGATTTGTTACAACACTCTACAATAACTATTGCGGAAATCCTACGACAACAGGTGCGTAAAAACAAATTCTATACTATAGACGTCAATCCGAATTCACTCGCCACCTACATCTTTGGGCTCAAATAAAATAGAATTACGGCCTTGAAGATAATATTTGGTTTTACAAAATACTCTTCCGTAATGTATTATATTATCAGTTAAATGAATATATTACAAGGCGACCACTTAAATACAAAACGATGACGTTTCGAAGCCAACATGGAGTATTAGATTAAATTTGGAAATAATTGCTTAGCTTCTAAGTTTTCCATCGAAAATATTCGATTTTACTTTCAAATATTTTATTAGGTTATTTTTAAGTATATCTTTGAATTTAAGAACATGTTACTCAACCATAAAATGTTTTAAATTAGCCACAAAAAACCAGAAAATTCTATTACAGTAAAAGTTCACTACTTCTACTTTGCTGAAAACTGGTATATTTATTTCCTGTAAAGTAGTACCTAGTAACGAAATGAATTCTAGCAGTAATATAGGTTATTAAATGTTTGCTTCTTTGTGTTTCAAATTAATACTATTTTAAATATAATTATTAATACTGTTCACTTCTCACAAATTCTATCTACTCTGTAACAATTTTATGTCATTGTATTATAGTATCCAGCGCATCAAACACCTTAAGTGTTATGTGAGGTTCTAAAACCCAATATGCGTTTAACATCCCAACATCAAAGATAGAGCCTAGTCTGACCCTCCATAGATATATAATAACCATATATCTTCTCTACCAGAAATGCAAAGATCTTTTTATATTTTATTTAGTGTAACAAACACTTATTATTATTTTATTTCTATAAGTGCAACATTGCATCTGTTTGCATCTGCATTATCGTAGAGTTTCAAGTGGCTGTAGTGTCAGTAACAGTTTAGAAAAGTGCCACATGGATAGGGGAGAGGGGGAGGGGGGAAAGGGTGGGGTGAGGGGTGTTCAACCCCCCTTTAACCACCCTGCTGGAAACACATAGTTTTTTTATTAATATTTTTCTGTCGTAAAACTGCCATACTAAATGTCCTAAAAATTTTAAATTATGCCACTGGATTGGAGAAAAAAGAAGAGAGAGATGAGAGAAATAATCTTAGTCAACCTTCCTTCACCCCCTTTGCCGAAAAAGACATTTTTATTACATTATTTTATTTTTTTAATGTTAAAGTTAGAAACTTCTTAATTTTCTGTAACATGTGCTTTGCTACTTAAAAATATGGTTTAAGATTCTATAACATACCCTTTCCTACTATAAACATTAGTCGGATTGCATGTGCTTCTGCACTGCGCGAAGTACAGCCCTGCCGCCCTTATGTAACAAAGCACAGGCACCATTACTCGCCCAGCTTTGGCTCTTTGGTCGCCTGTGCTGACCAGCCTTAGCCGCTGCGGCTCGCAATGTGCCTATGCTTTGTTACAGTGGGCGGGGGCTGCCTCCCTCTGCGCCTTCGCAATTTCTAAAAACACTAGGGGTAGGACAAACAAGACCACGTGTAAGTTGGGGTGCTTTGATTCAGATCTGTCATCAAATAATAAGATTACTAGTTCTAAAAACAAAATTCAATGCTATTTGCAGATATTGATGCAAATTTGTTTTATTTATACAAAACCCCCAAAAAAAAATCTGCAATACAACAGTTTAGCATTAATTTTTTACATCATCACATTAATTTAGACATTTCTATATGGATTTAACTGGTGAAGAACTAGGGAGGCCCGATCGAGCTGCACTGATATTTTGTGGAGTTCGGTTGACAACTAATAGGCCTTATTGAGCCGCGGTCACATTTGATTTTGAATCTTCGAAAATTAATAATACAGACTATTTTAGTATGAGAATTTGTGTGGCTTACATTCTTTGGTATAACCACTTAATCATTCATTCCAAATATTCAAATTTTCTATGATTATTTAGTCTGTAAAATGATTTAATTTTACCACACAAAATAAGTGGCACGTCGCGTGTGAACGCGCCTTGCCTAGTAATTATTTCTTAATTTTGGTTTTGATTTTTCTTGCGGGTCGAACAGTTAAGAATAATGACATTTTGAATTATTTCCATTGTAACATAACCACAGTAAAGTAACTTCAATCATTTTTACGTCATTATATGAACTCGCAAATATTTCGTAAATTTCGAAAAAAAAATCATATTTGTTTTTTAATACATATATTTCCGAAAATTTAAATTTTGCTTAAGGATTTAATAAATAAAGTTTTTTGTATAAATAAATACGAACACAAAAAAGGTAGTTTATCGTAAATATTTACGCGCCTAACCTAAATATATATGAATTTAAAAAAAAAAACAGATTTGTGTCTCCGGTAAAAGAAGTTGACGGGGAGTTATCGGAAGACCTCAGATTTCCTCTATCGGTGCGGCATGTTTCTAAATCCAACCCGTATTGTAACCTACCATAATGTAGCCAAGGGCGCGTATTCGATTCGTAACGAAAACTTCACGTTTTCAAGTTTTTTCCAGAACAATATCGTATTAATGTGAGCAGATTATTCAAAAGATATTTCAGTTTTTGCGAGATTAAGTCTTGATTATTCGATTTACCACAGGTTCAAAATTTGATCGGCAAACGATTACGCTCTAGGATTTATAGGTTTTTTAAAATAATTCTTCTAAATAAATGAGTTCATAAAACGGACTGAAAAAAATCAGTCATTGAACATTACCTTAATTCACATATAAGTAATATTTTAGGTTTCAATTAAATTCTTACAGATGAAAAAAAAAAATTTAAAGTGAACTAATTTTGTAATTTTTTAATATTATTTTTTAATATCTAACAACAATATCTTCGTCATTTCCTGTTGAAAAAATTGTAATATAAAAAAAAAATATTAAGAAAATAATATTAATAATACTACGGTGTCAAATGTAGTATAGAAAAAAATATAATTTTGATTTTAATATGAATTAGTAATGGTATGCATGACTCCTTAGGCAGGGAAACATATGCTTAATTTAAATATAGTAAGGTTATACTTACAAAAAAAGTCTGATGAGCCGTGGGGTGGAACATCATGGAATGGGTTGTTTAGGCAAATTATTTTAATTAACAGATGCCTCTCGTCTAATCTCATCAGCTTATGGTTGCACAAGGATAGTCAATGGCAAGGATTGGAACACTTAATCTCAAGGGAGGGTGAGATATTACTTACCAGATAAGGAGGAGAAAGAAAAAAAATAGCTGGTCGGAAGGATGGCATGTGTATTCTTCTTTTAACAACCTCAGTGACAACATAGCAACTTATAAAACGGCAATAGGAACCTAACTTTTATGATTAATAATCGTTACCTATTCACATTGACTTAAGGGGTTACACAAAATAATACTTAAATAAGAAGAATGTTATAACATCTTTGCTTTGTAAACTTCTAACTAAGAAATTTCATTAAAGGTGCATCTTAATATTAATTTAAATATTTCAATAACAAATATTATCTTACGTCCTCTGGACATTAATGTGAAATTTACATGATGGCTTTGTTTGCATTTCCGCTGTCATAACACTTGATGCAAAGATTTTTTAAACCACCACTTATAGTTAAGTTCACAGGTATATTCAAAATACTTTGACATGCACTCTAAGTACGGTTGACTGTTAGAGGAGAAGCGAAAAGCTCGAAAAGCATTAACTTGCAATACATAAGCCCCCTCGTGATTTGTTCGGAGATTATCAATTTGCTTCTTGTAAACGCAAACCCAATGTACACAAATTACAGATAAATCCACCTCCTTGTTATCACTACCATTTATGGTTTGTTCCAATGCGTAATAAATAATTTTTGAATGAAGTGAGTCAAATGCAAAATCATCAGTCATCAGGATAAAAAATATGTTGTTAAATATGGGCCATGTTGCTTGAAATAAATGGTAAAATAAAATAAATAAATAAAAAATATGCAGATGTGCACCCAATACTTCAGTAATTGGTTTGTAATAAATTACAGCCACAGACAAGAGACCAGATTGCACAGATAAACAAAGTGAAACAGACATTAGTTAATACATAGGCACATCAATATTTTTTCCTATGGCAATAAATATAAGGCAAACAAAAGTACATTCAGCCTACTGTATTTCGTTTCACATTTATTTGTTATTTTCGAGAATTTAAGTTAAGATAAAAAAATTTAATTTACAAAAAAATGTTTATGTATGAATTATCGATGTAATTTTCGGGAAGAAAAAAAAAGGTTTATATGAATTGACCATTCGATATTGTAGGGAACGCGAACTTTACGCGTTACAAAATGTATAAAATAAAATATGACACATTACAATGGTTGTATTCATCCTGAAAGATAGCTCTGACGCCTATTTTCGTAAAACACTATGCAGGGATTGTCTTCGTTTTAAATCAACAAAACATTATCAAAAATTATATTCTGGCTCCGTAGTGTGCTAAATCAAAACTTAATCTTGCAAAAACTGTAATTTCCTTCAAATAACCTGCTCACATAATTGCGATGTTGCTCTTGGAAAAACTTGAAAACAAGAAGTTTTCGTTGCAAATCGAATACGCGCCCTTAAGAGCGTGTATTCGATTTGCTACGAAAACTTCATGTTTTCGTAAGTTAGTTTTCGTTGCAAATCGAATACGCGCCCTTAAGAGCGTGTATTCGATTTGCAACGAAAACTTCATGTTTTCAAGTTTTTCCAAGAGCAACATCGCAATAATGTGAGCAGATTATTTGAAGGAAATCACAGTTTTTGCAAGATTAAGCCTTCGAAGTCTTCTTAAGATAAAATCGAATACACGTAAGAACAATGATCAACAATACTCCCATATTTTTAAGCGGTGTGATAATGAATAATGACATTTTAATCAACATAAACTGTGCAAACTGTAATAAAACTGATGTAAAAATTGTGGATTAGCATTAGAAATGGGCAATGGCGCAATTTTTGGATGAATGGTGATTTATTTGAATTTTGGGTTATGATTTGAATGGTGGGTTAGATAGTGCTTGGCTTCCACTGCCCGAGACGAACACAGGAAAAAACGGCTCTGGGAGTCTGACAAAATTATTTTTTTTTTAATTTATGGGAGTATGAAAGATAGCTTCAGGTGAACAGGTGCCTTCTAGGGAAGCGCTTTCCATCTTAGGCCGCATCTTAACTTACCATCAGGCGAGATCGTGGCCAAGCGCTTCCTTATCGATAATAATAAAAAAAATATAGGGCATAAGTCGAAAAATAATTATTGTTAATAATAAATATTTTTCCTTCAGTGAATCAAAATTTTCAAAGCCCCATAACTTTATTAGTTACTCGATTCGAAATTTTTCGAAATAGAAAATATAGTGGTCTCATCAAAACGAAACTGTTCACAAAAATTTAGCTTGTTATTAAAAAAAAATTGTTCGTGGGAGCACGGTCTATTAGATGAATGAGCAAAAATCAATATAATTTAAGGATCGAGTCCACCCCAAAACTGAAAAATGGGGGAGATCCACGTGACCAAAATGATTATTTATACTACGAGTAACTAGACTTACTAGACCGTCAAAAATATATTTGACCAAATAAGCAGCCTACGTATATATTTTATTGATAATATTATACTTAGTTTTGAATTTGCCTCAAATTCAAATCAATCTAGTGGCTGAAATGGCTAAATAAATAGATATGGTTAATTAGTGATACATGTAAACTATCAGTTTTATTTTCAACCGACGAAAAAACTGAGTATATCAGTTTGACGTGTATGTATGTAATATTGTTGGAATTAGATAACATTTGAATATGATGATATATTTAGGTGACCAAGTACGTGTACTAAATTTCGTTAAGTGTATGTATGTTCGTCTACAAACTTCTCGAGAAGTGAAAGCTATATCAAGATATTCTTTTTGATTTAAAGCAGGTACGAGTATATTCCAACTTATAGATCAGTCCAAGTTTCATCAAATCATTTCTATAGTTTTTAAGATATGGGTACAGTTGGTAGGTATTTGAAGTAAGTTTATTTTTTTAAATTACTTATATTTCCTGAAATTTTCTCTTAAACAATGTAGCTAAGAAACAAGGTATTTCTTCTGCAACATTCCAACACGGGATGCACACGTATATTCTAAATAGATTACATAAAAGTTGTCATGCTAACAGAGTAATCGATCCGGCCTTGTATTGTTACATAAATAAGTACATATACTTTTCGAGGTTAAAGGATACTTCCGCAGCCCTGTAGGCCTTGAGTAAGTTTTGCCCAAGGATTTAGGGCGCGGCAAATGAAGTCTTCCCGTTTCTAGGTCGCCATCCTGTTGGCCCCGTCCTGAATACAAAATTTAATGGCTCAGAAGATTCGATTGTAATATTTTGCGACACATTAAAATAATCGAGAGAACGAGAGTAACGAATATATAAGTATATATTATATAATACTAAACTATCGCTCCCTGCTTATTCGCGTAAGCAGTAAATTCGCAGCAAAGCAATCTATATTAATATTATAAATTCGAAAGTTTAGATGTTTAGATGTTTGGTACTCAATGACGCAAAAAATACCGAACGGATTTGAATTAAATTTGACACACAGGTAGATGATGACCTGGAATAGCTCATAGGCTACTTTTTATCCCGGAAATTTTTTATCGTAAGGGAACTGAAATGATGATATTTTTAAGATGTTCAGTCCCTGCAGTTCCAAATAGTAAGAATGCCTTCTCGAAGTATTTATGTTTACTTTATATTTTATTGTACACACCAGTAGATATTAATCTTGCAACTTTTCTGGCTTCTGTCGTGATATCCGAAGTTATCGGCAACTTCGGATATCATGACAGACAACAGTAAATTATTACCACAAGGGAACTGAAGTGATTATATTTTTTAAGATGTTTTTCAGTCCCTGCATTTCCAAATAGTAAGAATGACTTCTCGAAGTATTTGTTTACTTTATATTTTATTGTACACACCAGTAGATATTAATCTTGCAACGTAGTAGATTCTTAGATGTCTAGCCTGTGCTAGTGAGAGTAAATTGCACTTTTTTGGCTTTATTTTGAGGCTCCTGTCGTGATATCCGAAGTTATCGACAACTTCGGATATCACGACAGACAACAGTAAATTATCATTACCATAAGGGAACTGAAATGATGATATTTTTTAAGACGGTCAGTCCATGCAGTTCCAAATAGTAAGAATGGATTCTCAAAGTATATTTATGTTTATATTATATTGTACACACATCAGTAGATATTAATCTTGCAACGTAGTAGATTCTTGGATATCTAGCCTGTGCTAATGAGAGTAAATTGCACTTTTTGGCTTTTTTTGAGGGTTCTGTCGTGATATCCAAAGTTGTCGATACCATTAGAGGCAATTGTACGAATAAAACTGAGTAACTGAATAATCCTCATAGTGGTGACAGTTCATACTCTAATAACGTTTCAATAACCACATAGATAAAACATTTACCTTTTAACTTTGATAACGTACCTAACGATTCCATCGTTTTCGGTAACCGATGGTTAATTATTACCTCCTTGTCATCAGCTAGATCCAAAGCGGGCCTTTTAGTCCAGGAGGAATCGGCGCATGAGTTGAAAAATAATTCCTTGCAATTGTTTAAACAATTTCGGTTTAAACAATATGGCACCGGGTTGCAACATGGCAACATGCATTTATATCATCAGTAGGGCAATTTGAAGAGGATTGCATAAAAAAATTGAGGTGGAATAGTTTTCGGTACTCATGCGCCGATTCCTCCTGGACTATTTCTCTACACATTTTAATAACACTTGACTTTTTTATCTCAACAGTGAATAGACGTAGACGTCCTAAAAATTTGAACTCAGTCGGCCTAGGAGATTTTGAGAAAATTTGTAAAAACCACAAAAAAAAATTTGGGCGAAAGAGTATTTTTTTAATATAACTTCCAGATTAATGTACCGCATTCCTCAAAAAACTACGTCTAATGCATAAATTGCGTCAAAATCGGTTAATCTGTTTGGGAGTAATCGTTGACGAAAAATTTTGAAAAAGTGTATTTTCGACTTAACTTCGAAAATGTTCAACCAATCCTATTTTGATATTCTACGATATTTTAGTACTAAAAAAACTACGTCGAATGCCGTTTCAAAAATTAAAATCTAATCCAATTTTCAAAAGTTACAGCTTTTCAAATATCAAAATTGAAACTTACTTAATATTTTTGAAATAATTTTCAGGCTAATATACACCGATTGACCTAAAAATCTTATCAGCTTTTCTCCTTTAAAAACTGCGTAAATACCGTTTATTTGATCAAATCGGTTAATTTGTTTAGGATTTATCAATGACCAAATTTTATGAAAAAAAATGTTTTTTCACACTGCTTCTAAATTTTGCAACCTATCTATTATTTAGCTAAATCAATATTTTAGATTTCAAAAATTGAGTTGAATGCCATTCGAAAGATCAAAATCGATTATCGTTTCCAAAATATACAGCTTTTCAAAAATCAATATACTGCCATTATGTTTCAACTGAAAAAATCTATGCTTATACTTTTTACTCTTTTGAGCTTAAAATACGAAGTTTCAGGGATGGTCTGCAGGGTCAACCGTTTACAATTTTTTTTTCTTTTGTGAGAAATGTGCCTCATATCTGGAGTACTGCTCTCATTTATGGGCGGGGGCTCGTCAGTACCAGCTACTTCTTTTGATCGCATTCAACGTAGGGCGGCTCGAATCATCGATGACGAGACTATTTCAAATCGGCTGGATTCTTATCGTTACGTTGAGATGTGGCTCTGCATCTTTTATCGGCTCTATCATGGGGAATATTCCGAGGAACTCTTTGGATTAATTCCTGCCGCCGTCTTTCAACCATAAAGGAAGAATCACTGCGCGAAATTAACAAGAACATCGCTGCTTATAGCACCAAAATAGCCCAAAAATGGAGTAGCGCAAGTCGCATCAGGGAAAGATTTTTATCGATGCATAAAACATGGCTAGAAGGCACGGACTTTCGTTTCAAAGTGTCTGTTAACCCTCCAGTTGCCTCCACTTCAACTGATTCTACAAAACGACCGGGAAGACCTCAAAAGAGCTTTGAGGAGTTATCGTACAAAACCAAGAAACGACGTGTGGACAGCATCGTTTCCGAGTGGAGTGCGGAAGAGTTGGCGACTGCTGCAGAAGTAGCCAGTAGATCGGAAGGCAAGAGGAACGTTGCTCAAGCTATAAAACGCGCGAATGATGGCACTAGTACTGAGCAAAATGTCTCCTGCCCTAATGGGAGACTTCTCACCTTTAACTGAAAGGAAATAGAAAAGCCGCGAATTTCTGTTTTCTTTTTCGTGTTTGATCCACTCTTCTAAAAATTCAATTTTCGAAACACTAAGTACGTGTTCTGAAAAAAAAAACAAAAAAAATGTATAGCAAAAAAGGAGCATAGAAGGTAACGTTTAAAACTTAGTTTAGAGTTACGTCTACGTTATATATAAAATCTAGCCTGGAGACATATGGAGACAAAAAGATGCAGTCTCTCAAACATTAGAAAAGATGAAAAAAATCGGTTCTTTCAAGACTTTATATTAGACGGTAAAATTTTACTAGTTGTAGCTACTTAAGACTAATATTCATATGTAAATGTAATGTTCTTACCTTTAGTCATAGTATCCATAGCACAAAAAACTGGTGTGTTCACTGAGTAACTCATGAGACGGTGTCCAATGTGTAGCAAAATTGCAACTAACGATTACAAAATAAGTATGATTCCTTATCACTTACCCTTCCACCCGTCATTAGTGAGTCATAACGGGATTATGGCACAAACAATTCTTGGAAATAGTATAATGGGGTTGTACTTAACGACCTCTAATGATCAATTCCTGGAAATTAGACAGTGAATTTTGTCCACCTAGCTTGTTCTAGACAAATCACAGTGCGCCGCGTTAAATACATGCCGTTAAAAATTCCAAGGTCATCGGAAAAATTTTAGCGTCTCAATATAATCCTAGAGTTCGGATCTAAAATTATTTCAATTGGTCACAAAATGGTCACTATTGGTCAGTGAATTTAATTAATTGGTTAACGTTATTTGCATATTAATTAGAAAAATAAAAAGTTATTTTTCTGATTAGCACCCCAAAATAATAAAAAACCCCAATATCAAGCAAAGATCCTAAAAAGTTACAAAATACACACAATTGGTCAGTAGCTTACAATAATTGGTCAATGGTTAAGTAAAAATTATTTTGGGGTGCTAATTAGAAATACTTAATCTTTGGATTTTTTGTTTTTCAAATTAATTTACGTAAATAACGTTGACCAATTTACTAAATTAATTGACCAATTGTGACCATGCCGTGAACAAGTGGATTGTGGTTAAAAGTAATGTCGACCGACGTTCGGCAATATTTTAAATATTCCTACCATCTAATTGAGCTGGCGTAATTATATTTCAGGAAGTTCGTAAGAGGCGATCGATTGACTATTCGTGTCACTACTCACTAACACCGAGACTACTAGGTGACAGAGTTCTGCAACGTCTCACCCGTGTATTAGACACCACCTCCTTACCTATTCATACCGTAATAGCGACACTCCTTAGTATTGCTGTGTTCCAGTTAGGAGGGCAAGGTAGCCGGTAAACTTATGCAAATGACAAAAGCAACTCGCCACACGGAAATCAACGCACTATTAACATCTTTGGTGTCTATAGGTGATGGTTATCTCATTTCATCAGGAGAGCCATCTGCTCGTTTGCTGTCTTATGATATAAAAGAAATTCTCCCTTCCTTTCTCCGATCCCTTGAAAATAAGACCAACTGCTGCTAGGCTGTTACGTAGACGAAGGCCAAGCGTGTTTTTATCTTCGTGACTATGTTGGAGAGTTCTGCAAGGTCCCGCCCCAATTTTGTACTTACTTTATTTCTATACTAGCTGTTGCCCGCGACTTTGTTCGCGCGGACTTCGTTTTCTCCGCACAGCTCCTCCCCCGTAGGTGATAGCGTGATAATATGTAGCCTATATGTTGACCCGACCTGTAAATAATATTCATGCAAAATTTGAAGTAAATCCATGCAGTACTTTTTGAGTTTACCCCGGACATACATTGGCTTTCCTACGATTTTATTATATGTATTTAGATTTTCTGATAAACACAAATTTGCCCGGGATTGGAAAGTGCCCGGTTGGCGATAGGCTTGCCACCTATCACATTTGTGGGATCAAGTATCTTCGGCTAATCGTGGGTGCACTTGTTGTACCTCTGCCTACCCCTTCGGGGATACGGGCGTGAAGATACACTGCCAGATAGCAACGCATTATTAACATCTTTGGTGTCTATAGGCAATAGTTGTCTCTTTCCAAGAAAAGCCATCTGATTGTTTACTATCTCATAATATATTTGGAAAAAAAAAACTGAATTGCTAATTTTTCCATGTGAAAATATAAATATCCATGGAAAATTAAATGATGTACAATGGTATTCTACAATGCTTTTATATAAATATATATTGAAATAAATTTAATAAACATCATGACTCATGTGATAGAAATCTGAGCTCTATTAATTACATGCATAGTCAGGATCATTAAGAGGCTAGTCCCCGACCGTGGGAATTTAAAATTGAACACACACATCCATATATTTCACTAATCATATACGTTGACCATGCGACACACTAGGGCCCGCACTAGGCCTAGAAAATGTATATTAATTGCGTGTTTTCTTCTGCGACATACGTAATGACACTTACAAAAACCGCAGTGTTTCTATTTTTCATTGTTTGGCAAAACTCAAGGTGGAGGCCATAGTGAACGCGTTCTACGTGTAGTAATAGATTATGTTATTCACAACTGATTGATAATGTATAATTTTGATTAAACTGCGATTAAGTACAAATACTTAATTACTTAAATAATTCATTCTTCAGGATATAATACAGGGCCATGGTACGTAAATTAAATGTAACTATATTAAAAGCGGCTAAAAGTATTCAATTTTTTTTAATGTATCACAAAATTAATCAAATCGGAACCGATCTTCTCAAGGGATCATAGTAATTTACGTATCTATATATGTACAATGTACATATATTCAGTAACATAAAAGTACAGTCTTACAACACGACTTATTTGTGGTTAAATTTAAGTTATTATTTAATGTGAATGAAGCCGTTGGTGGCCGCTCTGTTATTTAAATAGTTAACAACCCTGACTACGCTATCATTGGGGCTCGGGTTTGAAAACCAACAGGCTCAGGCATTCATATATTGAGCATAAGGTTTGTATTTCTGGGTTTGAGTGTTTAATAAACATATTTGAGTGTTTACATGTGTATTTCTATGTATTCATGTCATTGAGTAACACTCACATAATTAGCAAATAAATTGCTTACTTTGGGGTTAGGTCAATTTGTGTAATTTATATACCGATATTATTTTTATTATTCTGATATAAAGTTTGTTTGTAATTAAATAATCCATCCAAGCGGCACCTATGCTTATAAGTATTTCATAATTAAAATAAAATAAAATTTACCTCGGAATGTTGATCGATACTTATCTTTACTAGGACTCACCAGTTAGTCATTCAGTAAAACGGGTGGCGTCTCTGATCGCCCCATTTGCCAACTTTAATAGGTCTATTATTGAAAATTTTACTTAATCAAACTAGGGAGCCCATAGGGAACTCAGAGTTGAGCAGTATAACTAGTAAATTAATGCGGAACTCATGCTTTCTTTTATTACCCCATTTCAAATTCAACAATAGTCTTCACAAAATTGCTGTGGGTTTGTAAATTTATTAAATCTCGACTAAGATTGCAATTTTTCTAAGTATTGGCGGATAAATTTTGAAGCATCATTATTATTCAATATTATGCTACTGTTAAGCATGCACGAATATGTAGGGGAAAATTGGATGAAGTCATATAAATAATAGTGATTGCATGTTTTTAAAATTTCTCTTTTATATACAAGGGTATGTGAAGAAAATAAAAACAAATACTTTGCTAATATAATACAGTGACATAGTAGAAAATTTAAAAAATATTTTTAAATTCCCAGGACGTATATAGATAGAATTTACTCATTTTGCTCCGATTTTCAAAAATCGAGTTTTCATTAGATCTTCACGGTTTAAGATGACGTCAGTATGTCTTTGTATGTATGTGTGTGCAAACATCGCACTACCTTTGAACGGCTTGACCTATCGAAACGAAGTTGATGGCATTCAATTGGACTCCAACCAACTTAGACTGTCTGAAGATTTGAACCAATTTGGTTTAGGAAATTTTGAGAAATTTGGAATAAATCACCGTGTTGGTCCCGGCCTCCTTTGAAGAATAGGCGAACTGCCGTTCTGCCAGGCAGGTCGTAAAAGGCGACCGATTGGCTATCGAGTCACTTACATCGTGGCTACTAGGTGGTAGAGTTCTGCATTGTCTCGCCCGGGTCTGGTACCACCGCCTTACCTATTCCTGCCGCAATAACGTCAGTGCTTGTCGCTATCGTGTTCCGGTTTGGAGGATAAGGTAGCCGGTAAACATATGCATTTGGCATTAGACCTCGCCACAAGATAGCAACGCACCATTAACATCTTTGGTGTCTATAGGCGATGGTTGACTCTTTCCATCAGGAGACCCATCTGCTTGTTTGCTATCTTATGATAAAAAAAAATCAAAAAATTTTTGACGAAATAGCATTTTTTTAAAATAACTTCTAGGTTAATGTACCGACTGAATACAAAATTAAATCGGCTCTTTTCCTCAAAAATCTGCGTCCCTTCCAAAATTGAACTAATAATTTTTGGACCTTTTACAATAATTTAGTACGTAAAAAACTACGTCAAATACCATTTCAAATATCGAATCAAGTTTCCAAAAGTTACAACTTTACAAATATTAATATTTTGTTGTTTACAAGAACATCATTTCATATTTGTAAAATAAATTTCAGACTAATACACCCATTGATTTCTAGACCTAAACAGCTCTTTTACTTAAAACACTCTGTCTAAAACTGAAACTTGGATAAGATCGACTAATTCGTTCGGGATTCATCAATAGCATTTTTTTTTGTATTTTTTTTGTCCTTTTTCAGCCAATTAATTTTTTTTTTTGTAGTTAGTAAAAAAACATTTTAGGTTCTAAATTGCATTCAATGGCATTCAAAAGATTAAAATCGACCATTAGTTTTAAATTAACCAGCTTTTAAAAAATTTAAATACTGTCAATTTTATAAACTGTTATTTTTTTAACTCTTCGAGCTTAAAACCTCAATTTTGCAGGAAGTTTCAGGGAAGGCCTGCAGAGTTAACCAATTTACAAATTTTTATGAATATAGGAATTTGAATATTACATATGACTCTAAAATACTATAAACATTTTGCATGCCTCATAACTCAAAGCGTTTGAAGTAGTGTTTCACTTCTTATTCGTCAAAATCAAGCACTTTGGTAAATTTAAAATGCCTCTATGATCACAAATTTTCATTTATACTGTTACGTGCATCGGGCTCGTAATTGTAAGAAAACGCCACCTATATTAAACCGTGTATTTACAACACTAAGGTACAATAAATACATTACGATGAAATACGTAAATACACTGATAAGCTAATGTAAATACACTATACACACTGGTCACACTCGCTGTACTAACACCAAACTTAACCGCCTACGCTGCATCACTAAAACACTTATTATACACTGTATTACACACTGGTCACTTCGCTTCACACTGGTCGCAAGATTATTCGCAACAATACTGTGACATGAATCGACCTAAATTAAGAAAACGCTAATTAATTTATTTATATTCATTAAAAATTATTTTATGTAGTTATTTCCACAGAACAAATTTTGAAACAAAAAAGTTTGAAAAAATATTTACATAAACGTATTTATTTATTGTATAGGGATCACGATAAATACCAAAAATACGGATGGTCTCGATACCGGGTTTTTCATTATTTCTAGAATTTCATACTCTTTCACTTGTTTCGTATTTTATGTCAATTCAATACCGTGTTTGTTTGTTTTTATAAAATAATAAATATTAACATTTTTTTTCTCTATTTCTTATTCGTAAGATAGCAACAAGCTGATGACTCTCCTGATGGAAAAAAAAACTATCGCCTATAGACACCAAAGATGTTAATGGTCAGTGGCGTCAGTGCTTGTCACTGTCGTGTTCCGGTTTGGAGGGTAAGGTAGCCGGTTAAGTTATGCATGTGGCATTAAACCTAGCCATTAGGAAGCAACGCACCATTAACACATTTGGTGTCTATAGGCGATGGTTGACTCCATCAGGGACCCATCTGCTTGTTTGCTATCTTATGATATATAAAAAAAGTAAATTGTTGCTTACTACTGGCTTAATTTTATAAATAGTTTTCGTGAAAATTTTTTTTCATAATATTTAAAAATATTTTCATAATAATACTATTATGAGAGTTCAAGTAAGCATAAGCGATTGATTACACTTGCAACCCACCCTGATGGAATATTTACGTCAAAAATGAATTTCAAACTGACGTGCTTCCGCCTTTGATTCTGGGGGGATACTGAAATGTTTGATGGACGTTTTTAAAAATTCATGTTGACATTTTACCGAATAAATTCTTCATATAAAATTGTATGGAAGATGGTGGACACAAATATTAAGCATATTTGTATTAAAATTACTTTTTTATAAGGTCGTTAATTAAAAAACTAAGACGGTGAAAGTGTAATATTGTTCTTTATTAAAAAATAATTCTAAAAATTTTTAAAATTGTTGCCCAAGAAATACTGTAATTTTTGCAAACGGCAAAGGTCGATTTTAAGGTTTTGGGTGAAGTTTACGATTTTTTTTCTACAAAACTAAGAATTATTTTGAAAATAGCTCTCGGTGAAACTGTCAACAGTTTCGTTAAGATTACCACCGAATTTTTCTAGAAAGCAATTCTATTTATTCATTAAGGAATTTTGAAAACCGCAACACTCGTTTTAGCAGTTTTTAGGGAATGGGGCCTTAAACATTCCGTAGAATATTTACTACTAGCTGTTGCCAGCGACTTCGTCCGCGCGGACTTCGTTTACTCCGCACTGCTCCTCCCCGTAGGTAATAGCGTGATAATATGTAGCCTATATGTTGACCCGACCTGTAAGTAATATTCATGCAAAATTTGAAGTAAATCCATGCAGTACTTTTTGAGTTTACCCCGGACATACATTGGCTTTCCTACGATTTTATTATATGTATTTAGATTAATTGGTAGAGTTCTGCGTTGGTTCGCCCGGGTTTGAGACCACCGCTTGGCTATTCCTGCCACAAAGCGTTAGTGCTTGTTACTGTCCGGTGTTCCGATTCGGAGGGTAAAGGAGACGGTAAACTTATGCATGTGGCATTAGACGTCGCCACAAGAGAATAACGCACCATTAACTCCTTTGGTGTCTATAGGCAATGGTTGACACTTTCCATCAGGAGACCCATCTGCTTCTTTGAGACGGTATAACGTCAGGTTTTTTATAAAAAAAACCTTACGTTATACCGTCTGTGCTTATCACTGTCGTAATCCAGTATTGGGGCAAGTTAGCCGGTAAGCTTATGCATGAACATTACATCCCTGTCTCACGGATGGCAATGCACCATTAACAACTTTAATATCTATATGAAATACTGTTCTCTTTCCTTGAGGACAAGGTTTTGTTTGCTATCCTATGATATAAAAAAATATTAAAATCAATTACGAAGCAAAGTATAACCAAGTGCTATACCTACATAAGCTTTTAATGTATGCATGTCAATCGTCATTCGCCAGCTCGTACCTACATACTGCAAGTAATTGTATATCATTTAGGGACGGGTCAGTATCCCTCGGTTAACTCGTCCGCTGGGGTCGTCGACTCCGCATTGCACATGCCCTGGACTCGCTTACATTGTCGCACCGCGTGCTTTGCATTTAATCTCATGCATCATTTGATATAAAATACCGCTTAGATAAGTGTTCTCAGAAATTGGTAAGGATGAATACGGAGTAATCTTTACTTATAGCATAGGACAGACGTCAATCTAAACAATAATCTGTCTGCCTTAAACTGAAAAAAAATATCTTTTTTTTAAGTTATAGGTATAATAAAATTATATTAATCAAATAAAATAGATTAACGCAAATACTCTCATGAAACCCCCCAAGAAAAAGGTGTAAGTTGCAACTAATATTTAGTAGTTACTAATATTTAGTTCCTACCATGCTGTGGCAGCTGGCAAACTTATCGATTATAATCAGATGTGTCTGATTGCAAAACCCGTCTCAGTCAGTACATTTTTCAGACAAAACTGAACGATTTGTCGGACCCTGAATTCGAACCCAGGATATCATGCGTTTGTATCAAAGCGGATACCGCTAGATCGCCGAGACGATTATAATTATATCTATATTAATATTATAAATGCGAAAGTTTGGATGTTTGGATGGATGTTTGGATAGATGTTTGGATGGATGTTTGTTACTCAATCACGCAAAAACTACTGAACGGGTTTGAATAAAATTAGGCACACAGGTAGCTGATGACCTGGAATAGCACATAGGCTACTTTTTATCCCGGAAAAATGAGGTGATCCCGCGGAATGCGCAAAAAACTGTGTATAATGCAGCGGGCTGCACGCTGCAGCTAGTGTTAAAATATATTTTAACTAGCTATTGCCCGCGGATTCGCTCGCGTTAAATTCATTTTTGGTAAATGGGGGGTTAGTAAGAGACAAAAAGTAGCCTATGTCAATCTCCATCCCTTCAACAATTTTCACTTAAAAAATCACGTCAATTCGTCGCTCCGTTTTGCTGTAAAAGACGGACAAACAAACACATACACTTTCCCATTTATGTATATATTCTGTATAAAAGATCGCCTCTTAGTTAATGGTACGGTATCGGTCTCGATCTCTTGAGGTCCCGGGTTCGATTCCCGGGTCGGGCAATTCAAAAAAATGATTTTTCAGTTTTGTGAAAGAAGTAACATTGCCAGGGATTGGATAAGTGCCCGATTGGCGTTAGGTTTGCCGCCTATGACATTGTAGGACTAAGTATTTTCGGCTAATCATGGGTGGACTGGTTGTACCTCTACCTACATTTTCGGGGATACGGGCGTGAACATACTTCTTATAAAAGAAATTATACTTTAACAGCAAGTGTAAAATGTACAATTTTTCCTCATCTTAACGACATAAAGTGGAAGAAACAGTATATACTCGTATCAACATTGGTTTATTTTTTGAAACTTTCTTTATTTTTTTTTACTTTGCTTTCTTTATTATTTTGAAACTTGTTTGCTTATTGTATTTTAGGAATACCTATCTACGGTAGATCCATGTGGATCGCGAGCGCATTTGTTTAATTTTATAGCGGAACTCCAATTAAATTCTTGAAAAATCCATTTAATTTTTTGTGTGACTCGGAGATCGAACACATGACATTGTATTATGAACTTAATCGGCTAGCCGGATAGGTCAAGAGGCATTGTGGTCTAATAAATTTTAATCAATAAACTAATACGTGAAATAAAACTTCGTACGCCTTTTTAAGATAATTACGCGAACGGTGGAGTATGAGCAAAGTTAAAGTTTACATTGCGAAGGGGTGCAATACCTAATATTTTAATAAAAATTTACACGCTACCGTGCGAAATGCGAATATTTTACATAATTTTATAGTCAAATAATTATTAATGTTAATAATGTCATAGCTGTCAGTTAAAAAACAAAATTCACAGATGGCGCCCCCAACTACTTGTGTAAATACATTTGGATACACAGTCAACAGATGGCTCTCGGATCGTTATTGATAAACGATAAAAATGTAATGGTTTGTTTTTCTTAATATTTTATTTATACTTTTCGTCAAAAGTAGGGAACAAGCTTTAGAATGGCAGATTATTAATTTTCGTTGAGTAGGTATTTGAAGAGATCGGCAGATCGGCAGATCTAAGTAGAAATGACATTTTTAATTTTTAACTTATTCCTTAAAATAAAATGATCCTTTCTAATTTTAGCTTAATCTGTTAAAAATTGTTTACTAGGCCAACTAAACTTTATACATGTATCGATAATATTATATTCATTGATTATAATTTTCAACCGACGAAAAAACGGAGGAGGTGAGAACCTCCTCCGTTTCGACGCGTAATTTTTTTTGTGTTAGACCACGCATTTTACAGAGTAGTCCGACTTTGCTAATAATTAATTCTTTTTTTTATTGGAACGGATATATTTCGAGGGTGGTTTATTTAATATTTTTTCAAAAATTCCAACCATAAGTAATTGTATTGTACAACTCATTGATTTTAAAATGTATAACGACGCATAACTTTTCGACGATTTAATTTTTTGATTATGATGGCGGATAGTTTAATGAGTAATAGCAGATAGAGGAAATGAAGGCACATTTCTCTATCTACCATTAGTATCTACTATTTGGTTCCAAACTGAGTTTGGCCAAATTGACACTTTTTAGAAAATTGTGTAAAGTTTTATCAATAAATTAAAAATGTAACACAGTTCAAGGTACGTTTAAGTGCCAAAGTTTCCAGTAACTTACTTGCAGAAACAGCCTTCCAAAGTAATGCTATCTTCATTATGTGATGATCTATTAAAACGCTTTTTATAAGCTTACATACATACATATATGATTTACGGAATTTTGAGTAACTTAAGTAACGGATTTAGGTCGGCACATTCATTTGCAACCTATTGCAGTGCTACAATCCCATAAATGCCAGATATCACGGTCAAACGGCTACACAAACATACAAACTCACACTCGACTCAAGCCACTGTTTACTCGGCCATAAATAAACCAAAAATAGTTTTCACAAACTTGTGAAATTTTAGATGTGTAACTATTGGTGTGACTAGTAGCGCCAAAACACGATACAATGAACGTCTTTTGTTTGTTTCTTTGCATTTGTATATGGAAAAATAATAGTATAATAAATATACGTCGTCTTACCTGTATTGGTTTTACAAGTGATTTACCTCAGAACTCTGAATAATCCGAGTGTATCTATACATATATTAATGCGTGAAGGAAAACTTTGTACCCTTTTTAACATAATTGTGTTAACGGTGGAGTATGTAATTTGTGCCAAAAGTTAAATTTGACATTGCGGAAAACTGCAGAAACCTAATATTACCTACTTTTAAATAATATGCATTAGAAATACATTAAATTATTAAAAATAAACATAACACGCACTACATTCATGTGAAATACATGATAATATACACACAAGTATTGGCCTTGTTTTAAAGTTAAAATCGTTTGCTTAGGTATGTTGTGCATCGTTTGTTTGCGTATAGGTCGATATTAATATTTTTTATATATTCTATACTTTTCATCGTCGGCACTTGGTGAAATTCCATTGTTACTAGACACTTTTACTATTCCACTTCCATTTCACTTTACACAATTTTAATTATATTACTCGACCGGTTTCACTTTTTAAAGCATCTTCAGGATGTAATATACTTAATTAATATTTTTTCTCGCATTCTCTTGAATACACGTTTTATGGAAGTACAGAGCTCGCACTCTTCGATTTGTCCGGACCCTAAACTTGCGAACCATACAACTTATCTATACTGTATACATATTAGCTGTTGCCAGCGACTTCGTCCGCGCGGACTTCGTTTACTCCGCACTGCTCCTCCCCCGTAGGTGATAGCGTGATAATATGTAACCTATATGTTGACCCGCCCTGTTAGTAACATTCATGCAAAATTTGAAATAAATCCATGCAGTACTTTTTGAGTTTACCCCGGACATACATACAGACAAACAAACAAAAAGTCTAAAAACTATATTTTTGGCTTCGATATTGATTGTAGATCACGCCCCAAGTTATATTTAAAAAAAAAAATTCAATGTACAGTTTTGACTTTCAGAGCAGAAGGCCCGGTCAATATTCCTTCAGGAGTTACCGCGTACGAAAAAATTAAAAAAAATGTGGGTAAACATAACTTTCGAGATTTTTCAACCAGTTAATTTTGGCCCAAGACAACGTTCATCTTGCTAAAACTGCGGTTAATGCTATTTGAAAGATTAAATTCGATAAAATCGCGATCAAAAGTTACACCATTAAAACTTCAAAATAGATATTTTTGGTTTCAACTACCTTAGATATTATTATCATAACAAGTTTAAGATTTTTTGAGGGTAAAAGATTGAAGGTGAAAGTATCGGCTTGTACCTAGGTTCTTAATGGGCAACGATGATTATTCAAGCTATACAATATCTGACTCCTTTGCAGTAGGCTAAATTTGACTACAGACCTATTAGTCAGGGCGAAATAAATAGTATTTGCTTCCAGTAAACGTTATAACTGCAATGTTATTATTATTAAGCATAATATCTTGACCATGTAGGAGGTTAGGAACATTTTGTTGTACTCTTATCGCAATGCATTATACAGCATGTATATTTTTAGAAAAGTGTTTCTAATAGTTTTTTTTTATAGTTACATATAAATGTAATTTTAAAAATTAGGCTTATTTACATATATTAAATGAGTAATATTAAGAATATTTAATGACATGAGTTGTGTATAATATTTTTTTAATTGGAGTTTTATATTTTTTTGAATTATGGTGTTAATCAGATGTAGCAACTCGCAAACTGGCGAAGTGGTATATATATTACCACTCTCGTGCCTCGAATGAGCACGTAAAACTTTCAGTCCCAGTTATCGCTAAAAATAGTCGATAATCTTTAACGTGTCTGTATATGCGGAGATGAGGATTACCATTTATCTCACCAACCGACAAACCGGTGAATCGCGGTGAACCGGAAAGTCTATAGACGGTCGGTTTACTCTGGCTACTCCGCAAAGGAATCGGGCGTGTTGATACTTAAATAAAAACGCCACGTATTTTTTTCTCACATTTTTGATTCTCACAAATAAAGTATCTTTTGATTGAAATTGTTTTGATGAAGTTATCTTTGTCTAAAGTTTTTCTGTAAGATGTTGATCTTATTCTGGACTGAACTTATAAGTACACGTTCTTATATTCTACTTAACAATTTTTTTAAAGTATTTAGAGTCCGACTTTAGTCAGTATACTAAGTATAGTAAGTTAGGCACTTCAACATCTACACTGAAAAAGATAACTGATTGATGTATCTAATTTTGAAATATTTACCGTGTTGTCTAGCGGTCAGGTGCCGTTGTTGACCATATGAGGTCCCGGGTTCGATTCCCGGGTCAGGCAAAACAAAATGGGCTCTTTCAGTTTTATGATAAAACAACTTTGCCCGGGATCGGAAAGGGCCCGGTTGACAATAAATAGGCTTGCCACCTATCACATTGCGTGAGATAGTATTTTCGGCTAATCGTGGGTATACTTCTTGTACCTCTGCCTACGTATTCCGGGATATGGGCGTGTAGATACTTTTTTATCCTTTTTTACGTTATGCGATGTAAAAACAAATTAATGAATTTTCGCAATAGCCTATCCTTACGTTAAATTTTATAAAGAACAAATTCTATTAGCGTACTCAATTTCAATTAGATGCATATTTTCTGAGATATTAGCAAAAACCTGAAAAATTACCTGTTTTATTTTCAAATATATTATAATTATTCTTATATAAATAAATAAAATGTTTACGTTTATATTTTACACATATTTTACTAATTTTTAAGCTAGTAAGATTGCATTTATAACATTTTAATAAAAAGTATACATTCTAGAACTGATTCTCTCGGATTATATCCAATATATATCCAATATAATATATCCAATATAAAATGATAACGCTAACTTATAATGAGCCGTGCGTTCAAAGGTTTTGTATACATTCCGGGTGTCACGTTCAACTGGACTTGCCACCCGAAACCGTTGAAACTTGTGATGTCTGTAACTTCTAAATTATAAAACTCATGACCTTGAAATTTTTAAGGGTTATTTATAGTTACTTTTGAACAAAAAAAAATAATTATAAAGGATTTCGGACTACAGATTAATGAATTAAAGCAAAATATACATTTTTATTTTTCCAAAATTCAGTACGGTTCCCGTGGATAGGGTCCACGGGAACCGTACTGAATTTTGGGATAGAAATATTCCTATAACCTTCTTCGGAGTATGAACTCTAATCATCAATTTCATTTGAATCCGTTCAGTAAATTCGGCGTGATGCGCGGCCTTAATACAAACAGACAGACAGACAAAAATTAAAAAAAAAATACATTTTTCGCTTCAGTATCGATTAAAGAGTATCTTCCAAAAAATTTATTAAAATATCTGCAATGTACAGAAATCGACCTCTTACAGTTTTATTATATGTATAGATAGATATAGACTAGCTGCAGCGTGCAGCCCGCTGCATTATAAAAGTTGTCGAATCTTGCAGGAACAATTCACATTTCCGGGATAAAAAGTAGCCTATGTGCTATTCCAAGTTATCATCTGCCTGTGTGCCAAAGAACACGGGCGAGAGACTTCATACATCGTTTTTTCTTAGTTATTACCTTAAAGTTTAATATATTCCGTAAGATTCTATCTAGTTGATATCAAATCCTTAACTTATCCGCATTTAATAAATATTTTTTAAACTTGGGGAATAGTAGCTAAATAAAGTTGGAATTTAGGTAAGGTTAATGTAAACATTCAGCTCTCTCCTTAGTAGTCCGTGCTTAGGCATTTATCTGTGTTTTTTATCTTGTTATTGGGTGTCTTTAGTACATCTGCTAATCTCAGAAATCTAACTTAGATTCACATAATTCTCGGCTTAGAAATTTGCCACGACACTTTTTAGATACTTAAAATAACAAAAAGAAATTAGCCTTAAACTATTCTTTAGTACAAAAACAGGGAGAATTTTTATTTAATACTAAGATATAATGAAAATTATGATATATAAACTGATTGCTGTTTTAATGTTATTAAATTTAATTAAAGTTTTATATAATAGTAACATTTATATTTTTATATGATTGTTCCTAGCGATATACCTTATTTAGTTAATTTAAAAAAAAATGTATGCGGTTGACCGTGCAGGCCATCCCTGAAACATCCCGCTAATTTAGCGCGCTATTTAAAGCTCAAAAGAGTAAAACTATAAGCATAGATTTTTTGAGTTTAAACATTTTTTTTTTTAATGGCAGTATATTAATTTTTGAAAAGCTTTTGATCTTTCGAATGGCATTCAACTCGATTTTTGAGATCTAAAATATTGCTTTAGATAAATAATCCATAGGTTGAAAAATTTCGAAGCAATGTCAAAAAAGAACATTTTTTTCCAAAAATTTCTTCATTGATGAATCCCAAAAAATTTGCCGATTTTGATACAATTAACGGTATTTGACGCATCCTTATAAGGAGAAAAGCTGATAAGATATTTAAGTCAATCGGTGTATTAGCCTGAAAGTTATTTAAAAAATGTTAAGTAAGTTTGCTAAAAACAACGTAATTTTAATATATTATGGCTTAGATTAAAGATCATTGATGCTAGCATGACAAATTTACATTTAGCTCGACGTCTACGGGGTGATTCTTCAATGTTGAGGATAATACGGTTCCAGGCAGTTTTCTCTTTACTGTTATAACTACGATGAAGAAAAACAATGTTTTCCTATTCCATTATTACTTTTTTAACTATCAACAAGTAAAAGAAAAACATTTCTTATAATTAATTAACAAAAAAACGCAAAAATCTACTGAAAACGTCATTATTTCGCGTGTCCAGATCACCTGTTCTTGGCTATTTGGTCTTCTAAAATATTCAAATACCACTTAATAAAATTATTTATAGTAAAAAATTGTATTTAAAGGTCTATTGTTTCTGTTTCTTAACAATTTAAAGTATTAACTTAATTCTAAAATAGTAAAACACTCTTTCAAAAGTTTGTCACAAAAAAAGCGTCATTGTAAAAACAGGAATAGTTTTCAAATTTTTTCCACGATGATTGCAATTTTGGGGCATATTTCGTGCCTACCGGATGCCCCTCGGTACTCTTCGGTTAGGCCACACACTTTGAACGGATTGGACAGGTCATATTTCTCTCAAGGTAAGCTTGAATATGGTTCTTCGAAATTTGTCATCTTTATAATCATTCTCCTTATTCACTTTATCGTGGTAAATAATATGTTCATTGATTTTATTCATGGCTTTATTTATGTATCGAACTGCAAATAACTCCCCATAGATATTTATTAGCTGTATCTAATCTTTTAAGACAAATTTCGAGATGTTTTCTGGAATTCGTCATTATTGCTGACATCATTATCCTGAAAATGACTGTTGAGAATAATGATGTATGGGTTAGAATAATGATTTGCGGATTTTGAACAATGACAAACGTTGAGAATAATGACGTCAACACAATTATTAGCATATATAACCATTAAAATAAAGTAAGCTGGTACATCAATTGATTAATTTTTTTCGTAATGTCTCTGCAGTTGTTTTGGGAAAAAAATCAGCATGCCTAGAAGTAAGGAATCCTATGAGAATCGTAAAGTCCAATATAAAATGTGTCAGAAACGGAGGTATCAACAAATGATTATTGATCTAGAACTGCTAGCCTTAGAACAAGTGAGAAGACGACAGAATATAAAAAAAGAAAGAAAAGCGTAAACTGACGAGTATTGCTGCACCGCGCGATTTTCGCTTGCTAGGTTACGTCTAGTTATATAAGAAAATATATAAAATAAGACTCGCTCATATCGAACAACGTTCATTTCAGCGGTCATTTGGGAGGAGAGGCTAACTTAAATAAGCTTGGTGTACTCAGCAGAGTAAAGCTTTATCCCAGTCCATCGCCTCCAACTTTACAAGACCCAAATTCGACCTCACATGGAGTACTGCTCCCACCTTTGGGCCGGAGCTCCTCAGTACTAGCTTCTTCCTCTTGATTGCATTCAACGTAGAGCGGTTCGAATCGTCGACGACCAGGCTATTTCTAATTGGCTTGACTCTTTGGCGTTGCGCAGAGATGTAGGTTCGCTCTGCATCTTTTACCGCAATCGTAATGGGGAGTGTTCCGACGAATTGTTCGGATTAATTCCTGCCGTTAAATTCCACTATCGGACATCGCGTCAAAATTTAAAGTTCCATCCTCACCACCTCGATGCCTGGAAAACCACAACAGTGCGCCTTTGTCGGCACTGTTTGCCTCGCACTACTCCTTTATGGAATCAATTACGACTTGGGGACCTTCAAGAAACGAGCTTACTCATTTTTAAAAAGCCGACAACGCATCTGCAAGACCCCTGGTATTGCAGATGTACAAAGGTACTGCTTTTACCATCAGGTGCAGTACCTTTGCTCATTGGCCCCCTCTACTATAAAATAAAACAATGGAAAGATTAATTAAGAAACTAAAAGACCAGCCGAAGCGAATCTTTCAGAATTGCCAACCCTTTAGGAGTAATTGCCCTTGCCAAACACATTAAATGTATCTCTTCCTATGCCATCGGCAACGACAATATCAGTTAGCGCATGGTGGCTTCACTGTTCCCCGTCCTAACATATATTATCAATTTTTCCTTTTTTTCTGGCACTTTTCCTTAAGCCTAGAAGACAGCTCACGTCATTCCTTTTTCTAAAGTCTCAGCTCCTACTAATTTCTCTAAATATCGCCCTATACCAATTCTTCCATATTTGTCCAAGATTTTGGACACGCAGTTTAGCCTTTACCTGCAGGATAGTAATTTGTTCAATCTGTATCAATCTGGTTTCCGTTCGGGGCACAGTACTGTTACTGCTATTGTTAAAGTCACTGATGACATAAGACATGCTATTGGTAATAAACAACCTACTTTATTGGTTTTCTTTGACTTCAGTAACGATTTTATCTCTGTGGACTTTGATGTGCTGCTTGGTACTCTTCGTTCGCTGAATCTTTCCCCTCAGTCTGTATCCTGGTTTGACTCATATCTCCGAGATCGTTCTCAATGTGTTCATTTCGAGGATTCTTTCTCAGGTTTTAGTAAATTAACAGTTGGTATTTCACAGGGGGGTGTTCTAGCTCCACTCCTATTTTTCGTGTTTATCAACATAACATTCAATGCCATGTCCTCCAGTTTTCATTCGTCATCATCATATGCGGATGCGGATCATATGCGGATGATCTGCAATCGTATCGTCCTTTCTCTGCTCCGGATGTTCTTGAGGCAATCAGCGCTATATATGAGAATCTGTCGCGTATTCACTCATGAGCGGAGTCATCTGGTTTATTAGTAAATCCCAAAAGTTACAGTTTTTAATTATAGGTAGTGCAAATGCTAATGTTCCTGATCTCGTATATAGCAGCAGTGTTATACTGTATAGCAAATCAGCTTAAAATTTAGGTCAAATTATAAGTGAAGATTTCCCTTGGAATGCTTATATATCAGAAGTATGCAAAAAAGTTCATTCCACCTTTCATGCTATCAAACGTTTGCAAATATTTCTTCCTTTTAAGACTAGAGTTATTTTAGTGCAAACATAAATCTTTCCTTTATTAGATTATGCTGATATTTGCTATCTTGATATCACAGAAAAAGGCCTGAATAAACTCGAGCGTTTACAGAATGTAGGAATTCGCTTTGTTTTTGGTTTTAGAAGATTTGAACAGATTTCCAATTTCAGAACATAACTCACGTAGCTTCCTATTCGGGAGCGCAGAAACGCTCAGCAGGAACGCTCCGCAGGAACGCAGACGAGCTTTTCATCGATATTACAATCAAATCTAGTTGTTTTGATTGTAATATCGATGAAAAGTATATCCATAGGTATAATAAAAACCATATCCCAAATAATAACTGTAAGTACACTGAGAATATTAATTGAAATCCTTTCGTTTCATTATCTAGTACACATAAAGAAGAGAGCCGCGATCCAAATCTCAGAAAAACAAATATCCTTTCTTCCTATTTAACCAGTGTTATACTCTTAACAATGTTAAGTGTTATCTATTTCGATTTTATTTCTTTGAGCTGATAGTTATTAGTTAATATAATGTGATGCAGGATATAACAATTGAAAAATAATAAAAATATTGTTATATACAAGAAGTTATATTTCTGTTCATCAATATGTAATTTTTTGATTAACATTATATTGTTAAATTATATTAATTACACAAGAATTTATGTTTGTGTTTATCAATGCGTGATTTTACGACTAAATATAATTATGTTGATTCTTAATATTTTGTTTTATTTCAATGATAAGTGCAATAAAACAGGTGTAAAATCATTATCCTCAACAAAAGTCATTTATCCTAATTAAATTGTCATTATCATCAAAAAGTTGTCATTGTCCTCAGCAAGCATATTTAAAATTTTCGAATATCTCCCTAAATATTAATAATACAAAGATGCCTCTTACACCGATATCAAAGATTTGAATCAAGTAACAGTTCTAGTACTGATCACTTGTTGTGCCACGAGGTTTTTATTTTTTTCACCAAATCATTGAAAATATATTACGATCGAAGAATGACCCTACGACGTATGATGAAGTTTTGTACGTCGACTATTTAAAGTTAGTGTCGATCAGTTTTGTTACCGTAACCTCAAAGCTGTTACAACTGGGCGTAACGTGTAACTGTAGTAAATATATGATTACATACCTGATGATTCATATATGATGTGCAAATTGGGTTATCGATTTGTGGCACTGGATGCTTAGCGACACATGTCGGACGACGACCCGGCCTGACCAGAGTTTAGGGCTACCACCATTTTTGAATTAAATCAATAAAATATGTCGATTATTATTAATGGTAGAATAATTTAAACACAGTACTGCAACAATCGACTTCAAATTTCGGCAACCTTAGGAAACTTGAATCAGGTCTTCATTACTAGTACTTTACCACGTTTGAAGGATTAATTTATATTAAAAATACAGGGTACATATTATAATTTATGTTAAAGTAGGGGAGTCCAAGAGGGGATTTTTGGATTTACTCAAGCGCGTCAGATTAACATAGGGGGGTTGCCTCACATACTATTGAGGTTCTCCACCAAAATATAAGCCATTTATATAAAGGCGGGTTATTAGGGCAGAAAAAAAAACATCCAATAACTTCGGCTTGTGGAAATTGTCCGATTATATTTTTTGCGTTATTCTTACATCATTTCCTATATAATAAAAGAAAATTCAGATGCGCTCGAGTATTTCAAAACAACGTTTTCTTTGCAACTTTATGACCCTCCCACTTCCTTACAAAACACTTGAATCGTCATATTTTCTAGGTGGTCGTTAACCCACCATACCTTAATCTGGCACTATTTAGTGTTTCCATGTAACAGTTTATTTTTTAATTTTTTTATCCATAGATTTTTTCTCCACCATTGAAATGAAAAACAACATTTACAAAATCCAATAGGTCCCTACGACGCTCGAGTAACTACCCATTTAACATCTTGGGCTCTCCTACTATTATATACTTTCAAACATCAGCACCCTGATGTACTTCAAATACAAGTAGTTATAATAATATAGACACTGAGTTTTTACCTCAATGGTTATTTCATATGAAAAACGTAAATGACTATTCGTATTTTTTAATTCAAATGCGTGTTGTAATCATACTATAAAATGTGTCATCATTTCTTTCAAAATAATTGAAAAATACTTGCCACCACTAAACATCTTTGCATCTAAACATTGTTGATTTGAAATTTAAGGTTCGTATCATGTAAAGTTGAACCAAAGTCAAAATACATTTTTTTTGTTCAAAATATGTTATAAACTTTGGCGTACTTTTACTATTTTGTCATCACTACATAGTATAAAACAAAGTCGCTTTCTCTGTCTGTCCCTATATCCCTATGTCCCTATGTATGATTAAATCCTTAAAATTACGCAACGGATTTTGATGCGGTTTTTTTTTAATAGACAGATTGATTCTTGAGGAAGGTTTTGGTATATAGACCTTTCCGATATTCTCACGGGAACAAAATCTACGCGGGTGAAACCGTGGGCAGGTCGCTAGTTATAAATATGGTGATGAAATTAAGTGGATTTTTTTTATTTTTTTTAAACGCGCAAATAAATCAATAAACCAGTGAGATTTGAAAAAATATTTTTGTGTATGATTGCCACGTTAACGGGAAGGTTATGAGGCTCCGTTTTACTGTACTGAAAAAAAGTCATACGGACAAAACGCGAGTAATATCTAGTACAGAATAAAGTACCATTGTCCAAAATGATTTATTAAAATAATTTATGTAGTTGCACCCAGCAGCCCACTGCATTATAAAAGTTGTTGGTGAATCGCACGAGAATAACATATTTTTCGGGATAAAAAGTACGCAATGTCATTGAACCTGTTTTAAACAATTTGGTTTAGCAGTTTTTGCGTGATCGAGTACCAAATACCAAATATCCAAGATACAAACTTTCACATCTGTCACATTTAAGTATTATTATATGTATGGGAGCAACCCTGTCGGTGTAGTCGCCAGTTTTATAATAAACAGGTGAATCAAAGTTAATGTCAAAATAACCATTGACACTTTTTTTTTTTTTAAAGCATAAGATAGCAAACAAGCAGACGGGTCTCCTGATGCAAAGTGTCAACCATCGCCTATAGAAACCAAAGGTGTTAATGGTGCGTTGCTATCTTGTGGCGAGTTCTTATGCCACAAGCATAAATTTATTGGCTACCTTACCCTCCAAACCGGAACACGACAGTGACAACCACTGACGCTATTGCGGCAGGAATAGGTAAGGCGGTGGTACCAGACCCGGGCGAGACAATGCAGAACTCTACCACCTAGTACATCTTACATCGTGGCTACACGATGGTACTGACTCTTATAGCCATCGGTCGGCTTTTTACGACCTGCCTGGCAGAACGGCAGTTGGCCTACTCTTTAAAGGAGCCCGGGACCAACACGGGATTTTTTTTAAATTAGAAACACTTAGAATTAGCCAAATAGGTAGTCGGCAAGCGGTAAGTAATTTTTGCGGCAAAGCTTCGTCATCGTTTAAACTATGATATGAAATATTTTGGTTTGTTGAACTCTTACCTATTTTGTTAACAAACTTCACAAACAATTCTAACGTGCGATAATATTTATTAAATACATTGCAAAGAGACATGCTAAACATACTAAAAGGACGTGTTAAGGGCTCATTTAAACATCTTTAGCTTAACTATTATCATACGCATAAAATATGAGGTGGCTATTGATATTGTTGATACCTACTTTGGTAATGTTTTTCCAAAACAAATTTGTGCTTTAAGAATAATTAATTGTTGTATTTCAAATTGAGCGCAAAGCATTAATCGCCTACGCAGCTTATTGACGTTATAACTTATAACACACGGTTGTAATTTTACAAGGGACTGGTATGTTTGATTTTTGCATTAGCCAAAGAAAAATAACCAACATTTAAGTTTTTTTTTTTCCTAGAAAGACGTTACTACCAGAGTCCAGAACTTATTTCTGTATAACTTAACTTTAATCAAGGCTTATCTTTCGCATCTTTTTTGATAGGATTGTATTAAAAATAAATGCTGTTTAAAATGTAATCAATACAATAAGTATTTGAACTGGTTTGCGCACTACAAACCAAGTGTTGGGTCAGTTTTGAACTTTATGCGTTCTACTTTTACGGATACGTTTTCATTTCTTAAACCAGTAGATAATTTATAATTAGTTTATGATATTACTAAGACAATAAAATATATACGTAATAAACATCATGTGTTTTTTTTTGAAAAAAGGACATGGACTAACTATTTTTCAGCTCAGCAGAATATGTATTTAAAGTCAATACAAGTCAGTTGCAAGAAATATAAAAATAAAAGTTGTTTTAGGACGTTTGAGGTTAATTATTATTACCTCTACACTAGGCCACTTTCCATGCACTTTTGTGGTAGTTTAAATTCATGTCTAAATATGATCTACCATTAAAATACCATTTTATAAACATTAAAAAAAATAGAAGATACATGTTTTATTAGATTTTTATTACTACTAATGCCATCTATTATAAAACTAACGAGTTAAAATGATCCAAAGCTACACTAGGCGACGATCTATACCCTTTTGTGATATATTTTACCGAAAAAAATATCGCGCTTTTAGGTTTGAGCTTTGGCGTGGTAGATTTAATTCGTTTTCATTCACTTTATTTTAAAACAATATTAATCTATTAATACACTTGTACTTTTTAATTTCCCGGTACGTATGTAGATAAGGAAGTTATTGATTTTGCTCCGATTTTCAAAAATCGAGTTTTCACCAGATGTCCACGTTTTGAGTTCCTAGGAACCTTTTTCGACTATTTTCACGAAGACATCAGTCTGTACTCTGTATGTGTGTGTTAGTGTGTGTGTGTGTGTGTGTGTGTGTGGGTGTATGTAAACATCTCATAACTTTTGAATAACTTGACCAATCGAAACCAATCGAATTAACGAAGCGGTTGATGGCATTCGATTAGTTTCTACTCAACCTATACTTCCTGAAAATTTTAAAATCAGGCAAGAAGATTTTGAGAAATTTTGGAAAACCTAACAAAAGTTTTTACAAGAAAGCTTCTACCAATTGATTTCTACCAATATTAGACTTTGAGTTGCTACATGTTAGGTAGACCGTACTATATTATAGGTAGACCAGAAAATATGGTGTAAAATTTTAATAGATAACCTTTATATTTGTTCTGTGTAGATAGCATCGATAGTAATAAAAATCGTGTTTTTAATAAATCAAGAAAATTTTAAAGATTTTTTCTTGTAAGTACTAAAAAAATGTAGTCTTAGAAACATGTTTTTTTATTTTGGTTTTATTTTACTGCGCTCTCCTAGACCAAGGCCTGACGACGCCTTTGATGCGAATATATTTTTTGGGTTAAAAATACGCTGTACTTTTTTAGGTTATATAATTATAAATAAAGCCCATACATTAATGAATGAATGAAAACATTAAAAGTTGTAATTTTCATAAAAATACTTTCCTAACAATATTACTAATTAGTATAACTTTGCGAGCCCTTACAAAGCTCTGCTTTTTGCTAGTCTACATTAATTTAACTTTATATGTTTGTATGTATGGAATGATTCCTCTTTCTATGCCATTAACTATTCCCGGTAACTTGTAATTTTTCATCATTACCACTTGTTTCACAATACATATTTTTATTTTTTTACTAGCTGTTGCCAGCGACTTCGTCCGCGCGGACTTCGTTTACTCCGCACAGCTCCTCCCTCGTAGATGATAGCGTGATAATATGTAGCCTATATGTTGACCCGACCTGTTAGTAATATTCATGCAAAATTTGAAGTAAATCCATGCAGTATTCTTTGAGTTTACCCCGGACATACAGACAAACAGATGAACAGACAAACAGACAAAAATTCTAAAAACTATATTTTTGGCTTCGGTATCGATTGTAGATCACGCCCCAAGTATTCTTTAAAAAAAATATTCAATGTACAGTTTTGACTTTCCTACGATTTTATTATATGTATAGATTATTGAAATGTTAAATCTTTTGAACTTAGTGTGTAAAGAAAATTTGTTTACAAAATTTTATCTGTTTTCGTTAATTAATTTCTTACTTTAAGAAGTTCTGGAGAATTTAATTCACAACTAAAAAAATATTTACTAATTTGCTGTGCAGCGAATAGTTTGGCCGATACGTCGTGAAACCATTCGCACCCCTTTTTACAAGATGACCTTCTCAGGACAAGGATTGCGACCCAATATGGATTTAACTTGACACTAAACCCCTGTGAATATCCCAAAGATAAAATTGCTTTTTCTGAATTTTGCAATCCCAAGTGCAACTTTTTAATGGACTAAGTGCGTTCAAACTTCAGGAGTAATCTTCATTAATGTCATTTCAAAATTTCTCTGTTGAAGCCAAAAGCTTAATTAGTTGCTTACGTAAAAATTATAGCAATTATATTTAAAAAGCGTATTGCGTAATTAGAAACAACAAAAATATTTGTTAGTCGCTACATTGCTTCACACTAATATTGCCAAGAAGAAATATACTTCGTGGCAATTTCCAAATTTCCTAAACCGATAGAGCTTGGACCTGTTATTGCTCTGACAATTCTTGTCACAAATACGATTAGCACTAAGGTTGTCGCAATAGCGTCCCAGTTTGATGGGAAGGGTAGTGACAGAAATCAAAATAAAAAATGTTATTCGAATAAACCGATCGACTTGTCAAAAAAAGAGCCTTAATAGGTTCTTTCTTTGACAAGTCGATATTTATATATTTATTACTAGATCTGAACGCAACCACACACTGAGAATATCCAGGGGAAAAAACTCAGCGCGCTTTTCTTTTTAACTTTCTCTGGTATTCTTATATCCCTGCTACACGGGTAACAATACATCATATGCGTCTTGGTATCTACAGTCAGCAGTTATAATCAGAAGAGCTGTGTGCTTGTTTGCCATTCTAGAGATCCTAGAGTGACGCCTCATAAAAGAGCCAGATAGCCTAAAAAACTTAGTAAAGGTGTACAATGTAGGTTAACCGCCAGTCAAACTACGCATTGGAGTTAACTTCTGAGCTATAAGAAAAGAAGGCTACTTTATAGTCTGAAATAGTATTCGAGATCAAAAATGTAAACATGTCAAAGTCACTTCCATTTGCCGCCAAATCATCACCATTCAGGTATACTCAACATTTTTAGACAGTCTAATTATTTTCAAGAAATTAAAACCCTAAAGATATAATGGAAAAGCGAATATAATCACGACAAACCTCAAAAATCGAATGAATAAACAAAATTGTGACTATTTAATAATTTTTATTAGAATTATAATTTCATTAACATTTTTTATGTAATAATATTTATATTTTTAAAATAAGAGCCTAATGCTAATGCTAAGCTTCTTCCTTATTGCCCGTATCATAAAAAATGCATAATTATGTTTCAAACAGTAAAGTTTTATTTTTGATTCATATTTTTAGGTATTTTAATATAAAAAAATCTATGTGCAATATTTAGTTTTATGAATGATGCATACATATATTTTTTCAGAATATTTCAGTATTTATTGACAAACCACAAAAACACGGCTATTACATATTTACATTGCCGATTATGGTTTATCTGTAGGTGACATTTATTTCTTACCACCAGAAGAGAGAGTGATGTATAAAATAATAATCTGAAAATAGGACTTAAGAACACTAAGCCAAAATGGTGAATTTATATATTTTGGCTGTTAAACACAAAACAATCAAAATAAGGGGTAGTATTAATCAAATGACATTGTTTATTTAAAGCTTCACGTATAAAATCTAAATTACACGTGAACAAAGTCGCGAGTATAAGCTATAGTGTTTCATGCGTTGTGGCATCGATCAACAAATAAAACATCGGGCCCATGGCTAGCGGTTTCTTAACGCCTGCTACTTTGATAACACCTGTCAGATATAGTTACGTTGACCTGCTTTTTATAATCGAGTAGGAATAATGTTTGGTACATTTGAATTGTATTTTTAGGATTCCGTAACCAAGTGACAAAAACGGAACTCGTATAATTTCGTCATATCCGTATGTAATAGGTTTTTAGTTCAGCTATTTGTGTAGTAAATATTTATAGTTTTGTATTTTTTTTTTCTCACATAAACCGCCACATTTAGTAATTTTGAGGAACTCGTTAAAATTTGTCTACATTTTTTTAATTTAATGCTTAGAGTTACGGATACTAGACTAGATTAGACTAGACGTGAACTTTATAAATTAATGAATGAAAACCAACAACTTGTGAATTTTACTGGTAAAACGCGAAAACATATTAATATCTCAAACTACACGCTATTCTGGATCAAATAACACTGGTTAAAACTCTTGGACTCTAAAACAAAATGTATTGTAGGTACCACGTTCATTTTAATACTTATTTAATACGTTATTAACAAATGGCATAGCCGGATTAATATGGGAATTCTGCCCCCATGGCTTTTTTGACTCATAGTTAGAGGGTCGATTTGGTGTCGAATGAAAATAATTCACACCAATTTTTAGCTCTTTAACTCAAACGGTATTCGAGAATTTCAAAAAAACCTGTTTTTTCAAAAATATTTTTATTTTTATAGTAAAATTCGGAATTGATTAATGATGATTTTTTTCTAATTCTTACGAGTCCAAAACATGAAAAAATCATATGATCATGATTCTCACATAGAAAACCGATTTTTAACAGAGAAAAGAATTTTTTTTATTTTTTTTTTCCAGCCTTTTTGAAATATGTCACTCACCAAAATTCGTCAGAAAATGTCTTTTATACTCCTCTATACTCACGATTTTTTTGAATTTTTAGAAATGGTGGAACAATTCAAAAAAAATTAAAAACTCATTTTTTTTAAATCTTGCGTTTTAACAAACTTACATTTTTTCAGTGTGTACTAATTTTTTTAATTTTCTACGTATTTATGTGTATAAATACGTAGAAAATCTTTGTAATCGACTGTGACTGTGATTCGTACCAAATTACAGTTTTCTAGTAATAAGGATCTATGAGCTACCGTGTGGACGGACGGACGGACGTGACGGACATAGCGGAACTATAAGGGTTCCTAGTTCCGCTGAAATTCTTCATGCCTTTATCACTGCTTGCTCTAGTGATTAACATACACAGCTCAAATCATGAGGTTTAAGTTAAACGAGATTAACTATTTGTTTTGCTATCGTCAAAATCATAGTAGCACCTAGAGTTTGGTGGTGATGTGTTTATCTTCACTACATCAGAAAAATGCATAAATCTGTTGATCATAATTGGCTCGAATGTCGAATTATCTTTTCATAAAATCGAATTGCCAATATATTTTTTAATGTCATAAAATAGCAAACAAGCTAATCTGTCTCCTGATGGAATGAGTCAACCATCGCCTATGGATCAAAGATGTTAATGGTGCGTTGCTATCTAGCGGCGAGGTCTAATGCCCACATGCATAAGTTTACCAACTACCTTATCGTCCAAACCGGAACACGACAGCCACAAGCACTGACGCTATTGCGGCAGGAATAGATAAGACGGTGGTGCCAGACCAGCAGGCTTAGGATAAGCACCACGAGATATATATCGATCGAGAAAGTGACGTTTGCTTGACATTTATTAATATCTCGATGGACGTTATTAAGCATGCCACGATAAACATTTAAAACGTCATAGATAAATTAAACAAAAAGTTTACTCGAATAGAGAAATAAATGTTGTCACTAGAAGACATAGATATTATACTAATTCTGATTTTTAAGATACACCTTTGGTGCATTTAACTTGTGTTAATCATTATGAGCTTTTGTTTACATTTATAACTTCCTGTCATCATTTCTCTTCTTTGTCAGAGTCGAAGGAAATATAACCAAAGCCTAGTGTAGCCGTACCTATTTACAATTGTAATTAAAGATATTTTACAGGTTTTTGAATTATTCTCTCTTTTTAGTTTTGACCATCAAAACTAGTTTTTTATTCTATAAAACTGAAACAATGTATTATGATTCATAAGATGTTTTAATGTAAAGGGCAATTAAGATGCCAGCGTGTATTTATTTCTGGGTGTATAACTGCGTAACTAATTATGCGTAAAAGTGCGTAACAATTATTATTAACAAGCTATTTTTTTCCACTATAATTAGTCCTTTCAATTATAATTCTAACATTATTGAGTAAATTAACATCTTCTTTTAGACTAATCAATCAACATTTTTGATTAATTTTTGAAGTGAAAACTTCTTTAGGCGCGTTGAGCGTTTTGGTAGAGGGTAAAATCCTCGGTTCGCGTCACCGACATGCTAATGATAATAGTATATCTATAGCTATGTTTTGCATATAGTTTTAATTACTCTCAACTTAATAGTTCCGTTTTCACTTCTATCGGCAGTCCCACGACTGCTACTGTTTTTTTTTGATGAGAAACTTCCATAAAATTGTTGTGATTTAACAATGACACGAAAATGCATTACGATAAACAAACATAAATGTATAGTATTATGCCAACTAGAAAATAAGATAGAACAGAATACAATTCATAGTATTTTATGTTACAAATAATGTTATCTATTAATAGCTCCAAAAATCAGCCAGATGCAAGCAATCCAACCTAAGACTTACTGTTAGACCGTGGTCACCAAGAACAAACTGAATTTTTGTGAACAGCTTCGTTTTGACGAGACAACCATATTTTCTATCTTTGAAAAATCTCGAATCGGGTAACTAATAAAGATAGATAAAATAGGGAAACTTTAGAGTGTCAGACTAAGAAAAGTTTCCACTTTACGTGTATGACAAAGTTACCGTTGAATTACAATAATAATTAACAAGCTGTTGTGAGAAAATTAGGTTATTTTTAAATTGATTAATATCAATTTAAAAATCTCATAAGTGGGATTCTCAGAAAAATCATCAAATATGTAGGACAAAAGTTTCATCGTAGTTTTCATAATATAATCAAGCGATTAAAGTCGAAAAATAATTATTGTTATTAATAAATATTTATTATTTACCGAACCCAATATCTTCGCAGCATTAACTTTATTAGTTACCCGATTCGAGATTTTTAGAAAATAGAAAAGACGGTTGTCTCGTCAAAATGAAGCTTTTCACAAATATTCAGCTTGTTAATCAAAAAAAAGTTAATTTGTGGGACCACGGTCTGTGATTTACATCTCAAGAACGAAAAACATTTTTCTTCGACTTTTCAGTTTATCTCTCTTTGATTCAAAGACTTACTCAAAGAGTTTATAAATTTTATTTTGTCTTCTTACATTTACTTCTAACGAAAAAACGAGTGTGAGCTACACTCGATTTTTTTGTTATTTTTGATTGATTTATTAATATTTTGATTATTATAATATGTTTTTATGTATTATTTTTCCTGAGTATATGTTATTAATAGTAACATTAAATAATACAAAATAAGCACCAGCTTTAAATTAACCTTTTATTTTACATTTAGTTTTCTACTGAATTTTGTAGAAAACCTTGTAAGTAGTTGTAATTTTGAATAGAGTTGGTAACACTGAGTAGCACGAGAATTATTTTAGAATTATTTTCTCTATACGAAAAATTAAAAGTCATTAAAAGTTTATTTACATTACGTCAAAAAGTATTGTACTTTAACTAATTTGTATTTTGTAATTAATTATAAATTAATTAATTATCTAACCATTACGTACAAGGAATTATTGATTTATACTGTTTGGTTCTCATATCTCTAAAATCATCATCATTCTTCCGATTCTAGTACAAAATTAAATTGTGTTAGGTATGTGAAATGGGAACACAAAATAAAACGTAAGTAGTGTACTTCTTTATACTTATATTTTTTAAAAGCCTATATAGGTTATTAAAAATAATTATGATTTTCTTTTCAGGATAAGAAGTAATAAGCATAAATTAACTTTGTCACCATGGTGGATTCATGGACTGGACTTGTAGCGCCAAAGATTAAAGTCTTTAATATTGGGAAAGCATAATATAACACCATATATTCTACAAATACTTCATACATTATATTTTCTAGAGGAAGAAAGGAAAACAATGGAACACTGTGTAAGTATTTATTTACATACATATCTCCATGACAAATCATCTAACAAGGTAGACTGAAAGAATCAAATTTTAAACATATTTTAATATATTTCTTTCATTGTAAAAGTTGTGGTTTTTTACAAAATTAATATCATAAATTCAAGATTTGATTCTTGTAAAAAAATCCTGAATAATATGAGAAGCTTTCTCTGGAGAATAGTGTAGGCTTCTTTCACTCCCTTTTATAAATGTTACCAATTGTTTTTTCGAACCCATTATATAATTTACAATGCAAATCTATATAACACTACACAAAATGCAACATGCAAGACTGGAGTCATAAGTCCTGAGTTAACTGACAAAAAAATATATTAAGTAAACATATATAACAACATTTTGATAAGATATATTTGTTTACAGGTTGACTAAACAGCGAGTAATGGAAATAGAATAAAGAAGCCTTTCTATTTATTACATTTTTTTAAATTGTTGATTAAGAAGATTTATAAGTTAATGCTGAATATTATATTTTTCTTGCTGTTTTTAATGGTTGTGCAAGATTGAAAAATAAATTTTAATTTGTAGAAAACAATTAAGTTTATAGCATGATAGTCTTAATGTACCTAATATGTGTAATTTTTAAAATTTAAATTAATAGAAAGTTAATGTTACCTTAGGAAAAAATATTTTACTTGTTGATTTTTTATTTTCAAGTGAAATTCCATACTACTCATACTATATAGTAAACTAATTTTTGATATTGAATTTTCATTACTGATTAATTATGCGTGATAACAAGAGATATTTAAATTGTAGAAAACATTTAAATTTAAAATATAATAGCTTTAATATAGTGCGTGTAATCTTCTATAAGTTTGTTACATTAGTGAAAATTCAAAGATACATGTTAATAAATTTAAGTCATAAGGTGATAAATTGTGAAAATTATTTATCTATTCTGAGAAGTACAAACATTAATAATAATTGTTAGTTTAGTAAAGTAGATGTGTTTGTATATTTTTTAAAACTCAAATTTAATTTTTTTACAAGACTGCTTCATATTACACACTTTTTATAATTATTCATTTTGTATTTTGTGTGATTTATTCATTTTGTAACTTTATTAAAGAAAATAAAAATTATTTCTCAAGACTTTTCCATATAGTAAAATCTATGTTTGGCATTAAAACATTAAATACTATGAATAGTGTGTCATTAAACTTATACTTAAAATTAGCCATTGATGACTATAAGTTTCATTTTTATTATATAAAATTATTTAATACTTAGATAGAAGGTTTGCCTAGAGTATATATTTTTTTAAATAAATCTTATACAACACTAAAGTATTTTATTATACTAATAATCCACTAAGCATTGTTACTACCAAAATCACTTTGATTAAAAAACAACAACAAAAGTAACAAAGTTAACACTTCTAAAAGAAAATACTTGTAATTATCATATCGAAGGGTCCTATGTATACTTGTGCAAGTGCAATGACACAACTTTACTGGAGGCCGGATTAAATGTTCTGTAGCTTGTAATCTATACCTTCATATAATAAAATCGTAGGAAAGTCAATGTATGTCCGGGGTAAACTCAAAAAGTACTGCATGGATTTACTTCAAATTTTGCATGAATATTACTAACAGGTGGGGTCAACATATAGGCTACATATTATCACGTTATCACCTACGGGGGAGGAGCTGTGCGGAGTAAACAAAGTCTGCGCAAACAAAGTCACGGGCAACAGCTAGTTTTGACATAAATCAATAGAAGTATTTGAAAATTTGTACAAATTTTCAAATACTTTATTACATTAGGACAAATATAAGGTAATTTTAAGGCTTTTGAGGCAAGAAAATGGTTTCCGTTGTTTTGCAAGTTGCACCAGTATACATAGGATCCGTCAATATCTTCTATTGTGTAGTCTTCGCATTTCATCCATTTCAATTATGCCATATGAGGGCATCATTTGTTCTTCTAGGATATTTGTCAGTAATATTAAAAATTCTGCAGTTGAAGTCTTATCTGCAAATAATAATTATATTTTTTATTGACATATATTATTGTAATAAACAATAATAACAAGAACTGACTGCCTTTCTGTATGGTAAATTATCTTTAAATGTAGACAAATATAAAATAATAATGTTTACACATGTAGGTACCTAGGTAATTGAGAACTACATGTGTCATATTGGATATTTTAAGTTATGAATATTACAGAAAATAATACATCATAGTAGTATGTTAATCATACATGGAACTTGGTCTGAAAACAACTGATTAAAACAAATACTTTTTTTGACTAAATATAACTTGAATGGGTAGTAAAAACTCCTTGAATACATAATCAATGCAAGCCTTAGAGGAATAACACATTTGCATCATTATTCTATGATGTAAGCATTGTTGTTGTTTGTTGGTATGTGGCTGTAAGTATTGTGAAAAGTTGACATACATAAGTTGAAATTTAACATACACTTGACATGTATATGTAACATATTAACTGTTTAAAAAAGAAACTCGAAAAACTACAGATAACTTTTGAAAAAATATAACTTTATTGATTTCACCTAAGTCAAATTAGTATTTACTACAAAGATATTCTGTTATTACAGTTTATGAAGTTGGATGGCTGTCATATCTACTAGAAACTAAATTACAAGTCTCTTATGTTCACTTACCTTTAACTAAAGAGGCATGCCTTGATCGGTGTGTGGCTCTAAACCTCAAAATTCACAAGGGTCTATATTATTTAGAGAGCCATGGTTATTGGGTTTATTGAAGCGCTATAGTGATTGGAATGCTCCGTCCGTTGTGTAAAAAGATCACACAAATTTCCTATGTGCCTTTGTATTTTGCAGGCTTGCCGTTAACCGTAGATATTTAGCACATAATAGGTATAATATGGAACTGCCACCACTATTAAATACATATATGCCATACTGCCTGCCTGCCATACATACTACTGCCAACACTGGACCGAAATCTATATTTAATAAAATGAATAGAAATCAAAAAGTTTTGTAATTATTGTATAATTAAAGTATAATAATATGAAATAGTGGATAAGGTTATCAACATTTTAACCAAATTTTAACGAAGTGTCAAATGACAAATCGATAAAATGACAGCAAGACGTTTCGATCGATAGAGAAAATAACTACCGTCGAGTAAAATTGATCATTTTCTCTTCCTTTGAAGTATCATGTCGAATCAAGTGTCAAATGCGTTAGCGAATCGAGAAAGTGACATAAAAGTCGAGAAAACGAGGTCGATAAAATTTTATCGTGTTGCTTATCCTAAGCCTGCTTGACGAGACAATGCAGAACTCTACCACCTAGTACCCACGATGGCAGTCACTCGCATAGTTGATATATATATATATATATATATATATATATATATATATATATATATATATATATATATATATATATATACGTACCAAATTACAGCTTTGTAGTAATAAGGATCTATGAGCTACCGTGTGGACGGACGGACGGACGAACGGACGGACGGACGTGACGGACATAGCGAAACTATGAGGGTTCCTAGTTTACTTCAGAACCCTAACAAAAGCAAGTTAAACGTGTGTGAAATTTGGTACAGAGATAGTTTTAGACCCGAGAAAGGACGTAGGATAGTTTTTATCCCGGAAATCTCACGGGAACGGGAGTTATGCGCGTAAAATTCCGGATTGTCTATCTTTTAAACTATTTTCTACTTGGGCGAAGTAGCGGGTACAGTTATTTTCAATATATTTTTTAATTTTATGTTTGCCGATGTTTAAAGGCAGTTTATTTTTCCTTTTGAGGTTTTCGTACCTCAAAAACCAATCAACGAAACGTATACCATTTCCGTAGTTTACCCCCCCCCCCCCCCCACATCCCTTTCCCACAAAAAATCATTCATCCTTAAATACAGTAATAAATACTCGCTGTGAATTAGAGAAAAGGTATAAACTAACAAACGTTTTTACAAAAATATAATAATCCTAAGAAGATTTAAACGCTATCACTGCAGAGAAATCTCTAGTGTAGAATGAAAATTTTGAGTGAAAAGTATAAACTAACAATTATTACTTTAAAATAAATGCAAACGACACTAATGTAAACCCAGAAAAAACTAATAAAATCTTCCTGTTTTATTTTTAAGATGGGTATTGAATAGTTGGCAAATTTTTAATGGCTTATCCATATATTACTACTAGCTGACGCAGCAAACGTTGGTTTGCCATACAAATTACTTGTATAAATATTTTGGTGGGTTACTTGAGAGAAAGGAGGGGGGGTTATTTGTGATAACTATCCTATCTTTTAAGTTGGGCCAACCAGTATATATCTACAAAATTTCATTGAAATCGGTTCAGTAGTTACGGAGTCCATCGCGGACAAACAACGTAACACGTAATTTATATATAAGGTCGGGGAAAAAGTATTTTCGTATCGTTCATACAAAGGAAAATATTTTTTTATTTATTTATAACTAGCTAACCCGGCAAACGTTGTTCTGCCTTTTAACTGCTCTTATTTTTTTCTTCTATATTTTCTTACCTTTTAAACCTTCCCTGGACTTCAACAATTAATTCAAAACCAAAATTAGCCAATTCGGTTCAGCAGTTCTCGAGTTTTAGCGAGACTAACGAACAGCAATTGATTTTCATATATATAGATATGTATGGTCCGTTTTGATCGATGACTTGTTGCCATCTTGTGGGTAATGTCATGATCCCATTCCTGTAGAAATTTTGAGATTTTTGATTAAAAAAATCTGACAGGTAGTGTCCATAGTGTTCTTTTGAGGTTAGCTTTATGCTTCCTAAAGAGTTCTGTAATGACCGAAACAGGTGTAAATCTGATGGAGCAAAGTCACGGAGGATGCATAACACTATACGGAGGATGCATCAACATATCCCAGGCAATCTCTCCCAAGTTTTGCTGCATGGCTATAGATACAGTACCCGGCGATAAATATTGCACATCGACCTTTGGAAAGAGACAATTGGCTAATTTCGGCTTCGTAGAGCGTTATCTCTGTCGCACAAAATACAAACAGTCCGGTACCTATTAGGAGCTGTTAAAACAAGTGATTTGCTTCTTTTGATATTTTTATTCTTTGTATAAAATACACTAATTTTTCTATAAGTGATGGCTTTAGGTTGGGGTAAAATAAAATAAAAAAACATTTTTACATTATGTTTACGTATTTAATTATTTTGGAACATTACAGCTTTAGTGTACATAATAAACACCATTATACCTATTGCTAAAATGAGACATTGCAATAAAAATAATAATAATTCTAATTCTCAATTACTTCCATTTCACTATCTGTGCTCTCAAAGAGGTCAATATCACTGTCACTATCAGCCGTATTTATTACTAATATATCAGTGTAATTGTCTAAACTGTGTTGAATGCTTCTATATTCATTCTCACATTTGATTGCATGATCGCAAACCTTTTTCCACTCTTCAGCGCCGATCATGTTTACTTTTTCAGTCAATAATGTTTTTACTGTAGTTAAGTTCATACCCACATGTCTAGAGGCTACATAGCCTTTCAGTTGAGACCATATATTTTCAATTGGATTAAAATCCGGATGATATGGTGGCAATCGCAACACAGTGTGCCCATGTTCGGCAAGTATTTTGTCCACAGAAAACTCTGTATACCTCTCCTTGTGCTGACATATAATAGCGTAAATCTGGGTTTTTGTTAATTTTGGATCAACTGGAATTTCATGTCTGTTTAACCAGTTGATCATTTCCCGTTTAATGGTGTTTGAGTTGGGGGGTCTCTCAACATACTTGTTGTGATAGGGTGCGTTGTCGATAACTATAATTGTCGATAACTATTAATCCAATTGAAAATATATGGTCTCATCTGAAAGGCTATGTAGCCTCTAGAAATGTGGGTATGAACTTAACTACAGTAAAAACATTATTGACTGAAAAAGTAAACATGATCGGCGCTGAAGAGTGGAAAAAGGTTTGCGATCATGCAATCAAATGTGAGAATGAATATAGAAGCATTCAACACAGTTTAGACAATTACACTGATAGATTAGTAATAAATACGGCTGATAGTGACAGTGATATTGACCTCTTTGAGAGCACAGATAGTGAAATGGAAGTAATTGAGAATTAGAATTATTATTATTTTTATTGCAATGTCTCATTTTAGCAATAGGTATAATGGTGTTTATTATGTACACTAAAGCTGTAATGTTCCAAAATAATTAAATACGTAAACATAATGTAAAAATGTTTTTTTATTTTATTTTACCCCAACCTAAAGCCATCACTTATAGAAAAATTAGTGTATTTTATACAAAGAATAAAAATATCAAAAGAAGCAAATCACTTGTTTTAACAGCTCCTAATAGGTACCGGACTGTTTGTATTTTGTGCGACAGAGATAACGCTCTACGAAGCCGAAATTAGCCGATTGTCTCTTTCCAAAGGTCGATGTGCAATATTTATCGCCGGGTACTGTAAGTGCGGTTTGGCGTTGTCATGGTGGAACACCACGCCCTTTCTATTCACCAGCTCCGGCCGGTTTTTCTTAATAGCTTTTTTTAACTTCATCAGTTGCTGACAGTATCGGTCAGAATCGATAGTTTTACCCGGTGGCAAAAGCTCACAGTGGACGAGTCCTTTCCAATACCATACATACACGCGTAGCATCACTTTGTTCCGAGTCAGGCCGAGCTTTGCCACGGTCTGTGGGGCTTGTCCATGCTTCGACCATAATATTTTTCGCAAATTCTTATCGTAAATCACCATGGGCGTACCCAGGTTCTGGGCCAGGGGGGGTAACCGTAAGATTTTAAGACTATATTTTTATCTACAACAGTACATAGTTAGCAGATAGGTGAACCATTTTCAGGGGGGCAGCTGCCGCTCTAACACCCCCCGGTACGCCCAAATAAGTCACCCATTTTTCATCACCCGTAATCAACTGTTTAAGAAATGGTTCGGAATTGTTACGTTTCAACAAAGAATCGCAAATGGAAACACGTTGCATTAGGTATCTCTTAGTGAGATTATGTGGTACCCAAATGTCAAGTGTTTTATTGTACCCAGACTTTCGTAAATGACGTAAAACTGTTTTATGATCAACATCCAGTTCTTCAGCAATGTCGTAGCTACTAATATGTCGATCTTGCTCCACTTCCGCAAAGATGGCACTGATTTTATCTGTGACAGGGCGTCCAGAGCGAACTTCATCTTTCACACTAAAATTTCCAGACTTGAAACGCTTGAACCACATTTGTGCTACTCTTATTGATACCGCATTAGGTCCGTAAACCACACAAATTTTATTCGCGGCGTTCGTCGCATTTTTACCTTTTTTTAATAAAACTTTAAAATGTATCGAATTTCTTCGTCACATACGTTCATTTTGCTTGCTTGAAAAACAATTGAAAAATGGCGGGAACTAGTTTTTTTTATTTATTGCATTTTCAGAATGTCATTTAATTGTATTAAAACCAGCCAGTTACATTCATTACAGCCAAAGCCAAAGAGGTTTGATTACTAATAATACATTCAAAATACGAAAATACTTTTGCCTCGACCTATTATAATATTATGTAAAGCAGAAAGAAACTTTGTGACACTTTTTAAGGCGATTACGCAAAAGGTGAATTTTGAAATTTGGCACAATTAAAATTTACATTGCGCAGGACTAAAAAAATCTAATATTTTTAATTAATATGCATTAGAAATATGTACATTAAAGTTATAAAAATAAACATTACACTCATTAAATTCATGTGACACACGATAATATAATGTAAACACATTTATATACTATTTTCTTTATGGCTAAATTCTGTTATCAAACTTAAGAGATTTTATTGTTAAATCTACGGTCGAATTTCGACCACAGGGCGATCGCTAGTAATTATACTTAAATAATAATAATTACTATAAGTATATAATCTTAATATATATAAATTACGTGTCACGTTGTTTGTCCGCGATGAACTCCAAAACTATTTAATTGATTCAGGCGTTAGTTAGAAATCCATAATTTAAAGAAGAAAATGATGGTATTTAATATCCAAAATTTTCGCGAAACCTCTGTGATACAACAGAAATGAAAGGTAATGTAAGGAATAGGGCAAACTTATCCAAAGCCTGAAAATTAAAGAAGACCACAACGGCATAACAATCACCCGCACCCACCTTAAGTACATATTTTTTTAAATTGCTAATAGCATGTGAGATTACTACCTTAAACGAAAAACAACAATCAGCTATGTCATAATAATTAATAACATACAAGTTCAAATTAGCAACACATTACGGTCGGCGAGATACAGTGAGAGGGTGGGGAGGAGCCGGGTCACGAATTTTACGTACCCAAGTTACGGGTACTCTCGACCCCAACTCGGAGCTGAATGTATGCCACGGGCCACCAATGTATGTCGGACGCGCTCGATACGCCATCGCTGCCGTCGATGTCGACCACCTAACCTAGATCAGGGTGCGGAGAGATCGCTTATGAAATCTGGCGCACACTAACTGCATAAATAACATAGAATTATATTATGGATACTCTGTGTCCTCGTTCCGTCTAAATTTACTATATAAAAGGCAATTATATTAAAGTTTCACACGTGTCCCCTGTCAACGCACTTAACTTTAATCTATAATACGTGCATGTGTTTTATCATTGTAATATGTTGATAATTTGCGTTGAACATGTATAGTATAGGTATATGACGAGTTAGTATAACATTTACAGCATTTACGTAATCTTTTCCTATCTATGTAATCTTAAGCAGTCACTTCCTGACTACGAAGCATGCTATTTTTACTCGTACATACATAATGATTGCGTAACAGGAAAAGACAAGGTTATAACAGACATCATAGTGGACCTGTAATGATATGTGAAATTTATCTGTATGTAGATTGTATATGCCACGATTTCTGTAATAAAGTTAGTTTTATTTCAAATACCTCGTGTTTTTTTCGTATTGGAGTAAATAGTTACTTTTTCACAGTAGGTATAAAAAGAAAATTTTATGTATATCCTGAATTCTAATATATATAAATTACGTGTCTCGTAGTTTGTCCGCAATGGACTCCAAAATTATTAACCGGTTTCAATAAAATGTTGTAGATATCTACCTACTGTTTAGTCCAACTTTAAGAATAGGATGTTTTATGGCAAGTCCTAGAAACCTTTTCCGACTATTTTCATGATGACTTCAATATGTCTGTATGTATGTGTGTTTATGTAAATATCTTATAAATTTTGAACGACTGGACCGATCGAAACGCGGTCGATGGCATTTGATTGGATTCTGCTCAACTTAGACTACCTGAAAACGTCAACCAATTCGGTCTAGAAGATTTTGAGAAATTTTGAAAAAATCGAAAAGTTTTGGTGAAAAATTATATTTTTTTAATATAACTTCCAGAACTGTACCAATTGTGTATAAAATCTAATCAGCTCTATTCCTTAAAAAATGCGCCCATTGCTGTAAATTGCATCTAAAGAGGTTTATCCGTTCGGGAGTTATCGCTGACGAACAATTCTGAAAAAAGTATATTTTCGACATAACTTCGAAACTTTTCAACCAATCATTTTTGGATCTTCTACAATATTTTAGTACTTTATACCGTTTTAAAAAAAAAGAATCAAAGTTTCAAAACTTACAGTTTTTCAAACATTTTAAATTTTAAAATTACGTTTTTCACAGCAAATTAACTTAATATTTATAAAAATAAGTTGCAGGCTAATATACCGATTAATTTAAAAATCTAGTCAGTTCTTCTATTTAAAAAACTGCGTTAAACACCTTTAATCGGATTAAAATCGGTTTATTCGTTCGGGACTTATCAATAACAACAATTTTTGAAAAATGTATTTTTAAATTTCTTCGACACTTATTTATAATCATAGCAATTTTATAGTTAACTAGCTGTGCCTGCGGCTTCGTTCGCGTGGAAAAAATTCTAAAATAAAAACCCGCATAGTTCCCGTTCCCTGGGATTTCCGGGATAAGAATTATCCTATGTCCTTTCTTGGGTCTCAAACTATATTTGTACCAAATTTTATCCAAATCGGTTCAGTGGTTTGGCCGTGAAAGCGTAACAGACAGACAGACAGACAGAGTTACTTTCACATGTATAATATTAATATGGACTAGTATGGATAAAACAAATTTTGAGCTAGAACATTGCGTCGAGTGCTATTCAAAAATTCGAATTTGGTCATCTTTTCGAAAATTAAAACGCTGTCATTTTTACTTATCTTTTATCTTTTTTTTTATTTAGGTTCTTTTTATTTAGGATCTTTTTGTAGTTAGGTTTATTTAGGTTTTTTAACTCTTGAAGCATAAACATCTATGTTTTGGTATAGTTTTTGCTCTTTTGAGCTTATAATACCAAAATTTGTTGGCCTGTAGGCCGTAACCGGCTTACATAGTTTTCCTTAGACGAAACCCAGAAATATAATCATCTATGCACAATACAAGAATGTTTGTCCCTGTCGGAAATTGAACCCGAGCCCCATTGACAGAGTAGTTAGTGTTGATAACCACTCATTTAAATGTACTAATAGATCTTGTAGTACAAGTAGAGAATGTAATACTGGGATACCGGGCTAATTAATTTTTTCGTATCATCATTTCGTATACATACCCGAATCCCGCGTGGGGATAGCGGAATTGAAGAAAAGCTAAAATCATACGCATGTGTATCTACTCTACTACGCGGCCTCAAACTAACCAAAACAAACAACAGCAGCCACTCAATGTCGCTTCAAAACGAACTCCACCAATTAAAAATCTCTAGTTACTATCCCAATCTAGATGAGGTTATAAAAATTTAGAGATTTTGATAAGAAAAAAATGAACTATTGTGAGTAAAATGGACTAATAGTTACATAACATTGGTACATATTACATTTGCACAACTATTTTTTATATTAATTAGCAAACAAGCAGATGGGTCTTCTAATGGAAAGAGACAACCATTGCCTATAGATATATACCAAAGATGTTAATGGTGCGTTATTGTTAGTGGCGAGGTCTAATATCAAATGCATAAGTTTGCCGGCTACCTTAGCCTCCAAACCGGAACACGACAATGACAAGCACTGACGCTATTGCGGCAGGAGCAGGAAAGGCGGTGGTACCAGAGAAACAATGCAGAACTTTATCACCTAGTAGCAACGATTGTAGTGACTCGCATAGCCTTTTACGACCTGCCTGGCAGAAAGGCAGTTGGCCTATTTTTCAAAGGAGGCCGGGACCAACACGTACGACTATTAATGACTACTACAAAACTATTATAATTAAAAAAAAAAAAAAAATCATAAATAACTAAACCAAAAATCACTTTTATACTAATAATCACAGTAATGTTTTAATAATAGTAATAAATTAAATCTATGTATCTATATCTATATACATATAATAAAATCGTAGGAAAGTCATGTATGTCCGGGGTAAACTCAAAAAGTACTGCATGATTTACTTCAAATTTTGCATGAATATTACTAACAGGTCGGGTCAACATATAGGCTACATATTGTCACGCTATCACCTACGGGGAGGAGCTGTGCGGAGTAAACGAAGTCCGCGCGAACGAAGTCGTGGGCAACAGCTAGTTTGTTATATTTTGATATAAAAAAATCTATAATATTTACAAATTGCTAAAACGCTGTAAAACGCAAAGTTTCTTAAGAACTACAGCTAAAGGCATATTATTATAATTATCAAAAATGTTTTTTAATTCTTGATCAAATGCAATTGATCGATGCGCTCTCGTGTTTAAAGTTATATTAAAACTAAATATTTTTTAGTTTTAATATAACTTTAAACATATTAGTATTCGATCGAAGGTGATAGATATAATAAACAGGCACACGTGTGCAGCAACATGGGTTGGTGAAATATGATAAAAAAGTGACGCGCTGCAACTTAGAATTTTGCTTGCTAACACTACTTTTTACAAAATTTATACAAAATTAAAACATGTGGCGAATAAACAATAGCTAGTATGTACCTGTGGCGAATTTACACATACTTTTTATTATTTACTAGCTGTTGCCTGCGACTTCGTCCGCGCGGACTTCGTTTACTCCACACAGCTCCTCCCCCGTAGGTGATAGCGTGATAATATGTATCCTATATGTTGACCCGACCTGTTTAAGTAATATTCATGCATAATTTGAAGTAAATCCATGCAGTACTTTTTGAGTTTACCCTGGACATACATACAGACAAACAGACAAAAATTATAAAAACTATATTTTTGGCTTCGATATCGATTGTAGATCATGCCCCAAGTATTCTTTTAAAAAAATATTCAATGTACAGTTTTGACTTTCCTACGCTTGCATTATATGTATAGATTAATACCTGTGCCGAGTTTACTTTGAATGTATGGAAAAATCTAAAACGGTGGCGAATTTACAACTGTGGCGAGTTTACAACAACCCTCAACAACTCAATCAGCGAGGCAATCAATTAAAACGGATTTTATTTACAGGTGTCAGATTTTGGCACATGTTAAATGTATATACATGTATATCAAATCTGTAGAGAGAGAGAGAGAGAGAGAGAGAGAGAGAGAGAGATATATATATATATATATATATATATATATATATATATATATATATATATATTTATAGAATTAGCGAATATATATATATATATATATATATATATATATATATATATATATATAATTCTTGTTTTGTTGTGTTTGTAGTTGTCAAGAGAAGGTTCCTATAATAGAAAATATTAAGAAAATTGCGCGGAAAATTAGAAAATTTAAGAATACTTAACAACCATATAAAGTTCAATGCTCTTTCCTTGCCTGCCTGGAAGGACAATCCCGTATACGTAAATTACGTGTCACGTTGTTTGTCTGCTATAGATTCCTAATATGTATGGCAAAACAACGTTTGCCGGGTCAGCTAGTTTATAATAAAAAGATGGTAGATTTTGGCAAGTAAAGATGTGTACAAACTCAAGTCTATCGTCGTAATCTTTCTAAAATGTTGCTAATCTCATAATAGAGATGGTTGCTATTGATTTCCGATGCGAGTATATCATTTATGTAACTAATTGTATTTTAAAAACCATACAAACCTCGGAATGTGTTCCGCCACCGTTCGCCGTGTTGCAGCTGGTTTGCTTGTGTCTCGATACGGCCAATTGTGCGAGCCGATTTCAAAACGAAAGTACCGCGCATCTAGGACGGTGAACGTATTTCTCACTGCGATCTCTTGCTATTTATCAACTAAGTACTTTTGAATGCAAAATTGGCAAAAAGAACATTTGATAGCTATTTACGATAGCGAGTTTCAGAATTCGCGGATTTCTAAAATACACTCGATCGTTCGCTAGTTGTAATTTCTAAATGTTGTAATGTCGTTTTCTTATTTCTCTGAGAGCTCTAAGGGAGCAAAATAACTTTGTTTAATCCAATTCAGATAAGTTTGTCGCTCAGTATAATTAATTGCATAGTCGATGTAAGGGTTATCCCAACGCTACTGGAAAATACATTACTACAAACAAACTTGACGAAACTATTCGTACATTTTTAAACATTCATTAAGTCGGCTGGTTTTTTATAAATAATACCAAATTAATATAAATATTGACATACGCTGTTAAATTTAATTTTGTTATATTTTGGACCATTTAACATGATAAAAAATTTAGGTCTTCTTTTCCAACTTTTTAGTGAAAAGAGTATTGCAGACGTTTATAAAAATTCAAGTATTGCTGACGTTTATAAAACTGTGGTGACCACTTATCATGAAAGGAGACTTCTGTTTTGCTTCTTTTGCAACAAAAACACTAAATTTAGACGTCGCCTTATAGTGATATCGGTGCAGATAACAGATCCTTGAGATGTTGGGCTCTAACAATGTGTGGTTCTATTATATGATTTTTTTTTCTGAAGGGCTTTGAATTCGAAAAAATCAATAACTGAATTAAAGCAAATTCATTATGTGCTTTGAGGCCATTACAACAGAACCAAGTGCGTTATAATTTAAAATGTAAGTTTTTGTCCCATATTTCATTAGGGTACCAGTGGTTGGCAACTGGCAGCAGAACTAGTACACCAACCTTGTCTTACGAGTAGTTTAGGAAAGTCTTTAGTGGCATGCTGTCACATTCTTTTCATTTGAGACGAAAAGTGACAGCATAATACTCAGGATATTCCTAAGCTAAGACGATGTTAGTGCAATTTTCCATAAATATCTTATCCTACTTAAAAATAAGCATTTAAAATGGTTATTTTTAAGGTTTTTAAAAGAATACTTAGGGCATGATCTACAATCGATATCGAAGCCAAAAATATAGTTTTTAGAATTTTTGTCTGTTTGTCTGTATAAACTTAAAAAAATACTGCATGGATTTACTTCAAATTTTGCATGAATATTACTAACAGGTCGGGTCAACATATATGCTACATATTATCACGTTATCACCTACCAGGGGGGGGGGTCCGCGCGGCTGGCAACAGCTAGTATTCATATAAAAATTCGTAGGCTTATTTTTATAGGACGTACTTATGTTTATTGTGATAGTTTCGTGTATTTGAGTATCTATATATTACATATTAATACTTAAAGTAAAAACTTTGTACCCCTATTTCCGGCAATTATCATTTAAAAGATCAGAAAAGGTCTGCAGAAATCTAATATTTTTAAATAATATGCATTAGAAATACATTAAACTAGCTCGACCGGCAAACGTTGGTTAGCTATAAAATGTTATAACACATATATACCTTCCTCTTGAATCACTCTATCTATTAAAAAAACCGCATTAAAATCCGTTGAGTAGTTTTAAAGATTTAAGCATACATAAGGACAGACAGCGGAAAGCGACTTTGTTTTATACTATATAGTGATTAATAAATACAAATATTACACCACTACTACATTCATGTGACATACGTGATAATAATCAACCATGTATACTATTTTCTTTACTAACCGTAATTCCGTCTTATGTCAAATTTAAAACAGATTTTATTGCTTAATCTGTGGTCGAATTTCGTCGACAGGGCGATCGCTAGTTTACTTTTAAAACACATTACACTACATTGAAATACTAATATAAGTGTAATGGACAATGATGTAGCCACAACTATTAGTAAGAAAGTTTTACTGAAGTGAAAAAAGTCGCATCTATTTAATACATTAATGTATGTATCCGTTTCGGTTCAAGCAATCAATCAAACTAATGTTAGTTATTTTTTAATATCATAACAAAACTTTCTACAAATAAGTAATGACAGTGAAATTGGTATTCTTCTTACGCCGATTTTTTTAAAGCCAAGACACTTACTTTGCGATCTGTCTTATGGGTTTCGGAGTTCACTCCCTTCCATTCCAAAATAAGAAAGAAAGTAAAACAAATGTCTCGTTATTTCTTAATTGCTTTTATTTCCTATTTATATTCCCACGCGTTTATGAAATGATTTGAATATTTGTTGAAATGATTATTGTCTTATGAGTAATTTTCTGACTCTTTATAAGATTCAAACACGCGTACACCATTGTGATAAAATGCACAGAAATAAAATTCTTACTTTCATATTCTCCCATTACATTGGTAATTTAAAATTATAAGTCTATAATTTAATATAGGTTTTGAGTTTTAACTTACATGTTTCTGTATTTGCTAGTAGTATTCACAAATATCATAATTACTAGTACACAAATCATGTAGTAAGTCACTCCATGATTTTTACTACGCCGTGCCATGCCTGCGTCGTTGTGGCTTCTTCTGCTGGTCGGAATCCATATCCAAGTTTTTTAGTAGAAGATAAATTGACCGCCCCATTGGTCGAGTGGTTAGCCACCCTGACTACGCAATCGACGGTGCTCGGGTTCGATCCCCGACGGGGATAAGCATTTCTGTGATGAGCATAAAAGTTTGTATTTCCGGGTTTGGGTGTTTATTAAATATATTCCAGTATTTAATATGTATTTTTATGTATTAGTATCGTTGACTAACACCCATAACACAAGCAAATAATTTGCTTACTTTGAGGTTAGATCAGTAAGTGCAATTTGTCCCGTGAATATTTATTATTATCATTATTATTTATTATAAAGCTTTATATACCTATGTAAAATAATTTTTAAAATAGGTGAAGTACCTAATTTTAGTTTTTATGCATTACAATTTTAAAATTTTTTTCTTTCTTTTTGTAACATTAGTTATAGAGAAGTTTTTTAATAGATATCATTTTTTTATTCAGGAAGGCAGAACTAAAACAGAAGAATTTTTAGCATTAACGTCATGAATTAAGAAGTTGTGACTGAATAAGAAACATTACTTTTGTTATCTGCTAGACATTGCTCTGTAACTTTACTTTTGTAATGTTTTGGGGAATCTCCATTCCTAAAGGGAAATAAATTCATTTTATTCGACTTTTCCAACGGGATCGAGACTTCTGATCGAAACGGCTAGTAAAATAATTAAAGAAAAACATTAAAAAATACCCTCACAACATGTTTAGCTTTATTTTACCCATCTTAACCATAGCAACACACGGTAAAATATTAATGGAAATCTCAAAAACCGGAGTCCGACTTACATTTAGCAGGATTTTTCCATTAAAATCCAGCTCTATTAGCCATATCTTTTCTAGTTCTCTATTAACTATCTATATACTATTTTTATGCAAAATATTCGTCTATCTTCATTGCAGCGAGTCAGCAATCAAAATATCGAGTGAAATTTAAATAATAATATATATAAAAATATAACCAGACTACACGAATTGAGCGTACGCCAAAGTAAGCAAATTGTTTGCTTTTCCCTTGTGTTGGTTCGGGCACCTTTGTAGAATAGGCCAACTGCCGTTCTGACAGGCAGGTCGTAAAGGGCGACCGATTGGCTTTGCAAGTCACTACCATCTGGCTACTAGGTGATAGAGTTTTGCATTGTCTCGCCCGGGTCTGGTACCACCGTCTTACCTATTCCTGCCGCAATGGCGTAATTGCTTGCCATTGTTCTATTCCAGTTTGGAGGATAAGGTAGCCGGTAAACTTATGCATGTAGTATTAGACCTTGCCACAAGATAGCAACACATCACTAACACCTTTGGTGTCTACAGGCGTTGGTTGACTCTTCCATCAGGAGACCCATCTGCTTGTTTGCTCAAACATCTATTTTGTTAAATACGGCAGTATATTGTTTTTTGAAAAGCTGTATATTTTGGAAACGATGATCGATTTTGATCTTTTGAATGACATTCAACTCAATTTTTGAGATCTAAAATATTGTTTTAGCTTTATAATCGATAGGTTGAAAAATTTTCAAGCAATGTTAAAAAAGATTTTTTTCAAAAAATGTTGTCATTGATATATCCCAAACAAATTGACCGATTTTAATCAAATATCGGTGTTTGACGCAGTTTTAAAAGTTTTATAAGGTAAAAGGTGAAAAGATTTTGAAGTCAATCGGTGTATTAACCTAAAAGTTATTTCAAAAATACGAAGTAAGTAAGCTAAAAACAACGTAATTTTAATATTTGAAGAACTGTAACTTTTGAAAATTAGATTCGATTTTGATTTTTGAAACGGCATTTAACGTTGTTTTTTAGTGGGTACTATAATATCGTAGAAAACCAAAAATGATTAATTAAAAAATTTCGAAGTTATGTCAAACAAAAATTAAAGGTTTTTTCATAATTTCTGAAAATTTTCTGGGCCGAATTGGTGCAAGTTTTCAGGAAGTCTAAGCAGAGCGGAATCCAATCAAATGCCACCAACCGCGTTTCGATCAATTAAGGCATTCAAAAGCTATGAGATGTTTACATACACACACACACATACAGACATACTGACGTCATCGTGAAAATAGTCGGTAATGGTTCCTAGGAGCTCAAAACGTGGAGATCTTGTGAAAACTCGATTTTCGAAGATCGGGGCAAAATCAGTAACTTTTTATCTACATACCGTAGCGGGAGTTTCAAAAAAATGTGATATGGGTGTTAATGAACAATAATAATACATAGAATTACTGCTATATTAATAATGAAGAAATACAAACATTTATGCCCATGACACAAAATATGCTTGTCCCTGTCGGAAATCAAATTCGAGGGGCGGTCAAAGTTTTCTATATTATCGTGAAATGCACGACTCTTTGTACGATATGAACGAAACGATTAACGTAGGCGGGGTGCAAGCAGTTATTATATCACCAGAGATATCGTAACTTTTGCCCACCGCTCCGCTAGAAAGTACTCGAGCATGGTTTTCTGATACTATTTATTACCTAGGAAATTTAGCCGAGCATAGCTTTTCAATTTAGCTCTGTTCAGCATGAAACAACTTTCGCAATGCTAATTGCTGTTTACTTTAGAAAGTGGATGTGATGTGTCTATAGTAACTTAATCAGTTTTAACGAAACCAAATATGGTTTCTGGTTTTATATTACATTGGTTATTACGTAATCTCTTACAAATGACAATTTTTAGGTAAACCCATCAATCTATGGTAAATAGGTTTATATAATTAATTAACGAACGAAAGATTAAACCTTTGGAAGATTTGTCGGTAGATGGTCGGTAGCTTACTATTGATTAATAAGCATTACTAATGAATCTTTATGATTTACAAGTGTTGAACTAGAGATGGTCTCAACCTACATCTTGAATGTCGATTAGTGACACGCAAAATTAAACCTTAACTACAATGGTTTAAAGATATTTTTATCATTTATGTATCGTCGTTCTCGATCTCACAATTAGGAACTGCTTATAATTAACCAAGCAATCAACTATCTTATTGTGTGTGAAGTAAAGGTTATATTCCTATGTTTAAGATCTATTTGAATACTGTACATGTTCCATTCAACCATGAACTCCTTTGAGGAACGTCCCGCGTAGTTGAGACCTCAATTTTTTAACTCTCTTATTGGTCAATCAGCATGACATTTATATGGTAGGTAATAGTCAATATAACACAGATTACGTTGCGATTATATTATTTCTGAGTTCATTGATTTTTTTGTGACATGTCACAGAATACTTAAATACTACTTGAAATAACTCCTACAATGGCAAAAATTGGGTAAACGCTAAGCTAACGCTTAATTTGAATATAACGCCGGCACATTACTTTGAGACAATATATAAAATAATTCTGATTGGTTATTTGACGATACTATGGTTAAATGTTACAGTTATATGAATACTGAAAATACTTTAAATAATAAATTATGTATCTATGTGTTTGTTTAATAAATTAATTATTAAACAAATTAACACATACATAGATCCATAAATACAAACATGTATGTTCGCAAAATATTTGGGCATGCCGAGAATTGAACTTGATTTCCCTGGTTTTCTAGGTTACTGTCCGAACAACGAGGTGTAAAAAATCGTATAAAATATACTAAGATCACATCTTCCATCTGCACATTTAGGTATTTAAAAAGCTTCAAAACTGTCTAGTGTTTCTGATTGCTAATATAATGTAAGAATTTATGATATTTATGAAAGAACGAATCCCATCTATCTACCTCGGTGATATAGACACGACTCCATATATTTTATTTTTTAGAGTTACTGCACTCTTTAATATATTTCATAATTCTACGTTATATTAAAAATAATAATTGAAAAGATAAAGATGAATTTTATTCGTAAATATTTTATTAGTTGCACCCACATTATACTTTTCGATGTTACTTGTCACCATGCGATCCCGCGATCACCGAAAATATTTTAATACTAGCTGTTGCCCACGACTTCGTCCGCGCGGACTTCGTTTACTCCGCACAGCACCTCCCCCGTAGGTGATAGCGTGATAATATGTAGCCTATATGTTGACACGACCTGTGTAATATTCATGCAAAATTTGAAGTAAATCCATGCAGTACTTTTTGAGTTTACCTCGGACATACATACAGACAAACAGACAAAAATTCTAAAAACTATATTTTGGCTTCGATATCGATTGTAGATCACGCCCCAAGTATTCTTTTAAAAAAATATTCAATGTACAGTTTTGAATTTCCTACGATTTTATTATATGTATAGATGTGGGCATATCACTGAAACACAACAAAATAAAATATTGCGCATGTATTTTAAAAATGGTGTATATAAATTTTAAATATGGTTTAATGTTTTATTGTTACACAAACATGTCTTTAAGTTAAAGCCCTTATAACCATACAGAGCAGATTTCTAAATATCGCAATCTAAATTTAGCTACAAGCCTTACTTCCTGTATATTTATTATAACACTCTTCGTACTCGTCTTTAACATTTAATAAGAAAAAATATCCTTTGAAGTGGCCAATGACAATGACAATTCATAACAGATATCAGCTTGACAAATATACCTGAAATATAATAAATGAATTAAACATACGACACCAATTGATTCTACGTTACGTATCTACGTTATTAAAAAATAAACAGTGTCAAGGGCTGCACATATCGACCCCATTATTATAAGCCTTTATTGATGAATGATGAATTATGACATTCATTGTATTATAGTACTGCAAACATCACGTTCCTTAAATATTTTACTGCTGTGTTTGACATTGAAGTTTTAGCATACTAAGTAATTTGACGGCATCTTGGGCTTTATTAAAAAAGTATTCATTATCAGACAATAATATTTAAGGAAAATATAAATAATCTGTTTTATTTAATTACTACCTGCTACCCTTAATTGATTTTTACCGATTAGTTTCTTTTTTGTGATTCTAGACTTACATAAAAACTGCTAGGTATTACAAATTTAATCTGAATTATTCCAGTCGTTTTTGGATTACTAATTGATGAATATATAATTTTAAGGATCCAAAAAAATCTATTAATAGAACTTAATAAACAATTCTAAAAATGTATAAAGTATGTCATGTTGTCAATGATTTATTTTTATTTTCAGGAATATTCACCAAGGGCCGAGAAAGTCTACAAAAGTGTAAGTTTTATACTAATATTTATACAAATTCCATTTATGTCCACTATGGTGTTAGCGTTGGTTAAAGAGCCTCTCTAATTGTGTAAGCGCACTGTAAAGTGAACTTATTACTCAACAAGATGCATCTGGTTTGACGTTGCTGCGCGTGAGAGTCGAGTTTCCCAACTGTCGGAGAAGGCAACGATTACTTGGCGCTGTTTCCCAATAGAAAGTCCTCAAAAGCAGGAAGCAGAACTGCAGCACACGTGCAGTGCAACCCAGGGAGGGGTGACGGCCGATGCACTTTCGTGCCGGTGACGTCACTTACCTTTCGTCAGCGTCACGCCGCGCTCCGTAAGAGCTATTACGCAATCAAAGCGCACAACTCAACTTTCCAATTTCGACAACGCGCTATTGTGTAGCGCTTTCAAATTTAACTTCACCTTCTCCCGCTTTTTGGCGCTTTCATGTAGTTTCTCTTCCCTCTGAAAAATGCTCTGAATATTTCGCGAGTGAAAAGTCGTGACTTACTTTCACTGCTATTGCATTTTGCGATTGAGAAAAGTGTACATTGGCTCTCTAATATTTTGTAGATAGCTTAATGGCGCCTTAGCTTTAGATTCCTTTTTTGTAAGCTTATAACTGGATTTTATTATTGCATGCGGAGTTCCGGTTCATTCGTACTACATTTCTTTATCTTATTGTTTTAAAATTGAAATGTTCAAGCATGTAGATATAATAATATTATTATTAATAATAAAAAATGTTTATAAATTGAAATATTATTTAAAATTGATTACTATCTCTTCGACTATCGTTTTTTTAGTGATTATTAGTATCAGGCTCACAATTTCAACGCATTACAAATATCGATATCCCATATCAATTTCTGTGTCGAGTATCGTTAATAAAGTACGGTATTAATTTGAAAAATAATGTAAATAAAGGCCTTATACACTCCACCTGACACCAGGCTGCTACTAAGATTTTTTACATGAAAAAATGACCCGAAAATCGATATCGTGATCTGAGCTACCCAGTCCTCCATTTATAAGCGACTAGCGACCTGCCCGCGGTTTCACCCGCGGTTTATATATTAAAACCTTCCTCAAGAAACAATCTATCTATTAAAAAAACCCGCATCAAAATCCGTTGCGTTGTTTTAAAGATTTAAGCATACATAGGGACATAGGGACAGGGAAAGCGACTTTGTTTTATACTATGTAGTGATTAGTTGGTCCAGATCCCTTTTGAACAAAATACTGTATGTACAAGGCAAAGGATTTGTAGAGATCTGCAATATTTCGACTTTTCTGTCGCAATAGTGTCAGTGATGACAGTGACACTGTTATATTCTGGCTTTGTGATAAGTGGCTTGTGATGATTATCGTTTTTCATCATTTAACTTGCTTGTCATCCTTTGATATTTAAAACAAAAAAGTAATTAAGTATTGTAAAACATAAAAAATCAGAATACAACCCGATCAAAAAAATAACAACATTTCTAGCACAGGCGGGTAAAAAATATACACATACTAGCTGACCCGCGCAGCTTCGCCCGCGAATAATAACATGTCGTCGATATAGTTTTTCATACGAATTTCATCCCCTATTTGAGTCCTTTAGGGGATCCTTTTTTGAAAAAAAATTAAACTACGTTTGACCCTGGATCTTCCACTATTTCCATGCCAAATAGCATGAAAACGGGTCCAGCGGTTTAGCCGTGAAAGCGTAACAGACAGACAGACTTTCGCATTTATAATATTAGTATGGATATTACATCACTCTCACAATTTCTTTTATATCATCATTAGATTAATACGTGAAGGAAAAACTTTGGACCCCTTTTTAAGGCAAATGCGCGACAGTAGAGTAAGAAATTTGGCACAGTTCATGGTTAGATTATGGAAGACTGCAGAAACCCAATATTTTAAAATAATATGCAATAAAAACTAGATATTAATAAAAATAAACATTGCACACACTAAATTCATGTGACATACGTGACATTATACACACATGTCTAACATTTTCTTTACGGCTAAAGTTCATTTGTCAAACTTAAAAGAGATTTTATTGCTTAGTCTATGGTTGAATTTCAGTCACAGGCTGACAAAGAGAAGTAATCGCCTATAGACACCATGAAAGATGTTAATGTTGCATTACTATTTGTGTGGCGGAAAGGCAATGCCATGTGCATAAATCTACCAGTTACCCTCGAAACCGAAACACGACAAAACGATAAGCATTGACGCTATTGTGGCAGGAAATAGGTAAGGCCGCAGTAGTATTATAGACCCGGACGAGATGTTGTGGGATTTTACCACCTAGATGTCACGATGGTAGGGACATATTAACCAATTGTTCACCTTTTACGACCTGCCTGGCAGAATGGCAGATGGTCTGTTCACCAAAGGGGACCAGGACCAAAAAAATTAAGATGAATCTTATGACACATCTCACACTAAAGAGCGTACCTAAGAAATATACATACATAAACTCGAAAATCATATACATTACAACCCTCCTCTAGTGTCGTCGGGACACCAGATTTCAGGTCGCTAATTGAAAAACTTAATAATATTTTGTCTGATCTGGAAACACATAATGAACTGTGCTGATCTTAACCACTAAATATGTAAGTTTTCACGTAAAATTTATTTACTTACTATAAAACAAAAAATTCAAAGTGCACCTCTTAAATATAGTTTAATTTAAAAAAAATAGTTAAAGACTGTCGACACTGAATTAGATAGTAATTTTCGATAGAAAACAATTCCGTGACATACTGAAGCTGTTAAAAATTGTACCGATATGTTAAGTATTTTTAGTGTGACATATCCATATGTACAGAAAGCTGGACGTCTACGAAAATTTTACAAAATATTTTTTTTATGTACGTGACAAATATTTTTAAAAAGTATTAAATGTGTTTATAAAAGGATTATTCTTTATATTTGTTTACTTATATTATTGTATTAGTGAAATATGGATACGTTAGATATAATTTAAGTCCAGAAAAATGCTTGATCTTGACTTGTCAAGAGTAGAGAACTACCTCAACGCTCCGCTTATGATGCGTGCAATAAGGAAGAGTAAAATTGTAATGTGTGTTAATTAAAATATGCATATTTATGTAGATGTGGATTAATATTACATAGGTATGTTTACAGAGTTAAAAACGTTAGTGTGCATTTTCGAATAAACGACATACTTTCACAGTCATATTTAGTTTGACCAGGCGTATTTGAAAGCCGAATGGATGACTGCATGAGGAATGCGTGACAGTTGGTGTCGCTGCAGGGTTTTCACTGAGCATTTATAGGAGCTTTCTCAGTTTGTGAACGAAATGAGAGTTGTGTATATATAATATGGATCTGTTTGTAGCGCGACTTCGTTGGATTAAGCTACCATCATGTAAAATATGATTTTTTTTAGCATATATAAAATATTACGAGCTTCGATTATTGAATATTGTAACTGACTAAAAGAGCTTCAAACTGACTAAAAGAGATTCAATTACTGTAAATTGTAACTGACTATAAGAGCTTCAATTATTGTAAATTGTAAGTGTTTTAGTCACTTACAATTTACAATAATTGAAGCTCTTGTAGTCAGTTACAATTTACAGTAATTGAATCTCTTTTAGTCAGTTACAATTTACAGTAATTGCATCTCTTTTAGTCAGTTTGAAGCTCTTTTAGTCAGTTATAATATTCAATAATCGAAGCTCGTAATATTTTATATATGCTAAAAAATCATATTTTACATGATGGTAGCTTAATCCAACGAAGTCGCGCTACAAACAGATCCATATATTATATATACACAACTCTCATTTCGTTCACAAACTGAGAAAGCTCCTATAAATGCCTAAAATAAAGTCAGTAGAGCTTCAATTATTGTAAATTGTAAGTGACTAAAAGAGCTTCAATTATTGTAAATGGTAACTGACTAAAAGAGCTTCAATTATTGTAAATTGTAACTGACTAAAAGAGCTACAATTATTGTAAATTGTAACTGACTAAAAGAGCTTCAACTATTTTAAATTGTAATAATCACTCCTGGATAATGTAGCTTTCTAAAGGTGAAATAATTTTTAAAATCGGTTTAGAAGTTTTTGAGTCAAATCGTAACAAACAAACAACATCTTTTATCCGTATAATACTGATATAAATGTGTTTTTTCAACCGACGAAAAAACGAAGGAATAACCGACGAAAATAGTCATTAAGGTTCCATACGCAAAAGATAAAACGAACCCTATTATCAAGACTCCGCTGTCCGTCGGTCCGTCTGTCTGTATGTATGTTCATCTGTCTGTCACCAGGCTGTATCTCATAAACAGTGATAGTAAGACAGTTGAAATTTTCATAAATGATGTATTTTTGTTGCTGCTATAGCCTATAACAACAAATACTAAAAACAGAATAAATATTTAAGAGGCTCACATTCAAAAATCATGATTTTTTTGTATTTTTTTTAATCAGCTGATAGACGCTTGAAATATTCACAGAACATTTACTTATATATTCACTTTAAAAATAAATAATTAAATTAAAATAGAATAAATATTTGAGGGGGGCTCCCATTCAACAAACATGATTTTTTGCCGTTCTTTATAGATGAAGGTACGGAACCCTTCGTGCGTGAGACCGACTCTTTTCTTATATGTAACTCTAAAATTGGCCTTAGTTATTTAACACCACAACGTATATTAGAGACTATTTACTTTAGAACCGTTTTAAATATGACATGCAGTGTACCACCACAGAATACTAAGAGACTAATAGAAGACAATGTTCCATACAAGTAATATTCGAGCATAGCACACATAGACACCTCTCACGGACGCGATATCTCGGACTGGTGCGGAACAAACTGTACCGAACCATTCCGAGATATCGCGTCCGTGAGAGGTGTCTATGTGTGCGTTGCTTGCACATGTATGTAGATTGACTACTGCCAGTCTCCAGTATACTGTGGTACCACTTGGTGAATAAAAAGGAAATAAAACTGACCCTTACGTAAAGTGAGCGCTATAGAAAGGAAAGGTCAAGTCAAATAGTAAATGAGAAAGTTAATCGTGGAAAGTGCGCACGCGCGAATTGGCGCTCTGTATTTAAATAAAAATACCAATTGTATAGCTTGTTACTAAAATGAAAAATAATAAGAGACAGATCGTTATTGTTCCATAGTCTCGTCGTAAGAATACTTAATTGATGCTTTGTCTTGCAAAAAATGTAAAGGGGAGGGGAATAATAAAGAAAAAGCTAGCATATTTTTGCTTTCTAACAGTGGGACACAGAATTGGGATACGTGAAACGAGAATCTATAAAGGTGTTCTCATGCAGTTTACTATAAGTAAGGTAAAAAGTTATCATATTTGAATGCGTTATGTAATCGAGCTTACAATAATTATTTTTAGCGGTAAAATACAGGGTTAATAAAAAAATATCCTAGAGAAATGACATGAATTAATCTTAAACCACAAAGTAAGTAAATTATTTGCTTGTGATATGAGTGTTAGGTTAGTTATATTCTAATGTTCGTACGACGTACACAGCCATTCATAACTAAATACTAAAATATACCTATTTAATAAGCACCCAAACTCAGAAATGCACACATTTATACTTATCACATAAACAATAGTCCCCGTCAGCAATCGAATTTGAACCCAACCGATTGCGTATTCAGGGTCACTAGCCACTTGAACAGCAAAGCAGCCAGTTGATACATTTGAAATTAGAGTACTTGAATGTTTGTGATTGATCCCATGGTGATAGCTGGGGAAGTTATGTGGAAATAGTTCAAATAGTACAAAATTGTTATTTCAATAATCATGCGACATTAAAATTGAAGAGGAAACTAAAATCTTACTAGGCACTAGGCAGTAAATGCCTTGTTAAAATTCTAGTATCGCTGTATGTGATAAAAAATAAAATATTATGCCGGAACTATATAAAATCTCTGTGAGCATAACCTTGGTCAACACGTTAAATAGTTAGGCAAGGTTAGGCTTTTGTTGTTTTTTTTTACACTAAGGATAACGTTTAATTGTAAACTGCAAAACCCTTACTAAAACAATATTAAGTATCAAATTAATTATTTCGATGTTTATTATACGCCTCATAACAGGATAGTGCTAAAAGTTAAAATTGAATCTACTAATTTAAAACCGTAAGGAAAATTTGTTCAAAATAGATCACTACAAAGGTAGATTTAAGTAACATTTGTTATTTCAAACTCAACTGCAAATAAGTATGTGTGTCTATTCTTTTGTTGACCTAATTGTGTTAATTGATAGCTGGAACTAAAGGAGTTTTTGTCAGTAGCTCAGTTATTATTTTGGGCATTATATGTGTACAGGGCTTGTCCGATTCGAAAGAGGTCTATAGGTAGGTCAAAAACATTATCAAAAAACATAATAAAATAATTATTTTTATTAAAATAAGAAAAATACCGTAGTTTAAAATGCCTCATTTTAGTACTAAAATTGCGCAACTTAAATCAAGTAAATATTTTGAAAATTTATGTATCTATAAAATAATGACACAAATATGTTTGTATTAAGCTACAAAATAATGCCTTTTAGGATCGGGCAGGTTTTTTGTTTTCTTTACACCTTGTATATAGGGTTGCCAGATGGTCGGGATTCGTCTGGATTTTCCCGACATTTCGAACGATGTCCAGAGTCCCCGTGTGATCACGCGGTGTGATCATGTCATGTATGTTGCTGTGCGGTTTATATATATATATATATATATATATATATATATATATATATATATATATATATATATATATATATATATATATATATATATATAGATTACTCTGTCTTAGAGAAATATTTAGCCACATTCCAAAAGACAAGGATATGTCAAATGACACAATCTGGACATACTTTTTCAAAATATGCAACCAAAACGATCTCAAAAATTTTAAAAAGTTGTATCATTTGTTTTGTCGATTACTGTAAACAATGCTTACTGTGAAAGAGTGTTTAGACTAAACTTTGACATGACACGTTCAAATTTTAAATTATTTTTCAGTACGTCTCAAGGATCTAAATTGTTAGATTCTGTAAAATCTAATTCAAAGTACATGTGGCAATGTAAAAAAATAAAAATAAATATACTAGTAGTTCGCTGCAGACTAAGACCTCGCGATCATTTCCCCGTAATATTTTACAATATTTGTATGTGTGACTATGTCTCATACACTACTAAACTGATTTTGATTTCCATAAAGTATCTATAATTACATTGTGTACATATTTGCCAAATATAAAATTTAGCAATCATGTACATAATGTAAACGTGTACGTAATCCAATCAACGGTTCGAGAGTTTTTATTTATTTCTTACATTTTCATTAATATCTTAAAAAGGGCTAAACTGATTTTGATGCCCAATCGTTCGTTCGTTTTCAAAATTATAATAATATTTTTTATGTTTCTTCTAAATTTCGTCAAAATCGGATCAACGGTTCAAGAGTAATAACGCGTTATTTATTTTTACATTTTCATCAATATCTTAAAAACTACTTAACCGATTTCGATGCCCAACGAACTTAAATATTGTATTAATATTTTCTATGTGTCTTTTTCAAATTTCACTAAAATCATATCAACGGTTCGAGAGTTATCGTGGAACAAACATACATATATACTTCAATACATAAATACATACAAAAAACGTTTTAGAGACTCTCGATTTACAGACTTCGCCCTCTCGGTCAATAAATATATGTGATCTCATCTATACTATTGAAACAAAATAAAATTATACTATTTACAGATTGTACATGCTTAAGATTTAAGCGTAATCGTAATACGATTAAGATCATTCACTGATTCGTTCGAAAGAAAATAATTTAATCCATACTTCGACGTTATACAGTCTTAACTAGTCGTAAATAAAAGCACGAAGCAATTTTTTTTCTTTTTACAGTAACAATCAAACGCGTTTACACATTTAAGAAACCTACATTTTGAAAAATTTCACGTGAGATTAAGGGATGGGGGGAGTGGATTGAATAAAATCTCACGACATCTCACCAGGAGGGGAGGGAGGGACAGAAAATTAAAAAAAAAAAAACACCTCACGTAATTTATGGACGCCCCCTAATACATAGAAATGCATAAATAAATACTTGAATATATTTAATAAACACCCAAACCCAGAAATACAAACATTTATGCTCATCACACAAAATGCTTGTCCCCGTCGGGAATCGAACCCGAGCCCCGTCGATTGCGTAGTCAGGGTCGCTAATCACTCGACCAACGAGGCAGTCCCCCGTTTGTTTTTATACATAATGATTTTGAAATTTTAATCACAAAATTAAAATGTCTGTGGTCAGGATCTTAAAATATAACAAAAATTTACGGAACCAACAAAGAGCGACATTAAAAGTGAACTTTACAAATAGTCCATTACTAGAATTATACACGTACCTAAATGGGTACCATAATGAACTAAATGTAATTAACTGATTGAAGGAGGTTTATGAGATAACACATTATATTGCAGTTAAAATTTAGGTTTTATTATACGAATCTTGTAACATACATATTTGAAATGAAATGAAATGAAAAATATTTATTTGCAAGAATATGGGTGTCACAAGTTATTAAAATAAATTAAATTACCATCATATTCTACCATAATATGGCGTGCAAACATTTTAATTTAGGTCGATTTCTTTATAATTACTACCGGATCGGAACGCGGCCACACACTGAGAAGATCCGGCGGAAGAAACTCAGCGGACTTCTTTTTTTCTATTTCACGTATTACAATTTACTAGAATTATTTCACATCAAAAGTTGTTTTTACAATTTACAAAATATGATCTTATGCTCAATCCAAATTTTTACAATTTACAAAAAATTTACCATTTTACAAAATTTGCCGTTCAGTTTTTATTACATTTAAATTTCAAGGTAAATTGTACAAGCTTATATTTCTGTTTATTAACATTTAATCTTATCTGCTAAAAATTCTCTAATATCATAGTATGTTTTATTTAACAGTAAATCAAACAATTTTTTGCCAAATTTATTTATAGGTAATAATTTTAGACTATCAGGAATATGATTGTATATATTAATTGCCATACAATATGCATTTTTTTTATAAATATTTAGTCTTTGGCTTGGCACATGTAGCTTCTCACTGTTTCTAAAATATGAGTTCCCTAATACTTGAGCATTTGTTTTAAACAAATGTTGATGTTTTTTTACAAATACGCATGCCGACAGTATGTAAAGACAAGGTAAAGGTAGTATTTTAAGAGTTTTAAATAGGGGTTTACATGAATGTAGTTGATTAACATTACATATTGCACGTATACATTTCTTTTGAATTCTGAAAATCCTAATTAAATCAACTGAGTTTCCTCAAATAGAGATTCCATATTGCAATACAGATGAGACATATCCGTGATATGCCAGCAATGCAGCATTTAAGTTGGCTACTTCTCTTATTCTTCTCAAAATATAGATAAATCTGTCAATTTTTTTGCAAAGAGAATCAATGTGCGCTTTCCAATTGCAATGGTTGTCAATAAATATTCCTAGAAATTTAGTGTATTCAGTATTTTCTATATTTATATTGTTAAATAATATATTTGATTTTTGAACTTTATTGCTATAACATGTTTGAAATTCAACTATCTTTGTTTTAGTCAAGTTAATTTTTAAATTATTACTTTTTAACCATTCCGAAACTTTAAGTAAGGTTTCAGTTGTTTCTTTTACTAGATGATTTTTATTTTTACATTTAATGAGGAGTGTAGTGTCATCTGCAAATAAGAATGACTCATGTTGCATAGTCTCTGGAAGATCATTAATGTAAATTAAAAAGAGCAAGGGTCCTAAAACACTTCCCTGTGGTATTCCACAGTCACTACAACTATAATTTGAAGTATATATTTTTTTATGTGTCCCAGAAATTTTTGAAATTTCTACACACTGTTTCCTATTTTCTAAATAACTTTGTTGCCAATAGAATTCTATGAGAAACAAAGTCGAATGCCTTACTCATGTCTAAAAATACACAAAGTGGATAACTTTTTGTATTTAGGCATTCCGTTATACTCTTTACCAGTTCAAAACATGCTAAGGTTGTCGACCTACCTTTTCTAAATCCATATTGATTATTTTTTAATATATTACATTTCAGTAAGTAATTATAAAGTCTATCATACATAACTTTTTCAAAAATTTTTGAAAGAATCGGAATTAATGTAATGGGTCTATAGTTATTCATATCGCAAGGATCACCTTTTTTAAGTATTGGTCTACCTATAGACTTTTTTAGTCGTTGTGGGAACTTCCCTTCTAAAAATGTCAAATTAATAATATGACTGAGCGGCTTTGATATTACAGCAGCAACATTTTTGAGTAGTTCTGTACTAATATTATCATAACCAGTTGCACTTGTATTTTTTAAGGAGTTTATGATCTTAAATACTTCATGCTCATCTACTGGTGTAAGAAACATAGTTTTACTGCTATTAGGTAACCCAAGTATTTTTGAAGTATTTGTGAATTTGTCATTGTTAATACTTGTTTTTGATTGGTTTATAAAAAAATCATTAAATAGGTTAAAAATTGATTGGGATTTTGTATACTCTGTATTGTTCACTCTAATTTTCTCAATTTCTTGTATATTTGTTTTATTCTGGAATGTGTTTTTAATTAAATCCCACGAAGCTTTGCATTTATTGGAAGATTTTTCAATAAATTTCAGAGATGATTGCTTTTGCGATTCTAGTATACATTTTGATAAAATTCTTTTGTAACGCAAGTAATTATTTTTATTTTCATTCTTATTAGATTTACCAAACCGATAATTTAAATATAGCTGGCGTTTGACTTTACAACATTTAAGAAGTCCTTTTGACAGCCATTTATTTTTTATTGGTTTATTTGATACCTTAGTACGAATTTTTGGAAAGCATAGCTCAAAAAACAATAAGAATATGTCGTGGAAATTATTAAATGCCTCTTCACAATTTGAACTTGCGAGAACTTCATTAAAACTTAAGGATGATAGACATTCAAAAAACTTTTTCTTATTTTTTTGACTAAAAAGTTGTTTTGTTTCAAACCAAAAAGCTCGTTTTGGTTTAAAGTTTGAGATGGACTCAATATTTACTTTTATACTCTGGGCTGTCTCATGGTCAGATAAACCGAGATAATGAGTGTAAGACTGAACATTTTCCAAATTGCTAGCAATTACATCTAAACATGCATGCTTCCTAGTGGGTTTAAGTATGTGCTGATTAATATTATTATTTGATAGAATGCCTGTTAACTGCTTTTGAGTATAATTATTAGGGTGTCCGTTATTTACCAAGTTGATTTTTTTTTGCGGACGCCCCCTGGATTTTTAGTTTTTGACCTAAAAAAAAATATCCTACATAAATAAGCTCTTAATTACCGAATTAAACCTTGCCCCAATCGAGTTACATTTCCCATTTAAATAACATGGGAATTTGCAACTTTTTCTTATTAATTTTATTCCTCTGAAAAAAATACCACTACGACTATTATCGATGCATATTCTGATAGGGAATTTAATGCTCTACAAAAAAGCTCTCTTATAATTTTTCGATAAAATCATTCCTTTAAGAGTTATTCGTGGTTTAAGTTGTGTTTATAGTTAATAGGGTGTCCGTTATTTACGAAATTGATTATTTTTGTTCCGACGCCCCTTAAATTTTTATTTCATCATCTGAAACAAAATATTAGACCATTCTAAATTTTCATAACAACCCTTGCCCCAAGGACAATACATTTTCCATTTAAATTACATGGGATTTAAAGTTGATCTTAACATAAATTCTTGAATTTTTGCACTTTTACGGCAAAATTATGATCACGATTATTTATGCAAATTAGTCATTTATTTTGAAACACATATTTTTTTAATATGTGAAAGGCAAATAATTTATTGCATGATAGGCTAATTCCAGTTTACATTAATATTTTAGCTAGAAGTGAAGATGAAAAACAATTTGTGATTCAGGTTGTAAGCGAGTATAAAAAAAAGTATCAAAATGTAACTAAAGAATGTTTAATTAAATAAATCAAATATTGTGAAATTGTTTAAATTTTATTCGACTTAAAAAGTTTTTGATTTCTTACTTTAACACCATTAAATTTATATGTTCTTTGGAATAAACGACTAAATTGCATAAAAACATTCATAATTTCCGTAAAAGTGCAAAAATTCAAGAATTTATGTTAAGATCAACTTTAAATCCCATGTAATTTAAATGGAAAATGTATTGTCCTTGGGGCAAGGGTTGTTATGAAAATTTAGAATGGTCTAATATTTTGTTTCAGATGATGAAATAAAAATTTAAGGGGCGTCGCAACAAAAATAATCAATTTCGTAAATAACGGACACCCTATTAACTATAAACACAACTTAAACCACGAATAACTCTTAAAGGAATGATTTTATCGAAAAATTATAAGAGAGCTTTTTTGTAGAGCATTAAATTCCCTATCAGAATATGCATCGATAATAGTCGTAGTGGTATTTTTTTCAGAGGAATAAAATTAATAAGAAAAAGTTGCAAATTCCCATGTTATTTAAATGGGAAATGTAACTCGATTGGGGCAAGGTTTAATTCGGTAATTAAGAGCTTATTTATGTAGGATATTTTTTTTAGGTCAAAAACTAAAAATCCAGGGGGCGTCCGCAAAAAAAAAATCAACTTGGTAAATAACGGACACCCTAATAATTATCCTGTAACAGATCTATATTCCAATCCCCACATAGTATAAATTTCTTCTCAGAGTTTTTCATTATATTTTCTAACAGTAATTCTAAATTATAAAGGAAAGTTTCAACATTTGAGTTGGGTGTGCGGTATATACAAATTATTACTAATTTATAATCTATAATTTCAACAGCACAGCATTCAAAAGAGAATGGTAAGCGTATTTGTAAATCAAGAGTTTTGAACTGTAGATCATTTCTGATCAGAATACAAGTGCCACCCCGTCGTTGGTTTTCACGAGAAAAATAAGATGCCATAGAGTAACCTTCTATTCTAAAATTTTGTTCGGAACCTTGTTTAAGAAATATTTCAGAAAGGCAGATAACATCAATTTTGCCCAATTCATCACTAAGCTCACTTAAAGCTACTTGCAAATAGTCTCTTTTACTCAGAGCACCTGCTATATTTTGGTGTAATAATTTAAACTGGTGATTATTTCCGAAAAAACTGGTCTTTGTTATCTATATTTTTTATATCACTTCTCGATTTAATATTAAAGTAATATGGTATAGTACCCTTTTTTATTACATTATTTGAAACTGAATGTTTTAGGTTGTTTTCTACTTTATTTCCTGATTTTTTACTAAAATAATAAGGTATTGTACCTTTGTTTATCTTAGGGGTAGGATATTGATCATTTTTGATACTAATTATTCTACTAGACACTAATTTTTCTAAGTTTGCTTTATATTCGTTGAATGTAAATGTCTGTTTATTTAATTGCTTATTATTATTTTCACTATCAGTTACTTTATTAATTTTTTGTTTGGAAAATGACTGATAATGATGGAATATTATTTTTATCATTTAAATTTGTACTCTCTTTTGTCAGCACTTAATGACATTTCAATATTAATTAGCACTTAATGATATTTAAATATAAGTTCTAGCCCTGACGATGAAGTGCACAAAATGTAAACCCGATTTAAAGAAGTGTTTACATATATTTATTGAGCATCGAACACGTGTCCAATCGATAACGTAGTCAATGCTACCTATTACTCATAAATGATTTGGTGGAATAGTTTGTGATAATTGGAGGTTACATAAATTATCCTACTTCTTCCTATAATATTATTAATGCGAAAGTATGCTTTCTATGGATGGATGGATGGATGTTTGTTATCCTTTCACACAAAAATGGGTGAACCGATTTGGATGAAATTTGGCACACATATAGATGATAACCTAAAATAGCACATAGAGTAATTTTTTCCCGGAAAAATAAGTTGATCTCAGTGATTCACCAAAAACTGTTATAATGCAGTTGGCTGTATGGTGCAGCTAGTATTATACTTGTATAAAATGTACTTCCGGTCACCTTCAGGTTAGACGGTGCCACAATTTTCGCTTCGTCGTTTGTTGAAACTGGATGAAAAAAAAAAAACAAAAATTGTTCACTGTAGGTATCTTACTGTGGGAAAGGCGAACGTCTAGCTGTATCGATTAACTAAAACGAAAACCACATAACAATACCTCGAAAGTTTTGTTTTCGGTCAAACTGATTCAGAAGCTGAATTTTCGAGTGCATAAAGAGTATTTGATCGGATTCTGAGAAAAATACTCTTCCTTTGTGTACGTTATTTTGTGTAGGAAACGAATGTGTCAAACCCCTTATTTATAAATTGGATGTTTTTACTTTTTGCCTTGTTTTACTGATTTCGAAGCACGCAGAAAAACGAAAGGAACCTTACAAAGGCAATATATTAAACGGATGTAAATTGTAGAGTCGCAGTGACAAGTCCCCGAGGAGAACTTATTACAAATGATTTTAACAGAGATTTTATCTATTAATATTTTAAATACAGTTAAATTTATGTAATAAACCTAAACTTTCTAGCTTTAAATACATTGTGAAATAATAGAGTGATTTATGATTATGATTTTTATCATTAGAAAGCAAACAAGCAGGTGGCTAACCTGATGAAAGAGAAACCATCACCTATAAATAATGGTGCGAGGCTACCGGCTGGCTATCTTACCTCAAAACCGAAACACAACACTGACCAAGCATTCAGGATATTGCGGCGGGTAAGGCGGTGTTACCATATACTCGGACCGCACGGATGTTCTGGAACTCTGCCTTTCTTATTATGATATATACGTACATGGTGTTATTATATATTTTTTCTTCACTAAATTTTACTCACTAAAATTTTAGTTTTAACGGATTAAAATGAGTGACAATAGGTAGAGATTACTAACCATATTTTTTTAGAATCCATATCTATATATCTATATACATATAATAAAATCGTAGGAAAGTCAAAACTGTACATTGAATATTTTTTTAAAAGAATACTTGGGGCGTAATCTACAATCGATATCGAAGCCAAAAATATAGTTTTTAGAATTCTTGTCTATTTGTCTGTTTATCTGTTTGTCTGTATGTATGTCCGGGGTAAACTCAAAAAGTACTGCATGGATTTACTTCAAATTTTGCATGAATATTCGTAACAGGTCAGGTCCAATATATAGGCTATATATTGACCTGACCTGTTATCATATTATCACGCTATCACCTACGGGGGAGGTGCTGTGCGGAGTAAACAAAGTCCGCGCGGACGAAGTCGCTGGCAACAACTAGTAATAAATTTTATTAATACGTGAAGGAAAAAGTTTAGACCCATTTTGAAGACAATAACGCAAACGGTGGAGTGAGAGAAATTTGGCACAGTTAAAGATTACATTACGGAAGACTGCAGAAACCTAATATTTTTAAATAAAATGCAGAATAAATACATTAAATCATTGAAAACAAACATCACACATACTACATTCATGTGACATACATGATATTATACACACAAGTAAATTGTTTTCTTTACAGCTAAAGTTTGTTGTCAAACTAAAAAGAGATTTAATTGTTAGTCTATAGTAGAATTTTACCCACAGGCGATTACCAGTTAAAATTATACCGCCTATTAATTGAAGCTTACGTAAACGTAAATAAAAATAATATATTAATATAATTTAAAAGAATTGTTCTTCATAACACTGAAGTTTAGACTGGGACCAAAATACAACAAAAAAAAATTTAAACATATTATATTACCGTAATCAGTTAAAGATAGAGCTCATAACTCTGACCGGCAATAGGCATTTGAGGGTCCATATAAATTAGGGGCCTAACACCACTGTGCGCGCGACTGTGCTGCTGTCATGTTTTTAAGCATTCGTTACTTAAGAATGAATTTTATTCGAATTCTGTAGTGTTATGTAGAATAAACTTTTTCTTTCATAACTTATGTTTTAAATAAATAAAGAGCCATATTTACAAAACAGTCTTTGACTGTAAAAGCCTCAGACAAACAATTTTGCTGGTCTGAGATAAAAGCAATGTAATTTTGTACGAATGTATGTATGAATGGTGGCGTCTTAAGCGGATATCAAAAGAGATACACTCCAAGGGCATTCTTTGTTATAAATACAGTTCTCTGCTTAAACTCTTACAATCAAAAATTTAATAACTTCATATTTCAATATTCTTTAATTACTCTTATTCTTTGATTACTTAATAATTAATTAAATTATTTTTATTTCCGCAAAAAATGTCTTCTTATTATTAATAAAATGTTTTCACTAAGCAATATTAAATCAATCCAATGTAAAAAAAATGTTTTTACATTTTGTATTGGATCAGGCAGACTAGGTATATACTTACGCCCTTGAGAGTGGAGAAAACGAGGATCAAGCCGCGGGGGACAGATTACAGCCGGTTTAATGTACAGTAGCAGTACGAATAGGTTCGTCAGATTTCAAATTGATTCATTTAACAAGGTGAGAGCACATATGATCTTTTGAAAATTTGTCACATAATAGACTGTTGCATAGAAAATTATGCTTAACTAACTGTTCGATAACATGGTTCAGACTTGCTAGCATATACACTATTTCCTTATTTTATCTTGTGTAAATGATTATTATCTAAAGAGATGCTAATGTTTTTTTAATTAAAACCTTTTTATTGATTTGACCTATCAGTAATATTTATGATAAAACTATTGTCATGGTTAATGTCACCGTTGTTATTTCTAGATTTCTAGTGTTATTCAATATTTTATTTCAAAATATATTTGCCATAAATATAATATCCTTTTTTTTGTAATGTCATAATAACACCGAAACCTTTAAGAATTGAAGAACGAGCAGCAATAATTGATGCAATGATTGTTGTTAGATAAATTTTATTTGATAGAAAAGTCACTTTTATTTAATGTTAGAACATTTTTTGTACTGGTGTGTTGGCATGATTGATTCGTACACTAGTGCAAGCGAAACTAGATCTTAAAGTGACGAACCTATTTTTACCGTGTCTATACATATAATAATAGTCAGATATCTCATCGAAACATTAAACCTAAGATGATATTAAGAATAAAATTATACCTCTTATGTGTGAGAGAGCACCAATCAATGGCACCAATAAATATCAATGGCAGTAAATTGTAAAATTTGTTTTCGCGAAACGAATCAATGTAAAATCCGTACTTATAATATGCTATGCGCGAGAGTATGTCTGTCTGTTAGGCTTTCACATCTAAACCACTGAACTAATTTTAATGGAATTTAGTATGGAGATAATAAAGATTCGGAATCATTTTTTAAAAAGCAAACCCCTAATCTATTGGGCTAAAATAGGGGATAAAAACCTATGTGAAAAACTATATCGACATCTTAATCTATTCAAGAGCGAGCTGTATGGGTCAGCTAATATCATCATAGTAATTTACTCCGATTTCATGTTAAATATTACATATTTAGTAATCAATTCGTTATAACGGGAAACATTTTGGTGTTTATGTAAATAAGTGTCAACGATATTGTATCTGAACCGTGCACAAGCTTTCACATCTACATGGAAAGGAGTAGAGAAAGGGATCTGTGCGCAGCTGTCCCTCGGGTGCTGGGCGAATGGCGCTCCGCCCTCGCTAACCCCGCGTCTCGTTCAGGCGAGAGGAGCACTCGGCTCGGCTGCCCGAACATCGCACGCACGAAGTGCAACCAACAATCGGTAACTCGGTACAAAACTACAACCAGACACCAGTCGCCTGTCACCCGTTCGTAGAGCGCCACGTCTGTTACGTTGCCTCTCGCGACTCTGTAACCATGTGGTGAAGTGAAACTGTCAAACGTGATACGTATTTGCACACGAACGTTTAGTGTTATTTAAACATTTTTGATTCTGGTGATATTGTGCTTAGAAGTGTCTCGACTTTGGAAAATTGGATTATACGAACGTATAATGGCCTTAGCTAGGTGAGCTATTTTGGTTGCTGTGGTCAACGCGGAACTAGTTTATTTTGCTGTATTTGTTGAAGGATTTTCCTATGTATAATAAGTCAGTTTAGCACAGTTGTGTCGGAACACAAGGCTGAATGTACGTAAATTTGTTATTTTATGTAATAACATTTTCTACTGAGTCTAGAGTGTTTTTGGCTTACCTATAATTATAACAAACAACAGCATATAGCGAAAGTTACATAGCCTCGCACGCATTATAACTTTCTTTGTTGTGTAAGCTGATCGTTGACAGGTAGAGTCGGTAGAGAGGGAGCAACATAGAAATCGAGTCGCTGTTCAGTTTGTTTCTAATTGTAACGCATTAATAAGAAATGCATTGTGTTGAAAATCTGTAATGTTTTTGTAACAGAATCGTGCATTTTCCTTGAAACACCCGCGTGTCCGTTAATGTGATGCCGATGTTTTCACTTTATCCGCACCCTTGTTCGTTACGGTCACCCTAAATTGTAAACCCCTCTATCGTGTATTCCTGTATTTGTGTATACGTCAGTGGAATCACTTTTGAAATATATATTCGATATTTCAAAAGTGATCGTGATTTTATCGCATACAGCCGATATATTTAGATCACATTGCCTATAACGAAACTTTTTATGGGTTTTTATGTATTGTCAGTTTTAGAGCTTGTATATTATGTATTAGATACCCATATTGTCTGAAATCCGAAACACTATAAAATGATTTGTAGACATCTAAGCTTTATCATCTCTCACACTGAGGACGTGTTGACAAAATTTTGAGACATCAGTTTTGCTATCTATTTAATTGGCAAAATACAGTACGTCACTGCTATATTAAATCTGGGAGCTATTGAATTTACTTCAGTTTATCATCATGTGTATCTTAACTAAAGGTATTATTGACTCGCGATGTATTCAAATAAGCATTAAACTGCTAAAATACATTATTTTCATTTTTTCAGTTATCCAAATTTGACTATTACATTCGACAGCTAATACCTATATTGTTTTGAATTTTTGTAAATATCTGATAGGGCGCTCTTAGTAAATCTTTTATGATTTGTAAAAATTTTGAGACTAAGAACTCGTTTTTTAATACTCATATATGTTAATGTAGTGTTCGTATATATGTCGCAGTGAAATTGTCAATACCGTTAGATTATAATCTGCCTAAGTGGAATAATTTAACTGCTAACCTAACCAAATTATAAAATCCTTAGGTAGATTATAATCTAACGTCTATTGACAATTTCACTGCGCTAGCCTCTGTGGTCTTAGTGGTCCAGCGTTGGCGTTGACCACATGAGGTCCCGGGTTCGATTCCCGGGTCGGGCACTTAAAAAAAAGTGTTTTTTTTTCAGTTTTCTGATAAACACAAAGTTGCCTGGGATTGGAAAGTGCCCGGTTGGCGATAGGCTTGCTTCCTATCACATTGTGGGTGCACTTGTTGTACCTCTGCCTACCCCTTCGGGGATATGGGCGTGAAGATACTTTTATATATGTAGTAATATGTTATGAAACGTCATCGATGTTAAAATCTATACCTATATTAATACGTGAATTCAAAATTTCAAAACTTTGTAGCACTTTTTACAACGATTACGCGAACGGGGAAATATGAAATTTGGCACAGTTAAAGTGTGAAGGAGTGCTGAAATCTTTATTTAAATAATAAATGCATTAGAAATACGTTATATTAATAAAAATAAATATTACACACACAACATTCATGTGTATACATGATAATATATACACATGTATATTATTTTCTTTACGTCTAAAGTTTGTTGTCAAATTTAGAAGAGATTTTATTATTTAGTATATGATAAAATTTCGACTAAAGAGCGTTCGCTAATAAGATTAGTTTCATCCGAAATATCTACCAAACAGAATCGACGTGTTATAGAATGTCATAAATGTGAATGTCTACTAACATTATCAGTATATATATATAAAAATCAATTGCTGTTCGTTAGTCTCACTAAAACTCGAGAACGGCTGAACCGATTTGGTTAATTTTGGTTTTGAATTAATTGTTGAAGTCCAGGGAAGGTTTAAAAGATGAGAAAATATAGAAAAAAAAGAGTAGTTAAAAAGGCAGAACAACGTTTGCCAAATGCCAGGTCAGCTAGTCCATACTAATATTATAAATGCGAAAGTCTGTCTGTTCGTCTGTTACGCTTTCACGACTGGACCGATTTTCATGAAATTTGGCATGGATATAGTTGAAGATCCGGGGTCAAACATAGGCTAATTTTTTTTCAAAAATTAGTCCCTGGAAGGCTGAAATAGGGGATGAAATTTTTATTAAAAGCTATTTGGACGACTTATTAATATACTCGCGGGCGAAGCTGCGCGGGTCAGTTAGTTTTAAATATAAATAAGTTGGATAACAGAGAATCGTAGCTTTTAGCGTGCAGTAACTTTTTAACCGATTTTAAAAATTCATTTGTCTTTATTAAGCTACGTAGAAATAATCAGTGAGTTACATAGGCTGACATTTATTTGAAAATGCATCAGTCAGTATTAAATGGAGCTTTTTTAAATATATCGATCTAATTCAAACAAGAACTCGTTTCGCCCTCTTGTGCAGGTAACAACCCAAAAACGAATCCCAAATGTTTAGAACTTCTTTTTGTAACGGCCCTGAATATCCCTTGGTTTCTTTATAAATATTGACCTTCCCATTTTTGTATTGTTGTATATATAATTGGCATGTATGAAATACATATACGCCTGCGCGCTTCGTTAAAATTCTTTTTTCTTGGCAAATGACAACCTTCAGATGATCTTCGAATCATTATTCGAATTTCCCTCCGTACAATGATTTTAAACATTGTTCATCCTTATAATATTATCATATCGTGTTCATTATACGTAAAGACGATTGTGTTTGATGTTTCTTCAGATGGAAACAGATAACCATCGCCTATAAATGTCATCCACGTAGTGAAGATCTAATAAATAAATATCGCTTGACAAATAGCACAAATTGATCATGCGCCAAAATAAGCAAATTATTTGCTCGTGAATATAATAATAATTGTGTGTTGGTCAACGATATTAATAAACCTATAAAAAATTCGGATACAGAAATATATTTTTTTTAAAATGCTACACCCAGAAATACAGATAGTTATCTACCAAATGCTTGTCCCTGTTGGGAATTAAACCCGAGCACCATCTTATCATAATCATAATATTCAAACTGACGCACGCGCTACCCTATTGCGGCAGGAAAATGTAGTGCAACCAACTGCGGGCGAGACGTTACAGGACTCACTAGTCTCTATGGTGATGTTGAGCCACATGTTCGCCTTTCATGAACTACCTGGCAGGTGGTACGTAATTTGTTTCCTTCATAACATAAATAGAGAAGAAAATGGGTTAAATTAAGTAAAAGAGTGTTAGCGTTATCTACTAAAATATGGCTCAATACTATTTAACCTGGAATTTTAAGTTCTCATTGTAGCTTTTGAGTCTAGACCTAACTTTAATACTAGTCTCAAGTAGTCATATAAAATACTGTTGGCACGTTTTCAGTACCTATGTGCATAGCCTAAATATACGTGTTTTGTAAAATTTCACATGAGATTAGAGGGGGGGCAAGGGCTGAGATAAATCTGACGACATCTTACCAAAAGGGGAGTGGAGGGTCAAAAAGCATCAAATTCTCCTCACGTAATTTATGGATGCCCCCTAATAATAATTAATTCTGATTAAGATAACGAATACAGTTTCTAGCATACTTGGTCTGACGAACATTACTTTTTTATTATTAACCCGGTTAAATATCTCGGAACTAGAAACATTAAATAAATTGATAGACTCAATCTGATAGAATGACTGAAGAATGTTGATTTAATTATTCCATATTGTTTTTGTTATGGAATATTTTTTTTAATTTAAACTGCCACGTGATCCATTTGGTAGCCTATTTACTTCTGATGACGAAGTCCTGGTTTGAATTCCCGGGCCGGGCCGGGTATTTCTTTTATATAGAGAGATAGCAATCAAGCAGATGGGTCTGCTGATGGAAAGAGTTAAGCGTCGCCGATAGACACCAAAGGTATTATAGTGTGTTGCTAATTGTTGTTAGCGGGGTGTTAATACCACGTGGTCTAATTGGTCTAATTTTGCTAAAGAATTTTGACAATAGCGTATAAATGCGCCTACCCGAGGAGAGCGGGACACCCCATGCATACGTTTACGGGCTATTTTGCCCACCAGACCAGAACACGACAGTGACGCGTACTGATGTTATTGCGACAGGAATAAATAAAGTCATGATACCAGACATAGGCGAAATATTGCAGAACTCTACCACCGATTTGTTTTTGTTTTTTCTATCTATAAAATTTATAGTAGCAGCCAGGAGTCTTGTGGTGTGTAATACCCTCGTGTCTCGAATGGTAGCTTGAATGTGTCTGTCCGGGCTATCATCGAAAACAAGTAGTAGTTATTGCAAGTTGGCGAAATACAGTCACACCGGTAAATGTAATTAAATGGCGATCTAGTGTCAATTGTTCTAGCAAACGCACAAGGAACCGCGACCAGTGTGACGATGTTTGATTTCACATTTTTTTGCTTACCATATCATGTAAAATATCTATCTATTTCATTTGCTTACTTATTTATTATTTATTAGTCATACACTTCTATATTTATTTCGGTTTATCTTTTTAGATATATCCGCCCAATTATACCCTTATAACAAAATTGCAACAAAGTTTTACAAAACTTTATTTATATATTTTAACTTCCCACTACGTATGTAGATAAGAAAGTTACTGATTTTACCCCGATTTTCGAAAATCGAGTTTTCAGCAGATGTCCACGTTTTGAGGTCTTAGGAACCTTTTCCGACTATTTTCACGATGACGTCAGTATGTCTGTATATGTGTGTGTGTGTGTGTGTGTGTGTGTGTGTGTATGTAAACATCTCATAACTTTTAACGGCTGGACCGATCGAAACGCGGTTGATTGGATTCTGCTCAACTTAGACTTTCTGAAAAATTGAACTGATTCGGTCCAGGAGATTTAGAGAAATTTTGAAAAAACACCAAAAAATATTTTGGCGAAACAGTATTTTTTTTTAATGTAACTTCCAGGTTAATGTACCGATTGAGTACAAAAACTAATCAGCTCTAATTCTCAAAAAACTACGTCTCATACATAAATTGCATCAAAATCGGTTTATCCGTTTGGGAGTAATCGTTGACGAAAAATTTTGAAAAAAGTGTTTTTTTGACATAGCTTCAAAATTTTTCAACCAATCATTTTTTGGTATTCTAGGATATTTTGGTACTAAAAATAGTAGGTCAAATGCCGTTTCAAAAATCAAAATCGAATCTAAATATCAAAACTTATAGTTTTTAAATATTAAAATTACGTTGTTTTTAGCAAACTTACTTAATATTTTTTAAATAACTATCAAGTTCATTCACCGATTGACTTAAAAATCTTATCAGCTTTTCTCCTTTAAAAACTACGTCAAATACCGTTAATTTAATCGAAATCGGTCAATTTGTTTGGGTTTTATCAATGAAGAAATTTGAAAATAAAATGTTTTTTTCATTGCATTGAAATTTTTTAAGGTACTTATCGATTATTTAGCTTTAGCAATATTTTAGATCTCAAAAATTGAGTTGAATGCCATCATCGTTTTCAAAATATACAGCTTTCCAAAATTAATATACTGCCAGATTGATGGACTGAAAAATTTGAGTTTGTATGTTTTACTCTTTTGAGCTTGTATTCATATGGTCTGTGGTGGGAAGTTTTAGGGATAGCCCGTAGCGTCAACCATTTACACATTTTTTATATCATAAGATAACAAACAAGCAGATGACGATTCCTAATGAAAGCAGACAATCATCGCCTATAGACACTAAAGGTGTGAATGGTGCGTTACTATCTTGGGGCGAGGTCTAATGCCACATGCGTAAGTTTACCGGCTACCTTACCCTCTAAACTGGAACACGACAGTGACAATCACTGACGCTTTTGCGGCAGGGATAGGTAAGGCGGTGGTACCAGACCCGCACGAGACAATGCAGAACTCTACCACCTAGTAGCCACGATGGAAGTGACTCTTATAGCCAATCGGTCACCTTTTACGACCTGACTAGCAGAATGGCAGTTGGGCTATTCTTCAAAGGAGCCCGGGACCAACACGGGGAATATGAATTATTATAAAGTAAATGCCGAGGCAAATGGATTTATGTTCGATCATCTATTCTCACGATTGCACATGAAGTATAGATGGCCGAGCATTTCAGGTGAAGCATTTAACATATGTAGCTAAAAGTTATCTACCAATACCCCCTCTTCTTTTCGTTCTAAACACAGTCCTTTTTAATTTCTGACCACTTATATACAAACACACACCTATATACAAACACACAGAGTACCGGCATGATGATATTTGATTTTACATTTCTTTGCTTACCTTATCGTGTAACATATCTACTTACTTATACTTGCTACTTGCTTACTTATAGACTTGTTTGCTTAATAAAAACATATCTGTGACATTATTTTATGGATATTGATACATAAATTTTCAAAATATTTGCTTGATTTAAGGGAAAGTTGCTCAATTTTAGTACTACAATGAGGCCTTTACGATATTTTTCTTATTTTAATAAAAAGAATTATTTTATTATTTTTTTTTTTGACAATGCCGTTGGCCTACCTATACACCTCTTTCGGATCGGACAGGGTTTTCTTTACAACCTGTGTATGTATATATGTATATATATATATATATATATATATATATATATATATATGTATGTATGTATGTATTTATAGCGATATACGCCTAAACTTTTATATAAAAGAGTTTTACATGCACTTTATTGAAAAGCAGATAATTTCAGGATATTATTTCAGGATATGTTCCAGTTTGGAGGGTAAGGTAGCTGGTAAAACCGTGTGTGGCATTTCAACCTGCCGTTCGGATTTCAACGCATTATAATGTTTTTGGGTTAAACGATTGTAGTACTTTTTCATTAAGTGATCATACAGGCAACCTGAATCAGGATGTGAGGCAGCCTAATATAAAGCTGTTGGACTCTTAATAACATCAAGGGCATTGTAATCGACCATACCCATGCCCATTCGAATCTAAAGAACTTTCAAATTACTCGCCAATGTATTAATTAAAGGCATTATATAGTACTAGAGGTTATTCGCGGACTTGCTCACGTTTAAATCGATTTTATCTCCTTAGTGGTTGAATTTTCAAAAACTCGCTAATGCTTACATTATATAAAGTGCCTGATCCTCTCGGAAATTAAACCAATTTTGTATGATGAGCATAGGTGTTTATATTTGTGGGTTTGGATATTTATAGCGTTTTTTTATTAATTTAACGTACTTGAAATGCATTTTATTTTAAAAATTTAAGGTTTCTGCAGTCCTCCGCAAGGTAAATTGTACGCGGAATTGTCTTCGGTCCAAAATTTTTCCTTCACGTATTAATATATAGATTATTATAAGGTGATTCAATCAGTCCAGTGGTTTGATTTGATACAAACTTTTATTTTATGTACGTGTGGGTCAAATCTAGCAAGCTAAGTTTGACCCACTTTCCAGTATCCAAATAAGCTGAAATTTGAAATACACCTTTAGTTCTGACGTCGATACAATTATATATGTCGCAGTGAAATTGTAAATAGCCGTTAGATTATAATCCACCTAGGGATTTTATAATTTGGTTAGGTTAGGTTAGCAGTTAAATTATAATATCACTTAGGTAAATTATAATCTAACGGTACTGACAATTTCACTGCGACATATATACCCTAGCAATACCCGTGCGAATAATTCGCACTAATTTCAAAATTAAAACTGTCAAATGTCAGTATTGCTGTATTGCGTCTTAGTGTATACCTGTATAAATAATTAATTTACAAAAACCAAAGTACTAATAATTTTTTTAGTTGTTGATGCCGGTAGAGTAAGAAATTATCTATAAGACGATATAGAATTTATTTGGAGTAATTGTGAGATTTTCTCTAAAGAGGGAGGCAAACATTCTAACTTTAGCGTATTAATATATATGATTATGCATACTCAAAAGTTTGTTTTAAGAAACCTTTTTTTTTTAATGAATATTTTATGTATTGATAGTAAGAACAGGACAATGCGTGATTAAGATAGTAATTCTCTAGTCTAACTAAAAAAAGTCTAGGACGCTGCAGCGGTTGACTCGACATGGTTTTGTCCAGTTTTAAATATAATCGAAGGATAGTGGTAGTGTCGGGGTAGTTTAGTAGGTAGCAATATATGTGGGGTAGACAGAGTGAATCGAACGTCTATAGGCTTTCCAGTTTCCAGATTCAACAGTTTGTCGATTGGCGGGATTCCCATCGCCGCATTTTACCGTATTTTATCAGGTATAACGGTTATCGTCTGTTTCCAGCGATAACTGGGACCGACAGCTTTACGTGCTCGTCCGAAGCACGGGGATGGTAATTACGCCACCTGCAAGACTCCGAACTGATACTGAAAAAAACCTCGGAAAATTTAATAAATGGAATCTTTTCATTTTTTTTTGGTAGTCATCCCATCATGTCCCTTTAGGGTCAGGGCTTTCGTTAAATAAATTTTGTGAAGTGTTAAATTGTAATTTACTGGGTACCTAATTGCCCAGTGTTACTCCAGGCCCTCTCTGAAGAGTAGACCATCTGCCATTCAGCCAGACATTGCGTATTAGGCGAAAGATTAGTCAAACTTGTCACTATCATCGTGACTTCTAAGTGGTAGATTTCTGCAACGGTTCGCCCATGTCTGGTACCAATGCTTTAACTGTTCCTGCCGCAATAGCATTACTGTCACTGTCGTATTCCGGTTTGAAGGGTAAGGTAGCCGGTAAACTTATACACGTGGCATTACCAACCCGCCATAGCAACGCACTATTAACATCTTTGGTATGTAAAGGCGATGCAATGGTTTTTCTTTACATCAGGAGAACAATGTGCTCGTTTGTTATCCTATGATATTAAAAAAATGTCGAAAATTAAATTGTGAATATCAAGGTTTTTACTGAAATCTTATCAATGTTTATCATTTAATACTAGTTGTTCATGTTAACTTTGATATTAAATACAAAGTTAGAACGCTACATTATCTGCAATTCTGCCAATATAAGAATGTTGTCACCGTAGGTAGATATGTATACGTGACTTTTTAATCGCAAATTGCGTAATCGCTGCCGCTACGCTCACTTAGTAGAAAATGATGAATTAGCCAAATTAGGGGTATATCGATATTCGTGAAATTTTTATATAGATGACTAAAAATTGAAACGATTTTTTGTATTATTTCTATCAAAATCGACACAAAAACGTAACATATGTATACGTGAAAGGAAAAGTTTGGACCCCATTTAATACAATTGCGCGAACAGTGGAGTATAAAATTTGGCATAGTTAAAGTTCACATTGCAGAGGACTGCAGAAACTTAATATTTTTAAATAATATGCATTAAAAATATATTAAATTAATAAAAATAAACATTGCACACACTACAGTCGTGTAACATACATGACATTATACACATGGATACTAAACTATATTCTTTACGGCTAACGTCAGTTGTCAAACTTAAAAGAGATTTTATTGTTTAGTCTATGGTCGAACTTCGGCCACAGGCGATCGCTAGTATATTTAATGATACTTTCCTTATATTTCCCTAACTAATGCTTAATCGTAATCATAAGTTAATATTAGTAATGTTTTATGATTTAAACTATAATTTTATGGTTACATTTATCTATATACATTATACATATAATAAAATCGTAGGAAAGTCAAAACTGTACATTGAATATTTTTTTAAAAGAATACTCGGGGCGTAATCTACAATCGATATCGAAGCTAAAAATATAGTTTTTAGAATTTTTGTCTGTTTGTCTGTATGTATGTCCGGAGTAAACTCAAAAAGTACTGCATGGATTTACTTCAAATTTTGAATGAATATTACTAACAGGTCGGCGGGGTGATCACGTAACTGGCAATGCGAAATTATCGTGATTGTTTAGTTATTGCAAGACACATAACAGCCTTGTACATTAGTGGTAGTCGTTGCCGCTTGATTAGTTTTGATGCTGTGACATTGTAAAAAGTACATCTAGTGACCAGCAAGCAATTGGCGACGTTTTTGATGATTTTTTTCATTACGTTTAAGAGTCATCGCTGATCGTTGGCCAATTGCAAACGTTAGATGATACGCCTACGGGTCAACATATAGGCTACATATTATCACGCTATCACCTACGGGGGAGGAGCTGTGCGGAGTAAACGAAGTCCGCGCGGACTAAGTTGCGGGCAACAGCTAGTGAACAAATAATTCTACAGTCTATGCTCCACGGTATTAATTGCATACCGGTTATCGATAGAAATATTCGATGGGTAAAAAACAGCGATCACCACTTATGTCGCCAACTCGCTAAGCGCTAAACCGGTGAATTGAAGTGAACCGGAAAGTTATAGACGATCGAATTACTCTGCCTACAAGGGAACTGGGTCTGATGAAGATATTTTGTAAAAAAGCACGTAGTCTTACACCAATTTTTCGTAGTTTCTATACCTATAATATATATAGATAATTGTATATAAATATAAAGGGTCGTCTTAAATAATATAAAGGTAGAAATACGAGTCGAGCATTTGCGGGGATGCGCTTGAAGGGGTCAATGGCCTTTCGACACGGCACGACAGAGGAGGTTGGCTAAAAAGGATGGGGTCCGTCTTAAGTAGCAATTCAGGATCTTTTGTCGAACACCTCACAAATAAGGATTTAAACGAAAAAGAACGGCAATAAAAGTTTTACACTAAAAATAACCAGTAGGCAGAAGTGTTAATTTTCAATAATATCTGTTTATGTATTACCTACTTTCTATATGACTGGCATTCAACTCAAGTCTTGAGATCTAGAATACAGCTTTAGCTAAATAACCGATAGGTTGATAAATTTCGAAGCAGTTTCAAAAAAGCATTTTTTTCAAAAGTTTGGGTTATTGATAAATCCCAAGCAAATTGACCGATTTTGATCCGATTAACAGCATTTGACACAATTTTAAAAGAAAAAAAGCTGATAAGATTTTAAAATCAATCGGTGTTTTAGCCTGAAAGTTATTTCAAAAATATTAAGTAAGTTTGCTAAAAACAACGTAATTTTAATATTTGAAAAGCTGTAACTGAGATATTTGATATTTGAAAAGCTGAAAATGAGATTCGATTTTGATTTTTGAAACGGCATTCGTCGTAGTTTTTTTTAATATTAAATATCGTAGCATATTAAAAGTGATTGGTTGAAAAATTTCGAAGTTATGTCGAAAAAACACTTTTTTAAATTTTCTCCAATGATTACTCACAAACGGATAAACCGATTTTGATGCAATTTATGCACTAGACATAGTTATTTGAAGAATAGAGCTGATTAGTTTTTGTAGGTACTCAATCGGTACATAAACCTGTTACATAAAATCGGGACAAGTTCGGTCGGGACAAGATCAAGAAAAGTTTTATTAAAAAATACTGTTTTGCCAAAAAAAAATTGGTGTTTTTTCTTCAAAATATCTCAAAATCACCTGGACCGACTTGGTTTAAATTTTCAGGAAGTCTTAGTTGAGTGGAATCCAATCGAATTCCATCAACCGCGTTCGATCGGTCCAGGCGTTCAAAAGTTATTATATGTTTACATACACACATAAACACACGCACACACAGACACACGTACGCACACGCGCGCACACACACACACACACACACGCACACACACACACACATACACACACACACACACACACACACACACACACACACACACACACACACACACACACACACACACACACACACATACGTACAGACATACTGACGTCATCGTGAAAATAGTCGGAAAGTGTTCCTAGGACCTCAAAACGTGGAGATCTTATGACAACTCAATTTTCGAAAATCAGGGCAAAATCAGTAACTTCCTTATCTACATACGTAGCGGGAAGTTGAAAGGGTTGGTCCTTATCCTATTGACAAAAATAAACATGTATTAACAAATGGTGCTTTCATTTACGTCATTGAGAGCAAAAGATATTGCTACCGAAACTCGTTGGGCTCAGGCAGGCGAACTCGGGCATTAATCACGTAAACTTCCATATTATGTATTATAATAATGTGGAGGCATTACTCACCTAAACATCCATATTATGTTATAAATGAGTGTGTCTGTCTGCGTGTTACGTTTCTCGGCTAAACCGCTGAAATGATTTTTATGAAATTTAACATAGAGACAATTAAAGATCTAAAATATAGGCTAACTTTTGTTTAAAAAATCAATCCCTAAAGTTCTGAAACAGGGGATGAAAGTTTGTATGAAAAACTGTAACGATGACATGCTAATTTACTCGCGTGTGAAGCTGTGCGGGTCAGCTAATAAAGTAAACTGGCGATCATCTGAGGCCGAAATTCGACCATAGACTAAACAACAAAATGTCTCCTAAGTTTGACAACAGACTATAGTTGTAAAGGAAATAGTATATAGGTAAGTACACGTGTATACACCTAGTCTTGCCCTAAATGTTGTTATACACAATGAACAATCATATAAAAATAATTGATTCCCAATTCAAATGTAATATTTTGTTTATTTTTAACTAGCTGACCCAGCAAACGTTGTTCTGCCAAATTTGTGTCTACTTTTCCGTTCTACATTTTTTCACCTTTTTTTTTAAACCTAACCTCAACCTCCATGAATATTTTTCGATGTTCAGCCGTTCTCGAGTTTTAGCGAGACTAACGAACAGCAAATGATTTTTATACATATAGATTGTAACTGTATTTATGGTCCGTTATTATCATGTATGAATGTCATATTATAGTGAATTTAGTGTGTAATGTTTATTTTTTTTTGTATTTCCAATACAAGTTATTTAAAAATATTAGTTTCTGCAGTCCTCCGCAATGTATAAATTGTTCATACTCCTCTATTCCACCGGTAGGGAAAAGGGGTACAAAGTTTTAACTTCATCTATTAATATACATATAGATAAAGTAAATTATTTGTTGGAAATAGAGATTTCCTCGTAAAATGTTAAGTAAATTAGGAGCAATATAACTCTAGATCCTCGCCGCTGGGTCACTTATGAACTCAACTAAGTTATTTGCTTTCCGCTCAAGAATAATTATTTCTCGGCATTCCATAAAAGCAGTTGCACTTTTCTTATTTACTTTCCAGTAATGAAAAATTTTAGTCACGGTTTAAGTTAGTGAAATAAAAACTACGGCTTTCACTAACTTTTGTATTGAACAAGTTACTGCTTGCGACTTTGCCTATATAATAAAATGATATTACGGTTTTCTTTATTTCATCAAATTTTCTAAAGAGCTTACTCTTACTACAGTTTAATTTCATGTCTTTGAAGCCTTTATTATTAAGGCAATGCGATAAGGTCGTGACGAATTTCCATTTGAGTGCGAAAAATCGTATCGAGTTGCTTTGATTAGTGCTAGCTAAAATTGCTATATCCCATTTCACTTCTCTAGACTCGACGCGTATCAATTTTTTTATATCATAAGATAGCTAAGAAGTAGGTGGCCCTTCTGATGGAAAAAGACAACTATCGCCTGTACCTACACACTAAAGATGTTATGACTTTGCCATCATTGTGGCGGGATGGTAAATGCAAATGCATAAGTTTACCGGCTATCTACCCTGCAAACTGAAACACGATATTGACAACTATTGACGCTTTCCAGCAGGAATAGGTAAGGCGGTGGTATTAAAGCTCGGATGAGTCGTTGCAGTACTCTCCTTACAACACTTTCTAGTTGTCATGAGGTAGCCATACGTATATATAACCATCGTTTGGCTTTTATGAACTTTCTGGCAGAAAGGCAGATGGCTTATTCTTCAAAGGAAGCTGGACCAACACGAGGAATATAATAATTTGAAACCTTGTAAACAAGTATTAGTTTTATTCACAGTCGTTAAGTACGCCTTAATTACAAATTATTTTTATTATTTTATTTTTTAATTCAATATTCAATAAAAGAATGTAAAAAAATGCTTGAAAATCAATCAATTTCATTCTATTTGCAAATAGTTTAGAGAATGACGTGAAAATTCTAGTTACAGTTGAAATTACTCGAACTAGGCTAATCTTAAAATCATACTCGAGTTGCATCAAAAGTAAGCCACATGCAAAAATTAACCTACCTAACCCTCCAAGTCGACAATGACAAACTGATTACGGCAACAAGAATGCCTAGAAATTTTTCAAGTATTAAATAAAAAGAAAATGTTTTGTATTTTTGCCGACTTTCGAAGCTGTGACCTAAACGAAACACAGCAGAGTGCTAAGTGTGAGTTTTTCTTTTCGCATTCGATTTGGAGTTTACTAGGAATTTGTATGTGATTTGTACAGCGCCACCTAGTGGTAAACGTGAGAAACCAGTTTACCACTAGGTGGCGCTGTACAAATTACATACAAATTCCTAGTAAACTCGAAACGCGCTCACGATCGAATGCGAAAAGAAAAACTCACACTTAGCACTCCGTGCTTCCGAACCATAAAAAAGATTATTCCTGCAAAACGTGTTAGTAGCCACTTCAATTATTGAGCACGTAATTCCGTAATACCTATGATCATATTTGGAGACCAAATATGTAATAGATGCTCGAATTTATGGCTTAAATTTTTTTGAAAGCTTTTTCTATTCAACTATATGAAAACAGATTAAAGCTTACAGAGCCGCAAACGTAAACTAGGATAATATGATGGGTTATATTAGATACCGTCGACCAACTTGAAGGGATAGAGCAAACTAGGTTATTTCGTAATATTGTTTCGATTTAACTGTGGGTTCGTCGAAGCTGGGCCCACTTTGCGCTTCAGTTTCGTTGCCAAGTTATACGTTCTATTATAAACATCTTACAAAATGTTATAGATTTGACTTTGTATATTGTGCTTTAAAGGATATTGATTAAATTTTCATTTTATTTGTTTATAGGATAGTAAATAAACAAATGGCTTTGCTGACAGAAAGAGATATATAGCCTACAAACACCACAAATTCAATTAAAATCATTGTTGCAGGATCTTAAAGCCACACGCATGATGCAGCTGTACAAGCATAAGTTTACTGGCTATCTTATAGTCCAATATAACATCCGTCATCAATAACATCAGTCCCTAACACGACAGTGACAAGAAGTGACAGATAAAGGTAAGGCGGTAGTACCAAACACGTGTGAGAGTGAGCGGATCTCCAACACCTTAATCAAAATCGTGAAGTCTCATTAAAGTTATAAATGCAATAGCGTCAACGCTTGTCATAGTCATGTTCCTATTTGAAGGGTAAGGTAGCAGACAAACTTACACATGTGGCATTGCAATGCATTGTGAATAGTAACGCAGCGTTAACATCTTTAGTATCTATAGGTGATGGTTTCTCTGTCTTTCAGAAGAGACATAATTATGCTTGTTTGCTATCTTAATGATATAAAAACTACAAAAGTTTATAAAAAATCATAAAATTTTGTGCATAGATAGTCTAGTGTTAGACTTTTCGGCTCAGGTAATGAGGTTTTCGAGGTCAAATCGGGCAAGAGTGATGGGTTCTTTCGCGATTCTCATCGAAAATCAAAATATCAATGAATAGAGGCTCAGAACGACTTTTGAATTACATGTTAAATATTCTTTTATTTCAATTTTTTGTGGCACAGGGACAATCCTTACGCAAATTTGTTGTTATAAATTATAATTAAAATTATTTCTCAGACTATGGTACATACAGTTTGATTTTTGATTACATAAGGTTGTATTTAAAATTAAACTATTCATTTATGTTGGAAGTCGTTAGCATTATATTATTTTAGCATAATAATATGAAAGCATTTCGTTAGATTGAAAGCGTATTAGAGAATCGTTTCTTCGGCTCGATGCGTGGCGCCTTCTCTTTGTCCGTTGATCTTTATTATAGTTTCACAACACACGCATTCAACGAGTTGGTTTTCTTTTAATTTCACTAGAGAGCTACAATTTAAAGCAGCTGTTTTTGTACTGATCTTGAAAGTATTTTGTGCGTGTAGTGTTATATCATTGTAGCTTTTCGTTAATTTTTACTCGAAAGCTAACCCTATAAACACTATTTTTTAATATCCCATTCCTCAACGATATTATTAAGTAAAATTTTAATTAGTATACGCCTTAATGTTTGGTTGTAAAGGTTTCTAATTTTTATCTTACATTCCCGATACTCCCAAAATATATCTATGATCCCTGCCGTTCTACCCGGCAGCTCGTAAAAGGCGACCAATTGGCTATGCGTGTTACTGCCATCGTGACTATTAGGTGGTAGAGTTCCGCAACGACTCGCCTGGGTATTTGATACCACCGCCTCATCTATTCCTACCGCGATAGCATTAATGCTTGTCATTGTTTTTTTTTCGGTGTGGAGGGTAAGGTTGCCGGTAGACTTATGCATGTAACATTGCCATCCCGCCACACATATAATAAAGTACCATTAACATCTTTGGTGTCTATGGCGATGGCTTCTATTTCCATCAGGAGTGACATCTGCTTGTTTGCTATTTTATGATATAAAAAATATTAATAAACAATAGAAAATTAAAAAATATATTCGGATTGGGCACTAGATATAAACGTTTTTGTTGAGCGGAAAATAAATGGATTATTGGAAAATATTTGCAAAGGGACAAATATTGTTACATTGAAAACTTATCGTAATCAAAAAATATAGAAAAAATTATTTGCTGAAGTTGTCGGGTTTCAGCTATTGAGCCCGTATAGCCTATTACTTAGTCGGCTTATACATAATAAAATAAGTTTAACCTTGCCGTGAAATGGAGAGTAGCATCTAATACTTAAAAACCAATATCGTGATAGTTAACCCACTTGTCATGCGTGACCTTTGCGGCATAATTCCTCGTTATTTAGATGTTCTTTGTTCGGCGCGTAGACTTATAAGAATAAACTAGAAATTAGGTTAAGGTAATATTTTTTTTATTTTTAAATGTGCGTCTACTGTTTTTTAATTAATTCACAAGTGAAGGTTATTTCTATGTCTATAAATTAACACTATACTAACACAACAAGAAAATATTTGTTAGTTTGTTTGAAATGGATGTACGCTAAAACTAATCTACCGATAAAAAAATCTCTGGCCTATAGAAAGCTACATTATAGTAAATAAAACAGGTTTTATTTTATATAAAAAATTGAAATCCCTTTCACGCGATCGAAATTCGAAACTGGTCTACAGTTTCGAGTTTCAACCGCGTGATAATAAAAATTATAAAAATATTTTAGAATTTAGATCATTAAAATAAATAATTTCTCTAAAAAGAGGAGATTCTCAATTCGGATGGTTATATCTTTTGTATATATATTCGGGCATAACTCCGTCATATATGGATGGATTGGTAAAAGTCTGTTTTTGTTTAGAAAGGTATACTTTTGATTTAGTACCATAATTTTTTTAGATCTAATTTAAGATTCCAGGTACCTATTATACCTACTATACCAGGCAGATCTCTAAATATAAATGGATATCAGATTCGTAGTTAGACTGCTTGCGTTTAAATTTATTTTAGTACTGTTTAGAAAGTTTCAACCTGTTATAAAAATATTTTTAATTATATAAGTTTTAATGTAATAAAATTGTTACGTAATAATACTATTATGGTCAGATATATAGCAGTCTTGCATAGTCCACTTATATGCTGCAGGTCGCGCTAATTTACGAACTCGAAGCAATTTGGAACGGGGACATTGCGCGCACTCCGGTGCTTACGAAGAGGCGAACGTGTTGACCCATTTTGAGCGTAAAACGGAATGGTAACGTTGAGGAATCGATGATGCTATAACAACCGAATCTCGAGGCTTCTGCTTCACTGATGTGTTGGGATCTGTGTCAGGGTCCTCCCCTTGTTCTCCCGCTTTACCCCACGTTACCTCCCACTGAAGAGTGAACAACATTTTATGACAGTTGACCTGTAAAACACGCGTATTTGTTTCGCCGCCCTTTATTCTAGTTTCATAATTTAAGGTCACCGCATTTAGCTTAAATACCTTAATGTAAGTAATATGCAGACTTGGTACAGCTTAAGTAAATTGAACTAGATTACCTATTAATGCCGGTTTTTTTTATGAAAAAGCTGTTGAATGATTCTATGTAAGTTTCGTAATAGTTTTAATGTTATACTCTAAATTTGGTTTGAGTTGTAGAGAACTGAAACTAAAATCACAAGATTTTTACATAAAAGTCAATTGTATTAATAATTTAATATTAATGTTCTAATCGCTTCTGTGGTCTAGTGGTCTGGTGTCGGTGTTGACCCCATGAGGTCCCGGTTCGATGCCCGGGTCGGGCTATTCACAAATGTGCTTTTTCAGTTTTCTGATAAAAACAACATTGCCCGGGATTGGATGAGTGCCCGATTGGCAATAGGCTTGCCATCTATCACAGTATGGGACTAATGGCCAATTGCACTAACATTGTCTTAGGACAATCCTAAATAGTATTTTTTTATATCATAAGATAGAAAACAAGCCGATGGGTCTCCTGGTGGAAATAGACAACCATCGCCTATAGAAACCAAAGATGTTAATGATGAGTTGCTATCTTGTGGCGAGGTCTAATGCAATGTGCATAGGTTCACCGGCTACCTTACCCTCCAAACTGGAACACGACAGCGACCAGCACTGACGCTATTGCGGCAGGAATAGATAAGGCGGTGGTACCAGACCCGGGCGCGACAATGCAGAACTCTGCCACCTAATAGCCACGATGATAGTGACTCGTATAGCCAATCGGTCGCCTTTTACGACCTTCCTGGCAGAACGGTAGTTGGCCTACGCTTCAAAGGAGCCCGGGACCAACACGGGGCCAGTATTCTGCCACTTCTTGTTTTAAATGAAAAGAATGTGACAGCATACTACTATTTAGGATTGTCCTAAGCTAAGACAATGTTAGTGCAATTGGCCATAAGTATCTTCGGCTAATCATGGGTGCACTTGTTGTACGATCTCTTCGGGGATACGGACGTGAAGATACTTTTATTTTCAACCGACGAAAAACGGAGAAGTTTCTCAATTCAACACGTATATTTTTTTATGTTAGACCACGCATAACTTTTTTTTTGAATGGGAATAAATTCTTCTTTTTTTCGGAATTAAAAGAATTAAATCCGAAAAAAAATTTTTCGGTTTTTTTTTTTTAAAATCCAACCATAAGATTACGTAAACGAAGGATGATTGATTGTTTACTCACTGATTTTAATTTTTATTGTATGACCACGCATTACTTTACGTCGGTTTAATTTTTGTTAAAAAGGTTAACTCCTCAATGAATAAATATGATGATAGAAACAAATGATGATAGAAAACAAATTTTGCTTAACGTAGTGATAACGTAGCAACATTTGCAATCCCCGGCTTCAATTAGAGAAAAAGTTTTGTTACTGAGGCCTTATTATTCGTATTACAAAACTCCTACTATTCGACATTCAAACTACTGTAATTGCCAGGTTATACGCTTTATCGGTTTTCTAACACTACGCTTCTCTATACAATAACAAATTTTAATATAAAGTATTTCTGGTTTGGTTGGCCTTTGCGACTTCGTCACCTTCGAGGCAGACTGAGGCAGTGCTGGCATTGTCGCCTCCACGCCAATAGGAAGCGACACGGTCGCAGATCGCTATTGGGCTTAAGGCCGCTTTCAATGCACCATCTTTTACCTTGTTCTCCTTACAGTGCCACATGACCCGAAACCAACGTAACTGGCCGTAATGGTTATATGAAAAATGTGAACTCGATCATATCTTCTCTATAAATATTTTAATTGAATAAAACCCCGGTTTCATTGTATTAAAAATATATAGTAATACAAACACACCTTCAATTACTTGACCAAATTATTTTCAACCTTACTTTGTAATGTAGGTCGAAATCGTTACGATGTCAAATTTGACCCCGTTTTTTGGTTCCATCTCACGAAGTTTCAAATTGTCATACTAGATGTGTTTTACGGTTTCTAAATATGGTTTGACTTAATATATATTAGGTATTTTACGTTATTCCAAACGCAGTACTATTATATATACCTACTTAAGTTTGTGGATATACACAACCTGACAAACATTGTTGAGTGTGCGTGTGTGTATGTTTCTTACTCTTTTACGCTAATAGTGATGAACGTTTTTTTATAATTGTTCGTTATTATAAATTTATTATTTAGTAGGTACAGATCCAGGTTGTGGTGCACAGTTTCTAAAGTATAATATGAACTAGGAAGGCGCCCTGACTTTTCCACAAACATAATTTTACCGCTACCGTACTATTTAAATAAGAAAATGACCGTAACAACAACAAAAGCAGTAACACCAAACCCGGGCGAGACTTTGCAGAACTTTTATTAGTGTTGCTATAATAATTATTGTAAACTATGCAAGCTTGACATTATTTTTAATTAATTCTTTATTGTATTTACCAGAAAAACGTAAAATGGCAAATAAAACGTTGAACAAAGGCGAGCATAGGCTCTAGTCGATTGGCGGACAGCGGACACAACCCGCGGTTCCAACTTCCAACTGGTCGATTGGACCCCTTAAAACGTTAATTTTATTATACTTTATTTGTCTCGCTCGGGTTTTGTACCACCGATTTACCTATTCCTGCCGCAATAGCGTACCTGAAGTTTGGAATGTAAATTAGCTGGGAAACTTGTGTATGTGACATTAAGACCCCACTACACTACAAGGATAGATAGCAACGCACTCTTAATTAACACCGTTGGTGTCTGTTGACGATGGTTGTCTCTTTCCATCAGCAGAGCCATTTACTTGATTGCTGTCTTCTATACATATAATAAAATCGTAGGAAAGTCAAAACTGTACATTGAATATTTTTTTAAAAGAATACTTGGGGCGTGATCTACAATCGATATCGAAGCCAAAAATATAGTTTTTAGAATTTTCGTCTGTTTGTCTGTTCGTCTGTATGTATGTCCGGGGTAAAGTCAAAAAGTACTGCACGGATTTACTTCAAATTTTGCATGAATATTACTAACAGGTCGGGTCAACATATAGGCTACATATTATCACGCTATCACCTACGGGGGAGTAGCAGTGCGGAGTAAACCGAAGTCCGCGCGTAAGAAGTCGCTGGCAACAGCTGGTATGATATAAAATAATACGTACAGCCAAAGATAAAAATCTTAGCTGGTATGATATAAAATAATACGTAGAGCCAAATATAAAAATCTTTAATTTTACCTAAAAATTAGAAATAATTTAGGTAATTTTTTGTCATATTTTTACATACTTTTTTTATCTATCGTCCAAAGAGCCAGGCATAATCTTTTAAAACAAGAGTTGGTGTAACACAAAAAAATATGTCTATATTAATTCAGACATAATTTATCAAACAATATTTATTCAACTAGTGATAGTCCAGAAGTCTTAATTCGACCATATTTCATTAGGTTTGCTTTAGCATCTGGCTTTCCTTAATTATTTTCTTGTCTAAACTGTAATAACGATATATTTCAAATTTCTTTGTGTTTCAAAAAAAATCTTAACATAAAATTGTTACCCTACGGGTAGTCGATAGCCGCCTTTGTGGCTTTACATTTCTACTACACGCATAGCAGCGACTATAAACTTGATGTCTAAGAGAGTCGTCTGTTTGCTTGTTATCATAATACTTTCTTAAAAACTTCAAGAAATACCGCCTGGCTTAACATAGCTATGCTGACGAAATAAGTATATTTTTTTTTGGCGCTGGCAAAAATAGTTTTACTGTAACCGGATGATGTCTCAAATGGTGATATAATAGGTCACTTCCTGATTTATATTACTCAAGAATTTATTATATTATACTTAAATTGATTATACTTGCCATTATAAATATATATATAAATTTATCACGCGGAAGCTATATAAAAACCTCGATAAATTTCGAGGTTTGTAAACTTAACATTGGCTAAATCCTATATAAAGGTCATAGTTGGTACTTTAACAACATTGTGTGTTAAAATAAATATATGTTCGGTAGTCCTATTAAATTTAAGATTTATACGTTTCGCAGTGCGCGTCTTCCTTGCTGTATACATGGCCTCAACCGAGTTTTGTAGATGCTTTCTCGATCGGCGAACCGGGTCGCGTTCTCGATGCCGGTGCTGACTTTGCTGGTACCGAAGTCTTGCCTGACACGCATACGCGGACCAGTAAAAATTAAACGTTGCTTTCGTGTGTACACACCCACATTATAGACTGACGTGAGATATGTCAAGGCTAGACAATTATTTTAAGAATATAATACGGCAATTTTATGTGTACGTCAATTGTAGATCTTACCCTACTAATAAATTACTAAATTAGTGACAGTCCTCATTTCGCGATACAAACTGTGTTAATTTTGTTTTACATATCTTCGCTATTGAATATTTGGATAGACTCATCGATATATCGATATTTTACAAGCTGTCGATCCCAATTTTCGCTTGTGATAAGTTTACCACTTATCCGCCGGCAACACACACGCACAAATATACTTTATAAATGCAACGATAGAAATTTTAAAGACGTTTAATTGACTCTACGTATAGCGCAAGGGCGCCGCCGTGATGTTACTTTTTTAAATACCTTCGAAAAATTATGAAACTTAACTATATCCGTAGAAACATATAAAGCACTAGCTGCAGCGTGTGCAGCCCGCTGCATTATAAAAGTTTTTGCCGAATCCCGCGGAATCTCATATTTTTTCCAAAATAAACGTAGACTATGTGCTATTCCAGGTCATCATCTACCTGTGTGCCAAATTTCATTCAAATCCGTTCAGTAGTTTTTGCGTGATTGCGTAACAAACATCCATTCATCCAAACATCCAAACTTTCGCATTTATAATATTAATAATATAGATTTATTATTTATTTTATCAATACACGTAGATTTAATTTCCTTTATAGTATAACCGCCGATTGTTTACGAAATATCCTGTATAGATCTCTACTTGTATTTGACCAAATATTAAAATAAGATTTTATAAAATGTCACGTTAATTCCAAGCATCACTAGTTAAACGTACGTAGACTCATCCCGCAGTTATTTGAACATACGGAACTGCTGCTCAATAGCTACTTTATTAGCTGGTCTCAATTGATAAAGATGACCCTCGTTGTGCACAAGGAAGTACGGTTATTTAATTTATATTAGCTTAAATTCAAGGTCCTGCGCCTGCCAATCGTATAGTTGTCTAGGGCAACCTGCTAAGGTCAAACGGTGCTAGGCCTCTTCACTACCGAATTGATTATTATTAGTTTATAGGATAACATAGCAAACAACCTGACTTTTTTCCAATATTATGAGATAATACTGCATATGCAGACATTAAAGATAATAAATAATAATATATAAATAATATATATGCTGGACAAATTACACAAATTGCTCTCATCCGAAAGTAAGCAAATTATTTTCTTGTGATATGGGTGTTAGGCAATTACACTAATATATAGAAATACACATGTAACTCAAATATATTTAATAAACACACTTGTATTTCTTAGTTTGGGTGTTGCTCATCACACCAATGTTTGTCCCTTTTGGGAATCTAACCCGCGCCCCATCGATTGCGCGGTCAGGGTGTCAATGTCAATGGTCAGCACCATTCGACCAACGTAGCTGTAATATAAAGCCTAAAACTAAAGTTTTTAGTTTATCTTACTCTTCAACCCGGAACATAAGTGACGACAAGCACTGACTTTAATACAGCAGAAATGTGTAGCGTGGGATGAAGCGGTTACTTTTAGTATGGCTACATTATTGCCCTATCCCGAAGGTGCGCATTGTCACGATGTGTGTCGCCAATCACTTCTCTCAATCACGAACTATCTGGCTTCAGATCAACCCTTTTGCATCTGTGCGCTCCGCAATATAAAGCGAAATGGATTAAATTATTGTCGATGGAATTTGGCTACCTACCTAGTTCGCCGTAGCACAACCACAAAGTTTAATTGCGACAACGCACCACGAACTTTCGGACGATAATGTGGCCCCGCCATTGCAATGTTTCTAATATGTTTATATATTTCTTACTTTTTAATCATTTGTCATTTTATAATAGTTGTTGTAAAGATGCAAAATGTTTGAATAATTGTATATTCATGGTACGACAATGTAGGACGTGTTGCAGTAGGGCCGAGGTGGCACAGTTTCTTGTTTGAGTTATAAATCAATCTGTCCTAGTTAGATTAATGTCTTTATGCGGCGTTACATTGCTATCCATGCCTTTGCTTTCTAATAGTCGTATTGCCAAATATTGTTTAGCCGTATGCTCCAATCGCATTGGAATATATTGGTTTCGCGTCTGGCTCCACGCGTCCGCCCACGATCGCGACGCATACGTATACGTTGCATAATCGTCTCGCGTAAACTATTGCTCTTTGTATTTTAACGTGCTGAAGTATCGCGTAATTAACTCAAAATAATTTGCTACGCATATAAGATACCTAGTTGTTTCAAAACATGCACATTTAAATAAAAACTAACAAGTTTGCATTTTTTTAAATGAGTTTAAACCAAATTATTAAAATTCGTCCAAAGAAATTACCGCATCTAAAAGTACACAAATATTTCTGCGGGGGTCAAGAAGCTTAAGATACTCACTAAAGCGACTTTATTTGAATATCTAATCACGATGAAGTATAAATACCAAGTTAAGCTCGGTTCCCCGCGTTCTCAACGTATTACGTAAGAATAAATATGATTTATAACCTTCCTGAAAAATTGTAGTTGAAAGTTTCAGCCAATCGCATGTTCATGAACTGGCATGCGTCCTCGGCCTCGCTACACTCGCTTCCGTCTTTAAGTTTATCCTCGTTCAGAGCACAGAGATAATCTTTTTGCTATGTGTATTAGACCTTCATATTTGCGTAACACGATCCATCCATAAGATAAACTCGCCTTTTATATTTACGTGTTTGCTTTCTAGGTATAATCAGCATTCCGTGCGCTCATCTTTGCTGAAGTACGTAACCTTTATTTATATTTTATTAGAATCCCCGAACATTTAAAGCGTTATTTAATACTTATGGGTACATATATATGTATACCTTACAGAACTTCCATGTTTCGCACTAACACCACGTGTTTTAGGCGAGGTAGGCGTGTTTGCAGAGACGTCATCACGCTGGCCTTATGAAGGTCATGACGTAACAACTGTGTCTCCATAATTAAGTTTATCGATAAGTAGCTCGATTGTTCACGAGGCCAGAGCTGAACATACACCAGTCAGGCTAGATATTCTATTGTTTTATCAAAAGATTATCAACGCAAGGACTTTGCTGTGGTTTTAATCTTGTAACTCCTTAAGAGGCTGAGATCAGCCACACTACTTGATTATATTTAATCTACGCTTGATTAAATATTGTAATGTGTAAAATAATTAAAAAGGTTTTTTATAGTAGAGGGGGCAAACGAGCAGGTGGTGTACCTGATGGTAAGTGATCACCGCCGCCCATGGACATCTGCAATACCGGGGGTTTGCAGCTGCGTTGTATTGCCGGCCTTTTAGGAATGAATAAGCTCGTTTCTTGAAAGTCCCCAAGTCATATCCGTTGCCTATCACTGATTCTGGTTTACAGATGTTACAGTGGTGGTAACGAGAGGGGGGCTCATTGCCCTGATGGCAACGCACCATTAACATATTTAATGTTTAGATGCGATTGTTATCTCTTTGCATCAGGAAAGTCATCTGCTTATTTGCTATCTTATGATAAATGTAATAAGCAAAATACCTTACGAGTTATAAGTAGACAGATGTCCTTAATTTTGTCAGTAACCATCGATAAACAATAAATAAGTTAAAAAAATTCAGATATTTGTGTTATAAACAGATCCTTATTACAGTTAGTTTCTAAATTTTTTCCCGATATTTCAAGCAATATGGTTGGAGGCGAATTGATTTTTTAAGGTTCGTTAAATTGTTATAAATAAGTATCTTCACGCCCGTATCCCGAAGGGTTAGGCAGAGGTACAAAGTGCACCCACGATTAGCCGAAGATATTTGGTCCCACAAATGTGATAGGTGGCAAGCCTATCGCCAACCGGGCACTTTTCAATCCTGGGCAACTTTGTGTTTATCGGAAAACTGAAAAAAACACTTTTTCATGTGGTCAACTCCAACGCTGGATCACTAGACCACAGAGGCGACAATATTTATATTTATTATAAATAAAGAAATATAAAATTTGATTATATATATTAGTTACTAGCTGTGCCCGCGACTTCGTCCGCGTGGGATTTTTTTAATTTCCCACTTCGTATGTAGATAAGGATGTTACTGATTTTACCCCGATTTTAGAAAATTGAATTTTAATGTTTGATAAGCTGTAACTTTTGAAAATTTGACTCGATTTTGATTTTTGAAATTCAATGTAGTTTTTTTAGTAAGTACTAAAATATTGCAGTAGATTAAAAATGATTAGTTAAAAAAATTCGAAGTTATATCGAAAAAATACGTTTGCAAAATTTTTCGTCAACTGTAACTCCCGAACGGATAAATAAATTTTGATGCAATTTATGCATTGGATGCAGTTTTTGAGAAGTAAAGCTGATTAAATTTTGTATTATATCGGTTCATTAGTCTGGAAATTGTATTAAAAAAATACTATTTCGCCAAAAACCTTTGTGAGGTTTTCCAAAATTTCTCAAAATCTCTTTGAATTAGTTAAAACTGACTGAATTAGTTAAAATTTTCAGGAAATCTAAGTTGGGTGGAATCCAATCGAATCCCATTAACCACGTTTCGATCGGTCAAGCAGTTCAAAGTTATCAAATGTTTACATACACACATTCACATTCACGCACACACACACACACACGTCATCGTGAAAATAGTAGAAAAAGGTTCCTAGGTCCTTAAAACGTGGAGATCTGGTGAACTCTCGATTTTCGAAAATCGGGGCAAAATCAGTAACTTCCTTATCTAGATGCGTAGCGGGAAGTTAAAAATGTTTACCTAATTAGAAAGATGAAAAGTTATTTATTCAGGTTTATTTTTGAATAATTTTTATTTACTTAAGGCAATTTTCGTGGCGGGAAGTTAAAAAATAATTAATTAACACATGGTTTTGTAGTTTGTAAATGTAATAAAAAAAAAATAAGCCTTTGACTAAGAAGCTTATTGAAAATAATTTGCAATTAAAAAAAAACTTGTTGCACTTTTCTTAAATTTATTATTATTTTAATTCTCTAAAAGATATTTTTAATGTAAATTTGTATCATTTTCAATAAGCAAGATAAGGAGTCCAGGGGTTTTTTTTAAATTATTATAACAAACTCTCAGCCTCGTTGTCTAGGGACAGCTTATTCGGCTCAGATCATGAGGTCCCGGGTTCGATCCCCGGGTCGGGCAAAGATGTTATTGAGATATTTTCGAGGATTTTCTCGAAAATCTAAAATCTCAGTAGCCACTCGGAAACTGGCGGAGGGGTATAAAAACTTTCGGTCCCAGTTATCGCTAAAAATAATCGATAATCGTTAACGTGTCAGTATATGCGGCGATGAAAATTACCATTTATCTCACCAACCGACAAATCGGTGAATCGTGGTGAAACGGAAAGTCTATAGACGGTCGGTTTACTCTGCCTACGCCGCAAGCGAATCGGGCGTGATGATACTTTAATAAAAAACAACGACGCCACGTATTTTTTTCTCACATTTTTAATTTTTGATTCTCACAAATAAAGGAATTTTAAGTATCTTTGGGGGCGTCCACAAATTACGTGAGATGTTTAAGGTGGAGAGGGGGTCGAGTCAAATCTCATCTAATCTTACGTTGGAGGGAGGGGGGGGGTCTCAGCAAATATCACGTAATTTTTTTTCATATTGAAATAAAAAATATATACTATTTTAGTCCATTATCCAGATTGTACATACTTAAGTTAATCTTAAGTGTAATCGTGATACTGTTAAGATCATTCACTAACTCGTTCGAAAGAAAATAATTTCATTTATACTTCGACGTTATACAGCCTCAACTAATCGTAAATAGAAGCACGAAGATTTTTTTTTCTTTTTACAATAACAATCGAACGCGTTTTTACATAGGTATTTCAGAAACCCATATTTTGAAAAATCTCACGTGAGATTGGGGGATAGGGGAGGGGGTTGAATAAAATCTCACGACATCTTACTGGGGGGGGGGGGGGGGGAGGGACAGAAAATTAAAAAAAAAAAACACTTCACGTAATTTATGGACGCCCCCTTTTGATTGAATTTGTTTTGATGAAGTTATATGTGTCTAAAGTTTTTCTGTAAGATGTGATCTTAATCTGGACTGAACTTATAAGTACATGTTCGTATATTCTACTTAACAATTTTTTTAAAGTATTTTGAAGTCCGACTTTAGTGAGTAGGTATACTAAGTAGCTTAGGCACTTCAACATCTACACTTTGCAGAAGTTTCATTCATTTTAAAAGTTAACTGATTGATGTATCTAATTTTGAAATATTTACCGTGTTGTCTGGCGGTCCGGTATCGACGTTGACCATATGAGGTCCCGGGTCCGATTTCCAGCTCAGGCAAAACAAAATGTGCTTTTTCAGTTTTCTGATAAAACAACATTGCCCGGGATTGGAAACGGCCCGATTGGCAATAGGCTTGCCACCTTTCACATTGTGTGAGATAGTATTTTCGGCTAATCGTGGGTACACTTCTTGTACCTCTGCCTACGTATTCCGGGATATGGGCGTGTAGATACTTTTTTACCCTTTTTTACGTTATGCAATGTAAAAAGAAAATAGTGAATTTTCGCAATAGCCTATCCTTACGATAAATTTTATAAAGAACTGATTATATAATATAAACACTTGTACTGTTTCACATTCGTTGTGAAAGCCCTGATGATGCTTTAATAGGCGAAACCGGTTGGCTGTAAGTTTAAAAGTGATTGTGTAATAAATAAAATTTAAATTACATTTGTGAAACAGTACAAGTACAAGTGTTTATATTATATAATCAATATGATGCAGTTTCACCAAGTGCCGACGATGGAAATTATAAATTTATAAAGAACAAATTCTATTAGTATACTCAATTTCGATTAGATGTATATTTTCTGAGATATTAGCAAAAACCTAAAAAAATTACCTGTTTTATTTTCAAATATATTAATAATTATTCTTATATAAATAAATAAAATGTATAGATTTAAATTTTACACATATTTAGTAAAATTGCATTTATAACATTTTAATAAAAAAGTACACATTCTTGAACTGATTCTCTCAGATTATATCCATTATACGAACACTATACGTACATACATACACTATACATACATACAAACACTATGAAATGATAACGCTAACTTATAATGAGCCATGCGTTCAAAGGTTTTGTATACATTCCGGGTGTCACGTTCAACTGGACTTACCACCCGAAACCGTTGAAACTTGTGATGTCTGTAACTTCTAAATTATAAAACTCATGACCTTGAAATTTTTAAGGGATAATCTTTATAGTATTTACTTTTGAACAAAAAAATAATAAAGGATTTCGGACTACAGGTTAATGAATTAAAGCTAAATATACGTTTTTGTTTTCATCCCCTATCCCACGGGAACCGTACTGAATTTTGGGATAAAAAATATCCTATAACCTTCTTCGGAGTATAAACTCTAATTATGCTAAATTTCATTTGAATCCGTTCAGTAGATTCGGCGTGATGCGCGGCCTTGATACAGACAGACAGACAGACAGACAGACAGACAAAAATATAAAAAAATATATTTTTCGCTTCAGTAGCGATTAAAGAGTATCTCCCAAAAAAAATTTTTAAAATATCTTCAATGTACAGAAATCGACCTCTTACATTTTTATTATATGTATATAGATTTACTTATATATATATTAGTTATTTACTTATATATACTGTAACTTTTATAATGCAGCGTGCAGCCCGCTGCATTTTAAAAGTTTTTGGCGAATCACGCGGATCACCTAATTTTTTTGGGTGAAATCTGTCCCGAACCATTCCGGGATATCGCGTCCGTGAGAGGTGTCTATGTGTGCGTTTCTCGAATATTACTTGTATGTTCATTGACTTCTGTTAGTCTCCAGTATTCTGTGCCCATAGTATGTGTGCTTCGTTACCGCATGTGGAAAGTTGGTGGTTACAGATATACTGCGTTTAAATTGTTATTTGTTTCTGCTATTGTATTTAATATTATGGTTAAACATCATATTTCCTTTTCAATACCTACTTTATCAGCATCTTTGTTGATAAGTATAATACATCAAAGTACATGCGGATGATAAACACATACTTGTACGTTAATCATTGAATTATGTCATTATTTCCTTGTGATAACGAATACATGGGACGACACACACATGTATACCTATAATAAGTTCCTTTTAACGCAAATATAGCCTTGTTATGTCACGTTATGATGATAATTTCTGCCACGTTTCATTATGTCTAGAGTTGTGTTATTAAATAGCTCAAGCAAAAATTTTAGTCAAACCATCATTAAACAATGTTTCATATTCTATGATGATGAAGATGCTGATATAGACATATCCGTTAACATTATCGTATATGTTAATATAGCGTTATTGCCTGTATGCCAGGATAGATGCCACGTGCATAAGTTCCCCGGCTACCTTTCTTCCAACCAAAAGTAACAAGCTCGACACTATTGCGGCATCGGCGCAATCCACAAAGATCACGATTAGTTATCTCAATTACCTTCACATCGTTATCTTACCATATATCACTCATAAGTGTACCCAGTAAAACAAATACTATATTTTATCTTAATTCTAAGGCCGACTAAGAAAAAATGTAATACACACCTAGTGTCCGCCATATTACTTCCGTTGTGACGTTATTCAGATAAGAAAACAGAGACTAGTGATTACTGATTATAAATAACAGAATTAATGTAACCCTAAAATAACCAAGTTATTTGCTTTGTGTCGGGTGCAGTTAGTTAACGATACTAATACATATATTTTCTATATCTATATTATATATGTCGCAGTGAAATTGTCAATACCGTTAGATTATAATCTACCTAAGTGTTATTAATTTAACTGCGAACCTAACCTAACCAAATTATAAAATCCCTAGGTAGATTATAATTTAACGGCTATTGACAATTTCACTGCGACATATATAAAAATCATTGTTCGTTAATCTCGCTAAAACTCGAGAACGGCTGAGCCGATTTGGCTAATTTTGGTTTTGAATTAATTGTTGAAGTTCAGGGAAGGTTTAGAGGTGAGAAAATAAAAAAAAACGAGAGTAGTTAAAAAGGCAGAACAACGTTTGCTGGGTCAGCTAGTAAATAATGAAATATATTTAATAAACACCCAAACTCAGATATACCAACGTCTGTACGCATCACATAAATGTTTGTCTATCGGGATCAAACCCGAGCCCTATTGACTGCTTAGTCAGTGTCGCTAAACACTTAACCAACAGGGTGGTTAACAATGCTACTGTTATAAATACATAAAATAAAATACATCTCTCCTTTAACGTAGCACGTTAATAAAACTATGAATCTCTAAAATATTTTGGTGTTTTTGTAGATATTTAAAAATAGAAAAAGTTATGATCGGAAGAAGTCAATCATACATATAAAACCTGTCGGTGTCTGTCTGTTATACAAATGTTGACCTCGGACCAGTGCCATTAATGCAAGCATAGTTGGCCTTGCCAAACGCTGCATCGAACTTTACATAAAATCTCTGAAACTGAATTTCAGAATATGTAGATATTATTTTATCCATATTAACCTTCAAACTTAAAGCGTCTACACATAAAAAAATATTATCACGCTTGCTTCTTTGCGAAGCAGACAGAGGATATCGGACGTCATTAAAAACACCATTTAACCACGTGTCAGTAATTTGTTGGCTGGTGAGCTGGGTATTCACAACACCGTATTTTTTCCACCTGGAACAACGCGGAAAACCTTTAATGATAACTACTTTTCACCTTACAAAGAAAATTCGACTTATTCTCTTTAAATTCCATTGGAGTAATTGTAATGAAAATAAGGTCCGTTGGTACACCGAGGTGCACCAAAAGTATTTAAATAATTTTAAATGAATTTAACCATAGTTAAAGTCATTTAAAAGTAATTAAATAGCTTTTTACACGCAGGCTTTTAAATAAAATTAAAATATTAAATACTACGTACGTAAGGGGAAATCTAGAGCCAAAAAAATGTTGCCACTTACGAAATGACCAAATCAATGGTTTGCAGCGTTAACAAATTGTCCCGAAACATTCCGAGATATCGCGTCCGTGAGAAATGTGTGCGTTACTTGATATTACTTGTATGTACATTGACTTGTTTATTTTTGACTTGACTGTTAGTCTCCAGTATTCTGTGACCTAATGTGTATTAGTAACGGCAGTAACGGCTGAGAAATGACCATATATGACACTGGACTATCTCAATCACATTAAACCTTTTGCGCTGCCCAGATAAAAAATTTAAATGCCTCAAGGCCAAGTTTGAAAAATCTTGTTACGTTGATAACTTATCAAAAATATGTTGTTACTATGTAGGTAATCAATATTAATCGTTAATATACTGATTCCCCGCTGTGCCTGTGTAGTATAGCCTAGAATAGTCGTCAACGTTTATACAAGGTGCGGTCACCTTGTGTCTCCGTAGTCCGAGCATCACAAACAAATAGCACCTCTATTTGTCCGCAACGTCTTTGTTTAATGTTTACGCGTGTGTGTATTTTAAATACCATTCGTTTTGCGAATTGTATATATATGTAGCTACTAATAAGCGTCAATTTGTGCTTGGAAATTTTAAACACCATTTTCCCCGTGTTGGTCCCGGGCTTCTTTAAAGATTAGGCCAACTGCTGTTCTGCCAGCCAAGTCGTAAAAGGCGACCGATTGGGTATGCGAGTCACTACCATCGTGGCTACTAGGTGGTAGGTTTCTGCATTGTTTTGCCCGGGTCTGGTACACCCGCGTTACCTATTTCTGCCGCAATAGTGTCAGTGCTTGTCACTGTCGTGTTCCGGTTTAGAGGGTAAAGTAAGGTAAACTTATACATGTTGCTTTAGACCTCGCCACAAGATAGCAACACACCATTAACACCTTTGGTGTCTATAGGCAATGGTTGACTCTTTCCATCAGGAGACCCATCTGCTTGTTTGCTATTTTATACTATAAAAAAACCATTACTTACATCATTTTTGTCTATACGTAACAGTTATCTTGGACCATGAGTAAAACCATGTGCTGTATGCTATCCTGTGTTCAAAAATTTTAGCGTTACTGAATAGAATAAAAAATTGGCCTTTGGCCTTAAAATCAATAACAAAATATTCAAAACAGGTATTAATACATTTATGTATTCACGCTCGAACCAAGAGTTCGCTTAGAATGTATCGGAAAGTCAAAGAATAAAACAAATTAAAATGACTTAAGCAAATCACATAAGTACTTTATCATTAACACTAGCTATCACCCGATACTCCATTCGCGTAATCCAAAAGACATTGCATCCTTTTGTTCAGTAAGAAAAATGTCGTATTTAAAGAATCAAATAATAACTCTTCAGATTTATTATATTACTAAAGCGTTAAAACGTTAATGAAACGTCATAAAAGTTTTTTTCCATTATGTGATAAATATTGTGTAAAAACATTTGTGTAAACGGTAAACATGACAGGATGACACTCAAAACATGTGCCATGTAGGTACGTTTTGCACTATGCAGTATTTATAGGGTTTTGTTTGTAGTTAACAGGTAGTAGGTATATATAGTAACGACGGTTCTTCTAGCGCTTAGAGATATTCATTGGTAAAATATATCTGTGACAGCAAAGATATTTTTAATAGTATATATTATATAGATGAAAAAAGATATCCATTTTATAGACAGGAAATAAAAGGTCCATTGATATTTGTGGGGTAGACAGGGTTGCCAATGTCTTTTGACGAAAATCCCCAAAAATCAATGTGATAATTCCCAAATTTAGGGAGAACATCCCAATTCCTCACAAATTAATTCCCCATATAAAGAAAAAAGTAAACACCATGCAGTTTTTATTATATTTGTTAGGGCTTTGTCATATTTTACAGTTTAATATTTTTTTGGATGGTATATAATTCATAATACCACGTTGTTTTTTATATGTGTCTCTAGTAGACATCAAGGAGACTAACGTGACTATGCGTAGTCTGTTTCTGTTTTCTGTTTTGATATTTTGTGAATCACTGTGCTTCTTCTCCACTGACGCATTAGCAAATGGAAGCACGAGTAATAGTCGGATCATTACTTTTGGAAACAAATCGTACCCTGCTGCGTTTTTTAAATTTGAATAATTTTCACTTGTAGCTTTCAACGTCGGCGTCCGTGTCAAGTCTTTGCTGAGCAAAATCCAGCATGTCTGGGCTTAATATGAGTAATAAGCAAAACAGAGCTTAATTTGAGACAAGGGGGCTCCCCATGTACTATTTAAATTACATAAAATAGTGATGACTATAATATAAAAATCGGTAACATGCAAAATAATCGACTATAGTTTCACACTAATAATAAAACATGTGAAGCATGTATCGATGGGATAATATAAGTGTATATTTTTTCGCAGAGCGAGACAGTACTTCTTGCCGGCCCATCTCCTTCAACTTTATAAGGCTCAAATTCGGCCCCACATGGAGTACTGTTCTCATCTCTGGGCCGGAGCTCCTCAGTACCAGCTCCTTCCTCTTAATCGCATTCAGCGTAGAGCGGTTCGAATCGTTGACGACTAGGCTATTTCGAAACGGCTTGACTCTTTGGCATTGCGCAGAGATGTTGGTTCACTCTGTGTCTTCTATCGTATCTTTCATGGGGAGTGTTTCGGCGAGTTATTTGGATTAATTCCTGCCGCCGAATTCCATCGTCGGACATCGCGTTAAAATTTGAAATTCCAACCTCACCATCTCGATGTCTGGAAATCCACAACTGTGTGTTTCTCTCGACACTTTTTGCCTCGCACTACTTTGTTGTGGAACCAATTACCGGCCATAAATTATTAAATTAATTAGGGGTGTTTCCAAACGGATACGACTTGAGGGCCTTCAAGAAAAGAGCTTACTCATTCTTAAAAGGCCGGTAACGCAACTGCAAGACCTCTGGTATTGTGGATGTCCATGGGCGGCGGTGATCACTTACCATTAGGTGCACCTCCTGCTCGTTTGCCCCCTCTTCTATAAAATAAAATAAATAATATTGGCAACGCTGGGGGTAGGATCACGGATTAAATGAATACGCCTTTCAAGAAAATTTCTTTGTCAGTGTAGCTTGCATTTACACCCAGAAATACTTAGCGATGAAATAAAATGACTTCAAGGGTAATTACTTATTTTTAAACCTTGTCATCTCATTCGGTACGATAAAACAGTGCAACATGGCTTATATCTATTCTATAATATCTATTTTTTCTTTTCTTAATATATCTACAAATGTATGCCATTGTTGACGGTAATAGGAGCGTTTACACATATGCGCAGCGACACGTTTCCTTCCCAATGGCATGTCTATTAGCATTTATGTGGTATGTGGGTTCACTTGTAATTTCATAAACCCTTCAAATTGGAACATGACAGTGACAGTTATTTTGACAAAATATGAAAGTGATTGATAATATTGTTGCGAATAATCTAAAAAAGTGAAGATTGAGAACACTGGAAAAATCTAGAAATAAAAGAAAGAGATAGCTGCTTCTATCGATATACAATAGCCGCCGTTATCGAAGCAACTATGCCATAATGGATTCTGTCATAGGTCGTAAGTAGTGAAAATAGCGTGTACTATGACTTGTTTTTATTTAGATTTTTTGTTTATATTTAGATTGTTTATGCGTTATTTTCGGAACTTTCGGGACTATGGTCGAACTTTACCCTGTTTATAAATAAGGATGTACTGGCGGATAGCAACGCAGTTTTATAAAGTAATTCGGAAGCGATACTTCGGACGATCAATGTAAAGCGATATATTAAGTACGGTCTAGTGATACGGAAATTGTTTTAGCTTAGCGATTCAGTGTAGTCGGTTAGTTCGTGCGAGTAGTGAGTGTGATTAGTGTTCGTCAGTGTATTTACGTATTGCATTGTAGTGTATTGTACATTTGTATTGTAAATACACGGTTTTAATATAGATGGTATTTTACTGCACAATACGAACTCGAAGTTCGTAACAATATCTAACTCAGGCGAGATGTTTTAGAACCGGACTTAGTTATTACGTAGTACCTTAACCCTTTTTAGCCTGTTGTACGTTTAACGAGCTTGGACAAAAAATGCAAAAAAAGGAAAATTCAGTTTGTAGTTGTCCGTTAAATAATAATCAGCTAAAAGGTAAAACGTTGACATTGAGAAGTTATTGTTACAAATTACCACGGACTGCGAGAAAATGACGACTACCGTAGCCTTGGTTGGATCATGTGTTTGATTATTTCACACGTCACAGACATAAATTGCTTTTATATCTATACAACATACATGTCCGTTGCTATTGCCGTATTATATAATGATATTTGTTTAAATATAAGTACTTTGTAATGTAACTCAATTTACATTACAAAGTACGCCCCCTTTCGAAGTATGGGTTAACTGCTCTACTGCTAGGCAGCTCGTTAAAGATGAGAAATGCTAATACATGTCACTAACATAGTGATTCGTATAGTGGTAGATTTCAGCAACGTCTTGCCCGAGTTTTGGTATAATCGCCTTTCCTATTCCTACCGTAATTATATCGGTGCTCGTCACTGTCATATTCCGGTTTGGAAGGTAGCTGGTAAACTTATGCATTTGGCATTTCATCCGTGGCACACGGATAGCAACGCACCATTAGCATCTTTGGTATTTGTACGACACACACACACACACACACACATATATATATATATATATATATATATATATACACTGCAGCAAAAGCTGTGAAACGGCAACACAGCATTAGTATAAATTGTTAAAAACCTGTCTGGCTTAGCTAAAATTCAAAAGGCGTAATTTACTCCGATCCGCTTTCTTGAATCGAAAATCGCTTGATAATTTGGCTCAGAGCCTAGATGTGAAATGCTTCAGAAGTTTCGTTTGATATTTAACTCTCGTGTTCTGCGTGTTTCTGAATGTCTGCGCCTCTGGCTTAAACAAAGAAAGCTGTCATCACTTTATTGCAATAGGTTGCCACAAATCTATACATATTGTGATCGGATTTGACCTAATAACATTTTAAAACATGAAGTCCCTAAGTAAAGTGAAATTTTCTCGATGGGATTTCTGAAGTTAGACATTTAATGACGGTTGTTCTATGTCTTTGAATATTGCTTTACCTAACAAAGCCAAGTGTATACAGATGGCAAATATTACAGTTACTATATAGTTCGGTTTTAGATATTTTGGTTCAAAGCAGAAACACAGGTCTCCAACCAATATTCTGCTGTAAACCGAAATCCAAGCAATGTGTTAAAAAGATAACAGTACGCTAGATGCTCATTACGACGCTTGACTAGCTGATTGTCGCCACAAGGTTTTAAACGTAATAATGTTATACCTAGTTCTATCAGTAAGTACTTCCTAATACTTCACACGATAAAAGCACAAAGCTATTATCTTATAAAGCAGTTCACGGAAATTGTGTAACAATTACCCCATTTTATTCTGTAAGTGGTCAATACAGCATGTAATTTAAGATGAACTACTTTTCACATCTTTGCAATTTTGTATTGTCAGACGATGAACGGTGACCTCGCAACCATTTAAGTGGTTTATTATTTATGTTAGCGATCTAGTTCAGTGTAAACGATCATATAAACGAGGCGACGCGTCGTGAAGACTGGACACTTAAAATTTTAATATTTTACGAGCTCTAAATACTTATAAATTGTATGAATATCTAGAATCTTGGTAACTTTATCGTCACCTCAACTATTTCCCGGTCTAGGCATAAATAAGATACAATAGACTATATCTTCTTTGGCCAGGTTATGTTTTGGATAATTGGAAATTTAAAATATCACTTTCGTCCTTTAAAACGGTAGAACATAAGCCAGACACATTGTAATTAAAAATCATAACTCAAATTTATTTTAAAATGTAAGTTAATGATTTCGCGATTTATTGTAAATGAAATAGTCTTTTTTTACCTTCTGTAAATTATGTCCAAATGGAGTTACGATTTTTCATAATTAAACTGTATGTTGTGTTAATGTGTGCAACAGTATTGTCTAACACACCTATTTTTTGACATATTATAATCTTTGGTTTTTACGTAATTAGGTTTATTTTTTAATACACATAATTATTTAGTCCATGTATTTACTCTGATTTGGCTTTATTTTTTTGGCGGCTTTAATTTATTGAAAAAAATAATGGAATATCAGAAACCGGTAATATATTTCAAACGCTAAAAGTGATTGCTGTAAAAAAATGATCGTCTGATCCTAGGACTTATTAATTATTATATTTAATACTGTTGCCCGCGACTTCGTCCGCGCGAATTTTGTTTACTACGCTCCTACTCGTCGTAGCATAATGTTATATAGCCTATAACCTTCCTCGATAAACAGGCTATCTAACTCAAAAAGAATTATTCAAATCGGTTCAGTAGTTTTCGAGATTACCGCGTACAACCAAACAAACAAACAAACTCTACAATTTTATAATATTAGTATAGATTTATGAACTAGAATTGGCTCGATGGGCGGAATTTGACCATAATTTAAAAAAATGATGAATGTTTTGTTAATAACGCTTAAAGCTCACCACAAATAGCTACCAAATATAAAATGCACTGTAGGTCAATAATATTAATTTTTGATTCAGTAATGATCATTTCTATTTTTAATAGGTAAAATACAATACAAAGTATGTATAAAAGAGCGTAAAATTTGTTAAACAAATTAAATGATGTATGATTGTTTTATTGTGACTTAGTAATTATGAATTACTTCGAAATATAACATTTCTAGTTTTTGTCACTTTATTTAGCATCGAAACAACAGTGGAAAATAACCTCTCATGCTAAAGCGTAATTACGATTAGTCTTAACCTAATCATAATAGCTTCATCAGTAATAACTTGATTATTATTTAGTTCTTTTACTGTCAAATTCAATATTATCAGTCACAAGTACAAGTGAAACTTAAAAGCATGATTCAGACTACGGTCTTTTAATTTTTAATCAATATCGTTACCTACTTAACCATATTAACAATTAAGATAAATACAAATCACATTGAAAGATATGTAAAACTCACGATTTCTTCTCTATGCAAGTGTATTAAATAAGCAATAGAAACTACATAGTTTCTAGTTTTCTAAAACATTTCACTTTAAAACAGAAATCGTTAAGAGTATAATTTTATTTGAATATTTATCGGATTTTATCGACGTTTGTAAACAAGCTATCGTGTATTCTGTTGGAATAAGTTTGTTTTGCTAATAATAAAATAATACCTACGCGATATCGCAGGACGATTCGCTCGGTAAACATTCCGTCCTTCAGCCAACCCAGTCGAGGACCCTATTGTCAGGTCGTCCTCAGGGCGTCTGAGTCACGGCACGCAGTTGTCGTTAAGAGGACATTGCTCACTTGTTTGCCTCCCCCTGACGCGACCGCTGCATAAATGCAAACATTTGAAAAACTCAACCATAAACCTATTTGAACTCATTGTTCTACGTCCTAATTCTGTCCCTATTGTTGAGGCTCTTTTTATTATTCAATTTGATATTAATTCAATGGTTATCATTTATTGTTCGCTAAATAAAGCTCTTTGTTTTGCAAGTTGTATATTAATCACACCTTAGGTATTATTTGCGGCTATTCCATCAAGAGAAAATGCGAATATTTGGATGTTTGTAATGGTAGAGCCGTACTTGCGTTTATCGTCATAAAGCTTCGTGCAATGACGCGATAAATGCTATTATCGACTATTTTCGCATAGATTTCGGACTGCATGTGCTTTGCGCTTATTTAATGACTTCGAACGATTCGGGGACACGCAAAAACGGCTCAACCGATTCGAATAACCTTTGGGCCACAGGTATATTATAACCTGGAATAGCACTGCAAGTTGTAGTTTGAATATAGTCACAAAAATTACAAAAGCTATTTTTTGCACATACCATTTCTTTACAATTTTAAAAATGATATATAAATATATCGCAATTATTTCAATTATTTCAATTTTTTATTTAGCTGTGATTTAATAAGTCCAATCCTTTTTTTCCGGTAAAGATTTTTTAAATAGGTAATTCATATCACTACCTACGTCAAATACAAAACCGACTGTTTTGTATTATTTTGAGATTTATGTGAAATTTGTTCTATGGTTGTTGTCAATTATATATACGAGTATTGCCCCATGTTATTTCGGGGCACGTTTAAAGAACCATCTGTTTTCCACCCAGGCAGATTGTAAAGACGTACGATTGGCCAAACCTGTCACAACCACACTAATCATTTAATACAGATGACGTTGCAAGGTGCAACTTAAAAAATATTTCATTTCTCAATAAATAAGATAATTTATAATTTTACTGGTAGTTTCAGAAATTAGCGTGCTTAAAAACAAACGAAAATACAGACGATCCCAGCTTTATGATTTATCGCCAGTGATTTGTCACAATAATCATTTGTGTTCATTTATTTGATTCAAAGTTAATTTAATACATTTGATTTCCTCGTAGAAAATATAATCGCATTCCATTTATATCGTAAAACGACGTCGGGACTTAAATATAGAAGAAGATACTAGCAGGTCGGGTGACATCTATAATAAGACCAGGAGAGACCAATGATACGTTCAGATTGCTCAAGATTTAACCGGTTGTTGACTTTTCCAATTATAAAAAATACACACGTGAACACAGCTCTTTTCATTTATCCAGTTTGTATTTTAACTGTATGGAAATTGTGACTAAACTCTTTATTTTTTATAAAAACAAGGTTATTTTTATTTATTTTGCGGAATTTATACGTTGAGGTTTATTTGCTTTTTGGTTTGGTTTGGTTGGCATCTGATAAAAAATATGTATTTATTCTAATTCATAGATCATCATATATTTTATTTTTGTTTTTTCCTGAAGTGGCTCGATCTTTTTAACTACTTCTCTGAAAAAATAAAAAAAATACCCAGTTAAAGCTTATGTTTTCTACTTTGGGCGAAAAAAAAAACGAAACAAATCTTTTTGTTAATAAAAAAATAATTAAATATAATTTTTATATCAATTGACCGGAGCGTCGTCTGTTGTTTTTTTTTATACCATAAGATAGCAAACAAGCAGATGGGTCTCCTGATGGAAAGAGTCAACCATCGCCTATAGACACCAAAGATGTTAATGGTGCGTTGCTATCTTGTGGCGAGGTCTAATGCCACATGCATAAGTTTGATACATCAAACATCTTAATAGAGTTTTATACTTGGAAAACGCTAGATGGCGCCGTGCAAAATCTTCACACGGATCAGCTAGTAATAATTAAACTGTTGAAAATTTGCAAGATTGTCGCCAAATGAGAAAATTACACAAATATCCTTTACAGTCTCTTGACGAGTAAACAATTTCATAGCTACCGCCGGATTACAAACGTGGGCACACACACTTAACCATAAGGTATACGTAGGTCACACTATAAGTTTTACGTAACTTAAAAAAACAACATGTTATAACCAAAATATTATGTTTATTGCTTTTCAAAATAATCTCCTTTACATATTAAACATTTTTTCATGCGATGGAACCATTTTTTAAAACAGGAGGACCACAGATCTGAAGGCATGTTTTCTACGTGCTGATTGAACCCTATCACTGCCTCTTCGGAGTGGGTAAAAATAAAACCTCTCATCAATCTTTGATTTTGTGGAAAATACAGAAATCACAGGGTGCTAAGTCGGGGCTATGCGCAGGATGAGTGACGAGATGTATTTTATCGGAAGCTAGAAATGACTTTGTTTTGTTGGCCGTGTGTGAAGAAACGTTATCATGGTGTAGGAGAATGCGGCTTCTGAGTCGTCTTTCGCGAACTTTTTCTAACACCCTGGGTAAACAAATGGTAGAATATCGCTCGGCATTAACACTCTTTTGATCTTCAAGTAGAATTGTACAGATGTGACCCGTAGCTGAGAAAAAAAACGCGATCATTTTTTTTACCAACGTTTCTCGCCTGTCTCACTTTTGTGAATGAGAACAGGCCAACAAAAGTGAGACACTTTTGTTGGCCTGTTCTCATTTTCAAACACCCATTCACAAGATTGATGTTTTTTTTCGGGTTCAAAACAATAAATCCACGTTTCGTCTCCTGTGACAATGTTATAAACAGCATTAGAATGTCCGTGGTCTTACTTCAGTTGCATCTGTGAGCACCATTCCACGCGAGCCCGCTTCTGCTCCGCTGTCAGTTCATGAGGGATTCAACGACAACAAAGTTTCCGAACTTTCAATTCTTCGTGTAAAAATTTCTGAATTTGGCTCATACCAATCCCCAATAGTCCTCGAATTGTCTCATAGGTAATCCGGGGGTTTTCTTCAATTAACCGCTTAACAGTAGCCACATTATTTTCGTTGACGGTAGTTGAAGGCCACCCTTCACGAAATTCGTAATGTAAAGAAACTCGATCTCTCAAATTCAGCAAATATTCGCCTCACGGTGCTCAAACAAAGTGCTTCTCTCCCAAAAGCATTTTGAAAACGAGCGGCACAGTCTTGCGGAGAAAGAGAACTTTTAAAATCATAAATAATCATCGCTCTAAAATCTTTTTGACTTAATTCCGCTTTCGTTGCGTACGTAGAACTTTGATGTGTGATAAAAAAATAATTGACAAATCATTTCCCGCCAATTGTTTTTTTTTATTACTAAGAAGGTTGCAGCGTTTTAAAAATATAACATTCGTAATTCAAATAGATCGGATTAGCTAACTTTTATTGTACCCCATGTATAAATATACTAAAATTTACTATGACAAATTTTAAACTCTTCAGTGCGAATACATAATATATAGATTTAGAATGAACCCCTAATTCTACATTTTACCACGCGGTTGGGAAAATAAGAAAAACATGAATGTTTTTTTAATTACGACAGTATCTCTGCTGAACACTCAAAAACCTCTTGACTCAAAACGGTGTAACCTTCGAACTTTTTGCATTTTGTCGTTTTGCTTTCAGGATGTATTCGTAATTGCCCTGCTAGGCGGGTCTCGCAAACGAAACAACATTCCCCGTTAACAGAGCGAGCGAAAAAAAGTCTCGTATTTACTTGACGCTCTATTACCAGCGCGTAATAAAGTCCCTTTTACTTAGTAAAAAGTCTTTTTAAATATCTGCTCACACATTTTTACTTTGGAATTGATAAATTTGCTGGTCAATGCGTTGGTGCAATAAATTACTGAATCTGATATTTATAGTATACGTGTATATATTTTTTAATAGTAACGTATTACAAAGCTTGTTTTTAATAAAACTTATTTAAATTAAAATAAATTTAAAACATCTATTTTGAATTTATTTTCTGTATTATGTTCGCGTTCTTTAAACGTTTCTTTTTTTAATATATGGAGGAAAAATAACAAATCTGCAAGGATCATGACATATGGCACTCGGTTCTCTCTACCTGCCCCGTAAAGGATCTGACGTAAAATATGTATGTCCTTTTAGAAACGATAGTGGAACGCGTAAATTTTATAAGCTTGTATTTATTTGTGTTGCAAAACCTGAAATTGTAAATATATGTAGTTGTATACAAATAAATAAATAAATATTCACTGGACAAATTACACTTACTGATCTAACCCCAAAGTAAGCAAATTATTTGCTTGTGTTATGGGTGTCAGTCAGCGATACTAATACATAGAAATAAATATATAAATACTTTTACATACATAATAAACATCCAGACCCGGAAATACAAACATTTATGCTCATCACACAAATGCTTGTCCCCGTCGGGGATCGAACCCGAGCCCCGTTGATTGCGTAGTCAGGGTCTCTAACCACTCGACCAACGGGGCGGTACAAATGACGAAATATCTTATATTCACGTTTTAAAATAAAAATATAAAATAAAAATGTTTATTTTCAGACAACCAAAATCCATAAATGTTAGTTACAAAATTATACCTATAGCTAATGTTAGTACTTAATAACTAAGAAAGATCTTGTGATATCCATACTTCCATACTAATATTATACATGGGGAACACTAAAAGTTTTGCACTTCTAGCTAATCGGAACTATTTGAATTTCGAGTGTTATATTTTTAAAACGTTGCAACCTTCTTAGTAATAGAAAAAAACCTATGGCGGGAAATGATTTGTCAATTGTTTTTTTATCACACATCAAAGTTCTACGTACGCAACGAAAATGGAATTAAGTTGAAAAGATTTTAGAGCGATGATTTTTGATGATTTTAAAAGTTCTCTTTCTCCGCAAGACTGTACCGCTCGTGCCGTGCCGGAATGGTGCTCATAGATGCTACTGAAGTACGACCACGGACATTCTAATGCTGTTTATGACATTGTCACAGGAGTCGAAACGTGGATTTATTGTTTTGAACTCGAAAAAAAACAGCAATCTTGTGAATGGGTGTTTGAAAATGAGAACAGGCCAACAAAAGTGAGACAGGCGAGAAACATTGGTAAAAAAATAATCGCGTTTTTTTTCTCAGCTACGGGTCCCATCTGTACTGTCCACTTGAAGATCAAAAGAATGTTAATGCCGAGTGGTATTCTACCATTTGTTTACCCAGGGTATTAGAAAAAGTTCGCGAAAGACGACCCAAAAGCCGCATTCTCCTACACCATGATAACGCTTCTTCACACACGGTTAACAAAACAAAGTCATTTTTAGCTTCCGAAAAAGTACATCTCGTCATTTATCCTGCGCATAGCCCCGACTTAGCACCCTGTGATTTCTGCATTTTCCCCAAAATCAAAAATTTGATTAGAGGTTTTACCAACTCCGAAGAGGCAGTGATAGCGTTCAATCAGCACGTAGAAAACATGCCTTCAGATTTGTGGTCCTCCTGTTTTAAAAAATGGTTCGATCGCATGAAAAAATGTTTAAAATGTAAAGGAGATTACTTTGAAAAGCAATAACCATAATATTTTGGTTATAACTTGTTGTTTTTTTTAAGTTACGCAATACTTATAGTGTATACTTTTTCGCCGTGTTGGTCCCGGCCTCCTTTGTAGAATAGGCCAACTGCCGTTCTGCTAGGCAGGTCGTAAAAGGCGACCGATTGGCTATCGAGTCACTACCATCGTGGCTACTAGGTGGTAGAGTTCTGCATTGTCTCGCCCGGGTCTGGTACCACCGCCTTACCTATTGCTGCCGCAATAGCGTCAGTGCTTGTCGCTGTCGTGTTCCGGTTTGGAGGGTAAGGTAGCCGGTAAACTTATGCATGTGGCGTTAGACCTCGCCACAAGATAGCAACGCACCATTAACATCTTTGGTGTCTATAGGCGATGGTTGACTCTTTCCATCAGGAGACCCATCTGCTTGTTTGCTATCTTATGATATATAAAAAAAAGACCTACGTAAATTCGAAAGTCTGTCTGTCTGTCTGTTACGCTTTCACGGCTAAACCGCTGTACCGATTTTCATGAAATTTGGCATGGAAGTAGTTGAAGAGCCTCGAAGTAGAGAATCAATCCTTAAAGGGTTGAAATAGGGGATAAAATTTGTATGAAAAGCTATCGTGACGACATGTTAATCTACTCGCGGGCGAAGCTGCGCGGGTCAGCTAGTTAATTATATATTTGAGCAGCGGATAGTCCTCGCAGTCGGCAATGACCTTCAAGACATTGTTGTGGCTACCGCGAACCCTCTGTAATAATGAGCCTGCTTTTTTGCGCAGTACAGCTGGGAAACTGTCGACCCCTGCGCACGCAAACATGGAGGCACTGCAGTATCGCGAATTGGTGGTACAAATACCGGTAGCTTATTGCCAGACTTGAAAATCAAATATTCGCATTTTTTACAAATATATATACTAGTCCTGCTATGATCATCTGCGTAGTCTTGGTGCACTTTTAACATCTTTCTTAACGCACTGACTGAAGGGGCCAGCAGTACCATATCATCTGCATAGCTAACATTGTTAACGCAGACTTTACCAATATGGCAACCGATACCAAGACTGCTGAGCCCCTCAATCAGGGCATTCATTTATAAATTAAAAAGTTTTGGTGAGGTTAACCCCCCCTGCCTCACACCACATTCCAACTTATAAGGATCAGAGTACTATCCTGCCTATCTTACCAAGTCTAATTGATTACTGAGCCAAAACTTGAAAAGGGAAATCATTTGGGGAGGAAATCCCACCTGCTGCAATTTTCCCATAGGATATCATATTCCACTCTGTCGAAGGCTTTGGACAAATCCAAGGAACATGCAAATACCGGAGTTTTCCTATCCGTGTAGTACTTAACAGTGTGCTTTAAACTCAAGATTGCACCCTCCGTGGAATGCTGAGGCCAAAAGCCAAGTTGAAGGTTGAAGGAATGAATGTTTCGATACGATATATTAGATAGATAATAGATACGAATACACCAAACATACGTTGAATAGCATCGCAAGCACCCTAGGAAGATGGGGACCCGCATTTAAAAGGTGCTCAATACTAAGTTCATCATGTCCGGGTGATTTACCTCTAGTGATCAACTGCATCGCCTTAGACACTGTTTTAGCCGTAATTAGGCTATTGGTATACTGACAATGAGTTTTAGTGCCATTCGTCACACCCTCAGCTGCCTTTGATGATTAAATTGCGAAGTGGTCCTTGAAAAGGTTCGCTATATCTTTAGGCTTACCTACACCTTTATAGCTGTATGTAGGCTAGGTCTAACGTTCATTTTGTTGGTAGCTTTCCAAAATTGCTTAGTCATGTTTATCATGATGTTGAGTTAACATATCCATTTTAATTTGCTCTATTGTTTTGCTTTATTGGAAAAAAAATGTAATAAAACCAAACCTGCTCTTTATAATTAATATTTAAAATTTCAATATAAGGAGCACTGCTTATTTCATTGACGGGACATACTTTGTTGAGATATTTAATAGGAAAATGACCTCCAAGTATGCAACTCGACTACAAGACAATGTATAGTTTGCAAATAAAACCCCTTTGTATTCGTTCCAGATTAAATGTCGTCACATGATTCACAATGCGATGTATTTGTTGATCAGGGCAGTGAATGTCTTTATCTATTTACATATTGTAATTGTAAAATGAACGTGCCTTATAAAGTTATAATTCGTATCGTATAAGTCAAGGTGGCTAAGCGTACTAACTGATGTACGCGACCGGGACGTTATTATTTGCAAAGATTATTTGTATCCATATAATCTATACATATAATAAAATCGTAGGTAAGTTAAAACTGTACATTGAATATGTTTTTAAAAGAATACTTCGGGCGTGATATACAATTGATATCGAAGCCAAAAATATAGTTTTTAGAATTTTTGTCTGTTTTCCTGTATGTGTGTTCGGGGTAAACTCAAAAAGTACTGCATGGATTTACTTCAAATTTTGCAAGAATATTACTAACAGGTCGGGTCAACATATTGGCTACATATTATCACGCTATCACCTACGGGGAGGAGCTGTACGGAGTAAACGAAGTCCGCGCGGACGTAGTCGCGGGCAACAGCTAGTTCTACTAATATTATAAATGCGAAAGATTGTGTGTATGTATGTATGGATGTTTGTTACTATCACACAAATACTACTGAACCGATTACGATGAAATTTGCTTTGCTGTGTTTCGAAGAGAAGGGCAAGACAGGCAGTGTAATTACTGGCACCGAGATTTAATATCTTATGTCTCAGGATAGGCAACACACGAATGGAATACCTGGGCTAGTTCCAGCCCAGGTATCCCATTTTTGTTCATTGGCGACGTCGACCACTTACCATCAGGTGACACGTCTGCCAGTTTGCCTATCTCAATAACATAAAAAAGAGGTCCGGTTGCAGCAAATGGTGAATTAAACTATTCAAGATTAATTTAAAAAGTTTTTAAATATTTTAATCTCCTCTGTGTTCTGTCTAGTGGTCCAGTGACGGTGTGGACTATATGAGGTTCCGGGTTCGATGCCCGGGCCGGGCAATTCAAAAATCTGTTTTTTCAGTTTTATGATAAAAACAACGTTGGCCGGGATTGGATAAGTGTCCGGTGGGCAATAGGCTTGTCAGTTATCACATTGTGGGACTAATTGCTAATTGCACCAACCTTGTCTTAGGACAATCCTTAGTGGCATGCTGTCACATTATTTTCGTTTAAAACAAAAAAGACAGCATACTACCTAGGATTTTCTTAAGCTTAGACAATGTTGGTGCAATTGGCCATAAGTACCTTCGGTTAATCGTGGGGGCACTGGTTGTACCTCTGCTTAACTCTTCAGGGGTACGAACGTGAATATACTTTATTAAATACTAGCTGTTGCCCGTGACTTGTGCGCGCGGACTTTGTTTTCTCCGCTCCTTCTGGTCGTAGCATGATGTTATATAGTCTCTAACCTTCCTCGATAAACAGGCTATCCAACTCAAAAAGAATTATTCAAATCGGTTCAGCAGTTTTCGATATAGCGCGTACAACCAAACAAACAAACTCTACAATTTTATAATATTAGTATAGATTTTGTTGCAAGCTGTCTAGCTTAAATATAAATGAGCTACAGCGAAGCGTGACCGGGTTAAACTAGAATGTCATCAAAGGTTATTTAAAATATATAAACTTGTTTATTTTCCTTACGTTTTTATTCAGATACATATTACCTATTAAATTAAGTTTTGTTATTTTATTATTATTGATATAAAATCTAAAGTAGTAGTAGTGAAACATTACTGAATTAATGTTTTTAAGTTGAAATATAATTTTATTGAAACTCAAAGGTTAGTCGGCTCGCTTTATTTGGGACCAGTGAGGGGCTGCGTTTATTCGCTTTTTTATTTACCGTTCTACATAGGTGGCCAGTTGGGCCGGATTTAACTATTAAGAAGCCTTTGGCCACCACAAAGCCTCCTTCCTGTTTTAATTTTTATCGACATTAATTTATCGACCTAGAAAATTCAAAATTTTCTTAATCTACTCAAATATTTTAAAACCAAAGGATTTCATTGTTTACAACATTACTTGTCATGAATTAACTCAAAAAATTACAGAACCGATCTTAAAAATATTTTACCATTACAAAGCTACAGTAACGGGCTTTTTAACAAAAAGCGCAAAGGGAAGTAATGATTTTGAGTAACGAAGTCACACGTAACAGGTAGTAACTATAATATATGTATACTTTAGAAATAATAATAATTTGTTTAAAAAATATCGTGTGCTAAAATTTTAACTAAAAATTTAATGCGACTTTTGAAAGATCATTAGCATAATCGGTTAAAATATACAGCCTGTAACGTCACCCCAACAATAGAGAATAACACCTCATTTTATGTGAAAATGTGTTTGATTGTAGAGCGTGCTAAAAATTGACAAGTAAGTTCGAAAAACATTACCATTTTCCTAGCGTAGCGGATAAAAAACTGTCAATATATATATATATATATATATATATATATATATATATATATATATATATATATATATATATATATATATATATATATTATTTCGTTCTTATGCTTTCTTATAGAAAAAAAGCTGATCTTTTCTTCAAAGAAGCCTGGACCAACACTGGGGAAAAACGTTTATAGTAATTTTTGGAAAAAGGGGTATAAAATTGTTATTTCACGTATTAATATATGAGATACATTACTTAATTTGTAATCATGACTGACATCTACGGAAAATTACACTGTGCGTTGCCTGACTAGCGTTTTATCTACTGTTGTAAGTATGGTTTACAAACCATATAACAAATTTTGCGTCTATCAAATAAGTCGTAATGTAAGTCAAAGTTACGAATTTTTTTATAAATCAGACAACCATCGCTTCTATAGGTGTCTGTACAACGAAGATGTAATGGTGCGTTGCTAACTTGTGGCGAGGTCCAATGCCACATGCATAAGTTTACCGGCTACCTTACCTTCGAAACCGTAACACGACCGTGACAAGCACTGACGCTATTGCGGCAGGAATAGGTAAGGCGGTGGTACGAGACAATGCAGAACTCTACCACCTAGTAGCCACCATGGTAGTGACTGACATAGCCAATCGGTCGCCTTTTACGACCCGCCTGGCAGAACGGCAGTTGGCCTATTCTTCAATGGAGCCCGGGATCAACACGGAGGATCAAGACCTAGTTTAAACCTAACACTGGGCGATCATTAGTTTGAATTTATTTATTTTACTTAAGCAAAAATCCACAGCATGATTTACACAAAAGTTTTACAATATCATATACATACATTGAACGTTATTTACGTGACGTTACGGTAAATATTATCCAATTATTTTTAATTTTTGCTCATTTAACAATTCAATTTATATAAAAAAATCGTCTGATAAGCGCATTTGTATTTTTCGGGTTAAATTTTGTGCAATTTGACACGTTAACACTGTTCTATTTATAAAATGTGGTCAAATTTTCATACACTAATGTTGATAAGATATCCGATAGAGGCGATCCGTTCGAGGTCGACGCACAAAATTGCCACTGTAGCAAGTGGAGCGGCCCGAACGACCTACATACAGTTTCAGTTAACCGTTCCTATTATGATTAACAATGACTGAAGTACCTTATCAACGTTACCTCGTACAGATTAAAGTACAGGTCGTAATTTAATTCCATTTATTTGAGATGCGCGGTCCATATTCTTTAATCGACTTTTCAAAAAGATGCCGGAGGTTTTACCCCGTATTGGTCTCAGGCTCCTTTGAAGAATAGGCCAACTGCCGTTCTGCCAGGTAAGTCGTAAAAGGCGACCGAATTGCTATACGAGTCGCTACCACCGTGGCTACTAGGTGGTAGGGTTCTGCATTGTCTCGCCCGGGTCTGGTACCACTGCCTTACCTACTCCTGCCGCAATACCGTCGGTGCTTGACACAGTCGTGTTCCGGTTTGGAGGGTAAGGTAGTAGGTATACATATGCATGTGGCATTAGACCTCACCACAAGATAGCAACGCACCCTTAACACCTTTGGTGTCTGTAAGCGATGGTTGACTCCATCAGGAGACCCATCAGCTTTGTTTGCTATCTTATGATTAAAAAAAAAAAGATTCTCCATACAATTGTTTTTTTATGTTTTTTACCCCAGAACCCAATCGTATCTTCATTGTTATTCATTTCGTAATGAAGTTTGGAAGGGAATAAATTCTTCCCTTTCCGTCACAAATGAATCTGATTCTGGGTTCTCGAGACGCAGAAAAGTGTGAGTCGGATGTTAAAGTGTTACTACGTTTACATTATTTGATTGGGTGTATTTTGTGTTAGATTTTTTATAGCACAAAATAGCAAACAAGCGGACGGCACTCCTAATAGAAATATATAATCATGGTCTATGTCTACCAATAATGGTGTTAATCCATCTGGATGGGGACGTAATGTCACATTTCCCACCTAACCTCCTAATAATTACGTTGCAGAACCCTTCCACGTAGTACTCACGTCGGTAGTGGCATGTTAGACCAATCGTCCTCCTTTTACGAACTGCCGGCCATAATGGCAAATAATCTATTCTTAAAACGGGACCGGGAGTAACGCGGGGTAAAATCACATCGTCTAACTAAATCCCCCTACCATAGACGGGGGTTTAGTTAGACGGTGGTACAAAACCCAGATATGTTGTAGGTTGAGACAAAAGATTATAATTTTAATACACAGTGGAAACTGTGGAATGGAATGTAATGGAACGGAATGGAAATGTAAAAACGTACGTTATTACGATACTATTTACAACTATAGATTGTGCAACCATATTGTTTCAATTTGAACCCGCTCTTTTAATATGTTATTAGCAATTGGGACTGAGAAAAAAGATATTGCGGGACTGAGAAAGAATTGTATCGCAATTCATGTAGGACACCCAAGTTAAAATGATAAGAATCACGCAAATGAGATAAATAATATGTTTGTCACTTTTGTTCCGGTTCGGTGGGTACAGTAACCGGTAATTATAATTGTAGCGTTCAAACCCCGCCAGACGGGTAGCAACGCATCATTAATATCTTTGGCATTTGGCAACGGTGTTGTCTTTTAGGAGAGTTGTATGATTTTTTTCTATCCAATGATATTTAAAAAATACATCCTATGATATTTATTACCCTGTATCATACGATGTGAAAAGTATTGTGTACCTATACATCAATCATAGGTACATCAATAAGTAAGTTGATATATTGATGTACCCTATGCACGTACGATTAATAATATTGCTCATTTTTATTTGTATATATTTAATTTCTTTTTATAGTTTCCTTTCTTTCTTTCTTTTATAATCACCTTTCTTTTACTTTATGTAACGAAATATAAAGTAGTTCCACGACACAATACTGTCACTATGTCAACTCATCTCTCCGTCAACATCTTTATTTTCTGGGTCGCACCGATTAATAAAATTAATGTAGCCTACTTTTTAAGTGACTCTGTACGTTTTTGTTCTTGTGTGTAGGACGCGTCACAGTCCACTTACAGTTCCTTCAATAATATAATTGTTTTCCTTGTCGTTTGTTGTGCATGGACGACATGTCATATTGACCTCTGGCTCGGGTTTGCGGTTTCCGCTTGATCGGAACTCGTTGCTTTAGTATTTTGAAGTAAATATATTATTAAATACATAATTAGAAACTATTTAGTATAAGGCTCCGGTTACACTTTGATTAGTGCGAGTGCGAGTATTTAATGCAGGTGCTTAGTGTTAAGCAAAAAACACTCGTAGACAGTCGTTGATTAGTACGAGTGATTAGTAATCAGCGTAGTAAAAGTGAATAGACGCTGATTACTAATCACTCGCACTAATCAACGGCTTTCTACACGTGTTTTTTGCTTTTACTATGCACCTGCATTAAACAATCGCACTCGCATTAAACACTCGCACTCGCACTAATTAAAGTGTAAAAAGTGTAAATAACTGATACAAGTAGAATTTGATAAACCCTGTTATCGTGTTTTTCCATACTTACATGTTGTAAAGAGAAAACATTTGAATTTAGGTATGCTTGTAACGGATAAACTCACAATAATTGGACCGATCTTAAAAAGGTGAAATTAATTAAGAATGTGAAATTAATTAAATTTGGTAATATCCGCGGACTGTTCTATGTATCCTTTGTGGTGGTACCGAAAAGAAAGACGTCGGTTTAATGGCTTAATAAATGGATAAGACTCACCGATGGTCCGGATAAAAAGAAGACTGGGGTCTTCGGCACAATTATCCACCCACATCCAGCACACTTTTACAACCACGATCACGCCGGCACCAATCACCGATCACCGATCTTGAAAGTTCTTTTACCATTAGAAAGAAAAGTAGAAAGTCTCCAGGAGTGACATATTACACTACTTTTTTACCCGACTGAGCAAAAAGATTTTGGGGCACGTGAACGAAGTCTCGAGTAAAGGCTATTGTATATTAGCAACACCCGTAAGCCCGCTGCGTGATTAAAGTTTTTGATCCCACAGGAACAACGCATTTGGGATAAAAATTAGTCATGTAATAAATCTGGAATGAATCAAATTTCAGAAATTTCCAATCAGCCGTTTTCGCGTGTAGTAAACACATCCAAACATAAAAGCTTTCGCATTTATAGTAGGCGCAAGCAGGTCTTAACACTCTTAACTCGTGTCTTGTATGCATATTACAAGGAAATATTAAAATAGTTTAACTTAATCTTAGAGTTATAAGTAGCTAATAATAACTGTATAATTTGTTACTTTATTTTATAAAATGCTATTTGGTATCAATCACGATACCAAATAGCATTTTATAAAATAAATGGTGGCCTGACGGTGATCCCGTATGCCAGTCATAACAATGTGTCAATTTTGAATTCACGAATTGGCTAATCGTTTTGGACTTTATGTTTATTTACTAGTATAAACAACTAGCCGTTACTACTTACTGGTGACTTAACCTGCGCTTTTATCTTATCCCATGGGATTAGAGAAGCATTTTTTTGGTATTATGTTACAGGGTATTTTTCAGAGAAATAATCTATTTACTTTAATTTAAATGCTAATTCTCAGTTATAATTAGTCGTAATTATAATTACTTCTCACGGGAGTTTCAATTTTAAATTTATTTTAGGAAGTATTCGTGTTGGATCGCGCCCCTTTTGAAAAATTCGTTCGGTAGGTATTTACCATCGCTTTAACTTTTCCTATCACAATGGCGTCAGCGCTCGTCACAGTCATATTCTAATTTAAAGGGTAATGTAGCCGGTAAACTTATTCATTATACAGATATGTTCATGCCGCACATAGCAACGCACCACTCACATCTTTGTTGTCTGTAGGCGATGGTTACTTTGAGGAGGTTTATATTAGGAAAGCTATTTGCAAATGTTCTGTCCTATGATGTAAAAAAAATTGAGCGTTTTGATGTAAACAAGAAAGAAATCCACATCAACAACGTGTATTTACTCACGTACGAATTATCTCGTGTTGCGTTTCTAAGATTGTATGGTGTAGGGATCAAAGAATAAATTTCATGAATGTAGATTAAATGTTTACCGTCACTTTTATAGTTTCTTTTGCGAGACAGGATTGCAGGTTATATATTCACGCCTTACTACAGGGGCCGTACATCTGTCGTCACAATGAAACAAAGCGACCGCACGCGAGTGAACGGATGCAGGTGATGAAACTGACACAGATTCTAACGCGTATTCGGTAATCGAACTACACAGCTCGTGAAAGTCTCACAGGACGGCGATATCTCGTATTGTAAACGGCCCACTTTAACATACCCTCGACATTTGGACGACACCAAAACCTAAAAACAAATACTATTTTGAACGAAGTGTCATTATTTTGTTGAGAAAAAACGAAACAATTCCCTAAAATTGGTGTAATGGCTATATTTTATAGGCGAAATGAGGAGTTCATTTATTTTATTTCGTAGGATAATAAGCAAACATATTATTCCCCTGTTGGTAAGAGAGAGAGAGTTCAGATCCCTTTTTACGAGCAAAAATATTGCACCAAGTATATAATCGTGCCAAATTACGCACTACGTAAATATGTCGTAGTACGTAATTTGGCATGATTATGTGGTTGAGAAATGCAAATGGCTAAAATTTACTTCTTAATTTGTGATTAAATTTATGTCATCAAATTATTATTATTTTTCGTTTTATAATTAAATATATTGAGATACAACACAATTAAGTAATTTATACTTATACTGCGGCGCATTAATACTAAAAATATTGAATTTTAAGATAATCCAATTTTGGTTGAACCACTAAAAATATTATTCAGCTATGTATAAATAGCAATGGGGCTCGAGTCCAATTCCCGGCGCGGACGGGAACAAACATTTGTGAAATAAGTATTTCTGGGTTTGGGTGTTTATTTGTATGTTACAATATTTATATAATATGACTAATACCCATATCACAAGCAAATAATTTGCTTAGGTTCGCGTTGGGTTAGTTAGATTAGTATGTATAATTTGTCCAGCGGTATTTATATAATTATTATTTATATTTTTAGTTTTGTCTGTGTAGTATTTGTAGAAGTGATTACTTTAGGAAATTGACCATACCATCCATAGCTTATAGTGGCTAGGCAGTTGTCTGCTATTTCGTCAACGTCATGAGATCGGTACGTGATGGAATATCAAATATGTATCCGTTGTAAAAAAAGTATGAAAAAACTCTGTTTTACTACCGAGCTTTGCATAGATAATATTTTAGCTGTAATAAGTGTCGACGTAACGGTTTTTTGAATTTATAGTTTTTCACAGTCTATTCACATGTTTATAAGTAATTCAGGTCAGTATCACCGCATTATCACTTTTTACCCTCTGGACATCAGTGTTTCTTACTATTGTACCACTATAACAATGTTTAGTAAGATTTAACCAACATTTCTTATTCGGAAACGTTAGCGTTATTTAAAATTCATTTACACTGGTGGTAGCCCTCTGGTCGAATTTTGGTTTGAATTCTAAACAATAAAAAACTTAACAATAAAATCTCTTCTAAGTTTGAGTAACAGACTTAAACCGTTAACACAACATTACAATGTATGTTTGTTATGATATGTGTCAAATGAATAGGAGTGTGTGTCGCTTTTATTTTTTTTAATTTAATGTGTTTTTAATGCATATTTTATAAGAACATTATCTTTCTGCCCTCTTTCACCATGTAATCCTTAACTGTGCCAAATTTCATACACCCGTTCGTATAATTGTCGTAAAAAGGAGTACAAACTACAAAGTTCTTGCTTCATGTATTAATATATAGACTCTTTATAAGATTATTCTTCATGATAACTGAGAAGAAAGCACGTTTTTAATGTGTTGATCAAGTTTTTTTTTAATGCGGTGTTTAATTTTTTTTATTGACTGAATCAATGCCATATACCTGAGTTGTCGCCAAACCCAGTCGCTAAGTCCTTGTTGGTAGGAGACAAAAAATAATAAATTAGCTGCTGATTATAGCTTCGTTCGTACCCTAGGGTTTCTTATTTTTTGAAACCAAATAAATATAGCTTATGTTTATAACTGATAATATTGCTTTCTGCAGGCGAAATCATAGATCGGTCTAGCAGTTGGAGTTATCCATTACAAACACAAAAATCATTGTTCTTTTGAATGTTAGTTCTGATAATTAGATATATATTTAAAAAACGTCACAGAGGTAGACAGATGTGCACTTATTGCACCCACGATACGCCAATGGTATCAACTATCACGATGTGACAGAATGGTCAACCTGTGGAAAAATCTGGCACATGTCACATTTCGGACAACATATGTTTTACAATAAAATTGAAAATCTTTTGTAGAACGCGTTGCAAAGGATTGAAATTGAAATTAAAAAATTTGGTCCTCTCGATTCCCAATTTTTCATGTTACTGGCTGATAATGTGAAAATTTACTTTTTATAGCAAAAACAATTCCTAAAACTGATTCTTTCAGCCATTGAATCTTGAAGCTGCACTTGCGTCTATCGTCACAAAATTTCGAGTAATGACACGATAAATGCAGATGTGATCGGCTATTATCGGCTATTGTCACATACATTCCGGACTGCGTGTACCTGAATGCGCTAATAATATCTTCGGGACGATAGATGCAAATGCGGCCGCAGCATTACAAGCTGTTACTCGCGACTTCGTTCACGTGACACAAAAACATTACTTTCTTTTGCTTACATGGGTAAATCTTATTCCGGAACAGCGTATGTCTCCATATCTAAAATATTTTTTTTTTCGAAATTTTCTCGAATATTTCCTCTTTACAAAAATGGTGTAGCTCAGGGTTGAACTACATTTGTCAGCAGGGAATCATCTTTTTTCCGTCACCCTATCCTTTTCTGTCGCTCAGAACCACCATTCGCTAGCGCGAGAAAGACAGCAGAAATGCAACAGCACGCGACGGAATTCGCAAGGCAATAGCATTCCCGCTACCTTTCTCTAGCAAAAGGTAGTTCTGAGGATCAAGGAAAGGGCGGCGTACCTATCCGATCCTGATGATATTATCACAGTCTACTCTTCACATTTTACACGCACACGCTAAAGTCGCCGCTGGCGGCTCCGTCCACTGTTTCGGCCCGCCAACACTCGAGACGCTGCCTGGTCAAGAGTCATTAACGAGACGAAATCTTGATGTCACTTACGCACCCACTCATCGTCAATATACTGCCCTAAGCCGATGTTGGGTCTCACAGGTGGCTGAGTACTCTGCTCGCCCGTAACGCCCGGTTACGCAATAACGGTCATGGACCAAGGCGACGGAAAAAGGTGATTCTGTGCTGACAGGTGTAGTCCAACCCTTAGTGTCATTGATATAAAAACCCTAGATGCACAGTCCCGAACAAAACTGACACTCAAAAGTGTCCCTAATTTCATTTAAGTAGTTATAGATATGGCAAAAACGTATGTCTTTACATATTCAACCTTAAGTGCAAGACTTATAGTTGTTTTTACAAAGCAATGTACGAAAAGAAATAAAATTGACAGTGTCGCGACCGACGAGATTCTATTTGAAATGAGTGCACAATTTAAAATTGTGCGCTCATTTTTGGAGGACGTTTTTGACACACTGATTGTGTATCTTGGGTTTTTTATATCAATGCTTAGTGTTGAAAAACAAATAATCGAATCTTAACTTTTTAAATATTTAAATTTCGATTCATTTTCTAATTGTTTTTAAATGTTAGATAAGATAAATGAATAGCTAGGCCTCTAATCTCATTTACGTTGTACGTGTTGTTGTATAAATGCGTTGTCATTATTTTTCATTCTGTGTAATCGAATGAAAATGCACTTTTATCTGCTCTGAATATTGACGCACGTATTGAATCTTCTCGGCCTAATTTCTGAACGCAATACGGCACGTTGCACTCAATATGCAACGATTGCAAACGATATTAGCTAGGCAAGTCTTGTGCTGAATATAATCATATATGACTTTAAAGCTAAATCAAAACTTGTGACGTGATTTTTTCATACATCATGACTATATTATGCTATTTCTGGTAAAAAGAATATGGGAAATCTCTACAAGATGTTTTGTTGTATTGTGTTGCTAAAAATATAGTCTATCTACTTATCCAAAGAACAAACCTCGTCGAAATAGCTGAAAATAATGTTTATTCGTAAAACGTTTCACCGCCCCTCTGGTCGAGTGGTTACCGAACTTAACAACGAATCGAGGGGCTCGGGTTCGGTTCCCGACGGGGACAAACGTTTGTGTGATGAGCATAGATGTTTGTATTTCTGGGTCTGGGTGTTTATTATGTATGTTCAACAGTATTTATATATGTATTTCTATGTATTATTATCGTTGACTAACACCATAACACAAGCAAATAATTTGCTTATTTTGGCGTTAGATCGATTTGTGTAATTTGTCCGACGATATTATTATTATTATAAAAAAAAATCTCTTGTATCTCTGGTTTTTTGGTAAAATAATATATTAGTTTTTGGTAATATGTGCGTTTTTTTATGATTAGGTATTCGGTATTGAATACCTAATCATAAGAAAAAAAACGCACGTATTATAAATGTACTTAATATTAACTTATATAATAAGCAAATATGAAATTCAACACAAACTAACGGTGATTGACGTTAAATTTACAGTTACGAAATAGTAGCAAATTTTATTAAGACAACACCAACAACCAATTAAGAATACGCTAAATGTGTTTCCTAAAAAGTAATTTTTGGCAAGGCAAAATCCTGGTGAGTCGTGTCGAACCTAAGCCACTTTTTGTTTCGTTCTGGGGCCTGATTCACGCAATAAAACGTCAATCGAGTCGAAGCGATTATCGCTTTTACACATTTTCTTATAGCGGCTGTACACATTGGACCAAGCATTGGGCCAAGCATTGGGCCAATGCTTGGCCCAACGTGTAGAAGCCTACTTGGCGCTATGTTGGTAGTTGGCGCCAACATTGGCCGGCCAAGCGAATGTTGTCGGTTTTTCGTGCGCACATCAAAGGATCTTGGCGCGCTCCGCCAACGGTGTTCACACGTTGGCCTCTTATTCAGTTCATTGTCATACGTCAGTAAAGACGGTTGTGTTGCGCTTGAGTTAAATTGTTGTTCCCGAGTTAGTTAGAAATGTATCAAAATTAACCAATGAATGACTGATGATGATGAATGTACTTTATGAATTGAAACTTTTTCATTATTACACCAAAATTATTAAATATGATCATCTTTATCGAGAAATTCTGTAACATATTGAAAATAATAATTACTTATCGATACATATTTACGAGATTTGGACTGATTTTAAAGTATAAAGTAATTATTATTTTCAGTATCTTATACGGAATTATTATATGGAATCTATTCTAATTCCGAATACATGTTGTTCGTATTGAATTCAAGTCAATACTAGTTATTTTTTAAACTTTTCTCGTCTTGTCTCATTTCGCATTGTTTTGCCTCATTGGTGAGAGGAGGTTCAGAGCAGTGCACTGTTTCAGATGACATTAGGTATTAGGTTAGGTTATTAAAATACCGTTTTTTAATACTTTTATTTCAGGTTAATGATGCTTAGAAACGTATAGCAGATTGCTGCTGAAATAGCGTTAGTGCTAGTCACTGTCGTGTTCCGGTTTGGAGGTTAAGGTAGCCGGTAAACTTATACATGTGGCATTAAACCTCGCCACAAGATAGCTACGCACCATTAACATCTTTGGTGTCTATTGGCGATGGTTGACTCTTTCCATCAGGAGACCCATATGCTTGTTTGCATTTTGTATCATAAGATATATGATATAAAAAAAGATAAGTATTCCTGTTATTGAACTAAAAAAGAAAAAGGAATCTTTAATGACAAATCTTACGGCTGTAAGAGATTCTACGTCCATCGTTATTAAAGAGCCAATGCAGAATGGTCAATACACCAATGTGTAAACAGAAACATTTAATGTTGGCCCAACAGTTGGCCCAATAGTTGGCCCAATGCTTGGCCCAATGTGTACAGCCGGCTTACTAAACACGGCATAGTATGCCGTGTTTAGTAAGACGCGGCGTTTTATCATGTTTGCATGTGTAAGAGCCCTACTTCGACTCTGTTCATAGAGACGCAACATCACTCATAAAAATCATCGATATTAAGACATCGATTTTTTCGAAAAACATCGCAGTTAAAAACATCGAAGTTTCTCGATCGGGGTTGTTTAGAACCCTGGCGGACGACTTTTCCCACTGACCGCCCCGTTGGTCGAGTGGTTAGCGAACCTAATAACGAATTGATGAGGGCTCGGGTTCGGAACACCCATAAAAAAAGCAAATGATTTGCTTACTTTAGAGTTTAATCGATTTGTGTAATTTGTCCAGCGATGTTATTTTTGAGGTTTGCCATTCTCACACTCGTGCGTAGGCGAGACCAGAGCCTCTGCCTCTGGCCGAAGGTCCGCTGGGCGAACGACCTGCCTGTGCGCGGAGCGCGCTGCGCATCTCTATTCTCTCTTATGACAAGAAGGGTTCGAGAGCGTCCTCCTTAGTCCAATTAATTTCCCCAAGGTGCTGGATTGCACCCCAGGTACTAAGCCCCCCGCCACAAAAATACTTGGAACCATGGGGAGAAGTTAGTATATACCTGACTTAAATCAAAGGGATCATCTCAATATGACTTTTTGTTTCCGCGATATTCGTTGACAAACATACTAACATACATATATTTACAAAATTTAGCACACGTGCATGGACTCCTAAATGCTTAGATATTACTCAAACATTATCTAATTCCAACAATATTTTTTGTGTGTATTGTATTTACAGATCAAACTGATACCTTACTTTTTTGAATGCCCTTTGTTGAATGAATGAAGTCGGTTAAAAAGTACCTACTTAATGAAATGTATGTGTGTTTCAGGCTCGGGTCGGGCAGCGAGTGCGGCGGTGGGGGGTCGGGCGGCGGCGCGCCCGCTCCGCAGTCGGCGCGCGTGTCCTCCAACGGCGCCGGCGGGATGGCGGTGAGCCGCGTGCCCAGCCCGCTGCACGACGGGAACACGCCCGTCGCGGAGAACTGGTGCTTTACACAGGTGGGTACCAATTACCAAACATTTCACAATTTTATTATTTACCCGGAAATCTAACTCGAGACTAGTCAGAGTCGCTCGCTCCACGATATTCTATATCTAATTCGTAAGGTCACTTCATATCTAACAGTATGAAGAATATTGGTGATTTTTAACTTGATGTATGCTTATATGATAAGTGATACTGATTCGTATGGCAAAAAAAAATTGCTAAGAGCGCTTATTTCCGATAATTTATGTGTATGTTTTGGTGATAACATCGTTAGTGTAATTATAATGTAATTCAGTTAACAGTGGAATAATAAATGGCTTCATTTTTTAAAGATTATATTTTATCGTTACAAAGTTTTAAAATATCTGTTCAATAATATATGTTACAGTAGATAATGTTGCAATACATTTGCAATGCAATTAATCTTCAATCCCTCGATGTTTTTGTGTAGGCGTTTATATTTTTTTCGACCCTTACCCTAATGTGTGTTGAGTTGCCGGCACACATTAGGGTAAGGGCCTTCCAAGCAGTAGGTACTGACATTGCCATATACCATAATGTTAACATTGCCATTGCCTTTCACATTGCTTTAAATGTAGTCAAGTACAACGAAAAACTTTTTAAAGAATTTTACTACCGATGTTCCCTGTTTTGTATTAAATGAAACTCAAAGAACTCATCTTCACTTAGAGCTGCCACACTATGAAAAGAATAACTCTACATTTTTTGTAATTTACACAAACACGAACAAATGTGAGGGTTTCTGATAGAAAATTTACTAGGTGATTTCTACGTTCTGCGGCTTATCCAGGTTTACCACCACCTTGCCGAGTTCTGCCGCGATAGCGTCAGTATTACGTATTCCAGTTTTAGAAGTAAGCTAATTAGGCATGCGATATTTAGTCCAGATACAAACGACAACGCATCATCAACATGTTTGGTGTCTATGGGTGACGGAATTCGTTTCCAGTAGGAGAATCTTTGCATTCCTATGATATAGGAAATGGAAGCAAAATTATTTTTATACTACAAATGATAGTTCTGAATTTTATTGATAATAATTTAATTTAAAATAATTTATTCCTTTAAATTAAATTATTATCAATAATTTATTCTTATTTCAAAACGAGCTTAATGACATTAAATGACTCGACCTATTATGTATTTTTATACTTTGTTCATCTGAATAATTTTACATATAACTTATATCTAAAGGTGGACGCGCTTGATAGCGTTGTTGTGAAAAGTGAGAAATTATATTAAAAGTAGTTTTGTGAACAACGTTTGGCCACCGGTTCCGTTCATTTTACCAGGAATATATGATCATTAAACAGTCACCTCCTATAAATTGTATACGATTATGATCCTTGTTATGTTTGTGTTCGCATATCAACACCGTGTTTGCAACTGTTTTGCTCTGGTTTGGAGAATAAGGTGAACCTATTCATTTGACTTTAACATCTTTGATGTTTATACGTGCTGATCATCTCTTTATGTACGTTGAGACATTTGCTTGTTTGGTATCCTGTGGTAAAATAAGTTCAGCAAATAAGACAATGGGAATTACCACTTACATCTCCAGCCGTTAAATTAATCATACTATATCATGGTACATGAGGATAATGTTACTTCCCGCCCTACAATTGGAGTTCCGACTTGCGACTTACGTTTTAAAATTTTAAAAAAATACTCTAAGTAATAAGTCTACTTAGTTAAAAATAGAGCAATATTAAAAATACTTTAATTGGATAAAATTCCACGAGCAATAAGTAAGTCATTTCATCTGCAGTTCATTATGACGCACAACAGCTTGCATTGATTAGATCCGTAGCAGAGAAACTTGACATGGATTTTAAAAATAGTGAGGAATTATTAAAAGCCTTCTCATCTGTTCCTATGAGAATTGAGAACAATTTGCCAGTATTGAAAATACAGCGAATCGTTAATTAAAATATGAGATACACGTGAACTAACTTTCATGAAACTCTGTAATAATTTTCTACAATAAACAATTTCATATCATTAACAATAGGACTAGTATCCCTTTGTACTAAAAATTGACAACTAAAACGACTAAGGCCAAGAATCCCTTTGTACTAAAAATTGACGACTGAAACGGCTAAGTCCAATTAATGGGTTTAATTAAATGATGCAGGTAATTAACTAGGTAGTTATTTTCCTTATTTTATACAACCGACCCGTGCAGCTTCGCCGCGTTCAGTCAATTAACAGGTCATCAATATAAGAAAAATCATTCATTGTGTCATCCCCTATTTCAGCCCCTTAGGTGTTAATTTTTGAAAAAAAAGTAGCTTATATTTAAGCCCGAATTTTCAACAGCCTCTATGCCATATTTCGTTAAAATCGGTTCCGGTATAGCCACGGTATAGCCTTCAAAGCGTATCAGGCAAATAGACTTTCGCATCTATAAGTATGGTATATGGATACACAAAAGAAAAGCTTTGCCCCGATAGCGTTGGAGCTTGTTACTGTTGTCTTCCGGAGGATTTGGTAGTCGGTAAACTTACGCATGTTTTTTGTTATATTATAAGATAGCAAACAAGCAGATACGTATCCTGATGGAAAGAGTCAACCATCGCTTATACACAACAAAAGTGTTAATGGTGTGTTGCTATCTTGTGGCGAGGTCTAAAGCCACATGCATAAATTTACCGGCTACCTTACCCTCCAAACCGGAACGCGACAGTGACTAGCAATGACGCTATTACGGCATGTTACATGTAGCATTTACAATAGCCCAACCACAGAAATCATATATAGAGCGCGATGATCTCTTACACACATAAGGACCATGTGCTTATTAAATAAATATTCTTCTTCTTCATATTTTATGGATCATGTTTTTCTGTAAGTCTAAGTCTTAAAAATATTTTTTGCGTAAAAAGTATTTTCGTTATCTATTGAATTCCATGTTGTATGGGGAAATTTTCCATTCGTTCATGCAAATTTGGTTAGATTTTAAAGGGCGACTTCCCCTGTAAAATATTAACTTGGGCTAAAAATTTGTATGACTCACTTTTAATACTCTGCAAAATATTTTAAAGTGAAACAAAAATAGGAACTATTTACGCAATACAGATTTAAGGTGAACGCACACTTACTCGAGCTGAACGAGTCGAACGAAACGAATTTTAGAATTCTGTATATGAAATCTCATGAAACCTCGCAAAGTTACTTGCGTCGAATAGACATCGAATTCATCAGATTTCATATACAGAATTTTAAAATTCGATTCGTTCGACGCGTTCGGCTCGGATAAGTGTGCGTTCACCTTTAATCACTATGTCCGTACAATCAATATGTTATATTTTTACTAGCGACCTGCCCGCGGTTTCACCCGCGCAGCTTTTGTTCCCGTGGGAATATCGGAAAGGTTTATACACTTAAACCTTCCTCAAGAATCAATCTATCTACTAAAAAAACGGCATCAAAATCCGTTGCGTAGTTTTAAAGATTTAAGCATACATTCCCTATGTAAGGAATAGGGACTTAAGGACATAGGGACAGACAGAGAAAGCGACTTTGTTTTATACTATGTAATGATTAATTATTACATTAATTTATACTTCATTGTACTAGAATAATTATTTGATCAACAAAAGAAACACGATACTTTTTATTTATACTCCATAACAAAATCTCTGAAATTATTTTTCAAAGGTATCTTACACAGCTTATAAGCTCGCAGAGGCTACGTGTGAGAAAGTAGTTTATTGCCTGTCTTTTGTCACAGCACAATCAACACTTTTATGCTAGACTCTCAGGGCAGGTAATTTTTTATAGTATATTATGTAAAATTGCTTGCACTCCAACGCTAACTTGATTGTCTTGTCTTGATTGTTATGCACCAGGTATAGTGGTATACTCAGTGTCCGTTGATAAGCTTTCGCATTCACATAGAATGCGTCAACTTAAGAGAGAATAATTAATTATATGAGGCGGTTTTGCTTCCACGCATACTGTTCTATTATTTCATTAAATGTGTGTGTGTGTGTGTGTATATATATATATATATATATATATATATATATATATATATATATATATATATATATATATATATATATATATATACATTGACATTTTTTCTACATGTTTAAATAACAGAGCATGCCCACTGATTTCAGGCATATCTACTGTTTAGTTTACATAGATCTACTATGTAAACTAAACAGTAGATATGCCTGAAATATATACAACATAAAAATAATACAACTAAGATACACAAAGGCGATCTTATCACTAATAAAGTGATCTCTTCCAGACAACCTTTATAATAAGGATAACAATATACTAGAAAAAATGGTGCAAACCACAAGATAATTTATAGTTTTTATGCTCTTAAAAATAATAATAATAATAAAAGTAACATCCGGTTACAGTTACACAGACAAGCAAAACAAAACAAAAATCGCAAATAAAACAGTGGTAATACATAAACCTAAATAAGAAAAATTAAACAAAATTACTAGGTACTTAGAAAGTGACGTTTGACCATACTTTTGAAAGAGTTTAAACTTGGCGCCTTTCTGATATCTACTGGAAGTGAGTTCCAAAGCGTAACAGCTTGTGAGGTAAAGGAACGACTGTAATAAATAGTGTTCTGCGTTGGCACTAACAGGGAACGATTATCAGCCGATCTAAGATATTTGTGCTGGTTGTCACGTAAAATGAATCTTTCTTTCAAATAAGATGGAGATTTCAGATCATAGAGAGTGGAGTATAGCTGTGCGAGAATATGAGTATTCCGACGAAGATGAATAGGCAACCACTTGAGCTTGGCACGAAATTCGGAAACGTGGTCATATTTGCGCAGACCAAATATGAACCTTATACAAAGATTTTGAAGTCGCTTAAGTTTATTGATCTGGTCTAAGGAGAGATTTACATAACTAGCGTCAGCATAATCTAAAATAGAAACTAGTAAGGAATATGTCTGGTTACTATCCTACTCCAAATTTTTAGATAAATTAAGGGAGAAATGTTGTTTTATTCTTTGTTTTTATTTTAAATATCTACTATGTAAACTAAACAGTAGATATGCCTGAAATCAGTGGGCATGCTTTGTTATTTAAACATGTAGAAAAAATGTCAGGTAGAATATAGGCAAAATAGATGTATAGTGCGAATGTGGATAACTGTGGGAATCGGAATAGCCCTAGCCTGAAGTACCATAATAATTTATACCTGGTGTTGTCCCAGGGAGGATTGAAGAATCTCCGAAACCGGCAAGTTTGTATGAATTGGGATATGAATGTCTAAGAAGCAAGGAAAGTTTGACCGGATCATGATGAACGCACTGGGTTTTCTCTTTCTACGTGAGAAATGAGAATATTTATAAAATTTTTCGTTTGTAGACTCTTTTAACCAGTTAACATTTTATAACTTCTACTAGATCATAATAAATAATAAAATAAATGATGAATATTCACGGGTCAAATTACACTTACTGATCTAACCCCAAAGTAAGCAAATTATTTGCTTGTGTTATTGGTGTTAGTCAACGATACTAATACATAGAAATACATATATAAATACTAGAATATATTTAATAAACACCCAAACCCGTAATTACAAACATTTATGTTCATCACACAAATGCTTGTCGCCGTCGGGGATCGAACCCGAGCCCCATCGATTGCGTAGTCAGGGTCGTTAACCACTCGACCAATGGGGTGATCAAGGTCATAGGTCTCGTAAGGGATTTAGCGTGAAGACATATGTATAATATATGTAAAACAAACATTAAACAAGCAATATGTATGTACATATATTATAGGCGTATTTTAATACAAAGCTATCATCATACGGGAACTAGACGTCATATAAAAACCGCTTTATAAGTATCAGCTTGACCTTAAACTTTGTATCATATGTCATTGAATAAAATTAAAATAATAACTTCTTGAATTTATAATTCGCTCTTTTTGTACTAAATGGCAAACACTTAAGATTAATTTATTGTAAACCACAAAATTGTAATTTATATATTCAAAAAGCATAGTGACGGTAACGGATATAAAAAGCACAACGACTTAAGAGAGAAGAGTTTATAAAATAATGTTGATGTAGACATTTTCTTAAATTTTCTCAGGCTTACCATTTTATCTCCAAATTAACTCACGTAATTAATTAAAAGATAAATATAACAGCTCTTTGTAATACCTTTCTCTTAAACTAAAATATCATTATCAAAAATCAAGAAGTATTAAACTTTTGCATTTTTTTTTTAATCCTTTAAGGGTTTTATATACTTACTAGCTGTTGCCAGCGACTTCGTCCGCGATGACTTCGTTTACTCCGCACTGCTCCTCCCTCGTAGGTGATGATAGCATGCAAAATTTGACGTAAATCCATGCAGTACTTTTTGAGTTTACCCCGGACATACATACAGACAAACAGATAAACAGACAAACAGACAAAAATTCTAAAAACTATATTTTTGGCTTCGATATCGATTGTAGATCACGCCCCAACTATTCTTTTAAAAAAATATTCAATGTACTGTTTTTACTTTCGTACGATTTTATTATATGTATAGATGATAACACCTGCAGGCTTTCGGAATTTCTAATTTGTTTTAAGTGTAATAATCTTGCAAGGAAGAATTATAAGAAATAAAAAGGCAGTTTTCAGAGCAATTCTGGTAATATATACCAAGATGTGTTACTTTTCGTAGTGTAATTCAAAACTTGTATAAACGCAAACCACGTCCCTTATTTACCCTTCCCCAGTTACGTAAGTGGTTCTGGTTTTTCACTATCCCTGTTCATGACTAAGGCATACCACTTATATTTTTCTACATAAATAAAAAAGTATCCCCGAAGTGGTGCAGGCAGAAGTACAACCAGTGCACCCACGATTAGCCAGTGATACTTATTAGCACCACAATGTGAAAGGTGGCTAGCCTCTCGCCAACCGGGCACTTTTCCAATCTCGGGCAAAGTTGTTTTTATAGGAAAACTCAAAAAACACATTTTTGAATTGCCGAACGCAGGAATCGAACTCGAGAGCTTTTGTGGTCAACACCGATACCGAACCACTAGACCACAGAGTCGATTTCTACAAAAAAGTACCAATAATTACATATTTGGTTTCACCTGAGATATGGGGCCAGTGTGTACTTGAACGAAACAGTTATTTCTATGGGAGAATTTCATTCAAGTGCAATGCATATTTATTTATATACATAGATAGGTATATTGTATATCTAGTTGTTACAATTATTGTAACTGTTGCATAAACCGTTTAAAGTTTCCTCGCACTTGTATATATTTATTTTCTATACAGTGATTGTAATAATTTATATACAGACAACAATAAAATAATTATAGGTACTGTTCAATATACGTGTGGAAATATTTCCACTCGTCCTGAATATAACTACTATAAATGATAATATTGTTTACCAGGGTCGTAATCGTTGATCTTGAAGCGATGCGCAAACGATGATTGCATTCATTAAAAAAAAAACAATAAGGAAGTTAATGTGATATTTAAATGAGACGACAAACTGTTTAACGTGTGCCCATGATAGTGTTTTCTGAAGCAAATAATTTTTGATAATATGAATCTGTATTTAATATATAATAAAACTGATTAAAAATGATTTTGTTTGTGTATCCTCCTCCTTATTATTAATAAACCTAGGGTTGTCATCTAAAAATCTGTCAACCGGATAAGAAACGTGCAAACTCCGGATTTCGGAGCTTACAACCCGGACATTTGAAGTTTGAACAGAGTATTTTTATGTTACACAGTAGATAGTATAAACTATAAAATATCGTTTTAATGCTTTTAAATTAACTGTTATTGATTTTTTAACCAATTACGTCTTAAAAAACAAAACAGAATCTTCTTTTAAGAAGTTCCTTAATTTATTAAGGAACTGTTGTTATCGCGAGTCGCACGCGTGATTTGAACTACAAATAAAACTCAACCCGGACGCATCCCGGACGCCTCCTAAACTAGGACAAATCCGGGGAAATCCGGACGAATGGCAACTTTAACTAAACCGTTTTTTATTCGAAGATAGAACGAAGGAGGTTCTCAATTCAACATGTATTTCTTTTTATGTTAGACCACGCATAACTTTTTACACAGTACTCCGATTTTGATAATCATTTATTGGTATGGGTCATGGAGTAAATGGAGGCGCCTTCTTAAGACATTTCTTAGACCTCAAGCGTAGCTAAATTTTGAACTGACATAAATACGAGAATGTATGCAACAGTACGTCAACAATAAAAACTCAATTACAATCAGTGTCAATTTGCCTGTATAATTTGCCATACTTTATAGTGTTATGAGCATTCGCTCATATGCATGGCTACACGTCCAATGCCAAACGCCATGTCTATTAGTATTTATGTGGTCTGTGGTATAGGTATACCCAGTAAGTGATCCCATTTTTAATTAAATCCAACGTTAAGGGTATGTAAGCAAATGATGATTGTTCACTCACTAATTTTAATGTATGAACACGCATAACTGTTTACAGTGAACCGGTTTTGACAATTCTTATTTTATTGGATAGAATATATCTCGAAGGTTGTCTCATATAATTTATAAAAAAAAAACACCCAAAAGGGTACTAAAACCAAAGTTGATTGATTATTCACTGATTTTAATGTATATCACTTACCATCGGGTTAGCCTCTTGTTTGTTTGCCCCTTTACTATAAAAAAATAAAAAAAATAATTAATATATCGGTTTCTAAAAAGGTATACCTATCAAACTTAAAGTATTTGCTAGATTAAATTAATATAAAAATCCCCAGTAGGTAGTTATTATCTTCGTAGCCTCAGATGTTCGTTTGACGTGAACACTCGTTTATGATTAGCTTTTAAACTACCTTTCTTACATTTTTAAATATTTGCTTCCATTGAATCAAATGCTGGCTTTTGACTAATTTTTTTTAATTTCCTACTTTTGGTGTGCCAACCATACGATTGTGATGTTTTCTAGGCGTTTGATAACTGCACAACCATTTCACAAATTCATGTAAGAGTTATGAGAGCCCGTCACCTATTTCCTGCCGCCATTACATCTGCACTAGCCCTTAGTATGAATGGTACCTACTACGGTAGTACTATTAGATATTCTGTGCTACTACTACTGACACGAGAATTCTGACTATAGCAGAGTAACACACGTAATTTTGGTGTTTCATATGGCTGTAAATGAACAAAATGCTGAAAACTATAGGTTGCCGGCTTCCGTGGTAATCGATCGCCTAGAAGCAAACGCCCTTATTCTTTTACATAAAGCCTCCGTCACGGGCGTCTGGAATTCACTAGAATCTTATCTATTACAATAAATACCTACATCACGAACTAAAATCATAATTAAATCGACGTTGAATTCAAATTATTTGACGAAATAAATCTGACAGTGGCGTTTTCAAAAATAATAAACTACCGTTAGACTTGTTCACCGTCTGGATAACCTTTTTTGGCACTTTTTACCAAAATCTATTTAGTTCGTGATCAGTAACGGTGTTTCAAATTCGTTACGAAAAACGGTAACGCGTCTCAATTTCACATTTCAGTATACACTTACTTAACAATGTAAAAATAAATATAACCGTTGGCATTCTTTATTATTTGTTACACTATAAATATCACCTTGTTATTATGACGAAAAAGTTATTAAAATATTTAATTCTCATCTTCGTCGTTTCCTCAAGGCGTGACCACCACAATTATTATTATTAAAAGGCCGGCAACGCAGCTGTAAAACTGCCGGTATTGCAGGTGTTCATGGACGGCGGTATCACCATCAGGTGCACCACCTGATCGTTTACCCCTCTACTATAAAAAAAAACCCATCCCCAAATTTGACAACTTAAACAACTATAACTTGTAACTTTCAATTAACAGGACCGATGGCTTTACGTGATCTCTGATACATGAGGATGCTGACAGCCCCGACCCCAGTATCTACCAATCGTCTTGAGTAAAAAAGCAGTGCTTTTTGTCTCGCCTAGGGTGAGAATAGGACACATCATAGAGGCAGTATTTATATAGTCTAGTCGTGTTACTCATAGATTATTTTCAGGATTGAATATTTAAATATTATATATAAGAAATACTAAATAACATTCTACAACTAAATTCGTCTACAGGTCCATTTTTTGGAATGTCTTTATATATTAGTGACGTTTTGTGGAGAAAAAGTCTTCACTGTACAATGTACAGATTAAAAAATACGTAGTAATACATATATGAAATGTACACGACTCATACGAAATATCAAAATATCTTAAGAGGTTGGTAGGGAGTGTACTATTGTACTGTGACGTCGTGTTCGTATGAAGAATATCGGAGAAATAGTGGTTCTGTCCGATATATATATATATATATATATATATATATATATATATATATATATATATATATATATATATATATATATATATATATATATATATATATAGTACGAAACTTAAATTAGCTCATTTGTTATTAGCTCTTTTAATGATAAGAGATAACTGTCGGCTTAATACACAACAAAAGACTTACAGTCGATATTCGAAACGCAAATTAATTTTAACAAGCAATTAATCTGTGTTTATCAGATCATTGGCTTGTAAAAATTATGTTAAACACATTAATTGTTTGTTAAAATTAATTTGCGTTACGAAAACTGGCCGTTAATTGTGCATTGCTGTACAATACAACGTATCTCAATGAGTCGTAGCAAAACTCTGCTACTTAGTAATCAAGACGTTAGCATAGTAAGGCAATTCTTTTGATTTTGAATAGCATTGCCTCTTGTACCGATCAGAAATCTTATATTCGGCTGATTAATGATAAGCACGTGCTTAACGCTACTCCGTTAGTTCACGTGTTGCATTCAACACTGTGACGAAACAATGATCACGTTCTGCCTATGTACTTACTTCCTATTTATTATTGAATGTGCATTAGTACGCACATACGTGATACATATGTTTTATTTATGGAAAAAAAATACAATGTATTCTTGGCACAGTCGTGACTACTTCGAACTGTTTTCCTAAACCAAGTTGTGTTCAGGGTTTATTTTATTCACGTGTAAGCAAAACGTGCTATAGTTCATTTTAAATGAAAGTCATTGATTGGCATAAATTGTGCGGAAATGGAGTATTGGTCAAGTCGAATCAAATTATTTATATGTAGGTACTTATGAATTTAAAAGTGTTTCGTAGATGAAGGAACGGACTGACGTTTTCAGGAGGATATTCTGTTAATCTAATTGGACTGGGTTTTCGTAAAAAATAATAAAATTATTTTTGTACTACCGAACTACTATCATACAATTAGTAAATAATTGTATGATAAATGGCATTCTCATCGATTAATTTAATCACGCACGCGAAGCTTCGTCTTTAAGCTTGTTTGAATAAAAGTTACAACATACAATCAAAAACCACTTAATTTACTTTTGGCAATAGCTTATACAGGATTTAGGTACGTGTGTCACTTTAGAATCTAAGAACCTCATTTAAACAAAGCGGAAACGAGACTTATGATGTACATTTGGTCGCAACTTTAGTTTTACTTTAGCCGTCTTTAGTTTCATACACAAATATTATTTCATTAAAAAAACATTAAGAATTTTTTACTTGAATAACCATGCAAGCCCTCGCCACTGAATTTGTTTGTTATTGAAGTACAATTAAGTGTTACAAAACACACTACTTATATTTGATATTTATTCATATACTAGCTGTTGCCAGCGACTTCGTCCGCGTGGACTTCGTTTACTTCACACTGCTTCTCCCCCGTAGGTGATGGCGTGATAATATGTACCCTATATGTTGACCCGACTTATTAGTAATATTCATGTAAAATTTGAAGTAAATCCATGCAGTACTTTTTGAGTTTACCCCGGACATACATACAGACAAACAGACAAAAATTCTAAAAACTATATTTTTGGCTTCGATATCGATTGTAGATCACGCCCCAAGTATTCTTTTAAAAAATATTCAATGTACAGTTTTAACTTTCTACGATTTTATTATATGTATAGATAAGTAGTGTTTTTTCTATGACATATTTTTCTTATGAAAAAATAAATATTTTTTTTTAAAACATTATCAGAAACTTTATTTATGCAAGTAATAGTTATTGTTGCTAAGAAAAAAAAATGTGGCTGTTTAAAACTTTGAAAATGTTCTAGATTGTAATTTTTGACTCTTCCGACTCAAAAGGTTGCCGACCCCTGCGCTAGACCACAGATGCGATACTACCAATAACTACCAAAAGAATTTCATTATTTACATTTTATCTCATCTTCACTTAGCTTTAGTGAGTACTATGTGGTACTATTGAACAGAGAGGAGTGATAGCTCAGAGATGTACCTACTTTGCGCGCTGGCAGTTTCACGATATGGAGTCTAGTGAGGACATGATTGGCGTCAAATACGAGTATGTAGTTCGCGTTAATAGTGCTTTAGTGCAAATGAGCGGGCTAGTTTATAGATATCTTCGGCTTCGGCTCGACCGGGTCTGGTACTACCGCCTTACCTATTCCTGCCGCAATAGCGTCAGTGTTAGTCACTGTCTTGTTCAGATTTGGAGGATAATGTAGCCGTTAAAATTATGCAAGTGTCATTAGACCTCGCCACAAGATAGCAACGCTCCATTAACATCTTTGGTGTCTGGACCCATCTGCTTGTTAGCTATCTTCACTACATATTATAAAACAAAGTCGCTTTCTCTGTCTGTCCCTATGTCCCTATGTCACTATGTATGCTTAAATCTTTAAAAATACGCAACGGATTTTGATACGGTCTTTTTTAATAAATAGATTGATTCTTGAGGAAGGTTTTGGTATATAAACCTTTCCGATATTCACACGGAAACAAAAGAGACGCAGGTGAAACCGCGGGCAGGTCGCTAGTATGATATAAAAAAAAATCTTTATTCGGATCTAACTAGTAGTAGTAAGTATTTACGCACCAGCTTCAATGAATAAATTTCTGCTTTAATTACCCCCGCCCCCTAAGGAGATTCCTGGCTATAAGCCTAGTTATTAGCTTGTTTATTGAGCCAGATTATTATATGATTTTTGTCAACGTTATTAACTTCAGGGCCGCAAATTTATATGAATCGCTTTATACCTCCAAAGTCAGTTTGGGTTCAAAATTATTATTCAGCACTATTAAAAATAAGGTGAAAGAACTTGCACACGAATTCCGTACGCTATTAACCCTAAATTTAAGAAGAAACTTTATTATTGATAAGTAATATGATTCGATGATAAAAAATATAATTATCTTAATATTTTTCTCTAAGAGAGTCCTTAGATCTGTCTTATTAGTTATTACATTTTTATTAATAATCGTAATAGTGTGCAAAATTATTCTATAAAAATTTCTAATGTACGAGTACCTATTTAAAGTTTTCACTTGGTCGAATTAGATTTTGACAAATTCGATAGTATGGAAACTTAAATTACTGTCTGAATCTTCCTGTCGTAAAATAATCCGGATATGAACAATGGTCCTTCGTGATTTTTGCGATTTTAGGAAGAAAAAAAAATTATTTTTAACGCAAATTTTAACTTTCATGTCATTAAATGCAAGTAATAACAATAAAATATTAAAATACCTATATTTCTTAAGAACAATCATCGAAAAGATGTGGTGGATGATAATAGGTGTATTCAGTCACATCAAGTAAGATATGGTAAATTGAGCTTTTGAATACAAAGAAGCCGCAAAGCTAGCTGTATGTTAACGTATCTGATTTCGCAAACATTTACTTGGCGTATCCACTAAACCGGGGATGATGCGGGTGGCCTTGGAACGGGTCGGTGACCGGGCGAAGACCTCAGCAGCACCGCAAGGCAAGCCAAGCAACGGTCGGGGGCAACGACCAGGGCCCAAGCGACCGCGCCGCATCGCCTAGTACTCCTGACCTCTGGGTGTTCGTTGCCCATCACGAGGTCTAGGGCCCCTCCACATGCCTCCACAACGACATTACATTCGTTGATACCTCTCAACGTAACAGCTATATCCAAAAATGTTTTATTTTAAGCCTGTACTTCAACAGATATAAATAGCCTTTATACGAAAATAAACATTTTTATTGTAAATTCTTTTTAACTCGGTTTTTTAAAATCATGAAAAATGTGTTTCTGATAATAGTGAAGTAAATACCAAAGATACTAGTGAAGTAAATACCAAAGTTTGTATAATTTGATGGGTTACATTAAACAATAAAAAGTCAATAAAATAAAATATATATAATTACATCAGACTGATTTTAATATTGTTAATATATCATCCAATTATTAAATAATAATAATACTAATAATAATATCGCCGGACAAATCTATCTATCTAACCCCAAAGTAAGCCATTTATTTGCTTGTGTTATGGGTGTTAGTCAACGATAATAATACATAGAAATACATATATATTATATAAATACTGTTACATACATAATAAACACCCAGACCCAGAAATACAAACATCTGTGCTCATCACACAAATGTTTGTCCCCGTCGTGAATCGAGCCCGAGCACCGTCGATTCGTAGTTAGGTTTGCTAAACACTCGACCTACGGGGAGGTCAAATTATTAAATCATTCGGCTTATCAACGCCCAGATCAAACATCTGCATAAAAATTTGAAAATTCGACTTTCAAGAGGGAGGGATGGACAAATTCAACGCGAGCGAAGTTACGGATAATAGCTAATATAAAATATAACGGCACTTTCCAGCTATTGATAGTAGCTAGTTACATCTAAATTTACCTTAGCAACAAAATGTATAACATAACGACTAATAAAGCACTTTTATAGTGCTTACGCCAGCAACATAAAAAATATTTAGGTCATTACCACAATAAATTAAATGAATGGTAAAGTTATGCTCATTGCATTGAAATGATAGTAAACAAACAAATAGCTCCCCCCATACCCGACTTGATAGCCATAAAATATGTTAATGTTGTGTTGCCCTCCTTTTGGCAGTAATGTAATGCGTCTTTTTTAATTTTGGTCTTCCGTTTCGATTTGGATAGATTTAGATATATTTTTGGAATCATGGTTTATCCCGCCATGGAATAGGAAGACAGCATTAAAATTATGTATAAAGCGGTGGGTGTCTCTTATGATCTTATCGCTAAGAGACCATTCTGATTGTTTACTAACAAGCACACATTTGCCTGTGTGCTCTCATCTTATATATTTAAAATAAAGTCAGGTTAGTTACGTCATTATAACTCACATATATAATAAAGTCTGGTTAGTTACATAATTAATTTATAGTAGTCAAATTAAATAGGTAGTAAAAAAATAGACCTTTGCGTTTGAATCCTCGATATTGAGTGGTTGGTCTTTTTTAATAACTCCAGCGAAAATATGCTTCTGTCCGGATTACGAAAGCAAAGCAAAAATTTGTTTTCTTTTGATGATGCGTATTTTTTTACAAAAGTATAATTGAAAATAATACCGATGAATATATAATTAAATAGTACTATATAACTACTATACTTTTATAATTATGTACTTTTTAGTTGATTATGAAAGTATTCTAATTAATATAAATTGTATATTTGGTCTAGGCTGTATAGTAAATTACTAAAATTATTGAAAACACAGAAATCTTGTATGAATTAGTATTATACTATTTTGAGCATACTATATTCAATTGCCGACATTATTTTCTTATTTTTATACTAGCTGTTGCCCGCGACTTCGTTCACGCGGACTTGGTTTACTCCGCACGGCTCCTCCCCCGTAGGTGATAACGTGATAATATGTAGCCTATATGTTGACCCGACCTGTTAGTAATATTCATACAAGATTTGAAGTAAATCCATGCAGTACTTTTTGAGTTTACCCCGGACATACATTGACTTTCCAACGATTTTATTATATGTATATAGATAGATAATTACACACGCACACAGTAATTTACTAAAATACTATATCAGTTTCAAAGTTAAGATAAAAATAAAGTCTAACCGAAATAATTTAGATGGTTATTTAGGTTTTTTCTGTCATGAAAGTTGAGTGGGTTCTGAGCAGGTGCTGTGTCGTTGTTATGCATAGAATTAGTCCAATCAACATGTGAACAGGCAATTAACTACCGTTACGTACAAATAGGACTTAGATAAGCTTGCCCCTTCGCTCATTCATCCGTTTATTAATGGCATTACCCCAACAGTTACGCCGGGGTAATGCTAAGGACTCTTTCCTACTAACGTTTTTATCTCATGCGTTTAATGAATAGGCGTTAATAAGTATAATCGTTTAATTATTTCGGACCTTTATACACGTTCATCAAACCCTTACACGGACATTAAACACCGAAAAAGCAAGTGTTTGTATATTGACAGATAGCAGAAAATATGGTCTTTAGATAACCCCCCGTAAATTTTTCCCGTGTTGGTCCCGGGCTCCTTTGAAAAATAGGCCTACTGCCGTTCTGCCAAGCAGGTCTAAAAGGCGACTGATTTGCTATACGAGTCACTACCATCGTGGCTACTAGGTGGTAGATTTCTGCATTGTCTCGCCCGGGTATATATATATATATATATATATATATACACAAAACTACGAGTATATTACAAGTTCTGACGCTTTTGCGGCAGGAGAGCTAGACTAAACTAGCTAGACTAAAGAGCTAGGATTAAACTTAGGAGAGACGTTGGAAATATCTAGTCGTATTACCTAATTGTTCACGATGGCAGCGTCACGTTTTTACTTCGCTCGCCCTTTACGAGATGCCTGGCTGAAAGTTATATTGTCTTAAGCGTGGAAAACTCTAACATTGATTACTGCGCAGTCATTTGATCCAGTCAGAATAATGACATACACATTTAAAGTCCGACTAATATTTATTACTACCAAGTTACTTTATCCGACGTATTTGTTGTTTAATAGGCATCACATTGCTCGAGCTGATTGTACACGATAACCTTTATTTTGTATTCAGTTATGTATCAAATGGCGATTGTGTTAAATGATAAATACCCGCGAAATAATTATGTGATTACTAATTACGAGTAACTGTTGTTGTTAATACACTATAAACACCCTTTTAACAATTAATTCAATTAAAAAAGTTAACACAAGTTTCTTTTAATTCTATAATAGAGGGCTTTCTGTTTTCTTAAATGAAGTAAATTTATTTTAAATCAAAGGTTAAGAAACAAGCAGGTAGCTCTCCTGATGATACAATACAATCATCGTTTACTAGCTGACCCGGCAAACGTTGTTTCTGCCAACTTTGTGTCTACTTTTCCGTTTTTTCTACATTTTTTTCACCTTTTGAACCTAACCTGAACCTCCATGAATATTTTAAAACCAAAATTAGCCAAATCGGTCCAGTCGTTCTCGAGTTTTAGCGAGACTAACGAACAGCAATTGATTTTTATATATATAGATAGGCACCGAAAATGATAAGTTTTTACCCGTGTGGACAGGTATGCAATGCTACATTTATTATCCCGGCTATCCCTGACTATGAACCAAAATATAACAGTGACAAGCACAGACGTAATAATTGCGGCTAGAATGTAAGTTGGAAATATCAAATGTAGCCGCACTGCACTTTGCACTAGCCGCTTTGAACAGGGCGAGGAAATGCGTAGACTAACATTTGTGTATATTAAATAGTCATCTTTATACACTAAAGATGTTAATGGTGTTTTATTATCCGTATGGAGGGGTGAGTGGATCCTGCAAACCGGGATACGACAATGATAAGCTTTGACACTATTGCGGCATAGAATAGGTAAGGCGGTACCAAATCCGGCCGAGAGGTAGCGGAACTCCCATCTATGCATAGGTATGATGTAGATGGCCTATTCATCAAAAGGGGCTTCAGACCAACACATTTTATCACAAATATATCTTTTTGTGGTAGATATGGAGGTGACGCGTATAGATTATGCTCGTTTTCGAACTGTAGGACAGAAAGGCACATCTATTCTTTATAAGAAGTCCGGACAAACTCTCAAGAAAATTGAGTTTTTAGTGTTATGATTTTTTAATAACTACAGTTCTGAATTTTCATTTATCATCATATCATATCATATTATCATAATATATTTATTTTCATTATATAAATTATCATTTAAAATAGTCTCAATTACTTTAAAAGAAAGGTTTTTGCTTAATAATTTAATTTTATTTACACCTGAAATATGATTTAGTAATTTTGTAATCATAAATACGAGATGTTATATGAATAAGTGTGAAGCGATAACTTTGCTTGCCGTTTAAAACAATAGATTAAATTAAAAAAAAAACATTATAATAAATTTCAAGGCATTCCCACAAAAAAGAATATACCTTCTGCCTTTACTCGAAGAGTGCCAATATTACTGAAGCCACAAACTGGTAGATTTGCTTCTTTATTACGTACATATTCCTATTATCTGATAACTATTTAAGTTTTTTCTACCGTATTTTTCCGGGTGAGGGAAACATTACATGCTAACTAGATAGCAACGCACAAATATTTATATTACTGTGAATATAAATAAACTTACCTGGCTGAATAAAATACTAAGGACTCTGATTTCCATAACATTACATTTTAGTAGTAGGCTTGTAAACGTTGTCTGGAAAATATCCTTTTTAAAAAAATAAAATAATATGTCGTATTGCTTGTTACAGGTTAAGGTGGTGAAGTTCAGTTATATGTGGACAATAAACAATTTTAGTTTTTGTAGAGAAGAGATGGGTGAAGTGTTAAAATCATCGACATTCTCAGCCGGTGCTAGTGACAAATTAAAGTGGTGTCTTCGGGTTAATCCAAAAGGACTCGATGAAGAGAGCAAAGACTATTTATCGTTATATTTATTATTAGTGTCGTGTAATAAATCCGAAGTCCGAGCTAAATTCAAGTTTTCAATATTAAACGCGAAACGGGAAGAAACAAAAGCAATGGAGTCACAGCGCGCGTACAGATTTGTCCAAGGCAAGGATTGGGGCTTCAAAAAATTTATCAGAAGGCAAGTATTTTACTATATTTTTTTAGATACATATCTTCACGCCGGGTACCTTACTGGGTAAGCAGAGAGATCCGACTGGTATACCCCTCGGATTCACGATTTCTACAGATTCCCCTTACTCAGTCTTCATTCATGGCCTTTTTAATACACACATAACACGCTGGTTATGGACACTCATGACTCTACTTTCGGACAGCACATGATATTTAACTTATACAATACTAGTTGTGCCCGCAACTTCGTTCGCGTGGAAAAAATTCTAAAATAAAAATCCTCATAGTTCCCGTTCCCGTGGGATTTCCGGGATAAGAACCATCCTATGTCCTTTCTTGGGTCTCAAACTATATTTGTACCAAATTTTATCCAAATCGGTTCAGTGGTTTGGCCGTGAAAGCATAACAGACAGACAGACAGACAGAGTTACTTTCGCATTTATAATATTAGTATGGGTTTTTGCTTGAATACATATTTAGTTCCTGGGTGGTAGTATTATGTTTTAAAAAATATATTTGAAAGTGTTCAGCATACTGTTTTGGTCCAGGGCAGATCCAGGGCTCCATGACCCCCCCCCCCCCCCACCCCGGAAGTTTTTTAGGATTAGATAAGGATTAGAGCCTAACTTAACTGAACCTCAAATATGTGACCCGAAGGCTGAATCCGCCCTTGGGCATACTCAATGTCAGATGAACTATTCTCCAAAGCGTTGAAGCATAGACCATCTGCTATTTTACCAGGAATTTCGTAAAAAGCAAATAATTGGCTATACGTACTATCGTGACTACTAGATGGTAGAGTTCTCCAACGTCTGCCCGCGTTTTGTTCAACCACCTTACCGTAATAACGTCAATTCCTGCTTTAATAGCGTCAAGGCTTGTCATCGCTGTGTTCCGGTTTGGAGGGTAAGGTAGCCAGTACTTATGCATTTGGCACTACCATTCCGCCACACGGATAGAAACGAACCATTAACATAATATTTAAAAAAACATTAAGTATATATGTGTCAAGTCAGACGTGATTTGCTCTAGCGTCGACCCCATGTTGTGCATGTCTTCGATACAATCTGCAAACAAACGGGTGGGTCTCTTAATGGAAAAATTCAACCATCGCCTATAGACATCAAAGATGTTAATGGTGCGTTGCTCTCTTGTGGTAAGGTCTAATGCCACATACACAAGTTTACCGGCTACTTTACCCTCCAAACTAGAACACGATAGTGACAAGCGCTGACGCTATTGCGGCAGGAAAAGGTAAGGCGGTGGTACCAGACCCGGGCGAGACAATGCAGAACTCTACCACCTGGTACCTAGTCACGATGGTAGTGACTCGCACAGCCAATCGGTCGCCTTTTATGACTTGCCTGGCAGAAGTTGGCCCATTCTTCAAAGGAGCCCGGACTAACACGGGGAAAGGGGAACGCACGGACTTTCAAGACTTTTATCTATACAAATCTATACATACAAATAAATGAAATTGGAGTGTCTTTTTGTAATATTAAAATAACCGGTTTTAACTAAATGCATATGATACATCCATACACGGTACATTTTTGTCTGTCTGTCTGTTTGTTCCGGATAATCTCTGGAATGGCTGGACCGATTTTGACGGGACTTTCACTGGTAAATAGCTGGTGTAATAAGGAGTAACTTAGGCTACTTTTTTTAAAAAATCCCACGCGGACGAAGTCGCGGGCTCATCTAGTTTTTATATAAAAGGTAGTCCGTAGAACTTTCTGCTCCACTTGCTGGTTGACTGGCAGAGAATGCCTTTATGGCATTAAGTTTAACCATTGTACAATTTTAGTGCATAAAAGTAAATAAATAAAAAAAATAAAAAATAAACATCACACAATTTTTTTAAATTTCTACTACGTACTTGAAACTTCGTAAGTAGCTTCCTTTTGACGAGTCTAGCAAACTTTCTATTTACGACTTTGTTGAAAACGCGACGTTTTTTTTAAATGATCAAAATTCGCCGAATTTAAAAGTTTTTCTGCCTTGATGGGTATATTATTAGTTTAAAAGCATTTAAAAAATAATTTGATAAATACTTCGAGAAATATGTTATCTGACAAAATTACTGCAAAAAAGACAACAGAGCTTGTCTACCACTGCGTCAATGCCGTAACATTTGTGTTTGGGACAGGAATCAATACATACATCGTGTGTTTTACCTTAATTAATTAATAATTAATTATTAATGTTATCAAGTAGTCTTATGGCCAATTGCGCTAACAATGACTTAGCTTAGGGCAATCCTAAATACTATGTTGTCACTTTATGTCTTAAATAAAAGACTGTGACAGCATACTATTTAGGATTGTTTTAAGCTAAGTCAATGTTAGCGCAATTGGCCATTAGTGTCTGATAAATTACTTGCTGATTTAAGACCAATAGCTTATTTATTACAAGCAGTGTAGCCTGCTGCATTATAAAAGTTTATGGTGAATCCCACGGAAACAACTTATTTTTCCGGGATAAAAAGTAGCCTATGTTCTATTCCAGGTCGTCATCTACCTGTGTGCCCAATTTCATCCAAATCGATGCAGCCGTTTCCGCGTGATTGAGTAATAAACATGCAAATATACAAACTACTGCGCCCTGTAGCCCGCTGCATTGTAAATTTTTGGTTAATCCCACGGGAACAACTTATTTTTCCGGGATAAAATGTGCTATTCCAGGTCATTATCTATATGTGTGCAAAAGTTCATCCAAATCGGTTGGGCCATTTGTGTGAAAGAGTAACAAACATCCATCCATCCATCCGAACATACTTTCCCATTTATAATATTAGTAGCAGGTTACCACGGGATTTAGGTTTCGTAGAACTTTCGAAAAAAATCGTTGATAGAAAGTTTGTTAGACTCGTCAAAAGTAAGCCACTAAGAAAGTTTCAAGTATGTGTTCATCATTTGAAAATTAGTATGATGTCCTACGGACTAAGAGACTCAATGATCAAACCGAGCCACTAGCCATCACAGGTGAGTAGGACAGTGGGCCACATCTGAAATAGCCGCGCACGATAACCCGCGAATTAATAACCTGTAGGCGTAAATTGCTGTACAATTAGTGGCAACTATCAAATAAAAATAAATTTGCTCAAAAACACGGTTTTCTGCCATTCTAAACCAGATGGACTTTGTGTTAGAGATTCTGTAGCCTATAGATGTGTACATATATATATATATATATATATATATATATATATATATATATATATATATATATATATATATATATACTATACCCACATCTTTTTTCATTATTTCCTTTCTAATTGCTTATTTCCTATAACTTATTACCGTGTTGCAAGCTTTTCAAGCGACTTCCCAAAAATGTAGAGGCTCCTAAACGGTTGTATTTTTTAATGTTTGTTATTTAGATCTCGGTCATTTCTGAACCTACATATTTGTAAAATTCTTTTTTTTTTGTTAAATGAAAGTGTACCTTCTCAGGATATACCTCCAATACGGGAGATTGGAGCTCGGTTGTTGCAATCATTCTGCGTTTAAATTATGTATTTACAAAAGAGTCCATCAGCTTGAAATATATGACCAAAGCGTACACTACATCAAGATCACTAAGGCTTAATTTACACCGAAGGTTAAAGCGAAGGTTAAAGCGCCAGTAGTGTCTCGTCAGAGCAGTTGCTCCCGGCCACGGTATCGAAACGGCTGCCCATTAGTTAGTTTCAATATGACTGCCATAATATTGAAAATTAAAATATTACGTAGGAGCTGTAGGCCATTGCATGAACTTGTGAATCTCTCAGGAACAATACATTTTGCTGGATAAAAATATGTAGATATTAAATCTAGGTACTTCTGATGGCAAGAGACAACAATCGCCTATAGACACCAAAGATGTTAAGGTGCGTTGCTACCCGTATACCGGAATAGCCATGCCACATGCATAAGTTTATTGACTATCCTGTTCCCATAAACGGAACCCGAATGTGACAATGTGATTGTCGCTATTGCGACAGGAATAGATAATAAGGCGGTGGTACCAAACCCGGGCGAGAGGATCGGAACTCTATCACATAGTAGTCACGATGGTAGTAACACGTACAGCCAATCATTCGCCTATAACGAAGTGCCTGGCTGAATGGCTGATGGCCTATTCTTGCAAGGAGGTCCGGAATAACACGGGGAAAAAAAATCATGTTTCTAGGACCAACGGTTGAGCCTGTGCGTTTGATATATGTCTGTCAGTGAGTCAGCCAGAACAAGTCTTAAATATAAAACAGATTATGACCAATCAAATAAGGGTTTCTCAGCTTATTGTGCACGTATATTTTTAACGTCTTGCGAGCTCCTAATATATGTAAAAAAAACGGTTGACTCTGCAGGCCATCCCTGAAACTTCCCGCTAAATTAAGGTAATTAAAATTCAAAATAGTACAAACTGTTAGCATAGATTTTTTCAGTTCAAAGATATATTTTGTAAAAAAAAGCAGTATATTGATTTTTGAAAAGCTGTATATTTTGGAAGCGATCTTTCGAATGGCATTCATTTTAATTTTTGAGATCTAAAATATTGCTTTAGCTAAATAATCGATAGGTTGAAAAAATTCAAAGCAATGTCAAAAAAAAAACAAATTTTTAAAAATCTTCGTCATTGATAAATCCCAAGCCAATTGACCGATTTTGATCCAATTAAAGGTATCTGACGCAGTTTTTAAAGGAGAAAAGCTGATAAGATTTTTAAGTCAATCGGAGTATTAGCTTGAAAGTTATTTCAAAAATACAAGTAGGTATTAAGTTTGCTAAAAACTACGTAATTTTAATATTTGAAAAGATATAACTTTTGAAAATTAGATTCGATTTTGATTTTTTAGGGCATTCGACGTAGTTTTTTTAGTTCTGAATTATTGTAGAATATCAAAAAATGATAACTTAGTTAAAAAATTTCGAAGTTATGTCGAAAAAACACTTTTTTCAAAAATATTCATCAATGATTACTCCTAAACGACTAAATCGATTTTGATGCAATTTATGCATTAGATGGAGTCTTTTGAAGAATAGAGCTGATTAGTTTTTGTACTCAATTGGTACATGAATCTGGAAGTTATATTAAAAAAATACTGTTTCGCCAAAATTTTTTTGGGTTTTTTTCTAAATTTCTCAAAATCTCCTGGGCCGACTTGGTTCCAACTTTCAGAAAGTCTAAATTGAGTGGAATCCAATCGAATGCCATCAACCGTATTTCGATGGGTCCAGTCGTTCAAAAATTATGAGATGTTTACACACACTCATACATACATACTGACGTCATCGTGAAAATAGTCGGAAAAGGTTCCTAGGAACTCAAACGTAGAGGCGAAATCTAGCGAAACCCCGATTTTCGAAAATTGGGGCACAATCAGTAAACTTCCTTATCTACATACGTAGCAGGAAGTTGAAATGATCTATATCGAGATAGATCTTTTGGAATTCTTTTAAAGTTGATAGATTGCAACATTAGTGATTGTATTTCGAAGATTCTTTACTCGACTAAAATACTAACGTAGTGCGAACTAGGCATTAGTATATTAGTAGAGTGGAGAGTACTACTACTTTAGTCGGTAATATATGCACTACTGTCAAAAGTCCTCCGTGTTGGTCCGACACCCTTTTTAAGGAATAAACCACGGATCAATGCCGCATGTATTTATTTACACAGAGAAATACTTACTTACCGATGAAATAGAATCACTCCACGGGTATTTCTTAAGCCTTAGCTTTTTATTCGACACGATAAAATAGCACAATATGGCATATTTCTATTTTTTTACAATATAATATATCTACAAGCGTTTGACATTACATACATTTACGCATTGTACGCCCAACACCGTGTCTATTAGTATTTGTGTAGTCTGTAGAATAAACCAACTTCATAAATGTCAATTGCATTTTGCTATTCATCGACCGCCCCGTTGGTCGAGTGGTTAGAGACCCTGACTACGCAATCAACGTCGATCCTCGACGGGGACAAGCATTTGTGTGATGAGTATAAATGTTTGTATTTCCGCGTTTGGGTGTTATATATATATATATATATATATATATATATATATATATATATATATATATATATATATATATATATATATATATATATATATATTCTAGTATTTATATATGTATTTTCTATGTATTAGTATCGTTGACTAACACCCATGACACAAGCGAATAATTTGCTTACTTTGGGGTTAGATCAGTAAGTGTAATTTGTCCCGTGAATATTTATTATTATTATTTATTATCGACGAAATCGTGGCATATTTTAAAGTAGCAGAATTATGCAAGAAAGGCGCACGCGAAAGATTGATGACAAAATTCTGCCACCTATTAGCAGCTGCCAGGGTTGTGACAGATTTAGTCTGGCTCTTGTGACTTATGAGTTATGAGCTGTCTGCCAGAAAGGCAGATGGTTTGTTTTTCATATATGGCTTGGACGTCCATTGGTATTTTATGAGAAAACGTAAAATAACTTTAACTTTTACCTTTCACTCCGTGGTACTATATTTATCTTAATCTGTCCAAGATATTTTTATTTTGTCATGATAAGATAATTTTTATAAACCAATACATTTCTACACGATTATTCAACTTGAACGAATACTCAATTTGACGTATATGTTTTTTGTCTGTTAGTAATAATAATATAATAAAAAATAAAACAAATATGAAAATACCATCACTCTAGATCTCTTGCAGTACAGTCAGTGTAAACCGAATTTCAATAGAAGTCCCGATTCATCGTTTTGTCGACTTAAGATTTGTGATGACCAAGACATGTTATCGACCCGAGAAAGACTAGCGCTTATTTCTTGCGATAACTAAGATCGACAGATTTACGTTATCATCCCAGTAACAGCGGCGTTATCACGCAAACGTTACACTCATGCTATAAACAATGTTAGGATTAAAAATACTGCGACGTATTTATGATTTTCGAAAGAAACATAATATGATAGGTAGAGTCTAGACTTTTTGTTGTAAGATATCTCAGATATATCATTATTCTTTTCTTTATATCATAAGATAGCAAACCAGCAAATGGTTCTAATGATGGAAAGAGAAACCATCGCCTATAGACACCAGAGATGTTAAAATGGTGTATTGCTATCCGTGCGGCGGGATGGCAATGCCACATGCATAAGTCTACCGGCTACCTTACCCTCCAAACCGGTACACGAATATGACAATAATAAACGCTATGCTTGTCATTGTCAACGTCAATGCTTGTCATTGTCGTGTTCCGGTTCTTATGCTGAACTATAATAATTATTATTATCCGAAAACATTAATTGGGCTAAATAATAATAACGCGAAACATTTTTAGGCAATAAAATACGGCCAAAAAAATTAGGACAAAAGTTTTTAGGCGACAAGAAGCGCCATTTATTGTTAGAAATTGCAAGATGTCTTAGATATCTTAAGCTGAATTATAATAATTATTATCCGAAAACATTAATTGGGCTAAATAATAATAACGCGAAACATTTTAAGGCAATAAAATGCGGCCAAAAAAAATTAGGACGAAAGTTTTTAGGCGACTAGAAGCGCCAACAGAAGGCAGTAACTGAGAGGCATTTTCGTACAACGGCTACTATATTTATTTAAAGGGAGTCTCATTTACGCTTTTAAAAGTAATTTGCAATCTAAATCTAATACATACGTTTACCCAAAAATATAAAATCAAGATTTGTCATTTTTTTTTTAATTTTAAAAATCCACTTATTTTCGTAAACTGCGTGTATAATTTAAAAAAAATACCTACTGAATTAAAAGTGCTTTATATTTTGTGCACCTATTTGGGTATAATTAAAAATAGTCACTGAATGTCAAAATCTAAACTTAAGCTGGTTCATATAACTATGACAAAAACTTCATCGTTCTTTTTACTTGAATGTTAAGTTTTTATGTCGGTCTAGCTGACCCGGAAAACGTTGTTCTGCCTTTTTAACCTTGCCTTTTTCTCACCTTTTAAACCTTCCCTGGACTTCAACAATTAATTCAAAACCAAAATTAGCCAAATTGGTTCAGCCGTTCTCGAGTTTTAGCGAGACTAACGAACAGATGCATAATGATCGAAAATGATTGAATACTTTTGTTGAATCACGGCACGTCTATAACAAGTTTTTGATTTTATATTGTTTGCGCAATTTAATCCTATAAAAGCTTGTAATATTATGTGTAATATGGACCTTTAAGATATTGTCGAATAATACGGTGTTTCATATAAAATATCCATACTAATATTATAAATGCGAAAGTAACTCTGTCTGTCTGTATCTTCTTTACGCCTAAACCACTGAATCGATTTGGATGAAATTTGATACAACAATAGTTTGAAAACCGAGAAAGGACATAGGATAGTTTTTATCCCGGAAATCGCACGGGAACGGAAACTATGCGGCTAAAACTGTATATCTTTTAAACGACGGTAATAAGGAGTAACATAGGCTATTTTAATTTTAAAACTAGCTGGCTCGGCAAACGTTGTTCTGCCTTTTTAACTACTGTTATTTTTTTCTATATTTTCTCACCTTTTAAACCTTCCCTGGACTTCAACACTTAACTCAAAACCAAAATTAGCCAAATCGGTTCAGCCGTTCTCGAGTTTTAGCGAAACTAACGTACAGCAATTAATTTTTATATATTACTAGCTGACTCAGCAAACGCTATTCTGTCTTTTTAACTACATACTCTTATTCTTTTCTATATTTCTCACCTAAAAGGTGCCGTTCTCGAGTTTAACGACAGCAATTGGATTTTACATATATAGATAGATTATATAGATTTATTTCCACGCAGACGAAGTCGCGGGCACAGCTAGTAACATTTAACCATAACATAGAATTAGATATATCGATATGCAAAACCGATACAGCTTATGTTTACTCTACATGTATGTTTTGATTTTTATCTATGTTACTTTACAATTCAGTTAAATATACATAATTTTCTGCGCAATTTTATTAAAAGCTTGATGCTTTGCATCAGTTGACCCATATGGCGGATATGCGGACCTCGTATTGCGAGCGATCAAAAAATATTTTCATATAGAAATAAACCAGCTGTTTATTAGCTATCTTATGATGTAGAAAAATTATTGTTGATATTTGCTATATATTTGGTAATAAAACGTAAGCTTTCGAAGATAGGCTACAAGATAATGAGAAGTCGTTTCAAGCAGTGAACTCCGCTCAAAATATTATTATCTAATTTACATTATTTAAGTGAAGTTAGAATATTAATTGCTCATTATCTACAGTGACAGTGAAAGGTTGTATGACACCACCACCATGATACACCACTTTCTTCGCTTTTGAGTTTTGAATGCTATTTGTCTGCACTGCTTTAGTGCTTTACTCTCAACTATATCTAAATTTATAGTAGAAGACAGTAAATGTATGCCCCGCAATAAACCGCCTTTAAAAGAAAGAGACTATAATTACTTGTAATTCTTTTGGGTTCTTAATGCTATCTGTCTACAGTGCTTTACTCTCTACTATAATATCTAAATTTATAGTAGAAGACAGTAAATGTATGCCCCGTAATAAACCGCCTTTAAGAGAAAGAGACTCTATTACTTGTAATTCTTTTGGGTTCTTAATGCTATCTGTCTACAGTGCTTTACTCTCTACTATAATATCTAAATTTATAGTAGAAGACAGTAAATGTATGCCCCGCAATAAACCGCCTTTAAAAGAAAGAGACTATAATTACTTGTAATTCTTTTGGGTTCTTAATGCTATCTGTCTACAGTGCTTTACTCTCTACTATAATATCTAAATTTATAGTAGAAGACAGTAAATGTATGCCCCGTAATAAACCGCCTTTAAGAGAAAGAGACTCTATTACTTGTAATTCTTTTGGGTTCTTAATGCTATCTGTCTACAGTGCTTTACTCTCTACTACAATATCTAAATTTATAGTAGAAGACAGTAAATGTATGCCCCGTAATAAACCGCCTTTAAGAGAAAGAGACTCTATTACTTGTAATTCTTTTGGGTTCTTAATGCTATCTGTCTACAGTGCTTTATTCTCTACTATAATATCTAAATTTATAGTAGAAGACAGTAAATGTATGCCCCGTAATAAACCGCCTTTAAGAGAAAGAGACTCTATTACTTGTAATTCTTTTGGGTTCTTAATGCTATCTGTCTACAGTGCTTTACTCTCTACTATAATATCTAAATTTATAGTAGAAGACAGTAAATGTATGCCCCGTAATAAACCGCCTTTAAGAGAAAGAGACTCTATTACTTGTAATTCTTTTGGGTTCTTAATGCTGTCTGTCTACAGTGCTTTACTCTCTACTATAATATCTACATTTATAATAGACAGTAAATGTATGTCCCGTAATAAACCGCCTTTAAGAGATAGAGACTATTACTTGTAGTTATTTTGTGTTCTTAATGGTATTCATCTACAATGCTTTACTTTCTACTACAATATCTATTAAATGTATGCCCCGTAATAAATCGCCTTCAGAGAAAGATAATAATCAATTACTTGTAATTCTTTTCTGGTGATAGCTTAGCACCAACACCAATTTTACTTTCTATATATAAAAAATCTGTCAAAATTTTGTTGACTTATTAAATTTCGAGTACATCTCGTATCTTTTTTTTCGGAAAAACATTTATCATTGAGGCAGAATACAATTTATGTATCGGCTGAATAATAACTACTTGAGCAATTTTGTGAACATGCATACATATATATCTTCACGCCAGATTGCTTACGGGACAGGTCGAAAGAACGGAGTGCCATATAGGCCCTGCAGATTTGCTTTACTTCCTCCACATTTATAACTCTTCCTTTCTTTTCTCCTCGACAAACATACCGTTTGAGGAGACTATTGACACTAACCTTCAGGCCAAGGGCATCACCTGATCTGATCGGAGTTTGTTAGTCTTGGTCTTCTCCGGTACCTATAATTTTTCACATTCGCGTTAAATACTTTTTTTTATTTTTTCATCTCTACCACTCTTTCTACATGTTCAAACAATTTTGTGAAGTTTTGATAAAATAATCTAGAAAATATTAATTGTCTTTGTATCTTTTGTATTTCTCTTACTTGAGATTTTATTAGCAAATGCTAAATTGTACTTATATATAAAAGAAAAAGATGGTTGACTGATTAATTTATCAAACCACAGCTGTTTTAGCTGAACTGAAAGGATACAGGCTTTTTGACATATAAATACATAGTTATTTTGACTTAGGCGTCCGCTAAGAGACAATTTATGAAATTTCAAATACCATGAGTATTAAAATGAAATTTGCGCGAGCAAAGCGCAAACTATGTCCTACTTTTACTTCAATTTCTAAGAAACTTTTACTTATTTTTATATCAATCACTCATTTTTACATTGTGTGAAAATATCCTATTCGATCGTCAATGGCATTGTTTGGTAGCGTAATGTAATAATAATATACATTTATGTTAATATTTTGTGGATATAGATAGATAAGTTTCCCCGATAGAAATAATTAATCTTAAATGATATTTCAAATCTATGACAACAAAAAATATTCGTCAAAAAATGTCACCATACAACGACGACGACGACATCAGAGATCGCGGTAGTTGACTCGACGTGGAGTAGTACAGTTTGAAATATTTGCAAAATATTAGGAAAATTGAATGGTAAGAGGATTTTAAAAGTCTATTTTTTTCATTAATAAAATCATTTCATTACTTTTTTGATAATGTCATCGACCTACCTAAATGCCCGTTTCAAGTCGAACAGATTTTTATTACTAACAGTATACGACATCATATCTACGCACTCCTACAATTTTTTAGAGCTTACAAAACTAGATTTAATACAAAGAGGTTGTTGGGTTGCAGCCATTGTCTGAGGTCAAGGAACTGCACTTTCTGCAGTACAATTAAGAAAACGCTTGCCATACCCGCTATCCCTGTCTCATTTTGGTTTTAACTACAAAAATTAACCTGTACAAAATACTGATTAAAGTATCACATCATATGTCACTCTGGCTTATAATATAATAATATTAATCAAAATATATAGAGAAAAAGAAGTTGATGAATTTACGGAATCGATCACAAAACAAAGAAGAATTTCGTCACATTGAACCACCGACACGTAACTCAGCAGTAAGAGCGTTGTCTGTCTGACTTTAAAGTCTTAAGGTAAGGCAAGATGGTCACTGCTTCAAACGCAGGCGTGACAACATTTTTTTTTTGTTTAAAAGAAGTATTTGGAAAAAAATACACAGATTCCCGGTCTGGAAAGGCAACGTTAACGTGAATCTCACGTCTATAGACACTCTGTTTACTACGATTTATTAGTTTGTTAGCTAGCGAAATAGATAATGATCTCCTTCGCCGCATTTTGTCAACTCTTACTATAATCTATAATAAAGTTATGTACGCGTGACGCGGCTCATTAATTACATATCTGCAAAATGGACAGCAATGTATTGTAGTGATTATATCAATGACGTGTATTACCACTATTTACACGTCATTGGATTATATACTCTTTGAACGTATCATTGTAAACTTTGGTCTCTTTAGGCGATTATTGTATCCTTTAAACCAGACGCTGGGCTACTAATAAAAACTTATACCAGTATTTTTTTCTAACCCGTGTTCCGAATGTTTATAATCGAAGAGGTTGTCTTAAAAATTCTGTTCGGATTACCGCAACACTAGAGGGTAGTATTTATATGATTATTAATAAATGAATAAAATAAATAAGACTATAAAATTGTCATCACGCGTATTCCCTTGGCAGTTAGCGCCCCAAATTTTATAGACTTTAAGGTTCCTATCCATAATTATAATATACTTAATGAAACGCTGGCGCTGACTGACTGACAGTCAGGCAGATTGAAAAACGCACAGCTTAAATCGTTGAACCTAGAAACATGAAACTTTGTAAAGAGGTTCCTTACAGGTGCAGAGGAGCACTTAGAAACGATTTCCTAAAACGTCCCCTAAAGGGATGAGATATGGCGGAAAGTTTGTATTTGAATAAAAATAATGTGACAGACGGCTAGTATGTAGGGAAAAATGTGACTACTCTTACTCCCTGTCCCTAGGATTAACTAGGCCCCTGAAGATCAACTACCTACTTGCCAGGCAGCTCGTAAATGGCGAGCGGAGGCAATGCCCGGTTCCTACTTTAAATAAACGACTCGTTTTAGTTACGAGTAGTAACAATTTAGGCGTAAGCTTAAACTGATTCTATAAATATCAAATTATCAAATGGTCCTAGAAATTTGTGGAAAGAACGCCTCGTTATTATTAAATTGAATGCTATAATGGTAACTGCTACTAATGAGGGATTATAGGAACCCGCCAACTAATGCCAGCTTGGTAGAGTTCTTTAACATCTAGATCGAGTTTAGTATCACCTATCCCGACCACAATGTCAGCATCGTTTTCTGGTTTGGAGAGTAAGATAGCCGCCAAATATATACATGTGACGTTAAATCTCTCGCATTACCGGCTACCTTACCCTCTAATCCGGAACACGTAATAAGCACTGTAGCCGCGATAGCAGTGTTCGTTCGCCTTGAAAGAACGGCAGATGATACGTTCAAAGGAAACTCGGACCAATACGTGGGAAAATTTATTTGAATTATTTTATTCTAAGTTAGGTAATAGCTTTCATATTCCATACAAAATTTCATATATTTTCATAAAAATTTGTCGTAAATAATATTAAAGTCGTAGACTCATAATTTTCTCATAATATAACGACTTTCGAGTCACGTTTAGATAAGAATGTCTCACATTAGAATTTAAAATACATATAAGTAACCAAAACTATTTTCGTTTACAGAGACTTTCTATTAGACGAAGCGAACGGGCTCTTACCAGAAGACAAATTAACGATATTCTGTGAGGTGTCGGTAGTGGCAGATAGCATCAACATTAGCGGACAGAGTAATGTTGTTCAATTCAAAGTACCAGAATGTCGACTGTCCGATGATCTAGGAGCTCTGTTTGATAATGAAAGGTTCTCAGATGTCACGTTAGCGGTTGGAGGGAGGGAGTTCCAAGCACACAAAGCTATTTTAGCAGGTACGTCAACAACTGAAACCCCTTTTGTTATCTCAAAGGAACAACAATTTAAATTAGGGTTGAATCCTTACATAATATTCCCATTTATATCATAAAAGCGAAAATTGTTTTGTTTGTTGCGTTAACACGCCTTTATAGAGCGACCGATTTCCTTATAGTTTTGCATGTTTGAAGTCGTGTTTTGTTTTAAACGAACATTAGCATAATAAGCTCTGTGTATAAATATATCTTAACATGCTGATTCGCTTGCGGAATTACTCTAGGTAGACTTACATATGGTTAAAGTTCAGACACTTTTACCACGATTTACCAGTGTCACGATGCATTGGTTTCATTAAATAATATTTGTGAAAAATTTACATGATAGAGTTATTGCAATTTGTGCCTAAAAGAATAACATTTTGTGATACTTAGTGTTTTTAATCTAAAAACATTTGAAATAAAACTATAATAAAACCGAACTTAATATCAGATTCACCATGATACTTTTTAGCCCCGTGTTGTTCCGAACTCGCTTTGAAAAATAGACTACCTGACATTTTGCCAGGCAGATCGTAATAGGCGAACGATTGGCTATACGTGTCACTACCCTTGTGACTACTAGTTAGTAGAGTTCCGCAACGTCTCGCCCGGTGTTTGGTACCACCGCCTCACCTATTTCTGCCGCAATATCGTCAGTGCTTGTCATTGACATGTTCCGGTGTGGAGGGTAAGGTGGCCGATAGACTTATGCATGTTGCATTGCCATCTCGCTACACGGATAGCAACGCACCATTAACATCTTTGGTATCTGTAAGCGATGATTTCTCTTACCATCAGGAGAGACATCCGCTTGTTTGCTACTTATGATATTAAACAAAAAAAGATTTTTCTAGAATTCGAAACTTAACACTTTGCCCAATACGGAAATTGAATATGGTCCAACCTTATGATTTGAGTCAAACAGACTAACAGTGAAACAGTAAATGTACATAAATAGTGCGACTCTGAGAAAGTGTTACATTTTAACAGCGATATCTTTCTTCATAGGTAAATAGTGAACAGTATTTATTATGTCGATCTAAATAACGGTGTCATCGAGAACGGCTATCTATCGCAATTGCCTGGTTAAGAAATGTCGACATTTCTCTTTTTAATATTATCTTACTTCACGAATAGTAACTCTATAGAAACATAGTGAAATCATGACGATCTGGTGATCTGTACAAGCAAAACAATAATACTTTCTCATTGTAACAAAATTTATCAAATTTTATTTATTTGAAGTTTTGATGTGAATTTGTTAGGGTTATTACATAATAATGTTAACTTTTGGAGAGTTCACACGAACAAACCGGATGTTAGGGCGTTTCCTTGTTTCATACTTTCTGTGAGTGAAAATTCTGAGACATTTTTGCTCCACAGTAATTTTAGAGGAAGATTAGAACTAAAAGAAAATTTTATAAAAATAAAAAAGAGCATTTCGGACAGATAGAAAGTCTCCATCGTGTTGGACATGTAGGTAGAAAGAATGAAAGGTTGACAAAGTAGATATATAAAGTACCAATGTGATAGGAAGTTAGGTACCAGGGGTAACCAAGACAGACATACCATGATAAGACAAGTGATGTTCGAAGGTAGAATCGAGAGTCTGTGTAACTAGCGTGTTTATGTAGAAACTCTAGTATGTGGAAGAAGTAGAGCAACTATGAAACGATGGTAGTTTTCTGTGCCTAATGCCTATTGTCTGTCTGGTAAGGTATATGTATGTATGTATTAGCAAAAGGATCCCTGGACCTTCTCGTCACAGCAACCTAAACCCTAAAAATATTTTCCATTTGATATTTGTATGTGTAAAGTGCTTCGTATGAAACATTTCAGGCGATGTTGTTTGGTCTTATATTACCGGCTCGTTAGTCGAGTACTTAACGACCCTGACTAATCAATTTGTGAACTGCGACAAGTGTTTGTATGATATCGCGGGCTGCCCTATGCTGAGGATTCGCGTTGCCAGTTGCCACGACGTGTGCAACCAACCAATTCGTTTCCGACTTTATCGTGACTAAGTTCAAGTCGCTGTTGCTCTGGTTCGCGTTGTAGCTTAAAGCGATATAGAATTATTATTGACGGAGCATACGCGCATAAATCTTCGCACGATAATGTGGCCCCATGATATCAGACAACGAGTACGTCAATATCCCCGGAGTAAGCTTCGTTCCACGTAAAATACTCAATTAGCCCGTGTTGGTTCCGGGCTCCTTTGAAGAATAGACCAACTGCCGTTCTGCCGGGTAGGTCGTAAAAGGCGACCGATTAGCTATGCGAGTCACTACCATCGTGACTACTAGGTGGTAGAGTTTTGCATTGTCTCGCCCGGGTCTGGTACCACCGCCTTGCCTATTCCTGCCGCAATAGCGTCAGTGCTTGTCACTGCCGTGTTCCGGTTTGGAGGGTAAGATAGCCGGTAAACTTATGCATGTGGCATTAGACCTCGCCACAAGATAGCAACACACCATTAACACCTTTGGTGTCTATATGCGGTGGTTGACTCCGTCAGGAGACCCATCTGCTTGTTTGCTATCTTATGTTATAAAAAAAACGGTATTAAATCCCATAATGTGACAGGCGGCCAACTTATTACCAATCGGGCACGTATCTAGTCTCGGACAAGTACATTAAGAAAAACTGAAAAAATATTTAGAACAAATTGTTCGACCGAGAATTAAACCCGGATGAAGACGGTATCGCTAGCCTCTTTTAAAAATACGTAAATCAAAAACCTTTCAATCTCTTTTTAACAAATATTGCCCGCGGTGGAATATGAGATTTAAAGTGAAGGAATCTTCTTTATGTAAGGTGTGTTGCATATTTATTAGAATAAATAAAATATTAATTATTTACGTTCATTTTTTAATTACGGTAACATTTTAACGAATAAGCGTTCACAGTGATACACAATAAGTTAATGCATTAAACCGTATGACGTTATCAAGGAAGTTCTAGAATATACTAACGCAATTACGCAATTAATATGTAAATAATTTATGTCTTGTTATATGTAAATGTAAAGACATTGTGATTTATGATAACTCACTTTTAGAAAAAAGTAAATATTTTCTACATTAATGCATCACCGCCTAATTAGTCCAAAAGCATCAAGGTATTGCTAAATCTAAAGCCGGTATCATTGAAGCGTTAATATGATGCTCACGTCGGTTTTAGAACAGTCTCAGGTCGATGAAAGTTTCTCCCATGTTGTTCCGGGCCGCCTTTGAAGAATAGACCACCTGCCTGGTAGTTGGTAAAAGGCGAACGACTGGTTATACGAGTCACTTCGATCGTGACTACAAAATGATAGAATATGCAAACCCCTTGTCCGGCTCTAGTACCACCACCTTACAAATTCCTGTTAAAACAGCGTTAACGCTTGTAACTGTTATTTTCCGGTTTTGAGGGTAAGGTAGCCGATAAACTTGTGCATGTGTTACACATCGCATTTCAGATAACAACGCAACGCACCAGTAACATATTTGCTGTTTATAGACGATGGTTGTCTCTCCATTAGGAGAGCTATCTGCATATTTGCTATCTTATGATATTTAAAAAACTGTCAAGGGAGATCTTAATAGCATCTCGAATCTGATGGAATATAGCTATCTATATATCTGGCCGAGGGCATATAACACATCAACGCGAACGTCATCAAACATTAGTGCCGCCTTCGTGATTTCTCTCTGTACTTCGTCAAAAGATTATTATTGAGCCATATTCAATTAATGACGCCATATCATCGTTGCCAATTTTAATCATAGGAAAGATATCAATTATTAATTAAGTTGATTTAGAAAGGTTTTTGATATGGTTTTAGTTCTATCTTTTTATTAGATTTTAGGTAATCTTCAGAATTGTTCTTAAAGAGAACATTATTGTTATTCTTCGTCCACTCGTATTTGCAACCTTATACAATTGGTAAATAATAAATTTACGTTATTCCGCATTTGAATCAAAATTGTACAATATAAGTCTGTGGATTATAAGAATGTTAATATGATTAAAAAGTAAACTTGTTTACCTAATTCCTTTCTATTTATTTGCAACTGGATTGCACACATAAATCCTGACTTTTTAATAGATGATTCTGTACAGATTATTCCTGACGGTACAGCGGTACCACGGTAACTTAAAAGATTAGGGCTGCATTACTATCGTTTTTTGGATGTCGGTGTTCGCTAATAAACATATGAGTTTTTACATTGTTTCGGCGTCTGTGCTGAATTATACATTCTTTAAATGCCCACGCTGGAAAAACGATTTTGTAAAGAAGCTCACAAGTAGTAGCGTTAAAACCATCTTTCTCTTCCCATCTTTCTTCCATCCATCATTTCTTTCAACCATCTTTGTAAAATTTTTCTACTCTTCTGTTTTTCTAATTTGATACAGGTTTGTGTGTTTTATGATACCAACACATTACGTAGATGTCATTATGTCAATAGTCAAGCATGAAGCTGTATTATATCTAGAGGCAACACTTCTAAGACTTACTTGAAACCAAATTTTAAATACTGTTGTCATCCTTTGAGGTCTTACCCTCTCTTTCAACACAGCTGTATAAAAAGAGATGGCTAGACCTCATACACAGAGATAAAACGTAAATATTTCGCACATCCGCTCAAATAGTGTAACAATTCAAAAAGTCGTAAAAATCACTTATTTGTACCATTCTTATCGTATTATGCCATAGTTTTATCTGGAATGGTGATCTACTACTTTTTTCAATGATTTGATAGTATAACGGCGCTAGTGACGTTAGTGGCGTTGGCCGGAAAAGCGAAAAAAATAGACAGGAGCAACTTTAAACCCCTGTTACTCGAGAATCGTTTTTTTGACTTGTGACACTATTTGAGCGGAGGTGCGATTTGTTTCAATTGAGTAATACGAGTGCTAGCTCCTCCTATAACTAACACTTCATGATCTCAAGCACCACTTTAGGTTGACAATAATTGACATAAGCCTTAATCACGGGGATGGTCGTATTGCAGGGCTGAAAATCTGTGAAAATTGTGCACGATACCACGATTTAACTTTGTGTGTCGACAATCTACGTCGGAATTTTTAATACATCTGTATTAGGACTATATTATATTATAACATTGTTCTTCTCAAAACTCGCAATACACCGAGGCACATAACTTAAATCATAGCGCATGCCTTAATCAATTTTATCATAAAGGAATCGATTGAAAATGTTATTGAAGGTGTCGGTTAGTAGCCATGTGTATCTTTGAGTACAATTTCCCAAGATAAGCAAAAGAAAAAAAGACTTGAAAATATATGCAACAAATTTAAATTATAAAAGTGTTGTCGTGTAATTTAATACAATCGATTTGTCCATGGCAAAACAATTAATCTCATTGTTGGTACAGGATTGCGATAAGCGAGTTGTATTAAATTCATACATGAATTTCCGCTCCGTATTAAACATGTATTATTAATTTTGAAACAATATAACTTATTTAATGAGAGCATGTCAGGGTCAGTGCCTATTTGTTACGAATTTGATTAACAGAAATTGAAATGTATATAATACTAGCTGCACCCTGAAGCTCTCTGCGTAATAACAGTTTATTTATTTCATACTTTGTTATACACACAATACATATTTTGAGAATTAATATAACATATGTACAAAGGGCAGCTTATTTCTGAAAGACATGTGTACCAGCAGGTCCGAGAAGAATGTACAAATAAACGTAGATAAAAATGTACAAGTGCGTAACTTAAAAATAGGATTATAATATAAGAAATAAAAATATTTAAAGAAATATCTTATATCTATCTATACATAAAAATGAATGTTTGTCTGTATGTCCTTTATAGATTCGTAAATTATGCATTTGATCATGTGATGACCGATAGCAAAGGTGTTGTGCATGAGCGCACGAAGGTTTCTGAGTTTGTACGACCAATTTTCAATAAGGCATAGCATTTAGCAACGCGCGCAGGGTACAGAGTGTACCTTGTAAAGCCTTTCAAATTATCATGAAAGGTCTCGAGTTATCTTTCGTTGTTTTTGGTGAATCCCACGGGAAATACTTATTTTCCGAAAAATTTGGAAAAGGTCGTTTTCTGGGTTGCAAGCCTTGCGCGTTGGTGTCTTGGGGCTATTTTTTAATTAAAAACATTTTATTTCCAGCGCGGAGTCCTGTGTTTGCGGCAATGTTCGAACATGAAATGGAAGAAAGGAAAAGAAATCGAGTAGATATCACAGATGTAGACCACGAGGTTCTTAGAGAAATGTTACGTTTCATATACACAGACCGAGCGCCTAATCTAGATAAAATGGCTGATGATTTATTAGCGGCAGCGGATAAGGTACGAAACTTAAATATTGTAATAATTATAACGTATTGTTTTATGATAACATTCGCTACATATCTTATATATATATATATATATATATATATATATATATATATATATATATATATATATGTGTGTGTGTGTGTGTGAGTGTGTATATATATATATATATATATATATATATATATATATATATATATATATATATCAACTATGCGAGTGACTGCCATCGTGGGTACTAGGTGGTAGAGTTCTGCATTGTCTCGCCCAGGTCTGGCACCACCGTCTTATCTATTCCTGCCGCAATAGCGTCAGTGCTTGTGACTGTCGTGTTCCGGTTTGGAGGATAAGGTAGTCGGTAAACTTATGCATGTGGGCATTAGACCTCGCCACTAGATAGCAACGCACCATTAACATCTTTGATCCATAGGCGATGGTTGACTCATTCCATCAGGAGACAGATTAGCTTGTTTGCTATTTTATGACATTAAAAAATATATTGGCAATTCGATTTTATGAAAAGATAATTCGACATTCGAGCCAATTATGATCAACAGATTTATGTATTTTTCTGATGTAGTGAAGATAAACACATCACCACCAAACTCCAGGTGCTACTATGATTTTGACGATAACAAAACAAATAGTTAATCTCGTTTAACTTAAACCTCATGATTTGAGCTGTGTATGTTAATCACTAGAGCAAGCAGTGATAAAGGGAGGAAGAGTTTCAGCAAAAAAATATTGGTGGGGTAGTGTTAAATCTTGCCTAAGAACTAGTGTTTTGGTATGAATATATTTATAAATGTGAACCGAGAAAGACTGGGCTATAAATGAATTGGGTCTCTTCTTTGTGCTTAGAGTATAGGCGAAGATATAAACAGTGAGTAATAAAAACCCTTGAGTGAATAATAAAAACGACTTGAAAGGGGCATATAGATAAATCGATGACATTATCAAAATATACAATATACATACTAATATATACAATATGAAATATTGTGTAAGATCAATTATTTTGATAGGGGAAAATTTATCTCTATACCCACAAAAAAGCTAGCAAACATTGCGTTTGACCACATACCACATGAATACTAGTAGACACGCCATTGGGAAGGAAATGTGTCGCCGCGCATATGAGCAAACGTTCCTATTACTGTCAAAAATTTCATACATTAGTAGGTTATATTACATTATATTAATTATCTATACATCTATACAAATAAATAAAATTTGAGTTTGTTTGTAATATTAAAATAACCGGTTTTAACTAAATGCATATAGATGTATACACGGTACATATAACAAAATAATACTTTTTGTCTGTCTGTCTGTTTCCAGCTAATCCTGGAACGGCTGGACCAATTTTGACAGGACTTTCACTGGTAGATAGCTGATGTAATAAAGAGTAACTTAGGCTACTTTAAAAAAAAAACCACAAGGACGAAGTCGCGGACACAGCTAGTGAATAATAAAAATAAAACATATTGTACTGTTTTATCGTACCGAATGCGATGACAAGGTTTAAAATTTACATTGAAATGATTTTATTTCATTGGTTAGTAGTATAACTCTGTATTTGTGTATGTAATTGCAAGCTACGCTGCTAAACTAAGAAATTGTCTCGAAAGGCGTATCCATTTAATCCGTGCGTTTGACAACCTGACAGTTATTGTAATACACTATATATTATGTAACTAAATAAAATCTTAGTTTTAATATTCAATTATATTTTCTCTCATTACAGTACGCATTGGATAGATTAAAAGTGATGTGCGAAGAGGCGCTCTGCTTAAGTTTATCGGTGGAAACAGCCGCCGACACACTAATATTGGCAGACTTGCATTCAGCGGATCAGCTCAAAGCCCAGACGATAGACTTCATTAACACGTCAGTTGAACTTGATTTTATTATCGTCATTAGTTTGTAAGACTGCTTAATCCACATTATAGGATATATTTCAAGGATGAAAGATTTTTGTCGTCCAGTAATTTTTTAATAGTGACAATTATGTCGACATATTATATGTATTTCATAAATAGGTAATATATTTGACCAACTCAGGAAGCATCTGCTTAACATGTTATTGGTTATGTATATAAAAAACATTATTAAAAATTTGTTGAGGACATCCCTGTCACGCATGCCTTTACCATCCTTTGTATGTATAGACAATGGTTATCTTTTTTATCAGGAGAGTCGTTAGCTTGTTTGTTATCCTATGTTTTAAAAAATTTAGAATAAATTCATAATTCTCGTAATTACAATACACATAAGGCATTCAGTTTGAAAATTGTATATTGTCTTTTAGTCCAACGGATACGACTTTGGACCTTCATCAAAGGTGGATCCAGGGGGGGACATTGGGGTCATACCTCCTCCCCCCCGGGCAGGGTCTAGGTATAGATTTATTGCAAAAAAATAAGAATTTGAGCCAATTTTGACTGAACCTCAAATATGTGACCCCTGACCCGAAGGCTGGATCCGCCCTTGACCTTCATGCACGGACCTTACTCATTCGTAAAAGACCGGCAACGCAACTGCAAGGCCTCTGATATTGCGGTTTTTCATTGGCGGCGGTGTTCACTTACCATCAAATGCACCTCCTGCTCGTCATCCCCTCTTCAGAAAGTCATTTACAGATTAAATATCGAAGTTGTCACTCGTAATTGCGACAAAAAATCTATAATTCACCAGGCAAAGACTTGTTTATTGCGTTGGTTTATGCATCATCAAAGATAAAAGGCTAATGCCCGATTGCGCTAAATGTGACATAAGACAATCCCAACTAAGAATGTCTTAATTTTAAGTGTTACCTATGAAACAATATGTTTTGCACCAACGAAGAATTCCTAACTTATGTCATACCTAATAAAGAGAATAAAATTTAATGAATTGAATCTCAAATCACAACTTTTCGATTGATTATATCTGATGATATTGATGACTGTGATAATTTAACGATTCTAAAAAAGCACTTTACGTTAAGAATATAAAATCGATTGTAAAACTTGACTTGCTATATAAGAGGAGAGACGTGTGCGCAATGGGAGCTTTTCTGATGATAAATTTACTAGGTGGTAGAGTCCTGCATCGGCTTGAAATGGGAGCTTTTCTGATGATAAATTCACTGGGTGGTAGAGTTCTGCATCGGCTCGACCGGGTCTTGTACCACCGCCTTACCTATTCCTGCCGCAATAGCATCAGTGCTAGTCACTGTCGTGTTCCGGTTTGGAGGGTAAGGTAGCCGGTAAACTTATGCGTGTGGCATTAGACCTCGCCACAAGTTAGCAACGCACCATTAACATCTTTGGTGTCTATAGGTGATGGTTGACTCCTTCCGTCAGGAGACCCATCTGCTTGTTTGCTATCTTATAATATAAAAAAAATATATAGGATAGTGAATAAGCAACTGCTTTACATAAAGAGATAACCGTTATCGATAAAAGGCGGCAGGAATAGGTAGGGCCAGTCAGTAGTGCCCACCGACCACACAGCCCATAGACGCTTAATGTTTGATTTTCCGTATTGAATGCATTCTGGCAACTAGTTGAGGTAAGACGAAGCGGGGTTGCAACGCCGTGATTGGCTAACTTAAGGCCACAGTGAAAGATAATGATGTACAGAGCATTTGATTTGTCGACACTGATTAAGTATTAGCGCGTGGACATTTATATCGGAATTATAAGCCAGATGTGTTGCCAGGAGCCATTCGTCTGTTATTAGGTGTCTATTGGCTGTATGGTCGATGGTAGTGCCAAACGCGGGGATAGCTGAGACGATGTTGCCGAACACGGCGAGACATTGAGAATTAATTATATACGGAATGGATAGGAAGTCTTAGCTCGCCTTTTGCGAGATGCTTGGCAAAGAGGCAGATGGTCTATATTTTAAATATAGTCTATATCTACCTACACGAGAAAATACTTTATCTAATAATTTTAAATGTATTAGAAAATCATGATCTGTGTTAAGTTGTATAACGATAATTTCGTTTAAACGGCTTCAAAAAAATTAGTTTCTGAATACGTCGGAGTATTTTTATGTATATTCTCCGATTACTTAAAGATGTCGACTGATTTGTATAGAAGTATAAGAATTCTTCTTTTGTATAGAAGTATACCCCATACTTCCCATTTGATTCCGAATAAATTTTGTAAGGATATGACGCAGGGTTCCAGAAATACAAAAGAATGGAAGCCGGTTGTTGCAGTTTTACTGCGTTTAAATAATTTTAACATTCGTCAATAAAATATTTTAGTTCAGTTTAACATGAGTGATGCGCATCTTTCAGGAGTCACGCGACGGACGTGATGGATACAGCCGGCTGGAAAAACATGATCTCATCACATCCACATCTAATCGCCGAGGCTTTCCGCGCGTTAGCGACGCAGCAACAACAAATACCGCCGATCGGGCCGCCGCGAAAACGCGTCAAACAGGCATAAAGCACACACACACACACACGCCCGCCTTCATACCAAAGAAACACGCGGTAATCGCCGGCTGACCGCAGCCGACTTATCACGAAACGGTTTTACCACAAACCACTAACAAAATAACTCATAGTGATACTGATTTGTCCCCAAACCAACACAAAATAGCGATATCTATTTTTAATGCATTCGATTACTAAATATCAGGGCTTGAAATCGATTTAAAAAATATCGGTTAATATAGGTTTTTAGCGGTTTTTATAAAATTTTCGGAGCGTATGTAACATGAAAGTGCTTCATAAACCTAAACTAACCGGTTTAAGCCAAAAGCGCGAAAAATAAAGCCCTGGTAAATATTAAAATAATGGATCCAGATAAGTTTGCCGCTTTAGATGCGAGTCGCTCCAAAGCGCCACAATAAATAAAGTTTTCTTTTAATCTTTTAAACGTACTATATACGATTCAAAAATTAGTAGATTATAGAATTATACATTTAACCATAATGAAGCAAATAGTTCTCAGAGCTATCTCAACTTTTCAACACCAAGACCGTAGTCACAATAGAAGTGATTATAACCTTGTATACACCTTTTAATTCGTATATATCAAAAGAACATTTAGTTTTAAAACGGTTTTATGAACTCCGATTTATCTAGAATTTTCTTAGATTTTGAATTTAGTTTAATGAAAGGAAATAATCTCAGATAAATTGGCCAATTAGTGGATTGAAAGCATTATTACAATTCTTCACAAAGAAATGTTCCCATTCATGCAATTTGCTACTGAGTAATCCTATTTTTAGCTGAATTTCCTATTTCTTTGTAATATTCCAAACAGCTATAAAATGGAGTTAAACTGCCAATATAGCACTGTATTTAAATAGAAACCCCAATCCCCAAACAGTTGTATAAGAAACCGTTTCGTGAAAAACTCCTATAACCCGTCGCATATAATTTTCTTTGTTTGATTTTCGTAGCCATTATATCGTATCTTCTGAATGATTAATTTTGTGCAAAAATTATGCCAATACAATATATTATGTAAATAATTGATGTATTTTTAGTATTTAATTATCTTCAGGAGACTCCATTCGGGTATCAAATCATGAAAATGTATGTGACGGGTATAAAGGTTACATTATATTGGCAGTGCAATACATCTCGTTTCTATTGCGTTGTACCGCCAATATAACTTGATCCTAAAGGCAAATTCACTTTAGTGCTATCCTGACGAGCATGAAGATACTGCGTATATGTTGTAAGACACTGAATTATATCGTCATCTGTGTTACCATATTTAATTCCATGTTTTGCAGGCCCATGCCAACTATATGCATGATATTGTAGTCATTGACAGTACTGAAGCGTTTTAGCCGTAACCGTGTACAGTATTACCACGTTCATATGGCTCACTCGGTGAACGGAAAAATACAGTAGAGATTGAGTGTAATATATTATTTAATCGTGATTGTTCTACTTCATCATCCTCTTTCTCGTGTCGCAAATCATTGATGAACCATTATTGTCTGAAGTTTGGTTTACTTTGCCTACCTCGCAAAGGAAACAACGTAATGATATGGTTTTTCATAAAATTTCAATATTTATTTATATTATATCTGTATATTTATTCCTATTTTGAAAGTTTTATAAAAGTTTCATATTTATTTACTCAAAAAGAAAGTAAAAATGAAGTACTTTTCTGTCTTAACAAAGACGAATCATTATATTAATGTATTAAAAATGCATATCATCACGAGCAATCACTAACGGGAAAAGCAGTCAATTAAGTATGTAAGAGGTTATTTAATGCTTTAAATATGCGCCTGGTGCGCATTTTATATCAAAAACAGTAAATAAACTTTAAATATAATATGTAATATACTTTCTGCGACATATTGTGTTACTTTAAGATCCACTATATGTTGCAAGACAAGTTTTATTTAAAGATTAGTAAATGTTGTAAAATTCAGCCTATAGATAAAATGAAAGTTTACATTATAATAATGGATTCGGATTATGTTTTTGATATTCCTTTCTAATTTTATCTTAAACAAAAAGCTATTTTTTACTCTAAAAAATTTGAACTGTTAAATACGCAGCCATTTTTATTCATGGAGTAGGCTGAATAGACTAAGATCTTCGTCAGATTTAGAAAAAATAATTTTTATGACATTTAATGTTCCTTTCTTTTATTTTATATTCTGTAAGTACCTGGCTAAGATAGTAAGCTGTTTAGACTATTTCAAGTTTTAAACAATTAATAAACAGTAAAAAACTTTTGTATATTTAGTAGAACTAGGTATTCAAACAGATCGTTTAAAATACCTTTTATGTTTAAGGTAAAACTTTAAAAAGAGTAAAAAAAGGCTTTATATTCCCAACTATCACTTACCATATAAAAAATGAAGTGAAGCATACACGCTAAGAGTTTTTTCGTTCACCGAGCTCACTGTTCTACCAAAGTTCTGACATTGTAGAATTGATTATGAAGAAATGGCCAAATTGAATACTCCACATGTGACATGGGCATTTTTCATCAAATTTAGGAAATATTCATAAAATTAAAGACTATTCTCTGAATATTATAGAAGAGCTCTGACATATATGGTAAGCTTATGTGGTTCTGATCACCTTGGGTTTGAGTTCCGGGTTATGCAAGGTGCAATTTGCTTTTTCCTATATAGAAAAATCTTAGTATTAATCCAGACTCAGGTAGTGGTGTGTCTCCTGGCCTTAGAAAAGCACTTAAAGTTGTTAATCTGCCAGTACCAACCTTAACTGCTAAGTAGCTAAGTAGCAAATTCTTCTATTGTGATCAACACCTATCTCGTTACGTGAGAAATCGATGGGTTGTGATGAACAAGAATTGATTTTTTATATTCAATTCTCTTTAACCCTGAAAAGGATCTGGCATGATTATATATATGTACATATATTATCATTTTAAAATAAAACTGTAACTGAATTATATTATGTTGCATACAGATAAAAGAAAAAGACGTATGCTGACCACAAAACTGTTGGAGCTCTTCATGTAACATTCCGAATATAGTAATGTTACTGTGTAACTATGGTAACACTTGTATTTTACAATAACCTGAAACTGTTAATATGGTTACCCACTGATGTTTGAGAAACATGGCACAGGTTACCTAGTATATGCGCAACGAGATATATTGTAAACTTTGTCAATATGTTTTCCGTATTCACTGTCACTCTAATTTTTACATTATTATTATCTGTAATAAGTAACAAGGCGAATCTTATATGCAACCATTAATTCATGGGTATTTAGACATAACTTATAACACGAAAAACCAATTGACGAAATTTTTTCTGAACGCATATGCTAGGCCCTATGGAGTTAATTGAGGAGTGTCTTTGCAAAAGGTCTTTTCGTCGAACATTTTTTAGAAGCTTAAAAAATGTCACCTTGTTAGTCTAGACTAGCCACCAGCCTTTTTTTGGTCTTTTCATTTTTTTTTTCAATTTTTTTCAATTGGTCTTAGCCTAGCTTAGGTCGGACGATTCATAATGAAAAAATATTTCTGTAAAATATAATTTGCCTGGGGCTGATTTGCCGAATCGCAATAAGCTATTTTATACTGATAACACCGCTTACAATTTTACCGATGACAATGTTTTCGTTAAATTTTAACTATGATTTAATGTGAAAATAAATACATTTTGAAATTTTAACATCATTTTTATAGAAATATGTTTCAAAATAGCCATTATAAACTAAAATATAATTAAAATCCTGTTCGGATTAAATTAAAAAAAGCCCTTTTGAAAAGACAGTTTTTAATTTTGATATGAAATCGTGAATTTGGACTATAAATTTTTTTAGCATGACGTGTGCTAGATGCGTGCGGGAACTATCTGGGGCTACAGTGTCTGGATCGGAGCTTGAATTCGAAACCCTCTCGGTGTTACTGTACCCATAGACTATGTGAGAATCGGAGTGAGTGGCCGGTGGATGTGTTATGTTTAGTTGTGAGTCTTCGGATTCGTCACTTCGTTTACTATGATTGATCTCAAGACGATATTCGATCCTATTATTTTTTTGTCTCTCGCGGTCTAACTTGTACCGCTTTTTAATTAATGGTTACTTTTAATGTGTACGTTACGATATGCTGGACGCTTTTTGCGCGTTTATGTAGTTTACGAGTAGGCTTGGAATTAAATTTTATGTATGACTTTTCTGTAATTGTTCTCTTGTGGTTAATTTTAATGTAAATTATTACTTGTATTCAATAAAAAAATATTTATCAAGTGTAAACAAAAATATACCCTGACTGCGTAAACAGCAAATTGTAAAATGCACTAAATCATAGCTTTCAATAAAATCAAAAAAATTATATTTTTGTCGTTTTGTAAAGACAGGTATATTTGTTGTTATGTAAAATATTATGTCTGATGTCATAATATTTTACGTAAAGTACGTTTATTTTAGTGTAGCATATTAATTACCAAAATCAACTTGCTTACATTAAATATCAAACCTTTGACTACTAGTCGTTGCTTTTCCCACAGCGTCTAGTAACTATGGTAATAATTTTTCGATAGATTCGATTGTTTCAAGGGTAACTAAGAAGTCAATGATATTGTACTAGTAAAAAATGTTTAGCGATGTATTCACTGATAATATGAAGAATATTAAATACATATTTTTTAAAGGAATTATATGTAAAATATTCTTTTGCAAACGTTTGCACAACGTAAATGATACATAGACAAAATTTTACATAGATATGTTACATTATATATATAGTACTAACATTGATTTGCTATTACGCAGTCGGGCAGAAAGAATGTATTCGTTAATCGAATTTGAAATTGGCTTGTGAAATGAAAGTAGAATGTCAAATCGAAGAGGTATCTCCGCCTCGAAATCGTTATTTTATAATTTATTAGTTACTTGCGAGTTTCTTAGTAGGAGTTAAAGATAGATTTAACACCATACTCCAGATGGTGAATGAATGCAATAAATATCAAACTTATATAACAAAGTTTTGTACAATTGTTTTCAAAGTTGAAAAGTTAAATGTAACTTTCATGGGATTAAAATTTGTATACACGTGTACAAAGCTGTGTAATATTTCATTAGGAATTGTAGGAGACGAGTGATTGTAATAAGTCTATTGAAATTGTTGGTGTTGTATATAGATGAGCTACCATCCCACCATAAAATATTTCTAAGTGCTAAATTTTAAGTGGATCACTGGTCAGATCTTTTGTGATTTAATTAATGTCATGTAGCTATTATTCCATTGCCTAATGTGATTTGTCAATATTTAAATTTATTTAGAGCTAACAAAGGAGACAGATTTCATTTGTATTATAAATTGTTGTAATTTTAGAATTTGTTTTCAGTCAAATATTTGGGTTTTGCTTTTTTGTGTATCGAACCAGGCATACAATGCAACTATTCCTAACTAAATACTGTTATATTGTGCACCTGGCCTTGTCGCATACATTATTGCTCATTTGTATTTAAATATGGATTTTTCGATTTCCTGTTTCATCTATATGAATGAGGTGTTTAGTGAAAGCATATTTTCTTACTCTGTAATGTTAAATAGTGAAAATGTACCAATTTCAAGATATAACAACAATCCAATGTATAAATTTTAATATACAGTGGCCAATAAAATAATATTTATAATACGATTTTATACCCACTTCATTTACATAGCTGACAGCTGTTGTCGAGTAATATGATAGTTACAAAACAAATGTCAGAAGTAATAACTGTGATTTTTCGAAATTGTCAATAAGTTGAGCAAATTAAATGAAATGATGTAACATACACACTTTTTTATTTTATTAACAAATTATGAAAACCTTAAAGGAAATCATTTGTCAATAGCGGTTAATGATACTCATAGGGCACCCAACTTACCTGTTTAGAAGACAGCGTCGCTTAAATACATTATATTCTCTTTCCATCGCTAGTGGGGCGTTCTTAACGCTATTTTTGCTGTTTACGAATAATTTTACTATGAAAAACTGACAGCAGAATGACATTTCACAAAATGGCAGCAGTAGTTACAATTTTGTCTACTAAACAGATAACGAGTAGGTTCAAGGTTAGTGGCACTGTAATGAGTAATGTACATCACGGTCACATTAACTTGACGCTTGGCGTTGATGACGTCACTTGATGCAAAACGTTACAATAATGTCCAAAAGCAATAGAAAGCAACAAAGAACTAGCCAAATTATCGTCGCGCGTATCGGTAACAGAGATGCTGACCATACTGAAACTTTCCGAGCGAGCTAAGGAAATGCGGGGGAAGCGGTGACACCTTTGGTATGGTACCTATAGGCGATGGTTGACTCTTTCCATCAGCAGACCCTACTGCTTGTTTGCTATCTTATGATATAAAAAAAATCAGGCGGGGCCTCATTCCAGAGGTGGTTCAAGTTAATGTGACCGCGTTGTTAATTATTTTACGGATTCGTCACTATTTCCTTGTCTTTGGATACATCCCAGCGTGTTGTAAGGACACTGGACTAACCTATCTTTCAGGTATTTCTAGGCTAGAACATAATAATAATCATGTAGTTGTCGTTTACGTTTAATCTATTGCAGTCATACATTATGTATAATAAATTATGGCTACAGTGGCAGGCAGGTAAGAGCAAGGCGTATGATACAAACCTGAAGTTTATTGTCCCTTTATGCTGGAGCCGCACTTGCGTCTATCGTCACAAAGCTTCGTGCAATGGCACTATAAATGTAGATTTATCGTGTCATTGCGCGAAGCTTTGTGACGATAGATGCAAGTGCGGCTCCAGCATTAGAATATGCAATATAAGAAATAATTTTCGGCTCATATTTTCGTCTTTGAAGCTATTATTTATAATAATACTAAATCTATAAATTATTATAAATTGGCATATAGCTGCCTAAAAGTGGACTCCAGCCTACTTTTGTAATTTAATAATTCCGGTTAACGCAAATAAATAAATTTATAATTTATTTATTATTTATCTACTACATAAAAGCGTAGCCCAACGCTTAGTTTATATACGTCAGATCGAAAGTTTTAACGAGGTTTTTTTAAAGTTTTACACAAAAATCGAGCTCAGACTCTGGTGGTAGTGCATTGACATCCCCGCGCTTCGAATCTGCTCGTAAACACCAAGCTGTCTGTCATAGCTATTATAAGAAACATGCAGTAGTTGTATTAGTAAAATGCGAAGATGGCTGATAGTGATCACCGCCCATAATCTCTCCGGTAAACTGATGAATCGTGGTAAATTGGTACGCCTAATGACGACCATATTACTCTGCCTCTCCCGCAAAGGAATAAGCGTAATGATGCTTTTGAATTTTTTCGTATATTTTTAATAAGGCCTCAGTTTCATTTTTGCCATACGGCCTCTTAGTTCATAGTTTGGTGGCGGTCCGAGCACCTTTTGATACGTAGACATTCTGCCAGACAAATTATAATAGGCGAGAGATTGGCTATATTTGTTACTACTACCCCAATATTTTATACTATTATATATTCCAATATTATATACTAGTCTATGACTACTATCGTGACTACTAGGTCGTAAAGTTCTGGCACGTCACGCCATCGCTATACCACAGAATACTTAGAGACTACCAGAAGTCAATGTTACATACAAGTATTATTCGAGCATAGCACACATAGATACCTCTCACGGACGCGTTATCTCTGACTGGTGCGGTACAAACTGTCCCGAACCATTCCGAGATATCGCGTCCGTGAGAGGTGTCTCTGTGTGTGTTGCTCAAATATCACATGTATGTAGATTGACTACTGTTAGTCTTATATACCGTGGCTATACCCAATCCCGCTGCAACAGCGTCAACGCTTGTTAATGTCTTGTTCCGGCTTGGAGGTTAAGATAGCTCATGAAGTATTAGGGATATAATACAGCTTCATGAGATAGCCTATAAACTTATGCATGTAGCATACGATACGGCGCAACATCAACAGCTGGTTCGAGAGAGGAGTGACGAGTCTGAGCAATACACGCTTTTAGACCGGGATCCCAGGAACAAACTTTTTTTTGATTAATAAGCTGAATTTTTGTGAACAGCTTCGTTTTGACGAGAGAACCATCTTTTCTATCTTCGAAAAATCTCGAATACGGTAACTAATAAAAAAGAAAACTTTAGAGTGTTGGACTAAGAAAAGTTTCTACTTTACGTGTAGGACAATGTTACCCTTGAATACAATAATAATGTTACGTACTCGGGTTCGCAATTGTAAGAAAACACCACTTATATTAAATCCGTGTATTTACACAACACAACACAACGTAATACTAAAATACACTTTACACCCTAGTCACTCGGTATACTATCACTGAACTTAGAACACTACACGATAAAACACTTCTCACTTCGCACTGTTCACTTTGAGTATCGCTCTCGATCGCTTGATAAAAACTGTCTTGTGTTTGTCAACACTTCTGTATTTATAGGCAGGGGAAAGTCCTAGCTGGATCCAGAAAAATCTAAATGTATCGGGAAACCATGAATCACTTCTTATCGTAAACATGTTATGAGTCATAAATCCTAGTACACGCTACTTTCAACCTTATGCCATACCCCACAAAGTCCATTATGGCATAGCACAGGTCAACTATTTGTTTGTCAATAGGAGTAGCTATCTCTTTCTTTTATTGCTAGATAATTACCGCGCGCGCGCTCCAACTCCACAAGCTTCTAGATTATTCGTAACACTACCCCCCTCTTAGTTATGTTCGTCCCGAACATCATTACTTCCATTATAGATGGCTAATCGATCAACATGAACAATCTTCATGGTCCCACTTGGTTGCTTCTGCACTCGGTAGGTTACGTCATTGATCCGTGTGATTACTTTGTATGGCCCATCCCAACGTCGCTGTAACTTAGGTGATTTTCCTTTTCGTCGAACCGGATTATGTAGCCAAACAAGGGATCCTTCCTGAAAACCTCGATTATTGGCGTTTCGGTCGTATCTGGTCTTCATCCGCTGACTTGATTCCAATGCGTTTTCACTTATTAACGAGTGTATATCACGTAACCTCTCACGAACGTCTTCAACATGTTCCGGTATACTTAATTGGGTCTCTGCATTCGGTGGCGGGCCTCCAGTCATTAAGTCTGCTGGTATACGTAACTGTCTGCCGAAGTTGGCATAGGCTGCGTCACTTTTATGCTTTCGTGTTCCGCTGTTCGGTAAGCCAGTAAGAACAGAGGTATGTATTTATCCCAGTCTTTTTGGTGATCTTCTACCAGCTTGGCTAAGTGTCTTTCTAAAGTTTGGTTAAATCGTTCGACCATTCCATCAGATTGCGGGTGATAAGGTGTAGTTCTTGTTTTGTACACTCCTAATAATTTACACATTTCCTGGAATACATTAGATTCAAAATTTCTGCCTTGGTCTGAATGAATCTCCAGCGGAACGCCAAATCTGCATATCACTTCATTGACTAATTTCTCGGCAACCGTCGTGGCTTTCTGATTAGGGATTGCGAACACCTCCGGCCATTTCGTGAAGTAATCCATCACGACCATAAAATATTTGTTTCCGTTATCTGTCTTAGGAAATGGCCCAGCCACGTCAATCGCTATTCTTTCCCAGGGGGCTCCCACGTTGTATAGTCTAAGGTTGCCTCGGCTTCTAACCTGCGGACCTTTCACTGCTGAGCATGACGTACATTTTCGGCACCAATTCTCGACATCTTCTCGGCAATTCAACCAGTAAAAACGCTCTCGTACCTTTACCAATGTTCGTCGTACTCCAAGATGTCCCCCAGAAACTCCATCATGTAACTCACGTAGTACGTCCTTGATAAGTTTTCTTGGCACGACCAACTGTAGATGATGTTCTCTTCCTGATGGTTTTTCCCATTTGCGGTACAGTAAGCCGTTTTGCAACACAAGGCTTTCCCACTGTGCCCAATAACTTTTCGTAATAGCTCTGAATGGAGCCAGCTCTTGCCATTCGGGTTTTCCCGTGTCTTGCTTCATCCAATCTATCAAAGGCCGCAAATCTCTGTCTTCGTACTGGGCCTCACGCATCTCATCAGTTTCCCACCTGTCATCCGTAGGTTTAGCTTGCAAGACTTAAATATCCTTTCCTTCGTCTCCATCCTTACACAAGGCTTGCCATCATCCGTACATGGTCGTCGTGATAACGCATCTGCATTTGGGTGAGACTTTCCACTACGCTGTACCGTATTCCTCGATCTCAGGTTACCATTGCTGGCCGCTTCTGATCGCACTTCAGTTCGTGTGGCTACGGTGTTCCGCGTTGAGCTGCAGTTCTTGCCATTAACCAGTCCTTTAATGGATAAACTGTTGCGTTCGCTCACCTGAGGTACGACAGCTGTTGGGGTTGTTTCTCGTCCAGCCAGCACCTGTCGTTTGCTCCTGGCTGTTACTCGGTTCACAGCTGGTTCAACAGGCTGTTTACTCTGCCTGCTCTCTTCAGCTGCTGAATTTCCTGCCACTTACCGTCGCCAATTCACTGAAACTGTAGGCTCAGGTTTGGCTGGGCAGCTAACTCTAATGTGCCCACGTTCACCGCAGGCGTAGCACATGGGGTTCAGTCTCCTAGGTTCCGCTATCTTTGATCGAGCCACAACTTCTGTAACCTCACGTACTTTATGTGTTCGAGGTTCGTGGCAAACAGCTTCTACCTCTAGCGCATGAGCCAAAGCCTCCTTCATTGTCACGTGGCGCTGAAGGCGAACAGCAGCACGCACTTCCAGGTCTCTAATTCCATCAATAAACGCCTGGACGATGGTGTTATTCACTGTGTTAGCGTCGCCTGAAGGATACGCCTTCCTCACAAGCTTCTCAATTTCGACGGCCCATTGTTGAAGTCCCTCGCCGCTCCTCTGTACACGGTCCTTTAACTGGGCACGGAACACATGCTCCAAGTGACGCTCACCGTAGCGAGCTTTCAATGCCTCCATCAAATCAGCGAACTGATACTCTTTAGGCATTGCATCCAACACAGAGAGCGCCTGTCCCCGTAACGCCGTGCTCAGAGCTGTTAGGCAATATTCATCTGTCCAACCACTGGCCTTCGCTGCTATTTCAAATTGAGTCCGGTAGGCACTCCATGAAGTAAGACCGTCATAAGTAGGTACCTTTACCCGAGGACCCACCTGGTGAGAGCAGCTTGTAATGGTAGCACCCGACTTAACTCCTGTGATCTTCATTTTCATGACCTCCCTTTCCAGTTGGTCCACGTTTTCACTTATTTTGTCGCAGCTGGCCTCCAAGTGGTCAACCCTCTTCTCAATACCCTTCATGTCGCGCTTGACGAGGCCCACATCGCTTTTAAGCTGGTCTTGTTGCGCCAGGATAACCGTCAATTTATCATCAAACCCAGATAAATGTTCCTTGATCTGTTCCCGTAGCTGCTGTTGTTGCTGAAATTGTTCACGCAGCGTTTGTTGTTGCTGTTCCTGTAGCTGCAGTAGTTGTTCCTGTAGCTTTCGTTGTTGCTGTTGCTGTTCCTGTTGATGTTGCTGAAGTTGTTGTTGTTGCTGTTCCTGTAGGTGCTGTTGTAGCTGAAGTTGTTGTTGTTGTATAGCTGCCAGTATGACAGAAAGATCAGTAGGCGCTGTGCTTGATGACAATGACGTGCTGGCAACACTAGCGGGTTCCTCACCTGCACGCGTCTCGGTGTCCTCTGACGCCCTCTGTGTCTCAGCTTGAGACCTGGTGGTAACACCTTCCTTCGGAATAAGTGGCATTTTTTTAACACAATTTCACTTTTTGCAATTGCGAACCCGAGTATGTAACAACTGGTGTCGACCAGTTGTTACGTACTCGGGTTCGCAATTGTAAGAAAACACCACTTATATTAAATCCGTGTATTTACACAACACAACACAACGTAATACTAAAATACACTTTACATCCTAGTCACTCGCTATACTATCACTGAACTTAGAACACTACACAATAAAACACTTCTCACTTCGCACTGTTCACTTTGAGTATCGCTCTCGATTGCTTGATAAAAACTGCCTTGTGTTTTGTCAACACTTCTGTATTTATAGGCAGGGGAAAGTCCTAGCTGGATCCAGAAAAATCTAAATGTATCGGGAAACAATAAATCACTTCTTATCGTAAACATGTTATGAGTCAAATCCTAGTACACGCTACTTTCAACCTTATGCCATATCCCACGAAGTCCATTATGGCATAGCCCAGGTCAACTATTTGTTTGTCAATAGGAGTAGCTATCTCTTTCTTTTATTGCTAGATGATTACCGCGCGCGCGCTCCAACTCTACACGCTTCTAGATTATTCGTAACAATAATTAACAAGCTGTTATGAGAAAATTAGGTTATTATTAAATTGATTAATACCAATAATTTAAACATCTCAAAATTCCGAAACATTAGAGTGGAGGACTCGCCAGAAAAACCATCGAATGTGTAGGACAAAAGTTTCATCGTGTTTTTCATAATATAATCAAGCGATTAAAGTCGAAAAATAATTATTGTTATTAATAAATATTTTCCTTCACCGAATCAAAATTTTTAAAACCCCACAACTTTATTATCTACCCAATTTGAGATTTTTTAGAGACAGAAAAGATGGTTGTCTCGTCAAAACGATGCTGTTCACAAAAATTCAACTTGTTATTAATAAAAAAAAAAGTTTGTTCCTGGGATCATGGTCTATTTACAAGGCTTGGCGTGAAAATAAGACAAAATCAATATTTGCATTTCCCAGAAGGAAAGAAATTGCTATCATGAATAGAAAGTAAAAGTAGCATTTTCCACCGTGTTGGTGCGGGCTCTGTTTGAAGAATAGACCATCTGCTATTCTACTAGGCAGTTTGTAAAAGGCAATCGATTAGTCAAACATGACACTACTATTATGTTCGTAATTACCGTGGTAGAGTTCTGCAACGTCGCACCTTAGTTCGGTTCCACCGCCTTACATATTCCTGTCGCAATAGCGACAATACTTTTGTTACTGTCGTTTTCCGGTTTGGTGGGTAAGATAGTCGGTAAACTTACACATGTGGTATTACCATCCCTCCAACGGATAGCAACGCACTATTACCATCTTTGGTGTTTATAGGCGATAGTTGTTTCCATCAGGAGAACGATCTGCTTGTTTGCTATATTATTGAATGAAAAATAACATTTTTTTCAGTACACGTCCCTTACAAACTATATATTTTTTTTATATCAGTGCAATTGCGATGTTCCGACTTACAAATCATATAAAATTCAAAAGCTTCTAATAGGGATAATCCGTAATAATAATAAGCTTTCCCCCATGTTGTTTCCGGGCTCCTTTGAAGAATGGCACCAGGTAGGTCGCAAAAGGCGACCGATTGCCTATATGAGTTACTACCACCGTGGCTACTAGATGGTAGAGTTCTACATTGTCTCGCCCGGGTCTGGTACCACCGCTTTACCTATTCTTGCCGCAATAGCGTCAGTGCTTGTCGCTGTCATGTTCCGGCTTGGAGGGGAAGGTAGCCGGTAAACTTATGCATGTGGCATTAGGCCTCGCTACAAGATAGCAACGCACCATGAACACCTTTGGTGTCTATAGGCGATGGTTGACTCTTTCCATCAAGAGACCCATCTGCTTGTTTGCTATCTTAAAAAAACAGCTAGAAAAATTACACGGTTTAATAAAATACACGATTAAACAAAGGTGTTAGTTAACGATATGAATACATAGATATACATATATAAATACTGTTACATTTATGCTTATCACACATATGTTTGTGCTTGCTGGAAATCGAACCCGAGCCTCATCGATTCGTATTTAGATTCGCTAACCACTCGACCAACAGGGCGGTCATGATTCATGAAAGACTGTAGGTGCATGCTGATGGAGGATGTTCTAAACTTGATTCTGATATCGAATTAGTCAAAAAATACGTAGTTAAAATTTGACCTAATTATCCAATAAAAATTAGTGATACGGACCGCGCATAAATGTCAAAGTTCATTGTTAATTAACAGTGAATTGCCGCCGTGACATGTGTTGGCGGCACGCGCCTATTGCCCGCGCGGTGACCAAATTTTTTGAATATTACCACATTTCATTCGTTGAGGTTTATTTACTATGTAGTTAAACAAAATTCTTTTTTTATTTTTATTGGTTATATAATATGACTATTAAATATTGTGTACCTATCAATGTATACTGTTCTTCAGACGCGGGTCCAGGACTCTGGATTTTCTTTAGGATGGGACAAACTTAGCTCATTTAACCTGTTTAATCCTCTAAAAAATGAAAAATAAAAAAAATCTCAGACGATTCCAATAATTTAAAAAAATTGGACGTAACTCAGATGGGGAGGCAATTGCACCTATTGCAGCCCTCCCTTGGATCCGCGCCTGCTGTCTTTCACTAGACAACCGATATACTGTCATAAACTACTATGTGTGGATGACTAAGTATAAATTAGAAAAAAAATGGGTGTGAGCTTCCACGCGGTAGAAATAAAATTTTGTATTTAAGTTAATCTGTAAGAGAATGAGCAGCGACTGACCAAGAGTTCTGACCACCCTAGGCTAATTATGAAGATGCGCCCCCGCCGGGTGTGTTACGGTCGGCCTGAAAAGTAGTAGGTATATTAGTTTTGACTTGTTTACTACCTATTTAGTGTGAACAGTTTAACATGGTTCATATTACCTGTAAAAGTTTTTAGATCGATTTACAAGCGAAACTAACGTTGTCCTTTAATCTGCACGACATTCATTCACTAAGGCGGCAAACCATTCTTACAGCTGACCGTACATGAAGGCAAAGCACCTTAATAACCTTAATACGACCAAAATCATGACAAGCGACCGGAGGTTACCAAGCAGAAAACCAAATCCATTTCGTGTTTGGCAGCATGACTTTTATTAGTTTTTAAAGACAACATAGTTTTTACGCCTATTGACCATGAGTGTGGTTATCTAGTATGTAAAGTTGCTTCGAATTTAAGTATTTTTTAAATAATTACACTTTTGTTATTTTTAAAAAAGACAAAAATATACAAGTGAAACATTTTTGCAAATGCACATGATCCCATATTGGAGAGAATGCGTTGCTCAAGGAACAAAAGCAGCCAGAAAATTCACAGCTTTAATTTTTGACTGAAAACCTTTGTACCTATTGACCAAACATAATATTGTTAGAATTATCATAACTTTGGGCATGACAGTATTAAGTACTGTATTTATTTTAATTAATGAAAAGCTGTGACCTATTAAAGCAATAATTGTTTTCATCTTTTGAATGGCAATTAACGTTGTTTTTTACTTCCAGCTACGTACCTATGTAGATAAGGAAGCTACTGATTTTTCCATGGGGCCGCAAGCTGTTTAATGTGGGACTTATACCTATACGATAACTGGAATTATTACGAAGCCATATTTGAAAAATAAAAATGTACTTTATTTCGTTACCAAGGAACTTATATATGACAAACTGGAATTGTTACGAAGCAATATTTGAAAAATAAAAATGTACTTTATTTCGTTACTTATAAAGTTGACATTTGTTTTTTACTTAACAGAGGGGAAAAACAGTCTGAGCAAGACAACGACATGAGTGGATGTTGTCCCTTTCTTACAATTGCCAGTGTTAAAATAAAACTGCTGATGGTAGATTTTTATATATTCGGTAATCGTTAAATAACTTTTATTCATACACGTCGATAAATACATTAGCATAAAATGTATTGTAATTAACATAGTGAGTTCTAAAATGTGCTTATTTTAATTATTACGTAATTACTTATGCAATGCAAAAACTGTTTCTCAAATTAGTAGAATTACTTAGTCTTAATTTGCATGGCCGCACTTATATATGGCGATTGGCGCTTTATTTAGTAGAAAGAGACACACTCCACCCATGTCGTGGTACTCTTTAGAACGATTTTGAAGCGCGTGTGGTCATTCCGGGTAGAATGTAACGTTATTTTAAATGTTTTTGATCAATTGATTTGAAATTAGAACACTGACAAAATTATTGTAGCTTTGTCTATTACGAGGTCTATTATGAAAATTAGAATTTGTTAGACAGAGAAAAAGCCATTTTTATATGTTCAGCGTTGGAATGCATGCAATTTTTTAATCTTGATTGCTTATGGAAATTAATGCTAAGTCCTTATCTTTCCCTTGTCAAAGGAAACTAACAATCGGCACACCAGATTGTTCTATGCACCGGAGGTTATCACCTCCGTGAATTAGCCCCCTGATTTAATGAAGATCAGTAAAGTTGCGAATGAGGGACTCTGTAGTACTGAGTGAGTACTTGTGTGGGGTGAGCGTACTAGCAAACAATTTAAGTTGTACGAAAATTTATGTAACACAAAATTAAGATATTTAGATTTTCCTTTTGAGTTTCATTCGTGTGCTGACAAAGTTGTAGCGATAATGATCACAAATTATTATTGAAAAACTTTTGTTTAGATATTATTAATATTCTGTCGGCTGCTGCAAATAGTTACAGAAGTAAGCACAGTAAACGAAGGTGCCTGGTTGAAATAGATATTATAGTAAAGCTCACAGGGCGGCTCGATATTGTTTTCATACCTATGTGGTTATTTTATGGTAAACCTAAGGCGGGAAAAGTTTACTACGATATGTGTGAATGAAGAAAAACTTTTAAATTCAAATTGAAGTGTTGTCAAAACAATGAGAAACAGATTAAAATGAACATTATCGCTAAGCAACACAAAAATAAACAATTCGGTAAATTTTGGAAATCTACGAAAAAACATAATTCAAGGTCAGGCCTGCCTGTGAGCGTCGGTGGTCTACATAAACCCTGTGAAATAGCTAATGCCTTTCAGCAGTGCTTCAAAGTGGTCTTACCACTTGTACTTTCTCCGGTGATTCAGAGGCTCGAAACTGGGACACAAGGGGATAAAGTTAAATTAAGATTTTTGGCTAATGAAATTTCTAATGTTGTCTTCCGGGCACAATAGTCTCAGTATCGAGCATCTAAAGTACGCTGATATCCACCTGCCGAGGGTACTTGCTATATTTTTCAATTTGTTACTTTCGCATAGCTACTTGCCTGAGGATCTCATGCGTACAGTGGTTGTTCCTATATTAAAAAAGAAAACAGGTGACCCGTCAGACCTGTCTAATTACAGGCCTCTCTCACTAGCCACCATAGTTTCTAAGGTTTCGGACAGCCTGCAATTTCTATGTAAAACATCAATAGTGATTGTCGATTCTGACGCTCACTGCTTGATAAACAGCTGAAGAAATATATACACCTGCACTATGCACAGTTTGGCTTTAGACCGGACCTATCTACCGAAAGTGCTATCTTTTGTCACGCAGACTGTTCATTACTACACAACTAGAAACACACCCTATCCGCTCACTTCACTTTGGTAACTAATGAGACCTATAGGGACCAACGCTAACTTCATCTATCAAAAACAATATTTTCACTATTCACCAGATTTAATACAATATTTTATGGTATTTTATCGTTTTCGAACGAAACATTGTACAGGATAACATCAAATTGGCACTCTTTTTTCAAGTACGCTCTTGGGGAAAAATAAAAGAATTTAGTCCGCCATTTTGATTCATGCTGTGTATTATGCGTTGGTTGCAGTTTATGATACAGATTAATTTAAAAGTGTTTTGGCGTATTAATCAACAAGTAAACTTTATTTATAATCAAGATTAGTTCATAATATAAAACCTTTACAAAGCACGTATAGCAACCACTCAAAACGACAACTTATTAAATTTAAAATGGCGTTCTAAACGTTGATACTGCACTGTGATTAGTCGAAATGGACATGGCGCGTTTTGTTTCACATTCGAGGATGGAGATGGCTAAGTTTGAAACAAAACAAGAAATAATCGTCGTATTTTATATTGTTTAAGAGTGGATATGGATATGATTGAACTTAATATTTTATGTACCTATTGTAATCTTTTTGCATATAATAAAATCTTAAAATCGACCTTATGTGGAGATGGCCATGTTTGAAATTTAACGACTCAATTAATAAAACATATTTTTCGTTAACGACCACCTTGATGATACCTGCGCTTTGGGTATGACGATACCTATTTTTATTTAGTAAATTTTAGTGTTGATATCTATAATCTCAAAAAAAATCATATGATGTGAATGTGAAATATCCTAAACGATATTTTAAAAAAAAATTAACATAGCTGTAAAATTGAAAAAGAAATAAATTATTTAAAAATTATGAAAAAAACTACGTATTAATTAAGAAAAAGAAAACAATATTAACATTTATGTAAATAAATATTTTTGTACTATAATATATGTTGTTTATTTTTTTCCGTATGTATATGTTTACCAATTATATTAAAAAAATCTGTTTTTGTTGAAATGATATTTATTTATAAGTTTAAGGATATATATCTAACATTTTTTTTTTATTTTATCTAACAAAATAAAAAAATTAATCTAAAAAATTCTTTTTAAAAAATTAAATTTTTTATTTTTTTTTATTTCTACTTTTCAACTTTTTTTTTATAATTTCTTCAAACAATTTTTGCATTCGAACATTAACGAACAAACGACAAACAAATAACAAAAAATAAAAAAATCAGAAATCATAAAAGTGGGGCCAAATTCAGTGACCCAAAAAGCGAACAAACAATAAATTTGATCGAACAATCACGAACTAGCGACAAACAAACAATTTACCAAAACAAAGTGAAAAAAAAATTGTTTTCACCCATCAACTTAAGAGAGCTTGATAGTGTTCATTATTAATAATTAATTAAATAATGCTTATTAAAAAAATCTATCAATTACCATCAAACGATTTTACGTCGATTAAGAATTAAAAAAATCATTAATTTAATAATTGAGGGGCCAAAAAAATTTATTTTTTAACCAATTTGTAAAAATTTTTTTATAAATAAACTAACGACCATCAAATAATCTAAACTAGTCCTAGTCTATGATACTATCATTCACTATCAAACGACCATCAAACGATTAAGATATAGAAAATTTAGATTATTAACACACAGAAATCATGTGGTGTATAATATAATATAACATATTATTACGTTATCGTCAAGGAAGTTATATTCTACCCGGAATAAAGTTCACACTCGCTTCAAAATCGTTCCGAAGAGTACCACGACATGGGTGGATTGTGTCTCTTTCTACCAAGGAAGTTACATTCTACCCGGAATGCTTACACGCGCTTCAAAATCGTGCCGAAGAGTACCACGACATGAGTGGAGTGTGTCTCTTTCTACTAAATAAAGCGCCAATCGCCATACCTAAGTGTAGCCATGCGTAGTTTGCAAATTACTACTAAGTAATTCTACTAATTGAAGAAACAGTTTTTGCATTGCATAATTAATTACGTAATAATTAAAATAAGCACATTTTAGAACTTACTATGTTAATTACAATACATTTTATGCTAATATATTTATCGACGTGTATGAATAAAAGGGATTTAACGATTACCGAATATATAAAAATCTACCATCAGCTGTTTTATTTTAACACTGGCAATTTTAAGAAAGGGACAACATCCACTCATGTCGTTGTCTTGCTCAGAACGTTTTTCCCCTCTGTTAAGTAAGAAACAAATGTCAACTTTATGGGTAACGAAATAAAGTAGATTTTTATTTTTCAAATATTGCTTCGTAACAATTCCAGTTATCATATATAAGTTCCTTGCTTTCTACTAAATAAAGCGCCAATCGCCATATATGAGTGCGGCCATGTGTAGTTTGCAAATTACTACTAAGTAATTCTACTAATTTGAGAAACATTTTTTGCATTGCATAAGTAATTACGTAATAATTAAAATAAGCACATTTTAGAACTCACTGTGTTAATTACAATACATTTTATAAATAAAGTATATTGAATAAAAGGGATTTAACGATTACCGAATATATAAAAATCTACCATCAGATAGTTTTATTTATATTGGCAATTGCAAGAAAGGGACAACATCCACTCTTGTCGTTGTCTTGCTCAGAACGTTTTTCCCCTCTATTAAGTAAGAAACAAATGTCAACTTTATTAGTAATATAATAAAGTACATTTTTTATTTTCAAATATTGCTTCGTAATATTTCCAGTTTCTATCGTAAATAAGTTCCTTGGTTATCGTATATAAGTTCCTTGAATATATGCTCCATACAATAGTCTGTGGAAGGAGTACATTGACATTTGACTGATTTTGTTGACTGATTTGACAATTAAATTTTGGTTAACCCCGAACCCGCCGATTTCGATTTCTATAAACTTTATTTTACAGTAAATATAATTTTGTTACAATGTTTTCGACAAGCAATTATTAGTTAGTTGATAAAAACTTTCATTTTAGGTTATTTGGTTGTAGATTTACGATTTAGTACTAAAAATTTGTAAATGAAATATTTCAATAAGTACTAGTACTACTGGTACAACCATATATCTGTTTTAAAACTAGAAATCCATATTTAAAGTAGTAAAATGGAGTCAGATAATGAAATGGACCAGTCAGTTTCCAATCCAGGTAAATAATAATCAATCATTCTAAAATAGATTAAGCATTAGTTTGGAAACAGTGTCGAAATGTGCTCTAAACAATTCTCAATAACGAATACTCTGCTTGCTTTGTTACTTAAAAGCCAAAAAAATATTGTACATAATATGAAGTCATCTGTAACGCGTTTTTGTTATAAGTTTCTAAGAAAGTCCACTTTTAAAAAAGTTCAAAGGTAGGTAATTCTGAAAAGTTTACCTGCTGTCGGGCGAAGCAATAAAAGTATCTTTTTTTTATCGCTTGCACCTATCGTAAATTTCAAAGTTTGCTTTTTTAATTTTTAAATACTTTTACAGTGATGAGTTCACAAGGAATAAATAAGAACTGCAGAACTTTAGATATGTTTTGCCATAATATGTCATTTTATTTAAACTATCTGAAATTTATGATGCACCATGAGTTCCCACATTCTAATACAATCTCATTTCTGATATAATAAATATTTGCTGGACAAATTACATGAATTGATCTAACCCCAAACCCAGTGTAAGCCAATTGATTGCTTGTGATATGGGTGGTAATCAATGATACTAATAAATAGAAATACTTATATAAATATTGAAATATATTTAGTTAACCTTTTCACAGCCACAGTACGAAACAAAAAACTGTTCCACCATGATTTATTATAAACAACACTGAAAACATAGAGATGTGACCATGAGCATACGATGTAAATATAAATATAATATTAATAACTTTATTTTTCAAATAGGCTTGTTTTATTTTAAAACAATTTACATCATCATCATCTCAAAAAGTAGTCTAATTAACAAAATTTTAAATGAAATAGCTTAAAAATTAAACCCAAATATTACCAGAGTTCATACTCAATTGAAAATTTTATAATAGCAGTGGCGCAACTCTAGTTCCCTTATGACGTCACGCATTGTCGGGATAAGCTGACATTGGCGTTCCGAAACCACAGAATTTACATAATATTAATGCTGGGAAAAGTAAATTTCGTACTTTATCGATATTTATTGAACTACTCCTTATAGTTTAGATATTAAAACATTTTAATGAACTAATGGAATAGTTCCTACCTATATACCCATTTACTTAATTTCATATACACCTATTTGCTGATGGTGGGGTAGGTATCTATATTCAAAATAAAATTAACTACGTTAAAAAAACTGACTTCAAAACAAAAAATTAAAAAATAATAATGATTTAATATTAATTAAATACTACCTATTATTTATATGCGCTATTTACTAATAGGTTTGAAGTCGGTGCCAAGCCAATCCGGCACGCACGCACGGGCATACGTCGTTGACGGACTTCTTGAATATATAAAATTTTTGAAAGAAAGAAAATATTAATTTTCAAGAATATTGGTGTTACAAGTAGTTTAAAATTAATTAAGCTTCCAACATATGCTACCATTATATGGTGTAAATTTTAAATTAAAAATTTAGATGTGTTTTAGCTTAATTGATAATTTTACATTAATTCACATGACCATTTAGTTTAGGAATTCTGTTGAATACATTTTCGTAATTATTTTTTTCATTATTCTTCGTATTGATTGAATCTGCTTATAATATTAACATTTAATTGCTCTTTATTAGGTTTTATTTACGCATCTTTGACTTTAAAGTAGGCATTTCATTGTATTAATTTGCTCGTATTCATTTAAGTGATTAAAATATTATTATTTGTTTAAGGCTTGGCACCGACTTCAAACCTATTAATATATAGTAAATAGCACATATAAATAATAGGTAGTATTTAATTAATATTAAATCTTTATTATTCTTTACTTTTTGTTTTGAAGTCGGTTTTTTAACGTAGTTATTTTTATTTAATACTTTTTAGTGTATTGTTGTATTGTCAACTATTTATGGGTGGACTACAACAGATACTGCATGCCTTAACAAATATAGATCTCTCTCCGTAAAAATGCTCTTCGAAACACAATATCACATTCTTGTGAGACTTAAAGATCCTGAAAAACTTTTGTTGGCCATGAAAGCATATATGAAATCACACTAACATCAAGAAACTTTTGAACAGTATAATTCTAGACTCGGTAAGATCCAAGAGCACTTTGTGAATGAGCGTTTTGAGCAGAGAGCTAATAGACTTGGTCTCATTAATGAGCGTCTATCGAACGAATCTGCCGAGCAGAAGGCTCACACGACCACCATCAAGCTCAATTAATATTCCTTTTCGACTCTGCCTGACCATATAAGAAAAGGGCTGAGCAGGAATATTTAGAAAAATATATATTTGCAAATTGAGAACAGAACAGAGAATAAATAAACTGAGACACCTATTTAATTTATTCTTATCCAAAAGTACCTAACTGATAGAATACCTAGGTATTTAAGACATTGATCGTTTAATTACCAGAGACACGCCACGTAATTGCCGAGGTGTACTAATGAAATCCAATTTATGTCTATACTAGCTGTTGCTCGCGACTTCGTCTGCGCGGACATCGTTTACTCCGCATAGCTCCTCCGCCGTAGGTGATAGCGTGATAATATTTAGCCTATATGTTGACCGACCCAATTTTTGCAAGAATATTACTAACAGATCGGGTCAACATATAGGCGCTATCACCTACGGCGGAGAAGCTGTGCGGAGTATACGAAGTCCGCGCGGACGTAGTTGCGAACAACAGCTAGTATAATATTTTTAAAAGTTCGTCTGTGTCCATATCACTGTTATTAATTTTTTTTCCAAATAAGTCACTTCACTAGTGCGTATCCGACGTCACAATTTGTCGTGTAATACCGACGAAGGCTTGCAGTGCACTGCACTGTGCTGATAAGACGATTGCATTTAGTGCGGGGTAAAATAGCAATTTTGCTATTGTCGATAATTTGATTTGTCTAGCTGCTGTCTCGATTTTATATATTATTTCTAATAAAAGTTTGTTTCTAACAAAAATTTGTCAGACCTATCAGAATTGTTAATAATTTGGCAATTATTTCTAAAAATCATAGAAGCGATGAAATATTTAAATAAAATCTTACGTGCATGTTCTACATCACTAGCTGTCGGCATGACACGACAATGGCGCTACCGGCGTAGACTTTGTGATCAGTTTGGGATTATCGTTACATTATCTAATTTTTTACTTCATATAAATGACGAATGGAAAAAGTGTAACCAATATAATAAATAAATATTGGTTGACAAGCTATAGACGATAAAATAACAGCGAAAAATATTGCATTAATAGTTTTATTTTTGCATAATGTTTGTGTCGGCATTACCCGACATTGGCGTTTGAATGTCCAAAACGATTTGTGGGGTATAGCCGACTGTGGCGGTGAAAAGGTTAATATCGAAACCCAGAAATACGCACATGCTCATCACATAAATGCCTGTCCCTGTCAGAAATCAAACTCAAGCCCCATTGACTGAATAGGCAGTCGACAACTCTCCCCATGAATAAATATAATACAAAGACTAGGATGATGAAGACCAAAAATTTATCTGCTTTTTTCAGTAACACCTAGAAGAGCTACTAGAATGAGGACAAAACCAAAAAGATATGATGACTTTTTAAATACATCACCAGTTAAAAAAGTGGTTACTAATATTGTTGAAAGTTCTGATGAAGAGTTTGATGGAATACATTCAAGAAAACCAACAGGTATATATGATGAATAATTAATCTTTTACTGGCTAAGTAGTTATTCTATGCATGGGTGCTGTTATTGATTATAACTCATTTTTTACTACTATTATTATTTTAATCAGGAAAATTTTACAGAAATTGAAAGATAAATATTAACATTTTAAAATACCTTAATATATTAATTTTTAGAAACAAAATCATCTCTTTTTTTGGTAATATCAACCTACCTATCAGCCCTTTTCTGTTAGACAGGGTTTTTGCATGCACTGTATGTAAACTAGCAATGATTTAGGTGTTCAGAGTCAGCCATCAATAGAAATGTAATGACAAGATGATAACTTCGTAGTTGAAATGTAAATTCTTATGTGTTTACAAGAATAATTTTTATTTCTTTACTCTCATATGAGATTAACATCTAATGTGCAGGAGTGAGACTCAATCAGTCTCAAAACAAAAGTCAATCAAAACTCACTCAGTGAGTTTAAAAAAAATTGCATTGTTTTATGTTTCAGCACTGTTCAGTGGAGATGATGTGGAAGGGCAAGAGATGTTTAAATTTAAATCACGCCATACTAAACTTGATCTTCAAAATAAAGTTAAAGAAGCAATTACAAATTCACCATCCAACACTAATAATCCTGTTAATACTCCAAGGAGAAATAAATTACCGCTTAAAGATAATATGGCAACACCTAAACAAGTTGTAAATATATTTAAAAAAAGTAAGTAGGATTTTTTAAATAAATTGTAGCTAGTGAATTACTTTCTTTCTAATTATATTATGTACTTTGATTATTTGTCTGTCTGTCTCTTTATGCCTAAACAACTAAAACAATTTGGATGAAATTTGGTACAGAGATTGAGACCCGGGAAAGGATCTAGGATAGTTTTTGTCCCAGAAATCCCACGGGAATGGAAACTATGCAGGTAAAGCCCCGAGACTTTTAGAAAGTTATCTATGTGGACGATGTCACAGGTACAGCTAGTTTGTTATAACTCTTGTATAAAAAATATTGTGAATCTAAATGAAAAATATAAGAACTAGGTATATAGATATATGTATGTATGTAACTAGCCGTGTTCCATGTCCACAGCTATTTCTGTGGATTTTGTGTGAACATCTCATTTTTTTTCCAGCTGAAACAGATGGTTTAATAAATAGGAGAATTTTTTAATAGTATGGCAATTTTAATTCATTAGTTACACGCTTTCTGATTTATAATAAATATTTTGGTTTTGTAGGGAATTTCTCAACAATAATTATGAAGTCTCAATGATGTCAAAATATGTACTTGATTTATTATGAGATATTTTAAAGCATTCAGTTTCGTTCTTAAAAAGGTTTTTACCAGGATTGTTACACACAAGTTACAATGTTCGGCAGTATTCACAAAGTTAATGGTATGATGAGGCAGATCAATGCTTTCACGGAAGTAGTCCCACAGTGATCTATATTTGGTCAGTTTTTGTTTCCTATATTCCATAAATGGTTTATCGTACTATAGTAATTGAATAATTGCCAAATAGTAAGGGACCTTTGCATTTGAGATTGGAAAAACATCTGTGCAAAATGGGAGTAGTACAATTTATTTCAGAATGATAAAATTATCTATATCATATTGTGATAGAAAAGTACAAATATGTAAAAACTATTAACAAAAAGTACTAAATGACTATATGAAATTTCAGGAATAATTAAAGAAGTAGAAAGTGATAGTGCAGAAAGTGACTTTTCAGGCAGTAGCAGTGATTTTATACCAGATAAAAGCGATGAAGAGGTATCTATTATTTTGTATTTAAAGTTTTGTTTGGGTTGTGATATTTTAATGAGATAAAGAGCAATTTTCAATAAGTATTGTTACGTACTCGGGTTCGTACTTGTAAGAAAACACCACTTATATTAAATCCGTGTATTTACACAACACAACACAACGTAATACTAAAATACACTTTACACCCTAATCACTCACTATACTATCACTGAACTTAGAACACTACACAATAAAACACTTCTCGCTTCGCACTGGTCACTTGATGTATCGCTCTCGATCGCTTGATAAAAACTGCCTTGTGTTTGTCAACACTTCTCTATTTATAGGCAGTGTAAAGTCCTAGCTAGATCGAGAAAAATCTAAATGTATCGAGAAACAAAGAATCACTTCTTATCGTAAACATGTTATGAGTCATAAATCCTAGTACACGCTACTTTCAACCTTATGCCATATCCCACAAAGTCCATTATGGCATAGCCCAGGTCAATCATTTGTTTGTCAATAGGAGTAGCTATTTTCATATTCTTTTATTTCTAGATAGTTAGCGCGTGCGGGCTCCAACTCTACACGCTTCTAGATTATTCGTAACAGTATTAATTGCAATATTGTTAAATTGTTGTACCAATTTAACTAAGAATAAGACATAATAAACTACTATCGAAAACCAAATGATTGTCATTTATGGCTTTTGTCTAAGGCTGAATGAAATGAAAGGCATGTTTTTGGCTACATATAATCCCAAGACAAAATAATTGTTAGCATAGGTGAAACGGAAATATGGTATGGAGAGTCCACCAGAACTCTTATCAGAGGGTGCCATAAGTTCTATTAAAAAATTATGGAATCATCTGCTTGTATTTTAAGCTTTATAAAAAACTCAATCTTTTATGCATTTTAGAGTGACACATCGAATTCCGACACAGCAGAAGAAGAAGCAGAAGAGGAAATTAGTGCAAAACAACCAAGTCGACAAAAAGTAACGCACGCTAACAGCGCAAGTAGAACGAAACCAAAGACTAACGAATATTTCGTCACACCTGATAATTATTTTATGATGAATTCAAGTAAAAAGGTATTTAACTCAAAGTTTTTAGTTCACTTTTTGAAATTCAAGCAGTGTTGCTCAAGTTATAACCTAATGGAGTAATTATATTGTTATTGCGTAATCAGCTACAACTGATTTACCCACCCAAAATGAATAGAGGTCTATTCCTTGGTGGAATTTTAAAGATTTCGTGATGGGGTATAAGGAACACAACAAAAAAAATACAGTCTAAACACACTATTATGCTATAACAATTACAATCAAAACCATTTATTGTGACATCATTTAGAATAACATACCTGTTATATTGACCCAGAACAAAGGTCCCAACTGAATGCTATATGACCGCCTTATCAAAAACATTGCTTTTTACGACATTGCTTATTACGACATACCACATTAAGCAGCTTCATTTAATTAATATTTTCGAAGAATTAAATCTGTTAGAATGACCAGCTAAGCTGTATAGTAAACAATTTTTGAATAGGTATCTACATCTGGCACAATATAATGGTCAATGGATATTAAAATCGCAAAGTAAACAAAAAAGTCTGGAGTGTGAGGATCTTTTGTAATATTTAGAAACCAAACATGTGCATGCAGTAGAGTCAAAGCCTACTTCTTCATATCTCTTCAATTAGTTTGTTATTTATCTGTACACAAGACACATTAAAACATATTGTGGAGTTATTGGTGTTAACTTTAAACATGTCACAAAACAAAGGAAACTAATTAATATTGAAGAAAAGTCGTGTATTATATCAAGATAGAGAGCGGAATTTCAAACAAATACCTAGCAGATGATTGTGGTGTATCACACTTGACAATTTCAACAAGAGCGAGCAAAAATTCAAATGCTTTATGACAACAATTATTTTAAAAATGAAACGAGGCAGAATAACAAAGCCAACAAAGATTGAAGAAGCTTTGTTACAGTGATTTAAATATTAAAGGACTAATAATGTGCCAATAAACGGACCAATTCAATAATACCACTTCATAAAAAAATCAACATATCTTCACGCTAGATCCCTTACGGGGTAGGCAGAGAGAACCGAGTGCCATACATCACGATCCTTGCAGGCTTGTCTCGCTTCCTCCACATTCATCACTCTCTTCATACACACACGCCGGTTGCGAATACTCACTGCCCATACCAAAATTGAATTGTGTGGTATTCTAATCGTACATTGGAGCACTTCAAGTATTAATTAAGCAGTTTTTTTACGATTATTAACTCCAGTCTCCCACATGTCAGCAAAAGTAAACAAATCACTTACCCTCCTCCCCCATGGTAACGTAAACATCGGTAAATGTATTTTTCAACCTGCTTTTCTGGTTTATTTATTGATTCTTGTGTAGCAGACATCAAGTTTAAAAATAAATAATAAATACAATATTTATTAATGCACGTTATTGAAATATCCAACCTTTATAATCCTAATATATTAACAAATAACACGTAAATTTGTTTTATTCTTTTAAATTTGGATATATAAAGTCAAACTAACAGTCCTCAGGCCACATGCATCCATGACTCGATGTCATTGAATGCTGTATCGAGTAAGTGATTGAGCAAACACATTGATCAGTAAGTATATCCATATTTTGGGGAATTCCTGTAGATGCGTTTTATTCTCGAGGGTAGACAAGCATGGTTGCCATATGCGTTCAAATCAAAATCTACTAAATTTTGTAGAAAACCAGAAAAGTAAAAAAAATGATTTGCTGATGTAATTACCATTCAGATCGCCCATCCTCCATCTCATCAAAAATTAGCAAATCAGAGACCCGCCCGACCCTCTGTAGTGCTTACTTAAATAGCCTCGTTATATTTTATTAATATTGGTAATTGCCTCTATTGGAATAAATTATTTTCGAATTATAAATACAAAAAAGCCTCACTAGATTAATAGACCATCTGCTTTCTTGCTAGGCCCCTGGTTAAAAGCGAGCGAAGGCTAAACATGTCACTATCATGTGGTAGAGATTGTCAATTTCTCGCCTAGGCTTAATATTACCCATGTTTTACACACCGACGGGTCCTACGTAGTATGTCGTATTTTTGTTTTATTTATGAACATTACTCCACTTTTATAGATATTTTAATAACACGAAGGATAAAAATGAAATTTCTATTAGAAAAATCCAACTTCTAATAGAAATGTCATTTTTATAAATAAAACAAAAATCGCATTTTTTAAGTTACGACAACTTACGTAGGATCCGTCGATATTTATATCACATTTCCCCGTGTTGATTCCGGGCTCCTTTGAAGAATAGACCAACTGCCGTTCTGCCAGGCAGGTTGTAAAAGGCGACCGATTGGCTATGCGAGTCACTACCATCGTGGCTACTAGGTGGTAGAGTTCTGCATTGTCTCGCCCGGGTTAGGTACCGCCGCCTTACCTATTCCTGTCGCAATAGCGTCAGTGCTTGTCGCTGTCGTGTTCCGGTTTAGAGGGTAAGGTAGCCGGTAAACTTATGCATGTGGCATTAGACCTCGCCACAAGATAGCAACGCACCATTAACACCTTTGGTGTCTATAGGCGATGGTTGACTATTTCCATCAGGAGACCTATCTGCTTGTTTGTAAAAAAAAACATGTATCAGTATTAATTATAACTGTCGTGTTTCGTTTAGTTAGGCAGTGTTAAAACATGCATGTATTACATCTTAATCTATCTGAGATCTATTTTACTTACTTGTCAATTTTGTATAGTACAATCAGTTGTACAGTCGCCATGTGGTCGATGTGGTTATTAGATAACATATATAGACCATAGACTATTATCAACAGATATTAGCCGTAAAGAAAATAGTATACATGCATGTCACATGAATTTAGTGTGTGTTTTGTTTATTTTCATTAATTTTAATGTATTTCTGATGCATATTATTTAAAAATATTAGGTTTCTGTAATCCTCCGTAATGTAAACTTTAACTGTACCATATTTCATACTCCATCGCGTGATTGTCTTAAAAAGGGGTACATAATTTTTGCTTTACATATTATTATGTGCCTCCATCCTGAGCTAGCGACTATAGTTTCTTTTTCAAATAAAATCTTTCGATAGTCTAAACATAGAGTCTGGCAGAAAGGTGATGGGGCCCCACCCATGTAAATAATATTTATACGTAGGTCACACTATAAGTTTTACGTAACTTAAAAAAAACAACATGTTATAACCAAAATATTATGTTTATTGCTTTTCAAAATAATCTTCTTTACATTTTAAACATTTTTTCATGCGATCGAACCATTTTTTAAAATAGGAGGACCACAGATCTGAAGGCATGTTTTCTACGTGCTGATTGAACGCTATCACTGCCTCTTCGGAGTTGGTAAAAGTAAAACCTCTCATCAAATCTCTGATTTTGGGGAAAATGCAGAAATCACAGGGTGCTAGGTCGGGGCTATGCGCAGGATGAGTGACGAGATGTACTTTTTATATATAAATATATATATATATATATATAATAATACCACTCGGCATTAACACTCTTTTGATCTTCAAGTGGAATTGTACAGATAGGACCCGTAGCTGAGAAAAAAAAACGCGATCATATTTTTACCAACGTTTTTCGCCTGGCTTAGTTTTGTTGGCCTGTTCTCATTTTCAAACACCCATTCACAAGATTGCTGTTTTTTTTCGGGTTCAAAACAATAAATGCACGTTTAGTCTCCTGTGACAATGTCATAAACAGCATTCGAATGTCCGTGGTCGTACTTCAGTAGCATCTGTGAGCACCATTCCACGCGAGCCCGCTTCTGCTCCGCTGTCAAGTTCAAGAGGGATCCAACGACAACAAAGTTTCCAAACTTTCAATTCTTCGTGTAAAATTTTCTGAATTTGGCTCATACCAATCCCCAATAATCCTCGAATTGCCTCATAGGTAATCCGGGGGTTTTCTTCAATTAACCGCTTAACAGTAGCCACATTATTTTCGTTGACGACAGTTGAGGGCCGCCCTTCACGAAATTTGTCGTATAAAGAAACTCGACCTCTCTCTAATTCAGCAAACCATCGCCTCACGGTGCTCAAACAAGGTGCTTCTTTCCCAAAAGAATTTTGAAGACGAGCGGCACAGTCTTGCGGAGAAAGAGAACTTTTAAGATCATAAAAAATCATCGCTCTAAAATCTTTTCGTCTTAATTCCATTTTCGTTGCGTACGTAGAACTTTGATGTGTGATAAAAAAAACAATTGACAAATCATTTCCCGCCAATTGTTTTTTTATTACTAAGAAGGTTGCAACGTTTTAAAAATATAATATTCGAAATTCAAATAGTTCCGATTAGCTAGAAGTGCAAAACCTAGTGTGCCCCATGTAGTATAAATGAATTAATGAAAGATGCTCTCCAAAAGTAAGACGTGAACCGGTTATTAATGTAACCAATTTATGGTGGTTAATATACCACAAAGCGTTAAATCACGAAGTGTGTAAAGTATAATTTGAATAAAAATATTTTATTTGATCAAAGTATCATCCAGCCCATTCGACCTTCGTTTTTTTGTAAAAACAATGGCACTACACACCAACTTAAAAATATAATTTGATTCAGATCATTGTCTATGTACTTATAAGATGTTAATGGTGCGTAGCTATCCATGTAACAAGGAACTATTCACATTTTTAACGGCTACAATACTCTCTTTATTAGAAGAGTGTGAATAGTTAAAATAATAATAATGTTGGGGGAAACTTAATGAACATCGATATTATTGCGATAGGAATGGTGAGGCCGTGGTATTAACTGGGCGATTCGTTACAAATTCAATCGCCCAGCTTACGTAGACATTACGTGAATTGAGATTTACAAACTCTGCTCAACCTTCAAATAAATTACGTGAATAGAAAATGATTATTAGCTACCTAAACGCTTCGATTCGATTGCAGATTTATTACGTGAATAGGGGCACAGACCCACCACAAACCCATGGCCCTAGCAACCTCTCGATTATCGGGCCTAAGCGCGGGTGATGGCACTCTGAGGCTCTTTTCTCTGTCCCCAATGACACTCTCCCCTAAAGGGGCAGTTTACGCCATCCCCAATTGGGACCGGACGATATATTAACAGCACTCGTTGGCCAAAAGCCATGCAAGAAAGATGTTACTGGGCAATCTCGAGGCCTCCGCCTCCTGTACAATGCTTGCGTGAATCCCGCGGGAAGCCTATAGTTAGCCGGTGTCATCACAAGCTCCTCAAAGTAGATGGCCGGGCCCCGTCCCCGCTCTCTTAAATCCATCCAACAATTTTTTTATCTCCCGGTTTTGTAAAGTGTGCAGTCCTACAGGATATGGTCTCCTTTTACTCTTCCGAATCCCCACAGAATCAGGAGCCAACGTCGCTTTGTGCGATATCACACAATCTTCCCCTAACGCAGCCATGGCTAGTCCACATTTGTGATGTGACATGGTTTGGTCCCACCCATCTAGCCCTAATTCTGTCTCTTACGTCGGAAAAGAAGCGATAAAAGTCGCAACCATCATCGTTACCTTCCCAGCGCTCTTGCCAATGTGTCTTTATCCGATTCAGTATGCCCCGCTTTAGAGCTTTGACCTCCGTTCTGTCTAGCCCCTGAACACCCCCTGCGATTTCTCCTGCTAGCCTGACTTGCAGGTCAGCCGGAAGCACACCTGCTCCACTGGAATGGCTGCCATGTTGACAGACCTATACGCATTGGTTAACAGGATTAAGGATGTTCTTTGCCCTCTCAACAACGCGATCCGGACCGGATACAATCCACCCTATTATGCTACACTGCCGCTACTGTGGCTACGACGTACCTATAAGTAGTTTTTAGTCCACGATATTTATCCTCCAGGAGACCGACGTAATCCTCTAGACTTTCCAAAAGCATCCGGCCGCTCTTTCCACTATGTCAGTAGCGTCCTGAACAAAGGATTTCCGGGAATCCAGTGTTACTCCCAGTACGACTGTAGGTCCACATTCCTATAGCCCCATGACCGAGGCCAGCGGACATCCTATTGTGGATGCCTTCTACGCCTTATGGGTGCCAACATACATACCAACCTTCTGTTGCGCGAAAAGTAACTTGCCAACATTCTTTAAATGTTCGGCGGGCAGGCTTTTTGCTTGGCGTTTAACATAATCATTGGCCACTAGGCGTAGTTAAATGCCCCAGAGATATCAAGGAAAATTGTATGGGCATAGGTAGCTCCCGAGTTATTTGTCTTATTCAAAACTAGAACAATGAATAGAAGTTGTGGATTTACCTCTAAAGCCATGTTGTCTGTCCGAAAACCCCCCTGAATACACACTGGATGCGCTCTCTATCATTAACTTCTCTAACACAATCATAATAGGTAAAAGCGTTATATGCCCAATGCCATCTTTACAATAAGGGCACTGGGGGCCAGTGCCCAGGGCCCCCATCCTCAGCGGGCCCCAGAGAACCGACAATTTCTCACATTTAATATCAAAATATGGTCCGGCGCATTACACTTTTCTCGTTGCACGAACGTCAGTCATTTTCACGTTTATTCAAATCATTGCATTTATGTGAATAATTTGATTCGAACACCATTATACCTTACCATTTTAGTTTATAATCTATAGTCTTTGTCTATTTTCAAGTTACTTATTTGATGTTTTATTCAGTTATTCCAAAAGGGCCCCGAATTCTTGTGTGCCCAAGGGCCCCAGCATAGTCTAAGACGGCCGTGTATATGCCTGTAAGGTTTGGGGTCCTTCAAGGGCCTATCTTTATCCAATAAATAGGGGCACAGTATAATCGACGGAATTGATAACAAAGCACAGAAAAATGTCGCCACGTTTAAGCAAGCGACACATTGCTCATTTGATTAGAGCGTGTCGGCCAGAGGTAGACTCGCTGGCTCAATTACAGTTCTGTCAAAAAATATTCTTTGTTAAGTTTCCACCAGCTAATGTTAATGTGTATTTGTTTTATCACTTTCAGATAACTACATCAGACCATACTTTGGCAAGACTAAAAAATATGAGTCTAGATGGTAATACAAAAGAAGTATTTATTTCTGAGGAACATCAACGGAGAATCAGAGACTTGGTACAAACATACGACGACCTCTTTGACAAGTGGCTGTTCGTTTTAAGTGAAAACTTTAATATCATGTTATATGGGATTGGTTCAAAAAGAGCAGTGCTTCAAAAATTTCAGAATGACAAACTCAAAGATTTCCCTTGTATAGTTGTCAATGGATTCTTCCCAAGCCTCACAATTAAAAACATTTTAGAAACAATTATAATCGATCTTTTAGAAAATTCTCATATACCTACAAATGTAGGAGATATTGTAAATTTAATAGACACGCAGTTAAGAGAATTCGACTTGCATATATTTCTCATTATACACAATATAGATGGCGCCATGTTGCGTAATAGTAAAACACAATCTATTCTAGCTAATATATCGCAATTGAAAAATGTTCATACTATTGCGACAATAGATCACATTAATGCCCCTTTATGTAAGTATTAATTCTCATTTTCAGAAATTCCTTGATCATCTGCCTTTATGTCAAGCATTTCGCAAAGTGTTGGTCCCGGGCTCCTTTGAAGAACAGGCCAACTGCCGTTCTGCCAGGCAGGTCGTTAAAGGCGATCGATTGGCTATATGAGTCACTACCATCGTGACTATTAGGTTCTGCACTGTCTCGCCCGGGTCTGGTACCACCGACTCACCTATTCCTGCTGCAATAGCGTCAGTGCTTGTCACTGTCGTGTTCCAGTTTGCAGGGTAAGGTAGCCGGTTAACTTATGCATGTGGCATTAGACCTTGCCACAAGATAGCAACGCACCATTCATATCTTTGGTGTCTATAGGTGATTGTTTCTCTTTCCATCCATAAAAAAGTGCGAGTAAAAGCTAGACGGGTTGGTCATATATAGATCCTAGTCTTTGCGGGCCCTTTAAGGATCTAGCTTATGAGGCTTGCCGCAAGCTAAAGGGTAGGAAGGATAGGTGACCATGTAGGCTAGGTCCCAGCTCTTGCGACCTAAATATAAACTAAATAGTTCGTTCATTCAATTAGACAGAAATAAAATAGACTCGATAATAGTATCGTGCTTATGTGGTGCCACCATGACTCTTTTAACCCACTCCGACCCTGTGGATTCTGCGATGACACGTCAAGGTCTGGTGTCACAGTGAATATGTATTCATGGTGTTTTAGTGCCTGCCACTACCCTGTTTGGACTTTTATAGTTATGTAGTTAGTAATCGAACCACGCCACATTGGATACTATAACCGAATTATTATAGGTGGAGCTCTGTAATTGTAAAAGGAATAGATATTAAGCTGATTCATTAAATGAATACATCGCTAATTTAAAGTTTTCTAAGGTTCATATGAAGATGAAAAAATAAATTTGCAACTATCGCAACATACCCGTATTTTTGAGGCGGAAAGCTCAAATGGCCTCCTTACTTTATTTGATCAGTGTTTTTATTTATTGCAGTGTGGGATCACACGAAACTAAGCAAATTCAACTTCACATGGTGGGACGTGACAACATTTTTGCCGTACATGGAAGAGACATCCTTTGAGAATTCGATTATGTCACAGCGAACAGGCGCTTTACAGCTATCGTCCCTGAAGAGCGTCTACCAGTCTCTCACGTCTAACGCAAAAGGAATATTCCAAATTATTATCGGATATCAGCTGGAGAATCAGAAACAGTCTCACTATCAAGGTAAGAGGAGCATAATTCAATCAAAATATATATTTTCTCAAACAAGCGTGGAAATATTGTAATTACTTTTAAATAAAGAGCACGCAAAACTTATACAGAAAAACGTCATTGCCAGTGCGTTTTTTAATTTTGGAACAAAAACGCGCCGGACATATTGAATTAAAAGGCGTGCTGAGGTGTTATTTAAATTTAAGACTCATATCTTGGTACAAATTGCGTTCAGGTGGCTGTATAGCTATAAATGCGTTGACCTTTCGAGAGAAGTGAAACAATATTTGGCGGTAAAGCTAGAAATTTGTCTTGATACTCTTAATAATATTAAAAATAAAATTTCGACGGTTCCTAAAGTGAAATGTATATTGATTGCACTCCACCAAATTTAAGAGTGGAAGCGAAATTAGTAAAGAAAATCAGGTTAAAAAAATAAGTGAATTAAATTTATTACATAAAAGGACTTTATTTCCATGCATTTTTTGAGAAAAGCACTATGCATGGCTGACATGAGAATTGCCTGTCTCGAATCACTAGAGTCCTCGCCCCTGGCTCGGCCTTTAAACTCAAACTTGACTGCAATTGCCTATTTCGCGGCTTTTGTAAAAATGTTCTATTCCACGCATTGTCATATGGTCAACTGATACGCTAAGAACAAACAATAGTCTGTAAGGGCGACAAAACGTGGTGTTAGTGATTCCTGATATAAAAAAACAATTTTTAAATTTTTGACAGCTGTAATCGATCAGAATTATTTGTGTAGTATTTATTTATTTGGCTTCCCAAGAAGCTTCTAAAACCCAGCTAGGCTAAACGTGTCATATACTTCTGGCTTAGTATCATCTGTCTATTCCAGCCGCTATAACGTCCTTGCCCCTTTATGTATGTTTGATTTAACTGATTATTAAAACAATAGTTTTCGATCTTTATCACATCATGCTCTTCAACAGAAATATGCTTCCACCAGTGTTTCCACTGCTTGAACAGACCCCTAAATCGGCTGATTATCCAATAGTAGTCTCTGAAGGTCCTCATGTTCTTTCAACATTTCCGGAATTCACTGTCCATCAGAATCAAATCTATCACACTCTTTTTTGTTCCTTCTCCGAGTATACAAATGAATGTTTTTATTTTGGAATATTGTGCTAGACACAAAGAGATACCCTTTTATTTATCTACAATGTGTTAATCAGCTTCAGTCAACTTTTTTGCTTGTATGCAGTTATCAAATATACCATACACGGCCTCATATATTGGCCGCCTCGTCCCAACTCAGCCATTCAAATCACCAACAGAATCCCAAAATTTTTCAGTTCACAGGTTGTCGACAAGCCTACCAGTGCATATTATACAGCTATAATTAAAATTTTCGTGACCCTAATGTTAATATAATAGGCCCAAAGAGGCCTAGGGTCGACAAAACTATAATCTTTTACATCGGTAACTAAGAAAGATAATAAGAGAATACCTATTCCAGCGCTGGCGTGTCAAAAATTTTCGGGTCAGAATTGCATTAGACTGATTGGGATCGCGATTTACACGCTCCTGGCCAATGAAAGAATAAAATAAAATAAACAAGGTTTTAAGTTTGCTTAAAATAAACAATTTTGAACAAGCTTTACATTTTCAGGCTTACCATTCAAGGATTTATATTCAAAAGCCCGAGAGAATTTCTTAGTGAGTTCGGATATAGCTCTAAGAGCGCAGCTGACAGAATTTTTGGATCACAAACTGGTTAAAATGAAACGAAGTTACGATGGAAGTGAAAATTTAATCGTGCCAATTGAAAGTGCCTTGTTACAGCAGTTTTTAGAGGAACAAAATAATGTGTGATGAAAGCTTGTGATAAATAAGCAACTATAACTAGGATAAGGATTGAGTTTTATTATTTATTTGTTTGAGTTTTCTATAAGTACAAATGTTAAACATAATTATGGAATTGAAATGAAGTGGCGATAGAAGTTAAAACTTAATCATAGCTAATATTCGTTCATTACGTAAGACCATTTTTGCTAATGTTTGACCTCCTCTCATATAAGAAAAAATAAAAACAGGCCGACCCCCTCCCCCTTATTTAATATTAATTAATACGTAATAATCTAAAGGCAAGAAAATACAGGCGCCCAAGCGCAGTTTGGGATTCGTGGGGTTGCCTTGGCTCTTTCAAAGTATATTATTTTTGCGCATTTTTGTGATTTTACATATACCCCTTTGAAAGGAAAAATAAGACATGGTCGACCCCCCTTCCCCTAAAACACCTAACGTTATAAACGAATGGCCCCAATTACCAAATGAAAGTGCAGTGTTATAGAAGTTTTTACCTGTCTAACGGTATTTTTAATAAACCTAATTGATTAAACGTGTTAAGGTTAGCGCTCAGTCTATCGCATCGTCTATGACGCAGCAATACGTGATAATAAACGAGACAGAATGAGCGCTTACTTAAGCACATGAAAAGCTTGTTAATAAGACCGTAAAAGTTTTAATATTTAAGCGATTATTATTATTTACATAAGTGTAATGTTGAAAATAAATTCAAGAACAATGAATTTAAGATAAGAGCGATGTTTTAGTTATACCTCTTCAATTCAAAGTGCCGTATTGTAGTTGTTTTTAGAGAAATCAAATAATGTTTCATGAGAAATGGTGATAAATAAATAAGTTTACTTTTTTTAAAAAGAGCGGGCAAACGAACAGGAAGCCCACCTGATGGTAAGTGTTCACTACTCCACTTGACACAGGTCTTGCAGTGCGTTGCCAGCCTTTTAAGGATAAGTAAGCTTTTAGGTTTTTCTTGTAGGTTTAATAGTAGACTAGCTGTGCCCGCGACGTCGTCCGCGTAGAAAAAAATCTAAAATAAAACCCGCATAGTTCCGGTTCCAGTGGGATTTCCGGGACCAAAACTATCCTTTTCTCAGGTCTTAAACTATCTATGTACCAAATTTCATCCAAATCGGTTCAGTAGTTTAGGCGTGAAGAAGAGACAGACAGACAGTTACTTTCGCACTTATTATAGTAAATAGTAATATAGTATACTAGCTGACCCGCGCAACTTCGTCTGCGTCAAATAAGAGGAAGTGGGTCATATAGGGACCTATAATACTGTTACGAATAAACTAGAAACGTGTAGAATTGGAACGCTGGAGAGATCTAGAAATAAAAGAAAGAGATAGCTACTCCTATCGACAAACAAATAGTTGATTTACGCTGCGCCATAATGGACTTAGTGGTATATGGCATAAGGTTGAAAGTAGCGTGTACTAGGATTGATGAGTCATAACTTGTTTATCATAAGTTGATTACAATAAGAAGTGATTCATCGTTTCTCGATACATTTAGATTTTTCTGGATCCAGGTAGAACTTTACCCTGGGTATAAATAGAGATGTGTTGACAAATACAGGGCAGTTTTTATCAAGCGATCGAGAGCGACACTTGAAACGACCCGTGCAAAGCGAGAAGTGTTTTATTGTGTAGTGTTCTAAGTTCAGTGATAGTACAGTGAGTGACTAGTGTTATTCAGAGTACCTATTTAAGTATTACATTGTGTGTATTTGTATTGTAAATACACGGATTTAATATAAGTGGTGTTTTCTTACAATTACGAACCCAAGTACGTAACAATACCATTCTAGAGGAACTGTTAACTTTCTTTAATTAATACACTAACCACTTGAAAACTATACCTACAGTGCTAATTAAAACCAGGAGTACCTATGTCTGCTATGTTTGTTTTAAAGTTTGATTATGTTTTTTTAATATTTACGGTAAGAGTATAACAAAGCCTATTATAATATAGTAATCCTACTATGATCAAGATCAGTAAGACTGAAACCATAGTAAAAAAAGGCACGGAAACATGAGTAATAAAGGAACGTTGAGTAACACTACTGGGGTGTCAATCGATGTATAGTTTACGCTATCTCTTGGAAGTTTAATTTCGTCATCAATTTCGTTATTACGTTGATTAATTTAAAATAAAACCCGCATAGGTCGGTCGGTTGGTCGGTGCCGGGATTTAATTCAGCAATGTACGGATTATAAAACCATTTGAAACTAATTTCTCAATTTCACCAAAATATTTATTTAGAAATAAAATTAATTAGTAATAATATTAAAATAAAGTTTGAACTACACCTTAATGAAACAAAGTAATCAGAGACCAATCACCAAAGTTGACAAGTGAATATTAAAGCATTTCATTTCAGTCGGTGCCGGGAATTAATTCCTCGTCATAATACCTTAGTACATGAAACTACATAAGCGGCAAGCCTAATAGGGCATCTCTCTCCTTCATGTACTAATTCTTTATTGTTCTATCGCGACATTTCGGACGGAATCAGATTACGAATATTCGTACCTAGTCTCTGATTCCGTCCTTCTTGCGAACGGCGAAGTACTTAATGAATGATGTACTAGAACGGAAGAGAAATAGTTCGTTCCAGTCTGTGTCGGGAATTAATTTTTGATAGTACATGGTCACGAATCTACAAAAGATTGCAATCCCTATCATTGATATTATATTTCGATATCTGCAGTTTTCAGATGTCTCTAATCTTAGTAATATGTAGTTGCATATGCTGTGCCCATTTTATCAGGGATTAATGTAGGTACTTCGTACTACCGTACCTGATGATAATTGTGTGTAACGATTCATTACATATTTGCATATATATCATTACATATATATTATAGCCATATTCCTTGTGTGCAGGCTAAGGAAGCCCGGTAAACTTTGAATACAGCTTAGATCATAGCAGAGTAGCGACGCAATTCTTGAACCTTTCACTGCAACTATTTGCTTGTTCGTCTGTCATTTAAAATTACTTAGTTATAAATTATCCGAATAGATGGTTATGTATTAACAATTATTTTCTTAATATGTAAAAGGAAACTGTACATGAAAACAATTGTTTGTATTTAGCTTTTATTTTACAATCCCAGAAATAAAGTCTTAATAGGATTATATAATATATATCAACAGGCCAAGTTGTAAATTACTTAAACTTAATGACTTACATAATACAATAAAATTATTAACTAAAATTATCTTCAACATATCTGGCACATTCACCATGATGCGACAACCAAACACTAAATCATCATTGATATACATAGTGCATAAATCGCTCTTCAGTTTAAAAATATTGTAGAAAAATACTCTCTAAACTCATACCAAACAATTTAGTCTAATTATATCAGATATTTATTTATACTACGCCTATTGTTATCGAATTCAGAATGCTGACGAGCATTAGTTTCTATTTTATTAATGAGATTACAAAACAATTTTGTGAGTGTACATATTAAAATTTATAAATCTTCCTTTTTATATTTTTATTTTTTTAATTTCTTATGAATATAAAAGTACATAACTCTATTTTAAGGAATTTAGGTGCATTGTTTCAATGTATGGTGATATTTGATTCATACAATTGACTTTAGGACTTGTACAATTTCAAATAATTCACAGACATAGAGCACGTCTCTGTATCTTTGTACATAAAAAGGGAATGTTATGTACAATTTTGCAATAGAAAATTGTAAAGTTCAAATGTTCTAAATATATATACTTATAATTTTAATTTAGTCTTTAAAAGTACCCAGCATCAAAAGCGTCTATTTACATTAGCTATAATTAATTGAAAAAGAAATTTTTTTAAACTACGAAACTATAATAAATGAAAATTCAGCCATTGTTTATATAACAAGAAGTATTCTATCATAATTAAATAGACTAATTCATCAAAATTTAATAGCAACAATCAAGCTCCCGAGACGATCACAACATGCTTGACAAGTAGTGCTACACATCATTGCTTTATTTATATTTGTTGTAAGCAGTAATTCTTTAACAATCTTCAAAAATTGCTTGATCGTCTAGGTAGCCGGTAAGCAAATAATAAATTTCTCTACAAAATCGGCAACGACTAATAGTTTCAAAGGCGGATATAAAGCAGCTGTATGTAATGGTAATTATACTTGGAAGGCTCTACAGGCCTTTAAAAACTCCTGTCTTCTTCCAATTTATTACAAACGGATACTAGTGACAACTACATGTGTATTTGTTATTGAATGGCACCAGGAAATCTCATTATCTGCTGTGTTGACAATGTATTGTTGATTTTTTTTGGAACAAGGCCACAGAAACCAAGACTTGGAAAATTGAATTTCTTTTATCAGAATTTCATGTAAGCAATATTATCAAAATTGTTTTATTAAAGTTTATTTTATTCACAACACTAAATTCTCAACATTGTCTGTTGCTTAATTTAAATTTCCGTCCTTTGACTCCAATTCGCAACGGAATATTAACGGACCTAATTAGCCATAGTAAAAAATTCTAACAAAACAGATATACAATGCGAATGTGGAAGGATGTAGGTATCGGGGAAGACCAAGACTGAGGTGGCATGATCAGATTGATCGAGTACTGTCCGAAGGCGGTATCAAGTCTTCACAGCCGGCGTGTTTGTATGAAGAGAGTAATGAATGTGAAGGAAGCGAAACAATTCTGCAAGGATCGTGACTTACGGCACTCGGTTCTCTCTGCCTACCCCGTAAGGGATCTGGCGTGAAGATATGTATATATGTAAGAAATTTGGAAAATGTTGAAAAAGTACAAGAACAGTGAAGTTGATTTCAAATTGAAAGAGCGCACAATGAATTAAAAAAAACTTTATATGGAATTGGTTTGATATAACAGGTATAATACATATTTTAAGGTTTTGCATCAGAAATAGTGCGAAAAGCAAAAACCGATCTGTCAGTTTCCTAGGTTTGTATTTTTTTTCAGATTCGGATTGGGTGCAGTGATTAACCTCTCTACATTTATGAAATGTGTATTTTGGTGACCATTTTTGGAACTATTTTACAACCAATTTGAATAATTTAGCTAAAAGTGCAGCAGTTTTTCATTAACGAATTTTATGTGATGATGTCATGAAGTAGGCTAAGGTCTACTTGCACCAAACTATTTGAATACTTATAATTCATTTTACGGTAGTAAATGTCATTTATGTGTTTTTTTTGTACTTGAAGGAAATAGTAGATTTCCTGCTTGCCTGCTTTGGAATCGCGGTTTAAAAAGGGTAAAAATTAAAAAGGAAATAGCAAAATTGTTCAATCAGGTTATTGAAAATAGCACACTTTACGTACTGAATCCAGAAAACCCTTAGCGTGTTTTGCCTTGCCGAGACTGTGGCGAGGGTTTAGGTGGTGGAGGTATTAATCGTAAAAGCGATGTTCTCATTGCCAACATTTCAATCAACTTCTGGTATTGTCCAATATCTTGAAGTTACGCGGTTTGTTGTGTCAAGAACTCACGGAGCCATTTTCACCCGCACCCCTCCGCGGCGACGGGAAAGCCGTTTTATTTAAAATCTCACGAAAGAACACTGACATGACTTCATATATCATTTTTTAGTTATTACCTTAAAGTTAAATATATTCCGTATGATTCTATATCAACTCCTTAATTTATCCGCATTTAATAAATATTTTTAAACATGGGGAACAGTAGCTAAATAAAGTTGGAAATTAGGTAAGGTTTAAGGTAAACATTCAGTTCTGTCAGGTATCTATCTTGTCATTGGGTGTGTTTAGTACAACTGCTAATCTTAGAAATCTAAGTTAGATTGACAAAATTCTGAGCTAAGATACTTAAAATGACAAAAAATAAACTATTCTTTAGTACAAAAACAGGGAGAATTTTTATTGACACTTAGGTGCCACACAGACCTACAATAATATTGCGCAATTCTTTTTTTATTGTGCAATAATATTGAATACCCGTTTGTTTCTAGCCGTTCAATAAATTCACTCAATAAAATTGACAAACCAGTCCGATCAATATTTTCGTGCGAGTAACATATCTGACGACAGTTTTGGCGGCAACCATGCTGGTGATTTTGTTAAATAAATTTATACATTTCTATACATTCAAGTAAAAACTCCCGTTCTTCATCGTTTATTGATTGGTTTTGTTTCGATCAACACTTATATTGATTAGTGAATTGGCCTGAATGTCGAATTTCGGCCGAAAGTTGAATTTCGATCGAATGTCGAAATTCGGCGAAATGACGTATTTCGGTCACATGTTCAATTTCAACCGAGTGTCGGATTTCGGCCAGTGGTCGAAATTTGTCGTCACTCTGAAAAACACACGAGGGATGTACAAAACCAAAATTGCCTGTGTTCTTTGCTAATGTGGATTATCCACAATTTCATATTTCAAAGTTGCTCTTCCGCCGCCGCGGTACGGGTAGAGATAGGATTGTATACACAACAGCCTGTACGTATTGTTACTACTGTATGAAAATATTGTATCATGAATAATATACATCATATTTAACTATAATAACAACAGATCGTAATAAGCTGACACATAGAATTTTATAATTTATTTTAACCAAACTGGATGTATGCGTTATTTCGAACATTGAATTTATGATATGAAAGAGATGACAATCATATATATTTTTATTAACTAACAAAATGTTTTATTTATTATTGTTAAATCCAGTATAAAGTTATTATGACGTGGCTCTTTAAAAAATCCTATATCTGTACTCAGAAATGTTACCTGTTCTAATAGATGCGGATTTTACTTAAATATAAAATTTATCAAAATGTTTTAATACAAGTCAGTACTATACTGCAGACGGAATGCAAGACAGGAATTTGAGAATAAATAATTTTGATAAGGGCATTGACAACATTTATACAATTGCTTCAGTTGCTTTTACTTAAAGCTAATTAATTTGAATATTAAAGAATTCCTGAGAGCTATTATAATTTTAAAATCATGCACTTTTATTTCAATGATTAGATTAAAAATCAAGCACGTCAATAGAATAAAAATGATTACTATATAAACAATTGAAATATCAACTTGTCGGACAACAAACTATACAATCCATACAATTTGATGACAACACATTATTTTATTAATGGATTCATTTATCAATTTCATTTTAAATAATGTTTAATAATTTGACTGCCCGCTCTAAGTTAATTGTGGTTACAAGCATAGTTTGAAATTCCTCGAGATTAAGGTCAAACATCATTATTGTACATGACTTCTTTATGAAAAGCTTTTTTAACTAAATAGTATTTTTCCAAAACAATGTTTTATATTATGGTCTAAATAGGGCATAAACAAATAATGATGCACATGTAGCCATTGTTTTTTCTTTGTAAAATTCCCGCATAATGTAAATGTGTGTGGTCGCCATTACAATGACGTCAGTTTTGAGTAGTGTTTGAAGTAGTTTGGCAGATAGTACCATTAACAAATTTTTGATAGAGTATGTGAAGCAAGAATGGTGCCACACAGATGTTATTTAAAAATTATTTCAGCATTTTAGTATTTTACAGAGATGAAAGTAAAAATTTTGCCCGAGTCCATTCAACTATGTTCTGCTTGGGGGCATACTATGCGAGAGAGATATTTGGCATTAGTAAGTCCTAACTATGTTACTTTGATGAAATGTTTTCGCTGATTTGAAGAGCTCATAAGTTAAATGATTTCACAAGTTTTTAGGTTTATTATGTAAACAAAAATTCGACACTGCGAGTTTCTTAGTTCTTAAGATTAAAACATTACATAATTTTTTAACTTCAGAAATAATAGCACAAAATATAACTTGCATTCCGTTTCATCATATTGATTTTATGCGTCGTAGTATACTTAAAAATATCTTAATTAAAAACATAATTTAAAAACCATACATACTTTGCCATTTGACTTGGTATGTAAAGATTGATATATTTACATGCCAAGACAAAAAAAAACAGCAGCCATTTTTGCCTGTCAGTAAATGTCATTTAGTTAGCACAATGTTTTTTTAGTAGGTACTTTAACTGCCAGGTACTATGTAAAATATTTTTTATCTATCTTTGAAATACTACATGTGCAACATTCTTTGTTTATTGCCAAACTTTCTTATAAAATATATGGTCACAAGGAAATGTACAATTATGACATGTCATGGGTTTTAAATAAGGTCGAGACTCATTACACCACATTTAGGGCCTGATTCTGAGAAATAAAATGTTTTTGTGGTAGAAGCTTCAATGATAAAGCAGTGAAATAATGGCCTACTTTAATTAGACAACAAAAATACTTGCATAAGCAATATATATTATATATATATATATATATATATATATATATATATATATATATATATATATATATATATATATATATATATATATATATGCAGGGCTGGTACTGAAGAAATAAATGATAAATATTAGCATTTCTCCAATATAGACTCATGAAATAAATACTCAAATTCAATAAATGTAAGAGGTCTTAATGGGGCACACACGTTTGAATATAAGCATTGTTCATTTTACACAATTACTCTGTTGTTTAATTAGCTTTAATGTTTTAACACATTAGAAACAATGTTTACAGAGATGTTTTGTCGCACTGCAGGATTGATAAATATTTTATTTGCATCTTTCTATTTCAGTGTTTGTAAAAATATATAAAATGTTTAATGATATGCAAATATGCTCATATATACTCCATTTAACATGAGTTCAATTATTTTAGTTGCCATTACTTTTAAGATATGTCTCGCACTGACTCCCTAATAGACAAAAATTATACAGAATGAACAGAATGACGTTCTAGAGCATTAACACTCATAAATAAGAAACATTTGTTGGCGATGAGATTAAGATCACTGGAATACCATTGAAACTTGAACACAAAATAACAGTTTATTCGAATCAGTGTTAAGGTTTATTGTCCGATGCATCGGAGCTCTGTACACTTACAACCTAGTAAGATAACTCCGCTTAAGGCAATATTTGTACACTTACAACCGATGAGGAGAATTATCGTCGTCATCTTCGTGTTTTCTTTTTTTACCTCGAGTACTTTCTTCTGGATCACCTTGTGCATTTTCGTCACCATCTGCAATAAATAAATAGAAACCTTTATTTGCTGTTTAGGGTCATCCATAATTTTATAATATTTAAATATACCCATTAGTTATTTAAGATAAAAAACATCCTGTATGCCAATCCAGGTGAAATTCTATGTGTTTACCAAGCTTTATGCAAATCTACTCTGATTTTTTTTGTGGACTCCAAAGTGTGGGGTATGTTTTCACAAACTCGCAAAAAACTTGCGAGTTTGTGAAAACAGTTTTTCTATTAATATCCGAATATTAAGCTTTAAAGTGCTAATTTTTGTAAGTCAAGTGCCCCCCCCATACCATCTAAACTGTTGGTTTTGAATCCGTGAAAAAATTCACAATTATATGTAATGAATTTAAACGAAAACTATAACATCTAAGTAGACTCTACAAGTTTACTTAGTAAACTTGTAAAATGTACTTGAATTTTTTTACAGGCCGTGTACTTGTGTCATATCCATTAAAAAGGTTAAAATTTCATAGTATGAGATAGTAAAATATCTTAAAATTGTGATGGGTAATTACGGAACCCTGCATTGTAAGCGACTCGACACATACTTGACCGATTATTAGAAAATGTGCAGGTTTTTTTGATGGTCCCAAGTCATATTGGTTTGAAAAAAACCCTATCTGGTTATTTGTTATCCTTACTAGTTAAAGATACCCGAATTATCTTTAACTAGTAAGGATAATATAAAGAGACATATACCTTGTGCTTTAATGCTGCCATCGACCTCTGCATCATCATCCTCTTCTTCCTCCTCTTCTTCGACTACATCACTCCCATCATAATTGGAACTGCCTGAGCTTTCTTCTTCTGTAAAAATAATCATGCTGATACAACTAGCTATAATTGATAGGTAATTGTTAGGATCCGCAAAAAACAACATTTTTCCTTCTTGCTCTGGATCCCCTTTGAAAAATAGACCATCTGACATTCTACCAGGCAGTTCGTAAATATAGCTTTATTAGCATCAACGCTTATCACTGTCGTGGTCTGGTTTGGAGGGTAAGGTAGCCTGTAAGCTTATGCATGTGGCACACACAACACCCTGCCACACAGATAGCAACGCACTATTAACATCTTTGGTATCTATAGGCAATAGTTGTCTTTTTCCAAGAAAAGCCATGATTGTTTGCTATCTCATGATATATTTGAAAAAAAAAAAACTATGAATTGCTAATTTTTCCACGTGAAAATATCATAAATATCCATGGAAAATTAAATGATGTACAATGGTAGTCTACAATGCTTTAATCTATACATATAATAAAATCGTAGAAATATCAAAACTGTACATTAAATATTTTTTTAAAAGAATACTTGGGGCGTGATCTCAATCGATATCAAAGCCGAAAATATAGTTTTTAGAATTTTTGTCTGTATGTATGTCCGGGGTAAACTCAAAAAGTACTGCATGGATTTACTTCAAATTTTGCATGAATATTACTAACAGGATGGGTCAACATATAGGCTACATACTATCACACTATCACCTACGGGGGAGGAGCAGTGCGGAGTAAACGAAGTCCGCGCGGACGAAGTCGCAGGCAACCGCTAGTATAAATATTTTTATTTATTTATATTTATGCACAGACAAAAAGTACATAGGTTTAACTTAACGCCTAATGGCATTCTATACTAGCCAACCTCATGTATTAAGAAAATAATTAAAAGAGGTGGTGCATCTTAACTCTATTCATATAACTTAAACTTATTATGAAAAGACAAAATTAATACAGAGTAATAAATAATTTACAATATAAATATATAAATACATGTTATAATAATACATATTACTAAATTATACCATACTTAATTACATACATATACATACATAAACATTCATATACAAACATACAATCATAAATATATATATATATATATATATATATATATATATATATATATATATATATATATATATATAAATACTTATTATACATACATACAAATAATAAATAATTTATGAGCACAAAACGATCTAAACACTGTAACTAAATTGACGTCACTATTTTTATGTATTGAAATATAATTTTAATTGTCTTTTAAATGATAGTTTTGAAGGGGATTTTCTGATGTGTGTAGGAAGTACATTCCACAAACGAATTGCTCGGTGGAAAAAGGATTGAGAAAGAAACTCTGTGTGGCAAAACAGAATGTGTAGAGATAAGTTCTCGTCGGACCTCAGATTACGGTTATGTGTGTCTCTCTGCCAATCAAAAAGAGTCTTAAGGTATCCAGGTACAGCCGGATCGTACAATATAGAAAACAGAGTGCATAGCATTCTAGAATCTCTACGCTGTCGTATAGGCAACCACTTAAGAGCAGAGCGATATTGGGAAACATGATCAAACTTGCGTAGTCCGTAAATAAATCGAATGCAATTATTAAGAAGTCTATCCAGTTTGTCGAGAAGAATTTGATTTAGATCAGAGAAACACACATCAGCGTAATCAATTATCGGTAGTACCAAGGCCTGAACTAATGTGATTTTTGTAGAAATAGGCAAAAAATTCTTGAGTCTATACAATGCGTGGTTAACTTTCTGACACACTGCCGTAATACGTGGGACCCACGTCAGTGCACTATCTATAATTAAACCCAGGTCCTTGACTTGCGAGCTAAAAGGTATAAGTGTATTATTAAAAATTATAGGTGGTAATACATTAAGATCAACTTGCGCAATCCGGCGAAATAAATTTAATAAACATCATGACTCAGAAATACAAACATCTATGCTCATCTCACAAATGTTTGTCTCTGTTGTGATAAAAATCTGAGCTCTTAATTACAGGATCATTAAACATTCCTTAGAATATTTACTACTAGCTATTGCTCGCGACTTCGTTCGCGCGGACTTCGTTTACTCCGCACAGCTCCTCCCCCAAAGGTGATAGCGTGATAATATGTAGCCTATATGTTGACCCGACCTGTTGGTAATATTTATACAAAATTTGAAGTAAATCCATGCACTACTTTTTGAGTTACCCCGGACATACGTACAGACAAACAGACAAAAATTCTAAAAACTATATTTTTGACTTCGATATCGATTGTAGATCACGCCCCAAGTATTCTTTTAAAAAAATATTGAATATACAGTTTTGACTTTCCTACGATTTTATTATATGTATAGATAACGCAAGAGATTGTATCTATTTTAACAAAAATTACAAGTAGTAATGAACCAATTTTGATGAAACTTAGACTGTTCCCTAAGTTGGAATATATATAAATATAAAGAATCATTTCGATATGGCTTTTAGTTCCCGAAAAATTCGTGGACAAACATGCGAATATACATACATACATACACTTACAAAATTTAGTACACGTGTTGGGACGCCTAAATAGATTTTCATACTCAAATATTATCCAATTCCAACAATTAAAATGTAAGTAAGCCCTTTCAGGCTTTGGTTTATACAAAAACAATAGCATTTACCTTGCTTATAATGTAAATATTTATCTATAAATGTAATTGTTATTTTTTTTATAGGAAAACATTGACATCTGCTAGTTTTTAGGGTTCCGAAGTAAACTAAGAAACCGTGTAGTTTCGCTATGTCCGTCCGCACGATACCTTAGAGATCTTTAGTACTAGAAAGGTGTAATTTGGCACAAATATACATATTAGTCAGATCAACAAAGTGGTAACATAACATCTTGAAAAATAGTTTTTTCAGGGTAGTTCCCCTACATGTAAAGTGGGAATATATATTTTTTTTCACGTGCCCCATAGTTTAGGGTATCGTTGGATACGTTTTTAAAAAATATTATAGGTTTGTGCAAACAAGATTTCGATTAAGGAACTCCTTTGTAAAATATTAAGCTTTAAAGTGCTAATTTTTGTTAGAGTCTAGTGTCCCCCGTCCCCCTGCAGGCTAAATGATTGATTTTGGTGGTGAGAAAAAAAAGATAGTAATAATATAATGAAGTTAAAAGGAAAATTAGAATGGCTTAGAAGGCTTTACAAGTTTTTGAGTAATAGTCAACCAATTTATAAAATGTACATAGAGAACTTTTATAGGCGGTGAACCTGTGGTGCGGATATATTTGTCATTGACGTTGAATAGGTACATAAAATTAAATGTTCATAGTATGAAACAACAAAAGTTCTCTTCGTAGTCGGCAACTTTGGAACCCTTCATTGCGCGTGGCCCGACGCGCACTTTACAAATTTTTATATTATAGTACAAACTAGCAGACGGCTCTTCTAAAAAATCTTTATGTTGCATTGCTATCCACTTTACTAAATGTGAAGACAAGTGTAGGTGTAGTGGAAGGTAGGTCAACCTATAAAGGTTGACCTACCTTTCAAATGAGAAAAAAATACTTTATTGTAGGCACAGCAATATTCAATATCACGAACCAAAATCATGGCAGAATCCTACTACCTAATATTAGTGCTGATGGTAATGACATGTTTACTTTTTGTATGGGACGACGTGGCAAAATTCTTCTTCATGTATATCTAGCGATCAGTACAAGCACAGAATACAAGAGACCAACATAAATCGACGTACATACAAGTAATATTAGAGCAATGTACACATAGACACCTTTCATGGATGCGATATCTTGGAATGGCTCGGGATAGCTCATTCTGCACCAGTCCATGATAGATGTCTATGTGTGCTATGCTCGAATATTACTTGTATGTAACTGACTTCTGTTAGTCTCTAGTATTCTGTGGTGCAAGAGACGGAATCGATCACAAAGTAAAGAATTTCGCCACGAAAGATTTTTTTTTGTTATGTTACAATAATTGGTTGCGGACTGTTGGTTCCACTGCTAGGTTCCACTAATGGGCCCAGAAGGATTTTCAAGTACTCATGTCTCCACTGCATAATAGTAGTGGGGCTATTAGGATGTGTAAATACTTATGTCTCCACTTCCTTTGTTAAGATACTGGCTATCATAAATGTATACTGGCACATAATATAAAGTAGTATAAATTACTGATAGCTGTCATTGATTGATATTGAGTGTCAGTTAATTTAATCGTGAATTGGAGAATAAAATCTCTGTGAGCAAACCACAAATGGATGACAATTTATCTTTTATTAATAGGAAAGGTGGAACAGTATTGATATACGATGGGTACCAGTATTATAAACACAGAGTTTATAAAAATTTGAAAACAAGGTGGATTTGCAGGTGGAAAAAACGCAAGAAATGTACTGGAGCATTGACCGTATATGTGAGTACAAAACTGTAAACTAAAACGATCGCATAAATATCTTTGAGTTACTTGCAAACATTTTACATTATGGACTTTTATTTAAAGGGTGACAAGATAGAGAAGTTAACTGAACATTTGCCTGACTGTTTACGAGATGTTGCAAAAAACACAGTAGATTTGGCTATTGATGAAATTAAGTCATTAGCTGCCACTTCAACTGACCCAATTCCAACAATTTTTCGGAATGTTATGGCTCCATTGTATGACAAAGGACTGGACAAAGTTGCGAAAATTTCGTATAATAGTTCCAAGACTTCTATTTACAGAAAAAGAAAACGGGATTTTGAAGTAAAAAAATTAGTTTACAAAAATGTACAAGAAGTAGAAATACCGTCAAAATTTAATTCATTTTTAGTAGCAGACTACAGCAGTAACGGGATAAGAATAATTGTTTTTTCTTCAAAATATTTCAAAGAATTACTGGATGAAACAGACGAATTTTATGGGGACGGCACATTCAAAAGCACACCTCCACCCTTTTCTCAGTTATGGACCTTACATGGAAACTTTAATAGTACCTCGGAGACTACAAATATTGTACCTATGATATACTGCCTTATGAGCGAAAAGACGGAGGAGGCTTACTTCATTTTATTTCAACTCCTCAAAGCACAATGTCCACAATGGATGCCAAAAATTTTCCATTGTGACTTTGAAATGGCAACGACAAATAGTTTAAAAAAAGTATTTCCAAGGGTAGAGGTTAAGTTTTGTTACTATCATTTTCTCAATTCTGTGTGGAGAAAAGCAAAATCTTTAGGAATCAAGGCAAAACTCTATCGGCGCATAGTGGGACTGTGCACGGTTCTTCCATTACTACCTAAAGAGTATATACATGAGGGATGGAACTACATTCAAACTGAGAGTCAAGCTTTTGAAAAGTTAAAACCGTTTATGAAGTATATGGATAAATATTGGCTTAAAAATGATTATTTTATAAAGGTGGTGTGTCTATAATCAATTGCACCGCACAAACAATTTCGCGGAGGGATGGCACGCCCGAATGAATCGGGCGATCAATAAAAACTATGTAACGATCACTAAATTACTTTCGGTTTTAGAAAAAGATGTGTCCATTAACAAAATGGCAATGGCCAATAAAGGTAATAAGCGGCGTAATTTACAGAAAGATAGAGATATATTTATATTGAATGTTCAAATGAAATTAGTACATAAAGAAATAACGGTTGGTCATTGTTTAGAACAACTTCGATAAAATTTCAGATCCGCAGTTAAACCTAAGTTGTTTTTTCGTAAGGATAATGTTCCAAAATAAAATTGTTTTATTATTTACAAATCGTTTTTAATTATCAAAGAAACATTTCAGCTTCAAGAAAACCGCGTTTTTGTATCTAATAGTACCTACTTACATAAAATGAATTGACAGGGTCACTTGACATTATCTAGCTGTTAATTTAAAAAAAAATCGCCATGGAGGTTTCAGTCAATTATGGTTAGTGGGACTACTAGTACAATAAAATATTTTTAAAAATCAGTACTGTAAGTTCCACGACTTAAATGGGTCCACGAGTACTGAAAAATCCTTCTGGACCCATTAGTGGAACCTAGCAGTGGAACCTACAGTCCGCAAACCAATAATTTAGTATGGTTGGCAATACAGTATTGCAATACATAAATCATACCAATAGTCTTGAAAAGCATCGATTAAAATAATTAAATTTTAATTAAAAAACGTTTAAAAAAATAAACTTTTGCTCAAAACTTTAGTTGTACTAAAACGAAAATTATTGGAGTTGAGTTGTTTTTCACGGTATATTGTATTCTAAAAATTAAGCGTTTTGACTTGATACCCATATCTTACTCCAGGTTGTACAAAAATATGTAATCCTTTCGGATTATTTACAATACCAATAATTATAGATAATTGCAGTCATCAGAACTAAAGATGTGTGCCAAATTTCAGCTCAATTTGATACTGGAAAGTAGGACAAATTTAGCTTGCAAGATTTGACCCAAAACTACTGATCGGATTTGGATGAAATTTTGTACTCAGGTAATTTGTACTCAAAATGATGACCTGAAATAGCACATAGGCTAATTTTTATCCCGAAAAAACTAGTTGTTTCCCGCGGGATTCACCAAAAGCTTTTATAATGCAGCGGGTTCCTTGGTGCAGCTAGCAATAGGTACTATAAAATACTAAACTAAGACAGATTGATGATTGATAATTTTATATTGACATTGAGGTCGAGTGGTTAGCCTCTTCGTTTCAGTTTGTGAGTTCCTAGTTTGATAATGGAGTCAAATAAAAACTTAATTTAGGATTTTTTGAGGAAAGAGCTTAGTAGCAGCTTGCGCTCTCAAGAGAGGTAAAGGTTATTAACTCAGTTTTTCGGATGCGCGCGTAATGTCGTCGGCCCCAGAGGCCAAAGGCGATATATTCTAATGCTGCCACGCATCACGCAGCGTAGCGCGTGAATGCGTGTTCGAAGGTTGCTTGTAAGTATCTCCGTTTGTATAGAATACACGCAGAGTCCAACACACAGAAAATGCATCCACGCGCGTTCATGTAGATCACGCGCATACAAGCGAAGAACATGCACCCATGCGCGTGGATGCGGGGCGAGACGCAAGGTATGGCACACCGAGTCCCGCAGTATAACGGCAGCATCCTGAATAAGTTCCACACTAATAACTATTTTCTTTTCAAAGCTGTCGTGACGCTCAGCTCTGCACTATCACCACAGAGAACGGCTTTGAATGAAATGATACAGAGTCGCCGTGAAGCCATAAAACGCAACTTCGCGCGTGAGTGCGCAAAAACCCGTACGATGATGCAAATCTGCACTCCCGCAAGTACGCGCGTAGGTGCGGTAACACGCAACATGCAGTGTAATGCGTGGCAGTGTGATAATCGCCTTAATGTACTACATATTAGAGAAGCTATACTAAGTAAGAGTCGTGTTCCATTTCCTTAGAAGTATGGTAGGCTGCAGCGCTAAAATAAAAACAGTCCATGGACTGCACTTTAACGTCTAGTACGCATTGATATAAAAAACCCAAGATGCACAGTCCCGAACAAAACTGACACTCAAAAGTGTCCCTAATTTCTTTGAAGTAGTTATAGATATGGCAAAAACATATGTCTGCATATCCAACCTTAAGTGCAAGACTTAGTTGTTTTTACAAAGCAATGTACGAAAATAAATAAAATTGACAGTGACGCGGCCGACGCGATTCTATTTGAAATGAGTGCACAATTTAAAATTGTGCACTCAATTTTGGAGGACGTTTTTGACACACTGATTGTGTATCTTGGGTTTTTTATATCAATGCTAGTACGTTAGTATGTAAATAGAAATATTTGGTCGGCCTTGATAACAGCAAGATACAAGCGGTTTTGCCAACCAATATACCAGTCAAGGGAGCACCTTATAACATTCAGTCCATTTAATTAACTCCTCAAGCAAACAGCGTGATGATATTTATTTAGAACTAGCAGAACCCGTGACTTCGTCCGCGTGGAAAATTTCGAAATTAAAAGTAGCCTAAGTTACTCCTTATCACATCAGCTATCTGCCAGTGAAAGTCCCGTCAAAATCAGTTCAGCCGTTCCAGAAATTAGCCGGAACAGACAGACAAAAATTGTAAAAAATGTTATTTTGGTATATGTACCGTGTATACATCCATATGCATTTAGTAAAAAACGGTTATTTTAATATTACAGACACTCCAATTTTATTTATTTGTATAGAATAGACTATGTAATATAAATAACTAGATGTTACTCGCGGCGGCGCCTTCGTGGTCAAAGGGTTTTAATAACACAATGGCACTAAGTATTGTTGATATATTGTTGATTGAAGAAATATAAAGGGTTACTTTTAAAGGTCCAGCCAAATTTTAAAATTAGGAACTAAATATCGAATTGAAAGTGCGTTTTATTAATGTAAATTATTAAAAGATAATATAAATATTTGTTTAAAAATATCCCATTAAATTCATGAATAGGAAGCACCGGGTCTCGTGAATGAACTCTGTAATGCTGGCAGTGTGTCATTTTATATTTACCTATAATTACAATAGTAACTATTTTGTAATATGTCGCTCAAAGTACATTTTGCCCGATCACTTTTAATTTGGTTGAATGCACTAAAACATTTTAGTTCGAATTTTGCGTAATAGAAAATATATCCATGTTTTGTATTTTGTGTCGGATAAAAATAAAATTTTGAATTTTTGAAATTTTTTTCATTACATAAATCGGACATATCGATTCAAAAGTAATCCTGTATATGGCAATTTCAATATGGGTTGGTGGTTTTATTTATAACATGTTTACCCCTCGGAATGAGATATTTTAATTTGCTTATGTCACTCTTCAGCCCTCAAACATCTCCACACAAACAACATAGGGAGGTATTGCCATCAAACATTTTAAAAGACACACACACACATCAAACACATTTGACTATACTAATGTAATAATCTGTGGTTATAATGCTGAAGAGTTTCTTTTATTTAACGCGTTAATCTCGTGATGAACCGTCGGCTTTTGTATGATAGCCAGATTCATGAATACTATAGGTTACATTTTTAGCCTATTTTATAAAAGGAAGTCATGTTATTTGAGACGCAAACGAAGTTGCGGATAACAGGTAGTAGTATATAAAAATATGGATTTTTTCTTCATATTCTTAATAATATAGTTTGTTAGTTAATTCATAAAATATGCACATGTGTTGATCCAAAAGCTGATCCATTACTCTAATTAGAAAATTATTTGTAATGAGAATGATAGCAACCTGATGAGTAGCAAATTTTGAATTAAGACTTTAATTTTATGAAAGTGAGATGTCAGCTTGATAACTTAAAATAAAGTTGAAAAAATAAGAAGAAAAATTACCTAAGTTGTCTTTGTACACTGCACTTAATGAGAGATCATCATCATCTTCTTCTTCCTCATCAATATCAGTTCCTACAGAAGAACATGCAACAAATTAACAGTGAAATTTAACAAGCACACAAAGCAATGAAAGAGATGAGTTTTCATAATAGAATGACGACATAAATGTTTTTTTTGACAGTTATAGCAACATTTAGTGAAGAATGTCTATAGCGGCCGAATGTCAGTTGACGTAATTAAGGCTTCCAAGGGCTTTATTTATTAAGCATAATATTAATGATAGTTTGTGTTGTTTATACTTCATATTTATTGATACAGTAGACTGACACTTTTGTATATCCACTAGCAAACAGTACGTTCTCCTTTTAAAGAATAGGCCACCCGCCATCGTAACAGGCAAGGCGTAAAAGGCGGCGATTGGCAAAAAAACAGGTCATTAACATGAAATATTAGGTTTTTTTATATCATAAGATAGCAAACAAGCAGATGAGTCTCCTGATGGAATGAGTCAACCATCGCCTATACACACCAAAGGTGTTAATGGTACCTTGCTGTCTTGTGGAAAGTTTACCGGCTACTCTACCCTCCAAACTGGAACACGACAGTGACGAGCACTGACGCTATTGCGGCAGGATTAGGTAAAGGCGGTGGTACCAGACCCGAGCGAGATAATGCAGAACTCTACCTTCTAGTAGTCATGATGGTAGTGACTCCTATAGCCAATCGGTCGCCTTTTACGATATGCCTGGCAGAACGGCAGTTGGCCTATTCTTCAAAGGAGCCCAATACCAATACGAGGAAAACGTAGCAAAGTTCTGTAAAACCTCACCTGGGTTTGCATTTTACCACAATAATCAGTAGTTGTCATTATTATATTCCAGTTTGGGGGGGTCAGGTAGCTAGTAGACTTGGGGGCGTGTGGAATTGAAGAATGAACCAGTTAAAGGACGGAAGGAAGGACTAACCTAACGAACAGGTGGTAAAAGGGGGCGATTGGCCAAACATATCATTACAATTGTCTATTAGGTAGTAGAATTCTGTAACGTCTTTCCCGAGTTTGCCTAATTTTACCATGATACCATCAGTGGATGTCACCATATTTTATTTTGGGAGACTTGGGCATGTGGCATCTCAACTCGCCATGTGGATGACAATCTACCATTACTATCTTTGTTATCATGTCTATAGGTGTTGGTAGTCTATCCATCAGAAGAGGCATTTGCTAGTTCGCTATATAATGATATAAATGATGCAAGGCAGGGATATTGATTTTAAGTATTTCTGTAATGCCAACTACCTCCATAAGCCTGTATCTAAATTAAACTCAAACATAAAATGACGTAAAAATACTAAGTACTATAATTTTAATTAAGAATTTGATACCACGCATAAAACTTTAAACCCAGTTAGTGGGTTTATTTTCTTACATTGAATTATATTGGCATGGTCTTATCTAATATCCAGAGTGGCAATTATTAAGTTATATTGTAGTCAACCCATTCATTGCGGCCGACGCCGATGGGAGTTTTTTTTTGTTTCTTAACAGATGCACTGGACGCCGATCGGCGCCAAATTCTTGATGAGTTTATTTTCAACAAGAATTAATTTTTTTAAAGAATTTCTGCAAAATAGAAGTTTATTCTTCCAATACCTACGAAATGCTGAGTGCCGTTTCCGTGATATCATCTCTTCGAAAATTCAAATATTACTGATAAATTGCGGAAGACGCCGATCGGCGTATATCAGAAATTAGCAACATTTCTATTTGTGTCGCTTTTATACTTTTGCATGCATACAGTTTTAAGGGTTTATATGCATATTTTAGACAATATTGTATATTTATGCATTGACCTGTAAGTTTATTGCGTAACTCATCTTTATATCACCATCAGTTTTATTTGTTTGATGAGTGAGAGATTTTTTTATAATTGTTAAAAATACCATTTTTAACAATTTTTAACAACCTGGCCTTAAATCACACATTTGGCACAAAATATATCGCACCTTCGCTAAGACATATATATACATTTTAAGAATTGTAATTTTTTACCAAAGTTTATTTAAGTATTTTTATAATTATGACCCTAGAAATCGGAACTTAATGGAAAATTAATCTAATAAAAAACAATTTAAAAAACAAAAAAAAAACAAAGCATACCAAAAGTTATTTTCAGAGTACCTGTTTATTTATCAAAATACATAATAATCATCAAAAGTATTTTGTGAAAATACTTTTGATGATTATTATGTAACAAACAGTGATGACTATAAAAATATGCTACAATTTAGCTAAAACGATAACATTTCATGATTTTTCCAGCTAAATATAATATTAAGTTTTAATATAACTAAGAAGCTACCGAAGGTTGGTGTACTCTGGCAAAACCAATAAATAATAAGAATATTAAATTTAAAGAAAAATGTCTATTAGACATTGGGACCATTTGATGCAAAATGATTCATAATATATTATTTTACCTTTACTCACTGTTTTCTTTCTTAATTTTCCACCACAACACTGATTTTTTAAGTTTTAACAGTTTATGCTTTCTATTTGTGACAAAAATATATAATGATTTATAAAAATCTGCATATATCTCTCTAATTTACAAGCTAACTGTAAGGTTAATCAACAAAACTAAGCAAAACATTCTGTGAAATCTTATTCGAGTGCTAAAAACGCCGATAGGTGTCTAATAATTTCCATATCAGGTGCGGCGGACGCCGATTGGCGATCCTTTAAAAATGACTGCCGCATCTGAGAAGAAATCGTAGTTTCGAACGGAGCAATGAATGGGTTAATCAATATTTTATTTATATTTATTGATATTTGAGCAAATAATATGCGCTATGGTAAAAACTTTGTATATGTTTATTTTAGGAATTGTAAATTTTATTCTTTTATTAAGATAGATTCAAGTTGCTATAAATTTACCATATAGAACTCTGCTATATCAGCTGAGATGTAACATCCGTCTACAAAAAGTCAGCCTCGTATTCCAACCTTGCATCAAGATATTTCTGATGAGTTTTGATGTGTAAATAAATCACTGACAAGACTCTCTTCTCAGTGATGATGATGAAAATTAACTTTGGACACAAAACATAAAATTGTCTTTATAAGCATCATTAAACAATACATGATGCTTACTTTTTAAAAGATAACCCATGTGGAATAGCAGACCAAATACAGTATACAATGATACTACAAGGCTAGGTGAATCTTCAGGTAGTCTATTTGATATATTTTCATCATCAATCATTAGTGAGCCCAGATTTAAGTCCAAATCTGTAATTCAGTACAAATGGTTCATTTACTACTATTTTTTTTTCTTGCCTTTTGATATATCTACCTTAAATGTTATGGTTACAAGCTCTTACATTCCATAAACGTTTATGGAATATAAGAGCCATTTTATATTCACAGGAACTCTATTTTTTGAGATGTATGTTAGGAACAGAATAAGAGATGTAATAATTTGTTCATTTTTAATTGTAACAGTTTTTATGGCCAGACCATGTATATCTGTTATAACTTTGCAGATATAGCTTTGAGTATTAAACCAACCAGAGGCGTTCCCCTCTGCCAAAAGTACGAGACAGGCGGTTATACCTCTTATATAAAATTAGTTACCGCACGTATCACGCCATTTGTCTAGTCACCGTGCACGCGGAATGACGTCTGAAAAAAATGCCAAATTGTAGTGGTTTTTGGTGTAAAAACCAAAAAATCTCCAGTATACATTAATAACATTACTTTTTCATCCGAATTATTTTGTCTAAATAGTGCACTAAATTTGCAAAAAAGCTAATAAATATAATTGCATGGTGTTGCTAACAAATTGTAGTTGGTCTAATTAGGGTAAATTATGAAGCAGAGTACACTGCAGATTTCACCTCTTTTAATGTTATTGTTCGTGTTTGTTATGTTTAATATATGACAGATTATTGAATGATATAATGACGGATTTTATTTAAATGGAACCCTTTATCTAATGAATCTGTAATCATCAAATAAGTTATTGTAAGCAGTAAATCTTAAACGTAAAATGGTATTTTTTTACATGTAAGCAATGAACTGTATTTATGTAGAAATATTTTGAGATTTTGTTTTAAATAGGCTATTCGCATGTGAATAAGTTGGACTCACCACAATTAAATTCGATATGTGACAAAATCGCAATTTCGATATTGATTTTTCCACAGTTATTCTACTAATTTTTTTGCAGTCCTAAGGATGCAGTGAATCTGGTTATTTAAATGCAAGCTTGTGGAAATACATAGACTCCTAAACATACTAGCACAGTTTGTTCTAAGCATTTAAAAAAACTTAAATGCAGTATGTACATAAAGATGTGATTTAAAATGCATTAGTAGTTAAGATTAAATTAGTGAGCGGCGCACCAAAATTGCCAGCCTTTATGGTATAGCAATTAGCTCGCGCGGCGCCTTCTGCTGGTTTAATACTCAAAGAGATATAGGAAAGTAAATTATCACCCATTAAAATAAATCATCTTAAATGTTTTAAATATCACTTATTATGGCAACACAAAATGACGACAAACACAGTCGCCACTACTTGGGAGAATTTCAAAATACCACAATATTTTTATTTTTATAAATGGGGTCATTTAATTATTTTTTTAAATGTCATCAATATACTTATATGCCCTTTTGGGTTGGTCAGTTTTTTTACACACTGTGTAGTACTTTAAAGTTATACATATGTACATATATTCACACAAAATCCCTTCACTATTATAACTTAAATACTATCAGTTAAATCATTTGTGATAAATAAACAAACCATCTGAACTATCATTGTTTCCATTCATTTCCTCCTCATCTTCTACATCACTGTCTTCAGCCTCTCTGTCTTCTATATCAAATCTAGAAAGTTAAAAAGAGTAAAATTATTTTCTTTTACAAAATAGCCTTAAGATTAGATAAATTATATTTTAAAATAGAAAGCGGGATCTGCTATAATCACCCAAAACAAATGTGCACTGTTCCTAAGTCTGGGATGTTAACATAGCGTATACCAGTTTTCATTTGCAAGTTTACTTGGTTACCTTACCAAAACCACAGACCACATGAATATTAATAGACCGGCCATTGGGAAGGAAACGTGTCGCCATACATATAAGCAAACGCTCCTATTACTGTCAAAATTTTATACATTTGTAAGTTATATTGTATTGTAAGAAATTAGAAATAAACCATGTTTTATCATACCAAATGAGGTAAAAAAGGCATGAACCAATCCACAAACATCTATGAAAAATGATAATGGTCATTCACACATCTATAAAACAATCTTGAAGCTATGTTATTTATGGTATTTATGATGAGTTGTAAATTTTTTGTTTTTATTTATATTACAACATAGAGTAGCCGCTCTGATGGTAAAGAGACTCTGACTATGAGATTAATGGGACTCGGGTTTGATCCTCTATAGATACAAATATTTGTGTAAGGAGCACAGATGTTTTTATTTCTGGGTTTGAGGATTTATTAAATGTATTTGAGTATTTACATAAGTATTTTTATGTATTAGTATCTTTGACTAACACACATGTCACAAGCAATATTTATTTATGATTTTGCTGGAAAGATATAAGCATAACTTATAAAAACCAAAGATGATTATGCAATCTAGTGAGGAGAGGCATGACATGCTTCTGTTTACTACCTTACCTCTCTCCCAACCTGGAACATGACAGCGACAGCCACTAAAACTGTCACATTGGAACGTAAAACATAAGGCGGGCACTTGAGCCCAGATTGGGAGGAATCCTCCAAATTTGTGGTTATATTATAGTTATGGGGGATATTATCCCCGTGTTGATTCCAGGCTTCTTTGAAGATTAGGCCAACTGCCGTTCTGCCAGTCAGGTCGTAAAAGGCGACCGATTGGCTATATGAGTCACTAACATCGTGGCTACTAGGTGGTAGTTCTGCATTGTCTCACCCAGATCTGGTACCACCGCCTTACGTATTCCTACCGCAATAGCATCAGTGCTTGTCACTGTCGTGTTCCGGTTTGGAGGGTAAGGTAGCCGGTAAACTAATGCATATTGTGGCATAAGACCTCGCCACAAGATAGCAACGCACCATTAACAACTTTGGTATCTATAAGCGATGGTTGACTCTTTCCATCAGGAGACCCATCTGCTTGTTTGCTATCTTATGATATAAAAAAACATCATGCAACAAACTGAAAAGTATTAGTTGGAAGTTTATACTTTCAAAAATACAGTGACAAAATCCTTATAGTCAAGTTGGCATTAGTTTTTTTGTCATTACCCTTTTCTAATACAGTTGTTTAGGGAGCATTCTATCAAGTAGTTATTATCAAAATAAATTACAAAATAGATCAGCCCACATTGCCAAATCCATTTTAAGAATAAGATATAAATAAACATTGCTAGATTGCTACATGTAATTCATTTTTAACCAAACTCCAAGAGTTATGAAGGGGATTTAGATGTTAGGGGGAATGTTAAACAGTAATCTGGCATCACTGAAGGCATGTAAGACCTAGCAAAACTCTAGTCACAGCAGTCAACATGGTAGTGACATGTTACACCTTTAATCACTTTTTGAAATTTGCAATTTTATGGCAGAAAGGTTGATTTTCTATTCTTTGATTGGGGCCAAGACCAACATGAAGCTAATGTCTTGCAATAAAGCTGTTAATAATAACAATATTTAACAGTGCAGGATAAGTAACACAAATTTACTTAATACATAGGAATATATAAATATTAGAATATATAACACCTCTTTAGGTGCATCACATAAATATTTCTCCCCATAAGGAATTAAACCCTAGTCCTATCGATTGCATAGTCAAAATCGCTAACAACTAGACCAAGGGGGCTTTCAAAATATTATCTTATATGATTAACCAATAATAAAATATTATTTACCCATCTAAGTATTTAAGTGAAGGATGTAATGCAAACACTTTATTTCTGTAATTATCAATAAGTGTGACATCATTATTGAATAAATCCAAATTCCTCAGATTTTTAAACTCTTCTAGAGGTTTCAGTGTGTCTAAATCTTTGATTTTATTTCCAGACAAGTTGAGATGTGCCAATTTTTTGCACCCGTTCAGGAAGTTAAGTCCATTTGATATTCTGTTGTCGGAAAGTTCCAATTTCCACAATTTTGGAAGATTTGGGAAACCTTTCAAAGTAGTGAGACCAGCATTATTGAGACTTAAAATTTTAAGGTTGACATATTCATCAGTAAGGCCAACTATATAAGTGCTTCTGCAGTTGTCCAAATTAAGCTCTTTTATCTGAAACAAAAAATATATATAACACAAGAGTTGACATGAATATTGAGATCTTCAAATAGAAACATTTGTGTTCATTGCATAAAATGTTTTACACAAACATAAACTCAATTGTAGTATAATATTAAATTTTGTAATTGGCTTTACCAATAGATCATTGGGATCTGTTTTTTGTACTTAGTTTCTTATTCATAGAAGCTTTGATAGTAATGCTTATTCAAACTTCTATTTATCCTTACACTAGCTTTTACTTGCAACTTTGTTTCCATGACTTAAAATCATTACTTCATTTTGCTTTTAATATAACTTTCATCCCCTATTTCATTCTCTTATGGGTTAATTTTTGAAAAAAGTTAGCTTTTAGTTGACTCCATGTCTTCAAAAATCTCCTTGTTAAATTTCATCAAAATCAGACAGATGGACTTTCGAATTTATTTCTGATAATATATCAGTATGGATGATAATACTCTGGCTACATACATGACCTAACACCAAGTTTTATATTGTCACAATGTGAGTGGCCAACCAGTTTGCTGTATCATGAATCTTTGGACTTCTGTTAGTTTTTAATCACAAACATGTTCATCTTTTTCACAACAGTGCATATTGCAAGTTGGCGCACCACTACGAATGACAAAGTGAGAATGGAGTATATGTGACCACCTAGTTAACCAAAGAACAAAAACAAAGTTTTGAGCTGACAAACACACTACAAACCTTACGGCGATATGTTGCCGCTATGTAACTAACGGTGATAAAAATAAAGCTAGTTCTGTTTGTAATGTTGTTCTCTGCTACACTGACACAAGTTTCAAAAAATTTGTGTAATTGCACTGGTGTTGGTAGACAATTAAAATTACAGGTTTTAAATTTAAGGGTTACAATTTATTCTAATCTATACTAATAATAAAATCGTAGGAAAGTCAAAACTGCACATTGAATTTTTTTTAATAGAATATTTGGGGAGTGATCTACAATCGATATCAAAGCCAAAAATATAGTTTTAGGATTTTTGTCTATTTGTCTGTATGTATGTCTGGGGTAAACTCAAAAAGTACTGCATGGATTTACTTCTAATTTTGCAGGAATATTACTAACAGGTCAGGTCAACATATAGGCTACATATTATCACGCTATCACCTATGGGGGAGGAGCTGTGTAGAGCAAAAAAGTCCACGCAGACAAAGTCGTGGGCAACAGCTAGTGTTGAATGAGTATTTATCTGAATTACTACTTTTAACTAGATGGTTGATTATGATAGGTTTTTCAGATTCTTCGCCTATGAGATCATGGGGTGTTATGTATAGGGTGTATTCGGCTGAGTGTGGGTAACTAGCAATATAATTACAACTTTATCTGCAGTAAACTCTTAATAATTTGCTATTAGATCAGTAATGTCTTTACTAATCCATATTTTAAACTCCCAATGCAAAAAAGGGTGTTATAAATTTGACCACAACGTCTGTGTTTGTGTGTAGCTCTTACTGATGTAGATTTGTTTTTTATTGTTGGTTTAAAGCTTAAGTTTTTTAAAGCTGGTTTTCTAGTAGCAGTTCTTAGACATGTTTTATCAAAATTGGTTCAACTGTTTCAGGTTCATCAGCTTTTTTCTACTAAATAAAAAAATTAACCCACTAGCACAGGCCTGATGAAATTTGGCATTCTATTAGTTTAAGGATTTTTTTTTATGGAAAAGTGGGCAAACGGACAGGAGGCTTGCCTGATGGTAAGTGATTACCACCGCCCATGGACAACCGCACTATCAGAAAATTTGCAGTTGCATTGTTGGCATTTTAAGAAAGAGTAGGCTCTTTTCTTGAAGGTCCCTAAGCCGTATCCGCTTGGAAAAACTTCCGCCGGTAATTCGTTCCACAGAGGAATAGTGCAGGGAGAAGTGTCTCGAGAATCACACAGTTGTAGATTTCTAGACATTGAGATGGTGAGGATGAAATTTTGAATGTAGCCGTGATGCCCAATGGTGAAATTCTGCGGCAGGAATTAATCCAAACAGTTCTTCAGAACACTCCCCATGATAGATTCGGTAGAAGATGCAGAGCAAAGCCACATCTCTACATAATGCCAAAGAATCAAGCCGATATTGCAATGAGATGGTAACTTTGACCTGGAGCTGCATTTCCTATTCGAAGATTATCAGTTTATTTCATATTTTGTTCTGCAAATTATGTAGGAAGGTGGTATTGAAAGTGTTTGGGGGTTTTTAAATTTTTTAATTTTGAGTTATTAATATAATACAGGTGTATATGTAAACTTGGGCATCTCCAATAGATACAAATACCTATAATTGGCTAAGTATAGGTATTTGTATTTACAGTTTTGATCCACATTATTTAAATGAAGGTATTTTATCATACACTGTAAAAGATTTACCACGAAAATAAGCTACAAAGATATCCAAAAAGTTATCAATTTAACTATAAGGCATGACCTACTTATTCAAAACCTCTTGAGTTAGGTACAATATTTAGAGTGTATCTTATTTTTGTAAGGTGGCACTTGTGGATGTTATGTAGCTTTATTAGGACAACTTTTTGATGTGATTTCTAAAAGTTTTCGTTTTAATAAAATTAAATGAGATTATTAAGCAGTAATTAGATTTAGTTAGATATCATATAAAAAACTTATATTTAAACAGTTATGCAATTGACTCGTAGAGATGTCTCGAGTAGTCAAATGGTTACAGAAACGTCAAAATGTGCGTTGTCGAAGTTCAGACTGGCGTAGTTTATAAAATCATTCAATCGAGTGTTATAACAAAGTATTTCTCCGTTTGAGTATGGAGGGAATGTGTAAATTTAGCTGTTTTTGTAGTCATCACAAAAGAATAGTGGTTAAATCGCCGATATGATTGAATAATTTCCGTCTTACAATGGCGGATGACACAAATCATCGCGACGCAATAAAAATGGCCGCTATATCGGTAAGGCGTGCGTCAATCAATTGCTATTGCAATTAGAATCTGTCAAATCTAAAATTATAAATAAAAATAATTTATTAAGTTCGTGTAACTTGTTCTTCTAAAGGTGTTAACTTTCATTTTCAACATATTTCCCAAAATTGGGTTGAGTGAAAGGGCGCGAAATCAAGTTGCATAGTTACAGTACATCTACACTATAGAATATGTATACATACAATAAATTACCTATTACAACGCAAATAATAAATAATATATTTTTAATAATGTTATTTAGTTTCGTTATAAAATTTAATAAGTATCAAGGGACTTTTACTTTCTTTTAAGTTATAGCAAATCTTTTTTGTAGTTCAATCTGTAAACTTAGGTAATTGTTGTTCATTTACCTCGTTATTTATTTACGACAACTTGAAGAGGTTTTGTTTTCTATAAATATAAGACGTTGCTCAATATATTCAATTAAATTATTACGAATCTCGATTATCACATAATAATATAAAGATGTTTCAAGACCTAACCTCAAACACTGAATTACATATAATTTCGTAGCCCCGGAAATGTTAAATAAATATGAAATGGGACGCTTTTCATCATGAATATGGGTATTTAAATATCCAATCAAATAAAAATATAAAATTCAAGAACGTGGACAACAGAGAAATGTAACACTCGGTAAAAGCAATGGCTATAAACAAAACGTTGTAATTAGTTGATTTACATTGTGTATACGAGATAATTGGGGACACATGATAGGATCACTGAAAGTTATGTGATAATAACCATAATTTTACATGTAATATAAAGATGTTCGAAAAATACGTATCGACAAAACATTCCAATATAAACGTAGCATAGGTTTATTTTACCTGTGAAGGGTTTCGGCCCCGTAGTTCTAAAGCAATACGCTTTTCCATCTTCTCGAGTGTACAATTTTCACTACAATCACTACTGAAAATCTTTATAATCGCTTTAAGAAATAATTTCACTAAGCTTGCTTGGGTTTCAAAACAGAAGGAAACTATAGATACACATTACACACGAATGACGTTGTACTACAGGCGCCGCCTGGCGGTCATTTCTTGCGACCGGATACAACATTGTTCAATCACACAACTAGTTTGGTGTTATTTTATATGAAAAATTATATTTACAGAATTGAACACTTAATTCAAATCATTTTTGGTTGCAAAAATATTGTGAATGATTTAAAATTTTACTTTACATACATAAAATATACAAATTATTTCATTTCAAAAAATAAGTATGTATCTGAGTAGCCTTTTCTAACAGTGGTTGGTATTACTGATTGCTGAATTATAAAGGCGGGATTTACAAAATAATATGAAGGAATAAGGATTGATTTAAATATATAAATAGGTATAATAAATTATAAAATACTACCTGTGCCTAGTAAAATAGCCTAAGTTTATAGGGTTATAGGGTTAACAATCTAGTTTGTGGGGTTAAAAGATAAATAGTCCCGGGGTTTTACCCGCATAGTTCCCGTTCCTGTAGATTTTCCGGGATAAAAATTATCCCATGTTCTTTCTTGGCTCTTGGATTTTAATTTATATGTAGTCAGTGCAGTCAAGTACGAGTATTTTTATTGTTAATTCTATTGCATTTATTATATGTCGATGACTGCAATAGTGAAGAAGCTTTTTTATATCATAAGATAGCAAACAAGCAGATGGGTCTCCTGATGAAAAGAGTCAACCATCGCCTATTATAAGATGTTAACGGTGCGTTGCTATCTTATGGCGAGGTCTAATGTCACATGCATAAGTTACCTTACCCTCGAAATCGGACACGACAGTGACGAGCACTGAAGCTATTGTGGCAGGAATAGGTAAGGCGGTGGTACCAGACCCGCGCGAGCCAATGCAGAACTCTATTACATAGTAGCCACGATGGTAGTGAATCACATAGCCAATCGGTAGTCTGTTATGACCAGCCTGGCAGAACGGCAGTTGGCCTATTCTTCATATAGGCCAACTGCCGTTCTATACAGAGGAAAGATTTGATTTTTTGTTTGCGACGATTTACCTTAAAAACTACTCGACCGATCTTAAAAATTCTTCCACCTTTAGAAAGCTACATCATCCAGGAGTGACATAGGCTACTATTTAACCCGAGTGAACAAGGGAAAGTAATGATATTGGTCACGCGAACAAGTCGCGAGTAACTGCTGCAAGTCATTTATAATTAGTGATGTGGCGGATATCCGCATCCGTAGCCGCGGATATCTGAGGCAGGAAAAGATCTGTATCCGTAGCTGTTTCCGTCACTTTAGGCGGATCTTAAACCGATCTTTTATATTAATAGACTTAATTACATGCACAAATTTCTTAATTTAGGTAATTTAGCGCGTGGGCCAGTACGGCACAGATCCGGTCTCTCAGAGAGGCGATGGTAGGCGTATGAACCTGTCCTTACAGGCAGTCTCCGATTGGGGCGATGCCAATCTGGTCAAGTTTATGACCCAGGCGTGTTTAGTCTCCGCTAAACGGAGTCCATTCCACCTGTCTCCGTTTTTCTGGGGTTTGTCCGTACCGATAACTGACCACCTTGAGCTCCTTTATGTCTACTCTCAACTTTGGTTCCTACATCAAATCAAAAGCCCAAATAGCCTCAAAAAAGCTTGGTATTCTGGCAAAGATGAGACAGTATTTCAACTTGGGACAGTTGTTCAACCTGTATCAAGCATAAATCCGTTGGTGCATAAAATACTACTCTCACCTTTGGGATGGATCCGCCAAATACCAGCTGGACGACGACGAAGAAGCTTGAGGCTATAGACATGCGTGCCAAGAGGCTCATAAACGACGATGATCTGGTAGGCAAAGTACTCCAGAGCCTCGCTCATCGCCGCAGAGTGGCTAGCTTATCGGTCTTTTACCGGATACATTTGGGAGAGTGTGCTGCGGAATTGCACGACTTAATTCTGCTATCCTCATATTTCTATCGATCGTCTAGGTGCACAGTTTCTAGGCATCGCCATATGGTGGATGTTCCATGTACCCGGACAAAGCGGTTTGAGTCGACATTCTTCATTCGAACCGCAAGGGACTGGAACATGCTTCCTGAGTCTGTGTTCCCGACGAGTACAATCTTGGGATTTTCAAGGGAAGAGTGAACAGGGAAACTCCTTCTATGGAAGCGCGTTCCATCTTAGGCCACATTTTAACTTACCATTAGGAGCAATCGTGGTCTAGCGCTTCCCTATTGACTCTAAAAAATGAGGTATAACTTAAATACTGTTAAATTCCATTCAAAAAATTCGTAATATTTTATTGTCAAATTTGGCTTGAACATGTAAATACCAAATATCTAAATATTATTTCTTTGAATGCTATCTAGAAACGAGCAACCTACTCGAAGGTATTTCTTATTATATCAAAAACAAATCTATGTGATATAATTATATACATAACGAAATATTTATTATTAGCAGTCACGAACGGACGAAGTCGAGAGTTCGTGTGACCCTGTCGGGTTAAAAAGTAGTCTATGTCGATCTCGGATAATGTAGCTTTCCAATGATAAAATATTTTTTAAGATCAGCCTAGTAGTTTTTGAGTTTTATTCGTTACAAGCATACAAAAATCTAATTTTTTTATACTATTAATAATTATAGATAGAAAGTTATAAAACATTTAGTATATTATCTTACTCACATCAAAACTTTAAATATACTTCGTCGAGATCCGTATTCGCGGATCTAAACAACAATGATCCGTATTCGTATCCATATCCGCGGATTCAGGTTTTAAACGATCTGGCACATCTCTATTTAGAATAGTACTTTATTAGAAAATCAAGAAATTCATTCGCAAAATTATACAACCATTATACACATTTATCTATTGTAAATGTATATAATGGGTGACTATATGAACATCCGTCGTCATACGAGATACAGTTTTACTCCAAAAACAGATAAAAATATCAAGATACACTTTTCAGGGTTCCTAAGTCTACCCGTATATCTAGTTTCGCAATGTCCGCCCTTCCGCACTCTAGTACTAGAAAGCTGTAATTTGGCTCAAATTTACATAATAGTTACGCCAACAGAGTGGTAAAATAAAATCTTGAAAAATATTTTTTTGGGTACCTCCTATACACTTAAAGTGATATTGTACTTTCATTGAGAGTGGGGATTTGAGTGTATATCAATACATTCAAAGTGTGGTATCATTGGATACCTACCGTATTTAAAAATATTGCAAGTTTCTGAAAATAGTTTTTCGATCAAGGGATCCGTTTGAGAAGACAAGTATTAAGCTTTAAGGTGTTAATTTTTTGTTAGAGTTAAACGTCTCCCTCCCTCTGCCAGCTCAGTGGTTGATTTTGGATATGTGAAAAAATCACGGTAGTAGTATATGTAATGAATTTAAAAGGAAAACTATCATGTCTAAGTAGGCTTTGCAAGTTTAAGAGTAATAGTCGACCAACTTATAAAATGTACTTGACGAAGTTTTTACAGGTGGAGAACCTCATGGTTCAACTCCGACACCGGATCACTAGCCCACAGAGCCAAACATTTAGTGCGGCTTTATCCATTATTGGCGTTAAATAGGTTAAAATTGAATAGTATGAAATAATAAAAAAGCCCAAAAAGCCTTCTAGTCTGTAACTGTATTCTTGAGATGAGCAACTCCGAAATCTACATTCGCGTGGACCGACACGCATTTGGCTTACGTGAGGGGAAAAGTTTGTATCCATTTTTAAAACAATTGCGCGAACAATACTCCACTATTAAATTTAGCTCAGTTAAAGTTAACATTACGGAGGACTGCGAAAACTTAATATTTTTAAATTATATGCATTAAAATATATTAAATTAATAAAAATATAATCATTACACACACTACATTCATGTGACACACAAGACGTTATACACACATGAATACTAGACTATTTCCTCTACATAAATTTTAAAGAGATTTTAGTGTTTAGTCTATGGTCGAATTTCGGCCACATGTAATCGCTAGTTTATATGACAGAATAACAAAACTAGCAAATGGCTCTCATTCTAACTTGGATTTATATTGTATTAAAAGCACTTGTACTGTTTTACTTGACTTTTTATTTATTAAAACCAACCGGAAAAGAAAAAACAATACTTTTGCACTGATGATGCGTTAAAACGCGAAACCGGTAGGTTTTAATAAATAAAAAGTCAAGTGAAACAGTACAAGTGCTTTTTATACAATATAAATCCAGTACAATACAATATAAATCCAAGTTAACATGGAGTTTTACAAAGAGCCGACGATATTCAGTGTTCAAAGGCTCTCATTCTCCTGGTAGAAAGAGAAACCATCGGCATCGACACCAAATATTATGTTTTAATAGACATAAAATATGGAGCGTTGCTAATCGTGTGGCGGGGTGGTAATGCCACATACATAAGTTTAATCGCTACGCTGCTCTAGCATACTATTAACATTGACGCTATTCCGTCAGGATTAGTAAAGTGGTAGTACCCAAAGCAGGGCGAGACGTTGCGGAACTCTACCACCTAGCAGCCAGGATGGTAGTGACAGTTTCAGACAATCGTTCACCGTTTACGGACAGCCTGGCAGAATACGATAGTAAGTATGGTTTGTCACACTGTTTGGTACCGGTTTTGTGCACAATAAATATTTCAGAAAATGCGTTCTATTTCAAGTCTTGTTAATTGAATTAAACTTTCTAGATTTTAGGCACAGAACAAATGTATTTTAATTTTTATATATGATTTTAGGCATTTTGAAGCCTGGGATTAATTGCTTTTCATACCAATCTCACATATATTTTTTGTAATATTGTGAAAAAAGATATGAAAAATGACAAGCCCGCTGAGTTTCTTCCGCCGGATCTTCTCAGTGCGTGGCCGCGTTTCCGATCTGGTAGTAGTTTTAAAAAAATGACGCATCAAAATAACTTGTAAAATGTTGTTATCATCGACTATACTTCTGATTTTTGACAGCGTAGTGAGCGCGGCGAGCGGGGTTCTTTGAGCAAGAGTTGTACCTATACCGGTTAATTTTCAAACCTAAATCATCTCAAGTACCTACGTAATAAACGTTTTGTTAACGTTTGGAACAAAATGCTCAAGGTTTCGAATTAATAATCCACCCCCGTGTTTTATTACCCTGCGTTGGTCCGGTCTTTAAAAAATAGACCACATGTCGTTCTGCCAGGCAGTTCGTAAGAGACGAACATCGTGGCTGCTACTCGTAGGTATTTGTCACTGTCATGTTCCGGTTTGGAGGGTAATGTAGCTTGTAAACTTATCCACGTGGCACTAAGACTACCTTAAGGATGTTAGGCGGCGGTCCGCGTGAAAAATTTTCTAAAATAAAAGTAGTCTAAGTTACTCCTTGTTATAAAAGCTATCTGCCAGTGAAAGTCCCGTCAAAATCGGTCCAGCCGTTTCAGAGATTAGCCGGAACTGTTTGTTCCGGGTTTTTTAAAACTTCGAGTTCGAGTTTATTTTAAAGCACTTTAGTAGCATCAAGGAAACAGGAATCCGCATATTCCAGAATAGGAAGTATAAGGGTTTGCACAAGAGAAATTTTTGTCTTAATGGGCAGGAAATTTTTCAATGACTGTAAGAAGCGAAAAGTGAAATACATACTTTTGCTAATGCTACTAATGTCATCATCCCACGAAAGACCAGAGCTAAAGATAACACCCAAATTTGTTATAGATGAAAAAGGGATCCGAGTCCCATTATAAAGTAACGGTGATAAATTAGAATGATCACTAGACTTAATCATCTGCCGACTGCCCACAATGATTACGTGAGTGGTTTTTGAGTTTAGCGCGAACAGACAGACAGACGTGATGGGGGACTTTATAATATTATGATGTATAGAAGCTAACAAACATGCAGATGGCTCTCCGGATGGAAAGCGATAACCATCGCCTATAGATACTAAAGATGTAAATGGTGCGTTGCTATCTATGTAGTGAGGTGTTACCGCTGTATGAGTTTACCGTCTATTTTCCTTCTAAAAAATTAGAACACGACAATGACAAGCATTGACTTTATTGCAGCCGGAAGTTTTTTAGCTTTAATGAAAAACATAACTTGTCTGTGTTTGTGTGTGTGTGTGTGTGTGCAATTTATTGTAGCGGTTCAAGTAATCACAACCGCTACAAGAAAAAATAATAAAAAATAGAAAATAATGAAATTCAAAAATAAAATCCTGAATCGCGATATCACAATTATTTATCTTGTACACACTATATACAAGTTTCAACGCTTCTCAAATGGACTTCGGTCCCCAGGCAGTACACCTTGCCTGGCTGGGAAGATCTTCATTTTCCCCTTCCTTGTGTGACACCTGACAAAAGCTGGCCCGCTGGTTTCATCACAATGCCCCTTCAGCGGTACGAACCAGCGGTGTCACATTATCTTGGTTGGCCACCTTCTACATCTAGGAATTTAACAACCGATAGCTAGTCATGTTATCACTTGCTGCACTTCTGAATGAATGAGAGCGTAACAGCATTTATATTACACTAGCTAAGCATACAGCCCGCTGCATTGTAAAAGTTTTTTGTCAACCCCGCGGAAATTACTACTTTTTCCGGGATAGAAAGTAGCCTACGTGCTATCCCAGGTCATCATCTACCTGTGTGCAAAATTTCATCCAAATCCGTTAACTAGTTTTGGCGCTATTGAGTAACGAACGTCCATCCATCCATCTATCCAAACAAAATTAAGCTTTCGCATTTATAATATTAATATAGATTTATAAAACTTACTATTTTTTATATCACAGCACAGCAAACAAGCAGATAGCACTTCTGATGTAAAGAGACGATCGTTGCACATAGATACCAAAAATTGTATTACTATCCATTGCTAGACGAATAAAACTTGGTTGGTTGGTTGGTTACCTTATTTTGCAAAATGGAACACGAGAGTGATGAGCAATGATGTCGTTGCAACAGATAATTGATTCTACGAGTAAATTGTCTACGATAATTGATTCTAAATATTATCTAAGCAAATCACGATCACACTTATTAAGTAATGTAATTAATCAGAGGTATAATATTAAAAATCAAAATGTAAATAAAGTACTTAGTGTTTAAAGAGGGCATACCACTCAAAATGATATTGTGAAAGTCAATCTTTAAGCAAATAGCACCACACCATAATTGTACCACAAGGTTCAATTTTGGCGCCTTTACTATACAATGCGTATCTGTTCGATATTAATACTTATCTTAGCAAATCTAATTATTTAATGTTTGCTGATGACAAAAAAGTATATTTGAAAATACGTAACAAACAAGACTGTGACAATATCCAGAATGATTTAACTAACCTTAATAATTATTATATAAAAAATAGGATATCAATAAATATGTCAAAATGCCTCCAAATTACATTTACCGTAAAACAAAACCCATTGAACATTCCTATTACATAAACAACTGTGCTATAAAAAGTTACATTAGTACGCGACTTAGGCATAAGACTTTACTCGAAAATGTCTTTTAATGAATACATTGATATGATTATTGATAAAGGATACAAACAGTTAGGATTTGTCAAACGTGTCAGTGAATATTTCAAAGACTTGGATTGTATTAAGATTTTCTATTTTACTTTTGTTAGGAGTATATTAGAATATGCTTGCAGTATCTGGTCACCATGTTACACAATGAACATTGAAAAAACAGAGCCAATACAGCATAAATTTGTAAAATTCTTATGTTTTAAATGCTATAAACTTTTTGAATCATATTCTGAAGCATGTAACTATTTTAAAATAGACACACTAGAATTAAGACGAAGGCAATATGATATAATCTTACTTTAAGATATAATTTCTGGAACTACTGACTGTAAATTACTCCTAGAGAAAATAAGTTTTCAGACGCCTTCTTTCCGAACCCGCCACTCAGCTCTGTTTCACGTCCCCCGTGTAACCACTAACAATGCACAGAATTCTGTCATGTGTTGTTTAGCCCAAACGCATAATAAATATGTATTATTCAACTTTAGATTTATTGTTACTATTTAAGAATGTCCTTAAGAATGGAATTAAAAAAAATACATGGCTCGTACATATAACTAAATATTACACACACACAATATATATGTGGCAGCTGCCCTCCCTGGAATTTGTTTACCTCTCTACTATCTACTGTTGTAGATAAAAATATAATAACATAAAAATATAGTCTTAAAACGTTACGGTTGCCTCCCCCCCCGGCCCAGAACCTGGGTTTTAAAATATTACGATTGCCCAGAACTGGCCTGGCCCAGAACCTGGGTATGCCCATGATGTAGCCTATATGTTGACCCGACCTGTTAGTAATATTCATGCAAAATTTGAAATAAATCCATGCAGTACTTTTTGAGTTTACCCCGGACATACATACAGACAAACAGACAAAAATTCTAAAAACTATATTTTTGGCTTCGATATCGATTATAGATCACGCCCCAAGTATTTTTTTAAAAAAAATATTCAATGTACAGTTTTGATTTTCCTACGATTTTATTATATGTATATTCATGATACAATATTTTCATACAGTAGTAACACAATACGTACAGGCTGTTGTGTATACAATCCTATCTCTACCCGTACCGCGGCGGCGGAAGAGCAACTGTGAAATATGAAATTGTGGATAATCCACATTAGCAAAGAACACAGGCAATTTTGGTTTTGTACATCCCTCGTGAGTCTTTCAGAGTGACGAATATTAGATAAACTAGAATAGTTTTATACGTTTTTTTAATTAAATAAATAAAATATATCGCTAGGAACAATCATATAAAAAATATTGAGACTTTAATTTGATTGACTTCTATCAACTACAAACAGACAAAAATTCTAAAAACTATCTTTTTGGCTTCGATACCGATTGTAGATACGATTGTACAGTTTTGATATTTCTACGATTTTATTATATGTATAGATCATTTGCACCATCGTGGTCTCACTGTTTTTCATCAAGAAAATCCGTTCTGTTCTTGAGTTATAACGGGACATATTAATTATATGGTCTATCATTTGCGCTATCACGGGTTATATTTGTAGACTATTTTTTTCAAAATCGGTCAACAAGTTGATGAGTTACAACGTGGCGTGCTGACGCACAGACAGACATAAATTTACAAAATGATTAAATTTATGTCAGTGAGTATAAAATGAATATTCATCACGAAGGTTGACAAAAATATTGACAAAAATTCTAGGATTCGCAGTAAAGGTTACATATTAGGTAAAAGGACACAGTGGCAGGTCCAGATCTTTTGATTGGAGGAGACTTGATTCAGACTAGTCTTTATCAAGATAATTATAAAATTTTTCAAGGTTGGGGAAAGGGGGTGGAGGTTGAGCCCCTAGCCCGCCTGGCATGCTTTACTGAAAGGTCTCTACAGGAGTTCTACTTATAAATCGAGATACAGCAAAATCAAAAATATTGAATGATTTTAAATTATTAAGGTTTTTACAAATAAAGCAGTTTGTTTATGGTTGTAATTTAACATTCGTTCGGTCTGTTTGATATAATCTCAAAATTATCTTAGAATAATCACCCAGTGAAACTGAGCGCTAATTTAACTCAGAATCGAGCAGGTTTATTAAGAGAACCGTTTGACCTTTCATTCACGTCAAAAGCACACAATTCAGCGCACTCTATATAACTACCTAGTTGGCTGACAAAATTATATAAACAGTTAAACACTGCCCGAGACTTCGTTCGCATGATTCACAAAAATTACCTACTTTCTTTTATTTTGATGGGTAAAAAAGTGGCTTACGTTACTCCGGACTAATATAGGTTTTCATAGGTATAAGAAGTTTTAAAATCAGCTAAGTAGTTTTTTAAGTTTATTCGTTACAGACATACAATCAAATCATCCTCTTTATTAGTGTAAAAGTAGTATAATTTTTCGGCAATTATTATAACAACGGTTCGAGTCGAGAGCACTCTCCTGACAGCCTCAGCCAGTATTGGAATTCTGGGAGTCGACATATCGAACAACGTTTAGTTCCGCGGTCATTTGGAAGGAAAGGCTAAACTAGCTTCCAAAAAGCTTGGTGTATTCAGTAGAGCAAAGCAGTACTTTATGCCAGCCCATCGCCTCCAACTTTAAAAGGGCCAAATTTGACCTCACATGGAGTACTGTTCTCACTTCTGGGCCGGAGCTCCTCAGTACCAGCTTCTTCCTCTTGATCGGATTCAACAACCAGTCAACGATCAGGCTATTTCTAATAACCTTGACTCTTTGGCGTTACGCAGAGACGTAGGTTCACTCTGCATCTTTTGCCGTATTTCTCATGGGGAGTGTTCCGACGAGTTTTTGGGATTAATTGCTGTCGCTAAATTAAACCATCGGACATCGCATCAAAATTTGTAGTTCCATCCTCACCACCTCGATGTCTGGAAATGTACGCTTTTGTTGGCACTTTTTAAAGAGCTAATTTTTGTAAGAGCCTGGTGTCCTGGTACTACTAGTACTAGAGGGGGTAGGGGAGAGGGGGAGGGGGGAGAGGGGGAATGGGCTCTCCCAGCTAAATAATTGATTTTCGTTTTGTAAATAAATTCATGGTAGTATTTTTTATATATCACTAGCTGACCCGCAAGCGTTGTTCTGCCTTTTTGAGTACTCTTATTTTTTTTCTATATTTTCTCATCTTTTAAACCTTTCTTGGACTTCAAGTTTTAGCGAGACTAACGAACAGCAATTGATTTTTATATATATAGATAGATTAGGTAGCAAACAAGCAGATGGCTTCCCTGATATAAAGAAAAAGCGTCGCCTATAGACAGCAAAGATGTTAATTGTGTGTTTTGGAGTGACACCCACCCGGTATCTCAACTTTAAGAACAATGTACAAATCATGGAACACAGAAAACAAGTGGAAGTGGGAAGTACAAACATTTGTATCAGGACCGCGATCGCCAAACTCATACATAAAATATGCATTATTGCATATAAACTACTAATGCAAACATTGTTTCATTGGTCGTTTTCATTTTAAACAACAATAATCCGAAATACACAAACAGAATATTTAAAAATATACCTAACTACGTCACAATAAATTTTATTTTGCTACAAAAAAAAGAGTATTTACGTCCTTTTGTAGTCTATTCAAAATAGACTCATCTATTGTACAATAGTGAAACTATAATCTTAATAGTTTCGCTATTCTACAATAGATGGCAGTATTGATTTTTTTGTATTTTTCAGTTTGCCATATTTAGGTAGAGAACTTTCCAGAACGATATACGTAATGACTATAATTACGTATATCGTTCTAGAAAAATTAAGTCAACCTAAAATGAACTTTATATATAAGGTGTAGGGCTGATTTTAGCTTGACTTTCTATTATAACATTAGAGATATATTAAATCAGTAATTTTATTAAAATAAAATGAAAATTGTAGTTTCGGATGATATGAAATATCTCCATTTTTAATTATCTGTATTCTACTATTATTTCTGCATTCAAGGATGGCACAATACGGCATAATTCAGTGTGTAATAGATTTTCGCACGACGACTATCTCCTAAATATATGTTAAATATCACTAAGACAATTTAGAGTAACAGCGCATAATAGTGGTGCACGCGGCATGCCCCTTTTCACTTCCACTTGTTTTCTTTGTTTCATGGTTGAATCCGATCAAGAGGAAGAAGCTGGTACTGAGGTGCTCCGACCCAGAGGTGAGAACAGTACTCCATGTGAGGTCAAATTTGGGCCTTTTAAAGTTGGAGGCGATGGGCTGGCATAAAGTACTGCTTTGCTCTACTGAATACACCAAGCTTTTTGGAAGCTAGTTTAGCCTTTCCTTCCAAATGACCGCGGAACTGAACGTTGTTCGATATGTCGACTCCCAGAATTCCTCCAGAAATTAGTGTGCTAACGTTTTTTTTATTTGTACCAAATAAAAAAAACGCTAGCACAAAATTTTCTTTTTTGGGGATTCCTCCACTAGCACTAGCTCTGCTCTATGTATAATTCGGGGATTCCCGCAAAAGAGCCTGACGCTGTCGTGGGGGATTCCCCAACATTTCTCATTTGTTTCGTGAAGTATGTTGTGTTTGGTTGTCGTAAATTGTTAAACGTGTATTATTCTATAGTGATAGATAATAAAAAGAAAATATATTAATATATATTTATATATTATTATATAACTGATCCATCACCTTATATAACATTTATTGCTTTTTACTTTCGATGGGGTGACACTACCAACTTCCGCACCGGGTGCCACCCAAGGCAGCTACCGCCACTGCTACCGATTCCGCTGTTAGAGCAGGAATAGGAAAGGCGGTAGTACAATATACCCGGGCGAGACTTTGCGGAACTCTATCACCTCGTAGTCACGATGGTAGTGACAAGTATAGCCAATGAGTCGCCCCTTACGACCTGCCTGGCAGAACGGCAGTTGGTCTATTCTTCAAAGGAGCCCGGACCAATACGGGGTGTAGGTGTAGTAGTGTATATAAATAGGTTAAAAGGAACATTTTTACGAGTGGTAAACCTGTAGTGCGGTCATTGCGTTAAAAAGGTTAAAATTTCATAGTAAAAAAATATTGAAAAAAAAAAACCGCCTGCATTTAATCTTGAAAAAAGATTCATTGACTTAAATAAAAACTCAAATAAAAGAAACAAGTCCAGTAGTTTAGAATCATGTTAAGTAATAATGACTACCTACACTATTAAAACGGTAAATAAAATCTCTGTGGAATAAATTGATTTTTCTCATCTTTAATTTCTGGATTTTTAACGTCAATTTTTTGATATGAGTTTATGTTTTAAATCTTGATATATTTTTTATGGTATTTTACGTAGTATTGTATACTCTTTGGTATTTTTAAATTCATCATCATATATCTAAAATATACGTATTATTTAGAAAGTAATGTATTTAATGTCATTTTTAAATTATGAGACGGAGAGGAATGCTCTTACATTGTATTAAATTATGTTATAATTTTTGTGTACTTTTTATGATTGTTTTAATAGTATTTTATATAAAATATTGTCAGTATAATGCTGCGTTGTTTTCAAATATATCTGAATGTGGTCGAAAATATATATCATTTAATGGAAATAAACACAATCAGTGGAATACCACAACAATAAAACAATTTTTCAAGAATAATAACGACGCAGAAATAGTTTTGAATGAAGATATATACGGGCCTATTCAACAAGATAATGTGATTATTGTTGTCAGTGTAAATCATGATATAAATTCATTGAAAATTTTACTTGCCTCTCTATGTGAAGTAAAAGGAATAGAAGATACTCTTATTATATTTTCACATAAATACTATGATGCCAATATTAACGAATTAATACAAAAAATAAATTTTTGTCGCGTTTTACAAATATTCTATCCTCACTCTCTACACGTATATGTTGGTGAATTTCCGGGATTTAGTATCAATGACTGTCCCCAAAATATGGATATACATAAAGCAAAGTCTTTGAACTGCAATGGGGCGAGTCACCCTGATATTCATGGTAAATATCGAGACCCAGTATCAGCAGAAAATAAGCACCATTGGTGGTGGACTGCTAATACAATTTTCGACCGTTTATCTTGCACTAAACATCATAATGGCCTCGTTGTGTTTAATCAAAAATCGTCGTTTTTTACCAAAGACTTTTTGTACATGGTATTAAATATGAGAAAAGTGGCGGAAACTTTACCGCAATGCGATTTTTTATCTTTAGGGACATATTTTACATCTTCGATGCATGAAAATAACACATATCGTCTGAATTTCACGACCTGGGATCCTAGATATCATACAAATATATTAGTATTCGATGTATCGCTATGGAAAAGTATAGCAGCACATTATAATCTATTTTGTTCTGTCGACGATAGTTCATGGGAGCGGTCACTTTTATACATTTCATTAAATCGCAGGGATGGAAAGCGTTTTAAAGTGTTATCAAGTATTCAACCAAGAGGTTTTGATTTTTCAAAAGATGTGTGGATATTTAATTATGAGTTTGATGATTTTCTTGATACTTTAAATTTACAAAAAATAATGAAATATTGGCTTTTTCCACCATTTTTGGAAGTTTATACTGATATAGAATTGGAAGATGATGAGTATATGATTTTTGATATTATGGAAGGAAAAGGAGGATGGAGTGATCCGAGAGACATTGAATTATGTACTAATACAACAGTTACTAAAGTTAGAAAGTTGTTGCTTGATATAAAAAGCGGATTAAGTAATTAAAAAATTGTCACAAAATCTAAACTTTCGTACAAAAATTATATTTTTATATAAGCAATAGCTATATTGCCAAATGTTACTGTGCAGAAAAAAAAATTAGGAGGACAAGGCTTGAGAACCTTGGGCTATGTTTGTTTGGAATGTTACTTGAGCAATAAATTCTTAGAATAATCAGTCAGCTTTTGATAAAATAAACATTAAATATGTTCGTATAAATGTGAAATTTTGCACTTGGTCTCTACAAAATGATTTTTTGATTTTCCCTTGATTACAGCAATGCGAAAACAATGGTTTTGACCCGGCGTCAAATGCGCTACTTACTTGCCCACGCCCATATCCCCGAAGTGGTAGGCAGAGGTACAACCAGTGCACCCACTATTAGCCGAAGATACTTAGTCCCACAATGTGATAGGTGGCTAGCCTATCGCCCACCGGGCACGTTTTTCAATCCCGGGCAAAGTTGTGTTTGTCAGAAAGATCAAAAAACTGGCCAAGTGCGAGTCGGACTTCCGGAAAGGGTTCCGTATCATCCCTATTCAATGCATTGTCTCGCCCGGGTCTGGTACCACCTTCTTACCTATTCCTGTCGCAATAGCGTCAGTGCTTGTCGCTGTCGTGTTCAGGTTTGGAGGGTAAGGTAGCCGGTAAACTTATGCATGTGGCATTAGACCTCGCCACAAGATAGCAACACACCATTAACATCTTTGGTGTCTATAGGCGATGGTTAACTCTTTCCATCAGGAGACCCATCTGCTTGTTTGCTATCTTATGATATAAAAAAAAAAGTTTCTACCTGTTTATTAAGATCGAGTAAAAAATTGCTTAAAAATTACGTTTGTTGTATGGGATTTAATATTTAATATTTACTTTATATTTGTTTATGATTTTGAAAGGTAATATACAACTAAATATTCTATGAAAATTTCAAGCGTCTACCTGATCGTCATTAATATTGAGAAAAAAACGCAAAAAAATGCGTTTATTGTATGCCCCCCCCCCTCTTAATATATTTTTTTTAAATTTTTAGTATTTGTTGTTATAGCAGCAACGGAAATACATAATTTGTGAAAATTTCAGCTTTCTAGCTATCACGGTTTATGAGCTACAGCCTGGTGACAGTCACACGGACAGACATCGGAGGCTTAGTAATAGGGTCCCGTTTTTACCTTTTAGGTACGGAACCCTAAAAACACATTTTTTGAATAACACCTGGGAATCGTACCCTGGATCTTTTGCTGTCAACATCGATACCGGAAAACTAACCCACAGAGGTGACTTTGTAAATGAACAACTTTCTATATGAAAAATACGTAAAGTTGTACTTACGTTCTAGGGGAAATAACAGACAGACGGTGGTTGACTTAAAACTATTTAATAAGTAAGTAATATTTACAACTGCCTCACGTGATATATATATACAACGATTTATATGATTTATATACAAGTAGCAAATAGCAAACTAAAATGACCCGGCAAATAATATTTTGCCATACAAATTGGAGGGTGGGGGGTGTACTTGAGAGAGAGTGTGAGGGGTAATTGAGATAAAAATTATCCTATCTCTTAAATTGGATCAAACAGTAGATATCTTCAAAGATTCACTGAAATCGGGTCAATAATTTAAGAATCCGTAGCGGACAAACAACGTGACACGTAATTTATAATATCTGGTTGACCGAGTTTTGCTCGGTTTTTCACATACCCATATCCTGGGAACTGAGCTTTTCTTGGACCTGGAACCTTGATAAATCGATTCCTTGACCCGAAAAACCCCTAATTTGTGACTTTCATGAAAATCGTTGGAGCCGATTCCTAGATTCCAATTATATATATATATATATATATATATATATATATATATATATATATATATATATATATATATATATATATATATATATATATATGATATATTGCTCGTTTAAAGGTATTAGATATTATTAACTGTATAATATTGTATAAATTTCTAAAATAAAAGTAGCCTAAGTCACTCCTTATTATATCAGCTATCTGCCAGTGGAAGTCCCGTTAAAATCGGTCCAGCTGTTTCAGAGATGATCCGGAACAGACAGACAGACAAAAATTATAAAAAATGTTGTTTTGGTATATGTACCGTGTATACATCCATATGCATTTTGTAAAAAGCGGTTATTTTAATATTACAAACAGACACAATTGTATATAAGATGTAAAAATTAAGTTGCGGCGTTCGCTTCTATGCTGCACCATGTTTGTTTTCTATGTTTTTTATATCATTAGATAGCAAACAAACAGCTGATGGCTTTCCTGATGGAAACATAAATTTGCCTATAGATACCTAAGATGTTAATGGTGCGTTGCTATCTGTGTGGCGAGGTTTTAATGTCACATACATATGTCTACCTTACCTTCCAAATTCTTCGTGTAAAATTTTCTGAATTTGGCTCATACCAGTCCCCAATAGCCCTCGAATTGTCTCATAGGTAATCCGCTTCAATTAACCGCTTAACAGTAGCCACATTATTTTCGTTGACGGCAGTTGTAGGCCGCCCTTCACGAAATTCGTCATGTAAAGAAACTCGACCTCACTCAAATTCAGCAAACCATCGCCTCACGGTGCTCAAACAAGTTGCTTCTCTCCCAAAAGCATTTTGAAGACGAGCGGCACAGTCTTGCGGAGAAAGAGAACTTTTAAAATCATAAAAAATCGTCGCTCTAAAGTCTTTTCGACTTAATTCCAGTTTCGTTGCGTACGTAGAACTTTGATGTGTGTGAAAAAAACAATTGACAAATCATTTCCCGCCAATTGTTTTTTTTATTACTAAGAAGGTTGCAACGTTTTAAAAATATAACATTCGAAATTCAAACAGTTCCGATTAGCTAGAAGTACAAAACTTTTAGTGTGCCCCATGTACGAGTGCTAGCTCCACCTTATTAGTTCATGGCCAACGCGGGAAAATATTAAAATTTTACACAGCTAATTATTTATGAACTTACTCTACTTACTACGTTCACCAAGAGCCAAAACAGGATTTACATTTTCTAAAGTAAACTTAAACAATCACTAAGTTGTCAAACATTTTACTGTATGTGTTGAAGTAGGCAATGCAGGCATAATATGTGCCTGTGTGTGTCAGTATCAGTAGTATCTATATTCGCTCTGTGCGCGACTTCAGCGCCATGGTACGTTTGAACTAAAGGGGGCTATTGTAATATATTTTACTAAGTATTGAATAGCTGTCAGTAATAATAATATCGAATGATAAATAAAAAAATGCTTTTTTAATTAAAGGGAATATTTATAATAAATATTTGTTAATGAAAAGTGTTCTTGTGCATTAAAAAATAAAATGTAAGTATAGTTAATACCGAAAAAGTAGCATAGAAGTTAGCACACATAAAGATAGGTTAACTGAAATCAGACTGAATCGATTGACAAAAAATTGACATCAGACTCTGAATCGAAGTTAACTTGACACTCTTGATCAACTCTCAAATGAGTTACTGTCGGCGGATCTTCAGTAATCATTTCTTGCAATTCATTAACTTCAGGCTTACGATTGAGTGCTGAAGATGCATTTTTGTTCTGCCGGCGGTCCATTAAGCGCTTAAATCTGAAAAATTTATTACACAAAAGTTCATATTATTAGATTGTTGATAGTCACAAATTTTATTAGCGACAGTATTTGTTTATAAAATAATATCTAAAATTTATGGTAATACTCTCCTATTTAGTTTTTAAATTATGTAAATTTCAATATATTATTACTCACATATTCGTAACCATTAACTCATTAACTTTTCGAGATTTATAAGCTGTAGGAAATTTAGTAGGAATGTAGCTGGGACTCGATTCTATGTCAGACTTTTGGCCTCTAATAAAATGATCACTACAAATATAATCATGTGCCTTTGGAGTCCACAATGAGCCATCAATACTGCAAGGAAAATTGAAAATTTTTAATATTTATTATTTAAAATTTATGATCATTGATATGGATAATCTTTTTGTTTAATATAATAAGTGGCAAAGAGTAAATAAATCTTAAATAATTAATGAAAAGTTTATAATAAAAAAATTCAATCTTATTTTTTAATATATAATTATGCTAAATTTAAAAATGTTTAAAATTTTTTTTTAAATTAATAATAATATTTCCTAGCATTTTCTAAACTTACTATTTTTTTAAGTTTTACTCCTTTCAAGATTTTTATTATTATGGATAGTAAGGTTATGATTCTACTTACTTTTGTCTCCTAACAGCGGCTATCCATTTTTTCCTTTGATTTATTTTCCAACTTGCTGTTGGAAATTTATAAAAATGACAAGCACTTTTTCTACCTGTATTCTTACAACTTACAACACAACAACTTTTGTGACTCATTTTATGTTATTTTATTTAAATAAATTTTAAATAACAATTCACTTGTATATTTAGCTAACTCGAAACATAAAAACAGCCCCCCGTAGTACCGGATATAGCCACGGGTAGCGCTGACGGTAAATCAGTTTCTCCCCACCATGGCTTCGCACGGAGCGAATACCTACATATAATAAAATCGTAGGAAAGTCAAAACTGTACAAAAAAGAATTTTTGTTTATATTTTTAAAAAAGAATACATGGGGCGTGATCTACAATCGATATCGAAGCCAAAAATATAGTTTTTAGAAGTTTTGTCTGTTTGTCTGTATGTATGTCCGGGGTAAACTCAAAATGCACTGCATGGATTTACTTCAAATTTTGCATGAATATTAGAAACAGGTCGGGTCAACATACAGGCTACATATTATCACGCTATCACCTACGGGGGAGGCGCTGTGCGGTTACTCCGGGGAGGCGCTGTGCGGAGTAAACGAAGTCCGCGCGGACGAAGTCGCGGGCAACAATTAGTGAAATAATAATAAACTAGCGATCGCCTGTAGCCGAAATTCGTGAGACTCAACAATAAAATCCCTTAAGTTTGACAACTGTGAACTGACTTTAGCCGTAAAGAAAATGTTATAGTATACATGTGTGTGTAATGTCACGTATGTCACCTGAATGTAGTGTGTAATGTTTATTTTTATTAATTTAATGTATTTCTAATGCATTTTATTTCAAAATATTTGGTTTCTGCAATCATCCATAATATAAACTTTAACTGTGCCAATTTTCATACTCCACCGTTCGCGCAATTGTCTTGAAAAGGGGTCACAAGTTTTCCTTCACGTATTATCCATACTAATATTATAAATGCGAAAGTAACTCTGTCTGTCTGTCTGTCTGTTACGCTTTCACGGCTAAACCACTGAACCGATTTGGATAAAATTTGGTACAAATATAGTTTGAGACCCAAGAAAGGACATAGGAAATAGTTCTTATCCCGGAAATCCCACGGGAACGGGAACTATGCGGGTTTTTATTTTAGATTTTTTTCCAAGCGAACGAAGTCGCGGGCACAGCTAGTTATCTATACATATAATAAAATCGTAGGAAAGTCAAAACTATACATTGAATAGGGAGAATAAAAAGAATACTTGGGGCGTGATCTACAATCGATATCGAAGCCAAAAATATAGTTTTTAGAATTTTTGTCTGTTTGTCTGTATGTATGTCCGGGGTAAACTTAAAAAGTACTACATGGATTTACTTCAAATTTTGCATGAATATTACTAACAGGTCGGGTCAACATATAGGCTACATATCACGCTATCACCTACGGGGTAGGAGCCGTGCGGAGTAATCGAAGTCCGCGCGGACGAAGTTGCGGGCAACAGCTAGTAATAAATAAATATACCTAAAAATCATATATAAATATGATCAATGAATAGTATAACATTAAAGTAGGTAAATAATTATATATTACTAGTTTATATGTATACCAAAAATCAATATGTAAATATACAAATATGTGTTTTTATATGTTAAAAATTGGACTTAATTATATAATAGGTAAATGTTTTTAGTAGCCCCTGCCGTCTAGTGGTCCAGTGTTGGTGTTGATCATATGAGTTCCTAGATTCAGTTCCCGGATCATATGTATTATAAATACGATAAGTTAATAAAAAAAACCTATCCTGTGGGGAGGTTTAATGCCACATGCATAAGATTACCGACTACCTTACCCTCCTAACCGGTACATGACAGTGACTAACATTGATGCTATTGCGGCGGGAATAGGTAAAGCGGTGGTACCAGACACGGGTGAGAAATGCAGAACCCTACCTTTTTGAGCCACGATGGTAGTGCCACATATATTCAATCGTTCGTATTTTACGACCAGCCTGGCAGAACGGCAGTTGGTCTATTCTTCCAAGGAGCCCGGGAACAACACGAGGACATTAAATTTATAATTATTGTTTGATGTCAATACCTTTGCTCGTAATATGGTTGTTATGCTAATAAATCAAAACAAATGACGAGGAGTCCATGTGCTTAATGTATAGCTTTTTAGGTAATGTTTATGAAATGTTTTCTACGTATAAGGCAATCTAAATGATTTTATCCGGGGTACCTTCGAGTGAAAGGGCTATATAAAGTAGATTTCACAGGTAATGAACATTTACATCCGTGCGTTGCAAATGTTCATAGGTTTTAATGGACATTGCCATGAATAGACAGCGGGATTGTTACTCGTAAAAGTACTTATCTATACTACTATTTATATCTGGTAGGGTCTGTTTATATTCAATTTTTTGTCAAATGTCGTGATAAATATTAATTTTATGACTCACATTCAAGGGCGGATCCGGGGGGGGGGGGGGGCGTGGCGTGAGGTTAATGAATCATGACCCCCTCTAGGCAGGGGTCTAGGTATGGATTTATTATTACAAACAAATAAGAATTAGCGCCTATCTTGACTGAAGTTCAGTCAAAATATACGGTGTGTAAAAATATCCTGTCCGATCCAAAAGAGGCATACAGGTAGGTCAATGACATTATTAAAAAAAATATTCTTTTCATTAAAATAAAAAAATATCGCATTTTAAAGTGGCTCATTAGTACTAAAATTGAGCAACTTCCTCTTAAATCAAGCAAATATTTTGAAAATTTATTAATCAATATCCTTAAAATAATAACACAAATATGATTGTATTAAGCTACCAAATAATGCCTTTGACGATCGGACAGGGTTTTCTTTACACACTGTATATGATCCCCCTGATCAGAAGGCTGGATCCGCCCTTGCTTACACTGACTTACTTAAAGTCAATGCTCACTTACATCAATTTACCATTTTGAAAATGTTTGCCTGCATGTCCTGCTGTAACCCTAACACAGCTTCTAAGTGGCTGACAGATCTTAATGAAAATTAGTGAGTATATTATAATTTTTTGCCAATGTCTGTTTGTCTTTATGCTTGTCCATATGTTATTTTTGATGAAAATTGTTATATAGTAAGAACATGTGATTGCGCAAATGATAGGCGAAATAATTCATTCTAATATTATAAATGCGATAGTAACTCTGTCTGTCTCTTCTTTACGCCTAAACCACGAAACCGATTTAGATGAAATTTGGTACAAAGATAGTTTGAGACCCAAAAAAGGATATAGGATAGTTTTGATCCCGGAAATTCTACGGGAACGGGAACTGTGCGGGTAAAACCCCGGGACTATCTATCTTTTAAACCACGGTAACAAGGAGTAACTTAGGGTACTATTATTTTTTAAAAAATCCACGCGGACGAAGGCGCATGCAGTTTCTTATATGTCTGTCTGTATACCCAGTTATAACTCAATAACCGAGTAAATATACACTTTTGATTGATATGACGTAATTTATATATTTGTCAGGAGAAGGTTCTTATAAAAGAAAATATTAAGAAAATTGCGCGGAAAAATAGAAAATTTAAGAATACTTAACCACCATATACAGTTTAAAGTCCTTTCGGCTGTCTAGAAGGACAATCTCGTACACTTTTGTAAATTACGTACCACGTTGTTTGTCCGCTATGGATTCCTAATATGTATGGCAAAACAACGTTTGGCGGGTCAGCTAGTATTTGTATAGTTAATGAACTTAGAGCTAGTGAAGCAGGTGGGTGTTAGCAAAATAGTAGATGGATCTCCTGATGGAAAAAGACAATCCTCGCCTTTGAGCCTGTGACCCTCGCCTATCGACACTAAAGTTGTTAATTGTGCGTTGCTATTCGTGTTGCGAGTTGTTTATGCTACTTAAAATAACTTTACTGGCGACGTTACTCAAACCGTAACACGATAATGCCAAGGATTGACGGTATTACGGCAGGAATAGGTAAGGCTGTGGTACCAAATACCCGGGCGAGACGATGCGGAACTACCAGCTAGTAGTCACGATGGTAATGCCACATATAGCCAATCATTCGTCTTTTACAAACTATAGCTGGATTGGCTGATGGTCTATTCTTCAAAGCGATCTAGATCAACTCGCGGAATACGTTTACACATATCTGAAACATCGAAATAACAAAAATAAGAAAATAATGCCATGATCCCATTGTCTTATTTTGTTGGCTGATAAAAATCAGTAATCATTAGGCTAGTCTAGAACTAAAGTGGTCTATGTTACAAAATTAGAATTTTGAGAAAAGGAACGAAACGCGTTTGGTGTCATTGTGTGTTTATAAATGTATGTTAAAATTATATTTAGCATTTATATAGTAACTAAATGCATAACTTAGCTATCTGTATGTAATTTGATTGATGATAATTACAATAAGAAAAAAATAATTGAAATTGTTTGCAAATTGGTTTATAGACCACTTTAGAATTATTGTTATTTGGAGAACTTTATAGAGCATAAGGAGAAAAATTTTAAAAATAATAAACGGAGCAAATTAAATAGCTTAATTTTAAAGAAAAAGTAAGTCTGTAGGCTCTTTTTGAAACTTCCCACTAAGTTGAGTTATTTTATGTTAAAAACAGTTAAAATAGATCGATTGAGAAATCTCAAAGTTATATTGATAAAGCCCCTTCTTCCGTCAACGATAACTTCTGAACGAATTAACTGGTTTTGATTCGATTTACAGAATTCGGCGCAGTTTTTCCAGGAGAAGAACTGATACGATTTTGGTATTAATCGGTGCATTAGTCAGAAAAATATTTTAAGAAACTACTGAAGTAGTGGTGGTTACCATTTACAAATATTAAAGCAGAGTACTGTTTGTTGGAAACAGTACTACTCTAATATTTGATAACTGGTAACCCCGTTCGATCGGGGCCCTTAATTGAAAAATAGATTACCTCATGTTTTACGAAATGTCTTACTAGGCATCTTGTGAAAACTAGAAAAAGCTAAATTAGTGTCACTGGCATCGTGTTTACTAACTTTGAAGCTAGCCTCATGTTTTACGAAATACCTTACCAGGCATCTCATAAAAAACGAGAAAAGGTTAATAAGTGTCAATGACATCGTGAGTACTAAGTGGTAGAGTTCTGCAACGTCGAATTGATTTGGTACCACCGCCTTATCTACTTTTGTCACAATAGATTTGGCGCTTGTCACTGTTGTGCTCTGGGTTGGAGAGTAGGGTAGCTAATAAACGTATGCATGTGGCGTTTTAATCTCGTAGCAACGCACCACTAACATCATCTTTGGTTTGCTATCCATGCATCGTAAGAAATAGATGAAAAATCTGAAAATTCTTTCTTAAAAAATTGTCAACATGTACTCCTGAAAGAATCAACAAATTTTGGTCCAACTGACGCCATTCGACGCTATTTTCCGAGAAAAACGGCTAATTAGATTTTTTAATCAATCGTTTCGTTAATTTAGGAGACATAAAAATTTTGTTTCCGTGAAAACAAGAGGAATTAATTAGCTCAATATAGTATAAGAGCCGTTTTACAAGATGGCGGCCGCGGGACGTGGGTTACATTGCAACCTCACATACATTTATGATTAACTTTACACTAGCCCGGTCAAAACATAAAATGTCGTGCGTTCCTAATCCCAAATGTTCAGTAGACTAGTTTTTATCGTCATAACTTCGAGATTAATCAGACAATCAATTTTGTAAATAACAAAAAAATTAGAATTCCGAAAAGTACATTGAAAACCGCTCAAAAGATCAAAATTGTCTATCATGTTCAAAAGTTACAGCTTCTCAAATACTAAAATAATATCGTTCTTAACAAACTTTAGATTTTTTGGTAAAGTTTGACACTTTAAATGTTTAGCTCTTCATGCTCAAAAATATTTTTTAAGTCTTGAATTATTTACAGGTTTACGGTATATTTTTTAACTGCTTTAAGCTTTAAATACCCCAACTTAGTGGAGTATTTTAGAAACAGCATCTTTATGCTCAACTGGTTTACAAATTTTACCATAGTTATTGTAAAGGAATAAATGTTAAAAAATGAATATTACAAATTATTCGTAGGTAATATTTTTAATCGAATTAATATTGTCTATTTTGAATTCTTAATCACGTTTAAGTTACTATTATAATGCACCATTTCAGAATTTACGAAGTTGTAAGACCAAAGTGGCCTACGTAACTGAGATGTCGTTTACACCAGTTTAGTTTTGAAAAATTTGCACAACATACAGGCCTATGTTACACAATGCTACATACACCACTTTAGAAATTTCAAAAGACTCAAATGTCAATAAATTCTAAAGTGGTATTTTTGTGTTTAAGGTACTTTGGTGCAGAAATGACAAATATACTACTTCTTCCTAGATTTCTGCACTGTCTCGCCCAGGTCTAGTACCACCGTCATACACCTTCCTGCCGCAATTGTTGCTGTCGTGTCCTGGTTTGGAGGGTAAGGTAGCCGGTAAACTTATGCATGTGGCATTAGATCTCGCCACAAGATAGCAACGCACCACTAACAACTTTGATGTCTATAGGGGATGGTTGACTCTTTTCATCAGGAGACCCATCTGCTTGTTTGCCATTTTATGTGTTATAGGCGATAATTGTCTCTCACCACCAAAAGAGCTATCTTCTTGTTTGCTATCTAATGATATTAAAAAAAGCTTCGTGACTGTAAGAAAGACTTATAGTGTCGAATGTAAAGGACATTGGGATACAGTTTAATAATGATGCGATTTAGTTAGCATTTGGATTTGGCGCAAAGAGTGATGTGCTGATTGTCTAAGAACAAAGGGATGTGACACGGGGGAAGGTGAGTAGCGGGTTGGCGTTAGCAAAGGTGGGGCTAGACTTGGAGGGGTCAGGGGAACATAGGCTTCAGTAGTTGCGCACGCAACCTCGGCCCGGCCGCGAGCAACAGTCTGTTCGCGTGTGCCGTGGCTCGCGACTCGGCTTAAACCACGCTGCTTTAACATGATAAATGGTAAGCATTAAAATTTAAGCAGCCCGCGATTCTTACAGATTTCTAATGCCAGGTTATTCATTAAAATTCAAATTCTATTACCAATCAGGTACTTTTCAGTGATAGTTTTACTTGTGCAGTCATTATTTATTTACGCCGTTACGGCGCGATGTAAAGGTATTTATTATTATTTTTATTAAATAAAATAATTTTCAAACAAGATAAAAAATTATTTGTATTATTGTATTGGTAAATAAATAATTTTTAACTATCAAAAGTTAATTCTTAAATACAGGAACTAGAAATAAATTTCTGTGATAGTTTTGTACATCGAATTGTAATTAATATAAGAATAATTTTATATATTTGAAAAAAAGGATTGCCACGTGTAACAGGATAATAATGAAGTAAATATTTGGTGAGTTTTTTTAAATCCAAATATTTATAATGTCATTTATGTTTTTTTAGCTCATGTTATTAAAACTTTGAGGAATAATTTCATCATGAGTTTTCCATCGGTACTTATGGTAATAATATTATTTTATTGGTTAGATCTACATGTATTTACTGTAACATTAATATTTTAAGTGTGAAATTTTTTGTATGTTTAAATTTTTGTTACTTAATAATTAGGTACGCAAAAACTATTGAACGAATGCTTGGTAAGCATACATACATAATATGTCATAACTTATGCTAATTTTATTCTGGAAAATGCAAATTTTCTTGTGTCCAGAAGCTTGCGTAAAATAAAACAGCTGTACTGAACTACCTGTTGTCTGCAGCTTCACTTGGGTGATAAAGTTTTTCTCCCATTTCATCCTAAAGTCAGATATTTTTAAAAGAAAATATCATCATGCCGCTTCCCTTGCTGGACAGGCAAATGAACTGAATTACCGATCGTATATAGATTCACTAGTTTGTCGGTTGGTGAGATGAGTGGTGAACCCCATCGCTACATTTTACCGATCTCATAATGATTGCCGCCTATTTATAGCGATAGCCGGGAGCGACAGCTTTACGTGCGGGCACAGAAGCGGCGACATACCTACCACCCACCAGACATGAATTTTTAAAAACAAACCTCAATGAAACTTTTGCTCATTCCGGTTATCGAGCGCCGGACCTCATGATACGAGCCGAAATAGCAAACCCCTAGACCACGAGCAGTCTTATCCTTGTCTATATCCTTTCTTAACCTTCCAACTATCTTTTAGCTAAATTTAAAACATATTCTGTAAAATAGCCGTGAAAGTGTAACAAGTAATCTAACAGAATAAAGAAAAAGAAGTATCTTCGCGCGCGTATCCCCGAAGAGGTAGGCAGAGGTACAACAAGTGCACCCACGATTAGCCAAAGATACTTAGTCCCACAATGTAATAGGGTGGCCAGCTTATCGCCAACCGGGCACTTTTCCCAATCCCGGTCTTTTAGTCAGAAAACTGAAAAAACACTTTTTTAAATTGCTCGACCCGGGATTCGAACCCGGGACCTCAGAGCAGGGAGAATAAAATTGGTGTCTATTTATAATATTAAAATAACCGCTTTTTATTAAGTGCATATTGTATATATTACATATTATACCTCGTTACATAATATACCCAAATAAGTTTTTTTTAGTTTTTTAATATTAGTATAATTACAAACGGTACTCTTACTCGGTAGGCAGAGTAAACTGAACGTCTATTGAATTTCCAGTTCACCACGTTTCACCGGTTTGTCGGTTGGCGAGATGAGTGGTGATAGATACCCATCGCAGAGTTTTACCGACCTGCTAACGATTGACCGACCGACTATTTATTGTAAATAATCATGACCGATGACTTTACTTGCTCATCCGAGGCACGGGAGTCGTTCCACACTACGCGCAAGACTCCGTGCTGCTACTGAGGACGGAGTATCCGTACACTGTGAAAAATCATTCAGGAGCAGAATATTTGCTACAATAAACCGAATTAGCCCATACCTGGAATCTGGTTTAATTTAGGACTTCTTCCAGCTCCATCACTGGAAATCATCCAGTTTTAGAGGCCTTGTAAAGACAAATCAAACGAGCGCAAAATCGATGACACATGAGACTCTAAAAATCGTCTAGCACCAGAGTATTTGTCAAAACAGAAGAAATTAGTCCAAATTCAATGGGTTTGTCTTGTTTAGCTTAGGAGTTTCCACGGCCACTATCCAATTCCATCATCAAATCCTAGGAATTATCCAGAACCAAAGTGTTTGCCTAGATAAATCAAATCAGCCAAAACTCAATGGGTGTACCTTGTTTAGGAAATCCAATTGCTACTTTTCAGGTCCTGGAAATCATCTAGCAACAAAGTGTTTGCAAAAACAAGTTAATTAAGTTCGAACTCAATGGATTTGAAGTTTGAAGTGGAGTTCACTCTCTTACCACTTTTCATCTGGAAGTTCCAATGCTATTTTTTGCCTCCATAATCAGACCCTCGTCATTAGAAAGAACTTATTACAAAGAAACAAACTATCCCAAACTCGATTATCTTAGCAGTTTATATCTGTGAGTTCAAATGGCACTTTTACGGCTCCATTTTCAGTTCCTCGACATTATGCGTAATGGAAAGTACTCATCACATAACCAACGAGCCCTAACTTAACTATCTTAGCACTTTATATATGTGAGTTTCAATGGCACTATTTCGGCCCCATATTCAGATCCTCGACATTATCAGTGTTACTTAAATTTAGTACCCACTTATAATAACAAAATAAGCATCTGGGAGTTTCAGTCCCTACATTCAGGTTCCATCATGAGATCAGCTCGATGGTACCATAATATTGCATTGTCACCGAACTTATATAGGTAAGTGTGGCGCCGCTGGTTCGTACCGCGGAAGGGTCATATAGATGGAACCAGCGGGCCAGCATCTTGTGAAGTGACGTCATAACTGTGGAGGTTGATGACGTCACTCAAAGACAAGGAAGGGGAAAAGAACGATCTTCTCAGCCAGGCAAGGTGTACTGCCTGGGGACCGAAGTCCATTTGAGAAGCGTTGAAACTTGTATATAGTGTGTATAAGGTAAATAATTGTGATATCGCGATTCAGGATTTTTATTTAGAATTTCATTTTTTCCATTTTTTTTTCTTGTAGCGTTTGTAAGTAAGCAAGTATCTTCACGCCCATATCCCCGAAGGGGTAGGCAGAGGTACAACAAGTGCACCCACGATTAGCCGAAGATACTTAGTCCCACAAATGTGATAGGTGGCAAGCCTATCGCCAACCGGGCACTTTCCAATCCCGAGCACCTTTGTGTTTCTCAGAAAACTGAAAAAACACCTTTTTTTTTTAATGTGCCCGACCCGGGAATCGAACCCGGGACCTCATGTGGTCAACGCCAACGCTGGACCACTAGACCACAGAGGCGACAAAGCGACAAAGCAAAGGAGAGCGTTTGTAGATTGCTTGAACTGCTACATAAGGATACCGGGTCTCAGTTCAATCAATCATCAGGAAGTGGTCGAAAAATCTGTTACTTACATACGAACATTGCAAGTTAAAAAAATTGGGCAAGATCAACACGGGAAAATGTAAATGTCATAAGATTTGAGGGGTCGGGTAAATGGTATATTTATCGACTGCCTCTTCATTTAGGCGAACCGTCGCTATCCTTAATAACTAAACTTTTTGTCCGACTCGGGATTCAAAACGCTAGATTCCTTAATCGGCTGAATAAACTTATCCCTTGAATAATGCCTACTCATGTGTGAATGTAAAATGAGTACGATATAAACCTTTCCAGTGCTAGTATTAGTTGTTACACTTTTCCGTATGTTTTAATTATCCACATTAAATAGGCAGGGAAAAGGCTCTTTATTTATATAATGGAAAGTAGGTATAATGGGGACATCAAGGGTGATAAACATTAAAAAAAATAAACACTTCAAAATTTTAATAAAAACTAATTACACAGTTTGATTATTTATTAGGTTATTAGTTGGTAAAGAATTTGGTGATACTACTTATCAAATATTTTTTTTATTTCAATTCCTCAAAACCCAAAAGGAATTAATATAAAGCTCTACATTCTTTATTTTGGTAATGAGACTCACAAAATATGTAGTATTTAAATATCGCATATAACTATTCTGTAGCCTGCTGTTTTGCTTAAGCCTGCGGCATTTGCCTGTGTTATGTTTTGTCAAGACTAATTGTCACTAAAACTTCTTTTTCTACGTTTATACTATAATTTAATACTTGAAATTAAAAATGCACTCATATCACGAAACGGAAAAATCAGACTTCTCACTAACAAAGCCTTAACCGATTCGTTGTGGATGACACGGTAGCCGTGTCATGATTGTTTTATGATATGATAACGTATGGCGTATGTCACGGGAGTCGTGGCATTTTTAAACTGATTATATCCCCATCAAATTGCATTTTAAAAGGTTCTACCTCGAATAAAACCTTTATAATATTTTTTTTTCTACCATGGAACAAATTAAAATAGCATACGTCGATACATTAAGTCAATATCAAAATACGGCTAATACATGAAATTACCTAATGTATGTGGATAAATTATAGTTTGTTATTATTATTATCGTTTATCGTAGTTATATTATGGTGTCTTTGTCGTGAGTCGTACAAATATCACTGCGGACTGCAGTTTGATGCCCACTGCAGTGACGCGTCAGTCGTCAAGGCCTTGCGCGATGTCGTTGCGCGATAGGCAGATACAACCTGCTAGCGCGAATCTTCGTCGTAGTCTGATATGTATAGCCGCGCCATAAAGGTGGTAGAATCCTGATTCCTGTGGCGACTCGCCTGATCGGTGGGTACTAGTACCGCCGTTTTACGATTCCTGCTGCAATAACGTAACCACAAAACGCTACGTATCGAACGGACATCACCACCAAAAAACTCACATCTATTTAATGCACGTATTTTTCTAACTCTTATTTTTACAAAAGGTTTGCAACATCTGAATAAAAAAGTTACTAATCTTCTATTTTCATGAAAACCGTTAGCAAACCTACTCAAAAACCACTCAAAATAACTTTATCTTCCGTTTACATCCCTAGTTTGGGTTCAATTGAATGATCAAGTCTATACACGTGTAAAATATACGATTTTTTACATGCCGTGGGTGACACGGTAGCCGTGTCATCAACGTATAATATGGCGTTTGACACGACAGCCGTGTCACGAAATATTTGTATGCCACAACTACCTACTGAAAGTTCTGGAAAATATGCGCTGCAGCGAATCGGTTAAAGGGAATAGCAATTATGGAACAGCACGTACCCACATGGCACATGCCATGATGCCTCATCATAACCATGTCTCCGTTATGGTTGTAATATATTGGTTTTAACTATTTGATTAAAAACAACGAGTCGATAGTTATAGTGAATTTGTTAAAATCATTTATATTATTAAAGATTCCTGAAAAATAAAACAAAAAAGTGATAATTCAAACACATAGCTTTTTGCATGCCTTTTAGTAATCACTCAAGGTTACATGAAGCTATGTCGAAAAAAAAAATCTATCGCATAAAACAAACATGTACAGTCAAGTCACTGGTCACTGTCAGACCCACAGACCACATGAATACTAATAGATACGCCATTGGGAAGGAAACGTGTCGCCGCTCTATGAGCAAACGCTCCTATCACTGTCAAAACTTTCATATATTAAGTGTTATATATTATTAGAAAAGTGTTTTTTCAGTTTTCTGAGAAACACAAAGTTGCCCGGGATTGGAAAGTGTCCGGTTGGCGATAGGCTTGCCACCTATCACATTTGTGGGACCAAGTATCTTCGGCTAATCGTGGGTGCACTTGTTGTACCTCTGCCTACCCCTTCGGGGATATGGACGTGAAGATACTTTTATTTGTAGATATATTATATCGTGCAAAAATAGAAATAAACCATATTGTACTGTTTTATCGTACCGTAACCGAATGATATGACGAGGTTTAAAAAATTACCCTTAAAGTGATTTTATTATATTGGTAAGTAGGTAGTATAGCTCTGTATTTCTGTGTGTAAATTTTTTTTTATATCATAAGATAGCAAACAAGCAGATGGGTTTCCTGATGGAAAGAGTCAACCATCGCCTATAGACACCAAAGATGTTAATGGTGCGTTGCTATCTTGTGGCGAGGTCTAATGCCATATGGATAAGTTTACCGGCTACCTTACGCTCCATACCGGAACACGACAGCGATAAGCACTGACGCTATTGCGGCAGGAATAGGTAAGGCGGTGGTACCAACCCGGGCGAGACAATGCGGAACTCTACCACCTAGTAGCCACGATGTTAGTGACTTAATAGCCAATCGGTCGCCTTTTACGACCTGCCTGGCAGAACGGCAGTTGGCCTATTCTTTAAAGGAGGCCGGGACCAACACAAATGCAAGCTACACTGACAAACTAAGAAATCGTCTTGAAGGCGTATCCAGTAGTCAGACTGAAGTGTAAGTAGTGCAAAAGGAACACAACTCACGTCCAGTGCGCGTAGTTATTTATTTGTATGTGTTGTTGGTCCCGTCGTGCCTCGCGACCTCGTTATTTTTCCCCCGTTCATTATGCTATGTCTCTACGCTTATTAATTCATATAAATGTAATGTTTTAGAATACGACTTTTTACGCTCAGTAACGAGCATTTTTATTGAGCATACGTACAAATTTTGTAAAATAGTAATAGTGCTCCTGATAGAAAAAGATAAGCATCGGCTGTAGATATCAAAGATTTGAATTTTGCGTTGTTTTCCAAGTTGTTGAAATCTTATGCTACAGGCATAGCTTATACACGTCGGCTACCTTGCCTTTCAAACAGGATCACAACCGTGTTTAGCTCTGACGCTATTGCGACGGGAAAAGAAAAAACTGTGATACCAAGAAAGCCCAAGCGAGACAATGCAGAGCTACGTCACCTAATGAAAGTATAGCCTACCTTTCCATGTGATCAAATATTTATATTCGCAACAAATAGGTATGTATTTATGGTTATTTATTCAGTAAATAGGTATATATTTATGGTTATTTATTCAGTAAGGCTCCCCTTGTAAGTATTCTGTTAATATACTGATTTTTTTTATCGTTCAGTTTAGTAGAACGCTAATATAAACATAAGTATATCTCATCCTGAAGATGCTTTAAAAAGTGAAACCGGTCGAGTAATATATTAAAAAAATATGTGTAAAAGTGAAATTTATGTACAAGTGCAATAGTAAAAGTGTCTAACAACAATGGAATTTCACCAAGTGCCGACGATGGAAAGTATAGAATACGCTAATATAAACACTTAATTCAAAAATTAAGCGGACTTTCAATGTTACCTATACTTTTATTCTGTTATAAAGGTTTTTTGTGAATTGCTGTATATTATATACAGTGAATAACAGAAAACCTTTCCGATTCGAAAAGGGTATATATTAAATAGGTCGATGATACTAAAAGAAAAAAATGCAATGATTATATTTATAAATAAATGCCGTAAAAAGCGAAACCGGTTGGCGATATAAAATAAATAAAAAATGTTTTATGAAACAGTACAAGTGCATTTTAACATAATTATAAATGGAGTTCCACCAAGTGCCGATGAAAAAAAAGATAAAATATATACATAATTATGATCGTATTAACAGATACGTTTTTATTACTGATTGGATTGATTGTATAGCAATACCGCGGCGATTATTAGTTTAGTCATCTCAGTGGTATACCGGGAGCGACTTCTAATTACAGTACAGACGAATGAGATCCTGGGTTTAAATCCACGTTAGACAATTAGTCCTATTTTTTTGATTTTGTGGAAAACATAACTTAGGTCCGGACGGTCCGATGTCGGTGTTGACGGTCTGAGGTTCGATTCCCAGCGAATCAAAAATGTGTTTTTTGAGTTTTATGATAAAAAAACGTTGTCCAGGATTGGATAAGCGTCCTGTTGGCAATAGGCTTGCCACCTATCACTTGGTGGGATTAAGTATCTTCCGCTAATCGTGGGTGCACTGGTTGTACCTCTGCCTACCTATTCGCAGATACTTTTTATGTTTGTATCTGTTTGTTTTTATGTTTATATCGTACATGCGAAAGTTTGGATGTTTGGATGGATGTTTGTTACTCAATCACACAAAAACTACTAACGGATTTAAATGAAACTTGGCACGCAGGTAGATGATGATCTGGAATAGCACATTGGCTACTTTTTATCCCGGAAAAATTAGATGACCCCGCGGGATTTAACAGAAACTTTTATAATGCAGCGGGCTGTACGCGGCAGCTAGTAATATATAAAAACAGTAAAAAAAGTATCTTCAGGGCCGTATGAATATAAGCATAAAATAAATCACTTAGTTTGTGCTCGTGTTATTTGATTTTCAATGACATCGCTGTAGTTACAATATGGTAAACAAATAATATCACGATATTAACGAATAGGAATTCCACTGTGGCATCAACGCAGCAAAAACAACCCGATGAATTAATGATATGTACGGGAAAGCTGCTGTAAAAGGAAACACGGTAACTCCAACGTTTTTGTTCCGGAAATTTTGACCTACGGAACAAATCCGTAGGTGCTTAGAAACTTTAGTTGAGTATAAAGAAATGTGTGATCTGCGTCCATCATCGATACAATAATAAAATACAATACCGATTTTTCGTAACGCTCTCATTCCGACTTCGAATATTGCTTTTGTGTCCTTTCGAAATGTTGACTATAGGTTATCTATTGGCAACAGATGCTTTTTAGCAGTCTCGGATTAAGGTGTCATTCGATTCGGAATAGTATGTAGATGATTTTTTTTCAAAAATAAATTTTCTCTTTAGTGTCTTTAGGCAATGGTTTCTCTTTCCATCAGGAGAGCTATCTTCTTGTTTGCTGTTTAATAATATACAAAAATCTCTCTCGTCGGGTCGAAGCATTTAGGGGTCTTAAACGTTTTATTACATACTTCGCCTAAACCCTAAACGTTTCGTTTCGATTAAGGTTGATATTTGAATTGAGGGGCTGACTACGCAACGGGAACAGAGGGTAATAATTTCTTAGGTTCAGTTTGTTTTATTCATGTAACGAAACGTCATTCGAGTCGAAGCGTTTAGGGCTCTTATACATTTTCTTACACACTACGCCGCGTTGTAGCACGACGTGACCTTGTATCGTGTTTGTGTGTAAGAGTCCTAAGCGCTTCGTTTCGATTAAGGTTGATACGTTAATTGAGGGGTGAATACGCAATGGGAAAAGAGGGTAATAACTTCTCAGGTTCAAGTTTGTTTATTTAACTTAGCGGCTGGTAAGTCAAATATCATAAGCATTTGAAAAGTAACTAACTATACGTATAAAGGCGATTAAGTATAGAAAAAAAAACATTACTCAAATGAAGGCACGGGAAAGAGTTAGCATTACTTAATATAATAAATCTGGATAGATAAATGGTTTTCCAGGTGAACATTTAATCCCCAGGGCTTATATTCCAGAATTAATTTCAAATTATGGTTCCGGTTTTAAAACTAGATATAAAATGAGATTTAATTTTAAGATGCTATTAGAAAAGTAGGCAAACATATAGTATACGTTCAAAGTAGAGCTAGTGAATTTGATTCTGTATACAGCTTTCACTAGTCCATAATAATTAAATAATAAACATCTCATAATAATCAAATAATTGCTTTCAATAAAAATAAAAATAAATAAACTAAATGGTTGTTATAGAAAAACTTGAAACATCGATTGCAATGTTAGTTTACTAACCTTAAGTGCAGCAACGTTGTCCGCGATACGATATAATTTATTGAGGCTCATATATCTTTGAGTGAACTTACAATATCATTGACTTAGTCTACAATATCATTGGCTGAGTTGGTAATGCTATATTGTAGACGGATGAATTACAATCTCATTGCTGATCCAGGGAGTACTAGTTTGTATGAGAATAAATTACAACGGAATGGCGACATTTAGTACACACCATATGCAGCATGACTAAATATTATGAAACCGAAAAAAATATTTTGTCTAAACTATTGTCAGAAAATTATTCAAATTAAAAATATAATAATAATAATAAAAAAATAATAACAGATCTAGATTGATTCGGTGTATTCCATTTGCGTCCTTCTTTCTACAGCTTACTTACAGCACTTCTACCAAAAAAAAGATTTATTGAGTTTCTTGGGTTTATTTTTGTGTACAATCTTAAAAAATTGTTTTTAAGATGTGGGTACCGTACTCAGTGTATATAATCATACAATCTATCTAACGGCATATAATATTTTAGGACGTCCAAGCGTTCTCGAAAGTTCATATGAAGTTGAGATGAGAATGAGTGTTCAATGAAGGATTTGTATTAGAATTCGCAAGCAGGAGCAAGCTAGCTATACATGTGTCTTACTTGATACGAAAGCCGAAACTAGTTTGTTCAAAATCAGTACTAGAATCGATTGCAATAGTTTTAAGAGTATATTATGTTTTATTCAAAAATCTATTAAGTTTTGTTCATGTAGACACACTAGTTTGTTTCTTAAATTTCATCATTTCATATTAAGGGATATCTTTGCAAGTGTGCTTATGAGATGTAGCAAACAGAAAATTACTGTCGTCAACCTGCATATGGTAATAAATGTTTTTTTTTAATTTGTTTTTTTTTTTATTAAAACTAAAATTTTATGAAGCGCCCACCAAGCCGCCTCACAACAGAATTTTATCAAATTTTGTAATTGAATTCATTTTTTAGTTTCAAAAACATTGTTTCCATTATTTTTTTTATTTTTACCTCAGGAAATTCTAGAGCTTATAACTCTAAAACTCATTTTTTGAAAAATTAAAAAAATATCATCTCTTTTCGAAAAATCTACAGTTGGATTTTTTTGGATTTCGGAAATTTTCATTAGTTTATTAAATTATATTTTATTTTCTTAAAAAGTTTGACTTGGGATACAAAGTTCAAAAATAAAGGTAAATAAAAAAAACATGCCATATATTTATATTTGAAGAATAAAAATGATATGCGTATATCGTTTTTCTTTATTTTATTACTATAGTTCACCGAAAAACCCATAAATCGTGGTGAATCGGAAATTCCATAGAAGTTCGGTTTACTCTACCTACCCTGCAAGGAAAACCTGGCGTGATGATATATTTTTTTATTTTTTTTCTTTAATTTTCATGTCAAAATTTAAATTTAATGAAAGCCAAAACCAAAAATGAAGATATTTAATAAATTAAGGAAAATTTTCAAAATCCGTAAAATACCATCTTTAGATTTTTGTAAACAAAGAGATGATATTTTTTTATTTTCCAAAAAAAAAAGAGTTTTAGAGTAGTTATGAGCTCCAGAATTTTCTGAGGTAAAAATAAAAAAATAATGGAAACTATGTTTTTTAAGCTAAAAAATGAGTTCAATTACAAAATTATCTAATTTTGTAATTGACCTCATTTACATTGTTATCTTATGATATAAATAATGATGGCAAATAAGCAGATGGGTCTCCTGATAGAAAATTCAACCATCGCCTATAGACACCAAAGATGTTAATGGTGCGTTGCTATCTTATGGCGAGGTCTAATGCCACATACATAAGTTTACCGGCTACTTTGCCCTCCAAACCGGTACACGACAGCGACAAGCACTGACGCTATTACGGCAGGAATAGGTAAGGTGATGGTGGCTCACCAAACTTTTTAGTGAACTCCACGGGAACAAATATGTTCCCCGGGAAAAAAATTATATGCTATTCCAAGTCATTACCTACCTATTTCATCCAAATCCGTACAGTATTTTTTGCGTGATTGAGTACAAACCTCCCATCCGTCCATACATCCAAACTGTCATATTCATAATATTAAAATAAATATAGAAATTATATAAATTAATTGTTCGTAAAATAATACGCTTAGGGCATTTCAGCTTTTGTACCAAGTAAGGAGCACCGCGTAAAAACAATATTAATAGGACTTACCAGTGTATTTGCTAGGGCATATTTAAATATTCATGGAAAATCCAAAATCTCAGTAGCTGTTCGGAGTCTGGCGGGTTGTGTGTACTGTGTAGCTACCACCATGCCTTGGATGAGCACGCATAACTGTTGATTCCAATTGTCGCTAAAAGTAACCGATAATCGTAAAGGATCAATGGAAATGCGGCCACTAAATCGGTGAATCTTGATTAAGCGGAGCGTCTTTTTTGTAGGGAAATATAGTATTTTAAAACAAGTGAAGTTGATAAATAAAAGTAAAAATTGTGACCCTTTTTAATTTTCTGTTCGAAATGAATAAAACTGCTATCAGTTTTATTCATAGAGAAGGACAACAAGAAAGATAACGGGCCTATTGAATGAACAGAGCCCTTAGTCAGCGTTGAAATTCAAAATTAGGCAACTAACTTCCACGCTAAGGGTTGTCTTCTGTAAGTTTGATACTTTTCCTATTTTTGACGTCACAAGCATAAAAATTTTAGTGGTGAGATCAAAGCGAAGTGATTTATCGATATTCGAAACGCCTGCACTTGCGCGGGAGTTACGCTGTCGCGAGCGTACCTGCGCGTATTCGTAGCCACTTCAAGTTTAGTTATAATTTCTTGTTTTTAGTCAAATACCACTGTAATTGCTTCTAATACAGATATAGAGACACATAATCAAAGCCTTATTATTGGTACAATAATGTAAATGTTCATACAGCTACAAATTTTGTATATCGTAGCTGCCTACCACACAGTGTGCTTCCAGAGGCTTCTAATTTCATTTCAGTTTCAATTAAACCTTAAATGGTTTAACAAATATTTTCTAAAATATGTGAACTTTATGATCGTATGTGTTTTTTTTTATGTTATAAGATAGCAAACAAGCAGATGGGTCTCCTGATGGAAAGAGTCAACCATCGCCTATAGACACCAACGGTGTTAATGGTGCGTTGCTATCTTGTGGTGAGGTCTAATGCCACATGCATAAGTTTACCGGATACCTTACCCTCCAAACCGGAACACGAAAATGACAAGCAGTGATGCTATTGCGGCAGGAATAAGTAAGCCGGTGGTACCAGACCCGGGCGAGACAATACAGAACTCTACCACCTAGTAGTCACGATGGTACCGACTCGCATAGCCAATCGGTCGCCTTTTACGACCTGCCTGACAGAACGGCAATTGAACTTAAATTCCTAAGGATATTTAGGTTCACATTTAATTACACGGAAATAGGCGTGAAGGTTATTCATAAAAATCTTGTTGATAACGTAATTTGTCTTCTCACTTTTACGCTTAGCATTTTTATAACGTATTATAAAGGGTGTCTTGTCCTAATACAAGTGCACAGCACTTACGAGGAAATGCTAATCTAATAACCAATACTAGACTAATAACCAATTGGCTGTGGGCGATTGTTCCAGTTCATTGACGTGTAGGGTAATCCTAAATTTGCGACGTTATTGATAAAACTAAATCTACCGAAAACTCAAAGTGTATTTGTTATTTCTGTTTTGTTTAATGTTTTATTAATTTAATGTTCGTATAATAATAATGACCGTCTCGTTGGCTCATCGCAAACAAAGGAATCACTATAAATCAGTATTATAGCAAATACTGCTAAAGCGTACATCGGCATTACATCATATATAAAAATGTGATTGAGAATACATATTAACAAAAATTATATAAATTTTCTGACACATATATATATATATATATATATATATATATATATATATATATATATATATATATATGATAGTTATTTGAACCGAAGAAAAGTGTCTATTGACATCAAGTTCATTTTTCCTAGTGCTTGCCCCGCAAAGGGTCCGATGAGATCATTCGGAGAACAAATTTTTGAAACTTTTCAGCTATTGATTTAATTTAACACAGTTTTTTTCTTTCATAATGTAGACGCTCACTAAAAATGTATCTTACGCAAATCCAATACAGAATTTACAGAAGCTGATGGGTTTCATAAGCCTGGTATTTATAGTATTAGTAAGATAAATGTAATATACTGTTTAAATTTACTTAGCTACAATACTAATATTTATCTATAAATTCTATCATAATTGACATGTATGAGCGAACTGTCATGGATCGTGGTTCGCAATGAAAAGCCCGAAGTATGAGACTGGTTAATGAAGCTCTTTGATATTGCTGCCGTATGTATTCAAGAAATGGCGGTCTGCCTGAGATTTGTTTAAATTTGCAATCGTATCACATACTTGATTAATTTTGAACTAATTTTACAATGTTTATCTTGGGCAGAGCTTTTTTATTTTTTGGAACCACAAGAAATTACCACTACTACACGTCTAAGCTGCGGAACTAAATATGGCAAGGAGACAAAATATAAAGGGCACACATACACACACATACACATACTTACGCGTAAGAGGTTATCTATATTATTATTATTAATATTATAAATGCGAAAGTTTGGATGTTTGGATGGATGGATGTTTGTTAATTAAGCACGCAAAAACTACTGAACGGATTTGCATAAAATTTGCCACACACGTAGATCTACACGAGATTTTACATAGATAATGATCTGGGATAGCACATAGGCTACTTTTTGTCCCAGAAAAATTAGGTAATCTCGCGGGATTCACCAAAAACTTTTATAATGAGTTGGGCTGCACGCTACAGCTAGTGTAGCATACATGTGTTGCTCCTTATTCTTTTTAATCTTTTCTTTAATAACAATAATTATTTGGTTATTTGATTGAGTTTATATATTTTTTAATTATTATTTTCTTTTTCGTATTATTTAATTTTTTTGTTGTTTTTTTGTTTTGGTTTGTCTAGTCTCAATTCACTCTTAAAAAGTGTCAGTAATGTAATGAAAATCCGTAATTGGATAATGTTTGGTTTTTTTTTAAGGGCAATGGGCCCACCTCTCGTTCCCACCACTGTAACTTCTGTAAACCAGAATCAACAGCGGCAACCGTCCTGATAACCTCTGAGTTGCGAGCTCAGGGTGCCCTGGGAAAAAGCTAAGCTGTCTTGGATCCTGCAACGAAATTAATCAGAAGTATATAGGAGGAGTAGGAAAATACATCCTGTTTCCCTCCCTTTTTAGCAGGAGACAGCAAAATTTTAAAAGCATAAAAATGCTACGAAATGAGACTTTTACAATCAGGTTAAGCCTGATTGCTATTGCACCACGGAAGTTTGGAAATTAGGGACCTACCAGAATGGCCTACTTAATTTTGCTTCCAGTAGTAAGTGTGACAAAATCGTTTGAAGGCACGGAAGTTCCCACGTGTACCCACAAGATCGGAGTAATAAATTACACCGGATATACATTGGATACTATCAAGCATTTGACGACGTTCGTTTTGCCAAAGATTACACTCCCAAAGAATGTGATGTGCAGTTTGTTCATATTTACAGTTTAATGTAGAGCACTCGCAAAAGGGAGAAGGAACTAATTTAAACGAGAATAATTTAGCTTTAAAATTACCGTGGCTAGTGAGAAACTGTGCAACACAATGATCTATTTCTATCCAAGTTTTACTTAAGCGATCCCGGATGCACGGGAAAAAGTTATATAAATGCCGTCCTTTAGTTGAACAAGACCAACGCGACTGCCATTCATCAATTAATTCATTAGTAACGTCGATTACGGGATTAAAAAGGCGACGTATTTTTGTTTGGGCTTGCGAGTTGATAAATTCTGGGTTAGTAAAATTCCTAGAATTGTAATACATTGAAGCCCGACGCTGAATTTCTAAATCTAATGGTAAGACGCCTGATAAAATGGGTAAAGCTTCGGAGCTTACAGTGCGATATGCTTTGCATAGAAATATTAGTGCTAGACGCTGATTTTGAAGTAGTTTGCGCCGGATCGCACCACTCGTAACTTTATCAGCCCACGCTGAACAAGCATAACAGATACAACCTAAATACGTGGCGTTATAAATTATCTTTAAAGTGTTAAACGTTAAACCCCATGTCGAGGTAGATATGCCCGCAAAGGATAAGAAATTCCGTTTAGCCTTTTCACCGATATAGTTAATATGATTTATAAAAGTATAATTTTTTTCTATGACCAAACCTAAATATGTTACCGATTCTTTTCTCTTTATTGTGCTATTATTTATTTTTATACTGGGAGATGATAGGAGCGAACCTTTTAATATTAAGTAAAACGTTTTATGGGGCGCAAAGCTTAAACGATTTCTCAAGCCCCAGTTGATGATCAAATTAAGACTAGTGTGAGCCAGCGACTCTATCTGTGCTCGTGTGTTAGCTTGTATCATTAAAGCAACGTCGTCTGCATAACCTATAAGCGAGCATCCTTCCGGCAAGGCTAATGAGAATAAATCGTCAAATCCTAAGTTCCATAGATATGGTGAAAGTACTGATCCCTGAGGGCAGCCTAGAGTAAGGCGTTTAGACACTGCGTAATGCCCTAGCTGCAATTTCGTATGACCGTTTTCTAGATACGATTTAATTAGCTTATATATATATTTGAATAACACCCCCTTGTTTTTAATTTCAACAATAACATCGGCCACCAAGCGTTGTCAAAAGCACCAGAAATATCCAAAAAAATACCTACAACATAATTATTTCGTGACAATTCTACCATTTTTCTCATAGACAGCACTGCATCGATAGTGGATTTTCCGGCGGTAAATCCAAACTGTTGTTTATTGAACGTGGGCCCTCGTGGTAGAAGTCGAGGAACTATCAATCTTTCTAACAGTTTACCAAGGGAAGGCAGAAGTGTAAAGGGACGATATGATTTAGGGTCATCCGTAGGCTTGTCACCGGACTTTGGAATAATTTTAAGATATCCTTGGCGCCATATTTTGGGAAAAACTCCTTCAGCAATACAACGATTTATTATTTTTAAAATAGAGTACGGGGCCGCTAAACACGCATGTTTTATCATATAATTTGAGATTTTATCCTCTCCGGGGGCTTTTTTCGATGGTAAGTTGTTAACGGTGTTTAAAAGTTCGTCTAACGTTACAAGGCTCGTAAATATAATTTAGGACTTATTATAATGTTTGGTTTGTTTACTTGGCGTATTTGTTGAATTGTATGTAGTGAACTTTATGTTTATAATAAAAATAAATAAAATAAAAATAAACTACCTCACCCGGTCGACGTTCTGCCATATAAAAAAGTAGGGTAGTGGTAGGGGGTGAAATTTTGAGGTTATAGGTATTTTTGACGTCAATTAAAAAATATTCAAAAAACATCAAGATATAGATTTTATTTTCTGGATAGGCACATCCTAATCACATAGCGGTATGAAATATAATTTACGACCTATTAGATAAAAACATAAAATGGGTGCAGGTTTCGGAGGAGATATATTATGTTAGTTATAATATGTTCGATTTTGTTCGTTTACGTACATTAGTTAGAGGAGTTGAAAAAATCTACAAAAAATAGATATTATTATCTGGATAGGGACATCATAATTACCTAGCATTATATTTTATACATATTATAAAACAAAGTTTACCGCCACGTCTGTCTGTCTGTATGTTCGCGATAAATTCAAAAACCACTGAATGTATTTGCATGCAGTTTTTACCAAAGGAAAGAGGAATTCACGAGGAAGGTTTAAGTGTATAATTTTCCAAGGTTTTTGTATATATTACCCAAGCGAAGCCGGAGTAGATCGCTAGTGAAATATAATTTACGATTTATTAGTCAGTAAAAAACAAAAAATCGGTTAAGCTGTTTCGGAGGAGAAATTTTGCTCGTGTTAACTAAGCTAATGTTAATTAGTTACAGGGGATGAAGTCGTTAAAAAATACAAAAAATTAGTAAAAAATCGATTTTTATTTTCTGGAGAGGGACACCCTAATCACCTAGCGATATTAAAAATAATTTACGACCATCTATTAGTCAGTCAAAAACGTAAAAATCAGTTCAGCTCTTTTGGAGCAGATTTTATAAGTAATATAATGAATTTTGGTCGTTAACATTAGTTACAGGGATGGAGCAAAAAAAACGAAAAAAATTGTCAAAAAATGGATTTTATCTTCTGAGTAGAGATACCCTAATCACTTAACGGTATGAAATATAATTTAGGACTTATTAACTAGTTAGGCAAAAACATAAGAATTGCTTCACCTATTTCGGAGAATATTTTATAATATATTAGATTTTGTTCATAACATTAGTTACAGAGGATGGAACCGTTCATTCTACCAATTTATAATGAGTCAAATGATTATAAGGTCTTTGTTAAAATTTAATCACGGCAGAGATAAATTGAGATAAGACAGCGCCTAATGTTTCAATTGCCTTGCTATTATCAAGGGCCAATTAACGTAAACTCCCTAATTAGTCAAGTCTTAGAACTGCCGTCTTGGGGTTTATAATGAAAGGGGATTTATTTAACTTAACAGCATAGTAATTTGGTAGTGTGGGGCGTTGAAACTATTTAGGGTCGTATTTTAGTAATTTGTTTACACATGTTTTTGAGACAACTATTCTTATTCCAAGCCGTAATGTGAATTTCAATTCTGCTAAATTATTATAAGACTGAATGCATAGTTATTAAAAAAAAATTCTTCATAACTATATGTTCATTTTCATATAGCGTAATCTCGTGATTTTTTGTGGTAAACTGAAATTGCAGAGTTTTGTGAAATGCGCTGTAAGACATATTAACTTTTGCCCGTTTTACTTCGTTCGTGTAACTCAAACAATATTACTTTCTTTTATTTTGGTAAAGGAAAAAATAAATTAAGCTATTTCGAAAGTGTATCTTTATATAAGTTAAAGAATTTTTAAATCGTTCCAGTAGTTTTGAGAATTACAAACAAACAAACAACTAAATTTTCTCTCTTTATAATATTAGTGTTCAGTATTATCAGTATTCATATTTGTTCAGTGTTTCGTATCTAAATATTACTTTTTCCAAAAACACAATCTTAAAACATTTGTGAACCGGTTGAATAAACTGGGGTATTGTAAGCTTAAAGAGCATAAACTATACAGACAGGTTTTTGAGCTCAAAGAGTTAACAAATCAGGAGTTTTAAAAATTACAGTGTTTTAATTTTTTTAAAACTGTATATTATTAATAAAATGATCGATTTCAACTCTTCGAATGGGATACAACGCAAATTTCGAGCTCTAAAATGTTGTCTTAACTCTTAGCTATAAAATGGATTGCTTGAAAAAGGTCGAAGTAAATAAATATTCACGGGACAAATTACACTTACTGATCTAACCCCAAAGTTAGCAAATTATTTGCTTGTATTATGGGTGTTAGTCAACGATACTAATACATAGAAATACATATATAAATACTGAAATAATGTAATAAACACCCAAACCTGGAAATACAAACATTTATATTCATCACACAAATGCTTCTCCCCGTCGGGGATCGAACCCGAGCCCCGTCGATTGCGTAGTCAGGGTCGCTAGCCACTCGACCAATGGGGCGAAGTAATGTTAAAATTATTTTTTTAAAATTTTCATTAATAAATCCCGAGCGAATCAACCGATTTTGATTCATTCGGGTAGTAAAAAAGCTAATTGAAATCAACTGGTGTAAGTCTGAAAGTTATTTCAGAAATATGAAATAAGTTTGTTGTAAATAATATTATTTTAATATTAGAAAAGCTATTATTTTAGAAAATTGAATTCGTTTTTTATATTTCAAACGGCATTTGACGCAATGTTTTAAATACCTAAATTGATCGAAGAATCTTGACGTTACGTCCAAAACACTTTTTTCGAAATTTTCGTCAATGATAACTCCGCAATGGATAAATCGATTTTGATGCAATTTACGGCATTGGATGCGGTTTTGTTATAAAAACAGCTAATTAAATTTTGTAATTAATCGGCTTATTAATCTGGAAGTTATTTAAAAAAAATTGTCGCCAATATATATATAGATAAGAGCAGTGGATATATATATATATATATATATATATATATATATATATATATATATATATATATATATATATATATATATATATATATTACTGCTATTATTGATATATTTAACTGCTACCGGATCATTCTTAAATTAACATTAAAAGTTTGAGTTTTTGGAATGGAATGGAATGGAATGGAATAGAATGGTCTGGCACCAAAAAGGCAAAAGAAAGCGGGAAAACAGTTTCTGAAAAAATAATTCGGACAAGCGTTATTACTTGTCTAATGTCCAAAATGTAATAAAGTCCACCATTTCTGAAGATCCCCGCTTGGTCTGTGACAGTATTCACTCAATCAGGGTCTTTGTTTTGAGCCAAAGTATATTCGATCAAATTGGTTTGATCAATTTTGGTTTCAGTTAAGTATTGTTTCGAATATTAGGTCGGTAGACCAAGTTCTAGACATAAACCTAGTATATCATTCATTCATAGTCCTGAAATAGATGCTGTAATAACAAAAAACGTTTAGCAGTTATAGTGTTTGTGAAACAATACAAGTGCATTTTGGCCTAATAGGTTAGCAGAGTACGTATTTTACCAGTTTTTAACCGACCGACCCAATATATTTTTTGACTATTTAAATAGGTATATACATCTTTATTTTACACTGGATGCTAGCCGGAAGTATTCCATATTGGGCACCCGTTTAAGGCGATAGGTAATGCCAAACTACGAAATAGACACCTCTTTGAAAGCCTACTACTGCTAACCGGTTGGTCCAATAATTTTAAAAAAATATGTATTATACGTATAATATAATTAAGTTTAAATTTTAAGTTCGTTTTTTCAAATTTTATTGTTATTTTTGACGAAAAAAAATCGAATATCTTTCTTATTTTTACGCAAAAATTTGCTTATAACTTCCAAACTACTGTAACGATTTTGATGATTTTTTCTTTTTATTACAGACAATTTATTGCTTTATAAAATTTAAGTTCAAAATTTTACAAAATCATTATAGTGTGCTATTAAATCAATAAAAACCTTATTATTTAATTCGCGGACAGCGCTTGCGTCGTAAGTCAGTCTCCCGGTAGCGTTCATACGGGGAGGCTGTGTCGCATGTTAGCATGCTCCGCTCTCCATATTCGAGTCAAAGAGTAATAGTACAGATAGAACGTTTGGCACAATAGTAAAGTTGTGCCGTTTGGAAATTGAACATTTCGTTTACGCTTGGATGTTTTTTATAGTAGATAATGAGCTTGGTCCGAGAAGACTGTTTTTTTACAGATGTTGTTCTTATGATATAGACAAGGAATAAGAAAGGGTTTTTTTAAATTCATCCTCTAAGATGGTAAAATACGGGGTGAAAGTTTGTATGAAACTCTGTCATTTTTGAGTTGTAATGAATGATATGCCGTAATTAAATTATCCTTTATCTGAAAAAAAATTAAATACAAATTTAATATTTTTTTGAATTCTACCCAATAGAGAGGTAAAGAGGCTTTAAATTTGTATCAAAAATGAAGTGTTTATTTATTGCATTACTATAAAATCTAAATTATTTTAAATTGTTTTTAGTATTTCTGATTTTTAATACAATTAAGAAGTACGAATTTTCGGATTTTTTTAGTACTTATGCTCTTCAATCGAAATTGAAGAAACATGCATGTAATGTTCGAAGTTTCATCCATTAAAGGAGTAAAAGTGTGTTTACAATTTATATGAAAAATCAAACGTTTATGGTCAAAATAATTTGAAATTCGGCACTTATGTTCTTCAACACAATTTAAGAATCATATATTTGGGGATTTTTTAAATTTCATTCCTTAAAGGGTAAAAAAAGCATTGATGTTTATTGAATTATTAAAATAGATTGTTTATTGTAGAATATTGTAGAAATTATTTAAAACTTAGTATTTATAATTTTTGATACAATTAAATGAATACGAGTTTAAGGTTTTCAAATGTTATCTCTTCAAAGGATGAAAAAAGTGGTAAAGTTTGTAGAAAAAATAAAATATGTTTAATCAAAATCTCTTCAAATTTATTAGTCACGTTCTTTAATTCAATTAAATAAACGTGCATGTAAGGATGCTGTGAGTTTTATCTCTTAAAGAGGTAAAAGAGGATATTAAAGGGGCTGAAAGCTATTACTTTATAAATGGTTTTGTTTGCGAGTAGACGCTGAATAATATTTTTAGACTATTCATGTACTTACCTACGTTTACGCTTGAATGTTTTATTAGCTATAGATAGATAAGTATTTTGTCAATATTTTGTATAAATGTACAAAAAAAAAAAAACATATAAACAACGAAGATAATTCAAGCAAGCGAATAAAAAGCAAAACTCTAAAGAAGAAAAAACTGGTACTATTTGAAGGTAGTAAGGACTTTGCAACTAAAAATAAATAAATAAAATATTATATACATACAAATGGTCTAAATAAACCAACTTATTTAGTACTTTCCTATATAAACATTAAATTAAATTATATCTCTACTTTTCTCTTACGTGATTTTGAAACAAAAACTAAGAAGCTAGTTAAAGTTTTAAAATATTATTCAAGAGATTACATTTTACAAAATCAAATTTTGAAAGGTTTTGTTAAATATTAATTGTTGATTGTATGTATTAAAATAAAGTGCTACACGGGATGTATTGTATATTACAACACTTTCAAAGAAATAGGATACGTAACTGTTATTATTGTGTAAATTGTTATATGATTTTTTGTCGATTTTCGGTATATTTTTTTTCTTTAGATATTTATCATTTTTGTAAAATGAATGTATATGTAATCGATAAATGAGCGATTACTGTTTATTGGTTTTGAGTTTAACAACATTCAGTCGATTCACGATGATAAAAGTTCATATAGGTGAACGAAAATGTTAAAATGTAGGTATCTGCATCAACTGTAAATACTCTTTGACTTTGGAGCACGCCAGCGCGAGAAATAATATTTGCGCCGCTCCTGTTAGAAACTCAAGGTCGTTCGCAGCTGTAATCGCCTTAAATGGCACCCGAAACAATGGCACCTGAGGTATTCCACATAGGGCACCTCTCTATATTTTTGGCGGGTGCCATTAGTGGAATATTTTATTATTTTAAGTTTTATTCCCCAGACGGCACCTACAGATCAGTAGGTACTAGTGTTGGGACATACTTAGAAAATGAAAATTAAACAAATCGATTAAAATCAATACAAACTATAATTACATGATAAAAATATAACTTCTTTAATTTTTTAATCATTTTAATACCACTATCAGTTTTCATACAATAGTAAAGGCTTCCCTTTCTTGCTGGAAATGTAGTGAATACGTGGGTTATGTTTGCTGCTACCGGCTAAAGACTCCATTATTATCGCAGTGCAAATTATTATATAATAAACAATACAAATTATAAATACAATGCTCCCGTGACGTAATTGACTTAGCGCCGTAACACAACTTTCACTAATCTATACATATAATAAAATCGTAGGAAAGTCAATGTATGTCCGGGGTAAACTCAAAAAGTACTGCATGGATTTACTTCAAATTTTGCATGAATATTACTAACAGGTCGGGTCAACATATAGGCTGCATATTATCACGCTATCACCTACTGGGGAGGAGCTGTGGAGTAAACGAAGTCCGCGCGAACGAAGTCGCGGGCAACAGCTAGTAGAAAATAATTGAAGTTTACGTAAACAAATATCGGAACTTTTTGGACAAATTCGTAATCTTTCGTATGCAAGTAGGAACGCAATTTGAATGCATTTTTAGCGCAGGAATACCTCGCGCCTATGGTGAGCGGCATCGTTTAATCTTTGTTTATTAAATGGATACGAAATAAGGAAACTGATATTGGTAATAAAATGATTAAAAACTTAAAGAAGCTATATTTTTATCATGTTATTATAGTTTGTATTGATTCTAATCGATTTGTTTAATTTTTATTTTCTAAGTATGTCTCAACACACTAGTACCTACTGATCCGTAGGTGCCGTTTGGGGAATAAAACTTAAAATAATAAAATATTCCACTAATGGCACCCGCCAAAAATATAGAGAGGTGCCGTATGTGGAATACCTCAGGTGCCATTGTCTCGGGTGCCATTTAAGCGGGTGCCCAATATGGAATACTTCCTAGCCGCGATTTCGTTTACGTGAACCAAAAACATTGCTTCCGTTTGATTAATCGGGTAAGAAGAAGTCCTCTTTAATATGAATCCTAACATTTTTTCAAATTCGACTGGTAGTTCCAGACTAGCTGTGCCCGCGACTTCGTCCACGTGGACTTAGATCTGGGTTTTAGCACTAAAATAAAAGTAGCCTAAGTGAAACCTTACAAAGTCACCTTGATGGACTTGTCGACACTTGTCTGAAGTCTGAACTCTGAGACTCTCTCTGAGCCATGGTACCTTGCAGAGCCACCGGGAGCAGACCAGCGAGCGCCATTGCTCCGCCAGCTCCCCGTGACCGCCCTTGCAATATCATAAGTTGGGTACTCATCTAGCCACTAGTCTTGTAACGTGTAGCGTATCTATTGGGTATCAACCTACTTCGGCTAATCTATCGGCTCTTCCACGGGGCACGGTCACCACGTATCCCAGCTACAAGTTCCCAAATCCGAAGTGTAGGCCACATTTCTTTTAATGTCGAGGCTACATTATTATCCGAAGATTTGTGGTGTGCTGTCATAATAATTTGTTTGTCGTTATTATGCAATGGCAATCTAAGTAGCCACATACACTTCGTCGACAATAGTCTTCTAAATTCAACTTGTGATGCCCGCTGATGTAAAAGCGAGATGAAATTAGTTAGAGTAGAAAACTGAAAGAAACCCGAAGATTCGTGATTTAGCGAAGTGATTGGCCTCAATCATTGCTACAGCGCGAATCTTCGCCCTAGGGCAATAATTACTCTTAGTTGACCCTCTCTCTAAGACGACTCTACCGTTTGGTTCTTTGCTATTTGAATAATTTGTTTACGTTTTGAACTTTTTAAAATAAAAGTAATATCACCCAACAAATCACACGAATTGATCTAACTTGTTTTTTTTTTAAATTAGTATACTAATACATAGAAATACTATTACACTACTGAATATTATTATAATACTGAAATATAATCGCCTCTGTGGTGTAGTGGTCCGGTGCCGGAGTTGACCACATAAGGTCCCGGGTTCTATTCCTGGGTCGGGCAATTTAAAAATGCGTTTTTTCAGTTTTCTGATAAAAACAACATTGCCCGGGATTGGAAAGTGCCCGGTTGGCGATAGGCCTGCCACCTATGATATTGTGGGACCAAGTATCTTCGGCTAACCGTGGGTGCACTTGTTGTACCTCTGCCTAACTTTTCGGGGATACAGGCGTGAAGATACTACTAAATATATTATATATTAAACACACAAACCCAGAAATACAAATATTTATGATTTTTCCCTGTCGGGTATCGAACCCACAGCCCTACGATTACGTAGCCAGGGTCACTAACCATTCGGCTAACGGGGCGGTCTTGGATAATTTCTAGAATTTGATGATGGAACTGGAATGTGGCCATGGGAAGTTCTAAACTAAACCCATCGAGGTTGTACTCGTTTCTTCTGTTTTTGAAAAGTATATATTTTTATTGACGCAATAAAACCCATTTCCTATGTTTTCAGAACTCTGCATCAGATCTCCACTAAATTAAAAAAGAACTACACGGGGAGTATACCATGTTAAAAAAAATTAAAATCGGTTCATAAATATCGGAATTCTGAGGTAACAAACATAAAAAAACATACAGCCGGATCGATAACCTCCTTCTTTTGTAAAGTCGGTAGAAAAACCAAAAGCTGGCTTAAGCACCATGTGACGGTATTACGGTTTTTCATTGTTACAAACATTTTTCTATTATTTACCTCATTTACCGTGTGAAAGCTTAATTCTACTATTTTATTCACCACGAGTTCTTAACGTCGGAAATAACGTTTGCATCTTTCATATTGTATCTTTCGCCAGTAATAATAGCGATTTTATGAGTTTTCAGATGGCAAGATTTATTATGATAATTATTTAAATGATAATTTTTTAGGGTAGCAAGGAGAGCATATCTCGGAATTTATTAAAGAAGCTTATCGTGGGTTCTGTACTAAAATTATATTCATATAATTCGTCGCTAACGCTAACTAACGTTATAAACAGGCGTATCAGCCAAAACACGTTTGTATTTTCTCGATTTGTAAACGTTTTTTCTTTTCATTTGATTATAAAACCACCGAGACAAATAAAACCGTCTGGTGATTATGTATTAATAGTTGGGCTCTTATTATAACTTATATTTATTGGTATATAAATTTTTATTTTTCTTTCATTTTTATTATAATAGTGATTACTGTTTACAATTATTATAGTATTAAATAAATAAACGCTGTTTGCAAAAAGAAACCCAACTGCAACCCAATCCGAAAAAAATATAACCTCTCGTAGACTGGTGCCAAAGCTTCTGAAATTAATTAAATGTGAAAAAATCTACAACAGGATGACACCACGAAACACCACAGAAAAGATACGTAGTCAAAATAAGAGGAAAAATAATTTATGGGCGATTTCATTTCGGGAAGTGGAATGGGGATTTTGAAGGGGGAGAACGGTTTATCGCGATTTCCGGCAAAACTAGGAGTCCTATCGAAAAAAGTTTATAGGCAAAGTTGTCGGTAATAGAAATATCTACAACTTACGTATTTGCACTTTTTTCCATAACTTCAAAATTCATGCGAAAAATTCAGTAAACCAACTTTTTGATTTTTTAATTGTATTTCTGCGAGAAAAAATTGTTTTACGAAATTTGTTAAAAGTTTACCTTTTTATATCCCAAACACACTGTAATTTCAGCAGTAATGTTTTTTTTAAATAAAATCCTCTTCTGAGACAATATTTGCTAGCTGATAACACTTGTACTGTTTCACAATAATATCTTATTGTGAAACAGTACAAGTGTTATCAGCTAGCAAATATTGTCTTAAAATGGAGTTTCACCAAGTGCCGATGATAAAAAGTGTAGAAAATCCTCTTCAAATCTTATGTTTATTATTTAAAATATTTTATTATTATATTTTCGCATGTTCTTTGAAATCTTTAATAATTAATTTATCAATGTAAAACTTACATTTTTCGAGTAATTAAATTTGTTATTTATTAAAATGTAAATTTTAATAAAAAGCTTTTAATTTTAAATAATGTTGAAAAAAATGTTCAAATTCGAGTTCTTTTCGGTTCTTTTTCATTTTCTGCTATAATTTTTTATAGTATCCAGAATATATTAGTAACTTGATTATTCTTTTTGAGTACGACACATTTATAAAAACTAGGAACGCTAGAAAATATTAATAGTCCTTATCACATAGTTTTCGGGTTATTACTAAATAACACATGGTAAGGGCAGCCGCCATGTTTCCACATAAACAACGCGCTTCCAGGCTCCAGCTCCTCTACGGTAGACAATGTAACTATTTTACAATATCAATTAAGTTTGACCATTTCATGAAATAGTCACACGTTTAGTTAATCATATTAATAAACGATTTCTTATCATTGATCTGATCAAAGAAAATCATGATGTGGCTAATGGACAGTGAAAAATTTCATAAAATGCCACCGTTTTATGAAATTCTCGAGCATTTCATGATGTCGACAATATTGCGATCTGGCCACGACAAAGGAATCCCATTCATCTTTTTGTTGTTCTCATAAATGTAAATATAGTAATTTTTTTTAAACGCGTTTTAGAGTGTATGTGTGTGTATTTTTGACATGTTAGCCTAAATGGCGAAATGGTTTTTAGCTTTATTAGTGTCGTTCAATTCGTCTTGATATATAAACTTGTTATTCTAAGCAATATATATACTCGTGGATTTTACATTTTCAATCGTCGACACTGGTGAAATTCCATCATTGTTAGTTGAAATTAGTTTACAATACACTTGTACTTTTATTCCACTATAATAGAACCCGGGATCTCATGCGGTCTACAGTCTACACCGACACTGTGCCACTAAACCTCTGAGGCGAATAAAAATAAAAGTACTCAATAAGTAGAATAGACGAAACTATAGACTGTAGTCTATAGAAACACAATATCTTAACTTCCCGCACGGCTATATTCACATTCAGAGCATGTTTTCATTAAAAAACTTTCATAGAAAAAATCTCAAAGCGGTGGCCAATATTGTACGGACGTTTATTTTATAATCATGAATTAACTGTTCCCGCGACTTTGTTCCGTGATCCACATAATATATTACTTCCTTTTACTTAGTAGTTAGCTGAACATGTTGTCCTCGGTTTCCGTAAACAATCTTCAGTAATTACATCTAAGCATAAAGTAACTGAATTAAGTCTTAATTAAACTGTCTGTTCCCAAAATCGTGCTTCTGTCTTATCTTTGGAAACTAAATGGAAAAACCAAGTTAATTAGTCACTTTCATCCAGTCAAGGCACCTAATGATAGATGCAATAAAGAATCGTTCTTTTATCTCCGATAATACATCACGTAGTAACCAGATTTCTAAGGATTATCTACGTTACGCGATCGTGACAAGAATTGGAACTTGGTAAAAAGATACAAGATTTTATTGCTTTAAAGACTGTACAGTACCCGGCGATAAATATTGCACATCGACCTTTGGAAAGAGACAATCGGCTAATTTCGGCTTCGTAGAGCGTTATCTCTGTCGCACAAAATACAAACAGTCCGGTACCTATTAGGAGCTGTTAAAACAAGTGATTTGCTTCTTTTGATATTTTTATTCTTTGTATAAAATACACTAATTTTTCTATAAGTGATGGCTTTAGGTTGGGGTAAAATAAAATAAAAAAAACATTTTTACATTATGTTTACGTATTTAATTATTTTGGAACATTACAGCTTTAGTGTACATAATAAACACCATTATACCTATTGCTAAAATGAGACATTGCAATAAAAATAATAATAATTCTAATTCTCAATTACTTCCATTTCACTATCTGTGCTCTCAAAGAGGTCAATATCACTGTCACTATCAGCCGTATTTATTACTAATCTATCAGTGTAATTGTCTAAACTGTGTTGAATGCTTCTATATTCATTCTCACATTTGATTGCATGATCGCAAACCTTTTTTCACTCTTCAGCGCCGATCATGTTTACTTTTTCAGTCAATAATGTTTTTACTGTAGTTAAGTTCATACCCACATTTCTAGAGGCTACATAGCCTTTCAGTTGAGATCATATATTTTCAATTGGATTAAAATCCGGATGATATGGTGGCAATCGCAACACAGTGTGCCCATGTTCGGCAAGTATTTTGTCCACAGAAAACTCTGTATACCTCTCCTTGTGCTGACATATAATAGCGTAAATCTGGGTTTTTATTAATTTTGGATCAACTGGAATTTCATGTCTGTTTAACCAGTTGATCATTTCCCGTTTAATGGTGTTTGAGTTGGGGGGTCTCTCAACATACTTGTTGTGATAGGGTGCGTTGTCGATAACTAGAACAGAATCACTGGGTATATTTGGGATTAATTGGTTAACCAGCCATTTCTCATAGTTATCGTTATTCATTTCATTGTGATAGTCACCTGTAGTGTCCGTGGATTTATACGTTAAAAAAGCACCGGGTACAAAGCCTTTTTCATTTCCCGCATGAACTATTATCAAACGTTGACCTTTTGAAATTGGCTTTTTTACTCCTTTTTTCTTATCGTCACTCCAAGATTTCCCTTTAGTGTGGGATGCATGTATATATGACTCATCCATGTAGACGATATTTTTTCCTGTTTCGCGAAATTTGCGTATTTTATCAAGGTATTCCATTCGTTTGAGACTAACGTCGTGCTTTTCCATTAGAATTTTTCGATTATCTTCCATTTTAGTGAACTGAAATCCCATGTCATGAAGTATTTTTCTCAATGTTTTTTCAGACCCATTGTAATTAATAGCTTCAGATAACTTAGCTTTTAATGATTTTATTGTTGGCAGTTCATTAAATCGTAAGTGAAAATCATACACCATTCTTCGAACAACATCGTAATCAAAATCGTCCATATCCAAACGAAATTGCTTTTTTGGTCTCCCTTTTTTTGGAGTGCTGAACTTAATTTCAGTCGAATGTGTTTCAGTACTGACTTCGTTTAATATATTGTTCAAAGTTCTTCTTGAAATTCCAGTGGCATTTGCAACTCGCTCTTGAATCTTCTTAAAATAACAACTTACATTTTCATCTACTTTTTTTTTAAATCTATCAGCTTCGCTTACAAAGTATTTATAAACATTGTAGATAATTTCACGTGACTGACCTCGTAAAGGTTTCCCTCTTTTTCCGAAAGAATTTGTACAGTACAGTACAGTGTAATTTTTTTTGTACAGTACCCGGCGATGGTCTCAACTGAAAGGCTATGTAGCCTCTAGAAATGTGGGTATGAACTTATTTACAGTAAAAACATTATTGACTGAAAAAGTAAACATGATCGGCGCTGAAGAGTGGAAAAAGGTTTGCGATCATGCAATCAAATGTGAGAATGAATATAGAAGCATTCAACACAGTTTAGACAATTACACTGATAGATTAGTAATAAATACGGCTGATAGTGACAGTGATATTGACCTCTTTGAGAGCACAGATAGTGAAATGGAAGTAATTGAGAATTAGAATTATTATTATTTTTATTGTAATGTCTCATTTTAGCAATAGGTATAATGGTGTTTATTATGTACACTAAAGCTGTAATGTTCCAAAATAATTAAATACGTAAACATAATGTAAAAATGTTTTTTTTATTTTATTTTACCCCAACCTAAAGCCATCACTTATAGAAAAATTAGTGTATTTTATACAAAGAATAAAAATATCAAAAGAAGCAAATCACTTGTTTTAACAGCTCCTAATAGGTACCGGACTGTTTGTATTTTGTGCGACAGAGATAACGCTCTACGAAGCCGAAATTAGCCGATTGTCTCTTTCCAAAGGTCGATGTGCAATATTTATCGCCGGGTACTGTACCTTACGTAAAATAAAATACATCACTTAATCTTTTCATTTTTGATTGATTTTCTAAAAGCAGATAGTGGGAAAAGTTTGCAAGATTTTCAATGTATTTAACTTATCAGAGAATATTTTGACTTGAGTGCATTATTGTTTGGTGAAAAAATTACATAGGTTTTAAAAGTATTACGAGGGTCCTTATAAATTTGAGGAACGTTTTGTAAGATTTTGCAGGACTTCGAACTCCATCATTTTACGTTTTATTTACATAATTGTAAATTAAACTTTTTAAATTTTAAATGAATGAACAGTGTTTTATAGTAGGATAACAAATAAGATGATAGTTCTTCTCGTGGAAAGAGATAACCGCTACATATAGACAACAAAAACTTTGCTATGCGTGTGGCTGGAATATAATGATACATAGGTAAGTTTACCGGCTACCTTAGTGATCTGGAAGTGATCCAGGAAGGATCACTACCATCGTCAATACTCTGTTAGACTTCGGCAATGTCTCGCTCAGGTTTGGCACCAACGCTTGTCATTGTTGTGTTCCGGTTGGAGGGTAACATCGCCGGTAAATTGCTATATGTGTTATCAAATTGTCGCCACGCGGATAGCAACGCGCCATTAATATGTTTGGTGGTCAATCTTCCCATGACGAGAGATATTTGCTTGTTTGCTATTTAATAAAAATTAAAAATACTAACTAGGACAAACCCAAAAAAGAAAATTTTACTTTTAAATATTGTGGACATAGTGGAATTATATTGCAAGACGTCTTATTACAATAAACTTGCAGTTGTGTTAAAAACATTTTATTTCCCAAAAATGCTTTTAGTTTAGGCAAGGGAAAAACATACTCCTCCGAAACAGCTTTTCCGATTTTTATGAAATTTTATATGCATATTTAGTAGGTCTGAGAATCGGCTATTATCTATTTTTCATACCCCGAAGTGATAAGGGTTTTCCACCCCTAATATTTATTTTTTATTTTTTGGACAAAACTTTAATTTTTATTTTTTTACAATGTGGCATAAAAAATACATACAACCCTAAATTTTCACCCTTCTACCATAAACCCCTATTTTTTAATTCAATAATTTACATGGCAAAACAACGTTTGCCGGGTGAGCTAGTTGACATATAATAAATGCGAAAGTTTGGGTGTTTCGATTTATAATTATAATATATATTCACGGGACAAATTACACTTACTGATCTAATCCCAAAGTAAGCAAATTATTTGCTTGTGTTATGGGTGTTAGTCAACGATACTAATATATAGAAATACATATATAAATATTAGAATATATTTAATAAACACCCAAACCCGGAAATACAAACATTTATGCTCATCACACATATGCTTGTCCCCGTCGGGGATCGAACACGAGCCCCGTCGATTGCGTAGTAAGGGTCGCTATAAACCACTCGACCAACGGGGCGGTTGATTGGTCGGGGCGGTATAATTGGATGTTTGTTACTTAACCATCCAAACCCGTCGGAACCGATTTAGATGAAATTTAGCACACATGTAGATGATGAACTGGAATTATTTTTATTCCGGAAAAATAACTTGTAGCCGTGTCATTCACCAAAAAATAAGATACCGCTGTTTCATGCCATCACAAGGACAGTAAGTATTTTATACGTTATAAAAGAATTACAAATGCTGGAAAACCTCGTAAATACATCGTAATGTGATAGGAATAAAGCCATAAATATATAATTTAAGAAGTACTTTACAGTCTGAAATAAAAGCTGCAACTGTAAAATGGATCGCAAAATGAAATAAACGTATAGAATGAGTGTAACATTTCCTCTGCGACGAGCACGGGATTAGTGATATAATGGAGGCTTTTGTGGCGTTCCTCTTATCCTACTTACTTTTTCAATACTTGACAGATATTATAGATCACATATTTACCTATTACATTTAACGAGATAATTAATTAGACAGAAATCATAATTATATAAATTAGATATGTTAGTATTTCTACTTTGTGGTTAACCGATTCCGCTCAGGTCGTGAGATCCCAGGTTTGTTCCCTAGTCAGTTGAATGAATATTGAGGTTTTTTTTATAAATTACTAGCTGTGCCCGCGACTTCGTTCGCGTGGTTAAATTCCAGGATTAAAGTAGCCTACGTTACTCCTTATCATAATAACTATCTGCCAGTGAAAATCCCGTCAAAATCGGTTCAGGCGTTTCAGAAATTAGCCGGAACAAACAGATAAACCGACACCCAGACGGACAAAAATTGTATAAAATTGTATTTTGAAATATATAACGTGTATACATCCATATATATTTAGTAAAAAGCGGTTATTTTAATATTACAGACACTCAAATATTATTAAGCTATTGCATAGCTTCTATCGCGGGCCTTGAGCGTGGAGACCGAATCCAGAAATTCCGTAACGAAAAAAACCTAACACCCCCGCTCCGACCGGCACAGCGGTGATACTTTTTAGTTTTTCCATCTATCGATAAATACCAGAACTTTTAATGACTTTTTGAAATATCACGCTTGTCTCTTTAGTTCAACAACCCGCCTTTAGGTGGTATTGTTTGTATTGGAAAACTACCGTAATCAGCTGTTTGTGAGAAAGTATATAGGTGTATCATCTACGTACAACAGTGAATATCTGTACTCGTATAATTATTATTTATAATAATATATTAATTAATTATAAATCAACAATACTGCAGGTAATTTTTTTTTAATTATTCACTTTATATTTTTAAAAAAATGCTATGCAATAGCTTTACCGCGGCAACCCGGGACCAGGGTTCCTTTGAAGAATAGGTCTACTGCCGTTCTGCCAAGCAGGTCGTAAAAGGCAACCGATTGGCTATACGAGTCACTAACATCGTGGCTACTAGGTGGTAGAGTTCTAATGTCAAAGGTTTAATGTAGGTGCTTAGTATTAAGCTTAAAATACGTGTAGATAGCCATTGATCAGTGCCAGTGATTAGTAATCAACGTCTATTCACTTTTACTTCATATGATTACTAATCACTTGCACTAATCAACGGCTGTGTTCACTTATTTTTTGCTTAATATTAGCACCTGCATTAAACATTCGCACTCGTACTAATCAAAGTGTAACCGGGGCCTAATGGACAATGGTTAATGGCTAGCTTCGGACAAGTTCTTAATATTACGGAATGTTCTCATCATGGAGATAAATTAACCTTTTTTTTAATTTTGTATTAAAATCTCACTGTTAGAGGTACCTATTGAATTAATTTCAAAAGTTATGTCAATTCTCTTTACTTGTGATATGCACGTTAAGCTGTTGACAAAAGGTTTTTATATTAAAATCTCACTGTTAGAGGTACCTATTGAATTAATTTCAAAAGTTATGTTAATTCTCCTTGCTTGAGATATGCACGTTAAGCTGTTGACAAAAGGTTATCGCAAGAAAGAGATGATTTCGTTGAAACCTTTCTCAACGATATCATCTCTTTCTTGCGATAACCTGTGTGGCAAATATGTGGCATCTTGGTGAGTTGAACGACAATAGACCTTCCGGATTATGTGTGGCTTACCTTGTGCACTGCTTATTGTGAATTATTTACCGGCGCATCTGCACCCGCGAGTAATTAACATATCGTCAATATGTGTGTATTTTTCTGTTCCACCTATATACCTCTGATTAATTTAGTTGCGGTTTCAAGACAGCTAAGCTTTTCCCCAGAGCACACTGAGCTCGCAATTCTGTGATTATCAGGACAGTTTCCGCTCTTGATTCTGGTTTACAGAAGTTATAGTGGTGGGAACAAGAGGAGGGCCCATTACCCTTTAAAAATATATATAGTTTTTCATACAATTTTTCATTCTCTTTTTCAGCCCCTTAGGGGTTGATTTTTGAAAAAGTTAGCATTTGTTTGACCCCGAATCTTTACCTATCTTGATTCTCTATATGTTCTCTATACCTTCTATCTGTTCAGGTTCAGCGGTTCAGCCTTGAAAACGTCACAGAAAAACAGACTTTCGCTTTTATAATGTTAGTATGGACTAGCTGCACCCTGCAGCCCATTGCTTTATTAAAGTTTTTGGCGAATTCCATGGAAACTATTTATTATTCCGAGATTAAAAGCAGGTATCCTATGTGCTATTCCAGGTCATCATTTACCCGTGCACCAAACTTCACCTAAATCATTACATCCGTTTTTGTACGATTAACAAACATTAAAGCATTAAAACTTTCACATTTATATTATACTAGCTGACCCGCGCAGCTTCACCCGCAAGTAGATTAACATGTCGTCGATATATTTTTTCATCCCCTATTTCAGTCCCTTAGGGATTGATTTTGAAAAACAAATAGCATATGTTAACCTCGGATCTTCAACTACTTTTATGCGAAATTGCATGAAAATCGGTCCAGCGGTTTAGCGTTGAAAGCATTACAGACAGGCAGACATTCGCATTTATAATATTAGTATGGATATGAGACTACCTGACCCGCGCAGCTTCATTTAGATGAACATGTTTTTTATCAGACACATCCTCTATTTTAGCCACTGAGGGTTTATTTTTGGGAAATGTTTGACCATGGAACTTTAGCTATCTCCATACTAAATTTCACCAAAATTTGTTTAGAGGTTTAGCCGTAAAAGCGTCAGAGAAGCAGATAGAGAGGCTTTCGTATTTATATTAGTATGAATTATGATAAATAATTGTATTCACATTGAAAATGTTATAAGCGGCGACTTATCATAGACACCTACTCATTCTATGTACAATGTATCACAATATAAAATAACTGTGTATGGCGTTGATCGATTGAGCCACAATACACAAAGGCCCGACGTACGATATTTCTTTGATTTCTTGACTATTCGCCCTTTGGGATTATTTTATTGTATGATGGTAAATAAAAAGATCGCTTCATCTTTATATATCTTTCGTTACTAGATTTATTTTTATTAAGAATACATCAAAGTCGTTATTATTAAAACAGCTAGTTATAATTAAACGTATTTAATTTTATTTAGAAAATTGAGTCGTGCAATGATCGCTTGCCTTACTGGTACTTGCTAGGCATCTCGTAAAAGGCGTGATTAGTAACTCGGTGGTAGCGTTCTGCCACATTTCGGCCGGGTATTTGGTACCACCGTCTCACCTAATCTTACCGCAATAGGTAGCCGGTACATTTATCTATTTATATTTAAGTGGTATTTCAACACCGCCATACCAAATAGCAACGCACCACTAAAATATTTTGCGTCAATAGATGATGATTGTCTCCTTCCACAAGGAAAACTATCTGTATGTTTGTTACTCTATGAAATAGAATAAAATAAAGTATGTAACCCCTTAGCCACCAACAAAAATCCTTATAAAACTTCGTTATACTAAAGTAGTCTGTATTTTTAGTAGTGGAAGGTTGGAAATCAAATGGGAATGCGACATTTAACTTAAACTTATTTAAAAATCCATTATGTTTATAAATCCATTTAATGTTATCGGCGAGGGAAGAAGATATTTTCCGAGTTCGTTGAGTGTTGATAGTAAAAAGGCAACTACAAACATTTATTTCAGCTGTTGCATTTAGAAATAGGGCACAGATTCCGAAACAGATTTTGAATATTTTAATAAAGAAACTACGAACAGCGTTTATCTAAAGGTATCGCCGGCCGCACCTTTATTAAATTTTTGGTACGTACACAGTTTTCATAAAGTGGAAAATGTGTAAGCAATAACATCGAGTGCACGGAGCTTGTATTAACATAGAGTTTGCACATTTAGTTTGGAGCAGTAACTTTTTGTTTTGTTGGATTGTATCTAATTGATTTTTAAGTAGGTAGGGGCTGACTTATCTAGCTTAGTTATAAAAAGTTTCGAAAACCTATAAACTGTACATTAGTTCGTGACTGGTCAATTGCCGTTTATTTACACTTAAACGTTTTAAGAAGAAGTAGTTATTTGTGAAACGAAAAGCTTGTTATTGTCTGAAAGAAAAGGAAACCTCCACATGTGTCATTACGAAGTTGCCAGAAGGAATTATACACTTACGTTAACTCAAAACTCGATCGTGAAACCGAATCTGTAAAATAATAGATACTTAAATTTTGACCTAATTATCCAATAAAAATGTTTAGTGGGGTCATCCACGCACGGCGCTTAGAATTTCATTATTTACAGTACCGAAGTTACACGTGATACGCGTGTTCTATAATAACATATGCTCTAGGAACATATTGTGCGTTTTGTTCTTCTGCAGTTCCGGTAAGTGTAGTCGAGTTTCGAGCGAGAGATGTTTCACTGATATCTACCCGTACTTTACATGCATTTCTGCTAGTGCTCTCAAATAATTCATAACAATCCATTTTATAAAATTTTGTAAATAAAAGACATGACATTACAGGTATAATTATTGTACCCACGATAAGCCAAAATTATTAAAACTCATGATGTAATATATAGCCGCAAATCTATCGACAATTCGGGCACAGATTATCAAGTGTCCGGCTAGTTATATTTCACAGAAAAACCCAATTTAGAAAGAATTGCCATGGAATTGCCTGACTTAAGACTCAAATCAATGATCTTATACGTGTGTATTGAAGCCATTACGACTAGACTATTCAAGTCTAGTCGTAATGGCTTCAATACATATACTGCAAGATAAAAGGTAGTTGTTATCAGTTAAGTTCTTTAATATTACTTTATTTGCGTCGTAATAGTTTGACGTCTTTAGTGCTTTAATATGACGAGGATAATGATATAGTTGGAATATAGGATTAATAAGGTAGAGATAACATGACTACCGAGTGATACATTTAAAGACCGATTCTGAAATACTGAGACGGAGATAGAGATTGAAAGGAAGTGCTGTTGTAAAAATAACAAAGATAATACTCTGGTAGTCCCAATATTAAAAGAATAGAAAATTAAGTGATTACTACGGCACAAATATTTAGAAAGTGATTCTGGAAGGATACTGGTAGGTACTGAGAATGACCACTAATGCTATATTCAGATTAGTTCGGTGCTGTTCAAAGATGGTATCGAGAGCCTTCGTAACTGGCATCTCGGCATAAAGAGAGTAATGAATCTGCAAGAAGCAATAATTAATTAATTAAAAGAAAAAAATTATCATAATGGATATTGCACAAGAAAAATCAAATGGAATACTTGTGAATAATTTTGTATAAAGCAGAGACTACATTCTTTCATCTTAACTTACAGACGGACCAATGTATTATAAACTAATATAAAATGTACCTATCAAACCATATGTCTATACACATAAAAGTTTATATATACAACATAAAACATAACAAATAATATTACATATAAATACATATAATCTGTTTGTTTGCTATCCTACTAAATTGCAGATGGATGTTAATGTACATGTACAGCAAGTGTATTCTATACAAACGTATACTCGGATGTGTGTAATAGGTGTAGTGTGCGGTGTGTTCGGCTTTAGTTCCGGCGAGTGTGGCCGAGTTTCGAGTGGGAGATATCACTTGGGAATCCGCGCGTATTGTCACACGTACAGCTGTTACCTAGCGTTCTCAATAATTTGTGACATGAAATACAGATGCATGCATAGTGTGAGTTTAGAAAAGAAGCTTGACAGTCTCATAAAAGAAAATAAAGATTGAGCACTGCCGTATGTCATAGTGATGTCACAATTTGATACATGTGTAATGATACATGGGTATTTGATACAGGGGCTACGGCGAAAGTTCGCGCTAGCCCGAACTAGATCCCGATACCTGCTTACGTCATAATGACGTCGTATTATCACTGGTCATCAAACCGCGGCCCGCAGGTTACAAATGTGCGCCCCGCGACAAAGCAAATAAATTACAAAAGGCCGTTCATTAAACTCTTTAATTTTATATAACTACTAGCAGTCCCGCGCGGCTTTGCCCGCGAGTAGATAAATATGTCTTCGAACTAGCTTTTAATACAAATTTCATCCCCTATTTCAGCCCTTCAAGGGTTGATTTTTAAAAAAAATAGCCTATGCTTGACCCCGGATCTTCAACTATTTCCATGCCGAATTGCATGAAAATCGGTCCAGCGGTTTAGCCGTGAAAGCGTAACAGACAGACAGACTTTCGCATTTATAATATTACTAGCGGCCCGCCCCGGCTTCGCACGGGAAGAAAATGATTAAAATCGATCCAGTAGTTTTGATTTATTCATTACTGCCCGTGGCCCGCACGCATTAAATTTGGAGTAAAACAATTCCCCTTTCCCTATACCATGAAGATTTCCTACTATCTTTGAAATATCTAAATTCATATAGGCACTACATTTTTAGTTTTAACATTTTTACCTATTTCTTTTATTTTTACAATTAATATATTACAGAATGTCTTTATATACAACGTTCACCGCTTTCTTGCCATTAGACAATACAAACATGTTTTCTTTAGAGGTTACTCTTGAAAGAGCGATATATAGTTGGCCATGTGAAAAACAGTCAGCGCTGAAATCTAAGCCTGCAACGTTGAAGGTTTGACCCTGCGATTTATTAAGGCGAGGCATCGGAGCAAACGGGAAAAAATGTGTAAATGGTTGACGTTACGGGCCATCCCTAAAACTTCTCACTAAATTAAAGTATTTTAAGCTCAAAAGAGTAAAAAATATAAGGATAGATTTTTCAGTTCAAACATCTATTTTGTTAAAAAAGGCAGTATTATTAAATTTTTGCTGTATATTTGAAAACGATGATGGCATTCAACTCAATTTTTTGAGATCTAAAATATTGTTTTAGCTAAATAATCGATAGGTTGAAAAATTTCGATGCTATGTCAAAAAACATTTTATTTTTAATTTTCTTTATTGATAAAGCCCGAACAAATTGACCGATTTTGATTAAATTAACGGTATTTGACGCAGTTTTTAAAGAACAAAAGCTGATAGTATTTTAAAGTCAATCAGTAAATTATCTTGAAAGTTATTTAAAAAAAAATTAAATAAGTTTGCTAAAAACAACGTAATTTTTATATTTGGAAAGCTATAACTTTTGAGAATTAGATTCGATTTTGATTTTTGAAACGGCATTTGACGTAGTTTTTTTAGTACTAAGATATCGTAGAACACCAAAAAATGATTGGTTGAAAAATTTCGAAGCTACGTCGAAAAAACACTTTTTCAAAATTTTGTCAACGATTACTCCCAAACGGATAAACCAATTTTGATGCAATTTATGTATTAGACGTAGTTTTTTGAGGAATAGAGCCGATTAGTTTTTGGACTCAATCGGTACATAAATCTGGAAGTTATATTAAAAAAAATACTGTTTCGTCAAAATTTTTTTGGTGTTTTTTTAAAATTTCTCAAAATCTCCTGGACCGAATCGGTTCAAATTTTCAGGAAATCTAAGTTGAGCGGAATCCAATCGAATGCCATCAACCGCGATCGATTCGATCGATGTAGCCGTTAAAAAGTAATGAGATGTTACATACACACACACCCAAACACACACACACATACACACACACACACATACACACACACACATGCACACACACAATTACATACATACAGACATACAGACGTCATCGTGAAAATAGTCGGAAAAGATTCCTAGGACCTCAAAACATGGACATCTGAAAACTCGATTTTCGAAAATCGGGGTAAAATCAGTAACTTCCTTATCACTTTTTCAAATCACTTTTTTTTTACATTAATTGTTGAATAATAATATTAAAAAAATTATATCATATACCTGAAGATATTATCTAAGGAATGTGCTAACTTATTACATGATTACATGATTTTTATATGGTGATATTTAGTTTTAGTAAAAAATGTACTAAATTTTGGTTTTCAGCTGCAGTTCTATATTTATTTATCCGAAAATTAACACGCTTCCCAGCGCGGCGGTTTAACAGAACATACCGCGCGAGCGCCGCCACAGGCCCATAAACCCGGAACCGCTATGCTCCTGCATTTTAAATCTGTAATATCTTCGAAAATATTCATTTAAATTACATGCTGTAAACAGCCATATTGATCTATATTAAATCAACAATATATTTAAGGTATTTAATTGGATAAGGATTAGTGCTGTATTGCTTAAAATTGCTTCGAAAAAAAGCCACTATTTCTCGTAAAAAGTATTTTTTTTTATATCATAAGATAGCAAACAAGCAGATGGGTCTCCTGATGGAAAGAGTCAACCATCGCCTATAGACACCAAAGATGTTAATGGTGCGTTGCTATCTTGTGGCGAGATCTAATGCCACATGCATAAGTTTACCGGCTACCTTACCCTCCAAACCGGAACACGACAGCGACAAGCACTGACGCTAATGCGGCAGGAATAAGTAAGGCGGTGGTACCAGACCCGGGCGAGACAATGCAGAACTCTACCACCTAGTAGCCACGATGGTAGTGACTTGATAGCCAATCGGTCGCCTTTTACGACCTGCCTGGCAGAACGGCAGTTGGCCTGTTCTACAAAGGAGGCCGGGACCAACACGGCGGAAAAAAAATACTATTGTGTAAATAGTGTGTAAATGACAAAAAAATACTATTGTGGGTTATCCATAAGAGATAGACATATACCATCGCGGAGTTTTCTGTAGACCTTTTTAAGATGTACAAATACTTAGTACATTATTTTGATAAATCTCGTAGGGTTTAGCCTGCGTTTGCAATGTAAGCGGAAAAAAATATAATTATTAACGACATGACATCAGAAAATTCAAAAATTGCAGTATTTCTCTACAATACATTGAATGTTATTATACATATAAACCTTCCTCTTTAATCACTCTATCCATTTAAAAAAACCGCACCATAATCCGTTGCGTAGTTTTAAAGATTTAAGCATACATAGGGACAGACAAAGAAAGCGACTTTGTTTTATACTATGTAATGAAGTATACCTGGCAGAACGAAAGGGGCGGATTGGTCATCATAATCGTAATGCAAGCAAACGGGTTACACGGGGAAATTTATATAGGAATATCTAAGTATTTATTTTTAGTTAACTTTATATGCAAATTACAGTTTGCTACTATTATTATTGTTTATCATAATTATATTATCTATTGTGTTGGTCGCGCTAAATATATCACCCGCGGATTGCAGTTTCACGCCCACTAAAGTGACGCGTCAAGGCCCATCGCGAAGCAGTTCGGGATATCGCGATAGCACGAACCTTCGGCGTAGCTCGATATATGTAGCTGCACCCGAGTCAGCTTGGTTTTGAGACTTCGATAAAATGTTTGCGGCGCTCTGACTATATTTTTTGGTTTGAGTTGACAGTTAAGTTTTCAATTTTTTATGTAAGTAATATAAAAACGTCTTGCTCATATTTTTAGCACTAGATTGAGAAATGTAGTTTTTTTAATTCGCGATCCGTCAGGGTCGTGAAGAAGCAAATTACCTTTCTGATGTATAGACCGCCCCAGCGTTAAGCCGGACCTCTTTTCAAACGACTATCCAAAAAGGATTATTGCTAAGACCTAGATGCATTTTTTACTCATGTTACCTATAATCTCTATCAAATTATGTGTTTGATATCATTAATGAAAATGGCGGAATGTCGTTTGCTCGAGACAGGCGCAATAAACGAATAAGTAATAACAAGAATCCATAAGTTCTTAAGCGTTTTCGCTGCCATTATTCCCTTATAAATAATTGTACATTCTTTCTGCAAAATGAGCTTTAATTTATTAAATATATCCAATACCTAAATTGAAACATCTTCAGTGGTGATTAGTCTTATTTAATCTTGATAGGATAACGATTTACATAATTAAATTGTTAAAAATGAGGGTTTGAGGAAAACCAAAGTCGATTTATAAAATTCTGTTTAGAATTTCAGAATTTACGTGCGAATATTATATTGTAAAGAGTATGTAGTGTATAGGCGATTAAAATATAACATATAGGCTATTTTTCATCTCAGTAATCACTGCAGCAGGTTGCTTTTAAAGATAATAAAGCCTTTAGTGCTTGTGTATGTTTCAACATTTGCAAGCCAGCTCGTGCCAGAAAGCTCTTTGGCAAAGACTCTCATTGCTAGTTTTGGTTGATAAAACTAGCGTAATTGGTAATAGAAGCGCATCTACAGTTTTCAAAGTTGTTCTGTATTTCAAAAGAAGCGCTTTCCTTGCAATAGAATATTATTTTTGTAAAACTTTGTTAATGTTAATGCTTTTGAAGAAATTATTTATTGAGATGAATATATGGTAGAAGTACCATCTGCTGTATGAACTTCCTGGCCGCACTTCAGCCTTTTAGTATTACCGTATAGGTACTCTTACACACTTACCTTTCTTTTCTGACCTAAACCCGACTCGATAATCATCGCAAAATAAAATTTTATCCCATTGTTCTTGCTTCCATGTTATGTGTTCCCTGCGCCATTTATTTCAATGACTGCGAATCCCGTGACGTATAAAAGGGCACGTGCTCACTTATACGTCACGGGAATGCCCACTTATACGTCATGCAGTCGATTTCGCAGGAATTGTGGGCTAACAATAACACCACTTGAGTTTTCTAGGCTAAAATCTTTCTTTGGGCGGTTGCCGAGTGGTTGAATGCCTCCAACAGCCTGGGTGCTACTCAGCGGGATTTCCTTCGGTAATGTAACGCTGCCAAAGACGCCAAATAACGCTCCTGTGCATACCAGGATAGCGAGATACCACAGATTGGTGCCCTCGCTCTTGCAACATCCACACAGCGCTTTACATTTCATCTGCGGTCTAATTGCAGCGCTCCGTCACGTAAAGAAGACCTCACAATACAGAGTTAAGTTGGAGAAAAGTCGAATTAAAATTTTATATATATATATATATATATATATATATATATATATATATATATATATATATATATATATATATATATATATATATATATATATATATATATATATATATATATATATGTCTGTAGGCGCTAAAGCTAAACGACTTATCTTTATTAAGGACAAGAGCAGGAGCGATACCAATTTGTCATTTATTCTTGTGACGGCATGTCACATATTCTTATCAACTTAAAACCTTACCCTAAAGTACAATACCCTATAGTAAAGTACAGTACCTACCCTTATAAACAGCATCACCACAACGAAAAGCGCTCGCGCTGTTGCGCTGGCTATAAAACTAATTCTTGGTAAGTAAACCAGTAACAATAATTATACCAGTAATAATAAAGGTTTTTCCAGTAACAATAATTGCAACACTTCAACCTAGTTAACTTTTAATTAATATGTGCTAGTCGTTACGATTTAGCATCTATAGTAGTCTGTGGTTACGATTGTTGGATGTGTCCAACACATTTGATCAATCTTTCGTTCAAAAAGTAAATTCATATCTACTTTCGCTTAATCTGCATTGAATAGAATATTTATACATTTTTTTTGATGTTTCAGTTTTGTCATTTAGCTACAGATACTTACATACAAAAATTTCGCGGTGTAACATTCAAACACCGTCGTACTTCATAAACTAATTTGTTTATAGTCCCACCACTAGGCTAACGACGGTGTTTGTGCGTTCCTTGCGAATTTACGAGAACTTTTTATGACTTCGGGTAGTTGCAGAACTAATTCGTTGTAACGGCCTATCTATTTCTGTGGCAATTTACGCAGGTTAAATTGGCAACAATGGATCCACTGTATTCAGATGTAAACAACAGTCTCCGATATTGACCAGTAATTATATATTTATTAGGCAGGCAAGTATTTTTATATTTAGAAAAAATAAAATAAATATTATTTTGTCGGATAATATCTTAAAGGTGAGACAGAGTGAATTGAAAGCCCTATCCAACCGTCACCTATAAACACCAAAGGCGTTAGACACAATTAACAATGCACTTGTGCTTTAATTTCACTTCACAACATACATATTTTTGGTATATTACTCGACCGGTTTCACTTTTTAAGCATCTTCAGGATGTTAATATACTTAACTGATACTTGACATTTGACTGTTATAAAATGTAAACAAAGATAAATATTGCCTTTAAGAGGGTAAGCTTACGATAATTAAGCTTACCCTCTTACAGGCAATATTTATGTATGTTTACATTTTATAACAGTCAATTATCAGTTAAGTATATTAACATCCTGAAGATGCTTAAATTAAAAAGTTAAACCGGTCGAGTAATATACCAAAAATATATATGTTTTGAAGTGAAATTAAAGTACAAAAGCATTGTTAATTGTGTCTAACAGTAATGGAATTTCACCAAGTGCCGACGATGGAAAGTATAGAATATACCAGAGGCGTTAATAATGCGTAGTCTTTTGTCTAGAACGGGTTGAATGGCACATACAAATCCGACACTAACAATGGGGCTATGGTGTCGGGAAACACTAAATTGGTAGTACCTACCTACCAAACTAGTGCTGGCCCAAAAGGGTATTATGTGAAGAGCGGCTACTTTAAGCCTAAGGTGTCAAGGGGTGCTACTAACAAATGGTAGAGTTTTGCACTGTTTCTACGCCCGGGTTTGGTATTACCGCTTTACCTATTCGTTCGTTCGTATTAGTAACATCGGTGCATTTCACTGTCATGTTCCGGCTTGGAGGGTGAGGCAGCTGGTAAACTTATGCATTTGCCGCCCAATTGGTCGAGTGGTTAGCGACCCTGACTACGCAATCGACGGGGCTCGGGTTCGATCCCCGACGGGACAAGCATTTGTGTGATGAGCATAAATGTTTGTATTTTCGGGTTTGGGTATTAATTATATATATTCCTATATATTAGTATCGTTGATTAACACTCAGAACACAGACAAATAATTTTCTTACTTTAGGGTTAGATCAGTAAGTGTAATTTGTCCCGTGAAAAAAAATGCATTTAGATCCCGCTGTAAGCATAGCAACGCACCATTAACATCTTTGGAGTCTATAGGCGATGGTTGTCTCTTTCCATCAGGAGAGACATCTGCTTGTTTGCTATCTTACGAGTATGATATAAATAAAAAACTAAAACAATTTAGATAAAGTAAAATATAATTCTAATAGCTCTTGTTGAAAAGCTCAGGGCCTTGTTGTTTGGGAATAATAAATAAATAAATATTCACGTGACAAAATACACTTACTGATCTAACCCCAAAGTAAGGAAATTATTTGCTTGTGTTATAGGTGTTAGTCAACGATACTATTACATAGAAATACATATATATATATACTGGAATAAATGTAATAAACACTCAAACCCGGAAATACAAACATTTAGCCTCGTCACGCAAATGCTTGTCTTCGTCGGGGATCGAACCCGAGCCCTGTCGATTGCGTAGTCAGGGCCGCTAACCACTCGACCAACGGGGCGGTCAATTCTGGTGAGTTCTGGAGAGTCTCACTTAGGTTTTTTTTAGTTCTTGTCACTGTCCTGTTTCGGTTGGGAAAATACAGCAGCTTATAAAATTATGCTTGTGGCATTACTATCCCGTTACAGCACCAACCGAATAGCACCAACACACATTCGTATTGTTGGTGTCCGTACCTATGCGCTGAACGACTCTATCCTCATTAAGGACAAGAGCAGGCGCGGAACCAGTGTTTATGGAACCACGGAAACGGAACGCGTAACCACGGAACCCCAAAACATATTTTAAAGTGCCTGTAAAATATGTTTTGTGGAAAAAGTTTTGTTATCTAGTGAAAATAATGTTATCTGTTGAAATCTAATTTTCTTAAGTATGTTTTTTATGTCATATGGTTTCCTCATTCATAGGTCATATCGAATATTTATGGTCCGGGAGCCAGGTGCAAATTTGGTTAATTATTTCCTCTCAAGAGATAATTCGTGAGACGCATCAGAGTATAGTATTATAAAGCGTTGTGAAAGTCACCTGGTGCTCGGTTGGGGCGATGAGCGGGTGTCACGCATGAAGAAAAAAAAAATACATTCACTGATTTCCTCTCAGCTGAAGTTTTGTCAAATTGTAGCTCATCTAATATCTCAACGAAAAAAAATAATCAGCTGGTTACAACATAGTGTATTGTACGTCAGCTGGTGTCTCGAACATGAAAAAAATTTTTTATTTTCAGTGATTTCCTCTCAAACCAAAATTTACCTGATGATAGCTTATATTTAACTGTGGATAAATATATAGGTCAGCTGGCTGTATCTTGGTGGAAAAACCGTCAGCTGATACTTTGAAAGTTATTACATAGGAGTTAGGCAGGAGCATCTACTGTCAATTTAAATGCATCAGCTGACTAGCTTTTCCTCGACTTATTGCTAGCTGATTTTTTTTATTTATCGCATCAGTATATTAACAATCAGCTCACAAATTTTCATCTGGGAGGAAATGACGTATCTTTAATTATTATCGTTATTATAATTATTGTATAAATTGTTAGATATATTTATATTTTATTAAATTATGATCGCACATACTTTTTGATTTTTTAACATGTTACACTGAGAAAAAAAAATATTTTTAGTCAATTAACAATTTCTTGATTCAAGAAACTCACTAACGATCAAAATCAATATTTATCTGTGGATAATAGATAAACAAAAGAAGAGCTTTATCTAAATTAAGTAAAAATTATTATGTAAAAAAGTCGAAAAAAAATCATCGAGTAAAAGTCGATTCTAATCGATAAAAGAGAGGCTCAACTCGATTCTGAAAAGTCGATTATTTTCAGATAAAAGTCGATTTTTGACTAAAGTCAGAGTCGACTTTCCTATCCCTAGAATAGACGAGCAAACGTCATCACAGTTTGTCGCAACTCATTAAAAAAACAGTCCATGAACAAGGTAGAACATCAATGCCGGCTGCAGCGTTCTCACTCATGACTAATGTTGATTACATACTTATTCGTTCCAAAAACATTGATACAGAATATTTATTTCAACTCAACTCTCATATTGAAGCAGCGCTATGTCAAATAATTAAAGATACGTCATTTCCTCCCAGATGAAAATTTGTGAGTTGATTGATAATATACTGATGCGATAAATAAAAAAAATCAGCTAGCAATAAGTCGAGGAAAAGCTAGTCAGCTGATGCATTTAAATTGACAGTAGATGCTCCTGCCTAACTCCTATGTAATAACTTTCAAAGTATCAGCTGACGGTTTTTCCACCAAGATACAGCCAGCTGACCTATATATTTATCCACAGTTACATATAAGCTATCATCAGGTAAATTTTGGTTTGAGAGAAAATCACTGAAAATAAAAAATTTTTTCATGTTCGAGACACCAGCTGACGTACAATACACTATGTTGTAACCAGCTGATTATTTTTTTTGTTGATATATTAGATGAGCTACAATTTGACAAAACTTCAGCTGGGAGGAAATCAGTGAATGTATTTTTTTTTCTTCGTGCTACAAACCGCTTATCCCCCCAACCGAGTGCCAGCTGACGTTCACGAGGCTTCATAATACTATACTCTGATGCATTTTACTAATTACCGCTTGAGAGGAACTTGGTCATGAAAATCTGTTGCTGGCTCCCGGACAGAATTTTATATTATTTGTATACAACTTTTTTAATTATGAGTCTATTCCCTGAGTGTGGAAATTTATCATTGAACGTTAAACACTAAAACATTGTATTATTCAAATACATATATTGGTCGCCACGTCTACGCAAAAGCTTAGAAATTATTTATACATTGTGTTTGCACTTTCACGTAAGAAATCATATCATAGAAAAAACGCAATGTATTTTAATATCACGAATCACACGTGCTTATTTTCATTTTTCCAATAAATTGTCGGAAGTAAGGGCGGAATCGTTAAGTCGTACTTTACTCGTATAGGAGCATGCTACTTATTGTAATAGACGTGATTTACAAGGAAAGGGCAATTGAAGCGATGAATCTTGCTTCGAATACGTTATACATTAATACGCGAAGCGAAAACTTTATACATCTTTTTACAAAAATTGCGCGGGCCATGGAATACGAAATTAGGCATAGTTGAATTTTATACGGAGAAGAAGTGCAGAAAGCTATTATATCCGCAAGTGATCGATTCTATGTCATATATGACGTAGAATATTTCGCTGTGACCGTTAAAAATCAATCATCGAAAACTTGCTTACGCTTACACAGACCGTGTTTTTCACTAGTTTTAATATAACGTTATCACTTATCTATCACGAGCGGTTCCTCGTTGCTTTGTATACGTTGTATATAAGAACAAAAACTAACAAAGGAAAAAAGATAAACTGGCGAGAGCCCTTACACCTCCTTAATCCAGCAAAATCCGTTCTATGTTGACGTCTTTCACTCAGAAATACCTGGCCAAATTACATGCAGAGAGGTACCCAATTAAATCAGGCTTACTTAGTGGTTTTTTTAGAGATTTTGGGATATTGTGTCAGCTCAGCTGTGGTATTTTGTACTATACATATCTGTAGTATCTGTTTTTGTACTTTTTCATCGAATTTTGTGATAAATATTAATTTTATGTCTTACTGATATAAATTTTACCGTTTTGATTTTTGTCTGTCAATATTATTGTCTGTCCGTTTCTAGCTCTAGAACAAGTTGACAGATCTTGATGAAAATTATTATGCAGTGAGAAAACGTATTGTTCATATATTTTTTATCGTCAAAAAATGTACTTCCTGTAGGATAGTGTGTCTATTTTAGTATTAAAGCAAGCAAAAAGTAAATAAAGCAGGCAATAAGCGTACTTTGCTTTAAAAGTAATAAGTATCAAAACGATTAGTGGTTCAATAATTTCAGGAAATGTGCGATTTTGAAAAAAACCGTGTGTGGGTCACCAGATATATATTTTTTATAGAAGAGGGGGTAAACGAGCAGGAAGTGCACTTGATTGTAAGGGATCGCCGCCGCCCATGGACATCCACAATACCAGAAGTCTTGTAGTTGCATTGCTGGCCTTTTAAGGAGTAACTTCTTTAAGATAGAAACGAAGTTATTATTATAAAAATCTTAAGATTTTCGGAAGTTTTTTCCTAGGGTAGGTAGCTACTCTGTACGCCCCATAAGGACTTCGTTCCAAAATTAGCATTAAAATTTCTATATCGGTTGACTGGTAAATGACTGTATCTACATACTGAAGAAGGGTGTTCAGTACGCGATTCTGATGCGATAAAATAGATTCTTAAATGTTGACCTACGTAATTATCCAATAAAATGTTTATGTACGGATACTCGCGTATATAATTTGCCGAACTAGTGACAAAACACGCTATCGCTCTCGCGGTGACCATACCTTTTTAATATTACTACACTAATTTCGTTGAGATTTACTATGAGTTAAGCAAATACCATTTTTATTATAATATTCATATTTAATGTTCAAATTATGTAAGCAATAAAAATATTATTTTTATTGCTTACATAATTTGAACATTAAATATTGTGTTCTTCAATAAGTACAATCTTTTACTAGTCAACCTGTGTATTGAAGATACATCAATTGCTGTGCGTTTATCTTATAAAAACTTGTTCATGGATGAATTAGATAAACAACTGGATGTCGTTTAGACAGCACAGCGTCTCCTGGGTCAATTAGTCTAAAATACGACTGACTATAATTAGTAAAATAAAATTTAAATACACGTGAGTCCTTTTATGCTGCAGTAATATTAAAAGTGTTGCAGATACTTTTATCCCAACGTTTTGTTTTTCCCTCAAGAGAATCGTTTGCTATATAAAAACCTGACTAGATGAAACGACCTGACCTGGGGCTCCGCGAAGCATATTTTGAATATGAGTGCTTTATATAAATAAGTAATGTGCATAGTTCGGAGCTATAAATAGCATTTTTAAGTTGTCGATGTATGTTTTGTACATTTTTTGATAGCAGACATGTAATATCTTTTTTGTATGCAAAGCGATAACTATCGCACATATGTATAAGCACTAGAAATGTTAATAATGTGTTGTTACCCGTGTGACAGGGATGCTTCGTTATTTGCATAAGTTTAGCGCTTACTTATCGTCCAAGCTAAAACACAAAAGTGATAGGCACTAACGTTAAAAATTGGCAAATTGACTGAAGGGCCACGCGAAGTGTAGGGCTTCGAAGTTGCCCAGCACAATAAGCTATGAACATTAAACCTATTCAACGTCAAGGACATAATATATCTGCACCACAGATTCATTACCTATAAAAAATTCTCTAAGTTCATTTTATAAGTTGGTCGACTTTTACTCAAAAACTTGTAAAGCCTTCTAAGCCGTGATAGTTTTCTCTAACAAAAATTAGCACTTTTAAGCTTAATATTTTACGAGCAAGTCCAAAGTCCGTAATCCAAAACTTGTTTTCACAAATTTACATTAATATTTAAAAACCTATCCAACGATACCTCTCACTATGGAGCACGTGAGAAAAAAATAACATTCCCACTATACACATAGGGGAATTTCACTGAAAAAAAAAAATTTTTCAAGATTTTATATTACCACCTTGTTGCCGTGACTAATATGTATATTCGTGCCAAATTGCAGGTTTCTAGTACTAAGGGTCTCTGAGCTATCGTGTCTCGAGAACGGACAAACCGACGGACGGACGAACATAGCGAAACTATAAAGGTTCCTAGTTTATTTTGGAACCCTAAAAATGTAAGACGGTGATACCAAAATTGTGTAAAACGTTAAACAAAATCTTACGCCCTGTAAATGTAGTACTTAGCCTTACATTGCCTCAGCACCCTCGGATTCTTTGACGTTTTTGTAGCTACCCTGTAAATGATTGCAATTTTTTTAAAATCATATATAGCATAATGATGGTGCCATTCATAAACCTATTTAGTTTGCGTGTAGATTAGCGCTTAATCTATCTCGTCGGCTACGACTTCCCCGTGTTGGTCCCGGGCTCCTTTGAAGAATAGGCCAACTGCCGTTCTGCCAGGCAGGTCGTAAAATGCGACCGATTGACTATGCGAGTCACTATCATCGTGGCTACTAGGTGGTAGAGTTCTGCATTATCTCGCCCGGGTCTGGTACCACCGTCTTACTTATTCCTGCCGCAATAGCGTCACTGCTTGTCATTGTTGTGTTCCGGTTTGGAGGGTAAGGTAGCCGGTAAACTTATGCATGTGGCATTAAACCTCGCCACAAGAAAGCAACGCACCATTAACACCGTTGGTGTCTATAGGCGATGGTTAACTCTTCCCATCAGGAGACGCATCTGCTTGTTTGCTATCTTGTGATATATAAATAGAAAAGGCTTAGCAATACGTGGTAATGAAAAAGATAGATGGACTTACTATAACGATCAAACGTAAGGTATCCTAAGGCATCCTATTTCACTCCACCACATGGATAACGTAGACCAGAAACATAATTGGTGTCTATAGACGATGGTTGTCTATTCCCTTTCGGAGTGCTAATTGCTTGTTTATTTAACAGTAATTTAATTTTTGATGCTTTTTTATTTTAGGTGTTTAGGTGGAACCATTTGAGAAGGTGTTGAACAATTTTATTATCATTTACAAAAACGTATATTATGATTTATGTTTACCAGTTTTTTAGGAAATTACCCCAGCAATAAACTGGCAGTACTGATTAATAGACTAAATAATCCAATTTTTCATATATAATAGTAACTGTAGAATAAAAATTGCCCATGAAATGCGTTCTAGCTATAATTATAAGATTTTTCAAGATGATTGCGGCAAAATTTTCTCATTTTAAACCGGTATATTGTATAATTTTTCTTCAGCTCCTTCTCCTATGATTGTTAAAATGACACTATCTGATGTGTCACCCAAGTCTACCAAATTTAGTAAACTTTTAATGGGGACATTTTATATTGCCCAATTATCAATCTGGACGTTTAATACATCTATGGTTTAATTGTTATAGTAAGTCAGTACTCGTCTATCTCTTTCATCACCACGTATTGCTAAGTCGTAGCACTAATCTATACGCATACTAAATAGGTTTATGAATGGCACCATCATTATGCTATATATGATAAAAAAATAATAATTTTTGCAATCATTTACAGGGTAGCTACAGAAACGTCAAAGAAACCGATTGCTGAGGCAGTGTAAGGCTATGTACTAGGCGTTAGATTTTGTTTAACGTCTTACACAATTTTGGTATCACCGCCTTACTTTTTTGGGTTCCAAAATAAACTAGGAACCTTTATAGTTTCGCTATGTCCGTCCGTTCGTTGGTCCGTCCGTCCGCACGATAGCTCAGAGATCCTTATTACTAGAAAGCTGTAATTTGGCACGAATATAAATATTATAACAGCGAGGGGTATTGTTGTATAATTAAAATATAATAATAAATAAAATAAAAAAATAGAATATAATAAATATTCCAAATAAAAAGTTATTAAAGTTAACTATAACAGCATTTGATAACAGGAGATTAATTAGAATAATAGTTACTTAAAAAAACGATATAAAATTTCAACTATACTTATATCTCAAAAAAATTCTGAACTGATTTTGATGAAACTTAGACTGTTCCCTAAGCTGGAACATGTCTGATTTAAATGAAGAAGAATAATTTCGTCAAAACGTGTACATAAATAGAACTTACTTGTAAAGCTTGACGTTTCGGCTCAGTCCGTCTTACGTAGTATTTATTGTATACTCTTTGCAGTCCGCTCCCCAAGCAGCAATCAAGCATGTTTAATACCCATAAAGCAGCTCATATAGAACTTAAAGTTCTATTGCAGCCGTACAATGGTGTAAAAAGATGCTTTTATCGGTATAAGAGACCTTTATGAGTTTATATACAGCCTAATGCTGTACAAGGCCTTTCTTAGAGTTCCGCGTAAGCTTTAGGCGTTATATCTGAATATTAATACACTACTGTACAGCTTTAAGCAATTTGTAACTCATTAGGGTGATTTTAATCCTTAAAGCTGTACATTAGCTGTATTTTGTTTAGCACGGGAATTTATTACAGCTTTAAGTGTTATTATAGTATCACTCAACGCTTGTTTCTGTAAAATGGGATATGCAATCTCCGTTCTATAGCTAATATTTATGGCGTAATTGTAGACTGTTATGCAGCCAATGGTGTTAAAAAATCTGCATATACAGCTATAGTACAGCTCAAGGCTGTATTACTGAGAAAATTGTTGTTTGCTGTTTTTATATCTGCATAGTTAATCTCATGTGGAAAAAATCAAGAGGAATATTGAAAAGGAATATTTAAATATTATAAATTACCAACCAAGTAATCGTGATGAAGATAAAGCTGAAAAATTACTAATTCAGGTAAACCTACAATCATCATTTTTATTAATGTTCAAGGAAAAGGGTTCCGTAACAAAAACATTAAAAAGTGATTGTAGGTTATCTGATTTATTATTTTTTAGGCTTATCTTCTTCATTAAGGTTACTTGGTTGGTAATTTACAATAACTGATTTTTTTAATGTCATAAGATAGCAAACAAGCAGATCGGTCTCCTGATGAAAAGAATCAACCATCGCCTACAGACAGCAAAAATGTTAATGGTGCGTTGCTCTCTTGTGGCAAGGTCTAATGCCCAATGCATAAGTTCACCGGCCACCTTACCCTCCAAACCAGAACATGACAGTGACTAGCACTGACGCTTTGCAGCAGGAATAGATAAGGCGGTGGTACCAAACCCGGTCGAGCCAATGCAGAGCTCTATCACCTTGTAACCACGATGGAAGTGACTCGCATAGCCCATCGGTTGTCTTTTACGACCTGCCTGGCCGAAAGGCAATTGGTCTATTCTTCAAAGAATATATAAAAAAGATTTAAAAAAGAAATAAAAATCATTGCACTGAGAAAATATGTATTTTTTTATTTTTAACTTGCTACTATACGGAGTTTTACAAAAGCGGTATAGTAAGTCGAAAGGGGGTGACTCAGAGGGTCATTTTGAACAACTTTTGTTCAACGATTTGTGAAAATTCCCGAAAAACAATTTTGTTTTTCCATTGTGAAAAGTCACGTGATCAACAAAGTTTCTATGGAGAATCAATATTTTTTTCGCGAATTTCCAAAAGTCGTTAAACAAAAGTTGTTAAGAATGACCCCCTGAGCCACCCCCTTGCAATTACTGTACCACTTTTGCAACAACCTGTATACAGGGTATAACAAAAATAAGCACTAATACTGAAGGAGCGTTCAGGATGTGTGGTTAGCTCTTTAATTATACATTTTTAATAAATAAAAACTATGAAATTTCTGAGAAAATGAATGTCAAAGTTTTTTTTCAAAATGATCTGTGGCAGCCCTGAAGTATAGCACGCAGTAACGTACGCGCACGGTTTACGCAGCTATGAAAGGTCACAATCATATGATAGATGTCAATGAACTGCTAGACGCACAACAAAGTACTAATTTCTTGACAGAGTAAATAATGTAGATATTATTTAAAGAGTTTTTTTATATTTTTTTCTACCAGGACTGATGTTGGAATAAACCCATGAGGGTCCTTAGTTTGATTACCAGGCTGGACAATTTGATTCATAGGTAACTTAACTGGGTTTTGATAGCCATAATTATTACATTATGTTAAAAAAAACACTGTCCGACTATTGGTGTCACTCGATAGCATATTACGATCATATTAAAATAATTATTAATTACTATACTCATATTCAATAAAAAAAATCTCATAAAATTTTATTAATCGTAAATACCTACCTAGTAGTCTCATACCTAGTTTACGTAAGGCAAACCTGCGGCTATTAGGCATTTCATGCAGGAAAATCTCCCGCCTGGCAACAAAATTATATCAGCTGTGTACCTAAAATTTATTGTGACCTGGATTATTATTTCTAACTCTGAGTGAAACTATTAGTTTGGTACATACATTCTAAAACAATCGTGGCAAATAATCCAATATAACTAATTAAGGTATCTTTTTGTTATGAAAACACATTACATAAATTACTTCATCACACAATATCCACCTTCAAAGTCAACTATTCACATGTGTTTTCAGTGTAGGTACCTAAATCTATTCCGTGATTCATAGGCATTTTACAATGTATTATCTGGCATGGTTTCAACTTACAAACTGTTTTAATGGCATAATACTTACCTCTAGTACCTACCCTGTTTGCTTCTAACTTCACATAACAAGGTGTCTAAATAGGTAATTAGTTTTTGAGCAGGTAAATCATAGCTATTATCACTTTTTTTACACACAATTCTAAAAACTTAGTAAAACTTTCTCGTTGATAACACGACACTTCGCAAAATAAATATGCATTATCATTAAGAATTAAGACACAACACAACCTTTTATAAGCATTTTTGACAAATAAACCTACGCATTGATTAGCCTAGAAGTCCTTTGATTTGAAGTATTACCGACATCGCGCTAGGCGTCTCAACGCGGCGCAACGCGGTCTCAACCAAGCGCCCGACTTAAGGCCTTGCTCACACACACTACTGAATATTTTCCGCGGGAATTTTAATTGCGCAAATTAATTTTCGTTACATATGAAATTTGACATGCCTAGCACTGCTAAAAAAATGTCAAGAATCGGAATGTTCCCGGTGAGTTGATAGGCTCGTTTGTCACTATCACTACATGGCTGATGGAACTTAGTACCTACCTAAAGTTTGTTTTAGGTGCGCCTCTTCTTACCTTTTTTTATGTTATTGAGATAGGCAAACTAGCAGACGTGCCACCTGATGGTAAGTGGTCGACGTCGCTAATGAACAAAAATGGGATACCTGGGCTGGAACTAGCCCAGGTATTCCATTCATGTGTTAGAGACATAAGATGTTAAGATCCTGAGACATAAGATGTTAAGTCTCGGTGCCAGTAATTACAGTGCCTGTCTTGCCCTTCTCTCCGAAACACAGCAAAGCTGTTTCACGGGAGAAATTGGCAAGACCTTTCTAAGTAGTAGTTATTTCAGGAAAAAGATAATTTTTGACTACGTTTTTTTGATTACATTTTAGATCAAAGATTTTATAAAATACTAGCCGTTGCTCGCGGCTTCGCACGCGTGGTTAGAGTTTTTTGTGAATGTCAAAAATAAACCACGCAAGCGAAACCAACGAAAACTATTGCTAATTTTAGCGATTGCCGGGATTACATATCAACCTGTTCATTCATTCAGAAAAATTAATCTTTTTCATCAAAATATTGTTTATCATACTGGAAATGAAAAAGTATTAAGTTAACTTTAAAGCCGCCGCCGGTCGTTTGTACAGGCCTTTAGAACTTACACGTGTTTTGCGGCTTATACAAAGTGCAACGAAACGCTTTGATTGGCGAAAAGACCACTTTCGGAAAGAGACAAGACACTCCCTTTTTTCTGCCATTTTGTTTTTATGTAAAACCATACTAATATGTAGTTCCGTATAGTTTTAGTCAACATTTTTGTCACTTTTATGATAAGAGTGATGCCGGTTTAGGCGTTTCTTCGTAAGGTACTGGGTTCGATTCTCAGTTTGCCTGGTAGAATGGAGGGTAATTCTTCTTAAGGCACTCAAACTAACACGGGAAATGATTTTTTTTTATTTATGGTGCAAGGGGTCCCACCACCACCTTCGGGACCCAAGACAACCTGACTGCTGTACAATGAAAGAGGTCCTGGCACCGGCTTCCTCCAGAGAGGTTCGGAGGTTAGACGACAGTCGCTACGGCAAACTCAAACTCGTTCCTAGCGCAAGCGTGGAGAATAACCGGAATAAACTCTAAGATGAAGAAGATTATTTTTAAATTTGTTTCACTGAACCCTAATTAGTTCGGAAAAGTACCTAGATAATTGTAAAGGAATTTTTATTTTTTTATTCAGTTGCCGTTTGTCTTTGGAGAGCGTAACTATTGCTATTATTGCCGATTTTTTATGAATCTTACTTAATACCCATTGATTGGAAATCGCGATTTTAAAAATGCCACGTAGAAATAATAATGACCGTCACCTTTACACTAATAGTGAATTTTACGAAATGATGCTATGTGTTGGTGCTGCTAGGAATGGTAGCATTAATGAAGCGAGGGAGATTTACCGTCAACGGTTTATTGATGGAAGGCCACCAGCAGAACAACGTCATTTACCTCCGTACTCAGTATTCCGTAACATGTGTTTACGACTTCAGCGTACTGGTTCCTTCCACCGCGAACGAAACGTTGGACGTCCTAATTCAAGAGTAGGTACTGCTATTGAGACTCGGATTCTAAATCATTTTGACGAGAATCCTCGGACCAGCACACGCCGATGCAGTGCTATGTTAAATGTAAACCATATGGTGGTGTGGCGTACTCTGCAGGATGATGGACGACATCCCTACCATTTTTCAAGGACTCAGGAGATAGGACTTGCAGACCATATGCCCAGAATGGACTTTTGTAGGTGGTACCAGAACCGTGCTGAAGCAAATCCCGAATTTGCTTTTAATATTTTATGGACAGATGAGGCTTCTTTCACAAGAAATGGTGTGCTCAATTTGCACAACGAGCATGTGTGGGCACATAATAACCCGCATGCCTCGAGTGAAAGTAGCTTTCAGCACCAGTGGAGAATTAATGTCTGGGCAGGCATCGTTGGGGACTATGTTTTGGGGCCGACTATTTTACCTCAGGGTCTTAACGCTCAAAGGTACCTACAACACCTGAGAGAGGATTTAGAAGAACATCTGGAAAATCTTCCACTGAATGTATATATAATTTTTCAGCACGTAATATAATTTTTCAGCACGTAATATATACAAAAAAATCAAATACAGTACAAAAAAATCGTAATATAATTTTTCAGCACGATGGAGCACCCGCTCACTTTGCACGCCCTGTGCGTGATTATTTAAACGATCGATTTGCAGAGTGGATAGGTCGAAGTGGCCCGGTGCCTTGGCCACCTCGTTCTCCAGATCTCACGTGCCTAGACTACTTTTTATGGGGTTATGTGAAAAATAAAGTTTACTCTGTGGAATGTCATACACGTGAAGAGATGGAAGGTAAAATTAATGCAGCATTTAGGTCCATAACCCCACATATGTTGCATAATGTAAGGTTATCAATGTTACGCAGAACTGCTCTTTGCATTGAGAAGGGTGGTGGTCATTTTGAACCTTACTTATAAATTAATTTGAAGACAGTGTTGTTTTATTATTGCCTGTAAATAGTGAATTTGGATTAATGTATAATAATTAATCAGTGACGAAAGTGATATGTAAAAAATTGCTTATTAAATGTGTGTAAGTACAAGTACGCGGTATTCTTCATGTCTATGTGTGCGTCACGCTATTCATTCAACGTGTTGCTGACGTCACATCACTTCCATCTTCAAGGTAGGGGTGTGAAAATAAACTTTAATTTCTTATTTTACTAAATTTATATGAAACAAAAAATGTGTGCCTTTTGGTATAATATTTTACCAGGTGTTTGTTTAGTTCATGTACACGTATACCCTTGAAAGTTAGTGCTTATTTTTGTTATACCCTGTATATGTATACTTACAATCGTTTTAAAAATATTATATACTTAGATACAATTATAGGCAAAAGAGTATGTGTTTCTCTTTGAAGAACTAATAATATTAAATCACAAGCACGAAATAACGTATTCTTCTTAAAAATATTTTTGTGATAGGATACCAATATTTAAAGGGCTTGATTTTTCGTTCTTGATCAACTTAGTTATATCAAGTTATTTTCTTGGTCATTATAATTCACCTTTATCCTCCCACAAACTGGGTACGATACAAATACGGTTTTGGCTTCTCTCAATTTTTTTTATTTTATAAGGCATATTTCCCTGAAAAATAAAGTAAATCATGATTAAAATACATGTCTCATAAGTTATAGTTAACAATAAGTTGGTTTAGTTGTAAAGTCAAACGACCGACGTCAATACAACACAATAGCGAAATCAAGTGACAAACATATGTTTTGTATTTAGGGTTTTTCAATTTTTGTACGCATCTCTAAACACAAATTAAGTGATCAAAAGCCAATTACTGTACAATAGATTTATATAGGGACTTAGTACAGCCTAAAGTGTATTTGGAAGGTAATTAAAAGCCAATAGCCGTATAATAGAACAAAAAAGAGATTCAGTACAGCTAATTGCAGTATATCACCCTCCAAATACACTTTAGGCTGTATAACAAAACGCCGCCATTATTGTGTATTAAAAACAACATTAAAGAAATATATTGTTAAATAAAAGATATATTTAGCAATAGCTAAAGCTATATCTTGACAAACAACTTATATTATGATCATTATGCCTTTATATACAATATTGTACCATAAATACTTGTATATTCTAACCTTAAACACAAACACTTACCGTATTTTGCAATGATTTTATTTGTGTTATCTCGATTATTTCGTTAGCGCGTGAATATTTTGAGAGGAAACATACGCGATTTTACAATGATTTTAAATTCGCACTTTGAATACACTCCAAATACTGCTCCAAGTCCAAGAATTTATCGTTTATTAATAATATATTTTTAATTATGGCGTCTGCAGATATAATGTTATACAATATCAAAAACAGATTAGTTACTTTTTATCATTTTCAAACACCTATTAAGAACATTTAGCTGCACAAGAGAGTATCTTAAGTATTATAGTTTCTTTATACACCGAATAACAGCCTTTGTACAGCCTATACCAGCTTGTACAGCTATTGTGCAGTCTATTTAACTCTTAGCTGTACAAGACAGTTACAAGAGAGTATTTTTAGTGTTATAGTTTCTTTATACACCAAATAACAGCCATTGTACAGTTTATAACAGCTTGTATAGCTATTGTGTAGCCTATATAACGCAATAAGCTGTATAACTTGGGGCCCTTTTTGGTGTTATATCGGCTGTAGAAGCGCTTCTACAGCCTTTGTACGGCTTCGTATACAGCTTTAAGTTTAAAAATGAACCTAAATGCAGCCTATATACAGCTTAACGTGCTACTTGGGTCGTAACCACGGTCAATGTAACTTGGCCGAAACGTCGAGCTTTACAAGTTCTATATATGAACGCGTTGACCCGTTTATATTTTTAAAAATGATAATAGAACGCGTTAGTTTTAAAGTTCAGAATAATCTCGATATAGCTTTAAAGTTCCGAGAAATTCGTGAACAAAAAACAAATATCTATACATATAATAAAATCGTAGGAAAGTCAAAACTGTACATTGAATATTTTTTTAAAAGAATACTTGGGAAATGATCTACAATCGATATCTAAGCCAAAAATATATTTTTTAGAATTTTTGTCTGTTTGTCTGTTTGTCTGTTTGTCTGTTTGTCTGTATGTATGTCTGTATGTTTGTTTGTATATATGTAAACTCAAAAAGTACTGTATGGATTTACTTCAAATTTTGTATGAATATTACTAATAGGTCGGGTCAACATATAGGCTACATATTATCATGCTATCACCTATGGGGGAGGAGCAGTGCGGAGTAAACGAAGTCCACGCGGACGAAGTCGCTGGCAACAGCTAGTATAAAAATAAAAATATACAAACATACATACATGTCGCAGTGAAATTGTCAATAGCCGTTAGATTATAATCTACCTAGGGATTTTATAATTTGGTTAGGTTAGGTTAGCAGTTAAATTATAATATCACTTAGGTAGATTATAATTAATCTAACGGTATTGACAATTTCACTGCGACATACATACAATAACGAAATTTATTACACGTACTTGGACGCCTCAATAGATCATCATACTCCAATATTATCCAATGCCAACTATATTACATACATAAATATGTAAAACTGATAACTTCTGTATTTGGTCGGTTGAAAAGGGGCCTTCTTTGTAACGAAAGAAAATTAAATTGTTTGCTTTTTTTGTAAGGGCAATGGGCCCACCTCTCGTTCCCACCACTGTAACTTCTGTAAACCAGAATCAACAGCGACCGTCCTGATAACTTCTGAGTTGCGAGCTCAGGGTGCCCTGGGGAAAAGCTAAGCTGTCTTGGATCCCGCAACGAAATTAATCAGAAGTATATAGGAGGAGTAGGAAAATACATCCTGTTTCCCTCCCTTTTTAGCAGGAGACAGCAAAATATTAAAAGCATAAAAATGCTACGAAATGAGACTTTTATAATCAGGTTAAGCCTGATTGCTATTGCACCACGGAAGTTTGGAAATTACCAGAATGGCCTACTTAATTTTGCTTCCAGTAGTAAGTGTGACAAAATCGTTTGAAGGCACGGAAGTTCCCACGTGTACCCAAAAGATCGGAGTAATAAATTACACCGGATATACATTGGATACTATCAAGCATTTGACGACGTTCGTTTTGCCAAAGATTACACTCCCAAAGAATGTGATGTGCAGTTTGTTCATATTTACAGTTTAATGTAGAGCACTCGCAAAAGGGAGAAGGAACTAATTTAAACAGGAATAATTTAGCTTTAAAATTACCGTGGCTATTGAGAAACTGTGCAACACAATGATCTATTTCTATCCAAGTTTTACTTAAGCGATCCCGGATGCACGGGAAAAAGTTATATAAATGCCGTCCTTTAGTTGAACAAGACCAACGCGACTACCATTCATCAATTAATTCATTAGTAACGTCGATTACGGGATTAAAAAGGCGACGTATTTTTGTTTGGGCTTGCAAGTTGATAAATTCTGGGTTAGTAAAATTCCTAGAATTGTAATACATTGAAGCCCGACGCTGAATTTCTAAATCTAATGGTAAGACGCCTGATAAAACGGGTAAAGCTTCGGAGCTTACAGTGCGATATGCTTTGCATAGAAATATTAGTGCTAGACGCTGATTTTGAAGTAGTTTGCGCCGGATCGCACCACTCGTAACTTTATCAGCTCACGCTGAACAAGCATAACAGATACAACCTAAATACGTGGCGTTATAAATTATCTTTAAAGTGTTAAACGTTAAACCCCATGTCGAGGTAGATATGGAAATTCCGTTTAGCCTTTTCACCGATATAGTTAATATGATTTATAAACGTATAATTTTTTCTATGACCAAACCTAAATATGTTACCGATTCTTTTCTCTTTATTGTACTTTTATTTATTTTTATACTGGGAGATGATAGGAGCGAACCTTTTAATATTAAGTAAAACGTTTTATGGGGCGCAAAGCTTAAACGATTTCTCAAGCCCCAGTTGATGATCAAATTAAGACTAGTGTGAGCCAGCGACTCTATCTGTGCTCGTGTGTTAGCTTGTATCATTAAAGCAACGTCGTCTGCATAACCTATAAGCGAGCATCCTTCCGGCAAGGCTAATGAGAATAAATCGTCAAATCCTAAGTTCCATAGATATGGTGAATGTATTGATCCCAGAGGGCAGCCTAGAGTAAGGCGTTTAGACACTGCGTAATGCCCTAGCTGCAATTTCTTATGACCGTTTTCTAGATACGATTTAATTAGCTTATATATATTTGAATAACACCCCCTTGTTTTTAATTTCAACAATAACATCGGCCACCAAGCGTTGTCAAAAGCACCAGAAATATCCAAAAAAATACCTACAACATAATTATTTCGTGACAATTCTACCATTTTTCTCTTGCTTGTTGTTTTATTGTTTTCTAAAATCAGATTAAATATATAATTAAAATAAAAAATATATAATTAAAAAAAAATATAAAGTTGTTTGCTTGTTGTTTTATTGTTTTCTAAAACCAGATTAAATATTTCGTGTCCCTTTAAAATAACTTCGCACTTAAAATTTATTATGTCCGCATACCAGACTGCAGAGGATGGTATTTTTCGTGAAAACGAGCCCACGAGAATTGTTTAATGAGGCTTTGTGTTTGCATATTGTATAAAACCGCAAAATTTTAAAGTTGCTGGGTAATGTTATCTTTGTTTTTAGAAAATGAAGTTTCAGAAAGTAACCTTGTATTTTACCCCTTCTTGGTACTTGTAAGGTCTTGCCTGGATTTGGCATCACTGAAAAGTAGCAGGTAGACATATTATGCATATGTAGACCGCAGTCCCAGGAACATTTTTTTTAAGTAATAACAAGTTGAATTTTTGTAAACAGTTGCGTTTTGACGAGATGCCCGTCTTTTCTATCTCCGAAAAATCTCGAATCTTAATTCGGTGAAGGAAGAGTGTCGATTAATAATAATAATTTTCTTCCGCCGGATCTTCTCAGTGTGTGGCCGCGTTCCGATCCGGTAGTAATTCTAAAAAAATCGATACAATTTGTAGTTTTAAATGCAATACTATATAATATTTTTTTTAAATATTTGCACACCATATATTGGTAGAATATGTTGGTACTTTAATTTATTTTTAACAACTTGTAACACCCATATTCTTGCAAATAAATATTTTCTTTCTTTCTATCTAATATTTTTTTCCTTTTTTTTCTTTCATATTTTATGAAAAAAACAGAAAAAAACTTTTGTCCTACACGTTCGATGGTTTTTCTGACGAGAATCCACTCTAAAGATTCGGAATTATGACATTTTAAAATTGATATTAATCAATTTAAAACAATCTAATTTCCTCACAACAGCTGTTAATTATTATTATAATCCAAGGGTTACTTTGTCCTACACATAAAGTGGAAACTTTTCTAAGTCCGACACTCTAAAGTTTTCTTTTTTATCTATCTTTGTTAGTTACTGTACTTAAGGTCGAAAACATGGGCGTCTCGTCAAAATAAGGCTGTTCATAAAAATTCAGCTTGTTATTTATAAAAAAAAATGTTCCGGGTACCAATGTCTAACGGCATTACATCCCTCCACACGCACAGCAACACATCAGTAATATTTGTTTAAGAAGAACTTGTGGTATTTAATTTGCAAAATATCCGCGAGATCACAACTTGCAAATTAAATGCCAAAATTTCTTCCTTAAATTATGGATTTCCGCAAAGTTGAATCTATTAAAGAAGTAACATCTATCATGTTTTTATGCGAAGGCCTGAATCTATTAAATAAATAACATCTTTGATGTTTCTAGTCAATATACCTTTCTATCGGGAGAGAGCAGACTCCTTGTTAGTTATAAAAAACCACTGTATTTCGTCTGCACAAATATTTCATGACATGGCTGCCATATCAAACGTCATATAAGTTGATAACACAGTTAACGTGTCACCCGCCATTTTAAAATATACTACCCGGAACTTTTGTTCTTTTAAAATGCAATTTGAGGGAGATATATTCGATTTACAAATGATACCACTCCCGTGTCATACGCCATACGTTAAAAATAATCATAACACGGCTGCCATGTCAAACGTCATATAAGTTGATGACACGGTTAACGTGTCAACCTCCATTTTAAAAGATTCTACCCGGAACTTTTGTTCTTTTAAAATGCAATTTGAGGGAGATATAATCGATTTACAAATGACACGACTCCCGTATCATACGCCATACGTTAATGGCGCACCATTAATACCAAAGGTGTTAATGGTGCGTTGCTATCTTATGGCAAGTTTTAATGCCACATGCATAAGTTTACCGGCTACCTTACCCTCCAAACTGGAACACGACAGTGACAAGCATTGACGCTACTACGCCAGGAACCTTTACATTAGTTCAGCAAAAAATTAACACTATATTAATGTCCTCACGTGGGCGCCACAATATTTTGTCCAGGGCATCATTTGTTATAATGTCGGTACTGTTTGTCAACTTATTGCATGCATTTGTGAGTTTTTATAATAATTACTAGCGATTGCCCTCTGTGTGTACCTATATTATGATATGTTTCTAGTGCATATTATATAAAAAAAATATTAGTTTTCTGCACTGTATCACTATGTAAACTTTAACCGTCCCAAATTTCATACTACTAGTTTATTATTCATACTTCTGCAACAATTACGTAATTGTCGTAAAAAGGGGTATAAAGTTCTTGCTTCATGTATTAATATATAGATGACTAGCTGACCCGCGCAGCTTCGCCCGCGAGTATATTAATAAGTCGTCCAAATAGCTTTTAATAAAAAGTTCATCCCCTATTTCAGCTCTCCAGGGACTGATTTTTGAAAAAAAAATTAGCCTATGTTTGATCTTCAACTATATCCATGCCAAATTTTATAAAAATCGGTCCAGCGGTTTAGCCGTGAAAGCGTAACAGACAGACAGACAGACAGACTTTCGCATTTATAATATTAGTAAGTAAGTAAATATGGACGTAGTGGTGGCGTGTTACTCGTAACGATAAATGTATTCATAAGAGCACTTTTGTGGCAGCAACATGACAAGTGTCAATTAGTAAATTTTAAGAACATTCAAAACTATCAAACTGTAGTATTAAACTGTTCCACACACGAGGATTTTAATTTACATGTAAATGAGTTTGCGAGAATTGGTCAGTGAGCCTTTGTGTTTGCATATTGTATAAAACCGCAAAATTAAAAGGCCACTGCATTGCAGTAAGAACACCGTTGTTCTGACTATTTGAGTACGATGAAATATCATTTTCCATTTATTTTGTTGAGATGAAATTCCGAATACGTTTATAATATAGTTCAATAAAAATAAATCAACTTTATTGTAGGTTATGATAGAATTTTAATTTTGAAGTATCTGCGGACTTGCTGTGCGTATATTTTTATTAATATTATACTGACCTCAAAAAAGGAACTGGACTTCAGTTCGCCGAAATAGATTTCAAGAGGATAACAAATAAGTCAATGGTGATTTTTTTATACCATAGACAAGCAAACAGATACATGTATATGGCCTTCCCAATGTAAAGAGATAACTTCCACCTAAAGAATTCAAAGATATTAAGTGGTGCGTTTCCGTTTAATCTATCCATTATTAATCCGTGCGGCGGGATGGTAAGCTATAAGCATAAATTTATAGTTCTACTAATCTTTCTATCAGGAGAGCCATCTGTTTGTTTGGTATCTTATGATAAATAAAAAAAAATATTGAAAACGAAAAACCCGACTGAATCTTGAAAAAATATTCATTGCCTTAAATGAAAACTAAAAATAAAGAAACAAGTCCAGTAGTTTAGAATCATATAAAGTAATAATGAATAGATACACCACTAAAATAGTTCTATAAACGATGTACGTATAAAACAATCCATGAATTTTAATTCATCACAAAACAATTAACAGTCGAGGCTCTTTGTGAAAATTTGATAGCTAAATATTAAATAGGCCCCGACTATTAATCGTTCTGTGATCAATTATAATTCATGGATTGTTTTATATGTACTTACATCGATTATATAATTATTTTAGTGGTGTAGATATTCATTACTACTTAACATAATTCTTTACTACTGGGCTTGTTCTAAACCCAGCACAATATCAATGCCAGCATTTTTCGTTCTATTTTACCCTGTCCACGAAGTGCATCGAATTCTGTCGTCAATGGTTCGATTCTGACTCCCACTCCAGGAAAATTGATATTAATTGCTTTGTCGTCAAATTCCAAATAAACAGCCGGTGGCAATTTTCCGGGTTCCAATTGGTCCCTTCGAATAGCTGGCCACTCTATTGTAATATATAACTCCCATTGCTTAATATAACGGCCAAACCACTGAACCGATTTGGATAAAATTTGGTACAGATATAGTTTGAGACCCAAGAAAGGACATAGGATAGTTTTTATCCCGGAAATCCCACGGGAACGGGAACTATGCGGGTTTTTATTTTACCACAGCACAGCTAGTATCCCTATATCCTAAACTATTAGATACGTACCTCTGTGATACCTACCTAATTCGGGCGCCGCGCCCGGGCAATAAAAGGCACGCTTTACGAATATTTGTGTTAAAATAGCAGTATAAACGTAATGTGATATGTATATTTCTGAACTGGTCTTTAAACTAGCTTTCATTTGATACCCATTATGTTACGGTAAGAAAAAAAATCACCTAAAATTTATATAGCCTATGTCACTACTACAGTTTAGGCAAATCCAATGACCCCTCATATGTCAAAAACCGTCCAGCCATTTGGTTTATAGGGCATGCCAAAGAAATGGACATACATACATACGCTCGAAAAACATTACCTTCCTTCAGTTGGGTAAAAAAATAAAGATTGATATACATTTTCACACTTATTATTATGTAGGCTTTGATTCTATATTGCTTAATAAATACTGCAGGAAGCTCATCCGAATCTAATGATCCTATCCCTTCACAATTTATACGCAAACGCCCATTGTTTCGGTTCGCCAACAATCAAGACTGCGGTCAAGGGTTATTAACGAGTCGAAATCCTGATGCCACTTACTGTCCCACCTATCATAAGGATACTACCCTAAGTTGAGGTTCGTTCTCATAGGAGACACTCTAAGGGCGGGCTTTAAGCTCTAAGCACTTTGCTCGCCCGAAAAGCCCGGTTTCGCAGTAGTGGTCATTTGGACCAACTGCTTTTCATTTAAAAAATAAACTGCAGTGAAAAAATCACAAGTAAATGATAAGTACAATTATAAACGTAGATATTAGAACAGTTTCTTCGTAATCAATTTGCAAAGTTCGCGACTATCGAAGTTATTTGTTGAACAGAGTTCATCTGCCAAAGTTCTTTAATGAATGAAGTCATTAATGGCGAAGGTTTCTTGAAAAGTTTTATCATGAAATGAACTTTGCTTATAAGTTGATTTGATACTGGATATTTTTTTGTCAAATATGGGATAGTAGGTATACTACACGGATTAAATGGATACAAACGCCTTTCAAGACAATTTCTTAATTTGTCAGTGTAGCTTGCAATTACACACAGGAATACCGAGTTATACTATTTACCGATGAAATAAAATCATTTCAAGGGTAATTTTTAAACCTTGTCATCTCATTCGGTACGATAAAACATTACAAAGTGGTTTATTTCTATTTTTTCACGGTATATCTACAAATGTAAGACATTTTTGACAATGATAGGAGCGTTTGCTCATATTCGTGGCGACACGTTTCCTTTCCAACGGCGTGTCTATTAGTATTCATGTGTTCATTATGCGCCGTTATATCTTATTCATCGTGTCCACGCTATATATATATATATATATATATATATATATATATATATATATATATATATATTTATATATATATATATATATATATATATATATATATATATATATATATATATATTTATATATATATATATATATATATATATATATATATATATATATATATATATATATATATATCTAAAGTGTTCCTGAATTGAATCATATTGCATTTTGTCTATTCTCAAGCTTTCTTAATTAGCAGCTGTTCGTTGCTCAAAATACACAAGAACGATGTAATCATCGTTCTTTATGCATTTATTTGTACTTTGAGAATTAGTTGCCTCGTGATCTAGGGGTTAGCCTATTCGATTCATATCACATGAGGTTCTTGTTTCGATCCCAGGTTTGAGTAAAAGTATTTTGAGGTTTTTTGAGGATTTTTTTCTAATATCCTAAATTTCAGTAGCCTCGAAGTCAACTGGGTTATGTGTTACATCCCCCGTGTTTCAGATGAGCATTTTAAATTGTCGGTACTGGTTTTGGCAAGGCATGAAGCGGTAATCGTTACCAAGCACAGAGCAAATATCCAAAGAGTGGATATTTGCTCTGTGTTACCAAGTAACTAAAAAGCGGTGATGGGGATCTCCACCTATTTCATCAACTAACAAACAGTTAAATTCTTAATGTTAATGAACTGGGTCGTTTTTAGACGTTTGGTACACTCTGCCTACTGAGCAAGCAAATCAGCGTTATGATGCCTTTGAGAATAAAACTTCCTTACGTCATATTGTATTAGCATTTTGAAAGTTTTCATTTTTATTAATAATGGACTCAAGTTAGATGAGCGAGACTTGTGCACACAAGACGGTTTTACCAGTAAAAATTTTATTTTAATAAATCTTAAAATATATGTGTTAAGCACAATTAAATATTAAAAGGTAAAAGTATCTTCACACCCTTATCCCCGAAGCGGTCGGTGATACAGCCAATACACCCACAATTAGCCGAAGATATCAAGTTCCACAATGTGGTAAGGTGCAAGCCTATCGACTACCAATCACTTATGCAATCTCGGGCAACGTGGTTTTTATCAGAAAACTGAACAAAACACATTTTTTGAATTGCTCGACCCGGGAATCAAAACCGGGACCTCATGTGGTCAACACCGACATCGGACCAAATATTATATTGTTTTTTTAGCATGTTCCCGAGCAGGAAATATGGAAACAAAAGATTCAATTTATTGCGGCACGTAACAAATGAAACGGACTAAAAGAAGTCAAAGGAAATGTGTTGCTACATGTAAGAGATAAATATTGTTTGGTTCAACGAGTACACTTACATTATTACCACACTGCAACATCTGCAATGATAAACTCATTTAACTAGTGTTTGCAGAAAATGTATATTTAGCGATCAGTTCGTCGGCAGAATCGACTACCAAGCAAATAAGAATTTCGTCATATTGAACCATCGATACGTACATACGTCTGGCCTCAAGGCAAGATTTTTGCTGTTCAAGTTGTGTTAACATTTTTCTTTGTTATAAGAAAAAGAAAAAAAATCCTAGCACGGGATCAATGCTAACGTACCAATGTACATTTTAATATTATAAATACGAAAATCTGTCTGTCTGTTATGATTTGACTAAACTGCTGAATTGATTTTTATGAAATTTGGCTTGGAGATAGTTGAAGATCCGGATTTAAACATATGCTAACGACAAACTTTAAAAAATAAATCCTAAGGGGTTGAAATAGGAGATGAAAATTTGTATGATAAGCTACATCGATGACGTGCTAATTTACTCACGGGCGAAGTTGCGTTCGTCAGCCAGTTACCTACATAATAAAAAAGTTAAGAAAAGTGTGGGGTATATTTTTGTTGATGGCATGTTGATTTCTCAGTATATTTGTATGGCATTTTTTTAAATTACTGAGAGCTATTAGCTCCCGATTCCCGATAAGTACATTTTGTTTGTGTAGTCGACGCTTAGCAAACGCTGTTTTGCCATAGAAATTACTTGTTTTGAATATTTTCGTGAATACGTTTTAAAAAATGCTTTTCACCAAATGTAAAATGTCGTTATTATATACTAGTAACATGCATGACAAATTGCAGTGGTATATTATTTAAATTACCTACTTGTTATTTAGTTTGGGTACTTGGGTAGTTTATTTAGCTCTATAAACTTATTCGGATTCTTACATAAAAAAGAATAGCTTTGTTAGGTTGCCCTTAGTCACCACAACTGAAGGAGCGCTGCGTAGCGGGGCTTCGCCGATTATCACATACATACCTTTACAAATTCGAAAAAATTACCCTCTTTCTGGCGAAGTCGAGGAAAAATCGAGCGGGAAAATGACGCTGACTGATAACCATTTTTTAGCTGTGTTCAAAGTTATGCTAATACTCTTGATTTATAGCGATATATATTACAAACACTCGCAAAATATGACCACCCTTATTACGTAGTCGAATTTTAAATGGCATCTTGAGCCTAGCCCGTCAGACTTATAATTTATTATTAACGATTTCATATAATATTGATATTTACTATTATGCAGTACAGTTTCTATTAAAGAAGGGAAGAATATCCGACAGTTATTTGATATTTGGCAAAGTATCAAATGTACGGTATCAATCGCATTTATCTAATCAGGAAGATATTATGCTTATTGCCAACTTTCATCTGAATTCTGAAGGTTAACTTTGTTTGTGAACTTTTACGATATGGAATATATCATTTGCTTAATCGTAATATTATCATTTGGAATAAACTTTCTTTATTATGATTATTCACAAAGAGTATTATTAGGGCGAGCGAAGCGAGCCCTACACTAGGCCACTTTCTATGCACTTTTGTGGTACATTTTACTGAAAAATTATCAGACTTTTAGGTTTGTGCTCCGACGTAGTAGCTTAAATCCATGTCTAGATATGTTATCTACTATAAAAATACAATTTTAGAGACCTTAAAATAAATAGAAGATACAATTTGTATTAAAATCTTATTACTAATAACGATATCTATTATAAAACTAACGAGTTAAAATCGATAGAAGATACGTTTTTATTAGAATCTTATTTCTAGTAACGCCATCTATTATAAAACTAACGAGTTAAAATCGATTGAGGGTAGGCGCCTCCAAATTTTGAGTCATCACTTTTTCCAGATTAGTGATATAAAAAATAAGTAAGCGAATTGTAACTAATAATACAGATTATGTTAAAATTTAAATCTTGCCATCTTATGTTTTGTGAGTTGTGATTTATAATTATGCAATTCTGGAGACAATTTTTACCTTGCGCTGCTCTTCTGTAGCACCAACTCCACTCTTGACCGCCCGGTTGGTCGAGTGGTTAGCAACCCTGACTACGCAATCGACGGGGCTCGGGTTCGATATTCTTGTATTTATATATGTACTTCTATGTATTAGTATAGTTGACTAACGCCCATAGCACAAGCAAATAATTTGCTTACTTTAGGGTTAGATTTTTTGACTTTTAGACTCACTATTTTCAGCCGACTACCCAAAAAGGAGGAGGTTCCTATTTGGTCGGAATCTTTTTTTAAGTATGTTCACTGATTATTCGAAGACGCCTGAACCGATAAGGATTTTTTTTGTTTCAGTGAGTACCTAGATTCTCAGGTTATTTAATTTTAATTTGACGAAGATCTGATGCTGAGTACGGGAGATACTGAAAGTGGGAAATCAACTGTTTGCAAGATTTCATATTTTAAAACTTTACACAGGAAATTATAATTATTAACCGCGATATTCAAAAATCGAGCTTTCATCAGATCTCCATGGTTTGAGATTCTTGAAACCTGATTATATTTTTTCAATGACGTCAGTATATATCTGTATGTGCGCACGTGATTAAATCTCTCACAGATTTTAAACGGCATGGCTGATCGAAAAACGGTTTGCGGTGAAAGATCAAAATCAATAATCAAATTCGAAAGTTTTAAAAATTAAAACAGTATCCTTTTAAACACGGTTTCAGGGATGGCTTGCAGGATCATCCGGTTTAAAGATTTTTTATTAATGATTTTTGAACTTATTAAGAGACTACTTCACAAAATACTTTTCTTTATATTTGACTGACGGCGTGCGGTCATCGGGCCCTTGTATAAAGGCAATGGTTCACGTATAGACTGAAATAGCTATAAGGCCATCAGTTTGATCAGCTAAGCATCGAAGGTGTATAGTAAAACATGGAAAGGAGAATGCAAAGGAATTCCGAAGGAATGTTGTGTTAGGCACAAGGGGGTTTTAGGTCTAGGGCAGGGATGTGTGCGGGGAACAGAGTGAATAGAGCGTTAGAGAGATTACTTAAAAGCCCAGTTTTAAGTCAGGGTCCCCGCCCGTCTTGCCCTGCATAATCATGTGTCCCTATCCCAACGATATTGTATGAAAGTGAGAGTTGGGTATGTTAGAAGGGCATGAAAGTATAAACAACGCAGTCGATGAAACAAATAGCTATGAAAAATATGTCACGTAACTCTCGCGAACCGGGTTCGTAATGTTGAAGTGAGAGAGAGTTATGCTTGAAAAAAGTGTTGGTGTACAGAAGAGAAAGGGCATGCTCCGTTGGTTCGGAGATGTAAAAAGAATGGTAGGTGAAAGATTAACAAAACAGATATACAATGCGAGAGATGCAATACTTTATTATTTATTTTTCTATACATTAAAAGATTATAGACTTTATTATTATAAATAAAGTCTATACATTAAAAGATGTAATTCTCATAAAAATATTTTTCTAACAATATTAATAGATAGTATAACTTTGCGAGCCCTTACAAAGCTATGCTTTTTGCTAGTTTTATTTTTACCAACTATATTTAGTATTTATATTTACTCATATTTGTAGTTACTAACTTGACTGCCCCGTGCGTCGAGTGCATATCCCATCTGACAGCCTAGTTAGATCTCTATTATTGGGTGGTTTTAGCAATGCCTCGTCTGGGCTTGGTACCTCTATCTCACGTATACTTCAAAGTTCAATTATAGGTAGGCTTATTACAGGAACACAGGAACACAAATTACTATTGTCTAGGACAGAGTTTCTAATGGACCCTCTTGACAATGGACTATGATGGTCGACTAAAGCCATGCACGTTAGTGTAGAGGGCATAAAGAGCTTCGACAAACTCTCACATCACAATATCTGACTAGCATCTTTCTTTAATGAGAAATATATAATACCTAAAATACAGTATCTATTTTGAGCATGATAAACAAAGGTTTCCTTCCTTGATAACCAGAACATAAACAATTTTTATTTTAAATGTCTTAGAGGTTGCCTTATGTGACGGTGGTAAGTAATATGACAATTTAAGTACTTATTTCCAAAACAGGGTGTTTTTGAATAATATTGACAAACATATTGCAGCTTACGAACAAAATCTGCGTGGGTTTTACATTCAATGCGATTGAACCACTATACACACAAAAAGCAGCAGACATTGAGCAAATTAGGTACCTAACAATTTTAATTTTTAAACGATGTCTACGCCGCGTGTCTACAAAATACTTCATAATATTATCCAAACTAGTGTCTTACCGTCGTACGATACAAATCAGTGTTGTCAGTATGGTTTTTTTAAAATACTAAGTCAGTCTAAATGATTTATAGAGAATCGGTAGAAAATTCATATATGTTAAAAAACATATATCATTTTAGTCTCTTAAACATCACTGTTTATTGAATTTATACAAAGGTAAACATCAGCGGGGTAAATACGAATGTTCTGTACCTAACGCTAATTTTACCCTTTAGTATAAGAAATATTTTAAATATAATTATTTTAAATATACTTTTCTTAATATTGCTAGTAAATTTTTTAAAAGCATACTCATAATAAAATAATTTTATTTAGAAAAATAAATACTTAGAATACAAAAATATTCTACTAATTTTAGCGAATATATAGAATGGCAACATTTAGTTTACTGCATAAAACAGAGTATTGTTTGATCGTAGTCAGTTTACTTCCCTTAAAAATAATATTTTAATCTGGGAGATAAGACTAAAGTTATTAATTTTAAAATATGAAACATAATAAAATAATTTCTGTATCGTCTTGAAATATAATTTATATTTCAAGACGATACAGAAAACAAAGATACATTTTTGCCTACCTTCTTTCTGTTATGGGCCACCATCGGGTATGATCGAGCGCAATCGCTATGGTGTCGGTACATCAAAGGAATGATGGCCCATTATTGCGTGCGCGTGCACACAGTCGTCGTTTAATCAGTACATTGTCTCAAACGTAGTGATTTTATACTCTTTGGTCGTTTCTGGTATATTCTAGACGGCGCGGTGTAGACATTAAGTAAATGATTATAAGAGCTAAGTAAAAATATTTCCTCAGCCGCGATATATTTTCATCCATTTTCGATAGACGGCATAACATAACAGTAGCCAGTAAATTAGCGTTCACGATTGTGTGGAGAGTTGCCCGATTATGGCGGCGATGCTGGACGATCATTTGATGGGCCATCATGGCCCGTAAAGAGGAGTCATAAAACTAATATCTCAATGTACCCCCCTTTTTTTAAGACAACACAAGATGTAGCTTGATAGAACAGAAAATGTATTTAAATTATAAAGAAATATAGATGCGAAGAAAAATTGCATAGTATTTATTATTCAATTATTTGAGGGCTGACTGACGTTGTTTCAGGCGCAAATTTAACCAATTTTATGAGCTATTTTACTCGAGATTCGAGTATAAGCTGAATTTAATTAAATCATATATTTCATATTTTTAATTTAACGATTGTTAAGGTGTATATAAGTACAACGCATGAGCTAGATATTTTCGTGTTTGAACTTTTGAACAAAACCAAAAGATAATAATAAGTAGTTACGATTCAATCGCTGCACTTTCTACCATTTATTGATATTGAGCTTCTACAGACGCAAACATAAAAAAATACAATTGTCTAGCACAGAGTTTCTGAAACTAATATCTCAACCCCCCTACCCCCTTTCGTTTTGACAAGATAAGATGTAGATAGAACAGATAATGTATTTAAATTATACAGATGCGTAAGAAAATGATATAGTATTTATTATTCAATTATCTGAGTTGTTTTTGGCGCAAATTTAACAAATTTTATTAGCGATTTTACTCTAAATATTCAGCATATTATAATTAATCGATTCGTTACACAATCGAGTGCACTGTGCAATGATTTAATTTTGATTTCTCAACTCCTAAGCAAACTAAGAATATAGTAATTTTTATGCACATTTTGTCGCGTACCTTTTGCATTTGTCTGGCGTACCCCACTTTGAGAAACCTTGGTCTAGCAGTTCAGAAGAACATGCACGAGATAAAAAAAAATGTAAAAAGTATAATTGTATGCAACTGTACTGTTTCATTTTCATTTTTTTAGGTTAAGTTTCTCTTAATTAGGTCAAAATTTTAGTAGGTTGAAATATACCTAAAGATATTTAATTCGGTAATGTTATCGTAATAATCATTATGGTTTCGCTTACGGGGTTGAGAGCACTCGTCCACTGCGATTACTAAAGCAGAGAAAATTCTGCATTTTCGGCTATTACGAACAGTTACTTCTTAATTTGCATTCACAATAAATTGCGGTAATTGTTTTATATTCCACCAGAGTTCGAAATTGTTCTCTTTTTTAGAAATAAGAGATCTAGATACGTTTTAACTTTCTGCTACGTTATAAGGAAGTTACTGATTTTCCTCCGATTTTCGAAAATCGGGTTTTTACCAGCTTTCTAGGATTTAAGGTCCTAGGAGGCTTTTCCGATTATCTTCACGATGACGTCAGTATGTCTGTATGTATGTATGTCTGTGTATATTAAACATCGCATAACTTTTGAACGACTTGACCGATCGAAACGCGGTTGGTGGCATTCGATTGGATTCTGCTCAATTTAGACTGTCTGAAAATTTGAACTAATTCGGTCCAGGAGATTTTGAGAAATTAAAAAAAAAACAAAAAAGTTTTGGCGCAATAGTATTTTTTAATATAGTTTTTAGATTTAAGTATCGATTGAGCGCCAAATTATCTCTTATACTCAAAAAATTGTATTAAAATCTGTTTATCTGTTCGGGAGAATTCATTGACGAAAGTGTTTTTTCGGCATAAATTCAAAATTTTTCAACCAATATTTTTTTGATATTTTATAATATTTTAGTATCACAAAAACTGCGTCAAATGCTGTTCTAAAAATGAAAATCGACTGAAATTTTTAAAAGTTACAGCTTTTCTAATATTAAAATTACGCTGTTTATAGCTAACTTTGTATTTTTAAAATAACTTCCATACTATTACACCGACTGATTTCAAAATATAATCAGTTCTTCTACTTAAAAATCTGCGTCAAATTAAAATCTGTTGATTCATTCGGGATTTATCAAAAAAAAAAATACATTTTTTCATCATTTTTTAACCTATCGATTTTGTAGCTAATAAACAATTTAGAGCGCAAAAATTGCGTTGAATGCCACTCGAAAGATCAAAATCAATCATCATTTTGAACTGACTTGCACAAACCACGCTGACCTTGGACCTTTATTAAAAATATTATTAAAATTTATTAAATAGAAATCCGCAGTCAAAAAAATTAATTGCGATTTTTATTAATTATGTATTAATTTACTACTTGAACATGAACATTGCAATAAGGATAATTGACAAACAACAAGTCTGATTATGTTTTCCTTCTTTTGGAGCTATTTTGAAAGATATCAGAATAGATTCCCGTTAGAAAAAAATATATTTTGTCATTTTGTTATCAGCAAAGTTACCTTTTTTATTTACATTTGAAATAACCATTGTAGATTCGTTTACAAGGTTGTGTTGCAAGGTTAAGTGTAAAGCACTTGCGGGCTGTAATTAGCGAACCAGGAAAATTTCTACTTTTTCGTCCATTACGAACAGCCATGGCAATTAATTTGCATTAGCCCTAAATAACCGCGGAAGATATATTATAATCCTTTACCTTATAACCTTTAAGGCGAATCAATAAAAAACGGTGTAATTTTATAAGCAATATTTTTTCTTAAATTTAATTCCTCTTAAACGTATTATATAAAGTCTCTTTGTTGTCGACGCTTGGTTAAACGCCATATCAATGTAATATTTCATATAAAGTATTGACGAGCTAGATAGCTAGATAGTAGAGTTCTGATATGAGCAATATACCTGTACCATCTTACCTATATTAATCGTCACATCAGAGCTGCTAATTTTTAACTTCCTCCTATGGTCATTATATATATATATATATGTATATATATATATATATATATATATATATATATATATATATATATATATATATATATATATATATATATATATATATATATATATATATATAATTGCATATACATAATGTACATAAAAGGAAGTTACAAAAACATGCTGATTTTCGAAAATCGATTTATCACCAGATCTCCAAGTTTTAAGGTCTTAAGAATCACTTTCAACTACTTTCACTCTAACGTATGTTTATGTTTATGTAAAATCATTTATGTAAAAAAATTATGTTTATGTAAAAAGATGTAAATCGCTTATATATGTGGAACTACGAAATAAAGAAAACAACTTGTTTTCTTTTTTTCGTGTTTGAAACTAGAGGTGCGCAGAATGTGTCACTGAAATGAAAAGATATGAACATATCTTTTGATCACTGCGAAGTATATCACTCTTTTAGTTCAGTAGTTCATCTAGTCCAATGGCTTGAGTCGCTATCATTTCTCAGTACATTGATTTTCCTTCGTTTGTTAATCGAACTAAGTAGTGTGTAATGAATTTTATGATTTCTACGAACGAGATAAATGTTGAAGCGATAGTAAAACAATTTTAAAATAAAGTATATTTTTTATTTGTACTATTTTTGTCGTTTTTTTATTCGTACTTTTACTAATGAAAGATTAAAAGTTCTTACTAAAATAGTGTTTACAATTGCCGAATACAGCAAAATGTTTCTTATGGCCTTAACTTTAACCTGATTTTTCTAAACTTTTCTAATTTTTCACTGTAATTTTTGATTTTAGATAAATTCAAACAAACATTATGACATTTTATGCATTGCGTTTATACTAATTGAAGATCAAAACTACCCTCATGCGCAATAAACAATGAACGCTTATAATTAAAGAATTCATTTTATCGCTCTTCGCAAGTATGTATGTACATTGTACAAGAAAGTACGAGCACGAGTGATATGATATAGTTAACCGATATCAAGTTCAGCCGGGCCGAGATTGTTTCCGATACGTCACTCCCATCGGCGCGTGATCGCCAATCTTCGACTCTCGTAATCGTTTCGTTCGCGGTGAACTACGCGAACTAGAGATATAGATAAATTGAAACTGAACTAGTGAAGGATGAACTAAACGCAACTGAAGTAGTCCAATTGAAGGATTCATTCGCGAACTACACACGACTATTTGAAACGGCTTTACCGATCGGAACGCGTTTGATGGCATTCAGTTGGGTTTCACCAGCTTAGAATTCCAAAAGATTTTAACAATTCGGCCCAGGAGATTTTGAGAAATTAAAATAAATGTCGGCAGAACAATCGTTTTAAAATAATTTCCAAATGAATGTACGATTTGATTATAAAATCTAATCGTCTATCTTTCTTACGAAACAGTTTCCAGCACCGTAAATTGCATCAAAATAGAATAATCAGGAAATATCTTTGACGAAAAATTTTTAAAATTATTTTTTTGGCATAGCTTCGAGATTTTTCAACCAATCGATTTGTTCCTATTAGTGACTAAAAAAACTGCGTCAAATGCCGTTAAAAAAAACAAAATCGATTTTAATTTTTAAAAGTTACAGCTTTTCAAATATTAAAATTATGCTGTTTATATCAAACTTACTTCTTATTTTAAAAATAACTTCCAGACTAATGTATCGATTGATGTCAAAAACAAATCACCTCTTCTACAAAATATCCACCGTATATTTTGTAGAAGAGTATAATACAAAATACCGTGCAATTCTCTAGACAATTTACATATACAATACAATACAATAGACAAATGACCTCGAAAGGTAATTAATTACCGAAAAGGGTCTTTCCGAACAAATACGTCTCAGGGACCTTTAAAAAAGAGTTTACTCGTTCTTAAAAGGCGGGCCACGCAACTCGCACGCACACACGTAACAACGCAACACGCAAGACCCCTGGTATTGCGGCTGTCCATGAGCGGCGTTGTCGGTGATCACTTGCCATCAGGTGAGCCTCTTGCTCGTTTATATATTTTATATCATTAGATATACTTGTGTATATCATCAAATATTGTGCTATATGATAACATAGCAAACAAGGAGATGGCTCTCTTGATGAAGAGAGTCACCCAGCGCTATGACAACAAAGATATTTATGTTGCTTTGCTATCTAATGTTGGGTGTTAAAGCCGTAATAATATAACCTACAGTGGAGCTGACCTTCGGGGGACCCCTCGCTTGCAGCGAGAAATTTGGCATCGGTGTTGGATGTTTTTACTTTCTATTAAAATAATAAACTGTTTCTGGAAATAATTTTGTTTATTCGGAACAGACTTCTGATTAAGACATTTTACAACTCTCTTCTCAAAGACTTACCACAATCACTACGTTTTATCTCTTCCGTTCAAAATTTCTGCACATTCTATATTGTATAAAAATAAAAATTCAAATTCAAATCAGACAAGTGACCAGCGTCTTTCCATAAATTGCAACACCAAGGATACACTATCTTACTGTGGAGATGTAGACGATCTCCTGAGGGTAACTTGTTGGGTGCGGCTCTCTAGGTACCCGTGCTCGGTTAAATTTACTACTATAATAATAAAACTAAATTCACTCTAACTTAATTTATTTTTGGACTAGACGACTGATCAATCATAATTACAACTGCACTCTATTCACAAAAACCAAACATTCTACTCTTGAGAATCTAAAACCATGGAACTATGTATATTATTCATCCGACTCTAATACATTCAAATTTTTTATAATAAGACAAGTGACCAGCGTCTTTCAATAAATTGTAACACTAAGGAGGTGTTACAGTACCATCCAAACCGGAACACGATAATGAAAAACGTTGACGCTATTGTAGCAGGAATAGGTAAGGCAGTGGTACCAGATCTCGGCGAAACGTTGTAGAACTCTGCCTCCTATTAGTCACCATGTTAGTGATTCGTATTGCCAATTGTTCGACGTTTATAAACTGTCTGGTAGAATGACAAATGGTCTATTCTTTAAAGGAGACCCTAAGGAGGTGTTACAGTACCATCCAAACCGGAACACGATAGTGAAAAACGTTGACGCTATTGTAGCAGGAATAGGTAAGGCAGTGGTACCAGATCTCGGCGAAACGTTGTAGAACTCTGCCTCCTATTAGTCACCATGTTAGTGATTCGTATTGCCAATTGTTCGACGTTTATAAACTGTCTGGTAGAATGACAAATGGTCTATTCTTTAAAGGAGACCCGAACCAATAGCTGCTATCTAACTGCTATCTAAAGAATAGGTAAAGGTAATGTACTCGTAACTATAGGATAGTTGACATTATAAAGAAGGCGGTAGATATCAGCCAGCATTTACATAATACAATTTGTAACCGCCCCCAGTGATAACATATATGTGGTCACGATTGTTAATACATATTGAAGGACTGTAGAAGATGATTAAATTTGCAACAGTATTGATTTGACCTTTAAACTATTCTAAATTTAACGCGATATGAGTTAAAGTGCTAGTTTTTTTGTTACAAATACTCTAGGTAGGATTCCCAATTGAAATAATTATCTTTGGGCCACTAGATAAAATCATAAGGGCTGACGAACTGACTGACCGACTAAACATATATCTAATCACTTTTATTTAACATAAGATAGCAAACAAGCAGATGACTCTCCTGATGAAAAAATAAACCATCGCCTATAGACCCCAAAGATGATAATGGTGCGTTGATATGAATGGCGATGCTGCATGCCTAAGTCTATGGCCAGCTTACCCTCCAAACCGAAACATGACAATAAGCATTGAGGCTATTATGGCAGGAATAGGTAATGCGGTGGTACCAAATACCCGGTCGAGACGTTGCGAAACTCTCGGTCAATTCGTTTGGGATTTATCAAAGACGAAAATTTTTGAAGAAAATGTTTTGTGACATTACTTCGAAACTTGTCAACCTATCGATTATATAACTAAAGTAATATTTTAAATCTCAAATGTCAGTTGAATACCATTCCAAAGATCAAAATCGATCATCGTTTCCAAAATATACAGCTTTTTAAAAATCAATATATTTACTGTCATTTTTAATAAAATAAATGTTTGAACTGAAAAAATCTATGCGTTTTTACTCTTTTGAGCATAAAATATCTTAGTTTAGCGGGAAGTTTCAGGGATGGTCCGAAGGGTCAACCGATTACAGATTTTTTTATGTAAAAGATATCAAACAAGCAGATGGCTCTCCTGATGGAAAATAGAAACCATCGCCTATAAACGTCAAAGACGTTAATGGTGCGTTGCTATCCATGTGGTGGGATGGTAATGCCACATGCATAATTCTACTTTATCTTCCAAACCGGAATATGAAAATGACAAACATTGACGCTATTACGGCAGAAATAGGTAAGGCGGTTGTACCAAATGCCCGGATTGTTGCGGAACTCTACTACCTAAAAATTACGATGGTAGTAACATATATAGCAAATAGGTCTCCTTTTATGACATGCCTGGTAGAACGGAAGAGTCTATTCTTTAAAAGAGTCCGGACCAACGCGGGTTACGCTGTTTTTTTTATATATCATAAGACAGCAAACAAGCAGATGGGTCTTCTGAAGGTAAGAGTCAACCATCGCCTATAAACACCAAAGATGTTAATGGTGCGTTGCTATCTTGTGGCGAGGTCAAATGCCACATGCATAAGTTTGCCGGATACCTTACCCTCCAAACCGGAACATGACAGTGACAAGCACTGACGTTATTGCGGCAAAAATAGGTAAGGCGGTGGTACCAGACCCGGGCGAGACAATGCAGAACTCTACCACAGTCACGATGGTAGTGACATGCAGAGCCAATCGGTCGCCTTTTACGACCTGCCTGGCAGAACGGCAGTTGGTCTATTCTTCAAAGGAGCCCGGATCCAACACGGGGAAAACCTTTGTTACCTTTTATTCTTTCATTACATGTTACATTTCATATTACGTTGCAGCGACGCATTCATTGTACTTGTGTATGTATACATTACACATATTTCAGATTCTTTTTCGTCCTTTATAATTTTACAAAAAACATTCACTTAAGGCTGTAACTGGTTATAATATTATTGCTAATTAACAATAGTTATTTTGTTGTGTGTGGATGTTGACTGGTTGCATGATTTGCAGGTGCGGTGTGGCGCGCGGTAGCGGCTGTCGAGAGGCGATGATCGACCACATGGGCCGGCCGCGCTCTCACCATGCGCCAGCAGTCGACCGACGTAAGTATCCCGGCAACTCCAACCTGTGTAGAAACAGACGCGTCCTACAATACATTAAAATCAAACAAGACTCAAGTTGTTGCTTGGCTAAATAATTAAAACGCAGTAATACTGCAACAACTGATTCTAACCTCGTATATCTTTGAAGTACTGAATCAGATCTTTGCTAAATTTATATGCAACAAAACGAGAAGTGTACGTTTTTGGGGTCAAACGGGATCCTATTATTATGACTCCGCTGTACCCAAAGGGTAAAACGGGACCCTGTTCCTTAGACTCCGCTGTGCGTTCGTCTGTCTGACTGTTCATCGGTCACTAGGCCGTGTCTCATGTACTTATGATTCTTATGACCGTGATATTTAGACTGTTGAATTTTCATAGATCATGTATTTAGGTTGCCGCTATAACAACAAATACTTAAAACGGAATAAAATAAATATTTAAGGGTGGCTCCCATACAACAAACGTGATTTTTTTGCAATTTTTTTTTCTTGATCTTAATAACGTTAACTGGTAGACGCTTGATATATTTACAGAATATTTAGTTGTATATTACCTTACAAAATAAATAATTAAATAATATAAAGTAAATATATTAAAGGGAGCAATTTTTACTCAATCTTAATAAACAAGTAGAAACTTGAATATTTTCAAGAAAAGTAAGTATATGGAAATATATTAACTATAAAAATAAAAACCCAATAAAAATAAATACATAAATAAATATTTAAGTATACATACAACAAACGTGATTTTCTTTTATAGACGATGGTACGGAACCTTTCGTGCGCGAGTCCGACTCGCACTTGGCCGGTTTATTTATAAATGATCTACGGAAACTTTCGTGTGCGAGTCTTGCTTGCATTTAATTTTTGTGTTGAGTATAACCGCCCGGCCACGCGAACGAGGCGGCGCGGCGACGCGGCGAGCGTGGCGAAAATTCGCCACGTGTGGAAAAGTCGCCACGCCACGTGGCATGTTTATATATATATATATATATATATATATATATATATATATATATATATATATGTTAAACTCTGACAAAGATAGCTAACGTAAAGATAATTAAAATGGTTTACTTTGCTCTATGTCATTTTGTTATACAATACTGTATAACCACATGGATTGGAGCAGCAAAAACTAACATAGTAAAAACTAAAAAAGCCCAGAGAGCTATCCTAAAAGTTGCTGCCGGTTTACCTTTCCGATTTTCAACCCAAGAACTATAAAAAATGGGATATCCTATTAGACAAACTTTTATTTTAAAAATTATAATTAAACAACACTCACAATTAGACTACAACCCCATACAAGTTTTGAATAAAAGAAAAAAAAAGCAATTATTTACCATATTTTACCGTTACATACTAGGCTACCGCAAAAGTTCCCTTGTTTCCTAGGCTCATATATCTATAATAAAGTAAATAAAGAACTATATATTCAATATCCTATGTCCAAATATGAATGAAAAGTAAAGACTGCTCAATGGCTCAAAACTCTATCTTATGACGATACCGAAAAACTAATATCCACAATAAAATAATCCGCCAAAGTAAATTATTATCAAGTAATATTAATTTTTACCTTATTTCACTACACCACTACATATTCTATATTTAATACTGTTTATACACTCACCACAAAACTACACTTTAATGTCATACACGATTTTATATACAACAAAATTTGTTACTATCTAAAATATACGTTTATTTTAGACTCACTGTTATCTATACATATAAGTTTAAGATTTTTTGTTACATTTCAACTTTGTATTTTTGTATCCACTGTGTGAGAGCATATATTATGTAGGTGACTTGTGTCACAGCTGCTCATTGAACCTACTTCAGGCGCCATGTTTCTCACAAAAATGTCTCAAAAAAATACTATGTTAGAAATACACTAAGATCTTAATTAATTTAACTTTACTCAATCTAAAAGATGTACTATTTTTGTGATGAAATAAATGAATAAATAAAATAAAATAAAAATAAAAAACCCTTTACAGGCAATACCGCACTTAGTCGCGCTACCGGTCATTTTGCGCATTTGCTATAGTGGCTAATCCTGTTCCTTTCAGAAGTTCAGGACAGTGTGGGGATGCTCAAACATCTCCACATACGTAGTTTCGGCCCTTAACTGAGCCCTTAGTTCAGTTCTACGCACTCCAACAGCACGTGGTGTGGTGTTTCCTCACTGTTTAAGCATGCTCTACATAAAGGACTATCTGTCTGTCCATCGCATGCGTTTGTTCATTGGACAGTGTCCCGTTATCAAACCACATATTTCCCTCAGATCTGCTCTAAGTAGTCTAAGTAATTTCCTAGTAAGTTTGGAAAATGCTAATTTGGATAATATTTTTTTATAGAAGAGGGGGCAAATGAGCAAGCGGTGCACCTGATGGTTAGTGACCACCGCCACCTATGGACATCTGCAGTACCAGAGGTCCTGCAGTTGCGTTGCCGGCCTTTTAAGAATGAGCAAGCTCTTTTCTTGAAGGTCCCTATGTCGTATCCGTTCGGAAATACCCCGACGGTAATGAATGTCTACATGTTGAATGAATGACTACATGTTTTTGTTACTTTCCAATGTTTTTTATGGTTTGTTTTGGTGATTTCTCTTGTTAGTGTTCTAAGCAAATTGAAAGGTGGGAGTATGATTGGCTCTAGAATGCTAGGGACGAGATGGTAATGATACATGCAGATGCCACATGCATAAGTTTAACGGCTACATACACTCCAAATTGGAGCGTGACAGTGACAAGCGTTGACGCTATTGTGGCTGAAATAGGTAAGGCGTTGCAAACCTTTATCATATTACCAATTTTTCATTAGTTGTAACATATACCAATGTTGAAGTTCTGCAACGTATTGCCCGGGTTTGGTACCTTACTTATCTCTACCGCTATAGCACCGGTATTTGTCGTCATAGTGTTTCGGCTTGGAGAGTAAGGTAGCCGGTAAACTTATGCATGCGGCATTCCCACCTCGCGTTTTGTATAGCATCGCATCATTTACAGTTTTAGTGTCTAAAGACGATGTTTATCTCTATTCATCAGGAAATCTTATTTGTTTGCTGTAAATAATAAAAAATAACTATCAACGTTCAAGGAGAGTAAAGATATTTAATCCGTGATATTCCTAGATGAATAAATACTAATGTGAAAAAGGACGTAGCAAGTTCTTGAACAATATTGAGACTATTGAAACGGATTTCCATTGTGGCTTCACTTTATTTCCAAGATGCCTTTGAATGGTCTAAAGGGAGCAACTTTGTGGTTAAAGTTTTGCTTTTAATATTGTAGTCTTTAATCTTAGCTGAAAGTAAGTTCATTGAATGAATTTTTCAATATGTAGTGCACTACGTTATCACATTATTTTGTAAAGGATAGAGCTTAATTTCAAACTAGGAGTTTGTTACCGCGACTGCATCTCGTAAACGTTTAATGAATTTAAATATTTATCTTGTCTTAGATGTTACCACTTACCAGCGACTTTTTTTGCGTAACAAAAACATCTTTTTATTTTGCTCAGTAGGGTAAAAATATGGCCTTCAGCTTTCTTCGTGAATGTTCATAGCTATCATACACAAAAATGATTTTTAAAATCCGGCTGATCCATTCAGAAATTATGGCGTTCAAACAAACAAATAAACAAAAACTTCCGTTTTATTACACTAATATATATTATATTTACTAAACGTGCAATTCTTATATATTTTCTACTAGCTGTTGCCAGCGACTTCGTCCGCGCGAACTTCGTTTACTCCGCACAGCACCTCCTCCGTAGGTGATAGCGTGATAATATGTAGCCTATATGTTGACCCGACCTGTCAGTAATATTCATGCAAAATTTGAAGTAAATCCACGCAGTACTTTTTGAGTTTACCCTGGACATACATACAGACAAACAGACAAACAGATAAACAGACAAACAGACAAAAATTCCAAAAACTATATTTTTGGCTTTGATATCGATTGTAGATCACGCCCCAAGTATTCTTTAAAAAAAATATTCAATGTACAGTTTTGACTTTCCTACGATTTTATTATATGTATTTGAATCCGATTCCCGATTTGAATCCGATTTCGTTCCGTTGCGTCCCGTTCGTTCGTGAGTTAAACATTTTATAGATATTTCAGTATTTATATAGGTATTTCAATGTATTAGTATCGTTGTCTGACACCCATATTACAAGCAAATAATCTGTTTACTCGGGGGTTAGATCAATTCATGTAATATGTTCAAAAAAAACAAGATTTTTATGATCTTTACAAAATGAAAGTCGCTTAAAGGCCATTTCCTCTGCCAAGAAATATTAATTTAAAAATAAATGATTTTGTTAATTTATGAACAATGCAGTTTTACTTATTTCACGAAAAAAAACCTAAAACCCGTATTTTTGATGCTAATAACCCTTAAATCAAGAAATGGCAGGTGGCAAACTGTGCATACTCAGAATCGCTTATAGATCGAACATTTTGACCAGTAGATCTTAATACCCATAAAAAAGAAAAAAAAAGTTAGATAAAAAATGGTAGATTTCTGTGTCAACTCATCCTGATTAGTATCAATGAGGCGGTGGTCTCGCCTATTTCTTCACTCGTAGTCGTTAGTGATTGTCGATTCTTTTTTAACATTTTAAGTGTATTTTAAGTGTATAGACGACGGATATATCTTACAACTAGGAGACTAATTGTTTTTCTCTCGTATAAACTAGAAAATAAGCTTAAAACTAAAACCAAATATTGTAAATGTTAAATATTACATTGATCTACAAATTAATGCAAAAAAAACTTTATACCCCTAATATTTGAAAAAATTATACATTATATATAGGTACTTACATCACATCATCACATTAATAAAAATAAACATTACTCACTACATTCATGTGGTTATAATATACATATTATAACATACCTCAATGACGTGTATAATATTATGGTCCCCGAGCCAGCCGAAAATTTGGTTGATCATTTCCTCTCGGAAGATAACTTGTACAATGCTTCAGAGAGTTGTATGATGAAGCTTCGTGAACGTCAGCTGCAGCTAGGTGGGTAGGTTAGGCAGTAGAACACTCCAGACACGGCAAAAAAAATGAATTTTAGTCATTTCCTCTGGACTGAAAATTTGTCATATTATAGCTTGTCCAATATCTTGAAGAAAAAAAACGAATCCTGTGTAAACCCTAAAGGGCATCAGCTGACAATTATTCCACCGAGATACAGCCAGCTGACGTATTTATTTATTTACAATATCATGATAACTGTTATCTCCGTATTCCCATATATATATCCCGTACATATATCCCCGTGTTGGTCCCGGGCTCCTTTGAAGAATAGGCCAACTACCGTTCCGCAAGGCAGGTCGTAAAAGGCGACCGATTGGTAATTCGAGTCACTACCATTGTGGCTACTAGGTCTACTACTATATACTAGGTACTACCTATTCCTGCCGCAATAGCGTCTGTGTTTGTCACTGTCGTGTTCCGGTTTGGAGGGTAAGGTAGCCGGTAAACTTATGCATGTGGCATAAGACCTCGCCACAAGTTGGCAACGCACCATTAACATCTTTGGTGTCTATAGGCGATGGTTGACTCTTTCCTACAAGAGACCCATCTGCTTCTTTGTTATCTTATGATATAATAATTTTCGATTGAGAAGATATGACTGAAAAAAAAAATTTTTTACATGTTCATGTGACCAGCTGACGTGTTTTCCACCACTATATTATAGTCACCTGACTTTTTGTTTTCTTCAAGATATTGGACAAACTATAATTTGAAAAAATTTCAATCAGGAGGAAATGACTAAATTTAATTATTTTTTTCAACGTGGATGAGATGCCACTGCTGCTGAACCCACCGCCCGAGGCGTAGCTGACCTTTATAAGAACTTCACAATACAACCATCTGAAGCAAACTTTTATTGTTTAGTCTATGGTTGAATTTTGGCCACCCAGCAATGCTATATAGAATACGTAAAAGAAAAGTTTTGTACATTTTTAAGACAATCACGCGAACGGTAGAGTATGCAATTTGGCACAGTTAAAGTTTACATTTCGAAAGACTATAGAAGTCTAATATTTTTAAAAATTATACATTAGAAATAAGAAAATTAATAAAAATAAATGTTACGCACACTACATTCACGTGACGATTACGCTAATATACACCACAATACTGTTTTTCTTACGGCTAAAGTCTGTTTTCAACCCTAAAAATGATTCCATTGTTTATTTAGTCTATGGACGAATTTCAACTACAGGGCGATCGCTATTGAAAACACGACCAATTAAGCCCTTTCGTATTTTGCTCGGTATTTTGATACCCAATGGGAGTAAGAAACTCTTTCAATATTTGTATAATGTATATTCTTTACATTTCGCATAGAGCTATATCAACGCTTACGGCTCGAGCGGCGTTTGACCTAATTCGGCTTAGTACTTGAAGAATAAACAGCGTATTTTCGCATATGTTCACATTTTACTATGCTATCATATAACACTTGGAAACTGGAGAAGTTTTTGTAGTTGATAAACCCGTGGTGTGAATAAATCCGTCATTTGCATTAAATAGGTAAAATGTTTATAGTACAAAATAATAAAAGAAGCTTAAAAGAAGCCCTAAATCGCACGCTCTCACTGGTTTTTTACATGTATTTTTTGAATGAGATATGTGATAACTCACAAAATTAATAGAAATTGGTGTGAAGACCATCATACCAATCAGTTAATACCAGCTGTAAGTACGCGTCACTGTAAATATAGATGTCACTGAGCCGAGGTGATGGCGGTAATTTATTACCTACATTATAATTTTTTATTCGAAAAAGAATCGACATTATAAATGTTTATTTAAAAATCAGGGTGTCAGTGGATGGCGATTAGTATAATCAAAACAAATATTAAAATTTTTCGAAATTAAGATTAGAAAACTCAAGTCTTTTAAAAAAAATTGCGAGACAACTAGGTACTTTGTTCGGCACAATTGATGAAGTACGTGTACTTTAATTTCACTTCGCAACATATTTTTAATACCTATATCACTCGACCGGTTTCACATCTTCAGGATAAAAATTGAAACCGGTTAAGTGATACACTGAAAACATGTTGTGAAATGAAATTAAGAACACTTACACACGTACAAGTCCTTAATCAATTGTGTAACGATAATGGAATTTCACTAAGCGCTGATGATGGAAAGAATAGAATATACTTTATTAGATTTCACTTGTTACAAATCAGGACTTTTACTGAGCACTCAGACCGCACTACTATTTGTACATGCAGTTATGACGCGTGACTACTTTCCCTAGTCTCCTGAAGACCAGCCGGTGGGCAGAAACCAGGTTCGTTGCGCAGCGATTTGACTAGTTCAAGTGCTGACTACCAGTGCATTGGAAATGCATGGCTTATATACTAAAATAAATGTTTGAATCTATCTAATCTAATTATATACTAAAATAAATTTTTGAATAACAATGAGGGTTTTAATAGTTTTTTATATCATAAGATAGCAAACAAGCAGATGGGTCCCCTGAAGGAAAGAGTCAACCGTCGCCTATAGACACTTACGATGTTAACGGTGCGTTGTTATCTTGTGGCGAGGTCTAATGCCACATGCATAAGATTACCAGCTACCTTGCCCTCCAAACCGGAACACGACAGTGACAAGCACTGACGCTATTGCGGCAGAAATATGTAAGGAGGTGGTACCACCTAGTAATCACGATGGTAGTAACTTGCGTAGCCAATCGGTCGCCTTTTACGACCTGCCTGGCAGAACGACAAGTTGTTCAAAGGAGCCCGAACCAACACCTCATCGATCTCCTTTCAGATTACTTGATCCGAGCGGAGAACTGAGGTATATGATGACGATGGTAAGACTTGGCAGTGTTTCTAAACGATTTTAAAAATCCCATAGTGGCTTATGCATAATTGTATACACTGGTCACTGGTCCTTTATGGTTATCTTCAAAAATTGAAATCTCGGTACTAGCACAAAATAAATATGTACAGAAGTCAATCACATTATTTTCCCGTGTTGGCCCGGGCTCCTTTGAACAATAGGCCAACTGCCATTCTGCCAGACAGGTCGTAAAGAGCGACCGATTGCGCTATGCGAGTCACTACCATCATGGCTACTAGGTGGTAGAGTTCTGCGTTGTCTCGCCCGGGTCTGGTACCACTGCTTTACCTATTCCTGTCGTAATAGCGTCAGTGCTTGTCACTGTCGTGTTCCGGTTTTGAGGGTAAGGTAGCCAGTAAACTTATGCATGTGGCATTAAACCTCGCCACAAGATAGCGACTAACATCTTTGGTGTCTATAGGTGATGGTTGACTCTTTCCATCAGGAGACCCATCTGCTTGTTTGCTATCTTATGATATAAAAAAACACATGTATATACTTTACTTTTCATACGTACGCTCAGCGCTCACACTAGGGTTATCAACTTTAGCTTACGCAATAAAAACTGGCAGTGGCACCCGTTATTGTTGAGAATGATACAGAAAGAACGGGAATGTAAACCAATAATTACTAGATAAAATATTTTATTGTTTTGTTATGCTTATTGCAGATCCGCTGCACAAAGTTATCTGACGCGTGTCCTAGAGGGTGGCACTCGCGTTTACACTGTTCCCAACCATTCTGAGATATCACGCGCGGCCGTGAGAGGTGTCTATGTGTGCGTTGCTCGAGCGCCGTTTGTATGAAGATTGATTTCTGTATTTGTTTGTTTTGTGGTACCAGCTCAGAGTCAACCGAGCGATGGTGCGTTAATGCTACGTTGCCACAGAACTAATACCTTTTGTTACTAAAACCTATTTTATAGTGATTAGATCGATAAAATGCAGTTATAAGCATTTAGTCAACTGATAAACCGATGCACCGTAGTATTCCAAAATCGTCTCTGAGGCCTGAGCATTCAGTTCACCCTGGCTACCGAGCAAACAGGCGTGATGACATTATATCAATATTTTAAACACTAGTCTGTGCTGTAGTTTTGTCAGTCGACAGCATAAATACCTACCCGATTCAATTTTTGTGATTGAACCATAAACTAAGTACTTAGGTAAGTAACTAGGCGTCGTAAAATAGTTTTATAAATATTTGATGAGGCTATTATGTTTGGAAAATTTAAAATTTGTATTATTGGTCTAGTAGTTACATTCGACTCCTGTGTTGTTGTTGTTGTAGGTTATTTTTTGATTGAGAAAAATTGCAATAGCGACCCAGAGAGAATTATTGTTCATATCGAAACTTGAACCCGAGTGCATGGTATAGTCAGGGTTGCTAACAATTTGACCAATCTTTTTAGAAACACATGTGGCATAAAGTGTTGAGGTAAGGAGGACCAACTTACTGAAAAAAGTTTAATTTACCTACCAGAATGGCGCTGGCGTAGAATAAACTATAATATTAGAGTCTGGCTAATGAAAGTAGACACTGAAAAGCCGCGGATTATTAAAAAAATATTAGCATGGCAAACCCAAAAGTAGATACTGCCTATACCACACATAACCTATAACATTAACAAATATTTGGTATTATCATTATTATTAAGGTGTTTTACGTAACGAATAAGCATGCAAAAATAGTTGTTTTTAAGAAAAATATATAAGAACAACGAATTTAAACATAGTATCAAAATAACATCGTTATGCTAACCTATAAATTCTATTACCAAACGTAAACAAGCTTGTTTTTGTTTGGATTCGGCTTCTTTCTCTTGTTGTTTTTATTTGTATTTGGAAATTATATAAAACAACATCTCCCTAACTACAATTTGGATCGTTTTATTCATTTTTATACCTGTAAAATTATTCAACTAGAGCACAAAAATTCACATCATGTCGCCAACAATCGTCATCTTCTTTTTGCCATTATGGTGTTGACATTCGTTTAGGATTGCGATGTAAAAACTTTGAGAAAAATTTGAGTGTCTACTTTAGCTGAGCTTCAGCTGTAGCTAATGTAGACGGAATGAAGTGTGCTGAGTATATAAGTATTTAACAGCGCTTGTAGCGTTGTTTTTAATAGTTTAGTGGAAACGTACTTAAAAGCGCTTTTACTGCTTTCTTCCTAAAAATTCTTATGCAATGGTGATTGGTGACGGGACGCGAACACTGTTGGATGCGTTTTGATGGACACTTTTTTCCATAGAGTATAGAGGAGGTATTCCATGACATGTAGTCTGTTGTAAAATAGTCGACACAGAGTTTGTTACGACGTCAAAGACGCCGTCGCCACTTACGCAATGTGGTGCAGTTTAAAATACCTATTTGCATCCGAGCACTATAAAATACCATAAGGAACATTTTTTTTATAAATAGAAACACGGTTTAAACTAGATACGTACGCCTTTCAAAGCAATATCTTACGTTGTCGTTATAGCTCACATTTACACCAAAAAGTACAGTTATATCGCCTCTGTGGTCTAGTGGTCCAGTGTTGGCGTTGACCACATGAGGTCCCGGGTTCAATTCCTGGGTCTAGCACATAAAAAAAAAGTGTTTTTTCAGTTTTCTGAGAAACACAAAGTTGCCCGGGATTGGAAAGTGTCCGGTTGGCGATAGGCTTGCCACCTATCACATTCGTGGGACCAAGTATCTTCGGCTAATCGTGGGTGCACTTGTTGTACCTCTGCCTACCCCTTCGGGGATATGGGCGTGAAGATACTTTTTAGTACAGTTATCTACTATAAATGTAGTTGCCGATGAAATAAAATCACTTCAGGCGTATTTTTTGAAGCGGGGTATTTTGATGGGCGCCAATATTATAGGAAGTGGGCGACGCGGTAAGTTATGAAAACCCTGGGAAACGTTTTAGTTTTCAGATAAATATAGGACAGTATTAAATAAATATAGGACAGCTCAAAACCAAAATTTAGTACATTATTTTTTATATTTAAAAATAAATATCATCATAGTATAAAAATCATGTGCAAAACTAGAAATATTATGAATAAATTACTTGTTTTAGAGATTCGTTTTGGCCTGTTTTTTGGAATTTTATATTATGATTAAGTAATAAGCTAGTACATTACTTGGATAATATTTTTAGGTACATCGCGTATTTTTTGTAAAACCGTTATGTAACAATCAATACATGAAAATGCATCGACATAGACAAAATTTCTTTCATAAACGGCCCCATGACGTTTGTTTTCTTTAAACGCCTAGTTTGTTTTTTATTACCATGAAGTAATAATGATTGGCGGTATGATCAATGCTCATCCCTGATTGGGTAAACATCGCATTGTTATATTTAAATCAGTTGTGCATGAAATTTAAAATAAGAACAACAATTTGATGGCCTGAAAAAGTAGTTAGGGAGGGTGCTTATATGAAAGGTAGCAATGAAAGATTTGACTTTATTTTTTAACCAGTCGATTTTTAATATTTTACATTTTTTTAATATATACTTAAAACTGCTAAAAATCGAATTAAGTTTTGTAACATACAGCTTTTTAGTTATAAAAATTTTGCCATTTACAACAAATTTTGTTTATTTAAAATATTTATTACACAAAATGTACAAAAGGTGAACTTAACGTCTGAAGACATTTTCTACCAGTTAACCTTAAAGTTGTAATTATATATTCTAGATTGAAATATATTTATTGATGGAACCTCTTGAATATAATTTGGAAGATAATTCCAGAGACGTATTGCTATAAACGTAAAAGTATCCAAATAATTTTCTGTGTTGTGGGCTGGGACCAAAAGGGCATTAGTGTATAAAGAGCGCTGAATACGACCCTGGGTATAAAAGTATAATATACTATATATATATATATATATATATATATATATATATACGTCGTATTATATACCCTGGGTATATAATACGACGCCCTTTGTCGTATCACCTCGATTTGAGGATACTCTCCTGACAGCCTCAGCTAGTGTCGGAATCCTGGGAGTTGACATATCGAATTACGTTCAGTTTCGCGGTCATTTGGAAGGCAAGGCTAAACTAGCCTCCAAAAAGCTCGGTGTGCTTAGCAGAGCGAAACAGTACTTTTTGCCGGTCCATCGCCTTCAACTTTATAAGGCACAGGTTCGGCCTCACATAGAGTACTGTTCGCATCTCTGGGCCGGAGCTCCTCAGTACCAGCTTCTTCCTCTTGATCGCATTCAGCGTAGAGCGGTTCGAATCGTTGACGACCAGGCCATTTCGAAACAGCTTGACTCTTTGGCATTGCGCAGAGATGTAGGTTCTCTCTGTGTCTTTTATCGTATATATCATGGAGAGTGTTCCGACGAGTTGTTTGGATTAATTCCTGCCGCCGAATTCCACCATCGGACATCGCGTTAAAACTTGAAGTTCCATCCTCACCATCTCGATGTCTGGAAATCCACAACTGTGCGTTTCTCCCGACACTTTTTACCTCGCACTACTCTGTTGTGGAACCAATTACCGGCCGGGGTATTTCCGAACGGATACGACATAGGGACCTTCAAGAAAAGAGCTTACTCATTCTTAAAAGGCCGGCAACGCAACTGCAAGACCTCTGGTATTGCAGATGTCCATGGGCGGCGGTGATCACTTACCATCAGGTGCACCTCTTGCTCGTTTGCCCCCTCTTCTATAAAAAAAAAAAAAAAAGTAATGAAACCGTTCACGTAAATATGATGGAGAGAAAGGATCATGCAGTATTTAAAAAAGCAATATAATAACATGATCATTCCAACGGTTACGCAAGTCTAAACATTTTAATTGAGATTGAAACTGACTTTCGTGACCAAAACTTAATAAATCTTCATATTTTTAAAATAACTTTAAGACTTCACGTTTTTCAAATCTGATTTTAAGAAACTGGTCAAATACATAAATTTAATTTACTTGAATCTTTTGCTTTGATTGATTCTTTCGGGATTTATTTACGTCAGTCATGTTTTTTTTTTAATTCTTTTTGACATTATTTTGTTATTTTTTAACTAATTGAGAGCTCAAATATTGAGTTGTGTGCCATTCAAAGGATCAAAATCGATCATCGTTTTGAAAATACATAACGATTCAAAAAAAAAGAAGAAAAAGTTCCTTCACACCCGTATCCCCGAAGAGGTAGGTAGATGTAGAAGTACACCCACGATTTGCCGAAGATATTTAGCCCCATAATGTGACAGGTGGCAAGCCTATCGCTAACCGAGCACTTATCTAATCCCGGGCAATGTTCTTTTTATCAGAAAATTGAAAAAAACACATTTTTCGAATTGCTCGACATGAGAATTAAACCTAGTACCTCATGCGGTCAACATCGACACCGGACTAGTAGACCACAGAGGTGACAACTGTTCAAAAACGAAATTAGTTATATTTTTATTAAATTCTAGAGTTATGAAATCTTTGAGTTTCAATACCTAGTACCTAGCCAAGCTAGTGTATTTTGTCGGAATCTATTTAAAAGACCAATTCGTTTTTAATGTAGGAAAGACAACACATAAATATCTTGAACTTCAAACTGGAAAAAATCAACAATAATTAACTTATTTCATTGAGCATAATACCATTCCTTTAGAGTTTAGAGGCACAATTGTATTAACGCGGCACAATCAAAAATTAAGTCAATTTTGAGCGCTAGGAATGTTTCTATACATTGTACATTGATTTCGCTGTGAAAATGTGATTAAGCAAACCAGTTTTTTTGCGTTTGTCTCCGATGACTCGCCTTAAGTCTAAGCTTCTTATTCGGGACGATAAATTAGCATAACATGGTGTTTTTATTTTTTCACGATATATTATATCTCCAAGTGCTGTTATTTACAAGCATTTGCTCATGAGAGCATTTACAAGCATTTCCGCCTAACACCGTGTCTGTTATTTTGTCTTTTTTATATTATAAGATAGCAAACAAGCAGATGGGTCTTCTGATGGAAAGAGTCAACTATCGCCTATAGACACCAAAGGTGTTAATGGTGCGTTGCTATCTTGTGGCGAGGTCTTATGCCACATGCATAAGTTTACCGGTAACTTTTCCCTCCAAACCGGAACACGACAGTGACAAGTACTGACGCTATAGCGGCAGAAATCGGTAAGGCGATGGTATAGACAAGTGTCTGTGAATAGATCAGTTTATTTGCTTATAGTATTATCGACCTACCCATATATCCCTTTCAAGCCGAACAGATATTTTGTAAATAATTAGTAAATAGCTAAATATATGCTAGAAATGCTTAAAATAAGCTGCTCTTTGGCAAATGAATATCACTTTAGAACATATAGTTACCTAGTTGTCCGCGAGTATTTATCGGTGACAGTACGTATACCGGAAACACATTTTGGCGGGTTCGAGTGAATTAGCGAACAATAAATCTATTTTGGATTTGGTAAAAATATTTCACCTCAAACTAATTTTCTTACTTACAAGTACAAAAGAAATGGCTTTCTTTCATAAGTGCTAGGTTATTTGAATAATTAGTGGTTTGCTCCCGAAGTGTGAACCAACGAAGTCAATCCGTTACGTGGCGCTGTGGATTGTGGTTAGGTGCATGCAAAACGTTTGTCGGATCCGCTAGTTTTGATTAAAAACGTGATTAATTTATAAATTATGTTTTTGGAGCAATATAAACTGGCATACTCGTGTACTTGACTCTGGATATTTTACATGAATTGACCTTATTTTGTGTTGGTCCCAGGCTTTTTTGCAGAATAGGCTAACTAACCTTCTGCCAGGCAGGTCGCAAAAGGCGACCGACTGGCTATGCGAGTCATTACTATCTTGGCTACTAGTAGTTGAGTTCTGCATTGTCTCGCCCGGGTCTGGTACCACCGCCTCACCTATTTCTGGCGCAATAGCGTGTTCTGGTTTGTAGGGTAAGCTAGCCGGTAAACTTATGCATGTGGCATTAGACCTCGCCACAAGACAGCAACGCACCATTAACGTCTTTGGTCTATAAGCGATGATTGACTCTTTAGATCAGGATACCGATTTGCTTGAGTATTGTGCTTGCTATCTTATGACTTATGATATAAAAAAAAATAATGTTCGTGGACGATACTAATAGACTGAAATTAATGTATAAAATATTGGAAATTTATTGCTTACACATTCTAATGGCGAATCCTCAGAGGAAGAGCGAACTGACTGCCATAAATCACGCTCTTAACAGACTTGCTTTGCTTTTTTCATATTCATTACTCTTTTTCTAGGTACATTGGTTTCGGAGACTCTTGACACCACATTCGGACAGCACTCGAACAATCATGGTACGTTAGTCTTAGTCTCCCCCGGTACCTACATCCATCCATATTCGTATTGTTGACAATAAAAATTAAATAAGATTTTACAAAAACTGTACATAACTTTACATGAGTCTTATATTGTTTTTTTACACAATAAAAACCTCAAAGAACGTTAAATGAGTAAGTTTTAATTTTTTTTCTAATGGTAAAAACTCATTAAATTAAATCCTATTACTAAAATTCTTTTTATCTAGACTATAATGCAGGAGGCTAATTTATTTTTAAAGTGACAAGATTTCGCTTAGCAATATCATTTACAATAATTAGGTGTAGCTCTGCCGAGTAATCTGCGAGCTTCAACATTCAAATCAACACCTGATCTAAACTGTGTTATGTTTGGTTAGAAGTACTAAATAAATAAATAAATATTGCTGGACCAATTACACGACTATATCTTACTCAAAAGTAAGAAAATTACTAGCGATATTAATATGTACACTGTAATGAATGTATAATAAAATAGACACGTAGCCACATGAGTAGATAAGGGGACGTAGCTCAGCTGTTGCAAGGCAAAGGCAAGGCAAAAAGATGCTCCTTGATTCAAGTTCTGTCAAAATTTTTATATGTTTAAAAATCAATATATATATATATATATATATATATATATATATATATATATATATATATATATATATATATATATATATATTTCATGACATTTTCATCCCCTATTTCAACCCTTAGGTTTGATATGGAAAAAATAGCCTAAATTCGACCCGGATCTTCAACTATTTCCATACCAAATTTTATCAAAATCGATAGAGCAGTTTAGCCGTGAAAGCCTAACAAAAAACTCACTTTCGCATTTGTAATATCATATAGATTACATTATCATAGAAATTCATATCAGAACTATCATATATATATATAAGTGAAATTGATTTATTAGGTGTCGGTATTACTCCATAAATAAATATTTTCTATGATAATTCTGATATGAATTTCTCAAAATTTATTTTTTTAAAATAAATTTTGAAATAGTTGAAGATCCGGGTCGAATTTAGGCTAATTTTTCCATATCAAACCTAAGGGTTGAAATAGGGGATGAAAATTTCATAAAATACTATATCGACAGACAGACAGACAGATAGAACGTCGCATTTGTGATATTAGTATGGATGAAAATTGGTCTAGCGGTTTAGACGTGAAAGCATTGTTTATTGTGTTGGCCGCGCTAAATATATCAACCCGTGGACCGCAGATTGACGTCCACTGCAGTGACGCGTCAAGGCCCTTCGCGAAGCAGTTCGGGATATCGCGATAGCACGAACTTTCGCCATAGCCCGATATATGTAGCTGCACCCTAAAACAAAATTATGTTAAAAATGTTCTAATAAAATTTCAGGTTATTTGGAGGAAAAAATTCTGAGATAATTCTCAGAATTTTGTGCTCTTCCTACCAATCTTTGATTATTATTATTGTAATTAACTAAGAATCGTAATTGAAAAAAAGAAAAGCCCGCTGAGATTCTTCCACCGGATCTTTTCAGTGTGAGGCCGCGTTTCCATCCAGTAGTAGTATAAGTATGTATAAAATTGTCGACCGGTCAAAAGTGCCTGTAAAGTTTAAGGGCGGTATTCGATTTGCAACGAAAACTTCATGTTTTCATGTTTTTTCCAGAGCAATATCGTAATAATTAATTAGTCGAAGGATATTACGGTTTTTGCAATATTAATTATCGAATATTATTATTTGCGAATAATCAAGATTCGATTATTTATTCACACAGATTCAAAATTCGATCGGTAAATGATTGCGTGCGAGTATTTATAGTGTTTTTAAAATAATTCTTCTAAATTATATATTAAGATTATAAATGCCAAAATTTGGATGTTTGGATGGATGGATAGATCGATCTTTGTTACTCAATCACGCCAAATCTACTGAACGGATTAGGATGAAATTTGGCACACAGGTAGATGATGACCTGAAATAGCACATCGGCTATATATTTCGGAAAAATTAGATGATCCGCGGGATGCGCCAAAAACTATTATAATGCAGTGGGCTGCACGCCATAGCTAGTATTTTATAGTATACTAGCTGTTGCCCGCGACTTCGTTCGCGTGGACTTCGTTTACTTCGCACAGCTCCTCCCCCGTACGTGATAGCGTGACAATATGTAGCCTATATGTTGACCCGACCTGTTAGTAATATTCATGCAAAATTTCAAGTAAATCCATGCAGTACTTTTTGAGTTCACCCCGGACATACATTGACTTTCCTACGATTTTATTATATGTATATAGATTCTAATTCCTCGTGTTGATTCGAGATTTTGAAGAATGTCAGAATACGTATCACTAACATCATGACTTAGTAGGGCTTTAAACCAGTTTAAAAAATACCAGTTAATACAAGTACTTAGCGGTTTTTATAAAAGGTTTCGCTCAGAGTGTATCTGAGATGAGAGTGATTCATAAATTATATAAACTGGTTTAAGCCAAAATCGTAAAATTGCATATAACTTGGGAGGGCTGACAGTGCGGACAAAAATTGGGAGCGGCGAAAATCAAATAAATAATAATAATAATAATCCTTTATTTCATTTCAGCACAAAATATACAACTAGATGTGGGGATTACCTTTTAAGTATTTAATACTTGTGCCAGGTAATCCCGCTCTTCCATTATTTATAACACTCTATGAAATAAAGACAATTACAATAAACAATAATCTATGAAATACATAATTACAATAAAATTCTAAATATAAAAATTAAATTCATTATTACGTTATTAAATTAGGATTAAAATTATAAAATTCTTTACAATAATACATAACAAAATCTTAAAAAAAAACAAATAATAACTTAAAGGTACTCAATTCACCGAATTAATCATAGTTAATCTTCATCCTCAACAATAACAAATTACGTTTGTCTATAGTAGGGAAATATTTCTAAATAAACTTTTTTATTGCTTCAAGATCCTTATATTTTTCTTTACAAGGAAACCGGTATTTTTGAGGTTAAGGTAGAGCCAAGCTTTTAAAAAACGCTCTTTAATTCTTAATCCTTATGTATTTGCGCTTTTTTTATATAATAAGACAGCAAACAAGCAGATGGGTCTCCTGATGGAAAGAGTCAACCATCGCCTATAGACAACAAAGATGTTAATGGTGCGTTGCTATCTTGTGGCGAGGTCTTATTCCACATGCATAAGTTTACCGGCTACCTTACCCTCCAAACCGAAACACGACAGCGACAAGCACTGACGCTATTACGGCATAGGTAAGGTGGTGGTACCAGACCCGGGTGAGACAATGCAGAATTCTACCACCTAGTAGCCACGATGGTAGTGACTCAATAACCAATCGGTCGCCTTTTACGACCTGCCTGGCAGAACGGCAGTTGGTCTATTCTTCAAAGAAGGCCGGAACAAACACGGCGCTGATTTGGGTTTGAAAAATAACCGGTTAATAAGCCTTAGATGGTAGACTTATGCAACGTCTCGCTTGAGTTTAGTACCACTGTCTTATCTGCCACAACAGCGTCGGAGCTTGTTACAGTCGTGTCCCAATATGGAGACTGTATAGGTACCTGGTAAATTTATGCATGTTACAATCCAACCACTACACGGATAATAGTAAAAAAAAAGTGATGCACCATTAACATCTTTGGTGTGTTTAGGTGGTTATTATCTTTTTACATCAGGAGAACCATTTGCTTGTTGACTAGCCTATGAAATAGGTAAAATAAACAAAATAAATAAAACAGTAAAATAAATAAATGTATGAATTTATCTCCGTTAACATTTAAACTGGAATTTGACACGTTTGGATTTCGTTCGCTTTTCCAAATTACCTGGCAGGAAAGCAGATATTTTATTTATGAAAAGTAGTTCGTACAAACTGGGCAGCTTTCCGAGCATCAGTCAACAGTATCAAAGTCTCATCACTACATAGTATAAAACAAAGTCTCTTTCTCCGTCTGTCCCTATGTATGCTTAAATCTTTAAAAGTACGCAACGGATTATGTTGCGGTTTTTTCAATAGATAGAGTGATTCAAGAGGAAGGTTTATATATATAATAGCATTCAATATAGAGTCGAGACATACTGTAATTTTTTGAGATTTCTAATGTGATGTAAATAATTACATTACATTTTTTTCTGCTTACATTGCAAACGCAGGCTAATAAACCCTACGAGATTTATCAAAATAATGTACCAAATATTTGTACATCTTCAAAAGGTCTACAGAAAGCTTCGCGTATATAGGGATATCCCACAATAGCATTTTTTGTCATTTAATTTTTTACGAGAAATAATTGCTTATTTTCGAAGCAATTTTAAGCAATACAGCATTAAGCCTTATCCAATTAAGTACATTAAATACATTGTTGATTTAATATAGATCAATATGGCTGTTTACAGCATGTATTTTAAATGAATATTTTCGAAGATATTACAGATTTTAAATGCAGGGGCATAGCGGTGGCGGGGTTACCTGCCGGTCAGCGGCGCCGAGTTTCTAGTAAAGACACCTTTTGCAATGACCATTAAAAAATCGCATGGTCAAACCTTCAACGTTGCAGGCTTAGATTTGAGCGTTGACTGTTTTTCACATCGCCAACTATATGTCGCTCTTTAAAGAGTATTGTCTAATGACAAGAAAGCTGTGAACGTTATAGGTAAGGTAAGACGTTATAGGTAAGGTAAAGAAATAGGTAAAAATGTAAAAAGTAAATAAGTAAAAATAAAAATAATAAGTAAAATGTAATAAGTAAAAATGTAGTTTATGAATTTAGATATTCCAAAGATAGCAGGAAATCTTCATGTTTTTTTTTATATCATAAGATATCAAACAAGCAGATGGGTCTCCTGATGGAAAGAGTCAACCATCGCCTATAGACACCAAAGATGTTAATGGTGCGTTGCTATCTTGTGGCGAGGTCTAATGCCACATGCATAAGTTTACCTGCTACCTTACCCTTCAAACCGGAACACGACAGCGACAAGCACTGACGCTATTGTGGCAGGAATAGGCAAGGCGGTGGTACCAGACCATGGTACAGGGAAAGGGGAATTGTTTTACTCCAAATTTAACGGCCACGGGCAGTAATGAATAAATCAAAACTACTGGATCGATTTTAATCATTTTTAAATTTCCACTACGTATTTAGATAAGGAAGTTACTGATTTTACGCCGATTTTCGAAAATAGAGTTTTCACCAGATGTCCTCGTTCTGGGGTCCTAGGAACCTTTTCCGACTATTTTCACGATGACGTCAATATGTCTGTATGTATGTATGTGTGTATGTAACCATCTCATGACTTTTAAACGGCTGGACCGATCGAAACGCGGTTTATGGCATTCGATTGGATTCCGTTCAACTTAGACTTCCTGAAAATTTGGACCGCTTCGGTCCAGGAGATTTTGAGAAATTTTGAAGTAACACCAAAAAAATTTTGGCGAAACAGTATTTTTTTATATAACTTCCAGATTTATGTACCGATTGAATACAAAAACTAATCACCTCTATTCCTATATATCCGCTTGGGAGTAATCCATGACGAAATTTAGCATCATTCTTGGGTATTCTACGATATTTTTGTACTAAAAAAACTACGTCAAATGCCGTTTCAGAAATCAAAATCGAATCTAATTTTTAAAACTTTTAGCGTTTCAAATATTAAAATTACGTTGTTTTTAGCAAACTTCTTATTTTTTTTAAATAACTAAAGTTAATTCACCGATTGACTTAAAAATCTTATCAGCTTTTCTCCTTTAAAAAATACATCAAATACCGTTTATTTAATCAAAATCGGTCAATTTTTTTGGTATTTATCAATGAAGAATATTAAAAATAAAATGTTTTTTGACATCGCATCGAAATTTTTCCATTATTTAGCTAAAGCAATATTTTAGATCTCAAAAATTGAGTTAAACGCCATCATGGTTTTCAAAATACAGTTTTTAAAAAATTTGTATTGGCAGTATACTTACCTTCTTCTTCTTAAAAACTTCTTCTATACTTCTTAAAAAACTAGAGGTTTGAACTGAAAAATTTATGTTTATATTTTTTACTCTTGAGCATAAAATACCTTAATTTAGTGGGAAGTTTCAGGGATGGCCCATAAGATCAACCGTTTACACATTTTTTTCACTGAGTGACATAGGCTATGTAAATATTTTATACCCGTGCGAAGCCGGGGCGGATCTCTAGTAGCGTATAAAGGGCTATCGGCTAATCTGGTATTTATATTTAAAAAAATCAATACGAATTATTTGACCCAAGATTCAAACTCACGATTTTAGCCGTACCGCTTGACGATTGTTTCTTAAGCTTTTAAATAAATTAAATTCGAACTAAGCTTTGAATAGTGCCTGTGTCATTGTTTACTTGTGAACTGACGAAAGAAAGCTTTCGAAAGCTATTTCCAGCAAATCATGAATAAGGAATTAAGTGCTGAAGGGGATTTCTAATGAATATTTAGATTTATCCTTGAAAAAGATTGTAGAACATTTCGGATGGGCTTTTCTGCTGTGTTTATATTCTTAATTTCAGAAATCTTTAGACTGTTTTGTGGTCTAGTCGTTAGTTAAGATCCTGAGATCTCGGGTTTGATCCTCGTGTCGAGTAAATGTTACGGAGGTTTTTCGGGGTTATCTTAGAAAATAAAATCTCTATAGCTGCACAAAATCTGAAGAAAGTGTGGTGACCACGTAAAGCTGTTGCTTCCGGTTATTTTTACCGACTTTCCAAAACGGAGTAGGTTCTTAGTTCGGTTGTATTGTTTATATTTATGTTGTATCTTAGAACTCGGTCGTTTATAAACTGATTTTTGGGAAGTATACCCTCCCAAAAAAATATTTTTTAAGTGCTGATGCAGAGTACCAGAGATACAAAAAACAGGAATTTGATTGTTGAAGTCTTACTGCACTTAAATTAGTTTTCTACTACTTCCAGTGAACCAGTGTGAGAGCGTTTATAACTTGTAACATTTTTTAACACGTTTCAGCCAAATGTTACCTACTATATATATTATAAAATGCTATCTTGATAAATGATATTAAATTTTCATATGTATAAATTACGTGTCACGTTGTACTTTGTATCCGCGATGGACTCCGAAACTACTGAACCGTGTTTATTGAAATTTTGTAGATATCTACTGGTTGGTCCAAATTAAAAGATAGGATAGTTATCACAAATAACTCCCCCTCCTTTCTCTCAAGTACCCCATCAAAATATTCAATACAAGTAATTTGTGAAAAAAAAATTCAATACAAGTAATTGACCGCCCCGTTGGTCGAGTGGTTAGCGACTCTGATTACGCAATCAACAGGGCTCGGGTTCGATCCCCGACGGGGACAAGCATTTGTGTGATGAGCATAAATGTTTGTATTTCCGGGTTTGGGTGTTTATTATGTATGTAAAAGTATTTATATATGTATTTTTATATATTAGCATCGTTGACTAACACCCATAACACAAGCAAATAATTTGCTTACTTTGGGGTTAGATCAATAAGTGTAATTTGTCCCGTAAATATTTATTTATTTATTTATAATTTGTATGGCAAAAAAAACGTTTGCCGGGTCAGCTATAACCGAACATTATCCATAAATATAATAAAATTCTAGGAAAGTCAAAACTGTACATTAATTATTTTTTTTAAAGATTATTTGGGGCGTGATCTACAATCGATATCGAAGCCAAAAATATAGTTTTTATAATTTTTGTCTGTTTGTCTGCATTTTGTAACAGATCGGGTCAACATATAGGCTACCTACATATTATCACGCTATCACCTACGGGAGAGGAGCTGTGCGGAGTAAACGAAGTCCGCGCGGACGAAGTCGCGGGCAACAGCTAGCAGTTATATAAGATCCATTTAAAATAGGTGAACATATTTTAACACAGCGTTCAGTACGTCTAACCAAAGTTATCCAGCTATAAAAGTATGTGATTCAAGGGACTAAAACTTTGATTTTACGAACAAAATCTATTTTTCCTCATTACGATTTACGCCTTTGCATAAAATAATCCACTTTTAATGCAAGAGTGATTAGTAAGTGGTAAATAACCACAAAGTGAATTATTTTATGCAAAAAGGCGAAATATTTATGAGAAAAGTTATTATGTTCGTAAAAATCCGTGTTAGAGTAGCCCCCTCCGCAGAGATCGTGATCTTAGGCGATTTTAATGCCCACCATGCCGAATGTCTATGTTCTCGCACCACCGATCATGTGGGGAGGTTTGTTCACGATTTTGCCTTGGCGTATGGTCTAACACTATTACCTCGTAATCTCGCCTACGCGAGTTCCCGATGTGGATGGCCATACGCCTTCACTGTTGGATCTCCTGCTGACCTCTCACTCAGACCGTTATCAAGTATCGGTGGACGCTCCACTTGGTATGTCAGACCACTGCCTGATCCGGAGAAAAGTGTCGGTCATATACCCATCACGGCCTCCCTTTGCAGGCTGTCGTCGCGTTTGGCACTATAGGTCAGCAGATTGGAACGGGATGCGCTCTTTCTTTGCATCCTACCCATGTAGTACATTTAAACCCAAAAAGACCCAGCTTTGTGCATTCACTGCAAAAGAAAAAACACCCTTGTCGTGTCACCTCGGCCCGAAAACACTCTCCTGACAGCCTCAGCCAGTATTGGAATTCTGGGAGTCGACATATCGAACAACGCTCAGTTCCGCGGCCAATTGGAAGGAAAGGCTAAACTAGCCTCCAAAAAGCTTGGTGTACTCAGCAGAGCAAAGTAGTACTTCATGTCAGCCCATCGCCTCCAACTTTACAAGGCCCAAATTCGACCTCAAATGTAGTACTGTTCTCACCTCTGGGCCGGAGCTCCTCAGTACCAGCTATTTCCTCTTGATCGCATTCAACGTAGAGCGTTTCGAATCGTCGATGACCAGGCTATTTCTAATCGGCTTGACTCTTTGGCTTCGCGCAGAGATATAGGTTCGCTCTGCATGCATCTTTTACCGTATAAATCATGTGTTCCAACGAGTTGTTCGAATCAATTCCTGCCGCTAAATTCCATCATCGAACATCGCGTCAAAATTTAAAGTTCCAACCTCACCACCTCGATGTCTGGAAATCCACAACCGTGCGCTTTTGTCGGCACTTTTTGTCGCGCACTACTCTGTGTTTCCGAACAGATACGACTTGGGGACCTTCTAGAAACGAGCTTATTCATTCTTAAAAGGCCGGTAACGCAGCTGCAAGACCCCCGGTATTGCAGATGTTCAAGTGTGGCGGTGATCACTTATCATCTGGTACACCACCTGCTTGTTTGCCCCCTCTACTATAAAAAAAAATCAAAAAGTTTTAGTCATATGAATGACGTTCTTTTTCGGGTGGATGTCATTGGTTAGATGTACTGAACGCTGTGTTGAAATATGATAATCTATTTTGGAAAGACCTTATATGACTAAGCTTTCGAGGTTTTTTAATATCGATAGGGAAACGCTTGACCACGATCTAGCCTGATGGTAAGCTAAGACAAATATCTGTATCATATCGATGTGAATGTAGAATAAACGAAACAGGAGTTCCACAAGGAAGCGTGATGGGGCCGCTTTTGTTCTTAGTAAATTCTAACGATCTTCCAAAAGTCTCTCATGATAAATTTGTCTTATTCGCAGATGATATATCCGTTACAATTTGTAAAAAGACAAATGAAACCTCTCAAGAATATAAATCTAACGTTAATAAAACAGTCCAAAAGATCGTATCATGGCTCGATGTAAATAAATAATTTCAAACCTAACATATCTAAAACAAAATTCGTACAATTCCTTAACTACAAAAGTAAAAAATATAATATAAAAATTCATTGTTTTGGACTAGCCACTCGGCGGCGATGAGCGAGGTTCAGGAGTTTTTTGCCTACCAGATCATCGTCGTTTATGAGCCTCTTGGCATTAGTATAAAAGCAAAAATAATACTTACCTGTTTAAAAGGTACCAGAAAATCAAATCGCTCTTTTCAACCGAATTCCAAAAAGAGGAAGTTCTCGATTCGGCTATATTTTTTATGTTTGTTCCCTCAGAATTCGATCACTTATTAATCACTTTTATCGAGAGGGTATACTCGTCGTGTGGTTCCATTTTAATTTGGTAAGGATCTGATACAGGAAGGCATAGGAAATGGGAAGTCGTATGCAGCCGTATTTTCCTTGGTCACGACATCACGCCTGAATGGCTGAACCAATTTCGGTATTTTTTTTGTTGTGTTTGTAATTGTAAGGAGAAGGTTCTTATAAAAAAAAATATTAAGAAAATTGCGCGGAAAATTAGAAAATTTAAGAATACTTAACCACCATATAAAATTTAATGCCATTTTGGCTGCGTGGAAGGACAATCCCGTAGTCTTATATAAATTACGTGTTACGTTGTTTGTCCGCTATGGATTCCTAATATGTAAAGCAAAACAACGTTTGCCGGGTCAGCTAGTTATACAATAAAAATTATCATCATCAATCATTCTTCAATAAAAAACGAAAGGTTATCTGATGTCATGAAATAGAACGAAATACAGCAAAAATATTTCTAGTTACCTAGTTCTGTTTTAATGTTTTCGTTCACATGACTTCGGTATAAATACATTTGTGAGATATTCTATTTCCCAAATAAATCAAGCATCCCAATTCTTTTACATTCAATGCCTCTTACCTTTGTGATACTCTAAATCTCTTTACCAGTGAAAATATTTTGTATTTATTTTGTGTAACAAATACGTCTCGTGTAAAGATACACTATACGGTGTTGAGTTATTTTGTGAGAAATATGATTTTGTCACAATAAGTAAACCAGACTCACTTGCCTAGTAGTTTGCCTGATTTGAAATGAGACAAAATAATGATATAATTTCATTTGACATTTTTTAAATGTTTAGTAACATTTTGAAAATATTTAGATTAAATAATTAAGAAAATGAGTTGGCATGGCCAGGTTGGGTGCTGTCCGAGGATAATTTCAAGAGTCTCAGAAGCCAAATTTCTGTGATTTAACATAGTTAACCTGTTTATAATTTGGGCGTATTCTGTCTCGTGAGAAGTTAAGTTTTTACAGAAAACTAAGAATGCCGTTTAGAACAGATTGCCCAATCTTGTCATCGAACTATGAATCTAAACAAAGGCAAATTCCGTTAAACCAATACGACGATATATTTTTAATGGTCTATCATTTTTGTAGGCATTTGTGTAATGGCAACTGAATATACTGAATGTACATTGTACATATATGTAGCGTTAATGACCGAAGGCGATGTATTATTCAAACTCCGATATCGATTTATTGTTTGTCATCGTTTTTGAAACAACATGAAGATACTCTTCCATACCAAAGCTATTTATTTCAATTAGTTTAGTCAGTTACTTACTAGTTTTTCAGTATGATCATGGGTTTTTTAAAAGATGAGAAATTTTATCATATGATTGGTCCAGTGAAGGGTTAATCAAATTTATAGCTCCACATTTATTAGATTTTTAAGGCATTGCAGTTTCCAGAAAACGACCTAAAAGTAGAAAGAAAAAGGCTTATAGTAAAAAAAAATGTGTTTTATTGTACATACTTAGTGTTTTTATACACTAAAATCTTGTTTTTTTATCGCAAAATTGAGTTTGTAATAAAATCAATTTTGCTCAATTATCGTTTTATATAAGCTACGTACCTGGTATTAAAGAAAAAGATGGTCTATTTTAATGAAGGACTTGAGCCTTCGCGAGTAACTAGCGGGAGTTTGATATTATAAACGTAATTGTTGGATTTTTGTTAAAAATGATTATAAAGGTTGTCTTCGTCACACTTACGTTTTTTACGAACGAAGGGGCCCGGACTAACATGGGGATCTTCATAATCGTATTTTCAATTATCTACTATCTTTGTATATTTGTAATGACTGAAACCTTTTCCTCGTGTTGGATCCGGGGTCCTTTGAAGAATAGACCAACCGCTGTTCTGCCACGCAGGTCGTAAGAAGCGACCGATTGGCTAGGCGAGTCACTACTATCGTGGTTAATAATAGGTGGTAGAGTTCTGCATTGTCTCGCCCGGGTTTGGTACCACCGTCTTACTTATTCCTGCCGCAACAGCCTCAGTGCTTTATATATATATATATATATATATATATATATATATATATATATATATATATATATATATATATATATATATATATATATATATATATATATATATATATATATATATATATATACTAGCTGCAGCGTGCAGCCCGCTGCATTATACTCAGTTTTTGGCGCATCCCGCGGGATAACCTCATTTTTCCGAGATAAATGCCTAAGTGCTATTCCAGTTCATCAGCTACCTGTGTGCCAAATTTTATTCAAATCCGTTTAGTAGTTTTAGCGTGATTGAGGATTAAGTAACAAACATCCATCCAAACATCTTTCCAAACAAAATATATATATATATATATATATATATATATATATATATATATATTTTGTATATATATATATATATATATATATATATATATATATATATATATATATATATATATATATATATATATATATATATTGTTTGGAAAGATGTTTGGATGGATGTTTGTTACTTAATCCTCAATCACGCTAAAACTACTAAACGGATTTGAATAAAATTTGGCACACAGGTAGCTGATGAACTGGAATAGCACTTAGGCATTTATCTCGGAAAAATGAGGTTATCCCGCGGGATGCGCCAAAAACTGAGTATAATGCAGCGGGCTGCACGCTGCAGCTAGTATATATATATATATATATATATATATATATATATATATATATATATTCCCGAAAAAATATAAATAACCCTTTCAAAAAACATTTTTAGTTATAGCTCTCGTAATCTTAGCTGAATAGGTGAACCACTAAATAAACGAGGCAGATAAATATTTATCACATCTTTACTGATGTTTACATCTTAAGTAGTTTTTGAGAAACTTTAACATGTTGCGAGAAGTAAAATATATTTGTAATATAGAACAGTGATATTGGTTGTGGCAGTTCTCGAAATTTGTTTCGCAATGAAAGAGCTCATTGATATCAGATAAACCGCTATCAGTACTTTCAATTTCCTTTGAAATTACGAGTATCGTTAGAGTATTCAGTGGCATATTTCCAATTAAAAATCTCATTTCTATTTGCCTTTATATGAATACATTTACCAATAAACTTTTATTTTCTCATTCTATTTTCCTAAAATTTAAGGGGATTTCGCAGCTAAAAATGCTGCTATCGTTTCGCCATGTCTGTCTGCCTGTCTGTCCAAGACGTAGCTCAGAGACTATTAGTACTTACTAAAAATATGTAGTTATTGATTCGGAATTTGTACTAACAAAACTAAATCTTTTAATTTTTTTAGGATATCTTCCCTACATGTAAAGTGAGGATGCTTATTTTCTCCCGTCTAACCTATAGAATCGATACTCTCTGTTTTTAAGCTATTGCATAGCTTCTATCGCGGGCCTTGAGCGTGGAGACCGAATCCAGAAATTCCGTAACGAAAAAACCTAACACCCCCCACTCCGACCGGCACAGCGATGATACTTTTTAGTTTTTCTATCTATCGATAAATACCAGAACTTTTAATGAATTTTTGAAATATCACGCTTGTCTCTTTAGTTTAGCAGCCCGCCTTTAGGTGGCATTGTTTGTATTGGAAAACTACCGTAATCAGCTGTTTGTGAGAAAGTATATAGGTGTATAGGTATTTATCATCTACGTACAACAGTGAATATCTGTACTCGTATAATTTGTGTACAAAGTGTTTTAAATATGAATAAACAAAGAAAAAAAATACTGCATTAATAAAATAAATATATAGTTGTAATTGCATAAGTTGATAAAAAATGCTATGCAATAGCTTTACCGCGGCAGTCTCCGAGTGCCACACGTCTTTTTTTTTAATTGAAAATTTTCGAATTATGCGGGTGGCTCACCTGGTAATAATAGATTACCACTAGCTATGGACTTCTGCTATAACCAAAGTCTTCTATGTAATGTACTCGCGTACGTAGTACGTTTAACTCTCCCCCGATATAAGAGGTTGTGTTGTTTTATTCTTAAGAATGATCTAATAATTCTTAAGAATAATCAAAAATTCATATGAGTAAAAACCAGTTTTTAACTTTCCACTGCGTATGTAGATAAGGAAGTTACTGATTTGACCCCGATTTTCGAAAATCGAGTTTTCACCAGATGTCCACGTTTTGAGGTCCTTTTCCGGCTATTTTCACGATGACGTCAGTATGTCTGTATGTATGTATGTGTGTGTGTGTGTGTGTGGTGTGTGTGTGTGTGTGTGGGTGTGGGTGTGTGTGCGGGTGTGGGTATGGGTGTGGGTGTGGGTGTGGGTTTGGGTGTGGGTGTGGGTGTGTGTGTGTGGGTGTGGGTGTGTTTGGCTGTGTGTGTGTGGGTGCGTGTGTGTGTGGGTGTGTGTGAGTGTGTGTGTGTGTGTGTGTGTGTGTGTGTGTGTGTGTGTGTGTGTGTGGGTGCATGCGTGCGTGCGTGCATGCGTGAGTGCGTGAGTGCGTGCGTGCGTGCGTGCGTGCTTGCGTGCGTGCGTGCGTGCGTGCGTGCGTGCGTGTGTGTGTGTGTGTGTGTGTGTGTGTGTGTGTGTGTGTGTGTGTGTGTGTAAACATCTTATAACTTTTGTACGGCTGGACCGATGAAACACGGTTAATGGCATTCGATTGGATTCCGCTCAACTTAGACTTCCTGAAAATTAGAACCGATTCGGTACAGAAAATTTTGAAAAAACTTGAAAAATTTACAAAAAAAATTTTTGCAAATCAGATTTTTTTTAAATATAACTTCCAGATTTATGTACCGATTGAGTACAAAAACTAATCAGCTCTATTTCTAAAAAAACTACGTCTAATACATAAATTGCATCAAAATCGGTTTATCCATTTGGGAGTAATCGTTGACGAAAGTAATCGTTGTTTTTTGTTATTCTACAATATTTTAGCACTAAAAAACTACGTCAAATGTCAAAATCAAAAATCACAATCGAATCTAATTCTTAAAACTTATAGCTTTTCAAATATTAAAATTACATTGTTTTTAGCAAACTTACTTAATTTTTTTTAAATAACTTTCAAGTTAATTCTCCGATTGACTTAAAAATCTTATCAGCTTTTCTCCTTTAAAAACTGCGTCAAATACCGTTAAGTTAATGAAAATCGGTCCATTTAATTGGGACTATTATAAAGAAATTTGAAATAAAACGTTTTTCGACTTAACATCGAAAGTTTTCAATCTATCGATTATTTAGTTAAAGCAATATTTTAGATCTCAAAAATTGAGTTGAATGCCATCATCGTTTTCAAAATATATAGCTTTTCAAAAATTAATAAACTGCCATTTTTAACAAAATAGATGTTTGAACTGAAAAATCTATGCTTATAATTTTTACTCTTTTGAGCTTAAAATATCTTAATTTAGTGGGAAGTTTCAGGGATCAGGGGTAGGGTCAACCGTTTACACATTTTTTTGATTTTGTTCAGAGAGGTTTTTATGATCTACAGACGAACAAGTTAACCGTTAAGCAAAACGTATATTGTGGATATGGTCAGTACTTAATACTTATTTATTTTATAAAAAGATGCAATTTTTTGAAAATGATCAGGTTAACAAACGAAAGCTTTAAGTAAAGTTAAGTAAAGGTTGGTTTACGTTTTATGCTGTGGCCGCACTTGCGTCTACTGTCACAAAGTTTCGTGCAATGACACGATACATGCAGATGTGAAAGGCTATATCGGCTATCATCGCAAACGTTGAGGCAGCGTGTGCCTTATCGCGCGGTTGGCGGTACGTTAAAAGGTTTTAGCCGCTAACATATCGCGCTGCGTTGTTAGACTAGCGTTGTTCATTTCAGCCGTTGTTTTCGATCAATTGAGACGTATGTGGGTGGTTGTGTAAAATGGAGTGGAACGATGAAATGGTAAGCAAAGCCCATCATACGGGATCTAAAAAAAGGGAATCACAAAAGAAAACATTTTAGTAATTAATTATTAGCACACATGTAGTAGTAGTGCATGTAGTAGTTAGTACACAAGTAAAGATTAGGTAATCATTGTTGGTGTTGTTCAAATAAACTATTTTAGCGCGTTATAGACTACAAACTATGTTTTTATAGCGCGTTACATAATAGACTATATTATAACGTGTAACAATGATGGCGTGAACCGGTCGAGATAGCGCGTGACTCATCACAACACGTCATATAGCGAGCGCTAGCACGCTGTGACTGAGTTGCAGTGTTGGCAGATCCGCGATAAATTATTATTGAGCCAGAGCCGTCAAATTATTGTACACTAATAAAGTTATATTTAATTTCTATTTTAAGACATTATTTATTTACATTATGTTTAAAAAAATAGTTTTATCATCTTTTTGTATAGAAAATTGCTATCATTCGAAATTATTTTACTTTTTGTCAAGATTGTACGCTTAGGATTGAGTGTGGAAAAATTCATGAAATTATGGTACGCGTACAATAATTATTGTACGTCTGCTGACACTACTGAGTTGAGCGTATAAAACTATAAACTATGTATGTCATAACGTCTAGCGTCCACAGTCTAGCACATTACACATTAGATCACGTAGTTCGTATGTTAAACTACGGCCTATGCTAGCCACTAGGTATATAGCTTGGCGTTATGTTATAGCGCCTAATGCGAATCTAAATAGTTTACGCTTTTATATTAACCAACATTAGTCGTCGTCCATAGTTACATGTGTGAAAATGATTTCGGCCATGTTGGATTATTGCACGATAGTCCGTGCAAAATATCGTTGGCGCCATGAAGCTGTATTATAACTGGAGGCAACATTTCTAATGCTTACTTGAAACAAAACTTTAAATACTGCTGTCATCTTTTCAGGTCTTACCCTCTCTTTCTAACACAGCCGTATAAAAAGAGATGGTGAAACCTCACAGAGTGAATATAACGTAGGTATTTGTTTCAAATGATTGATACGAGTGCTAGCTTCACCTTCACCTAATACTACTAACTATTTTTTTAGTTTCAAATCGTACAAGGCTTAGGCCGTCGGCGCATATTACTTCGGGTGATAGGCGCAAGTGCGGTCCCAAGATTAGAGAATTTTTGTTATAACTTTCTGATGAGACCAAGTGAGGAAGTTCGTATTACAGTTTGGAAGTGCATAGTCTAAAGTTTCGATTTGTATAATCCTTAGAGAAGAACTATGTATCAAGATTATACCTATGCTACATAACTTCTCACGGTAAGGTGATGATAATTGCGGCCGAATCAAGTAAAATAACTTTTTCTGGCATTGTCCATTGGTTCGTACTCAACACTTACGTTGTTCCTACGACTAAGGCAATGTTATACATTAATGCGTGCTGGGTTGTAATTTGAACTAAGAATTCTTTTATGTTAGTATAAGTTGCGTTCAGTGACTGTATTGCTACAAATGTGTTTACCTTTCGGCACAGTCGAGGAAAAAATAATGTGGCGGTATAGCAAGTAGTTAGTCTCGATACTTTTATTTTAATAGTAAACATAATTAAAAATTTGTTCCGACGGCTCCAAAAGTGAAATGAATATTGACTGCATTCCGCCAAATCTAAGTTTGGAAGCCAAATTAACAATGGGAAACCTGCTTTCAGTGAAGTCAAATCACTTTTACCTATTTTTTTTAACTTCACAATTTATGTAATTATTTAAAAAGTATTTTTTATTTCCTTGCATTTTTTTGAGGAAAGCACTATGTATGCCTCAGTGAAAATGGTAATTGCCTGTTTTGTACCCTACGCCTGTCCTGTCCTGTTCTCGCCTACGGCTCGATTTTCAAACTCATACTCAACCTGCAATTGCCTATTTTGCAGCTTTTGCAATAATTTACTATTATTTTAATGTGACATCAGACTAACTTTTTACAGCTAAAGTCTGTGTTATGTCATAAATTACTAATTATCTCTACCCAATACGGCCAGTCATTTGTTCCTCTAACAATTTCAGACGGTCGACAAAGCGGTATGCACGGAAGAGTCGGGCGCGGCACGGCTAGAAGCGGTGCTGGTCGCGATGGTGGAACGTAAGGCGCGAGCATTACATGCAGAACAAGCAAGAAAACGTTCGCGAACGAATCCACTATGGCTCTTATTACGAAGCCATATACCAGACGGTAAGTCATATATAGGAAATATTTGCAATGATTTGAATGTAATATATAAAAAAATCAAGACGGTGGTCGTACTTCTACGAAACGGCTTGGTTGCTTTTAATAATTTTTGTATATAAATGGCAGATATGAGGAATGTCGTAAAGTATTTTTTATACTGCCATGTGACTGGGGTGTCTCTATCCAAAATTAAGGGCCATATCTCATTAGGACGTCATGGTAGCGACGCCAGCAGCGCTTCCGTGGCTACCCTTGGCGTCCATGAGATGCCAAAAGTCGCTGCTAAAGTAGAGCCAGACGAGATTAGTGTCGCTTGTTTACGCAACCAAAATGGACGTTGAAGAGATTGCGCTCGGTATCCTTTACCGCCGTAGGCAAATTAAAATAAAAAATAAAAAGAAACTTTAGGTACACTCCTTTATTGTCGATCGAATGGAACGTCGCATTTTTTACAAAGTATACGACGCGTCGTATAATTTGCCATGTCTACCATTTACTATATACGTCGCGACGTATCGAAAGCTATTTTAAATTTTAATAATGCCTACTTAGTAATAATTTAACACGACGCCCAAATCTTCGACACGACGACGTGTGAATGGTATCGCAGCTGGCAGCAGGAGAAAGCAGTCATTCATTCGCATGTAGATATTTTATTGTATATGTTATAAACACAGCGGGCCGCGACGGTTGAAGGCGATATCAAACTGGCGTCGACGCCAAACCGTCGCCATGAGAGGCAGGGTTAGGTACGTTAAAATACAATTTACACGTTATTACTAGCAGCGCTGCCAGTGTCGCTGCCATGGCTTCCTAATGAGATATGGCCCTTATTTTCAGTTTTTTGGACAAAAGTTTTTTGTTTTAATTTTGAGTTGGTATAAAAATACCCTTAACCCTAAATTTTAAAATAAATGTCGTTGGATAATTAACACGAATTGATCTAGCCATAAAATAAACAATTTATTTTTTGTTTGTTTGTTATGATTTAACTCAAAAACGACTTGACCTAATTCAAAAATCTTCACCTTTATAAAGCTACGTTGTCAACAAGTGACAGGCTACTTTTTATCCGACTGACAAAGGAAAGTACCTATGTAATGATTTTTGGTCACGCGAACGAAGTCGGGAGTAGGTAACTGCTCTTATTAAGAATAAATATATACGACTAGTAAAACTATTAATGTCCAAACACTTACGACTAGTAAAAGATTAAAAAATATATTAATATAATAGACTGCGGTTCCAGTAACATTTTTATGTTGGATTAATAACAAGCTGATTTTTTGTGGACAGCTTCCTTTTGACGAGACGCCCATCTTTTCTGTCTTTGAAAAATCTCGAATCGTGTGACTGACAAAGGTACCCTCCACTTCCACTTTACGAGTCGGACAAAGTTACTATTGAATTATAATAATAATTAGCAAGTATTTGTAAAAAAAATAGATTGTTATTAACTAATCTCATAATTCCGAAATCTTTAGAGTGGAGGCTCGTCAAAAAACCATCGAATGACAGAATTCGGACAAAATTTTTCGTGTTTTTATCTAGTGGTTCTAGCTTCTGTGGTCTAGTGATCCGGTGTCGGAGTTGACCACATAAGGTTCCAGGTCGGGCAATTCAAAAATGTGTTTTTTTCACACAACAAAACAAAAAACAAAACAAAAACAACGTTGCCCGAGATTTGAAAAAGTGCCCAGTTGGTGATAGGCTGGCCACTTATTACATTGTGAATTTATTTAACACTTCATTGTACATAGAATAAAAAAGTATCTTCACGCCCATATCCCCGAAAGGGTAGGCAGAGGTACAACAAGTGCACCCATGATTAGCCGAAGATACTTTGTCCCACAATGTGATAGGTGGCAAGCCTATCGCCAACCGGGCACTTTCCAATCCCGGGCAACTTTGTGTTTCTCAGAAAACTGAAAAAAACACCTGTACTCAAATAGATATCTTTCAGCCAACTCATTAAAGGGAAAAAGAAAAAGGTTGACCTGGTATATAAAAACTTTATGTGTAAAAACTACAATTCGAGACCTCGTCACATAAAACCAAATATTATTGAGCTTTTATTTTCACACTCATAGGCGATAGCTAAAATATAAAATGTAGGTTTACGAGTTGTGTTCTCGTAATCTCATATCGCCCTGAGAGAAATGTAGCTTCCTTCGAGTGGCTTAGACTATGTTTTACATAATTTTATTTACGGAGATATTGTTTATCACCGTCTACGTATAGTATATATTTATCTATGCCTTACATTGTATAATAATATAATCTCGTTGCTTTCTTCTGGAAATCGAGAATATTTTATGTGTATATAGGTGTATATTCGAATAATAATATTAAGTAAAAACATTCGTTTTTGGCATTACGAAGTTTGTTGTAATTTATTTTTTATATCATAAGATAGCAAACAAGCATAATATAAACAAGCATAAGATAGCAAACAAGCATTTCCTGATAAAGGAAATTATGTCCTATAGACAATTATATTAACGGTGCACTTGCTTTCCTTGTCGCAGAGTTTTAATGCCATGTGGATAAGTTTACCAGCTACCTTACCCTTCAAACCGAAACACGACAGTGACAACCACAGGCACTATTGCGGCAGGAATATGTAAGGCAGTGGTACCGGACCCGAGAGAAATAATGCAGAACTCCACCACCCAGTAGCCACGAAAGTAGTGACTCGTACAGCCCATCGTTAGCCTCTTACGAAATGCCTGGCAGAACCGAAGTGGTCTATTTTTCAAAGCGGATCTGGGCAAATATGGGAAAAAATCTACTCTTACAATGAAGAAAATCGTACCAGGACCCCGATTTACAAAACAAAAACCGTAGCTGATGATATGTTATACTTTAAAGGCACTGTAACTACCGACTTCCAAGCTCCTGTATCTCTAAAACCATTCATTAGATTTTCACCAGAATTTTATGCTACTAAATAGGAACTATAAACTCTCTAAATAAAAAAATAAGTGTCGAAATCTTATAGTAAGTGATCGAGTTCTGAGGTAACAAATATAAAAAACCGCCAAATTGAACTTCTTCTTCTTTTATTGGTTGAAAATTTGTCAAACCTTTTGGACAGTAGGTCGTTTTTTATAATTGTTTTTATTCCATCAGGAGAGCTTTCAATCTTATGATATAAACGTTTTATATTTCCCATTGAAACGAAACTCTTAATCCACATAAAGTTAACGTTTATGTGAATACATAACTGTAACTTACGAGTTTCAATTAAAATCTAGCCGTTTCAAGTTAAAGTGGACGCTTTGAAGTCCAAAATCGCTATTGCATAATGCTCAAAAGGCAATGCTTTTGAAATTAAATCCCTGCTTATTACGTCCCCGTTATATCCAAGAGGTAATTAATCTCTGATCACCACGTCAACAATAACAAATTTAAATTATAAAGGCATTAAATAAGTATTTTCACTCTATCTCCGAGATGTAGACTCAGCGATCCAAATTTTACGAGACAGATTATAAGATTAAAGACAGAGATTATGATTAACTGCTTTGTTGGCTACTGAAATTACCGCATTTGGCAACCTTAATGAAAAATAATTATTAAGAACGGTATTCAAGACCGTCTGTTTGTACGTAATCCCCAAGGGGTGGGATTCCATCTTCTTGAAATAAGAAACGTAAGAACCGTTAATATTCTTCTAGTCCTAGTCGCAGTAGCCAAGGCCATTACTCCCTGTACAAACTAGCGCTAGCGGACTTGGTTTTGTGCCTACGTGAGACGTAAAAGAAGAGATAAAAAGTGAAGCTGTACAAAATAGAAAGCATTAAAGTTATTTGTTTGTATGGTCCTGGAAAACTAAACGTCTATAGGTCAACAAGGGGATACGATCTAGAAGCGTATAACCCGCGATGTAAAGATAAAGTTTCAGTCCTAGAAAGAAAGAGAATGATGACATAGAAACGATTATTTTAAAAGTTTGTAGGGAGTCAAATAAAGTAGCGTAGGTTAAGGTCTGGAGTACCGCGTGGCTTTTCCACAAGTTCGACCTTCTAGAAAAGGCATAGAAAGGTGAGAGATTAGGGCTCTACCTTGAATTCTTCACCAAAACCGTACAGTCGAATGTAGAAAATCGAAAAAACCAAGGAAATAGTTTAACGTATAAAAATAATTATGATCTGAGTAAGTAAGCAAGTAAAATAAATAAATACCCCGCTGTTTTATGGATTAGACAGAGTAAAATGAACGTTTAAATACACAAAGACTTATGACGATTTACTAATTTGTCAACTGGCGAGATGAGTGGTGATTTCCATCGCTACATTTTGTTTAAGACTATAACTCACTCAGCATTAGTAGTGAGGCGTATTTATCGTAACAGATACAAATCACAGGTATTCGTAAATATTAGATAACAATTGTTCCTACAATATCAAATATCTGTTGAAAAATATCAGTCACAATACTAAATCACAATCTGCACTACGTTCTTCAGTCACAGTAGGTACTAGATACTAGGTACCTACTCAATAACAGATATTCGTGTTACCTGTTCTTTGTATGTATTAGTCTCTCTCGCTCACACCCGCTTAATTGAATCTGCTAAAACGAGAAGCACCTAGTATTTATTATCCGAAAATTCAAATAGTAATCGTTTATAACAAAATATCTTCCTAGAATAGTGACAACTGTTTCTAGTCGTATAATCTGTTATCTGTTCCTGTTCCTAATTTTCAATTCGGAAACACTGCAAGAATACTTCTAACGATATGTTGAAATATTACGTCCTTTTTTAGGTATGTAAAAACAAAAAGGTCGATCTCAATTATTTGCATAAAATCATCAATATAGGTACTCGTACAAAATTTAAATAACGGTAAAATATTTTTTTCTTCGTAGTAAAATTACAACAGAAATTATTTGAAAGTTCGAAACGTTTATATAATGGCGCGTTTCCGAACGTCTTTGTTGGCATTGACGCCATTGGCTACAAAATGTTCAACGTAACTACGACTTTATGACTTAACCATAAAGGTGATATTAATTAGACACCCAGGTCATAACGTTTCTTTGGTAATTTGTTTTCTATCCCGTTTTTCGGATTATATTCTTTCGATTTCGCTTTGAATTTACTTAGCGAAAACAAAAATTGTTTTGTAAACAAAAGGTTTACTAGTGCGAATAAAAATACTTAGTAGGTATTCATATTCTTTTTGTATATATAGGTAATAAATTAAGCAGTTCTGATAGGATATACTTATCTATTAAATTTAAATAATTTAGGTTGAAGTTGTATAAAAGTTTTTATAATATTAGTTCAGCAAAATGGCAAATGTAAATAAGAGATGACAGTGTTGTGTGTGTGTGTGGGACCATTTTGTAGATGTAGGTGACCACTATGCGAGCTGCAATATATCTATGTAAGGCTTAATTATCTTTTGATCATCTGTATTTGCAAAAACATATGAAAAACATATGAATAATATTATTCACGATGATAACGAATATCATCGTGAAATTAGATCGCAAGTTGACGTGATACCTGTGTCCCCCATGTCGAGCCTTGTAACGTTAGACGAACTTTTAAACACCGTTAACAACTTACCATCGAAAAAAGCCCCCGGAGAGGATAAAATCTCAAATTATATGATAAAACATGCGTGTTTAGCGGCCCCGGACTCTATTTTAAAAATAATAAATCGTTGTATTGCTGAAGGAGTTTTTCCCAAAATATGGCGCTAAGGATATCTTAAAATTATTCCAAAGTCCGGTGACAAGCCTACGAATGACCCTAAATCTTATCGTCCCATTACACTTCTGCCGTCCCTTGGTAAACTGTTAGAATAATTGATAGTTCCTCGACTTCTACCACGAGGGCCCACGTTCAATAAACAACAGTTTGGATTTACCGCCGGAAAATCCACTATCGATGCAGTGCTGTCTATGAGAAAAATGGTAGAGTTGTCACGAAATAATTATGTTGTAGGTATTTTTTTGGATATTTCTGGTGCTTTTGACAACGCTTGGTGGCCGATGTTATTGTTGAAATTAAAAACAAGGGGGTGTTATTCAAATATATATAAGCTAATTAAATCGTATCTAGAAAACGGTCATACGAAATTGCAGCTAGGGCATTACGCAGTGTCTAAACGCCTTACTCTAGGCTGCCCTCAGGGATCAGTACTTTCACCATATCTATGGAACTTAGGATTTGACGATTTATTCTCATTAGCCTTGCCGGAAGGATGCTCGCTAATAGGTTATGCAGACGACGTTGCTTTAATGATACAAGCTAACACACGAGCACAGATAGAGTCGCTGGCTCACACTAGTCTTAATTTGATCATCAACTGGGGCTTGAGAAATCGTTTAAGCTTTGCGCCCCATAAAACGTTTTACTTAATATTAAAAGGTTCGCTCCTATCATCTCCCAGTATAAAAATAAATAATAGCACAATAAAGAGAAAAGAATCGGTAACATATTTAGGTTTGGTCATAGAAAAAAATTATACTTTTATAAATCATATTAACTATATCGGTGAAAAGGCTAAACGGAATTTCTTATCCTTTGCGGGCATATCTACCTCGACATGGGGTTTAACGTTTAACACTTTAAAGATAATTTATAACGCCACGTATTTAGGTTGTATCTGTTATGCTTGTTCAGCGTGGGCTGATAAAGTTACGAGTGGTGCGATCCGGCGCAAACTACTTCAAAATCAGCGTCTAGCACTAATATTTCTATGCAAAGCATATCGCACTGTAAGCTCCGAAGCTTTACCCGTTTTATCAGGCGTCTTACCATTAGATTTAGAAATTCAGCGTCGGGCTTCAATGTATTACAATTCTAGGAATTTTACTAACCCAGAATTTATCAACTCGCAAGCCCAAACAAAAATACGTCGCCTTTTTAATCCCGTAATCGACGTTACTAATGAATTAATTGATGAATGGCAGTCGCGTTGGTCTTGTTCAACTAAAGGACGGCATTTATATAACTTTTTCCCGTGCATCCGGGATCGCTTAAGTAAAACTTGGATAGAAATAGATCATTGCGTTGCACAGTTTCTCACTAGCCACGGTAATTTTAAAGCTAAATTATTCTCGTTTAAATTAGTTCCTTCTCCCTTTTGCGAGTGCTCTACATTAAACTGTAAATATGAACAAACTGCACATCACATTCTTTGGGAGTGTAATCTTTGGCAAAACGAACGTCGTCAAATGCTTGATAGTATCCAATGTATATCCGGTGTAATTTATTACTCCGATCTTGTGGGTACACGTGGGAACTTCCGTGCCTTCAAACGATTTTGTCACACTTACTACTGGAAGCAAAATTAAGTAGGCCATTCTGGTAGGTCCCTAATTTCCAAACTTCCGTGGTGCAATAGCAATCAGGCTTAACCTGATTGTAAAAGTCTCATTTCGTAGCATTTTTATGCTTTTAACATTTTGCTGTCTCCTGCTAAAAAGGGAGGGAAACAGGATGTATTTTCCTACTCCTCCTATATACTTCTGATTAATTTCGTTGCGGGACCCAAGACAGCATAGCTTTTCCCCAGGGCACCCTGAGCTCGCAACTCAGAGGTTATCAGGACGGTTGCCGCTGTTGATTCTGGTTTACAGAAGTTACAGTGGTGGGAACGAGAGGTGGGCCCATTGCCCTAAAAAAAACATATGAATAAAAAGCATCCCACGGTTCGGGTGATTAGCAGAACTGGTACCTAGTTATATTTATTATAATGTTTTTTTTAATATTGCTTCGACATTTTTCAACCCATCGGCTATCAATTATGTAGCTAAAATAGAACTTTAGATCACAAAAATTAAATTGAATGCCATTTGAAAAATCAAAATTGATCATCGTTTCCAAAATACCTACACGGCTTTTAAAAAATCAATATAGCCTACTGTGATTTTTAACTAACTATCTATGTAGATGTTTGAATTAAAAAAAATATATTATTATGCTTATAGTTTTTGAAGTGAAAACTTCTTTAGGCGCGTTGAGCGTTTTGGTAGAGGGTAAAATCCTCGGTTCGCGTCACCGACATGCTAATGATAATAGTATATCTATAGCTATGTTTTGCATATAGTTTTAATTACTCTCAACTTAATAGTTCAGTTTTCACTTCTAATGGCAGTCCCACGACTGCTACTGTTTTACTCATTTTAGCTTAAAATACCTCATATTAGCGAGAAGTTTCAGATATGGACTGCAGGGTTAACCGTTTACACATTTTTTAAGATTATATCAAACAATAATCAACTAAAGTAGGGCTAATTTAAAAGGTCATATTTGTCAGATCTTAAATCTAAGAATGTGAAATGGGATCTAAAACGCAGTAGCTCCATATAAAATTGTACGTGTCTGGCATCTGCCAAATGTCGTCTACTAAAATGGCCTTAGTACTCACTACTCTCTACTCACCACAGAGTACTTTGTAATATGCTACTCACATATTTTGTACTGTACGTGAATTATATACTGAGACCGTGCTTGGAAAAATAACAGGCTGTTCTTTAGTAACAGATAATGACATCTGTTATTTTTCAGTAACAGTAACAGGATCAACAGATATCTGATTTGACCTGTTATAACCCAAGACTACTCAGCATTGGCTCTGGAGTAGAGCAAGAGGAGCGGTCGATTTAAGCGTTAGGTGGTAAGGGGCGGTAAAATGCCAAAAATGAGAATTTTTTACGAGTGAAAATAAAATACAAATACTCGTATACATATTGCATTTTAAGAAGCGTGTGGTCGCGTGGCTTGAGTTGGCATTGGCATAAACTTATTTTGGACTACCTGTAGATGTGTAGATTAGAAAGAGTGACGTGTTACATCCCTCAAGGCCATGAGCAAACGCTACGCTCGCGTACGTCATATTGGGTCTTATACACGTTTTGTAGTGTCACTTTATTTCTAAAGTGGCATTTTACTGTTTTTGTTAAGTAAGAATTAAAGGCTTTTAAGTACAAACAAGGCTTTGTTCTTGACCTTTTTAATGTGAGGTAAAAAGGTCATAGTTGAGTTCAGTGTGACTCCGAGGTACTTTGTTTGTTTTTCCTACGGAATCTCACTGCCGTACATTGTAATTATGCCTAGTTTACGACTAGGCCTATTTACAATTGACGATCTGTAACTCCGGTGAAAGTACACTGCCCTACTTTTCTCTGGGTTGACTTCTATTAGCCACTTTCTGAACCATTCGGCCAGAGCAGTGGCGGCTTTTTGTAATTTGGTAGTGAGATGGGATCTATTGTAATGGGACGTGTACAAGGCAGTGTCGTCCGCTAATAGTGCTAATTGGACGTCAGGCGTCCGTGGCGGGTCATTTGTGTACAGCTTGTATAAGAGAGGTAAGAGTATCGAGCCTTGCGGTACTCCCGCCTCTAGGGGGCGGACAGATGAGAGGGATCCTTCTACTTATTATTAAAGCTATTAAAGCGAAAGCGGCGTTTTGACAGGTAGTCACGTAATATACGAACTAGTCTGTCTGGCACGCCCATTTGGTATAATTTAAAAATTAAGCCGTCGTGCCAAACTTTGTCGAACGCCTTTGCTATGTCGAAAAATAGGGCACCGGTTGTACGGGTTTTGATTTTTCTGTTTAGTCCGTCTAGTATGTACTCCGTAAATTTTAATTTGCAACCTTCTGCGAAATTTTATAAGTATGTGACTTCTGCAATTCCACTGAAATAAAAGAAATGGAACGAACTGACCAAAGGTGTGCAAATTAAAGGGAAACCCAACGGTGCAACAGTCCATCTACGTCTACACCTTCTCCCATCAGTAGCAAGAGCAGAAACACACAATTTATGCACTCCTCACACATTTCATTTCAAAGTCTTGCAGGAGACAACCCTTAGCGCGTGTGTTTATTGTCTACATTTAAATTTAAACTCTGGCTTAGCACTCTGCTCGCCCAAAATTCCGGTGTCACTGTTACAGCTCTCTAGGCCATCAGCTATAATTGTCATTTAAACAAAAAACATGGCGAAACTAAAAGGGTTTTGTTTGGACTACAGAACACTATAAACTACTTCAATTATCTTAAAAATTCGTTTACTATTAGAAAGCTATAATGTCCAGGAGTAAAATAGACAACGCTTTCACTCAACTAAGCAAATGGAAGTTATTATTTTGGGTCACGCGAACCAAGTTGCAAGTAATAGCTAGTATATAATGTTACAGATTAATTTGCCTCGTAGCTTAGAATAGACTTTGATGGCAATTTAAGCAACATACACTAATAACATGATTGATCTTAGTTAATGGCATCCGCAAGCTGTGTTTAATTAGATTCGACACTTGCCAAGTTATGATTTAATTGTTAATTAAATAGGAACTCGCTCGATAAACATGTTTATGTAGCTTATACAGGCTTTTTATAGCACAAACCACATATTCGCATATATTTTTACGACAAATTCTTCACAGGACAGGGAGAGTCGAGTGCAGTGATGAGGGACAAGTGGTGGCGGTCTTTTTTATATCATAGGATAGTAAACAAGCAGACGGTTCTCTTGAAGTAAAAAGATAACCATCGCCTGTAGACATCAAAGATGTTAATAGTGCGTTGGTAACCTTGGTGCGGAAGATGACACATGCATTGGTTTCTCGGTTATCTTCCCTTTTAAACAAGAACGCAAAAATAACAAGCATTGACGCTATTGCAACAACAATAGGTAGGGTAATGGTACCAAATTCGGGCGAGATATTAAAAAACTTAAGATGTCATTTGTAATATTTGTTTAGCGTTATCACGCATTTTACATCGTGTTGGTCCGGGCTCCCTTTGAGGAAAAGGCCATCTACAGTTCCGCCAGGCTGTTCGTAAGACGCGAACCATTGGCTATGCGCGTCACTACTATCGTGACTACTACGTGGTAGAGTTCTTTATTGTCTCATCCGTGTCTGGTACTAGCGACTTATCTATTCCGGCCGCAATAGCGTCAGTGCTTGTCACTCATGTTCCGATTTGGAGAGTAAGGTAGCCGGTTAGCTCATGTATGTGGTATACCTGCCAAAGATAGTAACGCACCATTAACATGTTTAGTGTCTATATGCAATAGTTATCTCTTTCCATCAATTTGCTGTCTAATGATACAAAAAATCATTATCTTTTACGATGCCATTAGCTGAATCAGCGTAGTACTAGAGTGTAAGTGGTGAATTACAATTTCATTGTCTGGCCCGGCGTACTACGCCGGTGGGAGTATAATATTGTTAAATGAACAACGCATTTTGCTGTAACGCAACGCTTCTTAAACAAAATGTAAACCGTGTGCAATAATTATGCAATCAAAAGAAATGTTCTGTTTTTAATCTATTGAGTTTCTTCTTGGACGTTTTTTGTGTACCTAACAATATTCCCTAGAGGTTGTATCAATTAAATTGGTACCGTTTCCAATACTCTATATATTAGACATGAAGATGTAACGCAAAGCGAAATCGGTTGACAGATATAAATTACAAACACTAGAAGAGCTTTCAATTTAGTAGTAGGATACAAAACTAGGTGACAATTGCTGCCTTCAGGGACGTAGTTATGTAACTAAGGGTCTCCAAATGATTTCAGGCTGCATTTAAACTCTATACTATCTTCCGCGTTAAAACGGCAAAAAAAAACCGCGCAGCTTCGCCCGCGAGAGCTCCAGTTGTGTGGATAAATACTCGATTAACATGTCATACAAATAGTTTTTCGCACAAACTTTGATCTCCTATATCAGGCTCTTAGAAAATTACTTATGTTTGATCACTGTTCTTTAACTATTTTCTGGTAACATTTTATTAAAATCGGTTCAATGATTTAGCCATGAAAACGTAACAGATATACAGACAGATTTCGCCGTGTTGGCTCCGGTCTCCTTTGAAGAATAGGCCAACTGCCGTTCTGGCAGGCAGGTTGTAAAAGGCGACCGATTGGGTATCGAGTCACAACCATCGTGGCTACTAGGTGGTAGAGTTCTGCATTGTCTCGCCCGGGTCTGGTACCACCGCCTTGCCTATCCCTGCCGCAATAGCGTCAGTGCTTGTCGCTGTCGTGTTCCGGTTTGGAGGGTAACGTAGCCGGTAAACTTATGCATGTGGCATTAAACCTCGCCACAAGATAGCAACGCACCATTAACATCTTTGGTGTAGGCGATGGTTGACTCTTTCCATCAGGAGACCCATCTGCTTGTTTGCTATCTTATGATATAAAAGAAAGACAGACTAGCTTTTGCATTTTTAATATTAGTATGGATTAGTGTTGATTTTGTGTGACGTAGCAGATAATTTAATCAAAGTTCCCAATAAAAAACATATCAGCACGGCGCCCGCCGCGCCGGTTCTCTTGCGGAGAAGGCAAAGTAAACCGGACATCTATAGACTTTACGGTTCGCTGCAATTCATTGGTTTGTCAGTTGGTAAGTTAATACACATATGTAGATAGAGACAGCGATAACTGGGATTGATAGTTTTAGGTACTCAACCGACGCACGGAGGCAACTCACCTCCCACTCCGGGCTGCTTTTGAGGTTTTGCATTTTTGAGAAAAACCTCAATTGCATTTTGCCCGACCCAGATTACCACGACTCGATAACATTTTGTCCGTCCCGGGGATCGAACCATGGACCTCACGACCTGATATTATTTATCAGATCATGAGGTCCCACGTTCGATCCTCGGTTTTAGCGGAGATTATTTAATCGTTATTAAAGCGTAATGGGCGTTGGGTTCACTATGCTTACGCTTTAAAAGACTTGATGTAACAATATTTAATACAATTTTTTAATAAATAAACACCAAATATATAACTGAATAAATAATACGATTTGATCTAAACCGAAGGTAAGCAATTATTTGTATGTATATGAGTGTAAGTTGACGATACTAAAACATAGAAATACATATATACGTATTTTATTTATATACATACTCATTTAACCCAGAGATACAAAAATTTATGGTCAACACACAAATGTTTGTCCTTGTCGGTAATCGAACCTGAGCTCCATCGATTGCATAGTAAGGATTGCTAACCAATAAACCAACGGGACGATTATTTAACATCAATTTATGTAGCGATATTTTTTATTACATAAATTCTGAAAAATATACAATAAAATCCAAATTTAGCTTTTCAATTTTTTTTTATTCCCTTTTTAGGCAACAAACTTTGCAACATCTACCATTGTAGTCAGTACAAACTTGCAAAGCGGAGCGGCCGTCAAAAGCCTATATTTTACTAAAAATATACGCTTAAGTGTGAACGGATTGTAAGATTCCAGCGAGTGTCGTCAAGCACTCTTCAGAGTCAGAATGACGGAGGCTGCAATCTTTTCGGTCACTTTTTTATACGTAGACAGTTTGTATATATACTTAACGAAATATTCACTAATGAAAATGATAACAAAGCGCATGTTTAAACAGATTTATTATATACTAGTTGTTGCCAGCGACTTCGTCCGCGCGGACTTCGTTTACTCCACACAGCACCTGGCCGCTAGGTGATAGCGTGATAATATGTAGCCTATATGTTGACCCGACCTGTCAGTAATATTCATACAAAATTTGAAGTAAATCCATGCAGTACTTTTTGAGTTTACCCCGGACATACATACAGACAAACAGACAAACAGATAAACAGACAAACAGACAAAAATTCTAATAACTATATTTTTGGCTTCGATATCGATTGTAGATCACGCCCCAAGTATTCTTTTAAAAAAATATTCAATGTACCTACAGTTTTGACTTTCCTACGATTTTATTATATGTATACATTAGCTGTTGCATGCGACTTCGTCTTCGCGGACTTCGTTTACTCTGCACAGCCCCTCCCCCGTAGGTGATAGCGTGATAATATGTAGCCTATATGTTGACCCGACCTGTTAGTAATATTCATGCAAAATTTGAAGTAAATCCATGCAGTACTTTTTGAGTTTAACCCGGACATACATACAGACAAACAGACAAACAGACAAACAGACAAACAGATAAACAAACAAACAGACAAAAATTCTAAAAACTATATTTTTGGCTTTGGTATCGATTGTAGATTACGTCCCAAGTATTCATTTAAAAAAATATTTAATGTACATGTTTTGACTTTCCTACGATTTTATTATATGTATAGAATAGATACAGGAACAAACTTTTTTTTATTAATAACAAGCTGAATTTTTGTAAACAGCTTCGATTTAAAGAGACGCAAATCTTTTCTATCTTTGAAAAATTTTGAATCGGGGAACGAATAAAGTTAGGGGGTTTCACACATTTTTATTCGGTAAAGAATTTTTTTTATTAATAACAATTATTATTGTTTTACTTTAATCGCTTGATTATTATATGAAAAACACGAAAAAATGTTTGTGCTACACATTCGATGTTTTTTCTGACGAGTCCTCCACTCTAAAGATTCCGAATTATGAGATTTTTAAATTGGTATTAATCAGTTTAAAAACAACTTAATTTTTCACAACAGTTTGTTAATTATTATTATAATTCAAGGGTTACTTTGTCGTACACGTAAAATAGAAACTTTTCTTAGTCCGACACTATAAAGTTTTCTTTTTTATCTATCTTTATTAATTACCTGATTCGAGATATTTCGAAGATAGGACAGATAGGCATCTCGTCAAAACGAAGCTGTTAACAAAAGTTCAGCTTGTTATTAATAAAAAAAAAATCTGGGACCACTGTCTATATAATTATTACTACATGTCACTTGCGGTTTCGCTTTCCCTAAATTAAATTTTACCAAGGGTTTTATAAAAAAAATCAAGTCAAGTGCTAATTGGACTCGTATACCGGGGTTCCGTATAAACTTGTATTTTTTATAATGTAAATAAAAATTTACGGTTTTCGGAATTTTACTTCACAACTGTTGTAAGACATTGCTTCTTACCAAATTTCATAATTCTAGATCAACGAGAAGTACCCTAGGTAGGTTTTGATTTCTTTTTGAAATCTCAAAAAAACACAAAATATGCCACATGAATGGTCATATCTTTGGATCACGTTGACTTGCGATTTTGATTTTTAGGCTGGCAGCTAATAAGGGGCTGTATACCCGAGTACTTTATATAAATTTCACCTTAATACCTTTACGCATTCCTGAGAAAAAGGGTCTTGACAGACGGGCAGATGAACGAAGAGATCCTATAAGGATCCCGTTTTTCTTTACAAGGTCTTGAGTAATAGTCGATCGACTTGTAAAAGGTACTAGGAGAAGTTTTTATAGTCGGTGAACCTGTTGTGCGGATATATCCGTCATTGACGTTAAATAGGTTAAATGTTCATAGTATGAAACAATAAAAGCCCTCTATTATTCTGTTGGGCAACTTCGGAATCCTATATTGCGCGTGGCCCCGACCATGAAGTATTACGTATAAGTGGAGCTAGCACTCGTATTAATCAATTGAAACAAATATTTACGCTATATCTCAGTCTATGAGGTCTCGTCATCTCTTTCTATACCTACAGCTGTGTTAGAAAGAGAGGGTAAGACCTCAGAAAAGGAACAGCAGTATTTAAAATTTGATTTCAAGTAGATATTAGAAATGTTGCCTCCAGATATAATACAGCTTCATGGCCCCGACATGCACTTCACCAATTTATTCTTTTTCTATATGCACCCCATTGTACCTTCTCTATATTTTTGAGGTTAACTGGCAGAGAATTCTTTTGGGCGTTAATTCTATGTGTGCAAATATACATGTACAAAATTTAAATAAATAAACGAGTCGTTATTTTTTACAAATTTTTTTGTTTTGACATAGTTAGGCTGCGGGTTGGTAATGTTATAGGAGAGAATATCCCAATGTAGCCAGCGTAACAAAAGTGAACCGAATTGTCACACGATGTATGGCACACATTTAATTATTTTTGTATTATTTTATAACAAACGGCTTTACTTTTTTCAGAGGAGGCGTCCATAGTAGGCAGTCCTGGAGAAGCAATACCTTCTCATTGGTGTGAGCACGAAATTTCAAGACACAAACACAAAAGGCTAAAATTACACTCGCACCATGGGTAAGATAATTTTAATAAGTATCTAAAGCAGGCCTTTTTAACCTTTTGTTTTCACCAGCATACTTTTCATTTTATCAAAGTTTCACGGCACACCAGTAAAAACCGGCCAAGTGCGAGTTTTACTCGCGCACGAAGGGTTCCGTATCATCATCTATAAAAAACGGCAAAAAATCACGTTTGTTGTATGTAGTTAAATAAAAAAGCCCCCGTTAAATAGTTTTTTGTTATGTCATAAGATAGCAAACAAGCAGATGGGTCTCCTGATGGAAAGAGTCAACCATTGCCTATAGACACCAAAGGTGTTAATGGTGCGTTGCTATCTTGTGGCTTTGTCTTATGCCACATGCATAAGTTTACCGGCTACCTTACCCTCCAAACCGAAACACGACAGTGACAAGCACTGACACTATTGCGGCAGGGATAGGTAAGGCGGTGGTACCAGACCCGGGCGAGACAATGCAGAACTCTACCACCTAGTATCCGCGATGGTAGTGACTTGTATAGCCAATCGTTCGCCTTTTACGACCTGCCTGGCAGAACGGCAGTTAGTCTATTCTTCAAAGGAGCCCGGAACCAACACGGGGAATTTTATTTAACTATTTATTTTAAAAGTGAATAAATAATTTAATATTCTGTGAATATTTCAAGCGTCTACTAGTTGTCGTTATTAAAGATCAAGAAAAAAAATATTCTGTTTTTGTAGTTGTTGTTATTGCAGCAACAGAAATACATCATAATGAAAATTTCAACTGCCTAACGATTAGAAATGGGTTAATACCGATATTTCTCAAGATTAGGTGGCACTAATATATTCACTTTGAAATATTATAATATTTTAACTAATATATCAGTATTAACTAATATTTCACTGTATTTGGACATTAAAGCAACAGTAATATGATCTGATACTGATACTGCAGGAAATACGTCTGTCTCATTCGTACCTACATACGGCGCGTTGTATCGTGAAAATATTTGAATATTTTCACGATCGGACGGGCGCCTATCTAGTGAATACGAACTATTCCGAATGATATTATCCGATTCATTTTGGATAGCTGTTACAGAGATTAGGCGAATATGAAAAATTAGGATATTAGAGTTCGCCGGATTACTAATCCACGAATCCTTTCAATATTACTAATATCTTAGCGTATACTAAAACATCAGTCACACCATTACTAACGATCACGGCTTATGAGATACAGCCTGGTGAAAGATGGACAGACATACGTCTAATAGAGTCCCGTTTTGCCCTTGTATGAATATAAACTTATATTGGTCATATTTTTTATTTACGTTTGGTGCTGGTTGGTTACCACTGTTTGATTACTGAAATATACAATAAATAAATATCTTGAGAACCTCTAGAACATTTCCCTGTAATTCTACTCATTTTACCTCACCGGGATAAAAATTGTAAGTTTTAAGTTTTCTTTATGACTAATAATACTATTGGAAAGAAAGACAATCTTTATTTTAATGAGGTAAAAATATTTTGAATTACAAATAAAAGCTCGAAAAGTAAAAAAAAATATAAGGTTACTATTTAACCTTATATATTTTTTTAAATATAAGGTTAAATAGTAACCTTGAGGTAGATAGTAAGTTTGGAATATCATTTTGAGAATATCTGGAATATTTCTCGGCATTTAAAATATTTTACCTGACCGAATAAAAAGTTTAAGTTTCAAGTTTGTACTGAATGACTATTAATGTTATATGAAAGACTATTTGTATATGGTAAGGTAGACATATTTTAAATACCGTCTTGGAAAATATTTATTACTTGCAACATTATTCGAGTCTTTGTGGCCACGCAAGTAATTACACGAAGGTCATGCGTACATCGATAATATGGTTTTGGCTTAAAATATCAACGAAACGTTGAATGCAATTATCACTCTGAGCGTCATTCCTCTAAGCTTCCCGCTACGTATGTAAAGTACCCGTCACGAGAAGCTGTAAATTATGTAAACAAACATTTTTTACCAAGTAAATATTTTTACTGCGAGACATAATGAACTGACCATATTCAATCGACATAAAGTATAGACGGGTTATATGAAAGTAACAATCTATATAACTTAGTCGGATCATATTTCACGACGCAAAGCGCTGTCGTTTCTGATTCTTGGTACCGGCACGCGCCGATCACTGGGACTGCGAACCATCGGTTCGCCATTTTGAAATAAACGCGTCATTCGAGTTACGAATGCGCACGATATTGTTTCATTGCTTTGATTTGGTTGTTATTGCTAATGTTGTTATTATTTATTATCACTTGGTTATAGTTATTAGTTTTATTAATTGTTATATTTGAAAAAAATAATACTTTTTCCTTTTGTTACCTAATGTTGTGAGCTCCTGAACGTTTGTTTACATAATTTATAGCTTCTCGTGACGGGTATTTTAGATAGGAAATTACTCATAGAATAATAACGCATAGAAACCAAATCGACTCGCGCTATATTAAGCCATTTCAAAGAAGCCTGAAAACGCTTCTTACGCTCGCCGGCCGCTCAGACATGTGACACGTGCCACACGGAGTAAGCTCTGGCAATTTCAAAAAATGTGAGTTACTGTGTTGTGAAAGGTTGTCACCGTGCTTCACAAAAGCGTATTTAGGACTTGAAGATCACATTTCTCAGATAAGAACTACTTGGCATCGGATATTTTTGTATAAAATCCAAACAAATAAATCGTAAATATCTAAGTTGAACGATATTCAAAATGTTGCCAGGCAAAGAGGAAAATATTCTACCACGTATTTGTTTTTACCTATTTTCATTATAATTAATAATGTGTGTATTCCTATTTTATGTGCGATATTACATATCCTGGATTTTGCTTTTGCATAAAAATATTTTTAAGTGTTGGGACTTACCAATATACTGGCACAAATATTACAAAGCTGTTTGTCAAACCAATATTACAAAGCCTATATTCGTGTATAATGAGGACTTTTAGAAGGCAAAAAATTGTTCTAACTAGCATTCTAGATGCCGCAATGATCACCAGAAAAATACTGTTACTGTCAATAAGTCATTTTTTTTAAATTTTTCTTATGAAATAATATGCCTTCATACGGCATTATTTCGTGTTTTGTTTAGTGTCAAGTTGTTTTATTGGCGATATTTTCGAGTTTTATCGACGAAATAATGTAGGGTAACGTCCCCTAAAATCGGTCTGCGCCAAATGTTGGCCTCTTAATATGTTAATGCTGATAATTAAGTTTTAATTCTACATAGCTTGAAATTTATGTTGCGAATGACGACTTTGCTCATATGACTAAGTATTATAGTATGACCCGACTTAATTAATTTGTTTCATATACTCCAATACTGCATATATTATAGCATGTAGAAGCCAAAGAGTCGCCACAAAGAGCTGTATTGTTTCCGATTCAGCTAAAAACGTTAGAGGACATTACGCACAGGCATGGGCGTACCCAGGTTCTGGTCCAGGGAGGGGGGCAACGGTAACATTTTAAGACTATTTTTATTTTAATATAGCTACAACAGTAGATAGCTAGTAGAGAGGTAAATGGATTCCAGGGGGGGAGCAGCTGCCCTTCCCTGCCCCTCCCTCGGTACACCCATGCGCACAGGGGTTACGTTTTTCTATATTCTAAGATGTGAACCAAAACAGTTGCGCACGATAGGTGGTGCTCAAGTCGTGCACAGAGCCAATAGTAGCTTGACTCAATATATTAGTCAGAAATGTTATGTTTAGCTTAAAACATTTTAACTTTTTAAACGGATTTAAATAAATAATTTGATTAATAAGCATACCTATTACCTATCCTATTACTTTTTACCTCAAAGTGCTCGTAAGTATTGTTCTTGCTTGCCCGCCCATCTGCAAACGTTCAAGCTAGTTTAGCTTTCACCAAACATATACACATACACACATACACACACAGAGAGAGAGAGACATACTCATAAAGACACAAGCATTCGCCAAGCAATACACAAATTTGTAATAACATTTGTATTGTACTATTATATTTTAGTAGATATATTTCAATAATTTTTTTTAAAGAATTACTTCAATCATTGTTTTTATAACTTCAATAATGTAAACTTGTATTGGCCATATTTTTTATTTATGCTTGGTGCTGGTTGGTTACCGCTGTTTGATTACTGAAATATACAAAAAAATATATCTTGAGAACCTCTTTAACATTTTCCTGTAATTCTACTCATTTTACCTCACCGGGATAAAAATGTAAGTTTTAAGTTTTCTATATGTCTAATAATACTATTGGAAAGAAAGACAACATTTATTTTAATGAGGTAAAAATATTTTAAACTACAAAAGAAAGCACAAAAACTAAAAAAAATTATAAGGTTAAATAGCTTTGGAATATCATCTTGAGAACATCTGGAGTATTTCTCGGCATTTAAAATATTTTACGTAACCGAATAAAAAGTATAAGTTTCAAGTTTATACTAAATGACTATTAATGTTATATGAAAGACTATTTGTAAAGTAGACCTATTTTTAATACCTTTTTGGGAAAATATTTATTTGCTTGCAACATTATTCACGCAATAATGTGTCTTTGTGTGCGTGTCAACGCAAATAATTACACGAAGGGTGACGAAGGTCATGCACACATCGATACTGTTTTGGCTTAAAATATGAACGAAACGTTGAATGCAATTATCACTCTAAGCGTTATTACTCTAAGAAATTACTGATTTTGCTCCGATTTTCGAAAATCGAGTTTTCCCCAGATCTCCACGTTTTGAGGCCTAGGAATATTTTCCGTCTATTTTCACGATGACGTCAGCATGTATTTATGTATGTATGTATCTGTGTGTGTATGTAAACATCTTTTGACCGCCCCGTTGGTCGAGTGGTTAGCGACCCTGACTACGCGATCGACAGGGCTCGGGTTCGATCCCCGACGGGGACAAGCATTTGTGTGATGAACATCAATGTTTGTATTTCCGGGTTTGCGTGTTTATTAAATATATTCTTGTATTGATAAATGTATTTCTATGTATTAGTATCGTTGACTAACACCCATAACACAAGCAAATAATTTGCTTACTTTGGGGTTAGATTATTTATCTCATAACTTTTGAACGGCTGGACCGATAGAAAAGTGGTTGATGGCATTTAGTTGGATTCCGCTCAACTCAGACTCCCTGAAAATTTAAACCAAGTTGATCTAGGAGATTTTGAGCAATTTTGTAAAAACCCCAAAAAATTTTGGTGAAGCGATATTTTTTGATATAATTTCCAGGTTAATGTGCCGATTGTGTATAAAAACTAATCAGCTCTATTCCTCAAAAAACTACGTCTAATGCATAAATTGTACCAAAATCGGTTTATCCGTTTGGGAGTAATCGTTGACGAAATAACTTCGAAATTTTTCAATCAATCATATTTTGGTATTCTACGATATTTTAATACTAAAAAAATTACTTCGAAAGCCGTTTCAAGAATTAAAATCAAATGTAATTTTCAAAAGTTACAGCTTTTCAAATATTAAAATTACATTGTTTTTAGCTATTTTTGAAATAACTTTCAGACTAACACACCGATTGACTTAAAAATCTTATAAGCTTTTCTCCTTTAAAAACTACATTAAATACCGTTAATTGGATCAAAATCGATGAATTTTTGGAATTTATCAATGACGAAAATTTTTAAAATAATTTTTTTGACATTGCTTCGAAATTTTTCAACCTATCGATTATTCAGCTAAAGCAATATACTTGATCTCAAAAATTGAGTTGGCATTCATTCGAAAGATCAAAATCGATTATCGTTTCCAAAATATACAGCTTTTCAAAAATCTTAATACTGCCATCTTTAAAAAAATAGATGTTTGAACTGAAAAAATCTATTCTTATAATTTTTACTCTTTTGAACTTAAAATATCTTAATTTAGCGAAAAGTTTCAGGCCTGCAGGGTCAACCATTTACAGATTTTTTCTCGTGGTTTCAATACGGCTTCTACTTCGTGGCACACTTGAAATCATACGCGGAACATTAGTGCACCTGAAGAAAAACCCTTTTCGCATAAACAGCATTTGTTGGCGAATGAATATTTTATGGGAAACAAATCTCATAGCAAGTAGTGTGTAATTTGTGTGAATTTAAAAAATCTAGTAATCAAAATTTCGAAAATCACTGGTCGAAATTCGATCACAATTCTATAACTCCGTTTGACCACTAAATAAAAACTCTTCTAAGTTAGACAAAAACCTTAGGGATAAACAAAATAGTATACATGTGTGTACATATTATGATGTGTACCAAATTAATGGTAGTAGTAGCAGCATCACGCCCACGTCTCTTTCGGCGTAGGTAAAGCAAACTGAACGTTTCTAGACTTGTTGGTTTATCACGATTTACCGGTTTATCGGTTGGCCAGATGAATCGTAATCCCCATAGCCACATTTATATGTAATATTTTTTTTAAATTATTATTTTAATGTATTTTTAATTCATATTATACAAAAATATTAGCTTTCTGCACTCCTTCATAAATTTTAATTGAACAAGATTTCATAATAATAATATCACTGGACAAATTACACAAATCGACCTGATCCCTAAGTAAGCAAATTATTTGCTTGTGTCATGGGTGTTAGTAAACGATACTAATACATAGAAATACAAATATAAATACGGTTACATACATAATCAACATCCAAACCCAGAAAAACAAACATCCATGTTCATCACACAAATGTTTATCCCTGTCGGGAATCGATTCTTAGTTAGGTTGGCCAACCACTGACCCACGTCAAATATTATGTAATTTCATACTCGTCCATTTGCGTAATAGTTGTAGAAAGGGTACAAAGTTTGTGCTTAACTTATCAATGAATAGATAGATTGTGGAGATAAATGAACATAATGATTGTTTTATCGTTAAAAGGCAATATCTGCGAGATGATATTCAGATAATAAAAAAAGATTGATAAACAGATCATAGGTACATAAGCTATTATGTAGGGCTCATCGAACCCTTGTATGTTACAATATTCTTCTTATTCTTCAATATATTCTTCTTTAACTTAATAAGTTATCTAAGTATATGAGATTGCTTTGTCAAATTTAGATTAGATTTTTTAAACATACGAAAGCTTATGCGAATGGACCTAGCAAAACAAATTATTTGTTTGTAACTTTTTATTAGTTTATTTCTTCGTTTAGTACAAAGGAATAAACTAATAAAAAGTTGAAATCAGATTTAATAAGCACCCAGACTCGAAAATACAGACATCTATGCTCATCATACAATTATTAGTTCCCTTTGAGAATCGAACCCAAACCTTACGCTAACTACACTATCTACTAAAGAGGCGATCTTTCATTTTGAAAATTATTATCTATACTAATCATATAATATTATAAGTGAAAAGGCTTTTCTGTGTGTCTGACCGTTTGTTACGCTTTCACGGCTAAACTGCTGAATGATTTTGGTGAAACATAAGCTAACTTTTTTTTAAAAAAAATCAATCCCTGAAATAAGGGACGAATTTATTTTTATATCATATGATAGCAAACAAGCATATATGTAGATCTAATGGAAAGATTCAACCATCGCCTATAGACACCAAATGTGTTAATGGTGCTTTGCTATCTTGTGGCGAGGTCTAATGCCAGATGCATCAGTTTACCCGCTACCTTACCCTCTAAACCAGAACACGACAGCGACATGCACTGACGCTATTGCGGCAGGAATAGAGGTAAGGCGGTGGCACCAGACCCAGGTCTGGTGCCACCGCCTTACCAAGACCTCTGCATTGTCTCGCCCAGGCGAGACAATGCAGAGCTCTACCACCTAGTAAACACGATGGTAGTGACTCGCATAGCCAATCTGTCGCCTTTTATGACATGCCTGGCAGAACGGCAGTTGGTCTATTCTTCAAAGAGCCCGGGACCAACACGGGGAAAATTTTAATAAAAAGCTATGTAACGGTGTCATGTTTATATCATTCCTCCACGCTTTTAATATTGAATCTTACTAAAGCCAGTATGTAGCCAGTAACTCGCCGATACCTCGATCACGCGTACCAATTAAATAAAAGATATATACTTTATTAAAGACTTTTATTTTAGTCCACAAAATACACAATTATTAGTTACATGCTCAACAATGGTGACCCCGACGTGATAAAGATTATCGACTATTTCCAGCGATAACCAGGACTGACCGCTTTACGTGCCCATTTGAGGCTCAGGAGTGTTAACACGCCACACGCCAGACTTCGAGCTGCTACTGAGATTTTGTATTTTCCAGAAAAAACTCAAATAAACCTCGATATCACTTTAGCCGACCCGGGGATCGAACCTGGTACCTCATGGTCTGAGCCAATTAGGCTATCCCCTAGACTACGAGACGGTTAAAATATTGTTCATAATATTTTGTAGCTTATACAAAATTTACATTGTAAACTAATGTAGCATACCTACTGTCTCGTTTCACAGTGAATGTAATCAGACACCATGCAGGTGTTAATCACTTTCTCACAAGTGCCCATTATGTGTACGTATTATTGTATTATCTAAAGATTTGTTCAATACTTATAATTATTATGTGTTGTGAACCATATGATTTCGGAAAAAATTTCAATTTTTGGGGGGAGTGATGTAACGGTGTCATGTTTATATCATTCCTCTACGCTTGTAATATTGAATCTTAAAGCCAGTATGTTACTCGCCTACACCTCGATCACGCGTACCAATTAAATTACAGATATATACTTTATTAAAGACTTTTATTTTAGTCCAAAAATACACAATTATTAGTTACATGCTCAACAGCTATATTAATGATTTGTTAAGCTAGTTAAGAATAAATAAAATACTTTCACGTTCATGATTTCGCAAAGGAAGGTAAAGCTGCTATTATTATTTCATTCACGATAAACCAACGACGGTCTTAAGTCTCATATGATAATAAGTCGCCAATCTCCGATAAATCGGGCATCAAAAGCAAATATCCAGTGTCGTGTATAACTTGCACGATATTGGATATTTGCTTGCTAAACTAAGCTGTTTACCAGAAAAATTAAAAACTTATTTAAAACAAATTGTCTGACACGAGATTCAAACCGAAGACTACCTGCATCTATACATATAGATCGATTTTTTTTATGTCATAAGATAGCAAACAAGATGGCTCTCCTGGTGGGAAAACACAACCATGGCCTTTGGATATATTACCTTACTTTTTAAACCAGAACACTACAGCGATGCTTTTGAGGCAGGAACTGGTAAAGTGGTGGCACCAAACTCGGGTGAAATGTTGCGGATCTCTACCACCTAGTACTTACGGCAGTGGTGATAGGTTTAGTTAATCGTTCACCTTTTACGAACTGCCGAGCAAAACGGCACATGGTCTATTCTCCAAAAGGGGCCTAGACGAGGGAAAAATAAATCTCATCTCATAATCTTATAAATAAATTAGAGAACATCTGTATAAGAGCTACATGTTCATCTCTTTTTAGACTATTTCTACGATCACTAATAGAAAGCAAAAGTCATAATTGGTAATTTCATAATATTAAGGGAGTTCACGACAACACCTAGACCCATAAGACTATTAGATAGTAGGTAGATATCGCAGGTATATTATATCAAAGTTGCGATATTACAATTTCACTAGTGATATTATAGTTAAACTCTCTAAGCAAATACTGTATTCAAAACTTGTGTAAATTGAGACTTATTAATTATTATTAAGATTATTTATTATTAAGAGAAAATAAAGATTATTAATTATTATTATTATTAAACGGCAGATTGTCAATCTACTTCATTTCTTAAAATTTGATTGCCTGGTTTCAGCTAGATTATAATCTACTTTTATAAACAAACTTCTGATCTAACCTTTTTTACATGGGGAAACGGTTTATGGGTACCCTCCCAGCGGGTTCTGAGAGAGTTATGTTGGACTGCTGCTGAAGGAGGCCTACCAACTAAAACCCCATAATGTTCTTCGTTCTATCTAGTGTGGTAGAGGGCCGTGAGTTCGGTGATACCGTTCTTTCAAGGCTCTCTTTCGACAATTTTCAGTGTGAGCTGAATCTTTCGCTTTTTTACTTTCACGATATCGGCTTCGTTAATACAATCGTGAGGTCTGCGTGCAGTGGATGATGAGTGCCTCGAAATCACCATCCGCAGGATATTCTATGGAGGATAGCGTTGTGCGAGTTGCACTGTTCTTCATCGCGCAACTTTTGACGCCTCATAAGGGTTGCTTCAGAGGACTCCCCCCTTTGCCTTTCCGCTACTTCCTTGCTAGAGATAACTTGCTCACAAAACATCAGGACTGCGTTCCACACTTCTTCATTTTGGCATACCTTTTCAAGCACAATCGAAATAGCTAGATCGTTTCCGATTACGGCAATCAATACCAATCACTCCTTCATTCATAATTAGAATAATCTATATTATTAAGAATGTATTGCATTAAAAATTTAAAAAAAATCAGAATAACACATAGGCTATTTTATATCCCGGAAAAGTTAGGTGATCCCGCGGGATTCCCTAAAACATTTATAATGCAGCGGGCTGGACGCTACAGCTAGTGGGTAAATAAATAATGCTTATAAAATTCTTAAAATACCTATATAATATATGGTAACTTTTAAATTTTAAAATATATTTGCGCACCATATTATGGTAGAATGTACTGGTATCTTAGATTACTTTTAATAACTTGTAACACCCATATTCTTGCAAATAGATGCTTTTCATTTAATTTCATTTAAATGCGGTGATTTTGGTCAACAGTGAGCAAATGCGGCACCAATCGCGCGCAAAGTTTTTTTTATTCCCAAATGTTGGTGTAAAATGTTAGAACGCGTTCAGGACAAAATGCTCACCATTTCTTCCTCTCTCGCATATTAAAGCTCCGATCGTTCAATACAATTTTATGATTTTTTTGATTATGTTCGGATTCGTGACTTCATTTTGACGGCTAGACCTAAAAGTGACCCAGCTGTGAATTGTGCTCAATGCAGTAGCAGTATTAACTAAAAGTTGCTGTTTTCCCTTTTAAAACGTAAAACTTTACGAATAAGATACATACATACACGTAAATATATATCTTCACGCCAGATCCTTTACGAGGTAGGCAGAGAGAAGCGAGTGCCATACATCGCAATCCTTGCAAGCTTGTCTCGCTTCTTCCACATTCATCACTCTCTTCATACACACACACCGGTTGTGAGATACCTCTTTACACAACTTTCGGACAGTACTCGATCAATCTGATCATAGTATGTTAGTCTTGGTCTTTCCCGGTACCTACATCCTTTCACATTCTCATTGTATATCTGTTTTGTTAACCTTTCGTCTACTGTTCTTTCTACGTGTCCGAACCAACGGAGCATGCCCTTTCTCATCTTGAAACCGACATTTTCTTTCGAACCTAACCTCTCTTCTTCATAATTTCTACATTACAAACCCTATTCACGAATAACGATGCACGAATTTTTTTTCTTTCCATTTTTAAGAAAATTCACGACGGAGAAAGTTTTAGGTCCTCTCAGACAAACTCTATCAGTTTGATTAAATTCAAATTTGACCCTTTCTTTTCGAAAATATGGCAGAATATAAAGTAATTTTTTTGCGTATCTTTTTTTGACTTCATCGTTGCGGATACTTCCAATCAGCCAACCAATCAGCCCTTAAACACCTAAACACACTGGACTCGGAGACTCATGATCCTCTGTCCGTACCTGCGATCAATTCTTTTATGGTACGTCGGTCTTGGTCATTATTGTATTTCTATTTTGTTTTGTGAAATTATTTACTATATTTATGATATAATTACTCGTAATACTTGACCGCCCCGTTGGTCGAGTGTTTAGCCACACTGATTTCGCAATCTCGATGGGGCTCGGTTTCGATTCTCGACAGGGACAAACATTAATTGTATGATGAGTATAGACGTTTGTCTTTCTGAATTTGGGTGTTTATTAAATATATTTAAGTATTCATACATGTATTTCTATGTATATGTATAAGTATCGTTGACTACCGTACATATCATAAGCATTTTGAATAATAATATCGGTGGACAAATTATTTATACAAATTAATCTAACCACAAAATAAGAATGTCAATCCCCGTGTTAGTCCCGGGTCCCTTTGAAGAATAGGCCAACTGCCGTTTTGCCAGGCAATTCGTAAGAGGATTTACGAGTCAGTAACATTGTGGCAACTAGGTGGTAGAATTCTGCATTGTCTCGCCCGGGTCTGGTACCACCGCCTTACCTATTCCAGCCGCAATTGCGTCAGTGCTTGTCGCTGTCGTGTTCCGGTTTGAAGGGTAAGGTAGCCAGTAAACTTATGCACGTGGCACTAGACATCGCCACAATAGAGCAACGCACCATTAACACCTTTGGTGTCTATATGCGATGATTGACTCTTTGCATCAGGAGACCTAACTGCTTGTTTGCTATCTTTTGATATAAAAAAAGAAAATTATATTTTGCTTGTAATATGGGTGTTAGTCAACGATAGGTACTAATACATAGAAATACATATATAAATACTGTAATATACTTAATAAACACACACACCCCAAAATACAAACATCTATGCTCATCACACAAATGTTTGTCCATGTTGGGAATCGAACCCAAGCCATATCGATTTGTGGTTAGGTTTGCTAACCGTTTGACCAACGGGGCGATCAAATACTTTGGGGTTAGATTATTGCGCCTAATTTGTCCAAAGATATTTATTTATTAATATAGTAATGTATTTTTATACACAGGAGAGAGCTTAACACCCCAGAACAGTTAGAAATGGAGAGAAGAAGAAGAAGACGCAAACGACACGCACAAGCACACGCACAAAAGCCTAAAAAACACCGCACGCTATTAGTGTCTGCTATAGATGAGCAGGCGAAAGTTATTCATGTAAGTTTATAAGTTTCATGTCATTTTTGTGAACTTTTTATATCATAGGACAGAAAACACACACTGAAGTAGACACTAAAGAACGTAATGGCGCTGGTGGTGGTGGTTCAAATGTTATACTATATGAATAAGTTTACCGGAGCACTGTTGAGATAATTAGGTGAAACCTTAGTCGAATTCAAAGTAGGAGTTTTTAGAATATAGTCATCCTCTTTGTCTATTAATTTGCGGGTTCTGTTGAGTAAATAAGGATACACTTCAGTCGGTTAAAAGTGTAATTTGGAGTTTTTCGAAACTATCTACTTTAGTCTTCTTCGTTTGTCTTGTAATTTGCATATTTTATTGAGATAATAAGGCCTTTTTAATGTGATTAGATAGCAAACATTATCGCCGTGTTGCTCCCGGCCTTCTTTGAAGAATAGGCCAACTGCCGTTCTGCCTGGCAGGTCGTAAAAGGCGACCGATTGGCTATCGAGTCACTACCATCGTGGCTACTAGGTTCTGCATTGTCTCGTCCGGGTCTGGTACCACCGCCTTACCTATTCCTGCCGCAATAGCGTCAGTACTTGTCGCTGTCGTGTTCCGGTTTGGAGGGTAAGGTAGCCGGTAAACTTATGCATGTGGCATTAGACCTCGCCACAAGATAGCAACGCACCATTAATATCTTTGGTGTCTATAGGTGATGGTTGACTCTTTTTATCAGGCAACCCATCTATTTGTTTGCTATTTTATGTTATAAAAAAATCTTTTCTTGTACATGAGAAAACATTTTTCCGACCATATGGTTACGGTAGAATTCCTCAACATGACGCCCAGTTATTTGGCACTTACCTGCCGCCGCCTTACCCATTCTTGCCGTAATAGCGCCAATGATTTTCTTTGTCGTGTTCCGGTTTGGAGGGTAAGGCAGTCGGTAGCATAACACATGTGGCATTGCCATCCTGCCACACGGGTAGCAAAGCATCATTTACCTACTTCGAGCCTCAATCAACTTGTTTGTTATGTAATGATACAAAAAATGTTCTCAAATATAAGGTCGGGGCAAAAGTATTTTCGTATTGTTCATACAAAGGAAAATATTCTTTTAGGGATAATTTTTTATTTATCTATAATATGTATATGTATGTGCCGTTTTGATCGATGACTTGTTGCCATCTTGTGTTGTTGCCACAAGTTGATCCCATTCCTGTAGAAATTTTGAGATTTTTGATTAAAAAAATTGAGAGGGTAGTGTTCACAGTGTTCTTTTGAGGTTAGCTTTATGCTTCCTAAAGAGTTCTGCTATGACCGAAACAGGTGGAAATCTGATGGAGCAAGGTCAGGGCTATACGGAGGAGACATCAACATATCCCAGCCGAGCTCTTTCAATTTTTGCGGCGTGGCTATATATGAGTGCGGTCTGGCGTTGTCATGGTGAAACACCACGCCCTTCCTATTCACCAGCTCCGGCCGTTTTTTCTCAATAGCTTTTTTTAACCTCATTGTTGCTGACAATTGCATCAGTTGCAGACAGTAGAGGTCAGAATCGATAGTTTTACTCGGTGGCAAAAGCTCATAGTGGACGATTTCTTTCCATTCCCACCATGCACATAGCATGACTTTGTTCCGAGCTAGGCCGGGCTTTGTCACGGTCTGTGGGGCTTGTCCATGCTTCGACCATGATCTTTTTCGCACATTCTTATTCACCCATTTTTATCACCCATAAACAACTGTTTAAGAAATGAATCGGAACCGTTACATTTCAACAAAGTATCGCAAATGGAACGTGCATTAGGTTTCTCTCAGCGAGATCATGTGGTACCCAAAAGGCAAGTTTTTTTCTTGTACCCAGACTTTCATAAATGACGTAAAACTATTTTATAATCAATATGCAGTTCTTCAGCAATGTCGTAGCTACTAATATGTCGATGTTGCTCCACTTTCTCAAAGATGGCATTGATTTTATCTGTGACAGGGCGTCCAGAGCGAACCTCATCTTTCACACTAAAATTTCCAGAATTGAAACACTTCAACCACATTTGTGCTACTCTTATTGATACCGCATTAGGTCCGTAAACCGCACAAATTTTATTCGCGGCGTTCGTTGCATTTTTACCTTTTTTGTTATAAAACTTTAAAATGTACCGAATTTTTTCGTTACATACGTTCATTTTGCTTGCTTGAAAAACAATTAAAAAATGGCGGGAACTAGTTTTTTTTTATTTATTGCATTTTCAGAATTTCACATTTAATGGTAATAAAACCAGCCAAATAAAAGTTAACGAAAAAGAGCTGTCAAACAAAACTTATTAAATTTCACAACTGCTCCTAGTAAAAATATATACTACTAGCTGACCCGGCAAACGTTGTTCTGCCTTTTTAATTACTCTTATTTTTTCTATATTTTCTCACCTTTTAAACCTTTCCTGGACTTTAACAATTAATTCAAAACCAAAATTAGCCAAATTGGTTCAGCCGTTCTCGAGTTTTAGCGAGACTAACCAACAGTGATTGACTTTTATATCGTAGATTTACATAAAAATGGCGGAACCTCTTATTCCATACTCCGCGTAGCATCGTAGCACTTAGCTTCAAAAAAATCTTTGATTCTTTAGCTATCTAACGGTATAGTTAAATTTTGGATGTTGGTGATGGTTATGTAGTTATAACACCAAATTGAATCTTCTAATTTTGTTATCATCAGTTTTCTTGAACCGTCCCACATAATGAAAGCAAATTTAAAGACGTATTCACGTCAAAAACGTTTGCTAACGACAGTGAGCAAAGATGGCTCGACTTTCACACTGAGAAATAATGCTGTTCCACTAGCAAACTCAGGATGTTTTTGGCAAATTTTGATGAATTTAAGTTCTCCCATGTTACTTATAACATACAGCTTACTGCTGATTTTTTGTCGCTTCCGGAAAAAGCACGGAGAAACAGCAAAAGTGTATTCGCAAGGTCACTGATATGTAAATCTACGAATTCAGTAGGTTTATCTTTTCAAATAATTGAAGCCAAAACTGTTGTAAGAAGGTATGTAGGACCTTAGAAATTAGTCTTAAATGAATTTTGTTTTTTCTTATAAAATATAACAATAATAAAAAAACGCACAATAAAAATAAGTAGTCTACCACAGAACAAGTAACATCTAGAATTTTTGCCTATGCTGCTGACTGCACCGTAGTAGAAAATGGTGTTCAATTAGCGAGTAAGTTTTCGTGAAATACAGTCTTCAATAGAGTTCACGATTAAACAGATTAATTTAATATTACAGCGGGTCACCTATGGAGTGACGCCAGTCACGATGTCAACCATCATATGACAGAACAAAACTTCAATAGAACAAAACATGTGAATTTTTTAACACTTCTAAAACACATGCGTATATTTTCTCTGCAAAAAAAGACTAATTTTGAACTAACATCCACCTTTCAGGATGCATCCATACCGCTTACTAACCATCTTGGGCTTTTAGGCATTAGCGTAACGCTCAACATCAATTTAAGTCAACAAATCAAGACAATAGGACAACTATTTTTCTAAGAAATTGAGAATCATTCCGAGGGTCCGGCAGTACTTCAGCTATAAACAGCTACTAAACCTGTATACGGCCTAAGATCGATATTGCATGGAGCACTGCAGTTACCTTTTGGAATGTTCTGCCAACTATCAACTCGAAACTTTGGACTCTCCTGACCGAAGACCCCGTACCTTCAGTCATCGCCGTAGAAGGCTGTCCTTCAAGCAGATCATCGGTGAGATTAATAAATGACGACAAGCTCACAAATAGAATACAGAAGTGTGTGTAACACTTGAGCATCGTCGTAAGGTCGCTAGCTTATCAGTTTTATTTATTATTTAACTAAAACTGATAAGCTTTAAAAAATTAAATAATTAGTTAAAAGTTCAAATAATGAAATTAGTTATATACTCGGAATCTACGCGGACGATGTCGCGGGTAAAAGCTAGTACTTGAATTTTCTCGACAAAATATTGAACGCCTGAACTTGTACCCTTTGTGTGGTGGTAATAAATGGATCATTATCGGTTTTAATCTGGTTTTGGGTTCAAACCTGGGTGATTGCACATTTCCACAAGTATCTTTTTTTATTTTAAGCCTGGTGTATAAGCTAGGTTATGTAGGTACTAATCATGAAACAAAGAAAACAAGGGAAGTGAAGAGTGGGCGTGCCGCGTGCGTCACTATTATGCGCTGTTACTCTAAATTGCGTTAGTAATACTTACCATATCTTTAGGAGATAGTCGTCGTGCGAAAATCTATTATACACTGAATTATGCCGTATTGTGCCATCCTTGAATGCAGAAATGATAGTAGAATACAGATGATTAAAAATGGAGATATTTCATATCATCCGAAAGTACAATTTTCATTTTATTTTAATTAAATTTCTGATTTAATATAATCTCTAATGATATAATAAAAAGTCATGCTAAAATAAGCCGTACACCTTACATATAAAGTTCATTTTAGGTTGACCTAATTTTTCTAGAAAGATATACGTAATGACAGTCATTACGTATATCGTTCTAGAAAGTTCTCTACTCAAATATGACCAACTGAAAACTACGGAAAAATCAATACTGTTTCACTATTGTACAAATAGATGAGTCTATTTTGAATAGACTACAAAAGGACGTAAATACTCTTTTTTTTGTAGCAAAATAAAATTTATTGTAACGCAGTTTGGTATATTTTTAAATGTTCTGTTTGTGTGTTTCGGATTATTGTTGTTTAAAATGAAAACGACCAATGAAACAATGTTTGCATTAGTAGTTTATATGCAATAATGCTTATTTTATGTGTGAGTATGGCGATCGCGGTCCTGATACAAATGTTTGTACTTGCCAATTCCGCTTGTTCTATGTTCCATGGTACTAATGTAGTTAATTAAATTATGCATTTTGTTTACGCTTTCTAAGTTTAATAACTGAAATATTTTATTTTTGTCTATACAGTACATATATCTACTATCAAATATTTATATCACGATGTCTTTTAAAGTTGGTTGAAACAAGATAAAATTAAAAATTTCAAAAACCCCCGACACATCCTCAGACCGCCATTCCGCTACATACGCATTATTTTAAGAGTAAAACGTGAAAAGACCTGATGATTTCATAGAAAGGGGATCTTGTAGCATTAGGTTAAAGTTACCGTGGTTTCTTACTCAATGAGTTTGAGTTATTGTATTACAAAGCTCCCATGGGCTCCAGCTCCAATATGTAGTCCTGGAAATCATTTTGATCCAGAGTGTAGGTATGTAAAATATAACAAATGAGACCACACTCAATGAACTTATTTTGTTTATATCAGGAGTTCCACGGCCACTTTCTATTTATATTATCAAACCCTGCGAATCTTCTAGTAATAAAATCCAACGATATCAGCCCAATCTCCGATGGCCACCATTCAGTTCCATCATTATTTTATTTTATCTTAAAAAACATCCGGCACCTAAATATTTGCCAAAACAAACCCAATTAACCCATACTCGATGGGCCTGTCTGGTTTAGCGAGAATTCATGGACTTCTTTCAGTTTTATCTTGAGAAACTGGAAGTCATTCTGTTGCAAATTCCTTATTAGAACGAACCAAATGAATTTCGAATCGCCTGCTTTATCATAGGACCACAGAAATTATCTAACACCAGGGTAACTCTCAAAATAGAAGAAATGAGAACAAACTCGATAGGATATCTTATGGAGTTCTTCCCATTATCATCTGGTACCGGAAGCCATTCTGCTCCAAAGACTTTCTCCTTTCTGCTTCATTATAAGACCCTGGAAAGCATCTAGCATTAGATTATTTGTCAAAAGAAAACAAATGACTCTAAGCTCTTGTTTTTATATCGTAAAATAGCAAACAAGCTGATAGGTCTCCTGATGGGAAGAGTCAACCATCGCCTGTAGACACCAAAGATGTAAATGGTACTTTGCTATCTTGTGGTGAGGTCTAATGCCACATGCATAAGTTTACCGGCTACTTTACCCTCCAAACCGAAACACGACAGTGACAAGCACTGACGCTATCGCGGTAGGAATAGGTAAGGTGGTAGTACCAGACCCGGGCGAGACAATGCAGAACTCTACCACCTAGTAGCCAGGATGGTTGTCACTCGCATAACTAATCGGTCGCCTTTTACGACCTGCATGGCAGAACGACAGTTGGCCTATTCTTCAAAGGAGCTCGGATCAACACGGGGCTCGGACCAAAATTATCATGGTCACCTTCTAGTTTCACCATCAGAACATAAAAATTATCCAGCACCAAAGTATATGTCAAAACAAGCCCAAGCAGCCCATAGTCAATGAGTTTATTTGGATTTGCTTATAAGTTCTTACAGACTTTTTCCAATTCTATTACCAGGCACTGATAAACAACGTGATTCAAAATCCTTGTAAAAATTTACTCCATTTTATTTCAATGTTCCAATGACCTCCATTATCGGCTCTATTATAAGACCCCAGAAATCATCGAGTACCAGGATGTTTGTTAAAACACAAGAAAAGATCCGAAAATCGATAGATTCCAAGACATTAGACGTTCCAATTCCATCATCAGATGCTAAAAATCGTCTAGCACCAAATTGTTTGCAAAAACAAACTGAATTTTTTCCTCACTTGATGGGTTAATCTGGTTTTTTCTTCTTCAGGAGTTCTTGATTACATCCTTCAGCCCTATCATCAGGCCCTGGAAGCCATTCCACTCCAAAGTCCTTGAAATAGCGATACAAACTACCTCAAATTCGATGGTATTGCTAATTTTATTCCAAGGTTCCCATTAAGTATTTCCAACTCTATCGTGAGACTCTGGAAATCGTCTGGCACTAGAGTATTTGTCCAAAACTAGAGTATTTGTCCAAACAGAACAAATGAGTCCAATTTCGATTAGTCTATCTTATTTAGTTTAGGAGTTCTCATGGTTACCTTTCAGTTCCATCATCAGATCCTGAAAATCACCCAGCACTAAGATATTTGCCAATACAAGACAATTAAGTGCTAATTCAAAAACTTTACCTCGTTTAGTTTAGGAGTTCATTGTAGGTGAACTTTGAATCTGGATTCTTGGAATTCTTATGTCACTTTTTCGGCTCAACCTTCAGAGCCATATGGTCATGAGAAAGATCTTACTGTAACAAATGAAATGACTCCAAACTCCATTATATTAGCAATTTCTATCTGTAAGTTACAATTACACTCTTACGGCTCCATGTTCAGTTCTTCGACATTATATGTAATGGAAAGTAAACATCATCAAAAATCCATCGAGTCCGAACTTGACTATCTTATCTCTTTCTACATTCTACGCGTGAGTTTCGGTAGCACTTTGTCAGCTCCATCTTCAAATCCTCGTCATCATGAGCACTAATCAAACTTAGTATTTATAGCAACCTAACTTAGTTTAAGCAAGATTGTCTTGTTAAAACTCTGCATCAGACAGTTCCAGTCCTTACATCTAGGCTACATCACGAGCTCAGTTGGATGGTATCATAGTATTTACATTTCCTTCACAAGTCTGTCAAGATTTTGTACTGACGGATATCAGAAAGTCGTTAAAAAGTGGCTTACAATGTTTAGAAAATCTGTTATTTAAATACGAAAATTGCCAGTTAAATAGACGCTGATGATCTTCGAATGAGAATCTCAAAGTATGAGCTCAACGTTACCATGTAATTGCAATATCAACAAAGTAACAGAATACAAAATTTAGTATTGATGAAGCATTTACAACTTATTTAATTCCTTTCATCAATTTGAAAAGAGCTGGTTATCTTGAAACGGCTGAACAGATTCTACTGAATCTTAGCTAAGAACCATCTCGCAAAACAGGGCTTTCAATTAAAAAAAACCGCAACCAAATTGGACCATCCGCCAGGGCTCCACGATGCCACGGACAGACACACAGATACATACATACACAGATACACAGATACACAGATCCACAGATACACACCTGAAACTTATAACACCACTCGTTTTGCGTCGGTGGTTAAAAATCATCAAATGCTTTTATAAAGTAGTTTGAAAATACATTTTTAAGCGCCATCTATCGGAATAATGTTACATCTCTTACTAGGTAACGTAACTTTATGTTGTAACGATGTCACAGAAAATAGAATAGTTCGCACACAAACCTCACACTGTGAAAAGGTTGAAATGGTTTAATTATACTATTAACAGATGGCAGTAAAATAAGTTCAAGTTTCAGGTCAAGCGTAGATTTTTAGAAATCTTTACAAACTCATTGCATATTATAAATGACCATGTATATTATTAGAGTTGTGCCGATTATGACTTTTGCTGACTAGCCGACTAGCCGATTAGTCGGTTGAAAATTAGCCGACTATTCGGCTGACTAGTCGGCCAAGCTGATCGTACTTTCGGGGATTTCCGTGACCCTTTGTCTACAGCTATTTGCGCGAAGTCACAATCGCTTCTTGTGAGCGTGTCATTTGCAGTTCGCACTTATCTTGTTTTTTTTTTACTTTTGTGGGGTTAAAGCGGTGTTTTCCTGCTGCCTATCATATAGGGTAGAAGCTTTCATAATTTACCTTAAGTTAATTTATGAAAAACTAGCTGACCCGGCAAACTTTGTTCCGCCTTAATGGCAATAAATAAGCAGATTTATTTTTTAATTGGAAAAAAAGTATCCTATGTCCTTCTCCTGGCTCTAAACTACCTCCCTGCCAATTTTCAGCTAAATCGGTTCAGCCTTTCTTGAGTTATAAGTGGAGTAACTAACACGACTTTCTTTTATATATATAGATATAAGATGTAAGTTAAGTTCTAAAAATACAAGATGATGAGGTTTTTGTTTTTTTACAATTTTCATTTAGATTTGATTAGGTTATGTACGGTTATAAATCATCACGTTATCACAGTTACAGGTTTGTTCATAAAAAAGAAGTGTTTATTGAATATAAGATTTTATGCTGTTTTGTTTTTTTTTAAGATACTAACTTTATTTGATAAATGTCATAGATATGTTTTCTTTTTTTATATACCTATCATAAGTTGCTATAAACAAGCATATGGATCTCGTGATGGAAAAAGACAAGCGTCGCCTATAGACACCAAAGGCGTTAATGGTGCGTTCCTGTCAATATGGTGAAGTGTTAATGGCGTAAGTTAACTGATTACCTTACCCTTCGAACCGGAACACGGCAGTGACAAGCACTGAAGCTGTTGGGGCAGGAATAGGTAAGGCGATTGTACTAGACCCGGGCGAGATAATGCAGAACTCTACCACCTCGTAGCCACGATGGTAGTGACTCGCATAGCCAATCGTTCGCCTCTTGCGATCTGCATGCCCGAATGGTAGATGGTTTATTCTTCAAAGGAGCCCGGACTAACGCGGGGATAAACAACTTTACAAATAAGTAATTTAAAAAAGTATCGCCTCTGTGGTCTAGTGGTCTAGCGTTGGAGTTGACCACATGAGGTCTCGGGTTCGATTCCCGGGTCAGGCACTTAAAAAGTGTTTTTTCAGTTTTCTGATAAACACAAAGTTGCCCAGGATTGGAAAGTGCCCGGTTGGCGATAGGCTTGCCACCTATCACATTTGTGGGACCATATATCTTCGGCTAATCGTGGGTGCACTTGTTGTACCTCTGCCTACCCCCTTCGGCGATACTGGCGTGAAGATACTTTTTAAAAAAAGTGATTACTGGTTACAAAAGGAAAAGTTGCTTTGCTTTACATTTCAAAATGTGTAAGACTATACTTATTATGTTAAAAATTAAAATATTAATCGATTGTTTAAACAGTTTATTGAAAAATATAGACAAAACAGGAAGCCGGATATTCGGCGCATTTTTGCTGACTATTCGCCGACTAGTCGACACATTTTTATCTAATAACTGCCGCCAAATCTTAAAACAAGTGACAAATGGATGAAATACATACTCAATAATATTGGCAAAGAGTTCCATTTACAAAACTTAAACTTATTTTTAACTTCCCACTACGTATATAGATCGAATCGAAAATCGATTTTCACCAGATGCCCACGTTTTGAGGTCCTAGGAACCTTTTCCGACTATTTTCACGATGACGTCAGTATGTTGTCTGTATGTGTGTGTGTGTATGTCTGTATGTAAACATTTCATAACTTTTGAACGACTAAACCGACCAAAACGCGGTTGATGGCATTTGATTGGATTCCGCTCAACTTAGACTTCCTGAAAATGTGAACCAATCCATCCAGGAGATTTTGAGAAATTTTGAAAAAACTCCAAGAAAATTTTTGGCGAAACAGTATTTTTTTAATATAACTTCCAGCAGGCCTACTCTTGAAAACAATATAAATCTTAAACCGATATTGATAAATGCAATGCCAAGGCCCTCGATTTTCTGACTTCGTATTTGAATGGAAGAACTCAGAGGGTCGATATCAATGGAATAAGATCAAACGGTGCCACTGTCACCATAGGTGTTCCACAAGGATCCATTCTTGGTCCGTTTTTGTTTTTGATATATATATAAATGACTTGCCCTTCTTTGTTGGCGATAGGCATGGAATCGTACTGTTTGCGGATGACACTTCACTTTTATTTAAAGTGAAAAGACGAGTTGGTAAGTATGACGAAGTGAACATTGCGATTTCAAAAGTTGTACACTGGTTCAATGTTAACAACCTCCTATTAAATGGAAATAAAACCAAGTGTATTAGATTCTCAACGCCTAATGTAAGGCATATAGATACCAATGTACAACTTAACGGGGACAAATTGGATCTTGTGGACTCTACTGTCTTTTTAGGGATTACGATAGATAAAAAACTACAGTGGGGACCACATATCGACAAATTAACGAGTAGACTAAGTTCAGCAGCATTTGCAGTTAAAAAAATGAGACAGATTAGTGACGTAGACACTGCGAAAATTGTGTATTTTAGTTATTTTCATAGTATTATGTCTTATGGGATTCTACTATGGGGAAATTCCACTGATATAAATACAATTTTTGTTTTACAAAAAAGAGCTGTAAGAGCTATTTACAATCTCAGTCCACGAGTTTCCCTAAAAGAAAAATTTAAAGAAATTAACATTTTAAGCGTACCATCACAGTTTATATTTGAAAACTTGATGTATATTCGTAAAAATATTTCTTCATTTAAGAAAAATAGTGATGTACATAATGTAAACACAAGGAACAAAAACAATCTTGCTCTGCATGTATCACGTCTCCACAGAATAAGTAACTCTTTTATGGGGCAATCTTAATACAATACGCTTTTACAATAAACTTCCAAATGCTATTAAAGATCTACCAATACACAAATTTAAAAAATGTATCAAATCTAAACTTTGTAAAAAAGGTTACTATAAAATATCTGAATATTTGGATGATAATAAGGCATGGGATTAATTGCTCCTCATAGCAGTCTCATAGTAATTATAATATATTATTCATAAATACATTGTAATTGTAATTGTAAAAACATTGTTTAAAAAAAATGTATATGCACAAAAAAAGACAAGCCCGCTGAGTTTCTTCCGCCGGATCTTCTCAGTGTGTGGCCGCGTTTCCGATCCGGTAGTAACTCAAAAAATGTTGACTCGTCAAAAGTGCCTGTAAAGGATAATTTGAATAAAAATGTTTTGACTTTGACAATAAGTTTCGAATGTCGTCAAAAAACGGTACTCTTGAAATCAATATTGCCCACATTGATTCAGTATAGTAACGACCTAATTATTGGAAATAGATGTCATCGTTACATGTCAAGCTAGTGATACAATTGGAAATGTTAAGTACCGTTTTAAACAAAATAACGAATAAAAGCAATAATGAGTAGTTCCAAAAAATTTCAAAATCTGTGTGGCGCTGTCGCCGAATCCAATAATTGAATATAGTTGTCCAGAGTACGAAATACTTCAAAATTCATTAAAATATTAATTTAAAATTGAAATCGGTTTTCAAGAGTAACCCTACAGATCTATGTACCGATTGAGTATAAAAACTAATCAGCTCTATTCCTCAAAAAACTACGTCTAATAAATAAATTGCATCAAAACGAATCCCAAACGAATAAACCGATCGTATGGGAGTAATCGTTGACGAAAAATTTTTAATAAATGTGTTTTCGACGTAGCTTCGAATTTTTTCAACCAATATTTTAGTATTAAAAAAACTACGTCAAATGCCGTTTCTAAAATCAAAATCGAATCTAATTCTCAAAACTTATAGCTTTTCAAATATCAAAATTACGTTGTGTTTAGCAAACTTACTTAATTTTTTTAAATAACATTCAAGTAATTGATTCACCGATTGACTTAAAATCTTATGCTTTTCTCCTTTAAAAACTTCGTCAAATACCGTTAATTTAATCAAAATCGGTCCATTTTTTGGGATTTATCAATGAAGAAAAATAAAATGTTTTTTGACATTGCATCGATATTTTTCAACCTATCGATTATTTAGCTAAAGCAATATTTTAGATCTCAAAAATTGAGTTGAATGATATCATCGTTTTCAAAATATACAGCTTCTAAAATCAATCAAAAAATCTAAGCTTGTATTTTTTACTCTTTTGAGCTTAAAATACCTTAATTTAGTGGAAAATTTCGGGGATGGCCCGTAGGGTCAACTGTTTACACATTTTTTTATTATATTTTATACACACATGTATACTGTTTTCTTTAGAGCCACAGTTTGTTAAACTTAAAAGATATTTTATTGTTTAGTCTATGTTTGAATTTCGGTCACAAGTGACCGCTAGTAATTGTATATTAAATGTTCAAATACACGGAATTATTATTGTTCGAATAACATACCAACTATCAAAGTTATAATATTCATAGGAAAGTTGGATTATTAGCTGAACTGAAGATAAGTAATACGTTATTAACATCAGTTATATCTACATGTATTGGTTATGTCACCATTTGGAAGCCGTCTATTTGTTTGCTGTCCTATAAAATATAAAAGACCGCACAACCCTAAACAGGTAAAATCTTTCGAGATTTATACTCGTACATGACAAGATAAAATCTGTTTATATTATATATTTTGTCGTGCGTGAGGGTAAAAGGAACATAATAGCGAGATATTTCTTGGAATATGCTTTTAAGATAATGAAACACCTTTCGCATTATTTAAAATAGCATTTTTATAATAACCATATATGAAAAATAAGTAATTCTTGCATGCATTATAAACACGTAATTGCTCTTGGTTAAGAGCGTGCCGGGCCATGTGCAATGTAGGGATCCAAAGTTGCCCATCACAATAATGCAGACTAATAAGAGAGCTTTTGTAGTTTCATACTATGAACATTTAAGCTACTCACCGTCAATGACAAATATACGTATATATCCGCACCACAGGTACAACGCCTACGCCACAACGCCTTCTAAGCCGTGATAGTTTTCCTTTTAATTTCATTATGATTTTCTACTACCATAATTTTTTTCCCAACCGCAAAACTAACTATTTAGACTGCAAAGAGAGAGGACACTTGACTCTAACAAAAATTAGCACTTAAAAGCTTAATATTTTACATATACCCTTAATCGAAAAATTGTTTTCACAAACCTACAATATTTTTTTAAAAACCTATTCAACGATACACCACACACTGGGGTACGTAAGAAAAAAAATGAACATCCCCACTTTACATGTAGGGGAGCTACCCTGAAAAAAATATTTTTCAAGATTTTATGTTACCACTTTGTTGACGTAACTAATTATGTATTATCGTGCCAAATTTCAGCTTTTTTTGTAATAAGGATCTCTGAGCTATCGTGCGGACGGACGGACGGACGCCTTACAGTATCGCTGTGTCCACAGCGATACTATAAGGCTTCCTTGATTACTCGGAACCCTAAAAAATTGACATCAATATTTAAGGCCTTGATAATATCAAGAAATATTTTCGTAGAACTCAATTTTAGAAATTGACAGAATTGACAACATTTCAAAAATATTAAGTCGCCAAAATAAAAATACCATTTCTTTATTTTTCAATCCTGATTAATAATATATATTTTTTAATTTTTTTCGTTACACAATACTGGAGAAAACAAATGATAATGAAAAAACATGCTGTGATGTCACTTGTACGGCAGAATAAGATAATACCTTTGCTTTGCTAAAACATATAGTTTAAAAAGTATAATAGGAATGTCATCATACGATAATGTCAAATATGTCAATCTTTCACTTAACCTCTCTTACCGTATTGTTTATTTGTGTTAGAAAAATATCAAAGACCTGCTTCAGCGACTCCACTCTGCTCTATTTGTAATCAACACTTGGATTTATTTGATATTTCGCAATAATATTACTGCAAACTAGAACGCTTTATAGAAATATGATCAAATGTAAACAACGGTTTCATGATTTACAACACTCGATGTTTATTTGATAAATGTCATAGATGACAAGTGCTTTTTTGGCGGGTCACAAAAAGCAAAGGCGTAGCATCATTCAGCCGTATAAATGACGTCATTTGGCACTTACGTCTATTTAGAATGAGAAGAAATTTAAGAATTAAAATAAATATCAAAATGAATAAATTTTGAGAAATTAAAAAATACGGGTATTCTATTTTTCAATCTAGTTTAAGTTAAAAATATAAGGGTGTTAAAAAAATGAAATGTCAATTTATATATCAAATAAAAATATCAGACGTCGTTAAATTTTATGATATTATCACGTAGCTTTTACCCGTCCGCTTCGCTGGGCGGAAACTCATTGACATTAAAGCATTATGATGAGACCGAATTGGTCCGGACCTCCTTTGAAGAATATATCATCTGCTATTCTGTCAGACAGTTTGTAAAAGGCGAACAATTGGCTAAACGTGTCACTACTATCGTGACTGCTAGGTAGAGTTCCGCAACGTCTCGCCCGAGTGTTAGGTAACACCGCCTTACCTAGACCTGCCGGAATAGCATCAATGCTTGTCGTATTCGTTTGGAAGGTAAGGTAGCCGGTAAATTTATGCAAGCAACATTAACATCTCGCCACATGGATAGCAAAGCACCATTAATATATTTGATATCTATTGGCGATGGTTGTTTCTTTCTATCAGGAAAGCCATCTGATTGTTGGTATCTTATATAATGGAAAAAACATAAATTAATTCTGACAAATTGAAAACTCAGTGAAGTTTTTGGAAATCGTATGAACAAATAACGTTTCTATTCTTACTTCTCATGGTACACTCCCATTATTGCATGAATAGGTAATATTTTAGTAAAACTGTAAAAAATCATAGGTTTTATCACTAACAAAATGGCAGATTATAGAAAAACATATGTAAAAATAATACTACCAGGAATAATTAATCACCAGCTTTTTCATTATAAGATATTCTGAAATTATTCCGGACGTTGGACTTACCAGAAAATTAACTTTTAAGATGTTCGTAGGTAATATAATATCCCGTCATACAACTTTCTCGACTTCCCAACTTTTGCTTTTAAAAGTTTCCAAGATCGATGAGTAAGAATAATCTGACGACTGACGAGTCTAATATGAAGAGTCAATACTTTGGATGGTAGTTTAAATATGTTTTTTCAACCACCACGAAAAACCTCTTGTATAACTAATAAACCCCTTAGTTCATTCATCAAAGTAAAGGCAAAAATGGTAAGCTAGAGCAAAAACATAATTTTATTTTACAACCATAAATTGAATGAACACACTGGGTAATTTGACTGCAATTTTTATGTTATAAGATAGCAAACAAGCAAATGACTCCCCTGATGTAAAGAAAAACCATCGCCTATAGACACCAAAGATGTTAATGGTGCGTGCTATCCGTATGATGGAATGGCAACATCACATGCACCGTCCAAACCGGAACAGAACAATGATAAGCATTGACTCCTTTGGTGGAATGAAAAAATAGATAAATAAATATCTATATAAATAAAAAGAGTATATTTATTGTCAACAAACGCTTGGGTTCAAAATTATTATCGGATTCGAATATTGATAGTTCTCTCTCTTCATCCCTGTCGTGACATTTTACCAACATAAAACTGTGTTCAACAATAAGTATGTGTTCAACATATTAACCACAACACAACTAGACTCTGAGCTACTTCTAAGATTATTACAAAAAAATGTAATCAAAAAACTGATTAATTTATTTTCTCGACCGGATTAAATCGAATAGTATAACACAGGACCTAATCGAATAGTATAACCTACAGCTACAGCTACAGCTTTAATAGATTAAAAACTTTAAGCAGCCATAAAAGGATTTATCTACATTCTCATTCAAAAAAGAATACTTGCTAGTTGTCGTCAACTTCATAAAATATCTTCCACAATATTCTTTGTAGTGTACGTTGTAATACAAACAGTTCCTCAAGGAAATTTACCGAATTCATATATATTTCAGACGATTGGGAGAATGTTCCTCCGTGTTTTGAGTATTAATTTATAAACTCATGTTATTATGGATATAAAACGAATGATAATTTTAGTTCTGAGCATATTGAGCTATGTGATTTGCAAGATCCACGTTATAATGGTCAACAAAAGTGAGATAACATTTGAAAAGAAATATGGAAATGGGTTACGTTACGATTCGTCTCGTTCCACCTAGCTGCAGCCCGCTGCGACCCATACTAAGTGCTAAGCTAGCATTTTGCATTGCTATGCGATCCGCTCTGGCCCGATATGGCCCGTGTTAGTACCAAGTAAAAGTCCGATGAAAACGAAGTGATCCGCCGCGAAATTCATCAGCGAAACAAACTGTGTAGACAAGTCCGAATGAGCATGAGACCTATTCTAAGACACCAGCACACAGTCCATTTTTTGTAGTTAGTATGGATCCCCACAAATATACCCTCAATTTGGTTCCGACAAAACCCATGGTTTTTAGCCAGGAAAATGGTCAAAAAACATCGTTTAGTTTGAGTATTTATTTGTCTTGGAACAGGTTTTATCGAATTTCGTTTGGTAAAAAAGGAGTGCGCCACCATGCCCTCTACAAAATTAGTTCAATGGTAAAATCTTGTGAGATTGTCAGTTTTGATATAATTGCAAGTAAACTACAGAATTATGTTTTAGTTTTTTCAATTTTTTTCAATACATAGAGCGATTCAAGAGGAAGGTTTATAATAATTTATACAGCAAAATAACGTTTGCCGGGTCAGCTAGTTAATAATAATAAGTCAATGTATTTTGTTTCATTCAACTCGAATATTGAAAATAAAAAATGTTCAATCTCAATTGGAAGTATAAAAGCAAAATTAAAAAATGTATTAGTTGAAAAAGTGTATTACGTATTTGACATTTGCATTTTCAGTAAATATCCAAGGATATCGAGATATGTTAATTTTGTGTATAAACATATGTGAGGTATAAAATCCCCCGAAGGATTGAAAATCTGATACGTTAGCAACGCCGGAGATCAGCATCATTTGATCAGTATCAAACTAGTTGAAGTGAACATTTCCGTAACCGATGTTTCCACATCAATCACAATATAACATAGGTTTATCGGATTACATTATACCACATTCGTTCAAAAATACCTGATATTGCTTATAGCTTATTCCATACAATTCCGTTTTTATTACGATTTAACAACTGTTTAACTTTATAGTCTACTCACTGATCTTCACAGTTTTTATAGTGAGCCTTTATTTTATTTGGAAAAAGAAAAGCAATTGTAAATCAGTAAAATTTATAATGAAGTAATTGAAAAATATACATTTTTTGTCATCAAATTGATAATAAGGTTCAGTTAGTAACGTTTTCTGAAGCACACTGAATATAATGATGCAAATTATATGTCAAAATATTCATGTGCCAACCGGGCAGATTAATTTTAACAAGTGACAATGTAGTCAAACTGCGAAACCTACTTCAACTCCCTTCTGATTCTTGAATTTAAATGAGATCATTACTACACTAAGATAAGTCAGTCTGTTATATATACAAGTCAATCTTGAAAATGACTGAACTGATTTTAATATAATTTTCACTGTTCCCCAAGTTGAAATAAATTTAAGCTAATAAAAAGAATGAATAAAGTATCATCATGCCCGGATCCCTTGCAGGGTAGGAACAGTAAACCGAACGTCTACAAAAAAATGACCCAAATCTAATCAATGATCAGAAAAATGCGCGGCCAAACTTACATACACTGATAAAATATTAAATATATTTGTTTAGAAACGCGAATAATTTGTTAATATAGTGCAGGTTTAATACCTAATATTACATTCGTGTTGAGTGGTGTCGAGTGAAAAAATTATAAGCTTCTTTGTTTAAAGTCGTAAGTAAAAAGGTAAGTTAATAACGGAGGTAAATCCTACCCATGCATTTATGTGAGCCATAATATGTAAATCTCTCTCTATATATATATATATATATATATATATATATATATATATATATATATATATATATATATATATATATATATATATATATATATATATATATATATATATATATATATATATATATATATATATATATATATATATATATAAAATTTCCATGTCACAATGTAAGTTACCGTACTCCTCCGAAACGGCTTGACCGATTCTCATGAAATTTTGTGAGCACATTGATATCGTCTGAAAATTGGCTAACATCTGTTTTTCATACCTCTAAGTGATAAGGGTTGTTCACCCTTACATTTTTTTTAATTTTTTGACGAAATTTTTTGTTTTTATTTTTTATAATGTGGCATTAAAAATACATACAACCCTCATTTTTTACCCTTCTATCACCAACCCTTATTTTTTAATTAAATAATTTATATGGCAAAACAACGCAACGTTTGCCGGGTCAGCTAGTTTTATATAAACGTTCATGCCGAAATCAGGTGTAAGGGGTTTCCGTTTACAAAAATTTGTTATGTATATATTATAAATAGCCATAGATAATACTCAAAGTAAATAGTTTATTAATGCATTGCTAGGCCCACAAAAGGCATGTGGGCTTGGCAATACGGTTAAATCTTTCAATTTTGAACAAGTTTTTTTAACTTCCCACTTCCATAAGAAAGGATAAGGATTATCAAAAATCGAGTTTTCACCAGATGTCCACGTTTTGAGGTCCTAGGAACCTTTTCCGATTATTTTCACGATGACGTCAGTATGTCTGTATGTATGTGTGTGTGTGTGTATGTGTGTATGTAAACATCTCATAACTTTTGAACGGCTGAACCAATCGAAACGCGGTTGATGGCATTCGATTGGATTCTGCTCAACTTATATTTCGTGAAAATTTGAAATTCGGTCCAGGATATTATGACAAATTTTGAAAAAACACCAAAGAAATTTTTGGCGAAACATTATTTTTTTCAATATAACTTTCAGATTTATGCACCGATTGAGTATAAAAACTAATCAGCTCTATTTCTCAAAAACTTACATCTATTACATAAATTACATCAAAATCGGTTTATCCGTTTGGGTGTAATCGTTTACGAAAAATTTTGAAAAGTGTTTTTTCGACATAGCTTCGAAATTTTTCAACCAATAATTTTTTGGCATTCTACGATATTTTATTAATAGTAAAACTACGTCAAATGCCGTTCAAATCAAAAATCGAATCTAATTCTCAAAACTTATAGCTTTTCAAATATTAAAATTACATTGTTTTTTGCAAACTTACTTAATTTTTTAAATAACTTTCAAGTTAATTCACTGATTGACTTAAAAATCTTATCAGCTTTTCTGCTTTAAAAACTGAGTCAAATACCGTTATTTTAATCAAAATAGGTCAATTTTATTTGGGATTTATAAATGAAGAAAATTAAAATCAAAATGTTTTTTGATATTGTATCGAAATTTTTTAATCTATCGACTATTTAGCTAAAGCAAAATTTTAGATCTCGAAAATTTTGTTGTTGAATGCTAAAAAAAGTTGAATGCCATCATCGTTTTCTTAAAAAAATTAATATACTGCTTTTTTCAACAAAATAGATGTTTGAACTAAAAATTCTATGTTTATATTTTTTAATCCTTTGAGCTTAAAATACCTTAATTAATTGGGAAGTTTCAGGGATGGCCCGTAGGGTCAACCGTTTATACATTTTTTTATATATCATTAGATAGCAAACAAGCAGAGTGTTTTCCCGATGGAAAAAGAAATCACTACCCAAAGATGAAAGTTTTATTTGTATGTTATGGATAAACTCAAAAACGACTAAATCGATTTTATATATTCTTTCACGTAGCCTTTCATAGAAAAGGCTTCATTATTCCTTAGTAACATAGTCTACTTTTTATCTGAATATGCAATAAAAATTAATGGTTTTGGGCCAAGCGCGCAGTCACAGGCCGCAGCTAGTAATTTATATTTCGATTAAGAAACCCTTAATTTTGTTGCTCTATGCGCTCCATACGAGTGCATTTCCGAATATGTAAATATACGGAATTGAATGCCAATTTGGCAGCCAAACACCGTTTGAGAATATTAATGGCGTCTTATGTTTTCACTTTTAAGTTAATAAAACCAAAGAAGCTTATGAACGAAGCATCCATCAAATCTTATAAATAGATATGAGGTTTCACGCCAGTAATTGATAAAAAATTGTATATTATTAGCTAATACTCACCACTTCGTCTGTGTTGTTTATTATTATAGCCGTAATGCGTGATCAATATATTAATATGTGGAAAAAAAGTTTGTACTTTTATTTACAAAAAAATATTCGAATTTAGGAATATTGGACACAATATATGGAAACAAAGCGCAGATAGCTAAAATTTTTATAAATAAATATATTTTTTAGATAATTTTATATTTTTTTATATTTTATATATTTATTATATAAATAAATAAATATATAATTTATTTATATAATAAATATAAAAAAATAAGTAAAATTAATAAAAATAATTTTACAAACTCTACCATGCATTATCACATACACCATAATATTCACACGTATATAACTATTTTTGATTATGCTAAAAGTCAGTTGTAAAATTTAGAAGAGATTTTAACGTAGTCTATAATTAAACTTACCCTTTACTTTACGCGCTAGCAGATGTAAGTTTATTAAATTACTTTACTTATTAATTTATTAGATTAAACGCTTTATATTAAATGAAGATTTTGTGCTATTTTTCTAGACAGACTAAGTTTTGTAAAGAAAACCTTGAAAAAATATTCAGTAGTGTTGGCGTGATGCGCATTCAATTACACTCTTTTGCCATTTAATTTATACAGAGAATTTATTATTCGTGGAAAGCCAGACATCGTTGGTGTCTGGTAAATTACGGCGACGATTATCTCGCACAGTTTTACAGACAATATTTTGTTTTGATCTTTCATCTTACGTACTGTGAAAAAATCATGTGTAGGCGTAGTTGGAACACTGAGCTGTCGACGCAATAACTTAGGACGCGCAGGCAATAACTTGTTGTAGCTGATCGTAGCATTATTCGTACCTTTAATTAGGAGTATATATAAATATATATATATATATATATATATATATATATATATATATATATATATATATTCTAGTGTATTTGGTTAAAAATACACTAAAAAAATAAAATCAAAATTTACACAGCTTTAACAATTTATTCTTAAAAATTTGAATTTGATTTTAACGGTTACAATTAAGACAACTAATATTTACAACACTCAAATAAAAGAATTCTAACACAAAAATAATGAGAATAACAATTTAAAACTTGATGTAAAATATCAGACTAAAATCCAGCAGAGTAACGTTCTGAACTTGTTGATGGTTCGCGCGTAGGACGCAGAATGCCCGGGCACTTGGCTGGCGCAGACTTATATACCCTCTTCTTCAGGACGATAACTACCCTCCAACACGGTCTTTCCTGACAGGAGACCGTCCCCGGGCTCCTCTAGCTATGTAGATCTGTTTCCAGCAAGGGCATGGAATGGCTGTGTTGATTAGGCTTAGGCATGTTTAAAATTGCTCCATGTACGGTCATTAGTGGTCCACTCGTTAAGCCAAAATCGCGCATCGCCCTTTAAGCAATTACCTATACGTGATAAACACTCATGGTCACTCCAGTTATTTGTTAGCCTTGCACGATCTACTTCGGCACACCAATCATCGATATTATGCAAATTAGGGTCAAAAAAGGATATGTAAAAATTATGGGTTGATTTCACCGTGGTGTTGATGGACTTTATTGCGTCTACCAGTCTGTCCGTCACCGTCGACTGCGTCAGGTCGCTCATCGCGCCATCGACCATCGTGGGCGGCTGCGACTCGGCACAGGACAGCGGCTCCCGCTGTGCGCTCCCTTGCCCGGCGACTGCTGCGAATGCTTGCAGCGCCCAGGCCCGCCCTGCTTCGGCGGCGATGCACGGTCACGTGCAACCGGCGATCGTGACGACAGGCCACTATGCCTTCCCAATAGAGAGCACACAGGCTCACTCTGCGTTGATTGCAACGCACTAACACAACCAGATGGCAACTGTGCTGGCATGCCACAGCACAGTCCCACTGAAGAGCACACAGGCTCGCACTGTGCCGGCATAGATGCCCGGACACATGCAACCGGCAACCGTGGTGACAGACCACGGTGCCCCTCTTTTACAGAGCACACAGGCTCACACTGTGCCGCCAATAATGCACGGACACATACATCCGATGACTGTGGCACTACGCCACGGCGCCGCTCCGACGAGGAGCGCGCAGGTCCACACCACGCCACACCAGCGCGAGCAGCTGAAGACCGTGGCGATACGCCACGATGCCGCGCCGACGAGGAGCGCGGAGATTCACGCCGCGCCGTACCAGCGCGAGCAGCTGAAGACGGTGGTGCCACGCCACGATTCCGCGCCGACGAGGAGCGCGAAGATTCACGCCGTGCCGCACCAGCGCGAGCAGATTCACGCCGCGCCGCACCAGCGCGGGCAGCCGGAGACCGCGGCGACACGCCACGATGCCGCGCCGACGAGGAGCGCGAAGAATCACGCCGCGCCGCACCAGCGCGAGCAGATTCACACCGCGCCGCACCAGTGCGGGCAGCTGGAGACCGCGGCGACACGCCACGATGCCGCGCCGACGAGGGGCGCGAAGATTCACGCCGCGCCGCACCAGCGCGAGCAGATTCACGCCGCGCCGTACCAGCGCGAGCAGATTCACGCCGCGCCGCACCAGCGCGGGCAGCCGGAGACCGCGGCGACACGCCACAATGCCGCGCCACACCAGCGCGGGCAGCCGGAGACCGCAGTTGCCGGCCACGGTGCCGCGCTGAGGCGCAGAGCGCGACATCTTCCCCACGAGGCTCGTGCTGACCACGTGATTGCTCCTCCAAGGCTGCTAGTCGGGTCATCAGCGACTCCATCATCAACTTCAACACGCCGTCCGGCGTATACTCGCTATCTGATCGCCTAGCCGACTCACGGCGGCTACAGCGATAATGCTGATCTGACATTTTACTTCTGCTATATTTTAATGAAACCAAAAAAAAAAAATCAGAGCGGAGCGGATAGAATCACTAGGATCCTATCCCACTTCTGATCTAGTGTATTTGGTTAAAAATACACTAAAAAAATAAAATCAAAATTTACACAGCCTTAACAATTTATTCTTAAAAATTTGAATTTGATTTTAACGGTTACAATTAAGACAACTAATAATTACAACACTCAAATAAAAGAATTCTAACACAAAAATAATGAGAATAACAATTTAAAACTTGATGTAAAATATCATATATATATCATCATATATATATATATATATATATATATATATATATATATATATATATATATGTATATATATATATATATATATGTATATATATATATATATGTATATATATATATATATATATATATATATATATATATATATATATATATATATATATATATATATATATATATATATATATATATATATATATATATATATATATATATATATATATATATATATATATATATATATATATATATATATATATATATATATATATATATGGTTGGAATGGGCTTGCCTTCTGCAGACCCCGCTTCCTGTTTGCAACGGAAAATTTCTTCTCTAATTAGATTTTTTGCTGTATTTATAATACAAATTGTGTGTTGTATAATTCTAATAACTTGACCGTGAACATCACTTCTCCTTTGCACTTTCTGTTAATACATCTCCATGATATGACACCACTTTTATTAACTCTTCGTTTCGTATATTCATATCCCTAATTCAGCAGTATATGTTCGCCCCTTTTTGACTTAATGTATGAAAAATCTTGTTGGGAAGAAAAAAAACAAAGAAAAAAAAAGCAAACAACTTAGGTCTTGTTCCAGCATAATTGTTATTTTCCTTATTCACACCTATTATTTCCCATGCTAGGCAAACTACGTTATTATATATATATATATATATATATATATATATATATATATATATATATATATATATATATATATATATATATATATATATATATATATATATATATATATATATAAATTTAATTCGACTTTTCTCCAACTTAACTCTGTATTGTGAGCGAACTTAACTCTATTATTATATATAGAGTTAAGTTCACTCACAATATATATTATATATTGTGAGTGAACTTAACTCTATATATATATATATATATATATATATATATATATATATTTAAAATAGAAAACAAGTACCACTATATACAAGTACGAAAAGAACCTTAGGAAGTACTATATTTTTATCTAAAACAGTAGTTAGTAGGGAGGTAAAAAATCATGTACGCCCATGGAAGTACATGTTGAATTTGTAATGTACTTACATCATAAAGTTAAAACATAAATTAAAAATAAGAAAAATACAAGTGACATTATTTGACTTCGATCGTGAATAAGACTTTCAAAAAATTTGTAATTTTCAAAGCCTGTAAGTCTAATCTAATACAGAAAACAGAAATAACCAGATGAAGATTGCAGATTTACAAATAACATCTTCAATGATAATTTCCGGTAGTTATTATGGATATTTATAAGATTATTTCAATATTGTCTTTATTTTTTTAGACATCCTTATTTCTTTGAAATAGTCGTGTTTTAAAATAACAGTATTTTTAAAACATTACTGCTCTATGGGACTATATACTCGTAAGCACTGGACTGATTTATATAATTTCTTGCAAATAAAATGCGAATTTGGTAATGAATAGATGTAGGTTTTTTCGGGCTATGTCCGTTCTGCATAGAATCAAAAGTCTGTCCCTGTATTCCTACTAGGTTGGAATGATAATTTTGTAAAATATATCCCACAGGTACTAGATCCGGACGAGTTGCCAAGACGGGCACGTTACACAATAATGGTTACGGCGTGTCTGCTCCTCTTCCTCTGCTTGTTACTAGTTGGCGTGACTCTCCGCATGGCACCACTTATCGATGATATGGGTAAGTATTACTGTAGCTCTTAAAAGTATATTGATTTCATGTTATATTATATTAGTATTATTGTAATAATAATAGTCTACTTATTTTCCAATCTATTTTGATGCTATTTCCTTCATAATTTTGGTATCAGTTTAAAAGGAAAATTACAGAAAAATGCTTTTCTAGTTTATTGTAATATATGTTTTTTACAAAAGTGATGTAGGGTGAAGCAAGTACATACTTTTTAATTATCAAAGGTGGAAAATTTTCAATACAAAATTGTGAACTCGAGTCAGAAATACGTACGCAGTCAGAATAGTTTACAAGGATTAAGCAGACAGTAATTAATACTATAGTATCGACATAATAATAAACTTTGAGACCTTAAATTTTTATAAAAATATGATACTAATAAGGGTTTATTGCTAAAAATTAGGATGTACATAACTTTCCTTAAATAAAGATAGTCTCAGTTTATTGATGCGTTTGTTGGTTTGATATAGAATACGAATATGTTTGTTTTATGAATTTTGTATTAGCTTATACACAAATATACAGAATATCGTAAGTATGCAGAGCTTTGCTAAAAGCTGACACAGATACCAGTCGATGAATTCTACGAGCAACTCTACAAGCAGGGCGAAATTCATTGAGCTTGCCAGCTGTCTCGCGAACATTGTCACCATGTCTTGCGTAGCACATTCCTTAGATATGTTTGTCACATCTATTAATATGATCGTCATGTGGTAGAACTAATTTCATGTAGCGGTATGAATAGCTAGAATTTGCTGAGCAAGAAAAGCGTGACTTAGGATTCGTACGTTTAACTTATAATACAAAAATATAAATAGTGACAGCTTATTAGTAAACCGACGATTTATACATTTTGTTTGTATGTTAAATTGCGTTTTAGCATGTGTCTTTTAGAGATATTCATCACTGTAAAAAAATCATTTTTTAGAAATACCATATAATATATATTTTATAAAAAAATACAAACATATTTAGTCTGACAACGCGTTGACGTTATTTCAACGTAGTTATCGACTCTTATAGTATAGAAAAATTTATATAGAACTTTTTTTAATATCATAAGATAGCAAACAAGCAGATGGGTCTCCTGATGGAAAGAGCCAACCATCGCCTATAGACACCAAAGATGTTAATGGTGTCTTGCTATCTTCTGGCGAGGTCTAATGCCACATGCATAAGTTTACCGGCTACCTTACCCTCCAAACCGGAACACGATAGTGACAAGCACTGACGCTATTGCGACAGGAATAGGTAAGGCGGTGGTACCAGATCCGGGCGAGACAATGCAGAACTTTACCACCTAGTAGCCACGATGGTAGTGACTCGATAGCCAGTCGATCGCTTTTTACGACCTGCCTGGCAGAACGGCAGTTGGCCTATTCTTCAAAGGAGGCCGGGACCAACACGGCGAGTTTAAGTTTAACTTTAAATTCAATCTATACTATATTATTTGATTTCATAAAATACAACTGTATAAATTGATTTTACAAAACTCACTGTATAAATTTTGCTAAGGTTACCTCAATTGTATGCCAGTGGTCAAATACCGTAAATGACTTTGTCCAATATAACAAACTAGCTGTTACCCGCGGCTTCGCTCGCACCTATTTACTTTAGAACTAATTTAACCTTTCTTTATAAGCTTACTATGTTAAGAATCTCTACATAGTCGGGCGGGCCGCTAGTATTGTGTAAAAAAATAATATTTACATATTTATCTTAGTTACTTAAATACGATATTTTTGCTATCAAAATTTAAGTAAAAATATTGATAACACACTTATCAAACAAACTTACGTTATTATAAAAGAAATTTGTAATTAACAGGAAATACCTAACCTAAAACTACCTATGACAATAATATTGTACACCAAACTATACCCCAAACTAAATATACCTATCTATTAGAATTGCTATGTATGTAACATACCTATGTAACCAACTAACGTAGCTGTATTAAAATCCCTGAATTTTCCCGCTAAATTGAGGTATTTTAAGCTCAAGCGGTACATAAATCTGGAAGTTATATTTAAAAAAATCTGTTTCGCCAAATTTTTTTGGTGTTTTCATAATTTTCTGGGGAACTGATTCGGTTCAAATTTTCAGGAAGTCTAAGTTGAGTAGAATCCAATCGAATGCCATCAACCACGTTTCGATCGGTCAAGCTGTTCAAGAGTTATGATATATTTACCCAAACACACACACACATACTTACATATATTTCCTTCCTTAGAAAAGGTTCCTATAACCTCAAAATGTAGAGATCTAGTGAAACTTCCCACTAAATTGAGGTATTTAAAGCTAAAGGAACAAAAACTACACTTAAGTAAAGATTTTGTCAGAGTTTATAAAACGTAAATTTGTTACAAATGACGTCATTTTTGAAAAAGTCTTCTTCTTGATGAATTCAAATAAATTGACCGATTTTGCTCAAATTTACGGTTTTTGACGCAGTTTAATAGAGACAAAAGCTGATTAGATTTTTAAATACATTGGTATATTATTCAGCCTGTAATTTATTTTTAAAATATTAAGTAAGTTTATTGGAAACAACGAAATATAAATTTTTGAAAGCTGTAATTTTTGAAAACGATCCAATTTTAATTTTTGAAACTGCATTTGACGTAGTTCTTAAGTACTAAAATTCTGTAGAAAGTAGGAAAATTATTGGTTGAAAAATTTCGAAGTAATGTCAAAAAAATACTTTTTTTACATTTTTCGTCAATTCATGTGAAATTTTTGGGGCTGAATTTTGAAAAACGCTGCAATACACAACTCATAATTTTTGCCAAAATAAATTCGTACGAAAATTTCATGCAAATTTGTCCAAGAAAAAAAATTTCATACAAATTTTGTACCCTATTTAATCCCCATCGGAGTTGAATTTTGAAAAATCATTCCTTAGTCGATCCTTAATACAAAAAAGGCATACGTTTGCGAAATTTCAAGTTTCTATCCTATGAGTTTATATCAAACTTTCACCGCCTATTTTACCCTCTAAGAGGTTGAATTTTGAAAGACGCGAAAATACGTAAGTCTTTATTTTTGCTGTACTCAATTCATACAAAATTTTATTCAAGTATACATAGGAATATAAAATTTCAAAGAAATTTCATCCCCCTATTACACTCCCTTGAGGGTTGAATTTTTAATAGTCCTTCCTTAGTGGATGCGTACGTCATAGGAGGAATAAGAAATGTTGTAATGCAAATATGCCCAAGAAATAAAAGGTTTCATACAGGTTTTTTCTTTAATTTCATTCCCTTGGAGATTGAATTTTGAAAAATCATTCCTTAGTTAATGTTTACGTCATAACATCAATACGTGTGCGAAATTTCAAGTTTTTAGCCCTAAGGGTTTGGCTTGTACGTTTATATAAAACTTTGAAGCCCTATTTTCCCCCTAAGGAGCTGAATTTTGAAAAATGCTGAAATAAATAACTCATTATTTTTGCTATACTCAATTTATTAAAAAAAAATATGCAAATATGTCTACGGAATAAAATGTTTAAAACTTTTATCCTCTATTTCACTCCTTTGAAAGTTAAAGTTTTAATTATCTTTCCTTAGTGGATGCCTAAGTCATAAGAGGAATTAATGTACAAAATTTCAAGTGTAATAGTTTGGCCTGTGCAGTTATACATATAAAGTTTTCATTCCCTATTTTACCCTCTTAGGGATCGAATTTTGAAAAACGCTTAAACACATAATTCATTATTTTTTTTGTATTCAATTCATACGAAATTTCATACAAATATGTCCAAGAAATAAAAAGTTTCATACAAAAATTTTCCTAATGAAATAAATAATTCATTATTTTTGCCATAGTCCATAAGAGGAATTAGTGTATGAATACAAAATTTCAAGTGTAATGGTTTGGCCTCCGCGGTTGTACATATACAACTTTCATCCCCTATTTTACCCTTTTAGGGATCGAATTTAAAAAAATGCTTTAATCGTAATTCATTATTTTTTGAAGTGAAAACTTCTTTAGGCGCGTTGAGCGTTTTGGTAGAGGGTAAAATCCTCGGTTCGCGTCACCGACATGCTATTGATAATAGTATATCTATAGCTATGTTTTGCATATAGTTTTAATTACTCTCAACTTAATAGTTCCGTTTTCACTTCTATCGGCAGTCCCACGACTGCTACTGTTTTTTTTTTTGTATTTAATCCATACGAAATTTCGTGCACATATGTCCAGGAAATAAAAAGCTTATAAAAACTTCTATCCCCTATTTCACCCCCTTCTGAGTTGAATTTTGAAAAAATATTCCTTAGTGGATGCCTACATCATAAGGAAAATACATGTGCGAAATTTCACGTTTCTAGCCTTTTTGCCCTGTGCGTTGATACATCAGTCATTCATTTTTGCCTTTTATATATAATATATGGGTGATAATATTTTTTCAAATAATTTGTTTTCATTATTTTATTTTTCTTTAACGAGTTGGCTGGAAGATTTTTTTTTCGAAATGACTATTACAGTTGACCATAAGGGTCGTTACTGCGTCACTGGACTTTTTGGGCGAGCTCAGTGCTCAACCAGAGTTTAAATTTAAATTTATATTTGGGATTACAATGTCCGCGTTAAGGGCTGTCTCCTGTGAGACCGGATCTCGGCTTAGTGCGGCGTTCTGACTAAAAATGGAGGGGGGAGTCGTGGCTGATCGCCTTAGAGAATAGAGAAGTCTAATTATATAATAATAAAATAAGAATAATAAAATAGAGAAGTCTTCGTCGTCGAGACCGGCGACGACGGTGTCGTGTTGTGTGAGAGTGTGAGTAAATGTCAGGATCGTCATCGGGATAGGAAAGTACGTGGCGAGGTCTCTTGAACCTGTCTATCACATTCGCGTCGGATACGGTTTCGTAGTCCGCCGTGGCTATGATTAATGGATTGGAGTGGTTAGTCACATAGTTTGTCTGTTTATCTGTTTGTCTGTATGTCTGTTTGTCTGTATGTATGTTCGGGTAAACTGAAAGAGTACTGCATGGATTTACTTCAAATTTTGCATGAATATTACTAACAGTTCGGGTCAATATATTATAGGCTACATATTAGCATGCTATCGCCTATCGGGGAGGTGCTTTACGGAGTAAACGAAATCCGCGCGGACGAAGTCACTGGCAACAGCTAGTAAATAATAAATAAATAAAAATGAAACTCAAACAAAGAACAATATATTTAATTTGGACGTGTCAACCAAATGACGAGAGTCAATATAAAATACAAAAAATGGATTTAAATAATTTCTGACTGTAACTTTTACGGGTAATCCCTTCATTTCAAAGCAGAAGCTGTATTTCGTGATAAAATGGTTTTTAAGCCAGTCTGAAACTCCGCTTATGTGGCCAACATTGTGACAAGTTAAATCCTCAGGTTTTACTCTGTCTACAGATACGTTTCACTTAAAAATCATTACGCACGTAACTAATTGCTTTGCGTAATTCTGTCTGTTTAATTATAAATAAAATAACAAAGTTGTTATTCTAATGGTACTACTTTGATAACTTCGAGGCTACCCCATCGCGTATTCTGCTGATTCTATCAAAGTGGTCAATGGTCATATCCAAACTCTTGAACCTAAACTAATATTATACCTACCACATGATATTTATATTTAAGTAAGAGCTATTATTATACACTGTCCACCTCATTTATTTATGTACTAGCTGTTGCCAGCGACTTCGTCCGCGCGGACTTCGTTTACTCCGCACTGCTCCTCTCCCGTAGGTGATAGCGTGATAATATGTAGCCTATATGTTGACCCGATCTGTTAGTAATATTCATGCGAAATTTGAAGTAAATCCATTCAGTACTTTTTGAGTTTACTCCGGACATACATACAGACAGACAAACAGTTAAACAGACAATCAGACAAAAATTCTAAAAACTATAGTTTTGGCTTCGATATCGATTGTAGATCACGCCCCAACTATTCTTTTAAAAATATATTCAATGTACAGTTTTGACTTTCCTACGATTTTATTATATGTATAGATTAAGTATTTTCTGTCTTGGGTTAGCTGTAAGATATCTTTTTTTAGTGATAAGCTCGCCTTTTTACTAACTTTACTGGATTTCTCCTTTCTTTGTTAATATTTATGCAATAACGTCTTAAATAAATAAATAAATAAATAGTATAACCTGTTAATTTAACTTGCTAAATGATAGAAATCGAATGTGGGTTCATTCCACAGACCACATGAATGGTTCATTCATATAAAATGTACCGAACGATTTCCATAGGTATGGGTATTAGTTCTTACCAAATACCTATACTAGCACCAACTATTGTGATGATGGGACATAATATTTATGTACCGGGGTTGGAGGTTCCCCTTTTTCATCAGCGCTTTTCTCGAAAAATTGACCAATTCCCTAAATAGGTCCCTCTCAGCTGTGAAAACATCAAACTTTTAAGTCAAGCCTCTGTGGTCTAGTGGTCCAGCGTTGGCGTTGACCACATGAGGTCCCGGGTTCGATTCCCGGGACGGACACTTTAAAAAAAAAGTGTTTTTTCAGTTTTCTGAGAAACACAAAGTTGCCCGGGATTGGAAAGTGCCCGGTTGGCGATAGGCTTGCCACCTATCACATTTGTGGGACCAAGTATCTTCGGCTAATCGTGGGTGCACTTGTACCTCTGCCTACTCCTTCGGGGATATGGGCGTGAAGATACTTTTTAAGTCAACGCAATCAAAAGCTATGATCATTAATGTCGCATATTTTGCGATTTCAAAAGAGAAGCAAAACATACAGGGTATTTCCCATGATCTGGAATTATAAAATTTGGCAAAATGTAATATTTTACAGCATATGTAGCAATATGTGTACATCACAAAAAAGATTTTTGATCGCTTTTTATTACCGGAACCCTTAGTATGCGAGTTGAATTCGCACTTGACCGACTTTTTTCTGTCGCAGTAGCGTCAGTGCTTGTCACTGTGATGTTCCAATTTAAAGGGTAAGGTAGCTTGTTACTTATGTTTTTGGCATTCTTCTCTGCCACACGGCAATTATTGTTTTTTTTTTCCACCAGGAGAACCGTCAGATGTTTGGTATAGTAAAATACATTTCTTTTATCAAACAGTACAACCTAATAATTTAACAAGTTGATATATATCATTTAAAATTTAATCTTTTGAAAATCAGTCTTGAAATATAGAATTAGTAGCAATCGCAATATCTTTCAAATGATACAAAAAAGTATTAATAACTGTTAAACAATTAGATTTTCGTGATTATTAATTCAGGTGGGTATTTAATAAGTACCTAATCAATTAAAGTCAAATAACCTAATCAATTAAAGTGAAAAAAATATTTTTTGAATACAGTAAAACTGGAGTAACCAACTTCCAATTTGCCGTATCTCCGAAATCCTGCATCAGATCTTCCCTCTTCCTTCCGTAAAAAAAAGAATTTACGAAACGCAATGACCAACTTTTGAGGTAACAACATTGACTTAATATATGGACATCGGGTCCGAGCTCTAAATGTATACCAATCAAAAGAGAAACAAAATATAAAAAGAGAAACAATTTCGCCTTAGTCGTCATTTATCAATGAGACTGACAAGACACTAAGAATGCCGTATTGTGTAGTGAAAAATTGTAAAAATTACGCGGCCAAAGGGGTAAAAAAGATGGAATATTATATTTATTTGTAAGTATAATAATTGTTTGACCTATTATAGTATGTATTTGACCTCTGAACACAATATTTCATTTAATTTGGAATTATTTATTAGCTACTGATTGAAAAACCAATTAATTAATGTTGACAATATCTCTTTGTCCTTGTCCCACATATGCTTAGATATACGTAGAAAGAAGATGGCTATAGAAAAATTCAAATATGTCACTCGTTTGCGACTTGCTATACAATTGTTCGCAAAAGAAATGGAGTTGCTTCCATATTATTTATTATATTTTACTTATTATAATACTTTGATAATTTTATTTTTTAATAATAATTATTAGTTAATCACATAATATATTATAGCACATATTTATTGCATTTTTTTACGAGATCCAATACGTTGCGCAACATGGACGAGTATTATAATAGCCTGTTCACATTATGAGGAATACTTTTTTCCGAAACTATCAAGTCTTGTTTGTTCAAATTATTTTACAGAAAGCGACATGTATGTATATAACACAGAAAGGATTTAAAAGATTAACAAAACAGCTACACCTAATTTGCAAATAGGACGATGTTATTTAAGTTACGTATTATATAATAATTGTATTAATTGTAAACATAGTCAAAGAGTTTAATTTAATTAAATATGTTTAGTAATTAGTATTTAGTAGATTTATATTATGTATTTGCACACAGGCATTGTCGGTAGATTATAGCGATCTGAAATTTATTTCATATAAAATTTATTGAAATATAAAATATATGGTGTCATAAACTGATAGACGTAAGAAATATGGGTGGCTTATTTTTCGCTGAAAATGATGTATTTGATATATGTATGAGTGCGGAACGCATTATACGCAATTATCGTCGCGTGAGTAAAGGAAAATAATTCAAAAAATATGATTAAAACTTTATTTCTATAGAGCTATTAAAATTGTATATTTAAAAAAAAGAAAAATGTATATTAATATTAATTTATATTATTATTTAATTTATATTATTATTAATTTATATTTTTTATTTTAATTGTATATTTTTTATTTTTGTGTTTCATGGAGGTAAAGAACATAAACATAAATTTGAACCTATTAATTATAGAAAAGTTTATGGATATACTATTGATTACAATTGTAAAAAAGAAACCACCAAAATAAAAACTGGTTCAAAAACTTTATAACAAGTTAAATTTATGTAAAGGTAATCTATATTATTATTATTAATCTATATCTATATTAATATTATAAATGTAAAAGTTTAGATGTTTGGATGGATGTTTGTTACTCAATCACGCAAAAACTACTAAACGGATTTGAATGAAATTCGGCACACAGAAAGGCGGTGACCTGGAATAGCATATATGCTACTTGTAATCCCGGAAAAATAAGGTGATCCCGCAGGGTTCACCAAAAACTCTTATAATGCAGCGGGCTGCACGCTGCAGCTAATATTATAAATGTGAAAGTATGGATGTTTGGATGAATGTTTCTTACTCAATCACGCAAAAACTACAGATCGGATTTGAATAAAATTTGGCACAAAGGTAAATGACGACCTGGAATAGCACATAGGCTACTTTTTATCTTGGAAAAATAAGGTGATCCAACGGGATTTGCCTAAAAACTTTTATAATGCAGCCTGCTGCACACTGCAGTTAGTTAATAATAAGTATAATCAGCCATTTGATATGTGTGATATGATAGTTTAGTATATGATACAGCCATATGATAGTTTAGTAGGTAGTTATTTCTTAAGAATAAATATTTTTAAACTTGTAATAAAACAAATTTTTATTTTTCGTGCATTACATAAGACTGACTGGCTTAAAAAATCTTGTGCAATTTTAGATAATAGAAAAATATTGTCATACAAATATTCAACGCAACGTATTACCGATATTTTTGTTTAAAAAAGAAAAAAAATAGTATCCAATATATTTTTATTTACTGAAAAACCAGACTAAAGAAGATCGTAACAAAACTTTTAGTCAACATTCCTGTTTTTTTTCTTTCGTAAACTAGTTCATAGAGTTAAGTAAGTTTAACAAATTTTGTCAACAAATCGACTTCTTGCATTCCTTGTTCTATTATATTCTTTATTTGAATTCTCTATATGAAAATTCAAATAAATAATATGATAGAACAAGGATTCTCTTTATGAGTAGCATGTCTTGCAATTTTACATGTTAACGAAATAGACTTAATGTTGAATTTTCTAAGAGCCCTTTGCGTAAGTTACTAAACTTTACGAGTAATTTTTCATTTCTGATCAATCGAAATTAAATCGTGAATGAATGAATTTAGTGTTTAAAATACTTCGTTAACATGTCTAATTCTGAGATGTGTAATCGGTACATTTTTTTCGCGATTTTATTATGAGACCCGATGTCCATATATTAGTAAGTCAATGGGTAACAAACATAAAATCATACAGTTGAATTGGTAACCTACTCATTTTGGGAAGTCAGTTGAAAATAAAATAGATTATTAGCCTGGTATCTTGGTATATATTATTGACGTCACTACTAGTGTATGTAAGTGTATTTAAGTAAGGTAATTTTTATTTGTCATAGCAAAAAAGCAGATAGTTTTCTCAATTTTTTTTTTTTTTAAGGATAATAAGCAAGTATATATTTACCTTCTTACTTTTAACGATGAAAATCACCGTCAGTATTGCGACAGAAATTGGTAAGGCTGTGGCACCAAATCTCAGAAAAATTTAAGACTATTTAGTAATCACGACATCAAGGGTGACACCCTTAAAGTTTTCTCGCATTTTAAGCGATGCCTGCTCGTCAAAAGTACCTGCAAAGGTTTATTTGAATAACCCATGTTCTTTTTTCAGGTGAGTTTTTGAATTTTTAAGTGAGCTTTAAATGTTCATCATCACCTTGACTGGGAATTACATTAACGCGTAATCAACATACTCGGTGGCTACAAATAGTGGTCATTTTTTAACATCTTGAGAACTCTTTGTTTTGTTTGTAATTATATGACACTAGCTGCAGCGTGCAGCCCGCTGCATTATAAAAGTTTTTGGTTAGTCCTGCGGGAATACCTAATTTTCCGGAATAAAAAGTAGCCTATGTGCTATTCCAGGCCATCATCTACCTGTGTGCCAAATTTTATTCAAATCCGTTCAGTAGTTTTTGTGTGATTAAGTAACAAACATCCATCCAAACATCCAAACTTTCGCATTTATAATATTAATATAGATATAGATAAATTTGACATTAGTATAAGAGCAAAACATGAAAAATTAGAAACGAAGTAGAATTACATGTTATTGGGACTAGAAAAAGTGGGACCTAAAATTGCTTTCAGCGACCAAAATAAGATCAAATGTATGAAAATGCTGCCGTTGACGAGGGTCAAGTTACTTATAAAGTCGTAGGAGGCATTACAATAAACCCAAACAAAGTAAATACTACTTAGGTAACTTATTTTGTCTTTTGAATTTACATAATTTCTAACTTGAATGTAAGTTGTAAGAAATTCTAAAAGCTTTCTCAATTCAAATTATTTTCTTTAAAACTTTTCTATTTCTATGAATATGGTGGTGTCAAAACTTCAACATAAAGTAGCAAATAATTTGATTTTGTATTAAGTTATTCAAAGATGTTTAATAAAAGTTATTGTTTTTGATTGTTGAAAGCAATCATTGTCAAAAGTTTATCAAAGTGTTGCTTGATGAATAAAAGCTCGTCAAAGGATAGGTGGCCTTGATAAAGAAACATATCTATATGGCGTTTTAATTCAAAGAACAATTTTTAGGGACTATGTATCTATCTTTGTTAATTTTTGGTTCTATGCATATGGCATTAGACTTAATTAGACTAAAAAATGACATCTGTTCAAACGAACAATTTTTTAACCAAAGATTCGTTGGCTATTTCGTCAGGTTCTCCAACAAATTTATCTAAATTAAAAAGGTAATATCTCCTAACTTAACAACTTTAATACCAGTAGAACTGGTAGGATGAAAGTTAATTTTGGTACAGATTTTTAATTTTGTTGTGTGTACAACACAACTTCAAGAAATTTTATTATAACATGATATGAATGAGCAAAACAGACAAATTATTGAATTCAACCATAAAAAATATGAAAAAAAAACAAACGAAAAAACTACTCTATTTTTTTTATATATATTGAACTGTTACTTTTGATTAATTATGGACTAATAAATCAAACCAGTCTTTATTACTGCACCAAACTTGGTGACTTGACAGGTATCTATTGCGGGTAAGCGAAACACCAGGTTACGATAACTGGTAATTATTGATAACAGCCGAATTGATTGAGTTGACAATACTCCTAATTTTATAAACAAACCAACAACCTTCAAAGTGTCGATTATTGGTGCCACAATGTTTGTATGTTACTGTAAAAAAAATAATCTGTTTATGTGATTTTTAATTTTTTAATATCCTAATATTATTTGAATTTTATTATTTGTTAATTAGTTATAGTTGAAAAAAAATTCGTTTCACTGAGTGAACTGCCAAACGTACGCTGGAGTAACTTCATCCGTTTTGAGTCCTTTTTTTGTTGTCAAACTAAAGCTATAAATATATTATATGATAGAGTTCCGGGAGGTAGAATATTTTTTGTTTTCTATAAGTACAAAAATAATGAACGTTATAAATATAATCAAAATAATCTATAACATACTAACTGTGACGCGACTTCATCCGCGTGGAAAATTTTCTAAAATAAAAGCAGTATATTATTCGGAACAAACAGACTGACAAGCAGGAAAAAAATGTAATAACGTTATTTTGGCATATCTACTGGGTGTACATCATATATATGAATTTAGTGGGAAGCGGTTATTTTAATATTACAAACAGACACTCCAAGTTTATTTATTTGTATAGATATAGATGTACAATGTTTGTCGCGTTATAGCCGGTTTCGAAGCAGTAGGGTCAAATTCAAGAGTTACCTATCTTGTACTAAAAAATTTTGAAAAAATTGCTTTTTCATTACTTCCAGATTTTGCAACCAGCTAATTTTGTCCCAAGGCAACGTTTTTAAAGCTCGCTAAAACTGTAATTAAAAAAAAAGTTACAACTTTAAAAAATTAAAATAGGTATTTTTGGTTTCAACAACCTTAGATATTATAATATCATAGCAGCTTACAGATTTTTGACTTCCCACTACGTTAGTAGTGTGAGGAATAAGAAAATCAGCAGATTTTGTCCCTATTTTCGAAAATAAGGAACCAATTCCGACTATTTTTACGATGACGTCAGTATGTCTGTATGTATGTATGTGTGTAAGTAAACGTCTCATAACTTTTGAGCGGCTTGACCGACCGAAAAACGGTTGATGGTGTTCGATTAGGTTCCGCGCAACTTAGACTTTCTGAAAATCTGAACCGATTCAATCCAGGAGATTTTGAGAAATTTTAGAAAAACTTCAAAAAAATATCGGAAAAAAATGTTATTTTATAATAACTTCCAAGTTAATGTGCCAATAATGTAGTACAAAATCTAATAGCTTTTTCTTCTTCTTGAAAATTTACGTCCAATACCTTAAATTGCATCAAAATCGGTTTATCCGTCCAGGAGTTATCGGTGGCGAAAAACACTTTAAAAAATTATTTTTCGACAAAATCTCGAGATTTTTCAGTGAATTAGTTTTCAAACTACTTAGCCCAGCCAAAAATTTACGAATAACATGTTTTTTGACATTACTTCGAAATTTTTTGCTAATAAGACATTTTAGAGGTTAAAAATTGCGTTGAATGTCATTCAAAAGATCTAAATCGATCGTCATTTTTTAAATATACAGCTTTTCAAAACATAAAATACTGTCATTTTTACAAACTTTAACTTTTTGAACTCTTTAGGCTCAAAAATATGCTTTAGTATAGTTTTTTTTATCAAACAATTATCATCAATTGATATCAATAATCATCAATTTAGTGGGACGTTTCAGGAATGGCTTGCAGAAACAAAGGATTTACAGAGTTTTATAACAGACAAAACTGAAGTTGAAAGTATCGGCTTGTACCTAAAGTTCTTAATGGACGACGATGATTATTCAAGCTATTTTTAAAATCCATGGTATATTTTTGAACATTTAACATCCGTTGCAGTAGCCTAAATTTGACAACAGGCCTGTTAGACAGGGAGAAATAATATTTGCTTCCACCAAACGGTATAACTGCAAATTTATTGGCTTAAGGATTAATGAAACATATTATATACAACACAAACCTAATATTGTTGGACAGGAACATTTTATTTATAACAAATTATAAAAAAACTTTTTTTCACTTTTTGCCAATATTTCGGAAAATAGCCGTGTAATCGACAATGACGTAGGTATATTAATAAATTTTACCTATAAAATTTCACGGAATCACGGTAGGCTATTGTGAAAATTCGCAATTTTGTTTTTATGTCGCAAATTAGAACTCAACATTAAATTGTAAACTTTTTAAAATTAGACAAATCTTCAAATGATGTAGTTTTCTAATAAGATATCAACATGAGACAAAAAGTAATCAAAAGGTTATATTTAGTGAAAATCATATGTCGCTTCTGTGGTCTACTTGACCACACGTGGTGCCGAGTTCGATTCCCGGATCAGGTAAATAAAAAATATGTTCTTTTCAGTTTTCTGATACCAACAACGTTGCTCGGGATGGGATCCCGAGCAACGTTGTTGTTATCAGAAAACTAATGTTGATGGGATCCCGAGCAACGGGACTGGGAAATGCCCTGTTGGCGATTGGTTTGCCACCTATCACATCATGGGACTAAGTATCTTCGACCAATCGTGGGTGCACTGGTTGTACCTCTGTCTACCTCTTCGCGGATATAGGCGCTTGGTTTGCCACCTATCACATTATGGGCCTAAGTATCTTCGGCTAATCGTGGGTGCATTGGTTGTATCTCTGCCTACCTCGTCGGGGATATAGGGGATATAGTTTTTATGAAAAAAACTTATATTGGCATTTGGATTTGTAGTTTGTTGTTAATAAAAAACATGATAACTGCCTGTAAACAACATAATAACGGACCTGTAACTAAAGAAGCTTATCATGTTCTTTGAAAAAAAAAATGAAATAAAAAAATATTATGTTGCACTTTTTTATTTACTTAATGTTATTTTTAATCTCTAAAAGATTATTTTATTGTATATTAGTATAAATTTCAATAAGAAAGATAAACAGTCAAGGGCTTTTTGTCTTTTATCAATAACAAACTACAAAACCGTGTTAATTTAAAAATTTTTGGTTCTCGCAAATAAGGAATGTTGATTACTTTTTGTCAAATGCCAATATATATGTGATATACTTTCCAGAAGTTTCATTTATTTTCAAAGAAAACTGGTTGATTTATTTAATCTTAAATTTTTTACCCCTTATTATAACATTTACTACAAACGGATATCTCAAGGGACATTTCCAGAAGTAAATACTATGAAATGCGCACATTACTAACTTACAATGAGCCGTACCTTCGAAGGTTTCTATACATTCCGGATGTCACGTTTAACTGGATTCGCCACCCGGAAACCTTTGAAACTTGGGATGTTTGTAACTTCTGAATTACAAAACTGATGACCTTGAAATTTTTAAGGGACAATATTTGTAGTACCTCCTTTCCAACAAAAAAATAATAAAGAGTTTCGGACTACAGGTTTTATAAGTTAAAGTTAAAAGAATGTTTTGACTTCCATCCCACGTCCTACAGGAACCGTACTGAATTTTGGGATAAAAACTATCTTATATATTGCTCCAAACTCTCAGCTATCTCCATATCAAATTTCATTAATTTCTGTCCGGTAAGTTTTGCGTGATTGACGTTCAAAATAACAGACAGACTGACAAACAGACAGACAGACAAAAATTCTAAAAATTTATGTTTTTGCTTCTGTTACCGATCTTTTAACCGACCAATTTAATATTTTTCAAAAATATTTTATGTACAGAAATCAATTTTCTACTCTTTTATTATATGTACCTATAGATAAATATTATTTATTTGTAACTAAACAAACAACATCACGCCAGTTCCCTTGTCTCTCACTCCACCGCAATGCTCAGATTCACCGCAATTCACCAGTTTGACAATTGGCAAACTAAGTTGAGATTTTTTATTGTTGCATTTGCCAACTTTTAAGTCTGTATCGATAACATATACCTTAATTCCGATAACCAGGATAGGCACCATTTTGCACTATAACTACACACATCGCCACCTGACTCTGGACAGCAAGTGAAAATTATCTAGAAAAAAAATCAGATATAGTTAAAATTTCCCTTGACTGAGCGAACCGCCAAACGCACGCGGGAATGACTATCCGTTTATAGTCCTATATTGCCAAACTAAAGCTATAAATATTGGTGATAGGTTTCCGGGAGGCAAGACGTTTTTTCAGAAATTTTCCTGTTCTTTAAAGATCATTTTTTAAATTTCCGATAGGTATATGTAATTTTTTTTTAAATATTTGCGAAAACCAAAACCCCTATTTTAAAAAAAAATAAGTTGTTGATAACTTTTGCAATGTTTTTTATAAGAGGCTTGGTATTATCTGAGAAGGTGAAGCGGACATCTATAAAACGGCAGATGTTAAATAGGCTGTCGAACGTTCAAAAACCACAATCAATTGTTAGATGCGACGTTAAGCTTCAAATACTCAATCGCTAAACGATGATGTTAAAAGTAGTCAGTATACTCTGGGCATAAAAGCTACTATAAATGATTGATATTATATTAAAAATATCGTCTTAACTAACTATAACAACAAACAGATGCATAATGAGAGCCCTCGCGATTAGCCATTGCTATCAGTCCCCAATCGGACATATAACTAAGTTATCTATTCAAGACAAAAGAAAATCATTGCATGTTTGCCAGCTACATCAACTACCATAAAAAAAACAAAACGACAAGATAAGAAATAATATATTATATAATATAATGCGGAGTTCAAGCATCTTTTAAGAGAAGTAAATGGGGACTTAAAAATGAGTTAAACCGTCGTATGCCGTTTGAATTACAAATGCATAAAAAAACGAAAGGTTTTGCTGCAAGAGTAATTCAAAAAATTTAGAATATATGAATTAAATTGTGGAATGGTTCTACATGTATGAGTAAAAAAACACAAATCATGATTAATATTTGTAAAATGAGATTGATATTAAGTAAGAACTTCACTGATAGAAACGTATGGCAAAAAGGTTACTAATTTTATTATAGCCTAGACTTTTTTAAGTTTAGGTTAAAAACCTTGTGTATATAGTATTCTATTCCAAGACAGAATGTAAGCCCTTAATCAAAATAAAAACTGTTTTATTTACAAAATAAAAACTACTGTTTAAGCCTTAGGGCTTAATTTGGATAATACAGTTTTTATATTGATTAAGTAAGCTAAGTAGCTCATGCCCTTTCCGTTCTATACAAATACACGTAATTTTAATATTCCCCAATATCTTGTACCGTTTAAATGAAAAGCTATTAATATGTAAATTACTGTTATCGACCCAACACAACAATATTAAATGTTGAAATAGATGTCGTGTAATTTGGCAAGTCAAAACTTATTTGGAGCATGAAAGTTGTTTATTGTTTTACATTTTTGAAGGCTGCATTCTCGTTTGTGTAGAATGTGTACCTATTTGTAATTCGCTTAATGGATTTTTAATTTCAGTTTGTTAAGAATTTTAATCTATCAAAACATATTACAAAAGAGATCTTTAAATGAGATCTTATTAAGAAAGTTGTTGACTAGATTACTTCTACCTAATACAGTTAAATCACGGTAGGGCTTTTATCAGTCTTCTAGGTAAAATAAAGAAAGCCTGAATTAGTTATAAAATATATGGTCGATAAGCAAGATCTATCTGGACCACAATTTATGGCATTAATTTCTATCTGTCTACTTCGTTAAGGATTTGACGAGAAGATAGATATGTGTGTATGTTTTAAAAGGTTTATTATATAGGTATTTCTATGTTCCTTGCAGTAGGTAGGTTTCAAAATCCACCATATGAACTGTTCGTAACTAACGTTTCGTACTATCTGGTACTCATCAGGTCAGCGAAGAAGCTGACTACGTTAAGTATTTCTATATAGGTATTTCTACATATAATTATCGTTATTTAAAATCATATCACCGGGAAATTGTCTAGTTTCCGTGTGAAGACGTTACCAGTATGTTGTTATCCGAGTGGTGAGATGGCAATGCCACATACATAAGTCTACCGGCTACAACAGTAACAAGCACCAACGCTGTTATATTCTAACGCACCATTAACACCTTTGGTGTCTATAGGCGATGGTTGACTCTTCCCATCAGGAGATCCATCTGCTTGTTTGCTATCTTATACTATAAAAAAAACCGCTTTTATACCTGGGATAGGTAAGGCGGTGGTACCAAACCTACTTCTACTTCTGATTACTGTAAAGTTCTGCAACGACTAGTTGCAGAACTTTATAGTAATCAGAATTATCTACTGTATTCCATAAAACTTTTCCAAGTTATTTTTAAAAACTACTATCGGATCGGAAACTCGGCCATACACTAAGAAGATCCAGTAAAAAAACTCAGCGGGCTTGTCTTTTTTCATATCATTTTTTTACCAGTTAGTAGTCATGATGTTAGTGACATGTAGGAAAATATCATAGAACAAATATCAAGTAGAAGGCCTATAGTCGGAGCTCACCAAGGAAAACCACCGTAACACATATGCGCACAAACGTGGTATTGTCATATTGAAACAGTGCAAGTGACTTGTCTTTCTAATTCGCCACTTCGAACTTACTAATTTTAACATTAGACCAATGTGATAAGGCTGGAACTTTTATTACGCTGACTGAGTAGCGCCACGGCGCATAGACGAAAACTTTGAAAAATATATATATAATTTAGATAAAAATGTACCTTATCATAATGGATTAAAGTTGACTTCCATTCAATCTTTTTTCTCGTTATGCTAATATTGTTATGTTTAAACTTTATTCGAAATAAAGTACAATATATAAATATGATAGTTCATAGTACCACATGAGTAGATAAGACTCTGATAGTACGATATGCCTCCTTTGGATAAACTTTTGACCCGGTTATTGTTTTTACAATCCAAATGTATGTTTTTATTTTTTTTAAATTCTCAGAGTCATTTGATCAGTTAGTGACTTCGTGAGTGAACACGCTTTGTACAATTTATTACGTCTTTTCCACATCAAGTACACAATTTCTACGTCCATACTGTTCGAACTCAGAACAACAACCGCAGTAACTTGACAAATGACCGCTTTACGACCATTTGTGATAGTGGCCGCAGATTCGGTCGCAATCCAACAGTAGCTTCTGCGACCAAGGTAGCAGCCACGACCACGCCTGGTCGTGGCCGTTAAGTGTACTACGATTGCCCCGCCTACTTGCTACTTCTACTTGATAATTTTTCAGTGAAAAATATTCTCTCCTTTTATGATATGTCTAGCAGAAGGCAGTTAACCTATTCTTCAAAAAGAGGCGCGGATCAACACGACATTTATAGTTACGAGGTCTTGGATTTGGATACTAGGTTCGGCAATCCTTTTTAAGTAAACATTTTACGCTTTTTTAGTAAACATACCTTGCCCGAGACTGGACATGTGCTTGATTTATTGATAAGTTAATATGCCTGTCACATCATGGGACTTATTTCCGCAGGCTAATCGTGAAAGCACTAGTTGCACTATGCTAATCATTTTGTATAAAGATGTGATGCTATTTAATTTTAAACACTGAATTTTATTAAAAAACATCGCATTTTAAATGGTTTCGTGTTAAATTTAACCGCGTTAGCAAATTCATCTCGGTGTAAAGTGCTCTAAGATCCATGAAGTTGGCATCTGCATAATCACGCCTCATTCATTGCACACTGAGATAGGAATTAAGAGACTGGGAAATCCCGGTGAATTTACATAAATTATATGTAAGAATATAATATTATAGGATGAGAGGTGACTACATGATGATTATGTAACCCTTTTTGTAGGTTGCGTGAAATAAATAAATTATGAAACAATTTTATAAACCTAGTGAACCGCTCTAGATACTCCGCTACGTATTTATATTTTCAACCGACGAAAAAACGGAGCTAATCAGTTTGACATGCACACATAATGTAATGTTGTTATAAACTTACATAATTAAAAAAATGTTGGAATTGGATAATCTTTGAGTATGATCATCTAGATATTTAGGCGTCCAAGCTTATGTACTAAATTCCGTATGTGTATGTATCCACGTTGTTACGTGTTATGTATCCACGAATTTCTCGGGAACTAAAAGAGAGACAATCCTTTTTGATTTAAATCAGGTATATTCTAACTTAAGGAAAAGTCCAAGCTTCATTAGTTCAGTAGTATTTGAGATATCACTAGGTTTAGTTGGCGGATATTTGATTTCGTTTTAATTTTTTAAATTAATATTTTATTTTATTTAAAATTTCAGCAGCACTTATTGATATTTTATATTTGCCACTTTTTAAATAGTTAATTAAATAAAGTAATAAATAATGCAATAACTTACTTATTATTTCATTATATCATAGTTTTTGTACATTGCTTTTCAAAGTATCAACAGGACCTAATATAATACGGAGTTAGTTAAAAATTACAATGATACGGTATTTTCTTCTTATCTAGTGTTTAGGATGAATACAATTGACCATCTACCATCCTGAGCAAGTAGTCGTAAAAGGCGAACGAAGGACCATGGCAACAGCGTTAATGACGTGTTTTAATTTGAAGAGTAAGATAGCCGGCAATGTATTGGTTTTATCAGTGCTCTCTTTGTAGAAAAATATGCAATGTGAGGGCACAATTGCTTGTAAGGAAATCATTGGCCTTCAATTTGAATTTGAATGATCACTCTTTGAAAGTAATTATATAATATATAAATAATATAATAAATAATAAAATTTGAGAAGTAAATCGCTTGGTGATCTGATTTCATAGTATATGCATAAAAAAAGTTATTAGACACTTTTACTATTCCACTTGTACATAAATTTCACTTTTACAAAAAAGTGAAATTTATGTACAAGTGGAATAGTAAAAGTGTCTAATAACAATGGCATTTCACCAAGTGCCGACGATGGAAAGTATAGAATATATGAAAAAGTTATTATTTTTAAAATATAATAATCAATCGTGTCTTAGACTATAAACTCGTAATTTTGTCGGATAGAACACAATGTGCAGTTGTCTTGTGCAGTGCAGTTATCTTGACTTTACATGTATCACTAGCTGACAAACATTTAGGAAATGATATTACAAGTATTTCACACATTTTACAAAAATAACAAAGATAGAATAAATAGCACTTGATTGCGACGAAACGAGTGGTAAGGGTATACGCGCAACGATGCCAACGACTCGAGTTTGATCTTCGACAAGGACAAGTATTGGTGTGTTGAGCGTAGATATTTAAAAAAAACAGATTTTTAAACGTCTGGATTTGAATCAGCTGTTTTGCCTAAATCCGTATAATACGTTGAATTATTTCAATAGTTTAATGTTAAATAAAATATTCAGGGGACAAATTACACTTACAGATCTAATCGCAAAGTAAGCAAATTATTTGCTTATATTATGGGTGTTAGTTAACGATACCAATACATAGAAATACATATATAAATACTAGAATATATTTAATAAACATCCAAACCGGAAATACAAAAATGTATGCTTGTCCCCGTCGGGGATCGCACCTAAGCCCCATTGATTGCGTAGACAGAAACGCTAACCACTAGGCCAACAGGGCGGTGTTATCTCTCACAAGCCGATTGATAAAAGAGGATAACTTATACAATACAATACAAATTTATTGTGCACCAAAGTATATGACAACATGTAAATTACAAAAATTACTAACAAAGTGATCTCTTCCCGACAACCATTATAATAAGGATAACAATATACTCGGAAAAAAATATAACAAGCAACTAGATGAATCTCTTAAAAGAAAGATATAACCATTAACCATTTTGCCTGCAGAGACCAAAAATGTTAAATATGCGTTGTTATTTGTGTGGCGCATGTATTAGTTAACAGGCTACTTTACTCTTAATATTGGAATACGGCAATAAAAAGCACTGACGCTAATGAGTCAAGAATAAGAAAAACAGCGTCACCTACCCCAGGCGAAACTTTGCAAAGCTCTACTACGTAGTAGTCACGATGTAAGAGACTTAGAGACACATTTGGAAAATTGCTCACTTTTACAAACGGACCCTCTTCAAATAAGGCCCGGACTAATACGGACCTTTTAGCCTTTTCTCGTCTTTTGCAAAATGGCAGTAAAAAGAGTAATTTATATGTAATAATATAATTAAAAGGTGATATTTGCCAATAGTGTAGTATAGTACACACCGCTGAATATTTTGAGATGAAATTTGTACCCTTAGAAAAAATGTTTGCACCATTATATTTTGTTTCTGAAATGGTTTTAACAAAACATTTGTCATACGTAAATATAAAACTATTTTATTTCTCAACACTGCCATTACAAATTTTAGTGATTTTCAGTCGTTTTTTTTAAATAAAACAAAAGCAAAAAAAGTGAAGCTGCGTGGGTCATAATAAATATTATTATCCCGGTTCCTTTCCGTTGCAGAGTTAACCGAACGTTATTGCTTAGATTTACCACAACTCAGCTTTATTTTTTCAACTGTCAAAATTATCAGTGATTCCCAGTTCCTAATTTTTGAAATAATAAGCAGATGGAAAAAAGCAGATGGCTATCCAGATAGAACGAGACAACGTACACCTATAGATACCAAATATGTTAATAGTACCTTGCTATCCTTGTGGCGAATTGAAATAGCACATGCATAAGTTTAAACACTAAACTGGAATACGATAGTGATTGGCACAGACGCTATGTCGGCAGGAATAGGTACTGCAGTGGTATCAAAGCCGGGTATGACTTTACAGAATTCTTAAAAACGAACGACTATCACTTCTAATTTGCAATAACTAGAACCAACAGCTTAACGTGTTGTAAATATAGCGTTAGACTTTAGTTGCTACTAAAATAAAAATAAAATCACTTTTTTGATCAAGAAAACGAATTTAAGATGTTATTATCCAAGTCAATTAGGCTAACTAATAGCCCAAAAGAGGCAAACCTGTAAAAAGTACGGTATATTAAATATCAGTTGTATGGAAAAAATTGTCTCTTAACAAAAGATAAGTTACAAGGTTAGTTTCGCTATCAATCAAGAGAGCCTTTGTATAACTTTGAAAACATCTTAACTTAAAAAATGTTGAACAGTCAATGTTTTTGTTCTATTCGATTGTTATCTCGTAATTTGAAAGGAAACTTGAGCTCGATTTTTAGGCACTTTTATTATCATTTTTATTAAAGTATCAACAGGACCTAATATAATACGGAGTTAGTTAAAAATTACAATGATACGGTATTTTCTTCTTATCTAGTGTTTAGGATGGATACAATTGACCATCTACCATCCTGAGCAAGTAGTCGTAAAAGGCGAACGAAGGTCCATGGCAGCATGAACATTTTATTGTGGCCAAGTCACCTGATTCGCTTAGTAAAAATATCAGTCTCAGCTAGCCCAGCTTTTAATCCCTTTTCGGGTAAATTGTTATAAATAATATTCCCTTCAGATGTCACTTATTTGAAGTACCCAGGATATAGCATGGACCACAATTGTCTCTCAAGCTGACGTTTGGGCAATTGTTTGTGGGGATATTTGTTATAATTGTCTTGGTATCTATTAACCTCAGGGTCTATCGGTTATGTGGGTTAGCAAAGAGCATGGTGGCCACATTCGTATTTACGCTTGCCTCTATAGGTCCTACAGTGGAAATGCCGATACTAAGAAGCTCTTTGAGCATGTTCAACTGGTGATGGTTCCACCGATGCATTGATTATTTTTTGAGATCTTAACGCACTTAACAGAGTATCTTATTAGATTCTCGGGTCACCGACTTTGCGGGAAGAACATGGCTTTGCTCCGGCATATGGTCTGACACAGATAGTGGAGTCACCTACTCGAAACCTTGATATAGCCAACAATACTCACTCCTATTTAGACCTTCTGCTGACAACGCAATCTGATGGCTACCAGGTCTAATAGAAAATGCCCGTGGGTACGTCTGATCATTGTCTGGTACAATCTATTGCTCCAATAAGTCACAATATTATGCGTTTCGGTGCTACTCGAAGAGTCTGGCACTACGAGTCGGCAGATTGAAATGGATTGAACTTTTTTGCATGCTACTCTTGGAAGCGGCTCTGCTTATCTTCAGATGATTCCAACGCTTGCGCAGAATTGATTGCTGATGCGGTGTAGAAAGTTATGAACTATTTCAAACTTAGCTCCATAATACGCGTCGTTGGTCGTTTTCGTCAATGGTTTAACCAGTCTTGCACAGTGATCTAAATTCCACTGACCTTAAAACAGTTTAATGCTGACTCCAGGTCTCTTTAGTATGAAATATCCAGAGCTAAGTCAAATCATGCAAAACACTTCCTTCCATCTGGAAGTCGTGAATTCTGGTTTCTTATCAGGGCTATTTAAGGTAATCTTTGTTAGTCGTTACTTCCACAGTAGGCAGTTAGACGAGCTCTACTCGTCCACGACGATAAAAATTCGAGCGGGCCAGACGGTATCATCACTATATTGCCTAGAAATGCGCTCCTGAGCTTACACCGTTGTTGTAAATAAATATTTACTTACAGATTTACGTGCCATTTGAAGATCTGATTATCGTTTTTAATAATTTATTATAAATACTTGTTGCAATTTTTGTGGCATAAAATTATTAACATACGGGTAATCAAATAATTAAGTACTTTTTAATCTCATGCTCTAAATATTTATAGGTCTTAAGCGCCCGCGAGACGGTAAACGGCTTGATTCAAACTTTACGTGTTTGATGATACCGTTTGGTGCAGGTTTGAACGTTCATCAAACGGCACTGCACAGTTTAGTTCTGTACGCCGCCGTAAGCAGTGTTGTAACGTAAATAAATTGTGAAATGCTCTCGAACAGGACATTTCCTTACATTTATTACGTTAATATCTTGCTTAAAATGTAAAAAAAAATTCTTCGTCTGATATCTTCGTCGCACACAACCTCACATTACAAAATATTGTGCAAACTGAGCCGTGTTTGATCAAATGCGTAGGAATACGGTCAACACAACACGGTGTTAAACACAAAAAAATATGTAATCAAACAAGCTCCAAACCCGTAAAGGTTTGTAAAACCTTACAACCTAGCTATGTAAACAATCAAAATGGTTTGAGTCAAACCGTTTGACCGTCTCGGGGCGCTTTAGAATTTCACTAATTAGAAGGACATTAGCTGTGGATAAATACGTACTATAACATTCGTTTCATTAGAAAATTCACAAATTCATTCCAATTAGTGAAATTCTAAGATATTATTAGTAGATATTATTAGGTGTTTATAAATTTCACAATGCTTCACATTCAGTCGCTGTAACTGATTTGGTAACTTGTATACTTAGTTAAATTATTTCACCTTACGTTCAAATTTATTATATACTCGGAATATATGAAAATAAAATTTTAATTATTTTTGAAAAAAAAAAAACGTACCAATGTACGTGTTATGAAGTATGATATTAAATCATAGAAAAATCCCCTATGAGGATATAAGGGGCAATCATGCGACAGCCGAGTTATGGCCGATTTTGATGTTGACTCCATACAATTTTTTACAAAAAAATTCTATGTGCGCTATTTGCACTCATATTCAGCAATGCATAGGTTTTAATAATATACTAAGTCTTCCAAAGCACATCCAAAATGTCTATGAAAGCCTAATTACAGCCCACTGTGACGTTTCGCCTAGGTATTTGGTGCCACCATCTTATATATTCTTGCCGCAATAGCGCCAGTGCTTGTCATTGTCGTATTCCGATTTGGAAGGTAAGGTATCTGGTAGACTTATGCATGTAGCATTGCCAGCCCGCCACACAGATAGCAAAGCACCATTAACATCTTTGGTGTCTATAGGCGAAGGCTTCTCTTTTCATTTGGACAGCCATTTGCTTATTTGCTATCTTATGATATAAAAAAAAATTGTGAAGGTTCGCATATTTCAAAACTATAAGTATTTTGTTTGTATCTACCCAAAACAAAATAAAAGTAATACACCAAACAAATAGAAATAAATCAAATATTTATTTTTCATTTCTTCGCAAAAGCTATGAATAATGTTGTGAAGGTAAATAGAAAAGTGTGAAAACTTGTTTTCCCGATTCTGAATTGTAAGGATTGTATTTCAATGGCTAATAAATTGCTACTTAAATCACTGAATAAGTGTTGTTTTACAAATTTTTAGCCACACATTTTCTCGTCTTACGAAGGTAACTAATCTCTTTAAAATTTGTTTATTTTGTTACCCAAATAGAAAAAAAGAGATTAACAGTTTGGCCCGTATGAATGTGGTATTGTTGAAATTGGATAATATTTGAGTAAGATGATCCATTTAAACTTCTAAGCACGTGTGCTAAATTTCAAAACTTTATGTATGTTTGTCTACAAATGTTTCTGAAACTAAAAATCGTATCAAGATGATACTTTTTGATTTAAGTCAGATATATTCGAACTTAGAGACAGTTCAAGTTTCCTCAAAATCGGCTCATTACTTTTTGAGATATCGGTATCCACGTATTTTTGGAGATGACGGGTATAATATATGTATATAGGTAAAAAGTCGGTTTAATTTATAGGGTTCCGTACAAAATGGAACCCTATTACTAAGACTCCGCTGTCCGTCCGTCTGTCTGCCTGTTTATCACCAGACTGATTTCAGGAACCGTTTTAGCTAGATGGTTGAAGATTCAACAGATAATATTTTTCTGTTGTCACTATGACAACAAACACTAAACACAGAGTAAAATTAATTATATCTATTTAAAGGGGCTCCTATTGAATAAACGTCATTTTTTGCATTTTTTTCCCATTCTTAGTAGTGACAACTCTTAGAAGATTGAAATATTTACAGAATATTAGTTATATATCCACTTTAAAAATAAATAATTAAATTAAAATAAAACAAATGTTAAGATATGCCGTTTTAATAGATATGATAAGATGTATAAGTTTATGACCAGATGTAAAAGTTTGCTGGCTACTTTACTCTTTAAATCGAAACAAGACAGTGTGCTATTGTGTCATGAACTCAGACCACATGAATTTAAATTTAAAATTTACCTTTGAACCTATCCTTCGTGCGTGAGTCCGACTCGCACTCTATAGACCTACGGATAATCTTACACTGTTAAACGAGTAATTCTTGTATAAATTAATATTGTTCTACTTCTACATGAGAATTATAATTAGTAATATCTGAAAAATTACAGTTTCATACAGTTTTATCTGCTTTTTCACTGTCCTGATATAAACATGCTCAATCATATAAAAAAAATTCAAGCGTCTACTGTCGTGAAAGTACTTGATATTTATTTAATATAATTGTAGATGGAATTACAATCGCAGATATGTCACGAAACTCTGAAGCTAGTTTGTAGATATTCCATAGGTTCTATGGGTTATACATGCTATGTTTATTCTAAGTTTAATTAAGATTGTCATCGGCTGTAACAATGAGGAGAAAGGGCGTAATTCATGACACAGATCGTAGTTAGAATTATAATGAACCGCGGTTCTCGACAAACAATGTCAGACGTCACCGCCATGCGTCGCCTGCCAGAAATTGCTTACCTATCTTTCTACGCAACTACGCAGTGATCGAAATAATAGCACATAAATTATATTTTCAGCATAGGTATACCATTTATATAGTGTAAGGACGCTAACAACTACTGGGTGAGAGTAAAGTTCTTTAGTGTCACGCCTATAGACTCACTAGCCCAAGTTCACAATTCATTTAAGATACACTCAAAACACCCGCAAGCACACACACACACACACATATATATATATATATATATATATATATATATATATATATATATATATATATATATATATATATATATATATATATATAAGACACATATATATGGCAATATATAGTGCTTGCTTCTATCGTATTCCGGTTTCGAGAGTAAGGTAGCTGGTAAACTTATGCATGTGGTACTCGGTCTCGGTCACAAGGATAGCAAAGCATCATTAACATTTTGGTGTCTATAGGCGATGGTTGTCTCTTTCCATCAGGACCAAGCCATCTGAATGTTTGCTATCTTATGATATATAAAAATACTATCTATATATAGCTTCACCTTAAGCAAGGTAAAAAACCACGAAAAAACAAATAACGTCTTCTTGGCCGGCCTTGAGTCTCGGACCCGGAAATTTGTAATATATCCGAATAGAGAACTTTTAGAACATCCGACAGACTAAACAGATTTTCAAAAGGTAACTTCCGGTCTAAATTACATATTAACTTACTATAATTAGATGAACAGCAAGTTTAATGTGTGTATACTAATTTATATAAGCGTATACAAAGTTATAAATGGTTAAGTCTTGGAGCGTCTGTTTTTGAACAACATAATTTAGATCCTGTCAAAGCAAAGACTAACTAATGTTTATTCCCGCGTCTAGTGTACCTGTATGTATAAGAAACTGACCAAGTTTCTTGGAGTTTCAAATTAACCTCCGTGAAATCTGAAATAGTGGTTAGACACGAATAAGTGTTTCTGCTGCTAATTGAAACAACAATACAGCGGTATTGTGTAATTTTGCTAAACCTATTTGCACAAAATTTGGATTTAGGTTCTACTTACATTCTAGTTCAAAGTTTTTTCAAAATGTCATTGGAATAATTATATCAATCGAACTAACTCTGAACTAAGGAAATTATCTGTTTGTGACGTGGGTGTTGTTAGTCAACGACACTACAACGACTTATAAGTACTATTTGGTTGTATTAAGCTAGGTACCCTACAACCCATTGCAGTGAGATTCACCAAACACTTACATGTGTTTGGTGAATCTCACGGGAATAACTATTTTTCGGGTTAAAATTACCCTATCTACTATTTCAGGCCATCTATATGTGTGCCAAATTCCATCTAAATCGGTTCGGGCGTTTTTGTGTGATGGAGTAACAAACATCCATAGATCTAAACATCCAAATTTTCGCATTTATAATATTAGTTAGGAACCCAGAAATACAAACATTTGTCCATATCACACCAACAATCATTGTCTCTATCAAAAATCGATCCCCAGTTGCATCGATTGGGTGGTCAACTCTGGAAGTCAGGCTCCCTAACCACTTGACCAACGGGGCGTTCCTGTGCTGAGGCCTAAAAGTTGCAATTTTTTTAGGGGGTGAAAACTACCCCTTGTCAACATTTTATTTATGTGAATCGTAGGTACAGGGTTACTTTTAAATGTCCGCCCTAATTTTCAATTTAGGAATTAAATATTGAATTAAAAGTGTGTTTTAATTATTATTGTAAAATTATTACAAGATAATATTAAAATATTCGTTTAAAGTATCCCACTAAATTAATGAATCGAATGCACCGTGTCTTGTGAATGAAGTCTGTAAAGCTGGCAGTGTGTCATTTTACATTTACCTATAATTACGATAATAACTATTATGTAATCTGTCGCCCAAAGATCACTTTTAATTTGATTGAAGGCACTAAAATATTTTATATCAAATATTGCGTAATTGAAATTATATCCATGCGTTTTTTTTGTGTCAAATAAAAATGAAATTTTGTTTTTTTTTTAAATAATTTTTTTATTACATAAATCGAACATATAATCAATTCTGAACAGCCACTGAAAATTTGGCTGGACCTTTAAAAGTAACCCTGTATATATAATGATATATCCTATAATTATGCTGGTACTGCATATGTTATATTTATCTACGAGTAATTTCACCATAACTAAAGTAATAAAGTACTAACGTAATACGAAAGTATAAAATAAATGCTTGTACATTTGTGAAAAATCTCATGGCCTGGCTAGGTATAAGAAAAAATGGCACTAGAAGATACATGGGGCATTGGAAGTCAAAACATGTCTCTATTATTTTTACCGTTTGCGCTCGTAATCCTAAAGTATGCGGCTCACGATCAGCAAGTGAGGGATAGGAAATTAGATAGGCCTGATGAAATTAGGTGTTTATATTAAGGTAGATTTAGAAATGGTCTATAACCCTATAGATCTTCTACTTACTTGGATATGGGTACCTGAGGAATACGACTTTATATTTTATGTTTGTTTATTTTTATTTTGGAAGTGCGCGCTTGTTGATGTCTAGTTTCACGTGCATAAAAGTTAAAAAAAAATTATTCCTTTAATAAAATTTAAACATTATCTTTTATCGTTTGTGTAGTGGTTGTTCTGTTCAGTTTAGGTGATTAGGTTAAGAATTCTCAAGTCGAGCAAATCGATATTAGTTTTTTTAAATTTAGAAACAACTTTGAGCAGCCTAGAGACTGGTGTTAACATAACACCGTGCCTTAGAAAAGTCCCTAAAGCCATTAGTCTCGCGCAGAACCTGAGCACAAAATAAATAGGTACAGAAGTCAAACTCATGTATGTAATTTACTTTTCATACCTACACGCGGCGGTAGCGTTAGGGTTTGTAATTGGGCTTATGCACAAAAAACTAGTAGTGGCACTCGTATCTAGCTAGGTGTTTGTTTTATTGTTGAAAATGAAACAAAAAGAACGGAAATGTAAGCTAATAATAACTGAAATATTATACCTATTACAAGTTTTGTGCAAAAAAACCCTGAAATGTGTCTCAAGCGGAATGCACTTGCGCTCGCATTATCCCCAACCATTTTACGATATCCGTCCCTTAGATGGGTCTATGTGTATGTTGTTCGAACGTCCTTTGTATATAGATTGACTTCTATACCTATTTGTCTTGTGACCTAAGGGTCTAGTGATGTTAGCTTCCTCGCAATTGCACCAATGAATTAATATTTATAAATTAATATTATCTGCACATTAATTAATAAATATTCAGACAATATTAATTTGGCACAGTTAAAGTTTACATACTGGAGCAGTATATATATATATATATATATATATATACATATATATATATATATATATATATATATATATATAGAACTTATAATATATTTATATATTATAAGATATATTTATAGAACTTATAATTTTTAAAAATTATGCTTAAGAAGTACCCAAAAAATAAATATCATATAAGGTCCTTCCATATCTTTGGTTAGACGTACTGAACGCTGTGTTAAAATATGTTCACCTTTTTTGAGAGGACCTTATATACAATACATTCATTCGGCATATCTGGTAATATGTTGTGTATATAATACACAAATGTAGGTATACTAGTATGTTTATGAATTAGTAGAAGTGATTTTATTGTTTAGTTTATGGCCGAATTTCAACCACAGGATAATTGCTAGTTTTAAGCACATATATCTTTATTAGGTAATTAAAAACTATTTTTTTAACTGCAATATTATTTGGAATTGGTCTAGTAGTTTTAATGTTTATTTATATCAATAAACACACAACCAAAGCGCAAATATAGTCCACCCGCGCCAACCGCACGTTAACTCACTTCAGTAGTATTGGCAAAAACACACAGTTAATGTAGCGTTTGCTCACGTCACTCCCTCTAACCTACACCATCTACAGGTAGTCCAAAATAAGTTTATGCGCATAGCTACCGGTTGCCCGTGGTACGTGCGCAACATAGACCTTCAACGCGATCTAGAGCTCCCAACCATCAAGCATCACATGAAGGAACTAGCTAAACGTTATTTCGATAAAGCAACTAACCACTCTAATCCATTAATCACAGCCACGGTGGACTACGAAACCGTAGCCGACGCGAATGTGATAGACAGTTTCAAGAGACCACGAACTTTCCTATCCCGATGACGATCCTGACATTTACACTCACACAACACGACACCGTCGTCGCCGGTCTCGACGAAGAAGACTTCTCTATCGCCCCGCGCTAGGCTCCCCCCCTCCATTTTTAGTCGGAACGCTGCACTAAGCCGAGGTCCGGTCTTACAGGAGACAGTCCTTAGCGCGGGCGTTGTAAGCCCAAATATAAATTTAAACTCTGGTTGAACTTTCTACTCGCCCAAAAAGTCCGGTGACGCAGTAACGACCCTTATGGTCAACTGTAGTAGTCATTTAAAAAAAAATCAGTTAATGTACTCAACGCACGTTTCACTTTGTAATCGAAGCATTTTCGGGAGAGTCAAATATCACTACACTCTAGAAAATGTGGGGCAGTAATGAAAGGGAGCGTAATTTACTTCTAATTTATAGACACCGTCCTAGTCCAAGTACTTTCTAGGATAAACAGCAGGGAATTTATATCCCAGAAAAATAAGTGTTTCCCGTGGGCTTAAGCAAAACTTTTACTATGCGGCAGGCTGCAAAGTGCCAGCCTTCAAGCCAGTCCAAACTATTATTATAATTGTGAAAGTCTGTCTGTCTATTTGTTACGCTTTTACGCTTAAACAGCTGAACCGCTTTTGATGAAATTTGGCATGGAGATAGAAGACTCGGAGTCAAATATAGGCTATTTATTTTTCCCAAATCAACCCCTGACACGGATGAAAGTTTATACTAAAAATTATATTGATATATGATATATTAATTCATTCGCGGGTGAAGCTGCGCGATTCAGCTAGTGATAGCATATTCTTATATTATGGTAAAATTATATAATGTACTACAGTTTTAGACAATTTATCAACATTTACAAAAAAGTTTGCGATACAATTTGTTTAAAAAGTTAATAAAATCGCAGGCAATTTGTGTTTTGTGTTCGTACTTCGCAAACATAAACAATTATTTACATTTACGAAGTACGAACAACTGTAGTTACTGTTTATAACTGTGATAACGGATTAAAGTGTGAAACATAATTTACAATACAGGTTGACTGGTATTTGGTAAAATACTGTACATATTGAAGGAAGGTGTTCAGTACTCGATTCTGATCCAGACCCTAACCTATAATATTAATATTATAAATGCGAAAGTTTGGATGTTTGTGTGGATTGATGTTTGTTATTCAATCACGCAAAACAGCTGGACTAATTAAGATGAAATTTGGCACACATGTAGATGATAACTTGGAATAGCACATAACCTCGTTTTTCAACAACAATCAGTTGTACCCGGGGGATTTACCAAAAACTTTACAATGGCGCGGGCTGCACGGTGAAGTTAGTCTATATTAGTATTATCAACTCGAAAGTTTGGATGTTTGGATGGATAGATGTTTGTTACTCAATCACGCAAAAACAGCTGGACCGATTAAGATGAATAAAATCTTACACACGTAGACGATGACTTGGAATAGCAAATAGGCTACTTTTTATCCCGGAAAAATAATGTGATCCGCGAGATTCGCCATAAACTTTATAATGTAGCGGGCTGCAAGCTGCAGCTAGTGATACAATAAAAATGCTTAGTATAGGGTGTCTATAGACGCTCATAGATATCAAAGTTATTTGTTTACGAACAGTAGGCGTCGTCGTCGGTCTAAGCGCGCGTCTACTGCCCGCGCGGTGACTACCTTTTTTGAATATTACTACAATAATTTCGTAGATGTTTACTATGCAATTTAGCAATATTCCCTTTTTATTATATTTTTATTGGTTACATACATTAATTAAACAGACCAGAGACCTACTAACAAATTAATTGTTCTGTCAACTCATCAGTCTAATAGATCTTGTACGTAATCGCAAACGAAACGCAAGAATTAGTACCGACCAATCCCGTGAGCTGTATACACGCGCGACTAAATATCGATTTTTAATTAGCCAATCGGAACACCGTGTTCCTTTCTTCCGCGCCTCAGATTATTGGCCGAATTAATTTGGTGCCATAAATCAAACACAAGGAAGTTATATTCTACCTGGAAGGTCCACATGTACCTCAAAATCGTTCCGAAGAGTACCACGACATGAGTGGAGTGTGTCTCTTTCTACTAGGGTGTCCATACATATTTGTGCAACAGGACAATTTCATTCTAAAAAAGCGGAATAGAACTGATATGGACAGCTACGATAAGTCCTGGATAGCACCCGCGGCTATCAATTTTTGAAAGTCGTGTAGGTTAACAATGTCTGTTATCGCTCTTATTGACGAAGGAAAATGCACATTCATAATATGTTGTTTTGACTCACACCCATAATTTGCTAACTTTAGGGTTAGATCAATTCGTGTGATTTGTCTAATGATATCGTATTATTACGACAGGCTGTAGTGAGGTGGAAGGGGCCGGATTGCAACTATAAATGCTAGCATATTAGTAACGTGCCGGACCGCAACACATTGACTAGTTTTGTGTACAGTTAACTGCCGAACTGCATCTTAAGGCTAGTTCTTTGTGGCCTTTAATCGTTCTTAACCCATAATTTCTGATTTTGTAAATGCATACTTAAAACACGGAAAAAATTGTGTGCGCTCAATTCCGCTCTGCAAATCTGCCGCACTTTGGCCCGGCATAGTGTACGAGAGTTTATATAAAATGTATCAAAGTGATCTAGGCGAATTTTTGCGAAGCACCCTGACCAGCTGCGGCCCATCTTAATGTGTTAGAGCGTAAAATAGGATTATTAAAAATAATAAAAGTTAGAATAATTTTACTTCATATGTAACTGAAATAAATAGCTAAATTTGTTTTCATACTTAGCTGTTTCGCGGGTAAAAAGTGTGGTAAAAAAATCGGTTGTCTGTAAAGTTGGTTTACAGACGATAGTTGAACGTGACAACGTCTTAAGCTCTCGCTTGTACTCCAAGCCTTAAACGGAACGCCTCAGAGCGAGGTAACGCCGCATGAGTCATGTTTTTTCGTGCGTGCAGCTAGCTCTATCGAATTATAAGACGTTGTCACGTCAAAAATCTTTGCATGTGTGATCTTTCTGCCGAATTGAGAATTATACATACAGATAAAAGATCAAAATATTCTTCTAGAAAATGTATGCATTAATTACGGACAGATGACAATTACATTACATTGCTTTAAAATTTGTTTGAGTGAAGCAGTCCAGCGATATTGAAGAATCAATAAAACCTAGAGGATACGGTGAGAAATATTGCAGTCTTAATGCCAGTCTACTGACAGGGTCCTGGATAAAACACTTCGGTTCCGGTTCCAACGTTCAAGTTCAAAATGTCCAATTCCCAAAATATACAACATTTTCAAAATGCTTATTTCCTAAAATGGTCCATTTTTCTCCATGTTGGTCTCATGCTCCTTTGAAGAATAGGCCAACTGCCGTTCTGCCAGGCAGGTCGTAAAAGGTGACTTATCGGCTATAAGTGTCACTACCATCGTGACTACTTGTTAGTAGAGTTCCGCAACGTCTCGCCCGGGTATTTGCTACCATAGCAGAAGCTATTCCTGCAGCAATAATGTCAATTTTATATCATAAGATAGCAAACAAGCAGATGGGTCTCCTGATGAAAAGAGACAACCATTACCTATAAAAACCAAAGATATTAATGGTGCGTTGTTATGTATTGACGAGGTCTAAGGCCACATGCATAAGTTTACCGGCTACCTTACAATCCAAACCGGATCACGACGATGACAAGCATTGACTCTATTGCGGCGCAAATAGGTAAGGCGGTGGTGCCAAATACCAGTGCGAGATGTTGCGGAACCACCTAGTAGTCACGATGGTAGTGAAATTATTTCTTGTCAAGAGTTAAGTAAACTTTTTGACAAGCAGTTACGCTATTGCGGCAGGAATAAATAAGGCGGTGGTACCAGACCCGGGCGAGATAATGCAGAAATCTACCACCTAGTTGTCATTGTCGTGCTCCTGTTTGGAGGGTAAGGTAGCTGGTAGACTTGTGCATGTGGTATTGCAAACCCGCCACACGGATGGGAACGCACCATTTATATCTTTGATGTCCCAACGCGATGGTTTCTCTTTCCATCAGGAGAGCCGTCAACTTGTTTGCTATCTTATAATATAAAAAACAAATATTCATTTTAAACACTAATCATCTAGACTAATAACAAGTAGTTTTTTCGTTTCACATCTGTAAATTATATTGAATTTGGCTGATAAAAACCGTACATACTAAAGGAGAGTGTTCAGTAGTTGATTTTAATACTAAATACGTAAAACAATTAGGTACTTAAATATTGAGCTAATTATCCTATAACATGTTTATAGTCATACGGACGCCCACGCATAGATATCATTTTTATTCAAATTATCCTTATAGGCACTATTGAAGTTCATTATTTACAAACAGTGATTTGCTGAACTCGTGACTAGACTCATTAGCTATTAGTCACCGCGGGATTCGTGGGATTCGAAGAAATAAAAGCGACCGTATTTTCTGAATATTACTCTACTAAATTTGTTGTGGTTGACAACTACATAATAGTCAAGCAATATTTGATAACGTCATTTTCCTCTCTATTATACACCCGAGTAAATTTTTCATTATACAAGGAGTAAATTTTCCTTAAAGTAATCCTAAAAAACTGGTATTTTTCATTTTGTGTATTTTTATCTTGTGCGCTAATATACACCCCAGTACACCCGAGTAAATTTCCTTTAAGTAATCCTAAAAAAACCAGTATTTTTCATTTTGTTTTTTTTTTTATCTTGCGCGCCTGTTGTCATCTAAAGAAAGCAATATATTATTTATTTACTTATTTTAGTTTACTTTCTTTCGTATTAAAACAGGGCGGTTACAAACTAACATCATAATATTCGACCAGGGTGGGTTTGAGATCACCTATTTGAATTAAACAAAAAAAAATATGTGAATTAAACAAAATTTTATCAAGAAAACGTGTGGTCGTAAACTGATGAGATGCATCTTTATGCTTCTACAACATCAGATTCTAAATTATACAATCATGAAAGCATCATTGAGATCATAATAAGCAAAATATTTTATAGCTTTAAGTGTCCGAATGTGACCACATGGCCGCTTTCGAGCGTATTAGATATTTATATACTTCAGTTTGCGACCACTGGATTTAAAAAGAAATATAAGGTAAAAAATGATGTCACTACAACTTTCCAACAAACAATGTTCTATAATTGAAATAATAACGCTTCTTGTTTGAGTGTAACATTAGTATAAGGTAACAAAAGGTAACTTTGTTCGCCACCCGGTGTGGTATTATGTAGTCATCACCCGAACTCGGGCACTATTTTCAGCTTTAGCAGATAGGTTTAAATTTATGATTTTCTTGTTACATAATTATTCATTGAATATTCAATGCTTACTGTTCATTGTTTTCTCATGAAAAAATGCTATTATCTTTAATTAAGAAACCTAGGCCCTCAAGTGGTCGCATACTAGAGGCGGTCGCGTTACCGACGCAATGACCCTATATTACGTTTGTATGTTTAATTAAAAAATATCTTAAATAACACTAAATGATTAAGCTTACAACAGGGAATATAGATGGAATAGCATTTGGTTTCAGTGTTGATCTTATCTTATGGATTATTAAATCCTTGGATTTAAAATGACGGCTGCAAATTAAACTGTAATATGAATTTTTTTTCTTAAATGGAACAACTTCAATCCACCGTTGTCGAAGAATCTCATTTCTTGGGAACCTGCAAGAAAATAATGAACAAGAGGTTAGGTATCTACTACTAGTTAACAGTTACTACCAAAAAGTATGTAGGTAATGTATTTAGTTACTACAACACAATGATTTTAGTATTAAATAACAAAATTACGTAAATTAGGTTCTTATTTGATTACGATGACATTCCTTAGGGACGTATTATGAAATGTTAGATTGAATTGTAATTTCTTTGTATTCACATGTCCGAATTTTTGTGTTATTATTGCTACCCTACTTAAGAAACTTGTAAATACAATAAAAAACTTACTCAAAAAATGAAATTCCGCAACCAGCATACGCTTCACTATTACAGCACTTAACGCTACAATTTTTCGCCATTTTACAACAGAAAAAACTTATAGCAGTAAGCTAAAAGTATCAGCTATATTTTTAAATAAAGCGCGCCAAAGCGTACGGCCACCTGAGTGTGGCCGTGCATAGTTTACAAATTACTACTAATTCTACTGATTATAGAAAACAGTTTTTACATTGCATAAATAATTACGTAATAATTAAAATAAGCACATTTAAGAACTCAATATGTTAATTACAATACATTTTATGCTAATGTATCTAAAGACGTGTATGAATAAAAGGGATTTAACGGTTACCGGATACATAAAAAATCTACCATCCGAAAGTTTTATTTACACTGGCAATTGCAAGAAAGGGATAACATCCACTCATGTCGTTGTCTCGCTCAGAACGTTTTTCCCCTCTGTTAAGTAAGAAGCAAATGTCAACTTTATTGCTAACGAGATAAAGTACAATTTTATTTTTCAAATATTGCTTCGTAGTAATTCCAGATATCGTATATAAGTTCCTTGATCAAACATTATTTATTAGTCTAGTGCAGGTTGTCAGTGGTTACTATCGCGTCCTACATACAAACTTTTACCAGTTAACCTGTAAATCATTTTTTTATATATCATAAGACAGCAAACAAGCAGATGGATCTCTTGATGGAAAAAGTCAACCATCGCCTATAGACAACAAAGATGTTAATGATGCGTTGCTATTTTGTGACGAAATCTAATGCCACATGCATAAGTTTACCGGCTACCTTACCCTCCAAACCGAAATACGACAGTGATAAGCACTGCACTGACGCTGTTAGCTCGGATAGCCAATCGGTCGCCTTTTAAGACCTGCCTGGCAGAAGGGCAGTTGGCCTATTCTTCTAAGGAGTCCGTATCAACAAGGGGAAGATGAAGTGTTTATATTGTAAAACAGTATATTAACTGTTTCATCATCAGTTCTATTTGAATTTTTTGATATTGCGAATATACTTACAAAACTTTTTTCAAAAGGCAATTTATAATTTGCTAAACAAATCCACGTTAATAATGTAATTAAAAACTCTCCAAAAAGATTCTAGTGATAAATTATTCTTGGTTGAGAATTCGTGCTGCAAGTCATCCTTTCTGATAACGTCACTCACACTTGATACCACCTTATTTAGCCCAAGCTCGAATTTACCGCGAACAGGGGTGAGGAATGAGAATTAATGTTTGTGACCTTTTTCGTGGATAACAGTAAGTGAAGACATGTTTATGTTTTTTAAATTAAAAGCTATTGTCACTGGATTAAGTTGAACTTATCCGTTCAAGAAGAAACGGGAACCAGAGTAAAGAGCGAATAAAAACTAACTAATGACTTGAAACAAGTTAGGATTGGAACTTTGGTACTTTACTTGCTTACTTAAAAATCGAATTGATTTGAAAGTAACATATTTAAGGTTTAGATACAAAACACGACGCGTATATCTTTTTTTAGGTTAGACCACGCATATCGTTTTACAGCGTAGTCCGATTTTGATAATACTTTTTTTATTATATAGGTATACCCCAAGGATAGCCCATTAATTTTTTTTTTAATTTTAACCATAAGGGAAAGTAAACAAGGGATGATCGATTATCCACTTACTGATTTTAATGTAAGACCATACATAACATTTCGTCGGTTTCATTTTTCATTGTAAAGGTATTATTTTTTTATTACTCACGACTTCATTCGTGAGATCCAAACTCATTATATCCTTTTGCTCAGTGGGGTAAAAAGAAGCCTTTGTCCCTCTTGGATAGTGTACCCACCGTTTAGTGGTAAAATATTTTTTTAATCGCTTCAGTAGTTTTTGAGTTTATTCGTTACAAAAATACAAATGTTTTCTCTGTATAATATTATTATAGACTAGCTGTTCTTATAACATTGCGTGTGTTCTTCGTAAATGTAGCTATCATACACAGACTATTTTTCCTATGTACCTGGTTCATCCAGAGAGTAGTCTGATCAGACTTTTTTTTTAAAAAAAGAAAGAAATACAAGCAAAAAGTTATCTTTTTATATTGTAATGATACAGTTACGAAATAAAAAACAGAAGCCTTTTTTATCTGAGTGCGCCCAAAGGAGCGATATGTTTTTCTGGTGAAAGCAGGTACACTATGTATTTTTCTTTGGCACGCTTTGTAGCCTGAACGACTACATGGATTTAAATTCGCTTTAACCACGGACCACAACATTACTAATTGATACGGTGTTGGGCGGGGTACGAGTAGAGGGCTGTCAGCAAATGCTTTAAAGACGCTAATTTGTACAAATGCTTGTAAAAATCAAATGCTAATCTGAGCAAATGCTTGTAAGAATCAAACGCTAATTTGATCAAATTCTTACGCTAATTTGAGCAAATGCTTGTAAGAATCAAACGCTGTTTTGCGCAAGTGCTTGTAAGAATCAAACGCTAATTTGAACAAATTCTTATAAGAATCAAACGCTAATTTGAGCAAATGCTTGTAAGAATCAAATGCTGTTTTGCGCAAGTGTTTGTAAGAATCAAACGCTAATTTTAGCAAATGCTTGTAAGAATCAAACGCTAATTTGCGCAAATGCTTGTAAGAATCCAAAGCTAAATTGAGCAAATGCTTGTATAAATCAAACGCTCATGTGAGCAAATGCTTGTAAGTGTCAAACGCTAATTATAGACGTATATATATCGTAGACGTATATTATATCGTGAAATAATAGATTTCTATGGTACGTTGCGATATTTTATCGTGCCAAATAAGAAACCTATGTTTAAACATACCCCTGAAATGATTTTATTTCATCAGTAAGTACTATGGATTCTTCTCTGGGGAAATTTTGCTGAAATAAATACTATATTTGTATTGCAAATAAGAAGTATTAGGGCAATTTACAATCTTAGCTTCGCTTAGGGTTTCCTTGAGAGAAAAAATCAAAGAAAATAAAATCCTAACTGTTATATCCTAATATATATTTGAGAATTTGATGTACGTTCGTAAAAATATTTGCTTGTTTAAAAAATTGTGACGTACATTCACTAAACACAAGGAATAAAAACAATCTTGTTGTACATGCATCTTGTCTCCACAGAATAAGTAACTCTTTTATGGGGCAATGTATACGCTTTTACAATAAACTTCCCGAAACTTTATGAGATCTACCAGTCAATAAATTAAAAAAATGTGTTAAAACAAAACTGTGTAAAAAAGGGTGTTATAAAATCTCAGATTATTTGGAAGACAAACAAGCATTGGATTAATTCCTCCTCATATCAATCTCACATATATATTTTATAATTTTGTAATATTGTGATATTGTTAAAAAAATTATATGAAAAAAGACAAGCCCGTTGAGTTTTTTCCGCCGGATCTTCTCAGTATATGGCCGCGTTTCCGATCCGGTAGTAGTTTAAAAAATGTTGACGTGTCAAAATAACTTGTAAAAATTTTTATTGATTAAAATTCTTCTATTTCTGAAATATACTATAACTCTGTATTTCTGTTTCTTTTCTTTTTTATTAACAGTCTTGAAATGCCTTTCCAGTTTAATTCGTAGTTTTAGCTGTGTTTCGGTTTGGATCGTACAGTATTCGGTAAAAGCCTTACCACAAGGACAACGCATCATTAATATTTTTGGGGTTTTTTCCAACGCACCATTAAAACTTTGGACTTTATTAGTGTCGATTATCGATTTTAGGAGAGCTATCTGCTTGTTTGCTATTTGAAAAAATGTCTGTGTTTGTTTGTTGACTATACGATAGAATTGAATATCGAGTCGAGATTAATAATAATAATATATGTAACATCGCCTCTGTGGTTTAGTGGTCCAGCGTTGGCGTTGACCACATGAGGTCCCGGGTTCGATTTCCGGGTCGGGCACTTAAAAAAAAGTGTTTTTTTCAGTTTTCTGATAAACACAAAGATGCCCGGGATTGGAAAGTGCCTGGTTTGGCGATAGGCTTGCCACCTATCACATTGTGGGACTAAGTATCTTCGGCTAATCGTGGGTGCACTTGTTGTACCTCTGCCTACCCCTTCGGGGATACGGGCGTGAACATATATGTAACAGTCGCCCTGTGTCGATTCAAGCCGACTTTGTGCAAATGAGCGTTACACAGTCGAGCGGGACGACTCAGTCTCATTCATTCACTTACAAAATAAAATGTTCTGCGCGCCTAAGGAAGTACTCACTTCAAAAATTTGCGATGCAGTAGCACGCAAAAGCCAAAAGTCTTACAAAATGTTACGCTTTTATATAATGAAACCTTTATTTACATTTTTTGTACGCTGGCCCAGTACTAAAATGGACTCGATAAGCTGATAGGATATCTGCGAATAATAAAATAGCTCTTTGCCACTCTATTTACTAGTTTCGAAATATACCTATTTAAAATCAAGCTTTTTAGTCCTTTAAAAGAGGACTCAATTATTCTCAGTCGTCCATCGTAAAGGATTTAGGATGACGACAAGTAGTTTATCGTATTTTGCTGATTCAACCCTTTCACGTGACGTGATATACATGCTAATAAGATCGCGAAAAACGAAAAACTCAATTTGAGTTATTTTATATATAACAAGATTTCTGCAACGTCTCGTCTAGGTTTAGCACCATATTAAAAAAAAGATTTGGTACCATCACAACGCAATAGCGTCAATATATGTCACTGTCGTGTTCCGGTTTGGAGGGTTTAGGTAGCTGATAAACTTATGCATGTCATATTAACATCCCGAAATATGGATAGTAACGCACCATTGACATCTTTGGTGTCTATAGGTGGTGGTTTTCTCTTTTTATTACATTTTTGCTAATTTGCTATATTATGATATACAAAAAATTTAGGCGATACTTTACGGAAATCATCAATTCATGATCAAATGAAACCAATCAAATCACCAAACATTTATTCGACGTAGATACACAATGGAACGAATGTCGACGTTTTGTTTTAAAAATATTAAAATAAAAATATAAAAGGCACCTTTTATACGCTTTTCTTTTGTCTATTTGATTGTTATATTTTCTTTTGTGTATAATAAAATATTACATAAATTAATAAATATACGTTAAACAATAAATAATAATAAATAAATAAATGTCACTAGAAAAATTACACGAATTAAACAATTTATTTTGTAGTCAACGATACTAATACGAGTACATAGAGATATATATACACACAAACACACACACACACACACACACATATATATATATATATATATATATATATATATATATATATATATATATATATATATATATATATATATATATCCATAAGAGATAGACATATACCATCGCGGAGTTTTCTGTAGACCTTTTCAAGTTGTACAGATACTTAGTACATTATTTTGATAAATCTCGTAGGGTTTAGCAAGCGTTTGCAATGTAAGCGGAAAAAAATATAATTATTTACGACATGACATCAGAAAACTCAAAAATTGCAGTATTTCTCGACTCTATATTGAATGTTATTATACATATAAACCTTCCTCTTTAACCACTCTATCTATCAAAAAAAACCGCATCATAATCCGTTGCGTGGTTTTAAAGATTTAAGCATACATAGGGACATAGGGATATAGGGACAGACAAAGAATGCGACTTTGTTTTATAATATGTAGTGATAATTCACCAATTTTCAAGTTTAATTACTAAACAAAGATTTCTATTATGTAACTCGAAGCTTAAAATTCTGTTGTGTCATAAGTAAAACTAAAAACTTGTGTAATTTTGTTTTAGAAATAGGATTAAATAAATGAAACATTAAATTTAAATTGATTTTCAGTTATTTATGCAATTAATATTTTAATAATTATCCCTTTAAAATCCGCATCCGTATCGCATCAAATCCGCATCCGCGGATGTGAACTTTTAAAAATCCGCATCCGTATCTGCATCCGCGGATGTCAAAATTCTTGCATCCGTAACAACCCTGGTTCCTACCTCGAAAACATATATTTGAATGTTTTTGTTATGTTTGTCTTTGTTTAAAATATAATAAATATATGCGATCGATATCATTACTTGTTTGGTCACAACGCTACAACTATTAAATAAGAACTGTCATCGAGAAAATAAAGAAATGAAAATAGAATAGTAGTAGAAAATTGTAGCAGTGAAAACATTTTCACCTGGGTAATTAATTATACTGCATCTTACTATATGTAAGACGATGACGGACATATAATAATATACTTACTGGAACTTGTTTTTACTATTTTTCATACAAATGTACTTCAGTAAAAAATTGGAACAAGTGCCATCTGAATTATAATAATACTCACATAACTTCACGCCAGATCCCTTAGGGAGGTAGAGAGAAACAAAACGCCGTATATCATAATACTTGAATATTTGTCTTTTTTCTTCAATATTCATTACTATAATAATAATAAAGAAAAGGACTTTAAGTAGTCAAAAATAATTATCACCTGCAATGATATTTGTGATTGACCACTGATTGTATTAGAATCTGCAGGTTGTATGGCTACGCTCTCTTGTTCCTAAAAAAAGAAACATATGTTAACACCGGCACTTAATTCTTATCAATTTGTCAATTTGATTCAAAAATTTAATGAAATTTTGTTTTAATTGTAAACATTTTGATTCAAACAAAAAATAAACTTTGTAATTATAAAAGGAACTTATGTGATATCATTCCTGTACATTCGTAGTAAGTGACAAGCTCGCTAAGTTTCTTCCGTCGGATCTTATCTGTGTGTGACCACGATCAGATCCAGTAGTAATTCCAAAAAAGTGATTTAATTTAAACTTATGCCCTTCGGGATTCCAGCAATAGTACTTAAAACTTGTTCGCTTAAACTCGCTCCTGTTTTGACCCGTTGCTTTCGCCTTTCGATGACGACCGGAAAAGTACATAAATCATTTTGCTAACGTGCAGCCTGTGCCTAAAAAGGGCAGTCGTACCGAACTCTCTAACCATAGGCCAATTTCAGTCGCGTCCATACTCTGCAGGACTATGGAGCGTGTACTGAACAGGAGGCTAATGGCACACATAGAAGCGAACGATTTACTCAGTGACCGCCAATACGGGTTTCGCCGAAATCGGTCCACTGGGGATCTTCTAGCGTATGCCACCTACGTCTTGAGTGCAGCCATCGAGAATCATGGTGAAGCGCCAACTGTCTCCCTTGATATCTCTAAGGCCTTTGACAGGGTCTGGCATGACAGTCTTATTAGCAAGCTTCCTATACCCACTGGTCTCTGCACCTGGATCTCAGATTTTCTGAGTGGCCGGTCGATTAGGGTAGTCGTCGACGGCTGCTCGTCTGACCAAATGGATATACATGCCGGAGTCCTTCAGGGATCCGTTCTCTCCGCATCTTTATTCCTGCTACATATCAAGGGTCTGTTGAAGCCCGGTATCTACGGGTACGCAGACGGTAACATTGTTGTGGAGTGTTACGTATCCAGTGCGCGAGCCAGTACGGAACAGATCCAGTCTCTCAGAGAGGCGATGGTCGATCGTATGAACCTGTCCTTACAGGCAGTCTCCGATTGGGGCGATGTTACTCTGGTCAAGGTTAATGCGGCTAAGACCCAGGCGTGTCTATTCTCCGCTAAACGGAGTCCATTCCACCTATCTCCACCTTTTCAGGGTGTGTCCGTGCCGATAGCTGACCACCTCGAGCTCCTTGGTATCACTTTAACGCCTACCTTAACTTTGGTTCGTACATCGAATCGAAAGCCTAAGTTGCCTCAAAAAAGCTTGGTTTTCTGGCCAAGTTAAGGCAGTATTTCAGCCCGGGACAGTTGCTCAATCTTTATCTAGCACAAGTCCGTTCGTGCATGGAATACTGCTCTCACCTCTGGGATGGATCCGCCAAATACCAGCTGGAGACGCTTGAGGTAATAGAGAGGCGTGCCAAGAGGCTCATAAACGACGATGATCTGGTAGGCAAAAAAGTCCAGAGTCTTGCTCATAGCCGCAGTGTCTAGTTTATCGGTCTTTTATCGGATACATTTTGGAAAGTGCACTGCTGAAGTGCACGACTTAATTCCGCCATCCCCATTTTTTTATCGATCGTCGAGGCGTACAGATACTAGGCATCGCCATATGGCGGACGTTCCACGTACCCGAACAAAGCGGTTCAACTCGACATTCTTGATCCGAACCGCAAGGGACTGAAATATGCTTCCTGAGTCTGTGTTCCCCGACCTGGGAATCTTCAAGAGAAGAGTGAACAGGTACCTTCTACGGAAGCGCGTTCCATCTTAGGCCGCATCTTAGCTTACTAACAGGCGAGATCGTGGTCAAGCGCTACCCTATCGACAGTAAAAAAATATATAAATGTTACCTTTTAAATATTTGCACACAATGTTATGGTAATATATGGTGGTAACTTAATTAATTTTTATTAATTTGTAACACCCATATTCTTGCAAATAAAAATTATTGTATACTTATTTATTCACAGTTATATTTCACAAGTCCTCAAACTAATTATTAATATTCTAGACATATTTCGGAATGGACTCCTGAAAAAATATTTTCATATTCACAATACAACACTGTCAAGAAAATATACTTTTAGTTTTTCATCAATATACCTACTAGCAATATGTACTGACAATGAAAAAAGTTAAAGAGATTATATTCTTAAAATAATAAAAGAGATTATACAGAGCTTTTTTATTATTAGGTACCTACTAGATTTTTATTAAATGGACTGATTTTACACAATGTGATAATACTTTTATAATGAGATTACACACACGGAGAGAGAGAAAGTGGGAATTAGGTAAGTACTGTTAAATCTCAAGGTAGTATTTAACAATGGTGAGTATTTGTTCTTACAACAGCAATAGCTATATTTACCATTAAATGATTAAATAAATAATCGATTAGACCATTATATAACAACTATAACGTAAGATCTTATAAAATGCTTCTAATTCTACAATTAGTAAAATGTCATTGAGAGGGACTCGTATGACCAAATGTTGCTAGAGGGGTATTCAATTTATATTTAGTAAATAATTACGTGATTAGTTTTAAGCCAGGGAATGTAGTTTTAAGCCAGGGAATACTTGCTGAATTTATTATAGGTACAATATATTGGTTATAATTTTTATTGAACAAGCACAGCACTCAGCAGTGGATGTAAAATTATCTCGGAATGTTTAACAAGCTGTAAAAAATCTCAAGTAGTTGGCTTGGGTCGACCCACGCTTGAATATTCTTTGAATTGCATTTTTACAAGTTTTTGTTTGTTTATATTTTGGCGCGAATCGAATGAAGTCAAATGACATTTTGCTTTTTTAATCTCACTTTTTTAATCTCAGCTTGCGACAACAAGCTCTACATTCATTCAACTTTTAAGTTTCGATGTTTAGACATATTTTAATCAATATTATACATTTAAGCAATGACTATATGTTTCATAAAAGTAAATATGCTGATTGCATAATTATTATTACAAAGGAATAATCAAAATTTACCAGTCAAAAATTTAACAATTGTGTTAATAGGATTACGTCACCTCACTAGTACAGCTTTACCAACAGCCGTGCACAGTGGAGATATCGTCAGACAGCTAATAGAGCTTCGGGAATACCAAATAAAATGTCGTGAACTCAGCCAACGATGTGATGGCTGTAACATCAGTGACGACATTAATGTGCACAGCGGTAACGGTAAAACTGTTCTGCTGTAAGTATTATCATTGATCTAGCAAGTTTCAATGGTAATTCTCAGATGTATAGCAGTATATACAACACCAGTATGTAGTAAGGTTTGTGTCGCACTATACTGACGAGACAAATACACATACCAAGGTCGAAATTGCTAATTTCTATACTCGGACAGATACATCTAACTACTAGTGTTCAACTAACACCCACAACACAAGGTTATGGGTGTCAATCAACGATACTAATACTAAGAAATACATATAAGTACAAATACTATAACATACATAATTAACACCCTAGCCCAGAAATAAGAACATCCATGTTCAACACACAAATATTTGTCCCTGTCCGGAATCGAACCCGAGCCTTTTCGATTCGTGATAGGGTACGCTAATTACTCGACCGATGGGGCGGCAAATAGAAAATAATATTTATACGTAGGCAGTATATTTATGTTACTTATGATATTGAGCTACACAATCTTTTAGGAAACACGTTCTGAAATGTAATACTGTTGCAGAGTTATTTACACGCCGAATACCAGCGATTATACTCAGTTCGCTAGAAATGCTTTTGCAGATATCGCACGCATTATTACACCATTCGCAAGGAATTGTTATCTTAAAAATAGTTTTTGTAGTGGCAAATAACAGGAATACTCTATATTTAACTGTGTCCCTTTTGAAGAATAGATAAACTGCCATACTGTTAGGCATTTTGTGAAAGACGGTAGTTGTCCGACTTCCTTTTAAAAATAGATTTCGTAAGAGGTGAACGATTGGCATGACAATGACTAGCATAGACGCTATTACGGCAGGAATAGGTAAAGCGGTGGTACTGTAACGATGCGCCGATCATCTCGGGGGTTTCTCTGTACTTCGGAGCTTGGCACCGGTGCTAAATGCATTTACTTTTAGAGGAAATTTTTTAATAATACGATCGATTCTTCAATACTTTCATTTATTTCGGACTCATGTCCGAACCGAATCAAATTACATTCTTTTCTCTATCACTACTACAATTCTATTTGTACCAAAAGAACTTAATTTAAAACGAGCCAGCACTACTTCAGTTTTAACCCAAAGAAGGTGTTACAGTACCATAAATCCGGGTGAGACATTGCAGAATTCTACCACCTAATACTTACGATGGTAGTGACACGTATTAGCTAGTCGTACGCACTTACAGAAATGCTTTTCAATAATTTAAATCTATTTTTTGATAAACCTCTTCTAGCGTCGGATTTATTATAGAAGTGTATGTCATTGTAAAATTGTAACTACCATTAGACTATAATCTACCTTATTGATATTATAATTTAACTGCTAATCTATCCTAACCAAATTAATAAACTCACTAGGTAGATTATAAAATATCGGTTTTGACAATTTTACGTTGACACACCTATACATTGCATCGAAATAATGTTTCACAAAGAACTAAGAGTATGGAAAACGTAAAGAATAATAATACTAAAACACAAGCCACACATGTCATACTGAAATATATTTTATAAATGTCCAAAAGTGCGAGGTATTTACCAATTAGTTTTAACTTTATTACCCTGATTTTAATTACATCAGCATCTAATACATGGGGCACACTAAAAGTTTTGCACTTCTAGCTAATCGGAACTATTTGAATTTCGAATGTTATATTTTTAAAATGTTGCAACCTTCTTAGTGATGAAAAAAAAGAATTGGCGGGAAATGATTTGTCAATTGTTTTTTATCATAAATCAAAGTTCTACGAACGCAACAAAAATGGAATTAAGTCGAAAAGATTTTAGAGCGATGATTTTTTATGATTTTAAAAGTTCTCTTTCTCCGCAAGACTGTGTCGCTCGTCTTCAAAATGCTTTTGGGAGAGAAGCACCTTGTTTGAGCACCGTGAGGCGATGGTTTGCTGAATTTGAGAGAGGTCGAGTTTCTTTACAAGACGAATTTCGTGAAGAGCGGCCTTCAACTGCCGTCAACGAAAATAATGTGCTAGTGTTAAGCGGTTAATTGAAGAAAACTCCCGGGTTACCTATGAGACAATTCGAGGACTATTGGGGATTGGTATGAGCCAAATTCAGAAAATTTTATACGAAGAATTGAAAGTTCAGAAACTTTGTTGTCGTTGGATCCCTCATTAACTGACAGTGCAGCAGAAGCGGGCTCGCGTAGAATGGTGCTCACAGATGCTACTGAAGTACGATAACATACATTCTAATGTTGTTTATGACATTGTCACAGGAGACGAAACGTGAATTTATTGTTTTGAACCTGAAAAAAAAACAGCAATCTTGTAAATGGGTGTTTGAAAATGAGAACAGGCCAACAAAAGTGAGACAGGCGAGAATCGTTGGTAAAAAAATGATCGCGTTTTTTTTCTCAGCTACGGGTCCCATCTGCACAATTCCACTTGAAGATCAAAAGAGTGTTAATGCCAAGTGGTATTTTACAATTTGTTTACCCAGGGTGTTAGAAAGTTTCGCGAAAGACTACCCAAAAGCCGCATTCTCCTACACCATGATAACGCTTTTTCACACACGGCCAACAAAACAAAGTCATTTTTAGCTTCCGAAAAAGTACATCTCGTCACTTATCCTGCGCATAGCCCCGACCTAGCACCCTGTGATTTCTGTATTTTTCCCAAAATCAAAGATTTGATGAGAGATTTTACTTTTACCAACTCCGAAGAGGCAGTGATAGCTTTCAATCAGCACGTAGAAAACATGCCTTCAGATCTGCGGTCGTCCTGTTTTAAAAAATGGTTCGATCGCATGAAAAAATGTTTAAAATGTAAAGGAGATATTTTGAAAAGCAATAAATATAATATTTTGGTTATAACATGTTGTTTTTTTAAGTTAAAGTGTGACCTACGTATAAGAACAATGAACATAGATTTTTAAATTACTTGAATTCTTAATATTGACAAATTGGAAATGAGATTAAATCTCAAAAAATGGTAATGCAGCACGGTTTTTGTAGCAATCCAACGCTCATTAGCGAATATTGTTGAAACTCTGTCACGTAGATCCATTAGGAGTCCGCCATTGCGTCGCCAAAGCTTCAGACCAACAAACCATCTTTCTCTGAGTCACCATAATTAAAATGTGAGTCAAGATGTTGGATAAAATGAGACATTAACGTCTTTGTAAATATTATTATCTACTAATATTGTAAATGTAACAGTGTTAATCTTTTTTTATAGATTTGGGCGTTACTGGCAGGAATAAACAATTATTTTCCCAGCGAATAGTAGGACAAGAATGATGTCTATAAAATTGAAGTAAATTATATTGTCTTCCATTAAAATTTCACTATTTATAGAGTGAAGTGCTATTCAACTTTTCTGAAGATGCTTCGGTCACGAAGTGAAATGTGTTTACTACTTACTTACGTCCTAGGTGGTAAGGGTCTGCAATATCTCGCCCGGGTTTTGGTACCACCGCCTTATCTATTCCTGCCGCAATAGCGTCAATGCTTGTCGTGTTTTGGTTTGGAGAGTTACGCATGTAGTACTAACATGCCGCAACGTAAAGTAACATTAACATCTTTGGTGTCTATAGCCGATGTTTGTTCTTTAGGATACCTCTTATACACGTAATGTAGGCACGGTAATATTATCTATAGATATAGATAATATTACCGTGATGTAGGGTTGTTTATTTTTTTCTCGCGCGCTCTAAAGCATAGGGTATCTTCAGATAGGTATGTAAACAATATTTAGGGTTTGTAAAAAAATTTTGGAAAGGAAAGAACAGGTTTTGAATAAAGGATCATTCGTGAAATATTAAGCTTCTAATAATCACCTCTGTGGTCTAGTTGTCCGTTGTCGGTATTGATCACACGAGGTTCTGGGTTCGATTCCTGGGTCGGGCAAGTTAAAATGTGTTTTTTTTTAGTTTTCTGATAAAAACATCATGGTCCAGGATTGAAAAAGTACCCGATTGGCGATATGCTGGCCACCTTATCATTGTGGGATTAAGTATCTTCGGCTAATCGTGGGTGCACTGGGTTGTACCTCTTGCTACCTTTTCGAGGATAAGGCTGTGAAAATACTTTTTTTTAAGTTTTAAAGACCTCTGGTATTGCAGATGTCCATAGGCGGCGGTGATCATTTACCATCAGGTGCACCTCTTGCTCGTTTCCCCCCTCTTCTATAAAAAAAAAGTCAAGTGTGGAAGCCTCTCTGACAGCTAAACCGTTGTAGATCTGTTTAAAAATTCGCGGTAGTAGTGTATATAATGAATTTAAAAGAAACACTATCACGGCTAATTAAGCTTTACAAGTATAAGAGTAATGTCGACCAATTTACAATATGTAATTAGATAATTTTTTAACATGTTGTGCGGATATATCCGTCATTGGCGTAAAATAGGTTAAAATTTCATAGCACAAAACAATAAAAAATATCTTCTTAATCCGCATTATATTATAGGCAACTACGGAACCCTACATTGTGCTTGGCCCGACATGCACTTGGTCGACTATTTATTGTATTGTTGTATTTTTTTGTGACAGTCACAAAAAAAAATATCACCTGTAGGCTGCGGCATGCAATTAGTTCGCAATGTGGTAGAAATTTATTATTAGTTGGTCTATAACCGTCACGCTGTTCTAGTGGTTATTTCCTTCAGTTGCAGTTTTAGAACTTCAAGCTTTATTTGTCAATGTATTTCTCGGGCAGTTTGTAGAACGCTTTACAAAACATTTCAACTACTTAATTCATTTATTAACATTAAATACCAAAGAAACAAACAAGTTTTATTGTAATATAAAAGAAGTTCAAATATTTGCCTTTGATAAAGTTTTATATAAATCTACTAAATGTTAAAAACTATGAGATAAAAGTTTAAATTAGTTTTTGAGAGATGTGACGCGCTTATCAAAAGACAAGTTTTCCAATGCAGCCAGAGTTGAGCACGTTTCAGCTTGAATCAAGAATATTGTCATTCGATAGAATATAACTTCCTAAACGTAAATTCAAATGTTACTACAATCGTGGAGAATGCAAGAATTACCATCGATTTTACTTAATTCCATCACAAACAGCACTATATAGGTACATATGTATATGATAAAACTTAATTTAATATTAATTTGTAACAATAATATAGGATTGCAAACAAGCAAACTTTTCTCTTGATGGTAGTAGGTTAAGAAACATTCACCGTCTGCATAAACCACAACTTACACGAAGGATGTTCCACGTTGTGATCGCATTGTATTTTAATTGTCATGAGACTGAAAGTAATACATAGATACATTAAGAGGTTTATATACTCAAAGAAGTAATAGTTGTTCTATTACTTAAGATGAAGTCTTGCTGAAAGATATCTATTTATGAGAGCGTGTCGTTCGTTTATAAATTATTCTGTACCATAGTTAACTAACCCAGGTAACTATAGAACCACAGAACGTAGGCTATTAAAAGCTGTCTGGCTTGTAATAGCTAGGAGTAGTAACTGGTCGTTGGAATTCGAAGCTCTCTCTATATATATTAAAATAGATATTTAGACTACGTATATACTTAGACTGGATACCTATTAGACTTCTGCGTGTTAAAATTATATCACAAAAAATAATTTGTTCACTTTGGGGTTAGATCGATTTGAATAGCTTCAGCGTATTTTAATTGGTTTATTGCAAAGAAAAAAAGAAATAAAGGTCGGAATCGTATGCATTGTCACCACAAATGCGCCAGGCTCGTAGCAGTTTATGAATAAAACATAGGACATTGTGCGAACACTCTTCTACAGGAAACTATCTATAAAACAAACATAACTCCGTTTTCATAGGACCTACGTCATAATGGACCATAATATTTTAATGATTACAGTTTTGAATATAATAAGAACTTGGCAGATTGGAGAAATTTTAGAGTTTGTAAAAGAGATGACGTTATACAGTTTTAATGTGATGGCTTTTGGCATGGCAGTAAATAAACAAATGGGCCTCCTGATAGCAAAAGAAAATAATCGTAAAGACGTAAATGAGGTATTGCTAAAATGGTTGCTAATCGCGTATTTTAAATGTTAATCCTCACGACGTAAATTGATTCTTCGCCGTTTTGTCCAGATTTGTTACCACCGTTTTATCTTTTCTTACGTCAACAGTGTAATTGTTACTGTCGTGATCTGGTTTGGGAAATGAGATACTCGCTTAACAGCTTATAGCATGTGCTTCAAGGATTTTTTTATAATAACAATGCTTTTCTCTCTGATAAGATTTTTTCTTTTTTCTAAATTTCATATTTTCTTTTATTTTAATTTTGTTTTATATAATATACTGTTTTTATTATAAGTTTTCTTATTTATTTATTTTTATTTATTTTTTATTTTACATGTTTTCTTATTTCCAATATTATCTATTTTTTAAACTTAATGATATATTTTTACATTTTTTTTGCAATGCTACATTATCAATTTTTTGTTTTTTACATTCACATATGTATTTGCTTCTTTTACAGTGTTACTTACCACTAGTTTCAACATATTAATATCTATCTAAACTACTATTTTTCTATTTTACAGTTTGCTTATTTTATGCTAACATCCTTCATGCTGTTGTTTTATATAACTTAATATTGACAACATTACTTAGTTTCTAATTAATTCTGGTTACATATCTATTTTTTCTTTGTTTCAAGGATTGGAACACATTATTAACATCTATACCTATGGTGGTTATAAAGTGTGTTAAAAAACCTACAACCTGAAAGGGGCATATGGGTTGGACGATGACGTTATTAAAAAAAAGAAATAATTCTATCTGTTGATGGTAGAGTTTTGCAATATCTCGATCGGATTTTGGTACCACTGCTTTACCTATTCATGTCGCAATAGCGTCGATGCTTGTCGCTGTCATGTCCCGGTTTGGAGGGTAAGGTAGCCGGTAAACTCATACGTTTGACATTCCAACCCTGCCATAAGTGTGGCAGGGTTGGAATGTCAAACGTATGAGTTTGAGTGAGCAACGCACCATTAATATCTTTTTATCTTTCTATTTGGTGTCTATAAGTCAGGCTTTCCCTTCAATCAGGAGAATCAGATAAAATAATAATATATTGATATTTTATTACTAGCTGTTGGCAGCGACTTCTTCCGCGCGGACTTCGTTTACTCCGCACAGCACCTGACCGCTAGGTGGTAGCGTGATAATATGTAGCCTATATGTTGACCCGACCTGTTAGTAATATTTATGCAAAATTTGAAGTAAATCCATGCAGTACTTTTTGAGTTTATCCCGGACATACATACAGACAAACAGACAAACAGACAAAAATTCTAAAAACTATATTTTTGGCTTCGATATCGATTGTAGATCACGCCCCAAGTATTTTTTAAAAAAATATTCAATGTACAGTTTTGACTTTCCTACGATTTTATTATATGTATAGATACTCGTATTTCGTCTATAGACTTTAGGGTTTACCACGATTCACCAGTTTGTTGGTTGTCGAGACGAGTGATGATCTCCATTTCCGTATTTTATCGACTTGATAACGTTTATCGACTATTTCTAGTGATAACAGGGACCGACCGCTTTACTGCTCAACCGAGGCACGAGGGTGGTAACACGACCCTGCAAGCTAGCCAGCCAGAATCCGAGATTCTACTGAGATTTTGTATTTTCGAGAAAAACCTCGAAAAAACCTCAATAACACTTTTGCCTTTCCCGGGGATCGCACCCGGGACCTCATGACTTGAGCCGAATAGGCTAACCCCTAGACCACGAGACACTCTTTTCAACAAAATTTAAGAATCATTATTAAATAAATTAAACTTATGGAGTATCTTTACAATTAAAATCAATATAAGAAAATGTCACATTATATATTATTACTAATTTATATTTGTCATGTACTTTTAATTATATTTTTTATTCAGAAGGATGTTAACAGAAAATATTTTATTTTTGATAATTTACTGTTTTATTAATGTATTAAGAAACGGTAGTACTATTACGTATTCTGTGATTTAGAATAAAGCACATTTTTTAATAATAGATATTTAAATAATTCAATAACACTAACAATAGAGAAAATCTCACAAAAAAAATAATCACTGTTTTAACCTGACAGGTCAGGTTCTTCCACTTTGCTTTGACCAATTGCTTCAATAACACTGATAATAAAGTTAAGTTATTTAATCATGGTATATCACACACTGCCTACCACGGACGGCGTGGAGGTAATGAAGATGTATGCATGACGTGTGTGTATACCTAATATGGATCGATGTGCATTTAGTTTGGAGTATCTTCACGCCAGTACCCCTGGAGAGACAGGCAGAGGTATAACAAATGTACCCAAGATTATTCGAAAACACGTTTTATTCCCAGAACGCGAAAGGTTGCAAGCCTATCGCTAACCGGATACTTATCCAATCCCGGGCAACATTATTTTATCAAAAAACTGAAAAAGCACATTGCAAAACTGAAAAAACACAATTGCCTAACCCGGCCATCGAACCCGGGGCCTCATGCGGTCAATACCGATAACGGACCACTAAACCACAGAGGTGACTATTTATTTATTGATCTCCATCAATATTAAGGACTTATCTAATTAAAAAAAAAATTATATTATTATAAAAGAAAGACCCATAACAAAAAATTGGTAAAGTGCGTGTCAGGCCACTCGCAATGTAGGGTCCTGAAGTTGCCCATCACGATAATGCGGATTACGAAGAGGGCTTTTATTGTTTCATACTAAGAACATTTAACTTATTTAACGTCAGTGACGGATATATCCGCAGCACAGTTTCACCACCTATAAAAACTTCTCCAAGTACATTTAACCAAGGGGAAGGGTCGGAAGGGTTTACTGCACCAGGGGACTTAAGTCCCGGAACGCACAGAGTACAGACTTTTATTACAAAAATTCTACAGATATTACCAAATGAAATAGTGATTATCACAGTGTGATTTAAATGTTGTGCATGCCATCTATGAACAGCATAACGAACTATTCTGCATACAATTTAAAATAATTTGTAGACCACACTTTATAAGTTGGTCGACTATTTCTTGCAAACTTATAAAACCGTGAACCTACTACCATTGTGACTACTAGAAGATAGAGTTCCTCAACGTCTCGCCAGGGTATTTGGTACCACCGCCTTATCTATTCCTGTCACAATAGCGTCAATGCTTGTACATTATCATGAAATATAAAAGCACATTGTAAATTTGTTAGGATATTATTTTCCCTCTATAAAATTAATTTGCATATCTTATGGTCCCCGAGCCAGGCAAAAATTTGGTTCATCATTTCCTCTCGGAAGATAACTTGTACAATGCTTCTAAGAGTTGTATCATGAAGCTTCGTGAACGTCATCTGCGACTAGGTGGGTGGGTTAGGCAGAAGAAGCCTCCCAGGCACGTTAAAAAAAATGGATTTCAGTCAATTCCTCCTGATTGAAAATTTGTCAAATTATAGCTTGTCCGATATCTTGAATAAAAACAAATCAGCTGCCTATATCGTGTGGAAAATGCGCCAGCTGGTCACACGAACAAGTAAAAAAAAAACATTTTTTTCATACATAATCCAATCGAATGCCATCGCATTTCAATCGGTCAAGCCGTTCAAAAGTTATGAGATGTTCACATAAACACATATACATGCACATTTATGTATGTATACATACAGACATGCTGATGTCATCATGAAAATAGTCGGATAAGGTTCCTAGGACTTAGGACCTCAAAATGTGATCTGGTGAAAACTCGATTTTCAAAAATTGGAGCAAATTCAGCTACTCCCTTATACACATACGTAACGGGAAGTTAAAAACTTTTGAACGGCTGGACCATCGAAACGTGGTTGATCGCATTCGATTGAATTCTGCTCAAATTAGACTTGACTTGACAATTTGAAACAAATCGGCCTAGCAGATTTTGAGAAATTTTGAAGAAACCTCAAAAAAATAGGGGGAAACAGTATTTTTTTTTTAAAATATAACTTCCAAATTAATGTACCGATTGAGTACGAAAACTAATCAGCTCTGTTCCTCAAAAGACTACGTCTAATGCATCAACTGCATCAAAATCGGTTTATCCGTTTGGGAGAAATTGTTGACGAAAAATTTAAAAAAAAGTTTTTTTTTCGACATTACTTCGAAATCTTTCAACCAATTATTTTTTGGTATTCTACGATATTTTAGTGCTAAAAGAACTACGTCGAATGCCGTTTCTAAAGTTAAAATCGAATCTAATCTTCAAAAGTTTCACTTTTCAAATATTGAAATTACGTTGTTTTTAGCTAATTCATTTAATATTTTTGAAATAAATTTCAGGCTAATACACCGATTGACTTAAAATACTTTGATATTGCTTCGAATTTTTTCAACCTATCGATTACTTAGCTAAAGCAACATTTTACATCTCAAAAATTGAGTAAAAATTTCATTCGAAAGACTAATAAATTCAATCTGCGTTTACAAAATATACAGTATTTCAAAAATCTTAATACTGCCATTTTAAACAAAAGAGAGGTTTGAACTGAAAAAAATCTATTCTTATAGTTTTTATTCTTTTGAGCTTAAAATTTAGCGGAAAGCTTTAGGGATGGCCTGTAGGGTCAACCGTTTTTTTTAAATTTAACTAGCGTTATGCCTGAAGACAATAAAGTTACCAACACACAAAATCACTACATTTCCACCAGCAGTTAAAAATGTTTTACGCAATATCTCATTGTATGCATACGTTGGTTTTGTTAACGGTATTGAATGTTTATCGATTTGCCTTATCTACTAACGGCAGCCAGGAACGTTTTAATAGAGTCTGTACCGCTGTGACAGCGAAGCGGGCAGATTTTTCCATTCATATTGATATTAGCTTTTTTTGTCATTAAATGTAAATATACTTATGTACGCAAGCCAGCGACAGATTTCATGACCAAGTTCCTCTCGGGCAATAACTTCTAGAATGCTTCAGATAACTGTTGTATCGTGAAGTTCTGTGAACGACAGCAGCGGCTCGGGCGGTGGGTTAAACAGCAGTAGCTGAAAAAAAAATTAAATTTAGTCATTTCCTTCCTATTGAAAATTTGTTAAATTATAGCTAGTCCAATATCTCGAAGAAAACAAAAAGTCAGCTGATTATATCGTGGTGGAAAATACGTCAGCTGCCAGCTGGTCACAAGAACATGTAAAAAAAATATTGTTTGCATGTTTTTGACGTTCTTCGAATTATTTCAACCTAGCGGTTATTTAGCTAAAACAATATTTTAAAAATTGAGTTGAATGCCATTCGAAAGATCAATATCGATCGTCGTTTCCAAAATATACATACAGCTTTTCTACTACTATATTTCCATTTTTAACAAAGTAGATGTTTGAATTTTAAAAAATCTATGCTTATAGATTTTACACTTTTGAGCTAAAAATACCTTAATTTAGCAGAAGTTTCAGGAATGTTCCGCAGGGTCAACCGTTTACATATTTTTAATAATTTTTAAAAGTATTAAACGTGTTTACAAAAAGGATACTCTTCATATCTGTGTATTTATATTATCGTATTATTGAAATGTGAATACAGTAGATACAGCTTGGTTTTAACATGCTGAGAGTAGAGTTTGCTTAATTTTCGTTACTGCCGTGTTCTGGTTTGGAAGGTAAGGTAGCCCGTAAACATATGCTTGTGGCACTACCATCTCGTTACACGAATGACGCACAGTCGACACATAAACCGATAGTGCACTAATTAAAACTGTCGGAAACGCTAAAGCAACGAAACTGAAGTTGACTGCCTATACGGACCCGTCTAATTACATACAAGTTGGCGTCAAATATTTTGTAATCAAAAAGCCAAAAAATGTTCTTGAAACACTCTCAGAATAGACAATATACCTAGTTTAGTAATTAATAGCTAAATAATAATTCGTAATGTAACAAATCAAACGTTAATTCTCAATTATCTCCATGTATATTGTCATGTTTATGCGTAGGTATACAGGATTACTTTAAAACATCCGGCCAAATTTTCAGAGGCTATTTAGAATCGATAATATATTCGATTTATGTAATAAAAAATAATTTAAATATTTTATTGTTATTATAAACAAAACGCGTGGATATAATTTCCATTATGCAAAGTTCGAACTAAAATATTTTTGTGCCTTCAACCAAATTAAAAGTGGTCGGGAAAAATGTACTTAGAGCGACAGATCACATAATAGTTACTATCGTAATTACAGGTAAATGTAAAATAACACACTGCCAGCATTAAAGAGTTCATTCAAAAGACTCGGTACATCCCATTCATATATTCCCTGTGTTGGTCCCGGGCTCCTTTGAAGAATAGGCCAACTGCTGTTCTGCCAGGCAGGTCGTAAAAGGCGACCGATTGACTATACGAGTCACTAACATCGTGGCTACTAGGTGGTAGAGTTCTGCATTGTCTCGCCCGGGTCTGGTACCACCGCCTTACCTATTCCTGCCGCAATAGCGTCAGTGCTTGTCGCTGTCGTGTTCCGGTTTCGAGGGTAAGGTAAGCCGATAAACTTATGCATGTGGCATAAGACCTCGCCACAAGATAGCAACGCACCATTAACACCTTTGGTGTCTATAGGCGATGGTTGACTCTTTCCATCAGGAGAGCCATCTGCTTGTTTGCTATCTTATAATATATATACATATATATATATATATATATATATATATATATATATATATGTATATATATATATATATATATATATATATATATATATATATATATATATATATATATATATATATATATATATTATATATATATATATATATATATATATATATATATATATATATATATATATATATATATATATATATATATATATATATATTTAGTGGGATATTTTAAACGAACATTTTTATATTTTTTGTAATTTTTACAATAATAATTAAAACGCACTTTTAATTAAATATTTATTTCTTTATTTTGAAATTTGACCGGACCTTTAAAAGTAACTGTTTAGCGTATTTGTCCATGGAAACAATCTGTTTGTTATTTTTACAGTTTGAAATGTTAATGTAACAGTTTGAAAACTTGAAAATTTTTATAAATAAACAAAAATTAAGAGGCAAGATCTTGTCACGAAAAAATATTTCTACAGAAATTTGTAATAATAATAATAATAATAATATTCACGAGACAAATTACATGGGACAAAGCAAATTATTGGCTTGTTGGGTGTTAGTCAACGATACTAATACACACAAATACATACATAAATACTGGAATATATTTAGTAAACACCCAAACCCAGAAAAACAGACATTTATGCTCATCACACAAATGCTTGTCCCCGTCGGGAATCGAACATGAGCCCCATTGATTGCGTAGTCAGGGTCGCTAACCACTCGACTAACGGGGTGGTCAAAATTTGTGTCGCAGAAGTTAAATTGTAAGTTTTTAAAGCTTAATATTTCTGAAACTGATTCCTTTATGGATTTTTTTTGAACTCGCAATTATTTTTGAATACCTATCCTACGATACCCCACACTGGGGTACGCGACAAAAAAATTATCATTCCTCACCTTACGTGTATCGGAGGTAAACTTTTTAGTTTTTACTATTTTATCAGAGTGACTAATTTGTATACTCGGACTAAATCACAGGTTTCTAGTACGAATAATCTCTGAGCTAGGCTGCGGACAGAAAGACATGAAATAACAGTATAAAGGTTCCCTGTTAACTTCGAAACCCTAAAAATTATTTCAACAGTTTTGTGCAAGCGAACTTTAATGTTTAAAAGTAAATGCTTTAACAAGTATTCTATTTTCATTATTACCTTACTAAATATAAGCGCAAGAGAATTCATCATTAAGATGAGTAGTCGAAGTCAAGTAATGAGAATGGCACCGTAATTTGTGCTCCGTTTAAAGCTCGTTTACTCAACAAAATGTAAAAAAGAAACAAGCTCACTTAATAGGGAGAATTCATCTTTTGCATAACTACAGTTTACTGAACAACAAATAAATTACAAGTAGCTCTATATAAATAAATTATTTGATCATTCTTACTGCTAATGTTCATAAAAAGTGAACAAACGCGATACGTAGTACGAGTATCGTTACAATCGGAGTTTTGTGATAGTTATGCAAAGTTTCACCCATTAATGGTATTAACTAGCTGATCTGGGCAGCTTTGTCAGCGAGGCGAGTAACAAGTTAACACTATTTCATCACTAAGTTAACAATATTTCAGCCTATTTCAGGGATGGATTTTAGAAAAAAGTAGCCCGTACTTGACACTAGATCTTCGATTATCTCCTGTCTGAATTTCATTAAAATCGATTTAGCGGTGTAGCTGTTAAATCACAATAATAATAACATTTACTTTTAAACATTAAAGTTCGCTTGCACTAAACTGTTTAAATAATTTGTAGGGTTTCGAAGTCAACAGGGAACCTTTATACTGTTATTCCATGTCCTTCTATCCGCAGCCTAGCTCAGAGATTATTCGTACTAGAAACCTGTGATTTAGTCCGAATATACAAATTAGTTACTCTGATAAAATAGTAAAAACTAAAAAAGTTTACCTTCGATACACGTAAGGTGAGGAATGATAAGACTTTCGAGTTTATTAGGGCGAACGAAGCGAGCCCTATATTAGGCCACTTTCTATGCACTTTTGTGGTACATTTTACTGAAAAAGTATCGCATTTTTAGGTTTGAGCTTTGACGTGGTGGTTTAAATTCATATCTAGATATGTTATCTACTATTAAAATACTATTTCATACACATTAAAAAAAAGATACATTTTGTATTAGAATTTTATTACTGCTAACGCCATCTATTATAAAACTAACGAGTTAAAATGCTACAAAGCTACACTAGGCGACGATCTGTGCCGTGGTACATTTTACTGAAAAATATCGCACTTTTAGGTTTAAGCTTTGGCGTGGTAGTTTTATTTAATTTAATTCATTTTCATTCACTCCATTTTAATACAATATTAATCTATTAAAACACTTGTACTTTTTAACTTCCCACGACGTATGTAGATAGAGAGGTTACTGATTTTGCTCCTCAAAAATGGAGTTTTCACCATATGCCTACGTTTTGTGGTATTAGGAACCATTTTCGACTATTTTTGCGATGACGTCAGTATGTATGTGTGTGTGTGTGTATGTGTGTACTCATAAGTTTTGAACGCCTGGACCGATCGAAACGCGGTTGATGGAATTCGATTGGATTCCGGTCAACTTATACTTGCTGAAAATTTGAACCAAATGGGACAAAGAGATTTTAAGAAATTTTGAAAACACCCAAAAAAAATTGTGGCGAAATAGATTTTTTTTAAATAACTTCCAGATTAATGTACCGATTGAGTACAAAAACTAATCAGCTCTATTTCTCAAAAAATTACGTCTAATGCATAAATTGCGTTATAATCAGTTTATTAGTTCGGAAGCAATCGTTGACGAAAATTTTGAAAAAAGTGTTTTTTCGACATAACTTCGAAATATTTCAACCAATCATTTTTGGTTTTCTACGATATTTTAATACTAAAAAAATTACGTCGAATGCCCTTTTAAAAATCAAAACCGAATCTTATTTTCAAAAGTTACAGCTTTTCAAAAATTAAAATTACGTTTTCTTTAGCAAAGTTACTTAATATTTTTGAAATAACTTTCAGGCCAATATACCGATTGACTTCAAAATCTTATCATCTTTTCTCCTTTAAAAACTGCGCCACGTACCGTTAATTGGATAAAAATCGGTCAATTTGTTTGGGATCTATCAATGTCGAAAATTTTTGAAAAAAATGTTTTTGACTTTGTTTCGAAATTTTTGAACCTACCGATTTTTTAGCTAAAGCAATATTTAAATTGAGTTCAATGCCATTTGAAAGATCAAGATCGATTATCTTTTCCAAAATATACAGTTTTTCAAAAATCAATATACTGCCATTTTTATGGCATGGCTGGACTAATTTTGACGGGACTTTCACTGGCAGATAGCTGAAGAAATAAGGAGTAACTTAGAATACTTTTATTTCAGATTTATTATTTATATTTAACTTCACCCAAATCTAAGTTGCTTTAGGTTCAAGTGGTAGCAAATATAAAGACATAAATTTTGCATTTAAAACAGTGTGATATTAATAGTGAACTCCATTAGGAATCCCCTTAGCTTGTTCGGTGCCATATTATAAGAAACGAAAATATTTTATACCAAAATAATTCACGACTAGGCGAGCGAGCTGTAAAGTCAAGCATTGTTAAATTATTCACGACCCCTTAACATCCTTTATTTACTTTCCTTGTTCAATCTCCATAATAATATTTTACTAACGTGCACAGGATAAGGATTTATATGTATTGCTGTTATATTATGTTATACATTTGATTCTATTTTTAAGGTCCTGATGTATTTTATTTATTTAACACTTTATTGTATTGTTCTATAATAACTTTGATATATTTATTATTAGAAAGGATAAGAGTTACGCGATAGAAAGAGATGCAACTTCTGGGTAAATATAACCGTAGGTAATTAAGCGCCGCGCGATCTGAATTCAACTTAATTGTATCGTAGCAAGATTCCTATCCCTATACCTGTTTCTTTAAACGACTTTCCGGAGTGTCTCTTTTGTACTTGTATTATTATGTATTCTGTGACTTTACTAATTAAAACTACGTTATCAATTTATATTACATTTGTATTTCTTTTCACATTGCTCAATATGATTAAACCGATAATTCTAACACCATTATTTTATTATTTCTAATATTCTACATATTATTTATTCTCATAATGAAATAAAACTTAACTCATATCAACATACTGCTCAAAAACTAATTTTTTTTACCAAGAAACAACAATTAATATTTAAAATTCATCAGAGGTAAGTTGTTTTGAATGAAAACAATATTTCAGCATTTCTCGACGAGAATTATTCTTTGGACAAGCAGATGGACAATATTTTTAGCAATACATTATATTATCACAAGACTATTAATTACTAAAACTCTAATGGCTCGGCCGTACTTGCGTCTATCGTCACAAAAACACGATAAATGCAGATGTGACCGGCTATTATCGGCTATCGTCGGAAACATTCGGGCTGCGTGTACGTTATCGCTGGGGGTTTGTGTTTTTGTTTTTTTTTGCATCATAAGACAGCAAATAATTTGCTTTCAATAATGTTGAAACTCCCCGCTGTAATAGGGATATAAAAAACTTTTTATATTCTCCTCATCAACTTCTTTAGCATATTTTTCCATAGATATTCGTGTCATAGTAGCTTATCCCCAAAGCGTCACCTACACGTTGCCGCACTTAAGACAATGGTAATAATGATCTCCTATTTTGTGAATCACGCCCAAGATAATCGCGTAAGCGAATCACAAACTCACGCGTTTCACTGTATGTTGAGTATAGTTTTTTTTCACCCTTTTAGGCATGTTTCACAAAAGTTCAGTGGTTTTTGGTTTCACAAGACAGCAAACAATTTGCTTTCAATGATGTTAAAATTCCCCGCTGTAATAGAGATATAAAAAAACCTTAAATAAAATACTTATCATTGAATACACTTGTTCTGTTTCATTATAAATTATCTTCATGCCAGTATTCCGGAAGAGGTAGGCAGAGTTACAACTAGTGCACCCACGATTAGCCGAAGATACTTTAGTCCTACAATGTGATTGGTGGTGGCAAGTCTATCGCCAACTGGGCACTAATCCAATCTCGGGCAACGTTGTTTTAATCAGAAAACTGAAGAAACACATTTTTGATTTGCCCGGACCCGGAATTGAACATGGGGCCTTATATGGTCAACACTGATACCGGATCATAAACCACAGAGGCGATAAATAGTAAAACAACTATAATTTATATCCAACCGGTTTCGTTTACACAAGAGTCATCGGTGTATTTATAATTATTAACTAGAGATGCTACGAATAGGGATTTTGCCAAATACCAAATATCCAGCCGCTAAGGCTAAGGCCCCGTTTTCATTTTGATTAGTACAAGTGTGTTTAATGCAGCTGCTTAGTATTAAGATAAAAATACGTGAAGACAGTCGCTGATTATTGCGAGTGACAAGTAATCAGCATCTATTAACTTTTACTACGCTGATTACGAATAACTCGTAATTTTTTGGCTTAATAATAAGCTAAGGCCCGCTAAGGCGACCAAATACCGAATATCATGATACGTATTAGTTGTTTATTATGGTGGGGCCGCAGTTGAACGCAGTATCGTTCCAAAGTAATATGTGCCGAAGTTTTGTACGATTTGACACTACAAAATGATCGCGATAGACACACACACACACACACACACATATATATATATATATATATATATATATATATATATATATATATATATATATATATATATGTATGTATGTATATATATAATATGCCTGCCGGCTGCCTGGAAGGAGAATCTCGTATAGTTATAAAAATTACGTGTCACTTTGTCCGCTATGGATTTGTACGCTTGCTGGGTCAGCTAGTTTCATTATAATTATAGGTATCAGTAAATACTGCTTCCCTCATACACGTATGTGAAGGTCCGTGGAATTTATAGCCCAAATCTAGGTTGAAATTTGACCAGATTTGAAGAGGCATTGAATGTATCGCTTTCTTTTCTTTTTGATAGATGACTAGACAATACACAAGACCTAGCAATAATTTATATTTATGATTCGCATAAAATCGCTTAAAGAACACTTATTATATTTAATAACACGAAAGGCATTATTTTATATTTTATAAGAAAATAAGTCACAAATATTACTGAACTTTGTTAAGGTACTGGTAAGATAAATTTTTCTTTGCACTACCAAAATAAAAAAGAAAAATATATACATAGCGAAATATAATAGTTTAATCCATTTCTTTTGAAAGTTTGCGTATGAATTAAATAAAAGGCTTCTATACCTTTGACTCAAGTTAAATAAACGTCTATTTATCTTAATAATACTTATCCTTTTGTGATTGAATGAAATGTATTATCTTGAACTGTCTTTGATATTGAGGTCAACTTATTAAAGATATAAAGAAACCCATCGGATATGTCTTTTATTACATGCAACGCGAAAATAAAATAAGCTAATATTCTACATATTATTTATTCTCATAATGAAATAAAACTTAACTCATATCAACATACTGCTCAAAAACTATTTTTTTTTACCAAGAAACAACAGAGGTAAGTTGTTTTGAATGAAAACAATATTTCAGCATTTCTCGACGAGAATTATTCTTTGGACAAGCATGTGGACAATATTTTTAGCAATACATTATATTATCACAAGACTATTAATTACTAAAACTCTAATGGCTACTGGCTTATTACCATATATCCGATAATATTAATATTAATAGTGAACTCCATTAGGAATCCCCTTAGCTTGATTAAAACTTAAAAATTCAACCCTCAAAGGGGTAAAATAGTGGAAAAATTTTTTTAAGCATTTTATTCCTTAAACATTGCATGTCATGTCATTACAGACACGGGGGTGCTGACACGCCACTATCGAACGCGGAGAGTCGGATATAAAAAACTAAGAAAAAAACTCAATAACACTTTATCCGAACCGAGTTTTTAATCCAGGAATCAAACTCGGGATTACGTCACGAATAGGCCACGAAGATAAAATACTATCTGCGCCCTTCAGCCCGCTTCATTATAAGAGTTTTTGGTGAATTCCACGAGAACAACTTTTTTTCCTGGATAAAAAAGCCTATGGGCTATCCCAGCCATCATGTACGTGTACACCAAATGTCATCTAAATACGTTCAGTAGTTTTGGTGTGATTGAGTAACAAACATCCATCCATTCATCCATCCATCCATCCATCCATCCATCCATCCATCCATCCAAACATCCAAACTTACGCACATATAATTTTATAACAATTAATGTAGTTAGTAATATAGAATATTAATAGTAATAATAATATCGCTAGACGAATCACACGAACTAACCCCGAAGTAGGCTAATTATTTGCTTGTGTTATGGATATAGTGAACGACACTAATAGAAAAACATATAAAAATACTGATACGTATATACATATATTGCATGACATTTCTTATAATATGAGTATGACAAAAATAATGACATGTATTCGCGTTTCTCAAAATTCCAGCCCTTAAGGGAAAAATAGGGCATGAAAGTTTTATATAAACGTATAGGCCAAACCCCTTGGGCTAGAAACTTGATATTTTACACACGTATCCCCGTTATGACGTAAGCATCCACTAAGGAATGATTTTTCAAAATTCAAACTCCAAAGGGGTAAAATAGAGAAAAAAATATTTGTATAAAACTTTTTATTTCTTGAACATATTTGCATGATATTTCATATGAATTGAATATGGCAAAAACATGAGTTATGTATTTCAGCGTAAAAAATAAATAATGAATTACGTGTTTAAGCGTTTTTCGAAATTTCATCCCTAAGACGGTAAAATAGGGGATGAAAGTTTTATATAACCGCACAAACCATTGCCAAACTATTAGTGTTAGATACTTGAAATTTTGCACACGTACTCCATTTATGACGTAGGGATCCACTAAGCAAGAATTATTAAAAATATAACCCTCGAAGGGGTGAAATAGGGATAAAAAATCTAAACATTTTATTCCTTGGACATTTTTGCATGAAATTTGGTATGAATTGAGTATGGAAAATATGAGATATGTGTTTTAGCGTTTTTCAAAATTCAGCCCCTTAGAGGGTAAAATTGGGCAAGAAATTTTATATAAACGTAGAGCCCAAAACCTTAAGACTAGAAACTTAAAATTTCGCACACGTATTTCCCTTGTGATGTAGGCATCCACTAAGGAAGGGTTTTTTCAAAATTCAACCCCGAGAGTGGTGAAATAGGGGATAAAAGTTTGTATGAAACGTTTTATTCCCTAAACATATTTGCATGAAATTTCGTATAAATTAAGTACAAAAAGAAAAATGAATTACGTATTTAAACGTTTTTCAAAATTCAATCCCTACGAGGATAAAATAGGGGATGAAAGTTTTACATAATCGCACAAGCCAAACCCTTAGGTCAAGAAACTTAGAGCTTCGCACACATATTCGTCCTTTAACGTACGCATCCACTAAGGAAGGACTATTCAAAATTCAAGGGGGTGTCGTATGGGATGAAATTTGTTTGAAACTTTATATTACTTTGACATACTTTTATAAAATTTCGTATCAATTGAGTACGGTAAAAATAATGAGTTACGTATTTTCTCATTTTCGAAAATTTAATCTTTTAGAGGGTAAAATAGAGAATGAAAGTTTTATATAAACTCACAGGTTAAGCCCTTAGGCCTAGAAACTTGAAATTTCGCACACGTGTTCCTCTTATGACGTAAGTATGCACGAAGAAATATTTTTTCAAAATTCAACTTTCAAAGGGGTGAAATAAAGGAAAAAATGCTGTGTGAAACTTTTTATTTCTTGGACATATTTGCATGAAATTTCACATGAATAAAGGAAAATTTAAAAAAAAGTGTTTTTTCTAACTGAAGTTTTCAACTAATCATTTTTCGACCTTCTACAATATTTTAGTACTGAACTACGTCAAATGCAGTTTCAAAAAACAAAATCGAATCACGTTTTCATAAAACAAAAAACCTTTTAAATAATAATATTTTATTGTTTCCAGCAAACGCACTTAATATTTTCAAAATAAATTTCAGGTTAATATACCGGTGGATTTAAAAATCTAAACAAAAAAACAAAATAAAAAACTGCGTCCAAAACTGAATTTGATCAAAATTATTCCATTTATTTGGGATATTTTTAAATTATTTACCGATATTTTTAAAAAAAGGTGGTCTTGAATATTTTTCAAAAATGAAATTATTGTCTTTGATAACAAAATTAAGATTATTGAACTATGAAAAAATTCTTTGCTTAAGTATAGTTTTTGTACTTTTGAGCTGAAATACCTCATTTTAGCAGAAGTTTCAGGGATGGCCTGCAGGGCCAATCAATTTACAGATTCTTAACTTCCCGCTACGTATGTAGATAAGAAGTTACTCACTTTGACCCGATTTTACATCCATTTACACTACACACATTTACATTACACATCTGTACGTTTTGACGTCCTAAGAACCTTTTACGACTATTTTCACGATGACTTCTGTATATCTGTATGTATGTATGTATGTATGTATGTATGTATGTATGTATGTATGTATGTATGTATGTATGTATGTGTATGGGTGTGTGTGAGTGTGTTAGTGTGTATGCAAACATCTCATAACTTCTGAACGGCTTGACCGATCGAAATGCGTTTTATGACATTCGATTTAATTCTGCACAACTTGATTTTCTAAAAATTTGAACCGGTTCAACGTAGAAAACTTCAAAAAAATTAGGCGAAAAATTAGTTTTTTAATATAACTTCCAGATTTATGTACGGATTGAGTACAAAATCTATTCAGCTCTTTTCCTCAAAAAACTGAGTGCGATGCATAAATTGCATCAAAATCGGTTTATCCGTTTGGGAGTTATCGTTGACGAAAAATTATGAAAAAAGTGCTTTTTCGGCAAAACTTCTATATTTTTCAAGCAACAATTTATTGATCTTCTTTGTTATTTTAGTAGTAAGAAAATTACGCCAAATGCCGTTTCAAAAATTTAAATCGATTCAAATTTTCAAAAGTAACAAAGCTTTTCAAATATTAATATTGCGCTGTTTCCGGAAAAGTTACTTCGTATATTTAAAATAACTTTCAGGCTAATATACCTATTTAATTTAAAATCTGATCAGCTTTTTGCTTAAAAGACTGCGTTATATACAGTAAATTGAATTAAAATCGGTTGATTCTTTCGGTATTTATTAATGAAGAAAAGGTTCAAAACTTGCGTTGAATGTTATTCGAAAGATGAAAGTCAGTCATCATTTTAGAAAAAATCATCTTTTCAAACACTAAATTAAATAACTAAGTATCATTTTTAAAAAAACTTTAGATATTTAAACTCTTCGAACTCAAAACTCTAAGCTTAAGCACAGTTTTTTTCATTGAGCTTAAAATACCTCAATTTAGCAGGAAGTTTTAGGGATGACTTGCAGGGTCAACCTGCTTACAGATTTTTTTAATACAGTTACGTTAGTGGGTTAGAAAGGTGCGTTACATGCAAGCAATCCTAATAGATAGCTATATTTAGTTTGTGGTATAGTTCGGTATATATAAAAATATTATCATAGGTAGTTTAGGTTAGGTATTTCCTGTTAATTACAAGTTTCTTTATAATTACGTCAGTTTCTTCGATAGGTGTTTGAGGTATAGTTACTTACGTTTTTTACTTATATTATGATACTTAAAATATCGTGTATGTATATAAGTAACTAAGATGAATATGCATATATTATTTTTTTTTTAGAATACTAGCGGCCCGTCCGACTATGTAGAGATTTTTAATAAAGTAGCGTATAAAGAAAGTTTTAATAATTTATAATGTAAATAAGCGCGAGCGAAGCCGCGGATAACAGCTAGTAATAAATAAATATTGAAATAAAAAAGTGTATATCATGTGTCAAATATGATTCGCTAGCGACTTAGGTGTGAGTATAATGATTTCATGTTTTTAACTGCAGACCCATACGTCAAAAAAATAAAGATATAGAACCGTTTAATGGTGATTTTAAGACCAATCTTCGTAATTATTATCTATCGACCCAATTTTGTTCAGTTATATATCGAGTCCGGCCACGGTCATTGACATATGATGAATATTAACATATATTGTTTGTGATATGTTATAACAAACAGTTTTTCTTAAAATACTGCTTAAGTAACATCAATTTCAACAAATTAGGTCTTGTAATCCTCTTAATGACATGTTGCATTACTCGCGGGCGAAGCTGCGCGAGTTAACTAGTATATGATAACCGATCAAAAGATAATATGGTCTCGAGAGTGATTAATGGACTGCAAAAATTATTGTAGTGAATAAGTTGATCAAATTGTTTTTGTCCTGAAATCGGAAATTTGATAAGAACTACGCAAGCAATAAATAATAGCTAGACGTCTGCAGGACATATCTAATTCCTAAGGGGAACAAAAACATAATATTAATGTTAAGTTAGATCTACCAAAATTTTTGTACATTAAAAAAAATGTTTTCGTTTTGAACATTAAACATTTTTAGTAAGATTTTTGTTTGGGATAAAAATCAAAGATTAAGAAGAATATTCGTTTGGGATAAAAATCAAAGATTACCGACAAATTGGTACTCAGTTTCTAATATTTTTTTTGCCGTGATTATGTGTATTTTTAAGAAAATAGGTAATTCCTCTTGTAATTTTGCTAATACTTTTTACCGTTCCAGAAATATATTTGGGGACACCGAGACAGGGTAGTTAAAACCGGTACTGTTCCTTTCAGAACAGGACGTATGGTCACATTAGTTATGACTTCAAATTCTATTGAGTTATCAATAAACAGATAGTTATATCTGTTGCCCACGACTTCGTCCGCGCTGACTTCGTTTACTACGCACAGCTCCTCCCTCGTAGGTGATAGCGTGATAATATGTAGCCTATATGTTGACTCGACCTGTTAGTAATATTCATGCAAAATTTGAAGTAAATCCATGCAGTACTTTTTGAGTTTACCCCGGACATGCATACAGACAAACAGATATACAGACAAACAGACAAAAATTCTAAAAACTATATTTTTGGCTTCGGTATCGATTGTAGATTATGCCCCAAGTATTCTTTTAAAACAATATGCAATGTACAGTTTTGACTTTCCTACGATTTTATTATATGTATAGATAAAATTTGTCTTCCCAGTAGTAAGACAGCTAAACTCATGCAGGCATATTTTCTGCTTTACGATTACTTTTCCGAGTAAATCACCTTCCATACTGTTAAAAACATCTTAAGTTGTAATCTTCTAAAAGGACCCTAAAAGCTTTTATTACGCCCTAAGTGTATTTGACTTGACGTTGTTAGGAGATCCCGTTTTAACTATAAATGACCAAATAGTGCTTTTTATGGAACCTTAACTGGAATATATTTTCTTTATATGTCGTAAAACGAGTATAGGTGTCTAAATGTTTAAAGGATGCAGGACCGGATCTTGAATTGAAGTGCCCTAGTCCAACTCAACCTAATAAAACAAAAGTCGGAAATGGAGTCGGATAAGAAAACTGATTGAAACTGAAAAAGATTGCACAAAGTAATGTATGTGTAGTGTGTAATGTAATGTAATGTGTATATCCAAAAGTTTTATAATGCAGCGGGCTGCACGCTGCAGCTAGTATTATAAATGCGAAAGTAACTCTGTCCGTCTGTCTCTTCTTCACGCCTAAACCAGTGAACCGACTTAGATGAAACTTGGTACAAAGATAGTCTCTGTCTAAGACTCGAGAAAGCACACAGGATTTTTACACTTTCAGTCGTCGGTACTTGGTGAAATTCCATTGTTATTATTTAAAACTAGGTTATGATTATTTGTACTTACTTTAATTTAACTACAAATATAGACAAATAATTTTAAACTAATTGACCGGTTTTGCTTTTTAAAGCATCTTCAGAACGCAATATTCTTTACTGACAGTTTAACTCCGTTTATGTCTTATCTAAGTATATGGTATCCTAAAAATAATTCTGCTGGTTACCTCATAATTCATACCGGATGTTATTGCAGCAACATGTAAAACAATTGTATCAAACCTGGGACCCAATTCACGTAACAAAACGTTAATCAAAATGAAGCGTTTAAGGTTCTTACATATTTTCTGACATACTACGCCGCGTCGTAGCACGACGCGAAGTTGTATCATGTTTATGAGTGTAAGAACTAGAGTCCGACCGAAACTGGTTTTCTGGCCGAAACCGAAACTGAATGTTTGGCCGTAACTTCAATTTCGGCCGAAACCGAAACCGTAACTCATGTGGTCAAGAATAAAATCCTTAAATTTGATGCGTTTTACCCATTATTGTGCATTAATTAGGTACATAAAATGAAAACACTGTATATGTATGGAGTCCATATCAACTGCCAGCTTCTGATATATCTGGAGGAGCACCAGCTGATTAGTGACCGTCAGTACGGTTTTCGTCGTGGACGCTCAGCTTGTGATTTTCTGGTTTACTTCGACTGGATTCTTTTGGTACACATCGTTGGGCGGAGGCAGTGGAGAATAAGGGAGAGGCATTGGCAGTTAGTTTGGACATAGCGAAGGCATTCGATCGGGTACGGCACAAGACACTTCTCTCCAAGCTCCCATCCTATGAGCTTCCTGGGAAATTGTGCAATTGGATCACCAGTTTTTTGACAGATCGGAGTATCAAGGTCGTTGTTGATGGCGCATGCTCTGACCTTAAATTCGTCAATGCTGGTGTCCCTCAAGGCTGTGTGCTATCGCTTACGCTATTTCATTTGCAAATTAATGACATATCGCAATCAAGCAACATTCATTGTTATGCGGATGACAGTACATGCGATGCTTTATATTCTGGCCGTAGCAGAATTTCTCCAGAACACGTCAACGCGTCAACGAGTGCCGGAACAAACTTGTGTCAGAAACTGAAGAACAACTTTTCATAACTTCGGTGTGAGGTCGATTAAATCTGGTTCAGTTTAACCCCATTAAGATACAAGTCTGCGCGATTACCGTTAAAAAATCGCCCTTCGCCGTATCTCCTCGTTTTGAAAATACTTCCCTGAAAGCCTCAGCCAGTTTTGGAATAGCCTGAGTCAACATATCGAGCGACGTTTAGTTCCGCGGTAACTTGAAAGCAAGGCTAAATTGGCCTCTAAAAAACTGGGAGTTCTTTGCAGGGCTAGGCAGTATTTCACACTGGCTCATTGTTTACTGCTTTATAAGGCGCAAATCTGGCCTCATATGGAGTACTGCTCTCATTTATGGGCGGGGGCTCCTCAGTACCAGCACCTTCTTTTTGATCGCATTTAACGTAGGGCGGCTCGAATCATCGATGACGAGACTATTTCACAGCAGCGTGATTCTTTGGCGTTACGTAGAGGAGTGTAGTAGGGAGTGTTTCGAGAAACTGTTTGGATTAACTCCTGCCGCCGAATTTCACAATCGGACTTCGCAACATAATTCAAAATTCATCCTCGCCATCTCGATGCCTGGAAGTCCACAACCGTGCGATTCTCGAGGCACTTTTTGCCTCGCACTGCTCCATTGTGGAATCAGCTATCGGCAGAATTTTTTCCGAACGGATACGACTTAGGTACCTTCAAGAAAAGAGCCTACTCATTCTAAAAAAGCCGGCACGCAACTACAAGACCCCTGGGGTAGTGTAGTTGTCTATGGGCGGAGGTAATTACTTACCATCTGGTAAGCCTCCTGTCCATTTGTCCCCTCTTCTATAAAAAAATATTTTGTTGTAATCATTTATTAATTAATCATAAAAAAAATTAAGAATATTTTTGTTATTTTTTCATTTATTAATCAATACTCAGGTTTGTATTTTTACTGAGAAGAATCATCAGTCTCTTTAACCTTTTGTCTCAAAATAATCATAACTATTCCTTTTAAATCGTTTAATTCTGATAATCGTTTAGTACTTGCCTGTATTTCACGTCATAAAATATTGGTAAATGCAGTTTCAGTCCGTGTACTGTTTATTTTTTGGTTCGTACCTTCTTAACGAATAGGATTTGCTACATATCTTGCAAACAGCTTTTGAAATATCACTGATAGATTTGTCGAAGTTCTGCCACTTTTAGACATTTTAGCCTGAACAAATAAAACTGTAATAACCCCAATGCGCCAAAACTACATCAGTAAGTCATCGGAATGAAAAATAAATCTTGAAAAATAAATTTATTCAACATTTGGGGTGATTAGTTTATTAAATAACGTTGAGTACGCACAACGTAATTTAACAAACTAATCACCCCAAATTTTTCATTTACAATCTCTTTTTTACATATGATTTGATTCGTTAATAACAACAAAACAAATTTACTGACTCAATGTTGAACTATATAAATCATTCAAGCACAGAAACGAAACAAAAACTTACCTGTAATCAATTCCATCAAAACATAACTTCTAACGAATGTTTGTGTCGGACGCTCACGCACTGACTAAGTTATGTTACTACAGAGCTATCCGAACGTCGCACGACAAATCCTGAACTGGGCCGACAAGGTTTGCCAAAGCGTTGCCGCGAGTAATGAAGCTAGGCATGCGCGTACGAAAATTTCCAAAGTCAGTTTCGTTTCGGCAACAGTTTCGGCTTATTTTGGCCGAGACTGAAACTGACGCTGAAACTTGTATTTATGGCCGAAACTGGCTGAAACCGAAAGTTCGGTCGGACACTAGTAAGAACCCTAATCGCTACGATTCGATTGACTTTTTGTTACGAAAATTGGCGGACTCTTTAGCAACAAAGTGAATAGCAGTGACAACGGCAGTGAGGTGCTTATCCTTAGTTTCCTTTTTACGAGCTGCTTGGCAAGAAGGAAAATTCTTCAAAAGTTTCCAGACAAATACAGGGGATATACTCGATAGATATCATATACATTTCTGCCTTAACCATTCCTGCTGCAATAGCTCCAGTACCAGTCACTGTAGTGTTCCGATTTTAAGGATAATGTAGCCGATGATTTTATACATGTAGCATGGTTTACACAATGGTTTATAAATATCTAGTAATGAATAAAATATCTAAATGAAAACCTGGCTCTGCTCGGAAGTCTCATAATACGCAATCTTTTATACACTAAATCAAATAGTAGACATTAAAAAGTAGCAACACTGTAGTGACGACTTCTTACAAGGCTGTCTTAGGTGCCCCATAGACCTACAATAATATTGCGCAATACTTTTTTATTGTGCAATAATATTGAATACCCCTTGATTCCAAACGTTCAATAAAATCACTCAATATAATTGACAAACCAGTCTGATCAATATTTTCGTGCGAGCGTCTGACGAAGAAGTTTTGGCGACAAACATGCATGCTGTTAAATAATCTCTATAATATTCTATACACTCAAGTAAAAACTCCCGTTCTTTATCTTTTATAGCATTCTTGCTCGCCATTTTGCTTGAATATACGACACGACCATATATTAAACACGGTAACTGACCGAACGCGACCGCTCCAAACTCTGAAGTGAAAAATATTGTGCAATATTAAGCCTACACAGTGCAAGAACAAAATATTGCACAAAAAAAATTAAACCTGCTCAAACTTTCGTTCAAACATTGTGCAATCTTCAATATTAACCCCAGACTGTCAATAATATAGCACAATACGTATTATTGTACGTCTATGAAGTGGCTTAAGTTGGCGGCGGGTAAAATTGATTTTTTAATACTTTTTTTTTGCTATTTCAATTGTTTTTTAGTTCTGTTCTTAACTATACGATCAAAAAATTTTTTTAGTTTAGTTTAGTTTTTAATTTTCAAAAATTGACTTAAGTCGGCGGAAGAAAATTGTTTTTTTATTATTCCCTTTTGCTATTTCAATTATTCGTTAACTGTTCTTAATTGCGCAAAAAAAATTTTTTGTACGTTTTGAGTTTTTTTTTTAATTTTCAAAAATTGACTCAAGCTAGCACCAACTATAGATTTTCACTTTTTTATTTTATTTTAATACTTAAAATATCTCTTAACTGTGCGTTAGAAAAACTGTAAACGGTTGACCCTAGCCATTCATCCCTCTCCGGAGGCCATCCTCGAGATCATATTCATTCAGGATCATATAAAAATTCAGTTTCCGCCCGCCAACTTAAAAGTCAATTTTTGAAAATTAAAAAAAAAACTAAAGACGTACAAAATGTTTGATCGCACAGTTTAGAACAGTTAACGAACAATAATTGAAAAAGTAAAAGGACTAATAAAAAATCAGTTTCCGCCCGCCAACTTAAGAGTCAATTTCAGAAAAAAAAAAAACTAAAAAACGTACAAAAAAATTTGATCGCACAATTAAGAACAATTAACGAACAATTGAAATAGCAAAAAAAATAATAACAAAAAGCAATTTCCCCTGCCAACTTAAGACAGCCTTCTTTCAACTATTACGTTGGTTTAATAAAGACAACACTATAGTGTTGCTATTTTTTAATTTCTGCTCCTATATGAACTAAGAGAAATAAGTTTCACGACAATCTGCGCTTCGTTTTACGATACTTTAATAACTCTGAGGATACTTTAATAAATGTTCACGTCATCTACACCACATATTTGTAACCATTAAAGAAATATGGCCGATTTGTCTGTCAGCACGGTTAGAATTTATAATCACTATTTTAACAAAATACTCGACAATCCGAATTTTGCGGATATATGTTATCGACTCGAATTAATTATTTTTTTACGCTTTATAATTCAGGTAAGGTTTTGATCGAGTTTACCGTACTCCTTGACGAATTTATTAATATTGATATAGCACTTGCGTGACCCATGAAATACATCCTGTTCTTTATTACGGTAAAAATAGCCTTTATTTTTCTGGAATATAAAATCTTTTTACAAGTGGAAGTTTTTCACAAACGGTTATGTAGTTTTGGGTTTATTCGTTTCAAAGTTACAAATAATCAAATCTTTTCAAAGCAAAATATTTTTTAAATAACATTCTATAATCATCTGAATCTGTACTCGTAGTAACTCTATATACGTGGAGTAAGAAGTAAGAACTTTGAACCCCTTCTTAAGATGATTGTGCAAACGATTATGATATTTGGCACAGTTAAAGTTTACATATCGGAGGACTGCAGAAACCTAATATTTAAAAAAATGCATTAGAAAAACATTTAATAAATAAAAATAACAATTACACACTACATTCATGTGACACCCATGATATAACATACACACATTCATACTTACTATAATATTGTCTTTACGGCTAAAGTCGTCAAACTTACAATTGATATTATTGTTTAGTCTATGGTCGAATTTCGGCCACAGGCGATCGCTAGCTTTATGAATTTAATTTGTTATGTATATTTTTTATTTAAATTTGTTTTACATTTGATTACAGGTAAGGTACAAAAATTATATTATATACTTTCCATCGTCGGCACTTGGTGAAATTTTGTTATTGTTACACAATTGTCTAATCACTTGTACTTAAATTTCACATTTTAACTTTACTTTGAGTATATCACTTAACGGGTTTCACTTTTTAAGCATCTTCAGGATCATTAGTTTAAGATGTAATACACTTAATTAAGTAAGTAAATATACCAAATTAAGTATAATAACATCCTGAAGATGCTTAAAAAGTGAAACTGGTTGAGTGATATACTAAAAATAAAGTTTTGATGTGAAATTAAAGTATAAGTGATTTATTAGCCAATATTGTGTTACGAACTTTACGTGTTGTAAAGAAGTTGAATACTTTCTTACTTTTTAATTTTTATGTAAATGAACCAAATATGGTTAAATTAATTGTTTGTATTTGTAAATTAATAATTTCCCCGTGTTGGTTCCAAGGAGCCTGGGCTACTTTGAAGAATAGACCAATTGCTGTTCTGCCAGGCAGGTTGTGAGAGACAACCGATTGGCTATACATGTTACTACAATCGTGACTATTAGGTGGTAGAGTCCGCAACGTCTCGCCCGGGTATTTGATATCACCGCCTTACCTATTTCTGCCGTAATAGCGTCAATGCTTGTCATTGTCTTGTTCCGGTTTGGAGGGTAAGGTAGCCGGTAGACTTATCCATGTGGCATTGCTATCCCTCCACACGGATAACAACGTACCATTAAAATTTTTGGTGTCTGTAGGCGATGGTTTCTTTTTCTACCAGGACAGCCATCTGCTTGATCGTTATCTTATGATATTAAAAAAAATATATGGAGACGAAAATGTTTACCTGTAGTTTAAATTAATCTCATTTATCAGTTTAATTTGTAATTAAGCTAAAATTTACAAATAACCTTGTATTTTATTTAAAAAAATCAAAAATTTGTTGAGATACTCGAGAAATTCCGGAAATGCTGGTCGAGTATTCTCCCGAGTCCCGGGAGAAAAAGCCGAAACTTTAAGTAGCCTTAGCATAATTAATTTTTTGTATTAGGCATAATTCACACCTTACTACGATAAAGTTTTCGAGGAAAAATAAAATCTGAACACTAATAAATCCATAAATGTCCGATATATGTAACAGTTTTTATAGGAAAGTTTGCTTCCAATAGTTTGTAAAAATTCTTCGTAAATATCCCTTAAATCCGTACTAATATTATAAATTTGAAAGTCTGCTTGTCTGTCTGTTTGTTACGTTTTCACGGCTAAACCGCTGGACCGATTTTCCTGAAAGTAGTTGAAAATCCGGGGTAAACATAGGCTAATTTTTTTTTCAAAAATCAACCCCTAAAGGGTTGAAATAAGGGATGAAATTTTTATGAAAAGTTATCTTGACGACATGTTAAGATCGCGGGCAAAGCTGCGCGGGTCAGCTAGTAACATATAATCAGAGATGGTAAATATTGCCTATCGTCAATCAAATCAAATTAGAACATTTGTTGATGTAATAAAACATCAACAAATGTTCTAATTTGATTTATCATATTTACCGTTCATAAAATTTAATCAACTTTGTGTTCCAATTTTGTATTTGCCAATTGGTTTTAACGTTATATGCGTAAGGGTTAGCATGTATTAAGGACTTGTTTATTTATGAAAAGAGTCTACTATATAATTTGAATATATGTTTGTTAAACGTTTTATTATTTAAATAATATTTAGTATCTTACTGATGTGAAAAAAGCAATTGTTTATTTCAATTTGTTTTTTAACAACGTAAATTAACTATATTAATGTGTAGGTACTGTATCATACGTAGTACAAAATAAGGTACCGATGATAACGGAGTATAATATGTAAACTTATAAATCAAATTTAAATGGCTTATTGAAATTCTTTTTTTTAATCATCAAATAGTAAACGAGCAGATGGCTCTCCTGATTAAAAGAGAAACCATCACCGATAGACACCAAAGATGTTAATGGTTGCTATCCAAGTAAGGGGATGATAACGCTATGTCTGAAAGTCTACTAGCTACCTTAACCTCCAAATAGCGTCAGGAAAAGGTACGGCGGTAGTCTCAGTTAACATATACCCGAGCGAGACGTTATGGAAATATTTACATCTAATTGTCACGACGGTAATGACACGCATAGTCAATCGTTCGTCCTTTACAAACAGCCTAGCAGAATAAATAGCAGATAGAGGCCAGGATCAACACGGGGAAAGTTCAAAGCTAATATAAAGTAAAACTATTATTAATTACTGGATTATTAACGTTTTGGCATTACTACGAGTAATACCAACTCGCGGAATGCGGCCATTGCCATTTGCGAATAAGTTTTGTGTTTCTTTGATTTTCCAGAAGATGCACAGGTGAATCGTGCGTTGCGTAGCTTCGTACCTACATTGTATATTTTATTTATGCTTTTGATGCAGTAGAAAGTATATTTGTCGATGACAGAAGCCCTTTGTGCCACGAAATGCTGTTTAATTTCCAGACCTTCCGTGAGTTTGTTCCGTAACTTGCGTCGTTTTTGTCGCTACAATGGTGTTATAGAGGTTATACTTGATAAGTTCGCAAAAGTCGCAAATTGAATTAGGTTCTAATTTCATTTCCGCGCAAGTTGTTGTTTTGTTTTTTGAATTTATTATTGGATATGTTTCCAACACTGTTAGCACTGCCCATTAAAATATTTGTACTGTTTCACAATATAGTAAAAATGATCCAAGTTTCTTTTACATGAGATTTTCAGGACATTCGCAATTATTCATATAAGACGTTAATAGATACAATTTCACTAAGCGGTGACAGTGAAAAGTGTAGGATAAGTTTTAACTGCATAAGTGCGGGTTTCTTACCACCAATAGATCACCTGCCTTCTTTCCAGGCAGCTGTTAAGAGGAGGTCATAGGACAAACGTACGTTACAATTATCAGTATATTATAGTCCTGCGACAATTCATCCGAGAGAGTGCAACTGATTTGCCTATTCCTGTCACCATACGTTTGATTAAACTAATGCATGTGACATTACATCTTTGCCACATGGAGTAGGTATGTTCCGAAACTAATAATAACTCTACAGGCACTTGTTTTTACATTTTATAGGCTTGTAAACAAAATTAATTTTTTATATGAATTCATATGCTGTCTCGGGAAAAAATCTCGTACTGCCTTAGAATTAATAAATGTTTTTTTAAGTTGCGTAAAAAAAAAGTCCGCGCGAACGAAGTCGCGGGTAACAGCTAGTATTATATTACATATAATGAAATCGTAGGAAAATCAAAACTGTACATTGAATATTTTTTTAAAAGAATACGAAGCATGATCTACAATCGATATCGAAGCCAAAAATTAGTTTTTAGAATTTTTGTCTGTTTGTCTGTATGTATGTCCGAGGTAAACTCAAAAAGTACTTCAAATTTTGTATGAATATTATTAACAGGTCGGGTCAACATATAGGCTACATATTATTACGCTATCACCTACGGGGGAGGAGCTGTGTGGAGTAAACGAAGTCCGCGCGGACGAAGTCGCCGGCAACAGCTAGTTAGATATAAAGTACTTTTCAACCATTAACCAGCTCAGTGAAGGTTGCTCTATACTGTGATCTTAAGACTATTACAATGACAACTCTTATGAAAACAAATCAGACGTCGTCAAACGGCATATCAAATTGAACTCATCGCTTTGAATTTTTAATTATTTCTCTACTTTTTGGGTAGATTGAATGGTAGAGTTTTGCAATGTCTTGTTCTGGATTTGAACTACTGCTTTATCTACTGCTGCTGATGTCGTTAGAAGGAATTGTAATCGGTAAACTTATTTTTTTACGGCTGTTGTACGGATAGCTAAGCATTATTAACAAATTTAGAGTCTGTCAGATCTGGATAGTAGGTACTTCATTATATCATCATAAGAAAAATCATCTGCTTTTTAGTTGTTTTATATTATAAAAAGTATATTTAATTTATAAAGACTGGACAAATTTATTTACAAATTACTTTTGCTAATATGATAATGAAATAGGGCCACAGAAATGCTCAAGGGTACGCCAAACTGCTCAGACGCTGGTTTTCTCTAAATTGTTCCAAAAAATTTAAAATACCTAAGCCACAAAAGTTTTTCATGTCTGAATGGTCTACATAAAAAATTAATGGTATTCCACTTCAAATGACAACCTTACCTAATATTGATTTCAACATCAAATGAAGTTACAGAAGTGAAATGAGCACAATAAATTGACATGAAGGTAAATGGAAAGGAAGGGACTACAATTACCTGTCCGTCACTATTTATTAGAGATATGATTCCTTTCCAAGAGCCTTTTTCCAAGATCGTTCGATACGTCATTTTACGAAACCCATCTAAAATATTTCTTTTCTTTAAAATGTTTAGGGGCCTTCAATATAAGAGCTTTTTCACTCCTCAAATACTGCAATCGTATGATCTCCAGTGTTAAGGCTGTTCACGGGCGTTGGTAATACCTTACTATCGGGTGAGTCTTTTACTTATATACTCCTCCATTTATATCGGTTGACTGGTAAAAAGATTATACACATTGAACGACACGATAGTAGACAAGATAGAATTATTACTACTATTATATTATTATAATATTATTATTACTATCTTTTTTAAAAAAAAGATTATATATAAAAAAAGATATTTGAAAAAATGTATGTTATAAAAATGTGCTTTTCTATTGTAGTATCGTCATTAGAGTCAGTATTGAATATTGTTCAATAATTACATAGTTTTTTTTTGGTTTTTCCTATTGAAGCGCTGTCGGAGAAAACATGACAAAAGAGAATGTGCATTAAAGAGAAAGAAATACACGCATATACAAGAAGCTAGCAAGAGATGAAAATATAAACAAACTGCAAATGCGTATTTAGTAAGACAAATGTCGATTATACGTATATTAATGCTGACAATTATTAAAGAAAATACTACGAATAAACAAAGTGAACCGAACATATAAAGGTACATGGTGCACCACATTTTACCAGTTCGTTAGTTGGTGATATGAGTGGTCAGTGGTCAATCCTATCATCACATTAGACAATGCTTAACGATTATCGCTTATTATTTGCGACTTAGTGGCTCTTCGTACTGGGTGCTTTTCGGAAAAGCAAAGATGTTATAATTGCTATATCATTACATGTGAGATTGCCGTTATATAACAGTACTGACAACAGTACAGTTTCAAATCAAAATAATTTTTAATTAGTTAACAATTCTGATTTCAAATATTGTTTTATAAATATAAATATAAAATATGGAATTCCTTTTTCAAGTAATTCATTTGTTCATTGTTAAGCGTTATGTTTCATCGCATCTGAATCTTTTTCTGGATATCATAATGGATAAGTTAAATGAATTCGAGTAAATCGCCTCTGTAGTCAGTAGTCCGGTGTTGGAGTTGACCACATGAGGTCCCGGGTTCGATTCCTACCTGGTTGGAGATAGGCTTGCCACCTATCACATTGTGGGACCAAGTATCTTCGTCTAATCATAGATACACTTGTTGTACCTCTGCCTATCTCTTTGGGGATATGGATGTGAAGATACTTTTTTCGATTAATTATTCAGTATGAGTACCATCGTTGTAGCAACGCGGCACAAGCGGCACGCTATATCAACGACGCGACGCTTACGAGGCGGTTACTACAAACGAACTTTCGTTCCGGAAATTTAGACCTGCAGGCTTAGGATAAGCAGCACGATAATATTTTATCTACCCGTTTTCTCGACATTTATGTCAATTTCTCCATTCGCTAACCCATTTGACACTTGAGTCGACATTATATTTTAAAGCAGTGTTTCTTAACCTTTGTTCCGCGGACCCCTGGAGGTCCACTAGTATGTGTATTGGGGTCCACTGTCTTATCTTTGGACATTTGAATTAATTAATAAATACCAATATTTTTTATTAAAGGGGTGCTTGAAATTGTTGAAATTGTGCTTGATTTTCCTAGGAGTTCGCGGACTGAAAAAGGTTAAGGAACGCTGCTTCAAATGAAGAGAAAATGATCATAATTACTCGACAGTAGTTGTTGTCTTTGTCGATCGAAAATCTTGTTGTTATTTTATCGATTTGACACTTTGTTAAGATATTGGTAACTCTTTCATAGTAAGAAACTTCTATTCATTTGATTAAATTCACTCGTTTTATTATAAGTAAATTGAGAATCTAGTGAGGTTATTTTGGAGATCTTGGTAGAATAGGCATACATAATTTAATAAGGATAGCAATGACATATTATTATAATTATGTGCTATTCTACATTAGTTTCTCTATTCGAGTAAATTTTGAGTAATTTATCTCTGACGTCTCTCTGATGTATATATATATATATATATATATATATATATATATATATATATATATATATATATATATATATATATATAAATGTTTATCGTAGCATGCACAATAGAATAACATTAAGTTATTAGTTACGGTCAAGCAAACGTCACTTTCTCGATCGAGACGTATCTCGCGTAGTTTATCCTAAATGATGCCTGCTGAAATTTGAACTCCTTGGTCCTCCGTGGTAGTCCGAAAACTTTAGTCGACAACAACGAAGTAAAGGCGGTTGTGGAAGCTGATAATACTCAGTCTACGAATGAATTAGCACCACCTTTCAACGTAAGCATCAAAATAATAATAGTTAATTTGCATCAAATTGGCAAATTTAAAAAATCTTGACGGATTGGTTCAACATAACTCAAAATAACCAGCGTGAAATACGCGTCAAGACATACCTACCGTGCCAGGCGCGGACACTCGAAAATCAGCCCTGTTCGAACCGGCATAAATAAAATTGTTCATTATCCTTTTTTTTAGGTGGCAAATCCCTCCTGTCTTTGAACAAAGTGATGCTATGTGTATGGTGGGATTGAAAAGGAATCGTCCACTATGAGCTTTTACCACCGGGTAAAACTATCGATTCTGACCTCCACTGCCAGCAAGTTATGAGGTTAAAAAGGAATTGAGAAAAATCGGCCGGAGCTGGTAAATAGGAAGGGCTTGGTGTTCCACCATGACAACGCCAAACCGAACTCATCTATAGCCACGCAGCAAAATTGAGATAGCTTGGCTGGGATGTGTTGATGCATCCTTATATAGCCCTGACCTTGCTCCATTAGATTTCCACCTGTTTTGGTCATTGCAGGATTCTTTACAGTATAAAGCTAAATTCAAAAAAACACTGTGAACACTACCTGTCAGATTTTTTTTTATCAAAAATCTTAATATTTCTACAGGAATGGGATCATGGCATTACCCACAAGATGGCAACAAGTCATCGATCAAAACGGTACATGTATATTATAAATAAATAAAAAATTGTACCTAAAAATATTTTCCTTTGTATCAACAATACGAAAATACTTTTGCCCCGACCTTATATATAGGTGATGTTTTCTTTTTCGACCGGGAGAGCCATCGTCTTGTTTGCTATCTTATGATATAAAAAAATACTCAGCTTATTTGGTTTGTATCATAGGATCGGGATCGGGATCGGGTTAAGATTTAACAAATATGGTCTATTCTTTAGAGAAAGCTCGTGATAGTGGCTTGCTGATGTTTCATCCACAACACTTTCGTCCACAGTGGACGAAACGACACCTTTTCATTTTATTATTTTTTTCACTGACGATTCGTCCACTATCAAATTATCGAAGCTGTTTAGTGCCATCAGATAAAAAAGTTTTATGATACCATAATATTACGTATAGTATGTTATTATAAGACTTTATAATTACAACTATTTGACGGTGGTTTGGTTAAAAATTGCTTTATGACGTCCCCACAAAGCAATTTGTATCACTGTTAGTCACATAAGACTATTTATTATGCAAAAAATAACAAAAATCAATCACGTATATTTTGTAAAAAAAACAACATCTTAAAAATACTATAATGTAATATTTAATATAAAAATCGACATCTTAAACAAAACGTCAGTAAGTTGAGAGGCTTATACGAATAAACGACATAGAGATAGTAATATATCACAGTATATATCAGTTTATGCATCCATTATAGAGCAATATTACTTGATACCGCCCATAGGAGCAAAATCATTATCACCATGCTAACAAGGTGCGTATCCATATAATGTTTAGATTTGTAATAGCTACCTACTTTAACTTTATATTATTATGTGCTTAACTTTATCATACATGTGAAATAACTTTTTAATTAAATCTAGAGTAATTAGGTAATTTTGATGTATTAATTTATTTACTGTAAAATAATTATTTATCTTATAAGTTAAAACTTATAAGATTTTATCTTATAAGTTTTAAGTTAAAGTTAACTTAAATAGATCGCTTTATTTTGTTAAAGTTTTGTATCTGACTGTATAAAACAACTTTTTTGATTGGTGGACGAATCGTCAGTGAAAAAAATGAAAATACATAATTTGTAAGAATTTCAGCTTTCTAGCTATCAAGGCTTATGAGATACGGTCTGGTGACACATAGACAGAAAGACAGACAGACCGCGTAGGCTTAATAATAGGGTCCCGTTTTTACCTTTTAGGTACTGAACCCTAAAAATGAACTTCGAATATCTATGCGCGGGTGTACAATTTTACTGGATAATTAGGTCAAAATTTATGTGCCTATTTTTCATATTCGGTTTCAGAATCATGTACTAATCTGAGAGAATCAATCTGTACAGTTATTAACCAATCAACCTGTGTAGCGTAGTCATATAAATACAAACATACGCTTGGTGCGTTGCCAAATTTTTTTGCGAACCTCCCACCTCCCCACGAGAACTACCCGAGATATGAAGATATATGTTAAAACTAGATATCGACTGGTATTATACGAAATACTCGTATTATGAAATTTCGTTCAGTTATTGATAACAATTTAAACATAAAAACATTTCTCATTTATGACCGCCCCGTTTGTCGAGTGGTTATAGACCCTGACTACGCAATCGACGGGGCTCGGGTTTGATCCCGACGGGGACAAGCATTTGTGTGATGAGCATAAATGTTTGTATTTCGGGGTTTGGGTGTTCATTAAATATATTCCAGTATTTATATATGTATTTTTATGTATTAGTATCGTTGTCTAACACCCTTAACATAAGCAAATAATTTGCTTATTTAGGGGTTAAATCAGTAAGTGTAATTTGTCCCGTGAATATTTATGACTATTATTATATGAACATAGAAAATTTTCTTAATTATATTTACTAGGAAAACTTAATAAATTTCAACCGCTGAGCAAACTTACTTTACTTTTGTTTTAAGTTTTAAGAACAACGTTTGTTCTGCCTTTTTAACTACTCTTATTTTTTTCTGTATTTTCTCACCTTTGAAACCTTCCATGGAATTCAACAATTAATTCAAAACCAAAATTAACCAAATCGGTTTAGCCGTTCTCAAATTTTAGCGTGACTAACGAACAGCAATTGATTTTTATATATATAGATATACCCACTGTGTTTATTCTCTTTCGGTTGGACACAATAGCACATATTGTATACTGTTCACATTAAAAACATCCGATTGGAACACGCTCCAGTTAATTTAATTCTAAAAGAAACCATTACCGTCGCTTCAAGAATTTTCTGCCTTTCTAAACCTTGGTGTGGTATTTACGTCAGACAGTCTGATACTCGTATGAATACATATTTACAATACATCTGTCCCGATAAAATCTTGACTATTCAATGTTGGGTGTAATAAATACATAACAACAAATATATCACACATTAATTTGTGTTGGAAAATTATAAGTATATATTTAATTATTTATTTAGTTTATAATGTTACACAAAAATCTTATTGTGCATATTTTGTATACAAAAATATCATCTATATACTAATAGATTGTCTTGTGGTCTAGTAAAATGTCCAAAAAATTTATTAATAGCATGTTAAAAATGACAAAAATAAAAATTTGCACACCAGTTATCTGGTGAAATATGTGAAACAATATTAATGTAATAACACCAACTATTTTGGACGAATAAATATTTTATTATTTGTTATTATTATTAGCCCAGTAGCCTCATATAACACACAAGCCTTTAGTTCCGATTATTGCAAGAAACTCCTTTTCGCCATCCAAAATTCCGCGAGTTATGAAATTATGCATATATTGTCACTACTATTGTCACTACCTACTTCGAAAAGGAACTGGCGTGATAATAATTTTTATCACGCCGGTTCGGTTAGCATTAGCGTCGCGTACTAGATGATAGAGTTCTGCGACATTGATACCACCGCCACATGGAAAGAGATGCCACTGAAAATGCAAACCGTACCATTAACATTTTCAATGTCAATATATCTTATAATCATTGGGAATCAATCAATGTATCGCTCATTTGCGACAGTGTTGACATTTCTCAAAAATATGAATTTATAGGTGAGCCATTACTGTCGCTAGTCACTAAAACCATGAAGTATTAGGTGGAGCTAGCACTCGTAATAATCAATTGAAACAAATATTTACGTCATATCTCTGTCTATGAGGTCTCCTCATCTCTTTTTATACAGCTGTGTGTACAATACTATAATGATATAACTGTGAATAGCATAATAATAACTAAGAATAGTAGCCTAAAGAAATGTCATTTTTACAGTAAATGGAAACACTATTTTTCCATACAACTGTAATATTCAACCAAAAGTCGTCAATTTTGAGATATATCGACCTTGTAGCAAATGAGCGATATTAGGGGCCATCCATAAATTAAGTCACACGAATGCATGATTTTTTGTCCCCTCCCTCGTCTCTGTCACGTCTAGTCACATTTGTGAGACCCCCTCCTACCTAGTTCGATGTCACATATTTTACAATTTTACGTTGGAAAAATGATATCCTTGGATTATTTTTTATCTATACAGGTATTATATTTTGAGAAAATGTGATGTCACAAAATTTGAGACCCCTCCCTACCCCTTGTTACACAATGTCACACTTCTTCGACCCTCTCCCTCCTCCTTAACGTGTGACGTAATTAATGGATGGCCCCTAATATATGAGTATAAAATACAATATTTAGGTATGTCTAAATGTTGCTTCCATTTAACAACTTTCTTTAAACTATCTATCTTAATTAACTATTAATTATCTTAACTAAGTACAAGATAACCTAAAAAGTCAAGCCCCTTTGAAGAAAACACCATCTGACTTCATGCTAGGCTGTATGTAATAGGCGAACGATTGGTCAGGCAGATGGCAACGCACCATTAATTGGTGTCCTAAAGATATGGCCGTTTCTATACAATAGGAGAAGTAGCTCTGATTACCACAGAGATGACATTTATTTGAATCAATTTTAATATGAACTTTTAAACAAACGCGTTCTACTATCATTTTTAAATATATAAACGGGTCAATAACGCGTACATATATAGAACTTACTTGTAAAGCTCGACGTTTCGGCCAAGTTACATTGACCGTGGTCACGAGCAGACTGGAGCAGCGAGTTTCCTCCGTCGTTCACGTCGGGATCGATTTTCATCTAGCATCAATTTTAATATTTTATAATATTAAAAAAAACGAGTATTGTGATGAGTTTCCCATTAAAAAGTCGGTAAATGTTTAATTTCGTTTGTATTTTAGCTTTCTCGTGTATTTTTATCAAGAGAGTCTTGTAATCTCATCAGACGTCAAGGTAAAGTTTTAAACAAATCGTTAATTACAGCCACAAATAACCGCAGCCTGCCAAAAGTTCCGTGATTCGCTTTTAATTTATAGACTAAATATTATAAAGAAAAACACGTGTATATTTGTATTTTAATATGTTTGTAACTAAAAACCTCAAAAACTGTTTAACTGATCATAAAAATTCTTTTATCATTAACAGCTACACAATCCAGAACTACTATATACTATATAGGCCACTATTTATCTGATTGAGCAAAAGAAAGTAATACTGACCAGACTGTTTCCAGTCGGTTTGATTCCTTGGCATTACGCAGAGATGCAGGTTCGTTCAGCATTTTTTACTGCATCTATCTTGGAGAGTGTTCCGATGAACTGTTCGGATTAATTCCTGCCGTTGAATTTCATCATCGGACATTGCAGCAAAATTTAAAGTGCCACCCTTATCACCTCGGTGTCTGGAAATCCACAATCGTGCGATTCTCAGGCACTTTTTACCACGCACTATCCCTCTGTGGAATCAAATATCGGCGGGGGTGTTTCCGAATGGATACGACTTACGGACCCTCAAGAAAAGATCTTACTCATTCTTAAAGGGTCGGCAACGTAGCAAGACCTAAAGACCGAAGTTCATGGGCAGTGGTAGTCACTTACCATCAGGTGAGCCTCCTACTCGTTTGTCCCTTTTTCTATAAAAAAAGTGTGATTGCGATGTGTTAATACTCCTATGCTTTTAATATGCAAATGCGCTAAATGAACATAATAAGTGGTCGGTAAAATGTAACGATGTGGTTCATCACATACCTCTCCATCCCACATACTTATACAGCACAAATGTTAAATAGAAAAATTTAAAGGTCTAGGCATGACTAAGCTGAGATCTAGATGACGAGACGAAGTTTTTCACAAATTGCTCCTTAATGTATTTAAGAAAGCTTGGTACATCGATCTTCCCATTTATTATATTATTATTGGTTGTGACGTCGATAGTTCATAGAGAATTGAAGGCCAATTATACAACACGTTATAATGCAACGTTTGTATATTATGTATGTGTCAGTATAATGTCTTGTACAGCCTTATTGAGGTGCATTTCATAATTAATTCAACCGTAATAGGTACTATTCACACCAACCGACTAGCATCGGGCCACCAAATATTCAAAGGGAGTTTGTTGCGACCAATATACAAGGATAAGGAATAAGAACAATAAACACTGATTTGAATCTAAAAACACCTATTTTAAGGGTTTTATTAATGCCTTATTGAACTTGCATTCAATGCTGGTATTAATACCGTATTGACTCCCAATACCGGTATTAATACCAGTATTGAAAAAATCCGGTATTTGAAAGCCCTAATACACACACACACACACATACACACACAAGCACACATACACATATATATATATATATATATATATATATATATATATATATATATATATATATATATATATATATATATATACACAACCATTAATCGTATCCTTGAACTTTCGAAAATACCTTTAATTTTTCAAAGACCCACTGATAATTTGAAAGGTTCAACAGTTATCTTTTTTGACCTTTCCAATCTTTCTTTAAAGAAAAATATTACAAAGAGGCCTGTAGATAACAATGTTGATTTTTCAATTATTTTTTGTAATTATTTTTAAAAGCGTCTAATGGTTCCAGAGAGTAATACGATGGGGCATAAATGTGAGGGGGTGTACAGTTCTGTTTTATTTGTGTTCTGAGTATTTTTAAGATCATAAAATAGTAAATAAGTCGGTTTATTAATAGAAATATATAATTTTTTAACCTTAACAAATGCTTTTAATTCGTTGAACATACTTGCGTTCTTTCCACGCGTCAGGAACACGCAAGCTGCTATTAATGAATTGAAGCTGCATACGAGCAAACCTTAATAGATTTGTTATCGGGTAGTAGCTTGATTGTTTTATTTAAGATACCATTCCCCCCAAAAATTTACACGCACAAGGGGGGCCTTGGGGCGTGTATATTTTTAATTATGTTTTTCACTCCGTCATAGTTAATGGGAACTATGGGAGCGCCTTCTAATTGCAAGCAAGACCTATGTTTTACTTCGCCTACCATCATGTGGATGTGGCTACTGTCAGTTAGCTGTTTTGGCGGGGTACATTTGGAAGCAACACTTACGGCAATCGGCTTTGTCGGCAAAGTTGGCGGTAAACTTGGTCTAATTAGAGGTGGCATGAAGTTAATCGTTCACCAGCGGTCAGAAGGCCGTGTGTGATGGTGAGATCTCTCCTAATAGTCTGTCCTAACTCTCCTGACGATGGTCATTCCGTCCCTCTGTAAAGCTCTCAACGATCGCCGATTCTCGTCAGTAGGTTAGCTGTCGTAGCGTGTTGTAGCGGCGTTTTTCTGTCTTATAAGCTCGTAGCTTTCTGGGAGTTCCCATCATCCGTGGTTGGTATCTAGGATTTCTCGTGTGGAGCTGTTGCCACACGGATAGCAAGATCTTTGGTATCTACCGGCGATGGTTGCCTCTTTCCGTCAGGGGAGCGATTTGCTTCTTTGCTATCTTATAACATAAAAAAGGTCATTCCATAAAAACCCCTTCTGTGTAGACCGTGCTTTATCTAGGGGAAAATGTAGCTTATTCATCAAGTTCTGTACTAAATATCACCCAAATTCGTCTAACCATTTCAGCTAAAAGAATTAAACAAAATACAGACAAAACTTCGCTTAGGAAGGGAAAAATTGGGACATCATATTGTGACAACATGCTGCGAATATAGGAACTTATTCTTTTTATTATATATATAAATTACTTTAACACAGCCTGTATTTTCAACTTCTTTTAATATGAAATGGTGGTTTTGTCTTTGGTGTATGAAATGCTTCCCCGTGTTGGTTCAGTGTTGGTTCCTTTAAAGAATATTTAGATCAGGCTGGCCTACTTACAGTCAAAGAGTGTGACTACCAATGTGACTACACTACAGAGACATTGCAGAATTTTACTTTTTGGTGAAAAAGTTCCGTGGCTGATTATTACTTTTGTATTCCGGTTTGATTTGAAAAGTAAGAGAGCCCGTAAACTTATGTTTGTGACATCTACTGAACAAATAATTGGTCTTATGGTCGTTAACTTGACTGCCCCGTTGGTAGAGTGGTTAGCGACCTTGACTACGCAATCGACGGGGCTCGGGTTCGATCCCCGACGGGAACAAGCATTTGTGTGATGAGCATAAATGTTTGTATTTCCGGGTTTGGTGATTTATTAAATATATTCTAGTATTTATATATGTATTTCTATGTATTAGTATCGTTGACTAACACCCATAACACAAGCAAATAATTTGCTTACTTTGGGGTTAGATCAGTAAGTGTAATTTGTCCCGTGAATAATATATAATGTTATACATTCATTTAAAATAAAATAAAAACTATTGAAAACAAAAAACCCGACTGCATTTAATCTTTAGAAAAGGTTCATTGTCTGAAATGAAAGCTAAAAAGAAAGAAACAAGCCCAGTAATTTAGAATCATGTTAAGTAATAATGAATAACTTCACCATTGAAATAGTTCTATAATCGATGTAGGTACATACATATAAAACAATTCATGAATTTTAATTCATCACAGAACGATTAACAGTCGGGGCCCTCTCATCAGTCTGATAAACTCAATACCCTCCTGCAGTCGGGTAAAAAATAACGCATCATTATCATATTTTGTGACTATAGGCAAAAGATATCAATATCTATCAGAAAAGCCATCTGTATGTTTGTACTCTGGCATAAAAATGTACCATATGTAGGTACTGTATGATTTGATTATGATCCTACTATCTGAGAAATTATTTCCATTATATCAATACATTTTCTATTTGAGCTCATACATCATAGTTTGTAGTGATATCTTATCTTACTGTAATTCAGAGTATTGTTACTCTGTAACGGGTATTGTATGCCATTTGGTTTCGACATGCAATTGTCAACTAGAAACATTGTTCGACCGACAACACATAACTTTAGGAGCTGCATTTGACTCACGTGTGTATGTATATGTATACGTATTATGGTAATAACCTAAGTAAATATTATATATATATATATATATATATATATACTTACATACATACGTACATGAGACTTTTTTTTCAATATGGTAACACAGGAACTACATGAGAGTTTTGACATTTCTTTTTTGGTAGTAGATCCTTGGGCAATTGATGCAAATAATTCAATTTTTACCCTTAAGTCGCTTTGAATATTTTCAACCTGTAAAAGTTATAATTCCTGGAATTCGGGTGTTTTAGCTGAACATAATCGTCCCCCTGAGAGCGCTATTATGAATTTGGTCAATAAATTTGAGTCGACAAGTTGGGCAAATAATTTGCCGACAACAACGCGTATTCGACCGGGGCGTTCTAATGAGAACAGAATTTATCGATTCCTCAACGTTCTCAACAACTGAGGTTATCCTTAATAACCACATGGCGAATTCTGTGAAAAAAAAAAATATATATATATAATAATTTTCAAATATTATTTAGAATTAATTGTTGAACAGTATAATTATGTATTTTTCTGTGTTGATCCGAGCCTCTATTACATAATAGACTAACTCCTAGATTTGGTACTCCGTTCAACTAAACGCCTAGATTTGGTACTACATGTTCCCGTCGCGATAGCGTCAATGCTTTTCATTATTCTGTTCTGGTTTTGATAGATAAGAGATACGATTACGATAACGTATGCATATGGCTTTACATGTCACATACAATTACATAATTACACATTAAATAAAAAAAAACTAATTTAAAACTTATTAAAGAAAATATACATAAAAAAATGTAAGCTGGCTGAGTTTATTTTGCCGGGTTTTCTCAGTATGTGGCCGCGATTACGATCTGAGTGCTGTGAGTTTTTCTTTTCGCATTCGATCGTGAGCGCGTTTGGAGTTTACTAGGAATTTGTATGTGATTTGTACAGCGCCACCTAAAGGTAAACGTTAGAAACGAGTTTACCACTAGGTGGCGCTGTACAAATCACATGCAAATTCCTAGTAAACTCGAAACGCGCTCACGATCGAATGCGAAAAGAAAAACTCACACTTAGCACTCTGGTAGTAGTTTTTAAACGTTGTTGACGCGTCAAAATAACTTGTAAAAGTTTCATTAAATGAAGTACACTTCTAATTGCTAATATCGGATTACTATCTATCCACATGCATAGCAAGCACTATTAATATTAACATTTTTGGTATCTATAGGTTAAGATTGTGTTATTCTATCAGGAAAGCCAGCTACTTGTTTCTTATCCAATGGTATATGTAAACAAAGAAAAATAAAGAATAAATTACTTCGAAGTATGAATTCTCCAATAATATTTTTTTCATAGCTTAGTTGTATGCTCATGAGCTTCATTTTATGGAGTTTAACCCGCAATAGCTAATTTTTAAACTCAATAAAATATTGAAAACACTAAACATAACAGACAGGCATATTAATCCGCGGGCAGTCCTTGGGGTGTATTTGATAAAGCTAAAAACTGTTGAAATCAATCAACTAAAGGTTATGGAAAATCTCAGAATTGTAAAAAGAAATAAAATCTGTCAAGGGAAACATTTAAAGACCGTTTTAAAATATCAAAAGAATGTCAAACTCAAGATTTTCTCGATAGAAATTTTGATCTAGATCAGTCTTCTAATGAACATGTTTTAGACCGAAAGTTACAAATACTGCGTTTAGCAAAGCATTAAAGCAACATTGGCATTAGTTATTATTTTTGGATACAATGAAGAAAGCCTTCACTTTTTATAAATGACAATCTTAATGATATTTTTAGAATCTTTTAAAGCTTTGCAATACTTATTGTGAATTAGCCCAGTTGGAATGAGCATGAGACATATTCTAAGCAACACGGGTTGATTGATTCAGAGTATTTTGGGGAATCATTCAATAAGAAAAAAATCGTCATTCGTTCGTTTTTGGAGAATTCAAAGTTTTTGCTCGTAAACAAGTAAGAATAACTACCTTATTAGTTGACAGAAAATTCTTCGTCTCGCAAAGACACGTACAATCATACATGTCTTTGCGAGATGCACAATAAAAAAAATACAAATCTCAATGTGAAAAATTAGTTCTCAGTACGTCTACGGGTACGAATTCATATTCGAGATCACATTGTTTGTTGATTGAATGGCAAAAAAACCTAAATAGGTAGCGAAAGGCTATTCGAATAAAGCCATAGAATATAATATTTCTAATTTCGACGTCTTTCATTATTTTTGTAATGATGAAATATTTCTATTTGCTTCAGGCAGCCATCAAAATAAAACTACTCACTCACTCACTCAACACTTATTCTTATTATTTACGGTTTTAAAAGTATATCAGATACAGATTCAACGAGTAAAAAAAAAATAGTTTCATTTGTAAAGTTATCCATAATTCACGATAATCGTGGACTTTAATTTATATTCTTTTGCCACAAAATGAGCTGCGAGAGAATCAACAGTTTAGTCGATCTTAAATAGACGTCGAATAGGCGCTGCAATGTGCGAAATAAAAGGGTGTGCGATTCGCTTATATATTCTATTCCCTATTGAACAATGTCGATGTGACTTCACGACAACTTCTCTACTATCAGTTTCGTTTCCCGCCTCCGAGACAATTTAACTTGACAACGTGGACTATACAACAAAAGCAACCTCGTTCTATTTACCACTCCTTTTCACGTAATGGGGACAAATATTTAACGTATTCAGTATTGTTATTTCGTGTGACGAAGCTTCTAGGATGCTATAATCTACAATTACACTAAATACGAGTATCTCACGGCTCATAGTAATTTTTCATATACTCACAATAATATTTTGGTTTCTACTACTGTTCCGCATTGTTTTATTTGTGTTAATTAATATTTCTAGCGAACATTTTTTATGTATATTATAATCTTATTTGTATAGCCCATATTTATACAATTTTGGATCATAATAGTAGTTACAATAAAAATCCGGGCTCGACGTCAAGGAACTCTACCAACTACCAATGTAAGAATCGTTTCTTCGCTACTTCGCCATGTAAACTGCCCAACAGGAAGATAGCCCATTCTTAAAAAGGAATCTAAAGTAACACAGGCAAAATTTAGTCTAAACTAATATTACAAAAATATATATATTTTTAAAATTTTGATTTTAAAATTATTTTGCAGCATTATTATACAAATAATGCTATTATTTAGAGTAAAATAGGGACACATTTTTAACGCGGATTGAGCTGCGAGCATTGCCTTGTTTTATATGAATTTTTCATTTAAAATAAACTGTTTTATGTTGGTAAGGAATAAAGAATAACCGAATACCTATTAAATTATTAAAACACATTTATTTACCCATAAACAACAAATACATACATGTATAGCTTTACTCTTATTGTTTTTTAAAAAAAAACTAGAAATTAAAGAATAAATAAAATGGTTATGGAAGAGTCCCTTTATATTCAAATCTTAGATGGTGTTCGTTCTATATAATTTAATTGTTACCGACGACTTCGTTTGCGTGACCCAAAAATATTATTTCCTTTTGTTTGGTCGGGAAAAAAGAAGTTTTTTTTGGAACAATGTAGCTTTCCATATAATAAATAATTTTTAATATCGGTTTAGTAATTTTAAGTGTATCTATCATAACAAAAATATACTTATGTATAATTATTCCCGAGCATAATTTCATAAAGAAATGTCATTTATCTAGCTTTTAACTTTTTTATTGATTAGTAATTAAATGTTAAAGGTTTTATATTTCAACACATTTATTCATATTATGCAAGAATAATATAGTAAGAATTTTCACAAATAGTACTGCATAAGAATCAAATTTAAATTTAAATTGAGTTTTATTGAAAAATCGCAAGTATTGAACAAGTTTAGTATTTGGCCACGGTAAACAGCGCCCAAAAGTTAATCTTACACCTTCAATCGCGCTGATAAATCTAAATCCTCCCCTTGGGTTCCGATTTTCCTCCACTTCCGAAGAAATATTATTTGTAAGCTCCCTTTTGTGCATTTGAGAACGAGAGTAAACACGATTGCGCGGCCCTAGGCGGCTTGGCCATGCGGGGGACGCTGAGTCTACCGTACGACGCCGCCCGCCACACGCGTCACTAGGGCGGCCGCCGCCGCGCGCTCCGCCCGCAATGTCGGTGCGCGTTGATCACCGCGATCGCGATCGCTTCTCGCGACATTCTTCCCGCGCTTCCGTAGACCTAGCTTACCCGAGCGGTTCTACGCGGGACCACTCTTTTCGTTCGGTCCAGTCAACACGCGTTCCGCGAGTTTCCAGCGATGATTTGATGGTGCCTGTGCGCACGTTACGTTCGGCTTCGTGTCGCGCGACCACCGGTGCCCCTCATCGTCTACGTCGACATCATTCTTCGGCAGCGGATTGTGAGCGAGCGCGCAGATCTCGTCGTCACACCCTCGAATTACCGAACAGCCGCGGTCCTAGCGTTCGAAGTCGGTCACCGGAGCCACCGCCGCCACCTCCTGAGCCAGAAGTCCCGCCTGAAGACGCGAGCAAAGAAGCCCGAAGACGTCGCGTGGTTATTGCCGTGGCTGCATCGTTCTTCGTGCTGGCGCTGGCGTCAGTGCTGGTGGTGGTGGTGACCCTGACCCACAGCTCGGTGGTCCGCGCCCACAACCAAACGGCCAAGTACTACACGTTCTCCGTGCCGCCGCACCATCCTCTCAGTGAGCCCCGTTCATGTTGCCCCACCGTCGCCCCTCCCGCTTCGCATGCGACTGTCTCCGACCCCGAGTGCTCGGGGCTGCGAACGTCGTCGCGCCGTCTCGTCTGCTCATCACCGCCATCAATTGCGGTATATACCACTCAATACACATTGACGCACTGAGGCTCAATATGGCATAAACTTAGTGAAAGGTTTTTCTTTAATGTTCCATCCAATGTCAAGTCGATTTCGCGTCAACTTATAATTTCTATATTACAGCATCACTAATGTTATGTCAAATTTCACCTCAGTCATAATCACATATCTATTCTAAACACGTTCGCAACCCCCTTCTGCATGAATGTGATAGATGTCACGTGCTTATAATAATATTATTTAATAATTAAAATGCCTAAAAATGTTATACTATGAAAATATGATGAAAGTCTGTCTATTCGTATGTAGAAACTACATACAAACAAAATCAAACTTTAATATAATTACGACTTGAATAATATTCCATACATTTAATATTTTTAAGTATGATAAAGAACACGGGCCGTTTTAGTTTTGAACACCCCTTGTGTGTCTTTTGGAGTGACAAATATTAAATTAAGTGAAATAATTTTATACGTTTTTTAAATCAATAAAACAAAATATATATCTAGGAATAATTATATAAAAAATACAAATACTTTGATTGACTTCTGCTATCTTAAATGTTACCATTGTACAAATACAAAATATTTTATTTCATGTACTTTAAATATAAATAAGTTAATATAGAATCATATTTATTACATATAATTACCAAATTAAAATGCTCACTGTTTTATACAAAGGAATTGTTTAAAGCAAATAGCTTTCTCTATTATTTTACAGCAATTACTATCGACTTTCGTGTCTGAGAGTTCCTCTGACAACAGTATATGTAATCTATGGTAAATGGTTATTGGGTATGTCAAGTGTCATCACGCTATTAGTTTGCATCTGGCAAGTGACAACTTATCTTTTGTCAATAAGAATCGTAACCACAGAGTATAAGGAGAGAACTAAACGTTTACCTTAATCTAACCTAAATTCCAACTTTATCTTTATCTAACTATTATTCCCCAAGCTTAAAAAATATATAATAAATGTGGATAAGTTGAGGAGTTAATATCGAATCTTACAGAATACATATATGAAACTAAGATGATTCGTAAAAAAAATAATGTATGGAGTCTTGCCCGTGTGCTTTGCTCAATAATGGTAATGTAAAAGGACTGTTACTATTATACGAATCACCTGCTTGTTTATCATCAAAGGCCTACCACATAAATAGTCAAAAATCGAAATTTTATTCTGATAAATATAGGTTGAAACGGTATTATTTAAATAAACAAACTTAATTACTATCCAATAATTTTATACACTTTAGTTCGTCGTTTCAGATTTCGTCGTTATCAATTTTATCATATAAATCAATTTGCAGAATTTACTTGAGGTTTCATTTAGTGAGCAGTTTTGTTTTTTTGTAGTAGTGAGTACTTTGTACCTTGTAGTTGTTGGGGTGTATAAAAATAACCTACTCATGGCAAAAATAACGTTAAGCTAGGTGAAGCAAACACCTCAATAAATATGTCGGCAAAGCTGTTTTTCGTCGAAGAAGAAAGAACCCGTAATTTTAATGTAGATTTGAAAATTAAAAATTACTTTAAAAGCGTCAAATACTTGTATCACGTCAATAATACTAACCGACAATTAGACGCTTAAGAGGGAACCACAAACAATTTATGTTGTTTACGTTCTTTTTACGGTTTCTAAAGAATAGGAGCACAGTCTTTAAGTAAAATAAAGCAACCCTAAAACAATCTTAAAGAATAATTGCGTTGCTGTACCAGTGAGCCGTTTTAAGGAAATGTGCCATAATAGCCGAAGTCTACCAAACTTTGATTCATTTAAAACAGCTCATTTCAGAGGATACCCATAACGGCTATGCGAGTTACTACCATCATTTCTACTAGGTGGTAGCATTGCCCTAAGCCGAGGATCGGTCTTACAGGAGACGCCCTTAAGCTGAGCTCAACCCCCTCAATTTAAACTCTGGCTTAGCACTCGGCTCTCCCGAAACGCCCGGTTTTGCAGTAGCGGTAGTAGTAAAAATAAAAGGTGGTAGAGTTCTACATTGCCTCGCCCGGGTACATTCCTCGCAATAAAGTTACTCCAATTAAGTCGTTACGAAATCGATGTTGAACCCAATCATGCTGTGAGTCATTTAAAGATATTGCTGACTTCCGAACTGAAATGTAAAATAGGGGTAAAATATTTAAATATGCCAATCAGTAAGCAGATATTAACATACATATGTTACACGTATGATTTATGTTTTGTCCTATTTAAAATAAAATGGCCATTATTTTATAAATGTCGCAATTAAATTATAATTTAATGATGAATTCTTATAAATAAACTTTACAGGGTTTTTACAAAATATAACTTGCTAGACTGGACTTGGACCCGATTTGACGATTGGTTGGCCACCTGTTATGCATTACAATTGGCAAATGGTGGATGTGTGGACGCGTTCCATTTTTGTGTACCTCTACGGGGATTTGGGAGTCACAGTATTTTAATTGTTTAGATTCATTATTTATAGAAATGTAGCAAGCACACTAATATGACAGGTCTAATCGCCCCTGTGGTCTAGTGGACCGCATTCGGTGTTGACCACATGACACATGTCCCGAGATCGATTCCCGGGACGCGCAGTTGAAAAAAATGTGTGTTATTTTTAGTTTTCTGATAAAAACAACGTTGCCCGGGATTGGTTAAGTGTCCGGTACGGTTGGCGATAGACTTGCCACCTGTCACATTGTAGTAAGTATCTTCGAATAATCATCGGTACACTTATTATACCTCTACCTTCCTCTTCGGGATGCGTGCGTGAAGATACTTTTTTAAATAGGTATTTTTTTCTTTCTTGCTTTTAATTTACTAGATCTATTCTTCTCATAACAATAACTTAAATTTAATTCAGATACTGTGCTACAAAGCCACAACAATTGTTTGATAATTTCAATTAGTAATAAAAAATCTGACTTATGAATTGTAAACTATATAAAACATATCAGCTTGTTAGAAAAGAGCCCCTAAAATTTACATCAATTTTTTGAGACATCTCCGTATTTTTTTTAATCAAATCGCAATTCCCGATATTGATATGCCATTAAAAGAATTATTCTGAGACATAATAAGATTTCACCTCATTTCATGGGGCAGAGAATTTCCTCAATGTCTGTTAAATGGGGTTTGAAGTTTGAGGAAAAAGGGAGTTTGTTAGAATTTATACTTTTAAATTCAAACATTTTACCTTGAAACTTGTAAGCAGTACAAGAAATTGAGAACTCCAACATTTTATGTTAAATACAGGATTTTGCCCGTAGTATATATCGTACTTGATTGAAATAACTTTAACATTTTCTTAGCAATTTTTCTTTATTTTCATTTATTTTCAATGAATTTTGAATATAGAAATACAGAATTTTTAATTTCATGTGATTGCATTCATGGATTGCAAAAAATCAGATGGTTCCCCTTATGAAAAAGATATCTGTCGTCTAAATACACGAAAATATTAAGCATGTATTGCCTCTGTAGTCTAGTGGTCCGGCAATGGCGTTGGCCACATGAGGTCCCGGGTTCGATCTCGGGTCGGGCAATTTAAAACAATGTGTTTTTTTTCAGATTTCTGATAAAAACAACGTTGCTCGGGATTGGAAAGTGCCCGGTTGGCGATAGGCTTGCTACCTATCACATTTGTGAGACTAAGTATCTTCGGCTAATCGTGGGTGCACTTGTTGTACCTCTGCCAACCTCTTCAGGGATATGGGCGTGAAGATACTGTACTGTATTGCCATTCGTGTGGCAGGGATGGAAATGCTTATATGCTTAAATTAACTGTCTACCTTACCCTCCAAACCGGAACACGACAGTGACAACCACCAACATTATTGTGGTAGGAATAGGTCAGGTGGTGGTACCAATCTCGTGCGAGGCGTTGCAGAACTCTATCAACTATGTAGTTAGCAGTCACGATCTGAATGACTCCTAATATTAGCCTTTTTCTGTCTTTTGCGAGATGTCTAACAGTTAGATAAATTTGAATTGTTTATTCTTCAAAATGGGCGCAGATAAACACGGGAAAATATCTACAAATATTTAACTAATCTCAAGAATGTTCAGAGTTCGGACTCCTTGTCAAAACTTATGTTATACTAGTTAATCGCGAGTTCATTCCCGTGATAAAAAGCATCACTTACTTCTGCTCAGACGGGTAAAAAGTAGCCTCCGTCACTCCTGTATAGTGTCGCTTCCTAATGCTAAAAAAATTGTAACATTAGTCTAGTTATTTTTGGGTTTATTTGTTACAAATATACAAAATTACAGAAATTTTACATTTTATTTTTATACTATTAACAGAAAGGAAAAAATTTTGTTTGTATGTAATGAATAAACTCAAAAACTAGTGGCCCGATTTTAATCATTCTTTTTCCATTAGAACGCTGCACTATCCAGGAGTACCAGGGGTTTCTTTTTTAATCAACTGAGCAGCGGGAAGTAATGATTTTGGGTAACGCGAACGAAGGCACGGGTAACAGCTAGTGTAGACTATACTATCAGTTCGCTTAGGATATGCCTATGGGATATTCAACGTGAGTAAATTTTTTTACTTATTTTCTATTGTCTTATTTCCAGTTTTTATATAGTCATCTTCAAATAGTCCTGCTGATGACAATATAAATGCATGTTGCCATAGGGCAACTCAGTGCCATATTGTTTATACTGATTTTTGTTAAACAATAGCAAATAATTGTTATTTTCAAGCTATACATTTTTTATATTCTTTGATAAAATACACACAAAAAGGACATATGAATTTTTACTATTAAGTTAATATTTTTGAAGATAAGAATTTTTAAATGTTTGATAAATCTAAAGTTTATTTGCCCACTAAAAATATGTCAATGAAAATATGTAAACGTAAAAGATGTCTTTTTATATATTCTTTACCAACTGTAGCGTGCAGCCCGCTGCAATATAAAAGTTTATGGTGAATCCGGCGGTATCACCTAATTTTTCCGGGATAAAAAGTAGTCTATGTGCTATTCAAGGTTATCATCTACCTGTGTGCCAAATTTCATTTAAATCCGTTCTGTAGTTTTTACGTGATTGAGTAACAAACATCCATGCATCCAAACATCCAAACTTTCGAATTTATAATATTTATATTGATATACATGCAATTATTAACGATATTTTTTAAAAAATAAATAAAACATATCATTTTTTTTCTTGTTTTTTAACTTTCCGTTAAGGGTCAAAGCGGTTTTCACTGCGATTTTGAAAATAAAGTTTTCATCAAATCAAAGAAGTGTGATTATCAAAGAATATTAAAAGTATGTCCTTTTCGAAATTAGCAGTTCTTTGCCATTGTTAAAAAACATTGATTCCCAAAGTGGTTCAGGTGCACCCCCAGGGGTCCACGAGAGACTTGACGGGGGTCTACGTTTTTCTTATGCTTTGGGAGTATGGTAGTAATTTAGATTCAAGGGGTCTACCAGAACCAGCAAAATTTTGAAAGTGGTCTATGAGAAAGGAAGTTTGGGAACCTTTGGTTTAAAAGACCTGTTAAAACAATATGACACTGAGTTGCCCCATGGCAACATGCATATATCATCTGTAGGACTATTTGAAGAGGACTATATAAAAATTGAAGCGGAATAGTTTTTGGTACTCATGCGCCGATTCCTCCTGCTCTGGCATATCAGTTCAAATGAAACCGGCCAAATGCCAGTCGTAGTCACACATGCAGTGTTCCGTACCACCGAGACAAATGTTGTAGTAAAATGTGTTACCTTGTATAGAGGATCCCCCTTTGGGAAGTACCTGTTTAACATTTTATTATACTTTGTGTGTCACTGTAACATGCATTCTGTGCAGGTGTTTACTTATTTACGTTCAAGAGATAGAGCTCTGTGACAGACGGACAAACAGTGGCGCCATATTAATAGTGTCTCGTTTCAAATCAAATTACATACCATTTATTGCATTAAATATGGTACATAAAGATCTTAGGATTAATATTGAAGGCTCGCATACGAGTATATGCCCGGTTCAGACATGCAACAGGAAAATAATCCAAAAACATTGACGGGGCTATCACGTAAATAGCAATGCGAAGTTATCGTAATTGTTCAGTTATTGCAAGACAAAACAGCCTTGTATATTAGTGGCAGTATTATATACAAGGCTGTTTGTTGTCGGTTGATTATTTTTGGTGGTGTGACATCACAAAAACTTCATGCAGTGACCAGCAAATACTTGGCGACGTTTTTTGATGCTTTTTCCGTTACGTTTAAGAGTAATCGCTGATCACTGGCGGATTGTAAACGTTAGGTGATACGCTTGCGGATAGCCAACTTACGAGTATTTTAAATTAATATATAAATTATCTACTACACTAAATATACTTAACAAAATGACACAACTAATCCAACCACATTTTTAATGTAGTTATGCTATTTAAAACGACCACTTCGTTTATTTTTCATAATAAGTAAAAAAGTGTATATTTTATGTGCGGTCACCCCGGTAACACCCCCGGTATCGAAGTATCTTGTGTACATTTCCTATGCGAGCTGGCTTTTAGTTGACATAATAAAAATCTCTATGCTGTGAAAAGAAGAAGTGATCAATTCTGCGTTAATGATGATGAGTCTCGATATGCTATCACCTAGAATATACTTGTCACCACAAAGTCAGTGCTTATTTTGGGTTAAAGTTTACGATATAAATTAACTTCTACCTACACCTTTTCTACGTGGATAGCAATGCAGTATTGATAAGTTTAATGTCGTAGATTATCGTTCATAATTAAAAAACTATCTGTTTGCTTTTAAATTTATCACTTATAGTCGCTGATAAAAATGCAATAGCTCAAGGGTTTAGTTCAGATGCTCTCCTTCGGATAAATTCGATTTATTAGTTTGCTAAATCGAGTTTTATCCACGGAGACAAATGTAAGAATGATAGTTCTATCTGATATCACGATTTACTGTAAGAATATATCCCTACCTACTACTAATAAATATTAAAACTTATCGAACTTTTATAAGTCCTTTTTACGAAATGACATGGATTTTATTTCAAGTACCACATTTTATAATATTTTAACGACTTTAGTCTAGCTTCTAGTAAGTAACTAACTTCAATATCTTTTGAATTATTAGTTATTTACTGTCTTTAACTATAGTTAAAAATTATTTGCAACTATTTGAATTTTTCATTTAATACCTAAGCTCAATAATATATTAAAGTAATTTAATAGTCTCCATTAAGACAACATTTTTAGTATCTGAAGAGATCAACTGATACTACAAATTTTGTATTATGTTCTCTGGTTCTATTTTAAGTATATACCAGCTGCTGTTCTGCCAGGCAGTTCGTAAGAGGCGAACGATTGGCTATGCGAGTCACTACCATCGTGACTTATAGGTGGTAGAGTTCTGCATTATATCGCCCTGGTCTGGTACCGCCGCCTTACCTATTCCTGCCGCAGTAGCGTCAGTGCTGGTCACTATTGTGTTCCGGTTTGGAGAGTAAGGTAATTGGTAAACTTATCCGTGTGGTATTAAGATCCCGCCACAAGGATATCAAAGCATCATTAACACCTTTGGTTTCTATAAACGATGGTTGTCTCTTTCCATCAGGAAAACTATCTGCTTGTTTGCTATTTTATGTATAAAAATTACTTATATGGTTTCACTTCGAAACTTCAAGGATAGTGTAACAGACGGACAAACTTTCGCTAATGCGAAATGATAATAATATTATTGTTTAATTAGTATGGAATATTAGTATAGAAAGTATGGACTAGCCGTGTTGGTCCCGGCCTCCTTTGAAGAATAGGCCAACTGCCGTTCTGTCAGGCAGGTCGTAAAAGGTGACCGATTGGCTAACGAGTCACTAACATCGTGGCTACTAGGTGGTAGAGTTCTGCATTGTCTCGCCCGGGTCAGGTACCACCGCCTTGCCTATTCCTGCCGCAATAGCGTCAGTGCTTGTCGCTGTCGTGTTCCGGTTTGGAGGGTAAGGTAGCCGGTAAACTTATGCATGTGGCATTAGACCTCGCCACAAGATAGCAACGCACCATTAACATCTTTGGTGTCTATAGGCGATGGTTGACTCTTTCCATCAGGAGACCCATCTGCTTGTTTGCTATCTTATGATATAAAAAAAAAAAAGTATGAATAGTTCTATATATTTCAGTTTTATAAATATAAGATAGGAAAGTACTTCTGTGCATAAGTAGGCATCGTTAACTAACATTGAGATCAAAATTCAAAAGCAAATAACTACTTAAATTTGGGATTAGAACAATTGCTGTAATTTCTTCAGTGACATATATTATTTTTGCGGTTTTCAGACTTAAGAATAAATTTCAAACTTCGTAGATAAAGAGGATATATTATCGATTTATCTTCAGAGATATAAACCTGAGAAAAATAAACTTTTATTTAATGTGTGGCGTAAATCAAAGTTTGAGGGCGCCGAGGCAGGAAATGTGGATTAATTCCCGCTCGCGACGTACTATTTCTTCCTAAAAATATAAGTCCAATTCTGGGTAGTAACTCGGACCATTCATAGTTAGGTTTATTATAGCCCGAGTAAAATTGCTAATGTCATATGCATTTACCGGCTACCATACTCTAAACTGGAACAGAAAAGCAACAAGCACTGACGCTGTTGCGGCAGAGATAAGTAGGGTGATGGTACCAGACCTGGGCGAGATAATGCAGAACTCTATCACCATGTAATCACGTAGTTACTTGTATAGCAAGGGTTTAGTTTTGAAAAAAATTAGCGTTTGACTTCGAGTTATCACTATCTTTTTGCCAAAATTTCTTCAGATTCTGTGGTTTAGCCGTGACAACATAACATACATCAGAATTTGCGTAATATTAATACGGATATGGATCATCTGACTGTAACAGTACCTCGTCCTTTAATGAGAAATCTTAACACACCTTTACCCCGTGTTGGTTCCGGGCTGCTTTGAAGAATAGTCCAACTGCCATTCTGCAAGGCAGGTCGTTAAAGGCCACTGATTGCCTATGCAAGTCCCTACTATCGTGGCTACTAGGTGGTAGAGTTTTTTTAAAGAAAAAAGGGGGCAAATGGACAGGAGGCTCACCTGATGTAAGTAAGTAAGTGAGTGATCACCGCAGCCCATGGATAACTACCCTATCAGAAGACTTGCAGTTGCGTTGCCGGTCTTTTAAGAAAGAGTAGGTTTTATTCTTGAAGGTCGTTATGTCGTATCCGTTCGGAAAAACCCCTGGCGGTAATTGTTTCCATAGAGGAGTAGTGCGGGGAAAAAAGTGCCTTGAGAATCGCACAGTTGTGGATTTCCAGACATCGAGATGATGAGGATGAAATTTTGAATTTTGTCGCGATGTCCGACGGTGAAATTCTGCAGCAGAAATTAATATAAACAGTTCCTTGGAATACTCCCTACGATAAATCTAATAGAAGATGCAGAGCGAAGCCACATTTCTACGTAATTACTAATAATCAAGCTGATCAGAAATAGCCCTGTCGTTGACGATTCGAGCCACTCTACGTTAAATGCAGTCAAAAGAAAGGAGCTGGTACTAAGGAGCCCCTGTCCACAAGTGACTCCAGTATTCCATATGAGGCCGGATTTGCGCCTTATAAAGTTGTAAGCGATAGGCTGGTGTGAAGTACTTACTGCTTGGCCCTGCTGAGAACACCCAGGCTAATTTGTCCTTGCCTTCCAAGTGACTACGGAAATGAACGTTGCTCGATATGTCAACTCCTAGGATTTCATGACTGGCTGTGACTGTTAGGGAAGTATTTTTGAAGCGAGCAGATATAACAAAGCTTCCTTTGTTTTAAAGTGGAAAACGCGCAACTTGTGTCTTCTTGGATTTAAAGTGGACTAAGTTTAGTCAACCCTACTTTGAGATTGTGGAAAGTTGTTCTTCGATTTTGACACAAGTTTATTCCGGCACTCGTTGACGTGCTGTTGAGAAACCCCGCTACGACCGGAGTACAAAGCACCACCCGTACCGTCATTCGCATAGCAATGGATGTCATTTAATTGCAACATGTCATAAATATGCAGAAGAAACATTGATTGCAACATGTCATTAATATGCAGAGTTCTGCATTGTCTAAAATTTTCTAAAATAAATCTCTAACTATGCGGTAGTTACCGTTCCGTAGGATTTCCGAGATAAAAACTATTCTATAAACATTCTCGAGTCTTAAACTAGTCTTGTACCAAATTTCATCCAAATCGGTTTAGTGGTTTAGGTGTGAAGAAGAGAAGTACAGACAGACAGAGTTACTTTCGCATTTATATTATTTATATGGATATAATATTAAACCTATGCGTGTGGCATTAAGACTCGCCAACAAGCATAACGCAATATTAATACTTGGTGTCTATAGGCGATGGTTGCCTGTTTCCATAAAGAGAGCCTTCTGATGATATAAAAAAAGAAACAAAAAAAATCTTATCAAGGAAATGGAAATGTGAAAAAAAAAACCCGCGGAGTTTTTTCCACTGGTTTTGGAGCCGCAAATTATGACCCAGTTTAATGGGTATGTGTAGTGCTTGTAAAGGATTAGAATTCGATTAATAATTTTCTTGTTTCTCATTTCGAGAATACAAATAGATTAAAATCTAGACAAAGGATGTAATTGCAACTCCTTTATGTTACCATAAAAAATTAATGTTTTTAATAGCACGAAATCTTATTTGAGTTTTAAGGACGTCGCATTTTTATAAAAGAGTTCACCAAAGTAGACATCACGACACGATGCTAAGTAGCTCTGTCACTCGAGGGCATTTGTCGGCATGTAACATTTTAAATTCCATATACCCTTTGTTAACTCAACTCAATATTCTTCAAAACTGATTAGATTTCTTTTAGAAAAATATAGTTTTTTTGGTGTCTGCTCTTTTCGTAAAACAGACAGTCTAGTTATTAAAAGTGAGTAAAGGTGTGCACTACAGCCGGGGTAGCCAGCGGACTGTAGATCTGTTGTGCTTCTTCGACGCCCCACCAGCCGTAGTGCTTTGGCCGTGAGCCGAATGTGCCGGAGAAATAATCGAGACCACAATTATTCGTTGCAAAGGTGCTTTATTGTAACGAAACACAATTTAGCAATAAAGCTAGCACCATTGCAAATATTCCTATTCTATGGGAGAGAGAGCCAGTACTTTCCCTAACACTGCCCTACTCTAAACCGGTACCCTATAGATATACTGAAGCCCAGGAACTTGTCTGGGAAACTTATTTCTTATGACGTAACGAAACTGGAGATCGGAACGGAACTGATTGTATGGCCGCGCTCTCAGATATTTATAACCCGCGGCCAGACGGGCGGCTTAAGCCGACAAAGACGGGTGGCGCCACACGTTGGTGCCACAATGTCTGGGATTTGCTAAATCCTACTTTTCGTAATCTAATCATAATTATTTTATCTTAGGTAGCTTCTCCTGCCTCTAATTATCTAGTGTGACCCTCTAGTGAGTGCAACGGTACTATCTTTTTACAATTATAAGCGAAACAAAGTACATAATGCTCTAAGACCTACCGAAAACTAATTACAGTGTTATTTCTTATCTATATACAAATATTTAACACTAATAAACTTATATAATAACAAACAATAGTGTTATATACATTATACGTTCTTACAGGACCTCGGAAACTCTTACAATTACAGAGTTGTACGCCTTTTCAAGTCGTACTATCCTGTTATCTATCTATATATCCCCGAAAAGTGCGTAAACGTATGCCTAAGGCTTATACTTACATCGTACATACTATTTACAATAGAAAAACATTCATTTTTACAAAGAATTTTGCACTTTCCGGGGTTTTCGTAATTCTGGATTCCCGCATATAAATACAATCTCGCAAGAGTCGACTCGTAATTTTTTCGACTGCGTGGAACCTCTTTTGTTCGTAATATGCCTATAGGCAAAACACTTTACATAAAGCTTTATTATTTCTGTACAACAAAGCTGTATGTAGGTCTTAGGGCGAATGAAACACGAAAACGAACATTATTTATTATAAAAAACTTACAAACTAAACGAAATATACAATTTATCCTGCCTTACTCAAACTATTTACATTAATATTTACAATAAATATGTCTGTGCTGCACAAAAGGAAAGCAAAAATAACTATAATTGTAACTATCTAATGATAGTTTTGCAACTTCTAACCACAGTTGTTGCCACAGAAATCTTAATAATAAGGTAACTGTCTTGTTATTTAGATTTCTGTGATTGTAGCTGTGTCTACTCCCATAACTTTAGTGCTTGATGTTTTTTCTCATATGTTTACAATCGTGTTCCAAGCCCGATACCATTTTTTGGACTGCTTGACGGGAACATTTTTTATTATTTGTTGAAACTATTTTACAATACACTTGTACTTTTATTCCACTATAAGTATCCACTAAATTATTTAAAATAATTGACCGTAATATTGTTTACGTCCTGAAGATGCTTTAAAAAGCGAAACCGGTCGATTAATTTAAATAATTTAGTGGATACTTATAGTGGAATAAAAGTAAAAGTGTATTGTAAAGTAGTTTCAACAAATAATAATGGAATTTCACCAAGTGCCCACGCTTAAAAGTGTACAAACATTTTTTTTGTTTTATAAAGTTGTTGTTCCTATTACAATAAATTAATTGTTGAAAATTGAAAAATTAAATCTGTTCTGAATGTTGTCTATAAAGTGGTATATAAATTAAGTAGGTTCTGTACACTAAATAAAGAATTTTAAAAAAATTGGTAAAAAGGAGGCGAAAAAAATTCGATCGTAGAGTAAGTACCCTTTCTGCATCGCATTGAGTCGTGCAATATATTATATTTACTGTATGAAAATTTCCTTGTGATTGCTAAAATGAATGGAATGTAAGGTATTTTTATTAATTACGCTTTCTTACGATTTATTGAATTTGGTCACTACGGTTTACCGATATTTACAAGTTTAACGACTGTCGATATCGACCATGATCCCACCACCGTATATACTAACTTAAAGCTACCACATACACATACACAATTAATAATACAAACTTTTTGTTGCAATATGTTACAAATTAGTATTTCTATTATTATGTAAAAATACTAATTTTTATCACGATTGATCAAGCTTTCTGGGGCTATAACGAGACACACGAAAATTTTCAAAAATCCAAAAATTTATGTTAGAAAGGCACTAAAGGGAAACTTAGTACGAAATTTCACATAAAATGGAATGTACAGACATACGTTACGTGTATAGATGAGAATAGACAAGTATATTATAGCAAATTTGCGATTGAACATCAACATAAAATTGGAAAGCTTTAGTCTTAGTTTACTATATAATATTATGCTTTACAGATTCCTCAGTAATCAAGTTCAAACTGAGTCCAAAATCTGAAATATTACGCGAAGGAAACTGCAGCACGTCAGTTTTTAGTATTCCAACTTCCATATCTTTAATTGTACAGCATCATAACAATGTGACTGCTTTTATTTGGGAAAATTATCCCAACCAAATAAACATCAAGACCGATGTACCATAAACTAGTGCAATTTTGGGGTATATTTCATGATAAAACTATTACAGTTCGTTTGATATTCATTGTCATTCGCCGAATTAAGCATAGTGATTTGAAATCGTAAATAAATTTCTTAATTAAATTTATACTTGTATTGAAATATTCTTATACATAATTAAAAAAAACGGATGGTTTTATGAAACCACGGTAAAATTGAAACTTTTTTTCACATTATAGATATTTGCGCGCCTTTCACTTTATCCCTACTCCGGGGTTGACCGTCACGCGACATGCGACACACAGACCAAAAAAATTGTGACGATGTAATAAAAGTTTCACTTTAAAAGTTTCACTTTAAAAATTAAGCTCGCTCGTGTTGTAGATCTGGCCTGGTAGATGTGAAAAATCTAACTATTGTAAAAACGCTTGCACTGTTTTACTACGGTTTAATTATAATAAAACGAAGTAAAAAAGTACAAGTGCTTTTAAAATTAATACACATTGAGATGGAGTTTTATCAAGAACTGAAGATATTCAGTGTTGAAAGTATTTTCATGACTATTTTTTAATTATTTAAAATGCACAAAGTTTGCATATAATTGATGAATGCGTGACGGTAGTGTGTTATCCTCTTTGACCTTAGGTATAATGGTGACGGTAGCTTTACCGGTGGGAGGGATGCACTATGCCGCGCTTCCGGCTGCATGGGAACATGTTTCTCCCGTGAAATTGCTTTGCTGTGTTTCGGAGAGACAATATAATATTTCGGCAATACAGGCAGTGTAATTACTTAACATCTTATCTCAGGATAGAATGAGTAACATAAAAAAGTACAGCATGCAAGTCGATTTTACTGCCAAGGAGCGCCAAGATTTTTACCATCGAAAAACGCGTGAGTCCTTTCATTCGTGCAGTTTGCTAATTGATAAATAAAATCTTCATTTGCCTAATTTTCCATAAGAACAAAGATGTAATTTTCGTCTTTTATTATACCTAAATTAAAATAATTTATAGATTTAGACCTTAGTTTGTTGGAGTTTATAATTTAAATAAGAACTTAAGGTTTTGCATCATTTTGTCTTATTTTTTGCATCAATTTGCATCATTTTGTCTTATTTTGTTCCGATTTAGATGCAGGAATTATGTAAAAAACATTACACACACTACTATGCTATTGACACAAACGTACCTGTATATTGCTACTATTTATGGTATTATTATATATATTATTTTATGGTAACAATTTCCCGTGTTGTTCCGGGCTCCTTTAAAGAATAGACCAACTGCCTTTCTGCTAGGCAGGTCGTAAAAGGTGACTGATTGGCTATGCGTGTCACGTAACTACTAGGGGGTACAGTTCCTCATCGTCTTTCACGGGTATATGGTACCACCAACTTACATATTCTTGTCAATGCGTGTCATTGCCCTGTTCCGGTTGAGAGGTTAAAGTAGACATGCATGTGGCATTGCCATCCGCCACATGGATAGTAACGCAACATTGACATCTTTGGTGTCTACAGGCGGTAGTTTCTCTTTCCATCAGGCGAGCCATCTGCTTGTTTGCTATCTCATGATTAAAAAAAAGTTTGTTATTCCAACTTTGGAGGTATCTTGACAAAACTTTTAACTATAGTAAAACTGAGACATATTTTCGTAAAATTAATTTAATAGATATTTGTGAATTGTGTTTAAGTTTTACAGAGCTAGAGTCGACTTACGACCAGAGTCCAGAGAGCGATGATCGCTAACTATATTTAAATTTGAATACCATACCTAACTGATTAAAATCATAGCGTTATCTTACTAGTTTAACTAGGTTGATTATTGTCTATTGACAATATTGCTAATACTAAAAATTGTATGCAAACATTTTGTTATTATATGCAACATCATGAGATCGGATTGTTAGTAAAAAAATTTGTTTTTTTTTGTTTAATTTCGCTTTTATAAGTAAACAATAAGTAAAACAAATATATCTATTTCATTGAAATCGCTAGAGCCGTTTTCATAAACACGCAATAAATTTTTATATATCTATATATATAAAAATCAATTTCTGTTCGTTAGTCTCGCTAAAACTAGAGAACGGCTGAACCGATTTGGCTAACTTTGGTTTTGAATTAATTGTTGAAGTCCAGGGAAGGTTTAAAAGGTGAGAAAATATAGAAAAAAATAAGAGTAGTTAAAGAGGCAGAACAACATTTGACGGGTCAGCTAGTCATCAATAATTTTCTGAATCTAATCTGAATTCATTGATCTAACCCCAAATTATTTGCTTGTAATATGGATGTCCGTCAACGATTTAATACATTTTAAAGGGGATCCTTGAGGTTAATTGCTTATTAAAATTTCAACACCTACGCATTTTAATAAGGCGGGAGTTATTTGTTGATCTGCGGATATTGTAACGGTTTTAATTAAAACACATTATTTATATTTTAAATTGCTTACGATAAAAAGTAATAGACACATTGTTTGTTTGCGATGTAAAAATATTAAGACAAATGTTTATTTCGTTTTCAACATTTCAAAATTAGGAAGTCCTTGTTTTATCATGGAATATTTTTGTAATACGTCAGCTAATATCCGAAAGCTTCGCAATTATGTGTTCTTATTGCCAATACAAATACCAATTGTCTTCAAAATTGATCCACCATTCTTGAGTAATAACGAGACATATATACATAAAAGCGAAGAAAAAAAATATTTAAAAAGTTGTAATTTTTATTTTATACTAGCTGCAACCCGCTGCAATTCAAAAGTTTTTGACAAATCCCGCGGGATCAACTAATTTTTCCGAGATAAAAAGAAGCCTATTTGCTATTCCAGGTCATAATTTACCTGTGTGCCAAATTTCATTCATATCCGTTCAAAGTTTTTGCGTCAATGAGTAATAAACTTCCATGCATCCAAACATCCAAACTTTCGCATTTATAACATTAATATACACTAGCTGCGTCGAGCAATCCCCTGCATTATAAAAGCTTTTGGTGAATCCCGCAGGATCAACTTATTTTGCCGGGATAAAAAGTAGCCTATGTGCTATTTCAGGCCATCATATTTTAGTGTGCCGTTTTTGCATGATTGAGTAACAAACATCCATCCATCCAAACATCCAAACTTTCTCATTTATGATTTTAATAATATAGATTTATAACATTAAAAATGAAAATAATTTTTATTTTAATTTTTAATTTTTATTTATAATGTTAATTGTAAAGTTGTTGTCAATGAGTCTTATTGCGTATATGTATTACGAAAAATGTCAAAAATAATTGAATGTACAGACAGACATGTTGATATAGGTATATGTTATATGTTTTTTAGAAACTTATTGTGGAATATTTTTTAGTTATATTTTTTAGTTGTAAGTATTACAATCTGTTTGCTTCCCTAACTTTTAATAAATCTATACATATAGTAAAATTGTAGGAAAGTCAAAACTGTACATTGAATATTTTTTTAAAAGAATAATTGGGGCGTGATCTACAATCGATATCGAAGCCAAAAATATAGTTTTTAGAATTTTCGTCTGTTTGTCTGTTTGTCTGTATGCATGTCCGGGGTAAACTCAAAAAGTACTGCATGGATTTACTTCAAATTTTGCATGAATATTACTAATAGGTCGGGTCAACATAATGTCTACATATTATCATGCTTTCACCTACGGGGAAGGGGCTGTGCGGAGTAAACGAAGTCCGCGACGAAGTCGCTGGCAACAGCTAGTAAATTAATAAAATAAATTATAGTCATGAAACAATCTGCGGTTATAGCATGTACAATTAACTTGTTAATAGTTCAGTGATTCTAATGCGGGAACACGCATGATGATTACGCCGACACGTCCCTGACTCCAGTGGAGTGGAGACACGGTACCTTTATAATCTTATTGTCTTTGCATAGAGTTCTCAAATTAGCACTTCCACTTTATTTGAACCTATATAAGATAAGACAACTGCACACTCATACCAAAGAATATTATGCACTTTATTTTCTTTATATGTGCAAGCATTTAATATGTGTTGGCAATATTTTACACAAATATGCATAAAATATATGAGGCCATCAATGTCTAAATTATTGTGTCAATATAAAGATGAAGTATTAATTCTTTACTAATTATTAAAATCTTATGGAACCTATAGAAATGTTAATTATTTAATTTATATTTAGACGGTAGTCGAATAAAATAAAACACTATAAAAAGGTCTGTCAGATATGTTTTCGAGGCATTCGTGTTTGTGAAATTGAGAAGTGAAGTTGCTTAATGTACAATAATAAAGTGTAATAAGTTCTGTTTTTTGTATTTAATATTTAATATAATTCGATATTCCGTTATTTGATGTTTAAATTAATAAACCTTATACCTTTTAACAAGTGGAGCGAATATATGTAAATCAAGAAAAATACAAAACAGATTGATGAATTAGTCGTCGCATCGGTCGAAAAGTCGTACACGAATATAACCTAAACCAAAATTATTAAATAATTTAAAAATGAAATTATTAAATTTGATTAATTAGATCGCTTCTGTGGTCTAGTGGTCCTGTGTCGGAGTTGACCACGAGGTCCCGGGTTCAATTACCGGGTCGGACAATTCAAAAAATATGTTTTTTAGTTTTCTAACAAAAACAACGTTGCCCCTCGTCTAATCGTGGATGCACTTGTACCTATGCCTACCTCTTCAGGGATACGGGCATGAAGATACTTTTAATTATTTAGAACTAAGAAAGTCGCAAGTCTTCAATCTCATATACAATACTTTTCTTACTTTTAAAACAAGCTAAGATCTTTTATTGCTGCCATAAAATTAACACTTTGTTTATGACAAATAGAACAAGTTAGAAAATTGTCGTATATGTAGGATACAAAATGTTATACTAAAGTATTTATTATAACAATCAACCTAGACATCAATATCTTCTTACAAAAAAAAAAAAAAACAAGTGACATCTATGGACTCTGTGATTAGCTTAAAATGTTTTGCTTTGTTTACAATTTTCATTTATGAACTTTTAAAATTAGGTAATTTTATGACAAGATATACAGAAGCTATGTTGCTGATATATTACAACGTGAATAGTAAAAAATTTGATGTAATAAATGATCGTTTGCTCAAATGCCTATTACCGTAACCTTTGTTAGTTTTTCATGAATGGTAACATTTAAAAAGTGTACGTAATACAATTTAATTTTCAGAAGTAATTACTAATTTATGGTAACATGATAATAATCTAACAACATACATTGGATTCTAGGCAAAGTTTACATAGATACCCATCATTCTCCTTTATTACTTACTCAAAACAGTTGAATGCTTGGTGTTGTTTCATAATTCCCTATTTCTAGATTTATTATTATGATTTAGCATTTTTTTTGGAATGTCAGCAATTATCTCCGTCATTTCTACTGTGTTTCTACTTAAGCATATAAGAATACAAGATAAAATTAAAAATTTCAAAAACCCCCGACACATCCTCAGACCGCCATTCCGCTACATATGCGTAATTTTTAGTGGAAAACGTGAAAGTTTAGTGCAGAAGTTCCATGGTCACTTTCTAGTTCCATTACAAAACCCTGAGAATCTCCTAGTAATAAAAGCCATCGATATCAGGCCAATCTCCGATGGCCACTTTTCAGCTCCATCATTATTATATCTTAGAAAATATCCAGCAGCTAAGTATTTGCCAAAACTAACCAAATTAGCCGACATTCGATGGGTGTATCTAGATTAGCTTAAAAGTTCTAATGGACTACTTTTAGCTCTATCATCAGACACTGGAAAACATCCTGTTCCAAAGTCCTTAAAAGAACGAATCAAACGAGACCAAAATCGATGGTGCTGCCCAATTTTCATTCCTTCCTTCATTTCGTTTCCATGACCTTCTCTCACTTTATCGCATGAACCTGGAAATAATCTAACACCAGATTATTTATCAAACCAGAACAAATGCAAACAGAATAAAAGCAAACAAAATTTCTCTGCGTGTGTGCTGCCTACAGGCGGTAGACCGCCTAATGGCCACGATGGTAGTGACACGTATAGCCCATCGGTCGCGTTTTAAGACCTACCTGGCATATAGCCCGGGACCAATACGGGGTAAATATTGCATTAGACTATTTATCAAAACGGAATAATTGAATCTAAACTCAATGTTTTTATCTTCTTTAGTTTAAAAATTTGGCCTTTGGTTTAAAACGATGGCCACCTTCTAGTTTTATTATCAGATCCTAAAAATTATCCAGCTCCAAAGTGTCAAAACAAACCCAATCAGCCCACACTCAATGAGTTTATCTGAATTTGCTTAGAAGTTCTAATAGATTTTTTCTAGTTCTGTCACAGGCAACTATCGTACTTTAAAATCCTAGTAAAAATTTATTCTATTTTATTTCAAAGTTCCCATGACCTCCATCATCAGCTCAGGCCTCGATATAAGACCCCGAAAATCGTCTAGAACCAGGATGTTTGTTGAAACACAACAAAAACTTGTTGAATTTAGTTTCCGTATTTACGTTCCAATTCCATCATCAGATACTAGAAATCGTCCAGCACCAAATTTTTTGCAAAAACAAACCGAATTTGTTTCCCACTGGATGGGTTTACCTGGTTTAGCTTAAGAGTTCTCGGGTACGTCTTCCAGCTCTATCATCAAGCAATAGAATCCATTATGCTCCGAAGTCCTTATAATAACGATTCAAACGATCCCAAAGTCGATGGTGTTGCTCTATTTTATTCCAAAGTTCCCATAACTTACTTCTCGCTCTATCATGAGACTCTGGAAATTGTTTAGCACTGAAGTGTTTATCCAAACAGAACAAATGAGTCCAATTTCGATTAATTTGACTTATTTAGTTTAGGAGTTCTCATGGTTACCTTCCAGTTCCATCATCAGATCTGGAAAATCATCCAGCACTAAGGTGTTGGCCAATACAAGACAATTAAGTGCTAATACAGAAATATTACCTTGTTTAGTTTAGGAGTTCATTATAGTTCCATATTGAATCTGGATTCTTGAAGTCAATGTCACTTTTTCGGCTCATTTTTCAGAGCCTTATCATTATGAAAAAGATCTTACTGTAACAAATAAAATGATTCCAAACTCCACTGCATTAGAAATTTCTATCTGTGAGTTACAATTGCACTCTTACGGCTCCATCTTCAGTTCTTCGACATTATAATATGTAATGGAAATTTCTCGTCATCGAAAATCCATGGAGTCCGAACTTGACTATATTACCTCCTTCTACATTCTACGTGTAAGTTTTAGTAGCACTTTATCAGTTCCATCTTCAGATCCTCGTCATCATGAGCACTAACCAAACTTAGTATTTATAGCAACAAAACTTAGTCCAAGCAAAATTGTTTTGTTAAAACTCTGCATCAGAGAGTTCTATTCCCTACATCCAGGCTTAGTTGATGGTACCATAGTATTGCATTGTCACTGAGCTTTTACAAATCTACCAACTTTTTGTACAAATGGATATCAGAAAGTCGTTAAAAAGTGACTTGCAATATTTGGAAAATCTGTTATTTAAATACAAATATTGCCAGTTAAATAGATGCTGATGATCTTCGAATGAGGATGTTAAAATATCAGCTCAAGGTTACCATGTGATTGTAATATCAATAAAGCAACAAAATACAACATTTAGTATTGTTAAAGCCTTTACAAGTTACTTAATTCCTTTCATCGATTTGAAAAGAGCTGGTGATCTTGAAATGGCTGAACCGATTCTATTGAGCTAAGAACCATCTCACAAAACAGGGCTTTCGATTAAAAAAAACCGCAACCAAATCGAATCATCCGCCAGGACTCCACGATGTCACGGACAGACACACAGATACACACATACACAGATACACAGATACACAGATACAAACCTGAAACTTATAACACCCCTCGTTTTGCGTCGGGGGTTAAAAAATGATGAAAGAAAACCATATATATATATGACCATATGTATATGATTTGCTAGGAAGTTTCCCAGCAAATCATAGACAAAGAAGATCGAATGTCAAACTTCACGACCCCTGTCTATATTATTGATAACCCTTTTCGTACAAACGCGCTAGTTTCAGGGTCTTTGAAAATTACTTTCTGGACATTTTCTGGTAATATAATTTTGTTCACGCTGTGAAGCATTTATTTATTTTATCGTTTAAGTATTTATAATAAAATATGCCAAAAAGTTGTGTACAAGATTGTGTAGGTACCTATAGGTATACTATCATGAAAATCATTCCAAAGACGGGTTAATGTTGTTAATAGGGAATCCCGCTTATGATCAGCGCATGATTGTCGTGTACGAAAGTTGCTGAGAAAGACGAATAAGAAGAAATAATATCTCGCTTATTCTAATATAATAGATTACAGTTTTCTCGTAACAGAAACGAGATATTAGTTTTTCTTATTCGTCCAATCTTTCTTCTTTCACGCGTGGTATACCATCACACTTTTTATCCTAAGCGGGCATACACATTGAATATATAAAGGGAGTTCAAGATGCTACGAGTACCTAAATGGGAATTTACTGGAGCATCGTAGAGACCAATTATATTTTGTAGATTATTTGATAGGAAAAATAAAAGGTTATTAATATAATGTTTTTGATTTTAATGGTGAAAAAAGCTTTTCAACAATGAACAAAAAAATAGTGATATGAAAACACTGAAGCGCAAGGTATGGTGGGTTAATTGCAGGCTAAAAAGTATAGGTTTATTTAGAAAATCTGACGATTTGATCTGATAACATAAGGAAGTGGAAGGTCACAAAACTGCAAAAAAAAAAGGTTATCTTGATAGTCTCATTTGGGTGCGGTTGATTTTTCTTTTATTTTGAAGGAAATATTGTAAGAGTAACGAAAATGTTATAATCTGCAATTTTCACAAGCCGAAGTTATTGCATTTATTCTCTATAGAGGGTTTATATTTTATGGAAAGTCTCAACAGTATGTAAGGTATTCTCCTATTTGTTAATCTGCTGCGCTTGAGTCAGTCCTAAATTTCCCTCTAAGGCTCCTCTTTTTTTTTATATTATAAGATAGCAAACAAGCAGATGGGTCTCCTGATGGAAAGAGTCAACCATCGCCTATAGACAACAAAGATGTTAATGGTGCGTTGCTATCTTGTGGCGAGGTCTAATGCCACATGCATAAGTTTACCGGCTACCTTACCCTCCAAACCGGAACACGACAGCGACAAGCGCTGACGCTATTGCGGCAGGAATAGGTAAGGCGGTGGTACCAGACCCGGGCGAGATAATGCAGAACTCTACCACCTAGTAGCCACGATGGTAGTGATTCGATAGCCAATCGGTCGCCTTTTACGACCTGCCTGGCAGAACGGCAGTTGGCCTATTCAACAAAGGAGGCCGGGACCAACACGGCGAAAGTTGTTGTTGTATTATCCTATTGCGTTTAAATCCAAAGTTGGATGCTGGATGCAAAGTTATATAGATGTTGGAACTTAGGATGTCTGATATCTGATATCAATCCTACAAAATCAGCTATACGGATTTTTATGAAATTTAAAACATACATAGGTAGCATTAAATCTTAATATATAGGTTATTATTTTATCCCGATGAAATATATTATTACCGAGTGACTTACTAAGAACTTTAACAAAGCAGCAGGTTGCGGGTGCAGCTAATCTATGCGAATATTGTACAATGTGCAGCTAATCTATGCGAATATTGTAAATGCAAATTTTCAATTTGTTTATTTGTTTATACGCTTTATTGCACAAAATATACAGCAGGCTATTCATTTTCTATCATTTAACCTTGCACTTGTAGAAGAACAAAGAAACATTGTAGTAACAGGTAGTGCACAAGAAAAATCTTAGGGGAAATTGTAAATAATTTTAAATTAAACAAAAAGACTAAATACATTTATCTAAACTTAAAAACAGACTAATATATATATATACAAATATACATATATGTGTATATAAATAAACACTATAATCCTGTATTATGTTTTATAATTATATAGTATGTTTATAACCGATAAACTCAAAATCTGCTGATCCAATTCTAAAAATTATTATTCAATTTGATTCATAAATATAAAAGTAACATATAATACTACTCGTTATTCAATTTATTTAGTGAAGTACCCAAGCAGTCTGGCTCAAATCCTATCATCATAATTATCTAATAATATCTTGCGAGTCTATTTGTTTATGAATGCTTCAGTTTAAAAGCGTTTTAGTGCGTGGTCGTAGGTATGTGTAAATTCATTCATTCTTGTTCAAACATGTTTAAAATAGGTTCAGAACTCAGAAGAATTTATTTTCTATATAAAAACTACCCTGGGTGGTGTTCCGTTAGCAAACCTTGTATCTAGGATACATGTTCCAACTTGAAAGTCTTGAGGAGCTAGGTGGTATCAAAATCGGGTTTCCTAATCTTATTGCTTTTATGATTACATATTTTATTTATATTTTATGTGATTTGGAACTACATTTGATTTTTTCACCTCTAGGTATCTATTTATTTTGAGAGTATTATAGGTTTGATTACTTTTTTACCATAAATATTTGATTCTCTTTAGATTACTTTGACTTATAATACTGGCATTAATAGTAACAAGGCAGAATTAAAACGACAGACAGTAGTCAATGTACGGGTTATTCGTGCAAGAGATGCTTACATTTAGAATTTCTAAAGCATATAATAAATGCAATTTCAAAAATTAACGAAAATCGCCTCATTGTTTGGGATTTTGTTAAACGTTTGAGAGCCAGAGACTTCTAGGTTAACGTTTGTACCATACAGTTTATTACAATTCAGAGTAATTCGGTCTAGAGGCCGACTATCTGAATCGTACTTCAATGAATGTTGTGTTTGATCCAAATATTTTGTACAGTGATTTAAAGTATTTTAAATATCATTTTCTTGTTTAAAGTGCTTTTTGATTATGCATTATGTTGTTGTACCTACATTATGTATGGATTATGTTTTTATTCTATCTCAATAATCTTAAATAAATCGGTAAAATTTAGTTTAGTTTAATAGCTAATTGACTGTGACAAACACAGACAGACATTTCTTACAGAAATGTCTGTCTGTGTGTTTAAGCCTTTAAGGCTATATCCGCACAGACAGGCGACTTACTTAGCGCCTAGAGCCTAGTGAACCACCTATCGAGTAGCTAGCTAAAACGAACGCGCTAGAACGTTCGCGACCGACTGCACCGCGCGCTTGACACCTAGCTAATTGCTTAGCGACCTATCGTAAAAACAATCGTGTTGGTTTTCTGTTACGTAGCGCGAGGTGCTAGATGCTAAGCAAGCTGCGAATCAGTGCGGACGGAACCTTAGGGTTTCATTTTTCCTTTTGAGGTATGCAACCCTTAATCCAACAGTGGGCAGTCTGTGCGCTTGTCGCTCTTACCAGCGGGGTGTCACTTCGCAGCTTAGGTATGTTTTGAAAGGCGCGTCGCCCGGGCGGTGCGGGGCGTTTAGAAGTGGGCCGTCGCGTCGCGTCGCTCGGCTCGCACGACCGTCGCAGTCACGTCGCGCTCGCGCATACTACATCAACTAAGTACAAAAACTTCTCAAGACAACCCCGCCGGCAACGTTCGCAGCTCGTTTATAAAACTGGGGCGCGCAGAGAAAATTCACAGTTCGCTTGCGGTTATAAGTTTCAATTTTGCTTGCAGGCACAACTCTGTTGAGTCTAGGCATATTTTATTACCTATACCTGATTTTTGTTAGGGAGTCAATCTTCTGTACGGTAGTAAGACACAGCTATGTGCGTTCACCGCTAAAAAGTCGGCCTTTGTCTTATCACCTCGCTTTGAGAACACTCTCCTGACAACCTCAGCCAATATTGGAATTCTTGGCGTTGACATATCGAACAACGTTCAGTTCTGTGATCATTTGGAAGAAAAGGCTAAATTGGCCTCAAAAAAGCTCGGTTTGCTCAGTAGAGCGAGACAGTACTTCCTGCCGGCTCATCGCTTGCAACTTTACAAAGCGCAAATTCGCCCTCACATGGAGTACTGTTCACATCTCTGGGCGGGAGCTCCGCAGTATCAGCTTCTTCCACTTGATCGCATTCAGCGTAGAGCGGTTCGAATCGTTGACGACCAAGCAGTCTCCAATCGGCTTGACTCCTTGGCTTTACGCAGAGATGTAAGTTCGCTTAGCATCTTTTACCGCATTTATCATGGAGAGTGTTCCGACGAACTGTTTGGATTGATCCCTGCTGTTGAATTTCATCATCGGACATCGCGGCAAAACTCAAAGTTCCATCCTCATCACCTCGATGTCTGGAAATCCACAACTGTGCGATTCTCTAGGCACTTCTTACCACGCACTACTCCTCTGTGGAATCAATTACCGGCGGGGGTGTTTCCGAACGGATACGACTTAGGCACCTTCAAGAAAAGAGCATACTCCTTCTTAAAAAGCCGGCAACGCAGCTGCAAGACCTCTGGTGATGTGGCTGTCCATGGGCGGCGGTAATCACTTACCATCAGGTGAGACTTCTGCTCGTTTACCCCTTTTTTCTATTAAATGAGGTCCCGAGTTCGATCCCCGGGTCAGAAAAAAGGAGGCTTTTTCGAGGTTTTTCTCGATAATCTAAAATCTCAGTGCCAGCTCGGAGTCTGGCGGAGTGGTGTATTGCCACTCCCGTGCCTCGGCTGAGCACATAAAACTGTCGGTCCAGGTTGTCACTAGAAATAGTTTATAATCGTTAACATGTCAGTAAAATGCAGTAATGAGGATCACCACCCAAGCAGCAATCAAGCATGTTTAATACCCATAAAGCAGCTCATATAGAACTTAAAGTTCTGTTGCAGCCGTACAATGGTGTAAAAAGATGCTTTTATCGGTATAAGAGACCTTTGTGAGTTTATATACAGCCTAATGCTGTACAAGGCCTTTCTTAGAGTTCCGCGTAAGCTTTAGGCGTTATATCTGAATATTAATACACTACTGTACAGCTTTAAGCAATTTGTAACTCATTAGGCTGATTTTAATCCTTAAAGCTGTACATTAGCTGTATTTTGTTTAGCACGGGAATTTATTACAGCTTTAAGTGTTATTATAGTATCACTCAACGCTTGTTTCTGTAAAATGGGATATGCAATCACCGTTCTACAGCTAATATTTATGGCGTAATTGTAGACTGTTATGCAGCCAATGGTGTTAAAAAATCTGCATATACAGCTATAGTACAGCTCAAGGCTGTATTACTGAGAAAATTGTTGTTTGCTGTTTTTATATCTACATAGTTGATATCATGTGGAAAAAATCAAGAGGAATATTGAAAAGGAATATTTAAATATTATAAATTACCAACCAAGTAATCGTGATGACGATAAAGCTGAAAAATTACTAATTCAGGTAAACCTACAATCGTCATTTTTATTAATGTTCAAGGAAAAGGGTTCCGTAACAAAAACATTAAAAAGTGATTGTAGGTTATCTGATTTATTATTTTTTAGGCTTATCTTCTTCATTAAGGTTACTTGGTTGGTAATTTACAATAATTGATTTTTTTTAATGTCATAAGATAGCAAACAAGCAGATCGGTCTCCTACAGACAGCAAAAATGTTAATGGTGCGTTGCTCTCTTGTGGCAAGGTCTAATGCCCAATGCATAAGTTTACCGCCCACCTTACCCTCCAAACCGGAACATGACAGTGACTAGCACTGACGCTTTGCAGCAGGAATAGATAAGGCGGTGGTACCAGACCCGGTCGAGCCAATGCAGAGCTCTATCACCTAGTAACCACGATGGAAGTGACTCGCATAGCCCATCGGTTGTCTTTTACGACCTGCCTGGCAGAAAGACAATTGGTCTATTCTTCAAAGAATATATAAAAAAGAGTTAAAAAGAGAAATAAAAATCATTACACTGAGAAAATATGTATTTTTTTATTTTTAACTTGCTACTATATGGAGTTTTACAAAAGCGGTATAGTAAGTCGAAAGGGGGTGACTCAGAGGGTCATTTTGAACAACTTTTGTTCAACGATTTGTGAAAATTCCCGAAAAACAATTTTGTTTTTCCATTGTGAAAAGTCACGTGACCAACAAAGTTTCTATGGAGAATCAATATTTTTTTCGCGAATTTCCAAAAGTCGTTAAACAAAAGTTGTTAAGAATGACCCCCTGAGCCACCCCCTTGCGGCTTACTGTACCACTTTTGCAACACCCTGTATATATGTATACTTACAATCGTTTTAAAAATATTATATACTTAGATACAATTACAGGCAAAAGAGTATGTGTTTCTCTTTGAAGAACTAATAATATTAAATCACAAGCACGAAATAACGTATTCTTCTTAAAAATATTTTTGTGATAGACCAATATTTAAAGGGCTTGATTTTTCGTTTTTGATCAACTTAGTTATATCAAGTTGTTTTCTTGGTCATTATAATTTACCTTTATCCTCCCACAAACTGGGTACGATACAAATACGGTTTTGGCTTCTCTCAATTGTTTTTATTATTTTATAAGGCATATTTCCCTGAAAAATAAAGTTAAACATGATTGAAATACATGTCTCATAAGTTATAGTTAACAATAAGTTGGTTTAGTTGTAAAGTCAAACGACCGACGTCAATACAACACAATAGCGAAATCAAGTGACAAACATATGTTTTGTATTTAGGGTTCTTTAATTTTTGTACGCATCTCTAAACATAAGTTAAGTGATTAAAAGCCAATTACTGTACAATAGATTTATATAGGGACTTAGTACAGCCTAAAGTGTATTTGGACGGTAATTAAAAGCCAATAGCCGTATAATAGAACAAAAAAGAGATTCAGTACAGCTATTTGCAGTATATCACCCTCCAAATACACTTTAGGCTGTATAACAAAACGCCGCCATTATTGTGTATTAAAAACAACATTAAAGAAATATATTGTTAAATAAAAGATATATTTAGCAATAGCTAAAGCTATATCTTGACAAGCAACTTATATTATGATCATTATGCCTTTATATACAATATTGTACCATAAATACTTGTATATTCTAACCTTAAACACAAACACTTACCGTATTTTGTTTTTGTTTTAGTTGTGTTATCTTGATTATTTCGTTGGCGCGTGAATATTTTGAGGGAAAACATATTACATTTGACAGTAAATTTGAGTTTGCACTTTGAATACACACTTGAATACTGCTCCAAGTCCAAGAATTTATCGTTTATTAATATATTTTTAATTATGGCGTCTGCAGATATAATGTTATACAATATCAAAAACAGATTAGTTACTTTTTATCATTTTCAAACACCTATTAAGAACATTTAGCTGCACAAGAGAGTATCTTAAGTATTATAGTTTCTTTATACACCGAATAACAGCCTTTGTACAGCCTATACCAGCTTGTACAGCTATTGTGCAGCCTATTTAACTCTTAGCTGTACAAGACAGTTACAAGAGAGTATCTTTAGTGTTATAGTTTCTTTATACACCAAATAACAGCCATTGTACAGTTTATAACAGCTTGTATAGCTATTGTGCAGCCTATATAACGCAATAAGCTGTATAACTTGGGGCCCTTTTTGGTGTTATATCGGCTGTAGAAGCGCTTCTACAGCCTTTGTACGGCTTCGTATACAGCTTTAAGTTTAAAAATGAACCTAAATGCAGCCTATATACAGCTTAACGTGCTACTTGGGCACTTTCTCGCCAACCGATATACCGGTGAATTGTTGTGAACCAGAAAGTCTATAAGTAGACGTTCTGTTTACTGTACCTATCCTGCAAGAGAACCAGGATTGATGATACTTTTTTATACTTTTTAGGGTTCTGAAGTAAACTAGGAACCCTTATAGTTCCCCTATGTCCTTACGTCCGTCCGTCCGTCCGCCGAATCGTTCAGAGATCCCTAATAATAGAAAGCTGTAATTTGGCATGAATATACATATTAGTCACGGTAACAAATTGGTTACATAAAATATTCTTTTTTTTTTGCGTAGCTCCCCTACATCTACATGTTAAGTTGGGATGTTAATTTTTTTCACGTACCCCATTGTGCGGGGTATCGTTGGATAGGTTTTTAAAAAATATTCTAGGTTTGCGAAAACAAGTTTTCGATAGTGGGCCTGCGTGAGCGTTTCGCTTTTCTGCATTCCCGTAATTCTCCTCCCTGTCGTAAATCTGTGCGTTCTTTATTAAAGTTTCGCGAGTCTCATTCTCAAACTTATTCTCGCTCATTTATAGTTTAGGCTGTTAAACTGTGGAATTTTCTTCCATTAACCATTTATTCCCAAAGAGGTAGGCAGAAGTACAACTAGTGCACCCACGATTAGCCGAAGACACTTAGTCCCAAAATGTGATTAATGTTAACTCAAACTATGTGTTTTGTAGGTAATAAACACCCTTAATTCTAATTTAAACTTGAATTAGATTACATCGAGACCCGGCGGTAGAACCAAAAGCGACTCGCTTGATTGGTGAGTCGTAGTAACACCGCCTTACCCTGTTCCAGTCGCAATAACGTAATTACAAAACGATACGTATTGAACGTATGTCACAACCAAAAAACTCACATCTATTTAATGCACTTATTTTTCTAATTCTTATTTTACAAAATGTTTACAACATCTGAATAAAATAGTTACTGACCTTTCATTTTCAGGAAACACTTAGTAAACCTACTCAAAATCGTAATCTTCCGTTTACACCCGTAGTTTGGTTTCAGTTGAATGAATCAAGTCTATACACACGTAAAGCAATAAAAAAATTATACATGGCGTTTGACACGGTAGCCGTGTCACGAAATATTTGTACACCGCCACTACTAAAAGTTTAGGAAAATATGCGCTGCAACGAATCGGTTAACTACGTAATTAACCTCAACGAAATTAGTGTAATAATATTCAAAATATATAGTCACCGTGCATAGTGCTAAGGAGTCTAGTTTCGAGTTTTGTAAATTGTAAACATTGAACTTCTATGCGCCGTACGCAGGTGTTCGTACTAAACATTTTTATTGGATGATTAGGTCAAAATCTAAGTACCTATTTTTTACATATTCGGTATGAGAATCGTCTGAACCCTTCAGTATGTACAGTCTTACCAGTCATCCTTTATATCTATGGTGTGGGAGCACCTTTACATCAGATTAGAAATAATATATAATTTTGTCGTATTTATAGAGTAGTTTAAACTTGGCTTTAGGGCTCCAATATGGAAGTTCCACTCAAACGTTTTGTAACGTGATGAGAAAATTAATGTGAAAAGTATGCCAAATACCAGACGTAGGTACGAATACACCCGTTTGTTATTACGAAACGTCGATATCAAAACATTCTTGAATATTGAAACTCGCTGCATACAACGCTATTTTATTGAATTATTTGTAGGTTTACGTGTTGCTTCACTGCAACTGGTCTAACGATATCGGTCTTGAATATACGTATAAGGTCCTAGGTTAGAATCTTAAATGTTTTTCATTTTTTGTAGTTATTGTAAAAAATACGATTTGCCTCAGATTAAAAATATGGCCTCATTTGACGATAAATTGGCTACCTGTTAAATTAAAAGGTTTTATGCCGTTAATCATGACCATTGAGTGCATCGATGCTGCATCGCGTTTTCACGACTCTCTGCGTTCGTTCCATCACAGCGTTAAAATCAGCAACAAGTGGCCCACTTGCTAAATCAAGGGATTTAATGCCGTTCATCATCAGTGAATTCGATACTTGTCTGCCTATCTCTGAGAGAAGAAGGACGTCGGTAAATGTTTGTTCTTTATAAAATAAATCTATTAATTTAATTATTATATTTAAATTTGATGTATTTTTTACTGAATTAAATGGAAATACACGTAAACAGTTTTTAGTGATGTGGAGCGTTCAATATATAGATGCACATGAACAATTTCATATTTTTATTTGCAAAAATATTAATATCATACGAGACAAAATGTTTGCGCCATATCGTATATGCTTGAATATTGATATTCACAATAAAGTTAATAATATAGACTATGTAAAATATATTGCGACCCGGACTACGTTCATAGAAAAGTTCAAAGAATGCAGATCTTACCATCATACTAAATTGGCTTCATTGATTGTTAGTTTAACACAATTAAGATTTCTAGTGATCAATTGTGGCCGAAATTTGACCGAAGACTAAACAATACAAACTATTTTAAGTTTGACAGCAGCCCGTAAAGAAAATGTGTGTATATGATCGTTTATGTCACATAAATGTAGTGTGTGTAATAATTATATTTAATAATTTAGTGTAATTCCAATACATATAATTATTTAAAAACATTAGGTTTTTGCAGTCCTTCACTGTGTAAACTTTAACTGTGCCAAATTTCATACTCCAACTTTTGCGTAACTTTCGGAAAAAGTATTTTCTAGATTTTCATAATTATGTAATAACAACTTAAAAGTAGGCATATCTGCTGTTATAGCAAACAAGCATAATATGGCTCTCCTAATTAAAAATATAGCCATCGGATTGAGACACCAAAGATGCTAGCAGTGCATTATCAACTTGGAAATCAAAGATGTAATACTGTAGGCTTAAGATGACCGTCGAACGATGGTGGTCTTACCATCCAAAATCAACCAAAATGCTAATACCATCAATCCGGGCTACGCTGCAGAACTTAATAAACTAAAATTTACATAAATAGGTGATGAGGTATATAATCAAAGGTGATGGTACATATTTAATTCTCTATTCGATCCGTCTAGAAATAACGCAAACGGGCAGTTTTTAGAAAGGGATTTGGATAAGCACAGGGAAAATATTTACTTTTAATTTTGAAGGACCTATACAAAGTAGCCTTTAGGCAACTTAGAGTTATAAATAAAACAAATAAAATTTGACTTTTATGGTAAAACATATTAGGTACAAACAGAAAGGACAAATAGACGGGAAAAATTAATTAAAATTTGTTCAATTCGCGACTTTACCTTATTCGTTTCAAAATCAATATACCATTTACAAATTTCTTATTTGTTTGAAATTATATCTTCAACCGACTCAACAACAACAAAAAGGTGGAGTTCCTCAATATGATTGTATGTTTTCATGTTTGTTGTCTTAGAATTCGCTCATTTATTAACTAATCGTTTTGGAAAATTCTTATTTGTTTGGAAATATATACTTCCCTTTTGGTCTCTAATTTGGATAAATATCTGATTCTGGTTTCCAAACATAAAGGCAGTTTTGTTGCCTTTTCTGTATCCTTGACAATATGTATAAAAATTCATTATGATCATTTAAGTTTATGACCGTCCCGTTGGTGAAGTGGCTAGCAATCCTGACCATGCAATCGACGAGACATTAGTTCGATTCCCGACATGAACAAACGTCTGCGTGATGAGCGCCACACGGAACGTGTTCATTGCATATTGCTTAAGAATATTAGCTTTCTGCACCTCTTTTCAATATAAACTTTCACTGTGTTAAATTTCATACTCTTTTGTCTGCTCCATTCTCATAAAAATGGGAACAAAGTTTTCATTTCACGTGTTATATATAGATATGTTCTCATTGGAATTATTAAACGTTTATGTGTGAATCATAAATTGTAAACTAACGGATGCGGTTACATTTGTTTACAGTGTTTGGAGAAAGATGATAACAATAACGTATTATTAACTACAATTTTATGTTGCAGTAAAATTATAATCTCTGTTGTAGCGAATTGCTTGTTCCTTGCTGTAAACATTAACGAAAAATATTTAGTACTGTCGCTTAGATGGTCTGTCGATGAAAATAAAACACAGCGCAGATCAAAGTGTTAGTTGACTTTACATTCCAGTTTCTTTATCTATATATACAAATAAATAAAATTGGAGTGTCTGTTTGTAATATTAAAATAACTGCTTTTTACTAAATGCGTTTGGAAGTATACACGGTACATATACCAAAATAACATTTTTTACAATTTTTGTCGGTCTGTCGATCTGTCTGTCTGTCTGTTGGTTCCGGCTAATCTCTGGAACGGCTGAACCGATTTTGACGGATTTTCGATTTTCACTGGCAGATAGCTGATGTGATAAGAAGTAACGTAGACTACTTTTTATTTAAAAATTTCCCACGCAGATGAAGTCAAGGCTCAGCTAGTTATTAAGTAAAAAAAGTTTTGTAAAGCCGCACCGGTTCCCTTGCGGGGTAGGCACATTGAATGGAACTTTTTTAGACATTCCGGTTTAACACAATTTACCGATTTGTAGTTTGGCGAGATGAGTGGTGATTCCTTTGTCACATTTCAACGACCTGATAACGATTATCACTTAGAAAGATTCACGCTAGAAAACATGACCGACAGCCTTACATGCTCATACAAAGCACAGGAGTCATAATATACCACCTACTGGACTTGATATTTCGGGAAAACCTTAAAAAAGCTTCTCAAGCCCGGGACCTCATGATTTGAGCTGAAAAGACGAACACCTAGACCACGAAACAGACTATTAAGATATTTTATTATCTTGATAATAATTAATAGTATTTTTATATACAGTGGGTAACAAAAGCCATGCCTGACCCGAAAGGAGCATACATGTAGGTAGGCTGATGACTTTATCAAAACAATATTGAATTGAATCTATTTATAAAAATAAAAATATCACAGTATTTGAAAATGCACATATTTACATTTCCATTTCGTTAAAATTTGGCAAATATTTTAAAGCGGGTATCACTTGACGCGTCAGCACCCGCCGCATCTTTATTTTGATTTAGCTATATTTTGTGTTCCCATATTTTATTGTATATATAGTGTATTTAAAAATAGCATGTGAGATTAATAATAGTCTAGTTGGCAAAATTTGAAAAACTGTTTAATAATTTACCCTATTAGATGAATTAACCAAAAAAACTATTTGTTTTTGCTAAATATCAATATTATCTAATCAATATTATTTAATCCACTCAGAATAGATCCCTACTGAAAATAACTTCATTTAGATGTGTTTTATTTTTATAATAAATAATTTAAAGAAAAAAAAAAACGTTGCGGCGTGCACTTTGGATTTTCCAAACTTTATTTATAATATCAGGTTTAAGTTATATACACTAAACTTACAAAGGTGTTAATATATATTAGGTTTAAGATATATTAACACCTTCGTTTCGTAAGTTTAGTATGGATACGTGCAACTACAGTGATAATAGTGATCGTAAAAGCTATTTTCAACTTTAAGATAAGTAAGGTCATGTCTTGGACTTTAATCTCTAACTTTTAGCTGTGTGTAGTGAGACATTTCATAACCTTATCAAAGCTTTGCTTTTCTTTCGGCAAAAGTAATTTTATTTTCTTTGTGGTATCATTATGTCATATCATATTTTAGTATCTATATATGTATTTTATGAATATATATTATGAACAGAAATATATTTTATTATTATTGCTGTTCGTTAGTCTCGCTAAAACTCAAGAACGGCTGAACCGATTTGGCTAATTTTGGTTTTGAATTAATTGTTGAAGTCCAGGGAAGGTTTAAAAGGTGAGAAAATATATATAAAAAAATAAGAGTAGTTAAAAAGGCAGAACAACGTTTGCCCGGTCAGCTAGTTTTATTATAAATATTATCAAATCCACTCAGAATTGATCCTTATTGAAAATCACTAAGTTCGTATCTGTTTTTTTTTATAATAAATAATTTGAAGAAAAAAAAGTTGTGGCGTGCATTTTTGGATTTTTCAAACTATTTTCATATTATTTTGTAATAATTTTACAATAGTAGTTAATACGCACTTTCAATTCAATATTTAGTTTCTAATTTTAAAATTTGGCCGGGCCGTTGAAAGTGATCCTGTATACTGTATAGGCATGGAAATTATTGTTAAATTAGGTTAACTGGTATGCTGTTAAAATTATTTAATATTTAACAGTTATTTATTTATGTTATATTATATCAGTAGTAGTCTACATATTATAAGTATTATTAGAAGCAGCAAAAACGCAAAACCGTTGAGTTAGCGACCAAAAAAAAGGTCATCTTTAATAACATTATTATCCTACATGAAGTTAATGCTAATTTTAGTGATGCATAAATTTTAACAGTATTTACTAATATAAATAACAGTTGTTAATTGTTAAAAAAAATAGTAAATTGGATAGTTTCCACCATCGGCACTTGGTGAAACTGCATTTTAAATTATGTATTACAAATCCAACCGGTTTCGCTTACTAAAGCATCATCAGGGATGTTTTACACATATTTTATAATATCTTTAACATATTTTTTTACATTTTAAGTTATATTATTAGCTACTCTTTATATATAGACAGCCAGACGTTTGTGTCAAATTGAAATATTTGTCTAATACCCACCTATAAAGAGTAGCTAATAATATAACTTAAAATGTAAAAAAATATGTTAAAGATATTATAAAATATGTGTAAAACATCCCTGATGATGCTTTAATAAGCGAAACCGGTTGGATGTAAATATTAAAAATATACGTGAACTGGAAGTACAAGTGAGTTTATTTGTAATACATAATTTAAAAAAAAATAGTACGAAATTTAATATGTTAACTGTTAAATGATCCATGCCTAACCCTGTATAGTATACGTATACGAGTGCGTGCAAGTTCTGCAACGTTCCGGGTTCAATATCACTGATTTTCTTTTCCAACAACAACAACGTCAATGTTTTGGTTTGAAGAGCAAGGCAGCCAGTGAACTTATACATGTTCTTATTACATAGTACATTCTGTATGTACTTATACATCCACGCCACAAGGAAGGCAAAACACAATTGCACATTGTGTGTCTAGGCGATGGTCATTTATTTCTCTCAGGAGAGCCAACAGCAAAATTTCGGGAAAAATAAAATATATTAGCACACCTTACATCCCAGCTTTTATAACAATACTAGCTGACCCGGCAAACGTTGTTTTGCCATATAAATTATTGAATTAAAAAATAGGGGTTGATCGTAGAGGGTTGAAAATTAAGGGTTGCATATATTTTTCAATGCTGAATCATAAAAAAATATAAATAAAGAGGTGGACAACCCTTAACATTTAGGGGATGAAAAATAGATGTTGGCCGATTCTCAGACCCACTGAATATGCATACGAAATTTCATCAAAATCGGTTGAACCCTTTCGGAGGAGTACGGTAACTAACATTGTGACACGGGAATTTTATATATAAGATCTAAATCTACTTAATGGCCCGATTACACTTTGATTAGAGCGAATGCGAGTGTATAATGCAGGTGCTTAGTATTAACCAAAAAACACGTGTAGACAGCCGTGCTTAGTATTAACCAAAGTCGGTGCTTAGTATTAACCAAAAAACATGTGTAGACAGCCGTTGATTGATGCGAGTGATTAGTAATCAGTGTAGTAAAAGTGAATAGATGCTCTAGACTCGGTCGTCGGTCTAAACTTAAAAAAATCTTTCACTTTTAAAAACCTACGCTATCAGTGAAATAATATAAGCTATATTTTGTTTGAAAAACTAGGCACCTCTGTTACGTGGGTAAAGCTTAGGGATTCCATTAGCCGTAGACAAATAAACACATAAAATATAAAGCGCTTAAAAATAAAATCAGCGTTTGAGAATTCGACACAAAAAATAATCCGTTGTTTTATTTAGACTGAAATATGAAATTGTATTTTAGAATGTTTTGTGCACATTGTAATGATAAAGTGATCGGATTGAACGTGACTGGTTATGACAAAAAAATTATAAGCTACAATTTAATAACAGATGTAAAAAAAAACGTCCAAGCGCGCTGTTACCCCCCGTGTTGGTCCCGAGCTCTTTTGAAGAATAGGCTAACTGCTTTTCTGACAGGCAGGTCGCAAAAGGCGACCGATTGGCTGTACGAGTCACTAACATCGTGGCCACTAGGTGGTAGAGTTCTGCATTGTCTCGCCCGGGTCTGGTACCACCGCCTTTCCTATTCCTGCCGCAATAGCGTCAGTGCTTGTCTCTGTCGTGTTCCGATTTGCTGGGTAAAGTAGCCGGTAAACTTATGCATGTGCATAAGACCTCGCCACAAGATAGCAACAAACCATTAACACCTTTGGTGTCTATAGGTGATGGTTGACTCTTTCCATCAGGAGACCCATCTGCTTGTTTGCTATCTTATACTATAATATATTAAAACTCGGAACTTGAAGGTTTTCGGAGTATAATTATAAATCTGCATATTTAAAAAAGACACAATAAATACGAAAACAATAGATTTGTTACCTATATGAGGTTCACTTACAATTTTAATCTTATTTTGTTTTTGTTATTCTTTAGATTCGTTATACTTAAATTGAAAAGTATAACATCTACCCATCAAATATATATAGAACTAGCTGTGCCCCCGACTTCGTCTGCGTGGAAAAATTTCTAAAATAAAAGTGGCCAAAATTACTTCGTATTAGCCGGAACAAACAGACAAAAATTGTATAAAAAAATGTTCCCTGTATACACCCATACGCATTTAGTAAAAAGCGGTTATTTTAATATTACAAACAGACACTCCAATGTTATTTATTTGTAATAGATGAATAGATGAAGTAAATACCTATAGATTTAACATGCAAGAGAATAAGATAGAACACATAATACAGTGTTTCACATTACTCAGTCGCCTCTTTGTGTGATACTGCATAGCCTTCCAAGTCCCCATTATTTTCTACTAAGCGGTATACTCATACTTGTTTGCGCCTCTATATTCCTGAGTCGAACCATGTGAGAAGACGTTATATTATGAGCATGGTACCTACATGTGGTGCTTAATACTTACTCTTGTCAAAGCGTTATTTTCTATGTCGATCATTATACTCCTAGTATTCAGTTTATCTTCTCGAAATATAGTATCCTGGAATACTTCTACCCTATGGGTCTTCTATCGCCCCCGATTTTCATGAAATTAAGTATGCGGGGTTTTGGGGGCTGTAAATTGATCTAGCTAGGTTTGTATATCGAGCTAAGCTCAGTCACCCAATTATTGAGTTTTTAACCGTGAATAGAATATTTTATGACCATCTTATAGACACAGGGTTAATTTTGTTTCAGCCACAGTTAAAAACCCGCGGACAGCTGCAAATTAAACTACCTTATTTTCTACTTTGATCAAGTAAATAATTTTGCAGTGGCGCCGAATCAAGAGAACAACATTGACGACAAAGTTATAATTCCAACAAATTTATAGGAAGACCTAAGTTTCAAGTTAATGCGATTCGATTAAAGGGTCGGACTTTGAAAATATAAGAAGACTTACGGTTCCCTTTTACAAATCCCTGTTAAATTTAATTTGTAAGTTATTTTTAAATGGAAATGAGGCTCTCCGCTTGCTAATGCTATAACCTTCTAAACACTCGGGCCGTTATTGATATTTAAATAAAATCCCACTTACACATTGTTTGTTTCGTCCCTTTTTAAGAACAGATATTTGACTTAATGCCTAGCATTAATTGCAACTAAATTGTGACCGTAAAAAATATATAAATGGCAACCGATTGACACAAGTGACTTTTAATATTTATTCCTAACAACATGTTATAACCAAAATATTATGTTTATTGCTTTCCAAAATAATCTCCTTTACATTTTAAACATTTTTTCATGCGACCGAACCATTTTTCAAAACAGGAGGACCACAGATCTGAAGGCATGTTTTCTACGTGCTAATTGAACGCTATCACTGCCTCTTCGGAGTTGGTAAAAGTAAAACCTCTCATCAAATCTTTGATTTTGGGGAAAATACAGAAATCACAGGATACTAGGTCGGGGCTATGCGCAGGATGAGTGACGAGATGTACTTTTTCGGAAGCTAAAAATGACTTTGTTTTGTTGGCCGTATGTGAAGAAGCGTTAACATGGTGTAGGAGAATGCGGCTTTTGGGTCGTCTTTCGCGAACTTTTTTTAACACCCTGGGTAAACAAATGGTAGAATACCACTCGGCATTAACACTCTTTTGATCTTCAAGTGGAATTGTACAGATGGGACCCGCAGCTTAGAAAAAAAACGCGATCATTTTTTTACCAACGTTTCTCGCCTGTCTCACTTTTGTTGGCCTCAAACACCCATTCACAAGATTACTGTTTTTTTTCGGGTTCAAAACAATAAATACACGTTTCGTCTCCTGTGACAATGTCATAAACAGCATTAGAATGTGCGTGGTCGTACTTCAGTAGCATCTGTGAGCACCATTCCACGCGAGCCTGCTTCTGCTCCGCTGTCAGTTCATGAAGGATCCAACGACAACAAAGTTTCCGAACTTTCAATTCTTCGTGTAAAATTTTCTGAATTTGGCTCATACCAATCCCCAATAGTTCTCGAATTGTCTCATAGGTAATCCGAGGATTTTCTTCAATTAACCGCTTAACAGTAGCCACATTATTTTCGTTGACGGCAGTTGAAGGCCGCTCTTCACGAAATTCGTCATGTAAAGAAACTCAAACTCTCTCAAATTCAGCAAACCATCGCCTCTCGGTGCTCAAACAAGGTGCTTCTCTCCCGAAAGCATTTTGAAGACGAGCGCCACAGTCTTGCGAAGTAAAAGAACTTTTAAAATCATAACAAATCAACGCTCTAAAATCTTTTCGACTTAATTCCATTTTCGTTGCGTACGTAGAACTTTAATGTGTGATAAAAAAACAATTGACAAATCATTTCCCGCCAATTGTTTTTTTTATTACTAAGAAGGTTGCAACGTTTTAAAAATATAACATTCGAAATTCAAATAGTTCCGATTAGCTAGAAGTGCACAACTTTTAGTGTGCCCCATGTACGTAAGTTCGACCGTATCTCTTTTTACCGTAATCAGCTTAAGTGGCTGACAATTGCGGAACGTCGTGAACATAGGATCTTGAGTACATTGTGTACTATTCTTTTCAACCCCTTATCACCACCATACTTAAAATCTAAATTCGAATTCCTCTCTAACACGCATGAATTAAACCTTCGATCTTCTGATACACTGACTTTGTTTATTCCTTTACGTCGCTCTAATTTTGCCTAAACATCATTTACAGTCCACTCCTCGCGGCTGTGGAACAGTTTACCTTTAACATTGCGACAGGCTGATAATAAGTTTTTGTTTAAAAATCATCTAACAACCCATTTGCTGAATCTTGAGCAATTTCTTCTTGTCCAATTATATATTTTGTTTAAATAAATATACATTAAAATCTATGTGTTATAACTTTAGACGAATATGTATGTTTGTATAAATATATATGTATTTTATGTCTAAGCAAGTATATGTATGTATTTATGTATGTATGTTTAGGTATTTATTTATGTATAATATGTATGTATGTACATAAATATTGTAATATGGATGTATGTGTATTATAATATATGTTAATTTTATGTAATCTAAGTTGCTCAGTGGCACCTTCACAGTTACATTCTGTTGGCCCAAAGGTTGACTGGTGGATAATGCCAACAGGGATTAAGTTCGCCTTTTTTACTAAAACGTATATTTTTGGTGTACAATAAAGTTTAAATAAATAAACGGCATTACCCAATGGTCATAAGTTGCATGATATGACAAGTGGTCAACCTATCGACAAATTAAACACATATTCAATCTCAGGCGAGGGATTAAGTTAAAAAAATTAATTCCCTTAATGTAACAAATGGCCAAACTATCGAAAACTCGGGTATATATACCGTCTCGAATAAGTTCATTTAAGGTGAGTTATTCCAAAAAATTCACTTAGAAATTCAACCAACGCAGGATTCCTTGCATTTGTACCGAGACCGCTATTTTATAGCAGTTACTTTATATTACTCTTCTATAATTTTCAAAGGAAAAATTGTAACTTTATAGAGAAAATTCTTGATTGTTTTCACAGAAATTTCTACGAATACACTTGGCTTTCCTCTAGTTCATTGAATTGACTATATAAAGAATCGTATATTACATAAAAGGGTATTTCTGTTCGTGTAGAAAGAAGTTATAAACAATGTTCATTAGGCAAGTTATGAGTCAGAGACCGCTGTTGATTGAGTAACGAATGTTACTCGAAACTCATCGATAAGTGTTGCCTTTTAGAAAAAAATATTGAACAAAAACAACTCAAATATGTAAAACTAACTGAAATAGAGTTACCAGAATTATTTTTAATGAAATATTTTGCACCCTCCGAGAAAAGTTGGCATCCATCGCCAGAGTAAAGCAACCCCCGGTACAGGATATACTTTGAAGTAGAAGATAAATCAAACTAAAATCAAAAATTTTATGAAAATCGATAGTTTAATAGATAGAGAGTTAGATAGAGGCCAAATCATTGGTTTTAGTATTATAGATTTCTAATAAAGTGATGTTCAAGAGATAAGTGTGCAACCTTAACACGGCTGCAACCTTATTCACTTTGACATACACAATAAAAACATAATTTAAAAATAAACTAGAAAGGTATTTTTAAAAGTTATTTTTATACTGTTTCAAAATTTTACTGAATCAAATATACTAGCGATTGCCCTGTGGTCGAAATTCGACCATAGACTAAACAATACAATCTCTTTTAAGTTTTAAGAAAACGGACTAACTGTAAAGAGAGTACCTATACATGTGCGTATATTATCGTGCATGTCACATGAATGTAGTGTGTCTTATTACACACACTACATTTATTTTTATAATTTAATATATTTCTAATGCATATCGCTTAAAAATATTAGATTTCTGTGGTTCTCTGCAATGTAAACTGTAATTGTGCCAAAAACACTCCACCGTTCGCGTAGGTAATTGTCTTAAAAAGGGGTACAATCTTTTCTCCTCATGTATTATTATATAAAGAACCATACTCTCTTATTAGAGCACCATTAGTAATTTAACTTTACAAAATTAAACGTATTTTTGTACTTACACTGCCCATTTTTTGACATTTTTCTATTTTTCTACATTTTCTTGTGTCACGAATGCAGACATAAATTGCAAATCACAAACTCTGGTACAGTTGTGTTTTAATATAAGATTAACAACAACAATAAAACACAACTGTATTTACAGCACATTTAAAAAAAATCCCTATAGTCTTTTAACAAGCGCAGACTAAAAGTTTAAATCTGTTGAAAAAAAAAGGTCTGAAATAACGACGAAAAATTATACATAATTATAGGATTCCGAGTCAAAGGGAACTAAGGAGTCATAACTCGATCATAAAACGTTTAAATCAGAGTACCTCACTATTTTATTTAAACTATTATTATCCCTATTAAGATTAATTTAATTTTAATTCTTTCCATTTTTATTACCACCATAGAATAGCTGATTTACTCCTGCGGAGATAATTATCGCAAGGTTTGAAAACCTTAGTTTAAATATTCTAGAAACTTTTCTTGATCGAATCGAACTCATACTTTGGCGAGTTTCAAAAACAATTATCCATAAAACAGGCAACAAATGAGCTTGCTAGTTATTTAATGTACATAATATGAAACTTTTTTAATTTCACGCATGATTTGAACTTTGTTGAGAACAAACATCTACATGTATGTATTAATTTGAGCCGTTTCCCTATTTGTACAGATTTTGGGTGTACTTTTTTTTGTAAAGCGAAATTATAAGTACAGCGAAGGTTGTTTTCAAAAAGTATTATCATAATACGATTGTTCTATGTCAATCAAATTCCAAGCTATTTAATCTGATCTTTCACATTGTACAAAGTGTTTTCAAAACCGTTTATTGTTTTTGCTTCTGTCTTTTAAACATTGTCTACGAATAACAAAGCTGCTTGCTAACAGTATGATATCACTGTAAGCGTTCCTTTACTTTGTGTCTTAGGCATCTGATATTTACAAAGGACCGTGATAATGAATTAGATTAGTTCATATTCCACCATATAATATATAAGGCAAATACTATTTTCCATTCGCCGCCTTTATTAAAAACATGCGAGTAAAGTTACAACAAACATATATATATATATATGTCTCCCCGTGTTGCGGGGACCGATTGGCTACGCGAGTCACTACCATCGTGGCTACTAGGTGGTAGAGTTCTGCATTGTCTCACCCGGGTCTGGTACCACCGCCTTGCCTATTACTGCCGCAATAGACCTCGCCACAAGATAGCAACGCCCCATTAACACCTTTGGTGTCTATAGGCGATGGTTGACTCTTTCCATCAGGAGACCCTTCTGCTTGTTTGTTATCTTATAACATAAAAAAATATATAATCGTGTTTTTATAACATAAGGTATTAAACCTGCGTCTAATATTAACAGCTATCTCAAAATAAATGTTTGTTTATATTATGTCATCACGCCGGTTCCCTTCCGAGGTAGGGCGAGTGAACCGATCATCTATAGACTTTCCGGTTCACCGCGATTGAACTTTTGTCAGTTGACGGGATGAGTGGTGTTCCACACAGTTACATAGATCTGTAAAATACAGCGATGGGTATCACCACTCGATAAAGTTTATCGCCTATTTCTAGCGATAACCAGGACTGACAACTTTAGGTACATTTTTATCCCAGGAACGGGCATGTTTTTGCCAATTGCCAGATTAAAAGCTTTATTTATATATCATAAAATAGCAAACAAGCAGATGGCCCCCTGATGTAAAGAGAAACCATCGCCTATAGACATCAAAGATGTTAATAAGGCTTTGCTATTCTTGTGACAGGGTCTTAATGCCACATGCATACGATTACCAGCTACATTACCCTCCAAACCGGAACACGACAGTAATTGTAACTATTGCGGCAGGAATAGTTACAATAGGTAAGGCGGTGGTACCAAACCCGGGCGAGAAAATGCAGAATTCTACGAGTGTAGTGACTCGTTTAACTAATCCTTCGCCTCTTACGAACTGCCTGGCAGAACGGCAGATGGTCTATTCTTCAAAGGAACCCGGACCAACACCGAACAACGGAACGGACAAACTCTGTATTTTTATTTAATATCCACAAAATATTGACACATATTATTATGTGAAAGTAATATCATCTAAATAATGTCTTTGATGATCAAACAGGGATTTCGTTATTCGCTAGTCGTAGTAGGAAATAATTCTAATTATATTCATATCATTCTGACAGATTTGCTAAAACCTGCAAATGAAGTTCCTTCGTATTGGTCCGAATTGGAAGAATAGACCAGCTGCCGTTCTGACAGGTCGTAAAAGGCGACCGATTGCCTATAGGTGTTATTGCCAACTAGGTTGTAGAGTTCCATAACGTCTCGTCCGAGTACCACCGTCTTACCTGTTCCCTGCCACAATAGCGACAAGATTGTCACTGTCGTGTTCCGGCCTGGATGGTATGGTAGCCAGTAGACATACATATGGCATTGCCATTCCGCCTCACGGATAGCATCGCATCATTAACATCTTTGGTGTCTATAAGCGATGGTTTTTCTTTCCATCAGGATCAAATAAAAAATATATTGCTTGATCGTGTAGCGTTGACTTAAAGAGGAAAGTTAAAACTATTCCCATGTAGGTCCATCTTCTTCGAAGAATAGACGATCTGCTATTGTGCCAGGAAATTTATAAAAAGCTAACAATTTGCCGAACGTGTTCCTTCCATCCTAGCAACTAGCTGATAGAAAGCTGGTAGGGTGCCGCAAAGTCTCACGCGGTTTTGGCACCGCCGCTTCACTTTTTCTGCCGCAATAGCATCAATGCTTATCATTGTCGTCTTCTAGTTCGGAGAGTAATATAGCCGGTAAACATATTATGGAAACAGTATTACCACAGAATACTTAGAGACTACCAGAAGTCAATGTTACATACAAGTATTATTCGAGAATAGCACACATAGATACCTCTCACGGACGCGATATCTCCGACTGGTGCGGTACAAACTGTACCGAACCATTCCGAGATATCGCGTCCGTGAGATGTGTCTATGTGTGCGTTGCTCGAATATCACATGTATGTAGATTGACTACTGTTAGTCTCCAGTATACTGTGTCATTACTATCCGCCTACACAGCAACGCACCTTTAACATCATTGGTGTCTATAGAGACCAATCCTATAATTTACAAAAAAACTAACTAGAGCTTTGCATGTATGTTCCAAGTTAAAAGGAATATTACGTCTAGAATTATATCTTTACTTGTACTACATACTGTATATGCCTTGTAAGAAAGTTCTCCAAGAGTACAGGAAAAGCAATTAAATCTAAATGCAATATCACGTTCAAAAGCAAAATATTTGCAGCCCTCAAACGAGTATTTAAATAGTTCTGTAAAATGAAAAGGCTCTTATAAATTTAAATTGTTGGTATGCCTTTGCACAATTTTCTAGATTCTAAAAACAGTTTAAAGAATGCTGTGATTAATTTTGAAGAAACAGATCTATAAGTACTAATATATAGGTTGACTGGTAAAAGATTGTGCGTACTGAAGGAAGGTGTCCAGTTTTCGATTTTTATACCGAATATGTAAAAATATAGGTACTTAAATTTTGACCTACTTATCCAAAAAACATGTTTAGTACGGACATCTGTACACGGTGCATATAAGTACATTGTTAACAAGTACTGATTTATGGAACTGGAGACTAACGAGTGGTAGTACATCGTGCAGTGACCAAACTTTTTAAATATTTCTATACTATATTCTTCACCGTGTTGGTCCGGGCTCCTTTAAAGAATAGATCAACTGTTGTGCTGCCATGCAGGTCGTAAAAGGCATCCGATTGGCTATACGAGTCACTGCCATCGTGGCTATGAGGTGGTACAGTTCCTCATTGTCTCACCCGGGTTTGGTACCGTTCGTTCGTTGAAGTTAACTATTTAGTTAAGCAATGCTCTCATTTTATTATATTTTTATTGTTTACTTATGACCATTTACTATTGTGTCCTTCTATATGTACCATATTTTACCAATAAACCTGTACAAATTCTTAAAACCAAATTTTATGATAAATATTCGTTTTAAGACTCACATACGTTAATTTTGTGTGAACGACAATCCAGGCTAATTTTAGGAACGTATTATGACTGTATGTATCTAGCAATGCGGAAAATGGACTCAGAAATAACCCAATACAGATAACGTCAACAAATGTAGGTATAACCTTCTTAACGATTGATTCACCGGATACCTTAAAGAGTGACCCGTGAAGGGGAAATCTCTATGTCCTACATTTTATTTTTTCGCTTTTGATGTGCATTATTCAAAGAATTTTCCCCAAACCGTCATCACTCCTTTATTTTATCATTTGTTTTTTATCTTAACAAGGTTTCATTTTTATATCAATGGGTTTCATATAAATTATTTTATACAATATTCGTTAAATAAGATTTAAAAAAAAAATAGAATTTTCTACGATGACGGTAGAGGCAACGATAAAAAGTCGTTTGTCTTAAGAAGTAGTATAGAAATAGAAATATTTTTTACAAACTAAACGCTATCAACTACGTAAAATATTTGTTTTACCTTCCGTACTAGCATAAACAACTGTATGACTGCAAGGTACATTGGTGTTGGTTCCGGGCTCCTTTAAAGAATAGACCAACTGTCGTTCTGCCAGGCAGGTCGTAAAAGGCGACCGATTGGCTATGTGAGTCCTACACAGGAATACGTATGGTACCACCACCATACGTATTCCTGTCGCAATAGCGTCAGAGCTTGTCACTGTCGTGTTCCGGTCTGGAGGGTTAGGTAGATGGTAAACTTATGCATGTGGCATTGGACCTCGCCATAAGATAGCAACCCACCATTATCATCTTTGGTGTCTATAGGCGATGGTTGACTCTTTCCATCAGCAAACCCAACTGCTTGTTTGCTATCTTATGATATAAAAAAAGGTAGGACGTCCCGAACAATTCTGACAACTCATAATATTATTATTGTTAATTAGTTTCACACAACAAGCAAAAATTTTACATCTTTACTTTTGAAGCAATGTAAGTGGCAAGTAAAAGCAAGTAAATTGTAAGGTGTTCGGCTTAGTAATGAATGTATACTACGTTAAAGAGTTACGTTTTAAACATGTGAGTCTGTGTGAGAGTATGTAAGTGTGTATGCGAGTGGAATTAAGTCAGAAAAGCATCGGGAATGAAGTATTTGTTTATTGTTCCAAATTAATTTTTTTGAAAAATTAAATTGGCACTTTTTCCAATTTGGCTTGGAGTTTAAATTGCATCTGTTATTTAGATAAATACAGTACTGTTTTTAGTTAGGTCACATCTAGTGGGTATAGCGAATTTAATAATGGACAAAAACATCGAACAAAGAGTTTGTCTTATATTTTATACCGCTAATGGAATTTCGTGTTCGAAGTCCCTGAAAATGAAACTGAAGACTTTCGTTAAATTGTATTTATCAAAAACACATGCTTTTGAGTGATACAAAGAGTTCAAAAATAGTCGAGATGTGATAAAAGATTTGCCTCGCTATGGTAAGCAATCAACGTCTTCAACTGAAGTTAACATTACAATTCAAGTTTAAAAGATAATCAGTGAACTTTGTATATCTCGCGATTCGATTTTTACTATTTTAAATCAATTAACTGTGAAACATGTCGCTCCGTTAGTCGCAAAAGACCTGAATTTTCTTCAAAAATTAAGTCGCTTAAGAGTCTCTAAGAACATGCTAGAAAGCATCAATTCCGATCCAACTTTCATGAAATGCGTTGTTACTGGTGATGAGAGGTGGGTTTATGAGTTAGACATACAAACTATTTAATAAGCTTCGAAGTGGCGTCTTCCAATTGAACCGAAACTGGAAAACCACACCAAAGTCGATCAAAAGTCAGTCATGTAAATGTTGATTGTTTCTTTCGACGATCGTTGTGTTGTGCACTCGGGATTCTTGCCGAAAGTTCAAACTATAAATAAAGAATATTATTTGAGCAATATGCAGCGTTTATGAGAGCAAATTTAACGTAAAAGCTAGTTTCTTGAAAGAAAATTCCTGGGATTTGCACCAAGATAATGCGCCTTTGCAAAAAGTCATCATTGCGAACGAAGTTTTGACCAAAAACTCAACAAATTCCGACAAGCAACCTCCTTATTCACCTGATATGGCTTATTACCACTTTGTGGCACAAGTTTTCATTTGGTCAAAGATATAAGGGAGAGTACGCTGCGAGATCCGAATTTAATTCCGGCAATAGCGTTTAAAAATGTTTTTAAGATTGGATTTTTAGGTGGCTTAGGTAAGCGTATCATTTCTGAAAGAGCACATTTTGAAGGCGATACAATAAATTTGGATGAATAACTAGCATTTTATCTATTATTGATCGTTTCTGGGTACTTTCTTGACAGAGCTGTATGTACGTTGATCAAAATAATATTTACCATCTGTAAAGAGGATTGGCTCGAGTATAGATTAAACACTGACGTCAAATGGGTGTGTCATATTTACCCTGGCCAAGCCTACATCACCCTACAATCTTACGCCACTCATGTGGAAAAGCCGATGCTTATGCCTGATATATTGTTTGAAATTACTTGTTGCTTATCTCATCAGTGTTAAATTTCATTATATTTAATACAAATTCACGTAGCTTTTCGTTCAAATTATTTCTCGAGAGCTACCTCTTGTAATTTAAACGTATTACATATTTTCAATAATTTTTGAAACTCTCATACGAAGAAGGTAGAATAATTTTCCCCGTGTTGGTCCCGGGCTCTTTTGAAGAAAAGGCCAACTGCCGTTCTGCAAGGCATCTGAGTTGCTATGCGCGTCACTACTATCGTGACTACTAGGTGGTAGAGTTCTGCATCGGTTCGCCCGTTTCTGGTACCACCGCCTTACCTATTCCTGCCGCAAAGCGTCAGTGCTAGTCACTGTCGTGATCCGGTTTGGAGGGTAAGGTAACTTATGCGTTTGGTATTAGACCTCGCCACAAGATAGCAACGCAGCATTAACATCTTTGGTGTCTATAGGCGATGGTGGACTCTTTCCATCAGGAGACCCATCTGCTTGTTTGCTATCTTATGATATAAAAAAAATCATTTATCAAAAAAATCAAATCAAATTCAATTTCTGTGACATCATGGGAGTCGAACGTTTAACTCAATTTTAATACGTTTGTTTTCATTTTATTACACTGTGTCTTAAATATTTGTTTCTTGTGCAAACCGGTTTTTTAAATAGTTTGTAATCTTGTCTGGCAGTTAGCACAAGGCGAACGAACGTTAAACGTGTTACTTCTATTATGGTTACAAAATAGAAGAAAGAGTTTTGCAACGTCTCATCCGCGTTTGGTACTATCGCTGTAACTATTTCTGCTTAATGGTGTATGTGCTTCTTTATGTCGTGTTCGAATTGTGAAGGTAAGGGAGTCGATAAACTTATGAGGCATCACGACCTGTTACGTCTTTCTGTCTAAGTGATAGTTTTTCTTTCTAACAGAAGAGTTATCTTTCGGTAAAAAGATAGTAAGTATGTTTTCAGACTCATTGGTTAGAATTTGTTGCCCGACAAGTAATTTATATGGAGCATGGAGATGGTTTGATAATCTATATATATATATATATATATATATATATATATATATATATATATATATATATATATATATATATATATATATATATATATATATATATGTATATATATATATATATATATATATATATATATATATATATATATATATATAAATCAATGCCACTTTTCGTTGTAATTTTATAACTCAAGAACGGGCTCACCTATCCAAACCAAATGTTTAGGCTTTGTTCGGACTATTTAGTATAACTCAAGAACGGGCTCACCTATCCAAACCAAATGTTAAGGCTTTTTTCGGATTATTTAGTATAACTCAAGAACGGGCTCACCTATCCAAACCAAATCTTTAGGCTTTCTTCGGACTATTTAGTATAACTCAAGTACGGGCTTACCTATCCAAACCATATGTTTAGGCTTTGTTCGGACTATTTAGAAGATGTTTTTTCGTGAAGTTTGCACAAAATGGGTAGAGCGGTTCTTCATTTATCACATTTTTTTTACAAATAAATTCAATAAATGACGATACTTAACGAAGCACGTAACGGGCCGCTAGTTAATTATATATACAAGTTCTTAGGCCCAGTGCAAACAGAGAGAGAAAGAGAGAGAGAGAGAGAGTGAGAGAGAGAGTACACGAACAATTAATAAATTATAAAATAAATTAGAAATAACAAATGAGTTATCAATAGCCTCAGTCGTATCAATTACCTCGCGCAATTATTGTCATCCTTCGCGTCAAGGAATGAACCTGACCGCTCGTAGGCATAAACCATGTATGTAAGCACACAACTATGAACGCCGATTTGTACCAACACCTTTGGTGCTTACTAGTGTGTTTATGAGCAAAATTTATAGGTTTATGGGATAAAATTGCAATCGATTCTACTGCTGATTCTGAACAAAGGTGCGTATTTTTATCAAGTAAGATTTGATCAAGCCAAGATCAAGTAAGATCGATTTGAATTGGTACAAAGATTGTTTGACATCCGAGAAAGGATATAAGATCGTTTTTATACCGGAAATCCCACGGAAACGGAAACTATGCGGGTGAAACCCAGGGAATGTTTATCTTTTAAACCACGATAATATAAGAGTAGCTTAGGCTTCTTTTATTTTAGAAATTTTTCCACGAGGACGATATCGTGGGCACAGCAAGTAATATTTTAGTTAAGTAAGAAAAATGCTTTAAGCAATTCTACTTGCAGTTATTCAAGCTTATTACAAGAAAATTATTCTTTGACTCTATTTATTTAATAAAGCTGGGCATACATAACACGTTCTTTCAAATACTCTTATTTCCTTAAGGCGAGGTGTTTTGACACGCGCCAATACTATAGAAAGTGGGCGGCTTGGTATGTTCTGAAACCGCCCAGAAACAGTTTAGTTTTCGGATAAATAAATATAGGACTTCAGCTGAAAATCAAAATTTAGTACATTCTTTTTTGTATTAAAACTAAATATCACCATATACAAATCACGTGGAAAATTAGAAGTAATAAGAACAAATTCCATGTTTTAGAGATTTTTTAGCATGTTTTCGGAATTTTATATGATCGAGTAAAGTACATTCTATCATGTAATGAGTTAGTACATTCCTTAGATAAAATCTTAAGGTATATCGTGTAATTTTTATAAAACTGTTATTTAACAATCAATACATACCTAAAAATGTTATTGAGCAAACCAGTTTTTTCCGTTTGTTTCCGGTGCATCGCCTTAAGTTTGTTGTGATTTTGTTAATAAGGGAGAATATTTGTTTTATTTCATTCAGTCTACGGTTATAGGGATAAAATAAGATGCATGATAGGTTAAGCTTTATTAATGGTTAAATTTTACGCTTATTGTCTTTAACAATCGATCTCAAGTACTCGTATATTTGGTTAATAAAGTGATTTATTTAATTTCTCTCGCGTCAGGTCTCTTAGGTCAGGTAAGGATATGTTATATCGGCACTGCTTCGTTTGTCAATAAAGTCTGTGTGCACGAGTACATGAGTATAGTACATATTATGTTAGTATAAAAAAAAAGTATAATAAAACTAAAAGTGCTAATAATAGTAACGGTTGGTAGTAAGCACTATCTTCATTTATACACAAGTCGACTTTCAGCCTGTGCATTTCAAACAAAATAACAATTCGCAACGTGTTTGTACTGCGAATACTGCTATTTGCTCGCATAACACGTCCAATTTCCATTCATAAAAAAGTGACAGTAAGCTTGCTTCTCGATGCAGGAGCGTGGTCTGCCGTCGCCTAAATTTTAGGTAAAAAAAATTTGGTGGTCTGCCGTTATATTTGTGTTGTATATTGTGCTGTGCTTATATTGCGCGAGGATCTTAATGCTAGTCATCGCAGTGAATAGGTTTCCACTTTGACCCTTCGTTGTTTAACATAATCGTTGCGGAAATTTTAAATATCATATTCAGATTTTCTAGTAATCATAATTTGTCTGTGATTGGATATGTGTCCGATATGTCGATGAGTCAGTCATCTGTCACATCATAGACTTAATAATAATCATAGGTGCACCAACTACTTACTACACCATTGCCTATATCTTGATGATTTTAATGTAAGGTTTTTTTATATTACAAAATAGCAAAGAAGTTGATGGCTCTCCTTATGGAGAGACAACAATCGCCTATAGACATCAAAGATTTTATTGGTGCGTTGCTATCCGTACGGTGGGATGGTAATGCCACATGCATAAATAAAACGACTACCTTACCCTCTAAACCAGAACAAAACAGTGACAAGCATATTACGGCAGGAAAATGTAATGCGCTGCTATACTTGGGCGACAAGTTACAGAACTCTTTCAGTTAGTTTTTATTAGTTTTCCTAGAATTTATTTTCTTCAGACTACATATTTTCTTCTGACTACATACAATAAATCGATTAAAACTAAATAATTTTAGCTAAAGTTATATTTTAAAGGAAAAAGAAGTTTATTGTATGCCAAATTTTACATAATTTCGTCCCGACCTTTAAGCGCGAAGATGTAATACAATATACACATATACAAAATGGAAAAATGTGTATATAAAATAATACAGTAAAGCGTTTTAAGCAATTTGACAGTATTACCAAAAATAAAATGAAAAGCACTTGTAACTCGCATAAAAGGTGAGATTTATTAGCATCTAATGTAACAGTAAAAGCTTTCAAACGTTGCCAAAACGGGCAGCGGCTATCTTGTTGTATGTATATGTATTCGAACACCAATATTTCATGTGATGTCACAGCAGGTAAACAATTACACGGATCAATAGGCGGTGCCTCACATTCTCATGCTCACCCATCATCATGATTGTGCTTGACATGATTGATGGTAATAATGCTTCATAGTTTCGTATCTAGTTCAGAGTATATTAAGATAAAAACGCGTAATATTTCTGTAGATGTATAATATATAAGAGAAGAAGATTACACATAATAGTGTAGGTAAGATATTAATGTTTCATTTCTTTCAATATTTTTTAATCATCATTTAAAGTTATAATATATATTATGTACTTAGTGTTGTCCATGGCTTTCCTTGCAAAAACTTTAATTTCAACTCATGAGGTTACCCCTATACTGTTCGTGTCATTGGTCGCGTCCCGCGTCCTGCAGTTTCTCCGCTTATTAATATTTATTTTTTAATAGGTTTGTTTTAATTTCACTATAGTGGTCAAGCAAGCAATGTTCAATGCTATAACAAAAGACAAAGTTCAAGCAAATCATAAATCGCGCTATGACAATTATTTATCTTGTAACCATATATAGAATAGGTCTGTGTCCGCTGAGATTGAATCGGATATATTGTAGTTTTAATGATGAATATGGAGATAACAAAAACTAAAATATTTGTTGACAAAAAATGAGCATTAATAATATTTTTAAGATATAAATTCGGCAAAAATAGACATAAAGTACGTAACAATAAACACAAATCTGGAAGTGTTACGTCGCACCGTGGTAAAACGTCACCTTGATGTGGTAATTTTCATAGAAATCACAAACTATGTAATGTAGATGCACACACATATATACAGACATACTGACGTCATCGTGAAAATATAAGGAAAAGGTTCCTAGGACCTCAAAACGTGGAGATCTGGTCAAAACTCGATTTTCGAAAATCAGTAACTTCCTTATCTACATGCGTAGCGGGAAGTTACTCGTAAATATGTATTGGCTACACTATAGAACAATAAAAACGTACAAAGTCAGAGTAGGTCGCAAGTATTCAATAATGCGCCTTAAGCAATATTGACCTACATATTACTGAAAGTAACAAAACAGAGAACATTTAGGTATTACACGTATTATAGATGAGATTTATTAAACATTTTATATAACAGTAAAAGCTTTTAAACTCCGCAAAACAGATCGATAGGTATCTATAGCCGACTCTATGAATTCGAACAACAATATTTCATGTCACACACAATTATAAAACAGTGTCACATAATCCCTGCTTTCAATTATCACCATGACATTATGACCATGACCAGTGAAATTATTGTGCTTTAGAGCTTTGTAGTCGATCAAAAAATATCAAAATCAAAAATATTAATTTAAGTAGGTAAATAAATTAAGCATTACACTGTATTATATAAAGTACCTAAAAATATCTTAGTTGATCTTAGTAGCAGAAAACGTGTTAAATAAAAAAACCGTAAGTAATATTTCTCTAAATCATAATATTTATGAGCTTATGATAGCACTATGATGTTACAGATATTAATATTTCATTTCCTGCCTTAATTTATAATTATTTACATTATTCAACATTATTATGCATAATGACTGTTGTATGCGGCTTTCCTCGTTCAGACTCGGACCGTATCCCGTTTGAGGTTAGTTTTTAATAATACCTCTCAAAGTATAATCACGTCTGGTTGCATTGCGGGGTAGGTAGAGCAAACCGTCTTTAAACTTTCCAGATCACCACAAATTACCAGTTTGTCAGTTGGTGAGATGTGTAGTGATCCCCATTGCCGCATTTTACTAACCTTATAACAATTATCGACTATTTCTTGCGATAACTGGGACCAACAGCTTAATATGCTCATTGCTTAACCGAGGCATGGGAGTGGTAACGCATAACCCACCAGACTTCCTGTTGCTACTGAGATTCGGATTTTTAAGGAAAACCTCGAAAAAATCTCAAAACACTTTTGGTCGACCCGAAGATCAAACCCGGGGCTTCATGATCTGAGCCGAATGGGCACACTAGAGGCTATTCGGCTCAGATCAGAGGCCAAACCACGAGGCAATTTAGGATAAATACTTCTTAATATAGATTTTTTATTTTTTTTAACTCCTAATTCGAAAACGACAGTGACAAGCACTAACGCCATTGTGGCAGGAATAGGTAAAGTGGTGGTACCAAACTCAGGCGAGTCGTTGCAGAACCCTACCACCTAGTAAATGTAGTTTAAATAACGTTATGAAATTAAAACGTAATGTTATAAAATAATAACTTTCTTTGCATATGTGTAATATATACATATACACACATATATATTCATTTTCAGCCTAAAATATCATAGGATACGTCCCAACAAATATTCTTTCGAAAAGCCAGGCTCTTAATTTCAATTTTAAGGTGTTCTTCATTCGTTTGAATAACATGGGAAACATGGTTTTTTATAAAAAAATAATTAATTTTTTTTTCATGTAAATTAATGAATGTATATTTTTTATTTAATACTAGCTGTGCCCGCGACTTCATTCGCGTGAAAAAATTCTAAAATAAAAACCTGCATAGTTCACGTCCCCGTGGGATTTCCGGGATAAGAACTACCCTATGTCCTTTCTTGGGTCTCAAACTATATTTGTACCAAATTCTATCTAAATCGATTCTGCGGTTTAGCCGTGAAAGCGTAACAGACAGACAGACAGACAGAGTTACTTTCGCATTTATAATATTAATATGGATTAAATTTAGTAGAGAAAATTTCATTGAGTCGAATTATTATTTTCAACATTTAATTTGTTATATAGCTTTGAAGTTCACGGTTTTTGCATTTTTTAGCTAAACTGCAAGAGTTAGAGAAAAATGTTGAATGACAAATTTGTAGTACGTTTAAAATCCTATAAAAAAGTTCTTGTCAACTTTTTCATATCAACAATAACAACAAAATTACAAGCTCATGAAAATTATTTTTTCAAATTTTTGCTTTTACGAACTGAAATATTCATAATTAAATAGAAATGGGGATGGCGGAAAAAAGTAAATGCTGTCCCCATTTAAAAATTAAAATTAAGAGCTGGCTTTTGGACAAAATATTTGTTTGGACAAATCCTATGATTATATATTGTGTTTACAGTTATATTTTTTTATGGTTCCGAAAACTTACAATTTCACTGTCTGTTCTTTCGCAGCTTAGCTTGTAAATTCCTTAGAACTGTAATTTGGCATGCCGATAAAACGGCAAAATAAAATCTTGAAAAACATTTTTAATTACACGTAAAGTGAGGATGTTAATTTTTTATCGCGTACCGTGTGGTGCGGGATATCTTTAAATAGGTATTTTAAAAGTATTGTTAGTTATAACAATTTATCTTTAAGCTTCAAAGTGCAAATTTTTGATTGAGTCAAGTGTTGTCGTCACCTCCTGCTACCTAAATGGTTGTTTTTGGATGTGTAAAACATCACGGTAGTACATACATAATGAAGTTAAAAAGAAAACTATCACGCTAAGAAGGCTTTACAAGTTTATGAGTAATAGTCGATCAACTTATAAAATGTATTTGGAGAAAATTTTATACGCGGATATATCCGTTATCTGCATTAGATAGATTAGCTGTTCATGGTATAAAACAGTAAAAAAATCCCTGTTTTTAGTCCGCATTATTGTGATGAGCAACCATGGAACCATGCATTGCGTGTGGCCCGACAAGCCCTTGACAGAGTTTTTTTGGTGTTTTTATGTTAAAAACCATTCTAGGCATCACATAGGCTACTTTTTACCCGACTAAACAAAAGAAGGTAACGGTTTTGGGTCACGCGAAAGAAAACCGGAGTAATATAGTATGTTAATATTTGAACACGTGGGCGAAATCGCGCATTAGCTTATTGTTTACACTTTACACGAACGAGGAGATTTGCCAGTTCGTTTAATATACATGCCGTAAAGGATTGAAATTCTCTACCTTAGCCGGCTTACTCCTGATAATACTCGTATAATGTAAATATCATTTACAGTTTGTATTCATTTAATTTTGTTGTCTATATTGATTTAAGATACTCATTTAAGTGTAGGTATGTGTATATGTTAAATGCTGCTTTCTCCCGCTAACATATTTTGGTATCATTCATTTATAGGTAGTCTGTATTCATAAAATATATTCAATTGAGTTTGTGTGCCTTAGTGTGTGCTTCATTAATGATTTGGATATTTATTTAATCAATAATCATTTCAAATATATTAAAGTTTGTGTGTGTCTGCGTGTTGGTACTTCTAAGCATTTTTTGTACCTATGCGTCTAAAACGTGATCGATCAGGATTATTTTTGAAGTGAAAACTTCTTTAGGCGCGTTGAGCGTTTTGGTAGAGGGTAAAATCCTCGGTTCGCGTCACCGACATGCTAATGATAATAGCATATCTATAGCTATGTTTTGCATATAGTTTTAATTACTCTCAACTTAATAGTTCCGTTTTCACTTCTATCGGCAGTCCCGCGACTGCTACTGTTTTTTTTTTATATTCGGCTCAGATTGTGAGATCCAGGATTTAATCCGTCGGTCAAGCAAAAATGTTATTGAGGTTTTTTCAGGTTATTCTCGAAATATACTTTTAAGAAGAAAAAATCTCAGCCTAAGAACCTGGTCAAATTGTTGTGTCTGTTTGCAAAATGTTTATCTGGGCAATATTAAATTCTTATTCTCGTTAAATACGACGGGCGCAGCATTTACGAAGTAGGTACACTTCACAATTCACATCCTAATCCACGTACGTTTTTGTCTGCTGTGGAAAAACATTTTACAAGTACTGTGTAAATCTTTTTGAGTTACCAAATTAAATTTAGTTGTAAAAGCTATGGGCCGTATTAGATTTTGTTGGTAATAAACAGGGATGTAACACGTGTACCCTCTAATACTACATAGGTACCTTACACATCATATCGAATTGATTTTTACATACTATTAGCATTTAGAAACCACGATCTGCGATCAAAACCTAAGATGTTTGCTTGAAGTTCTGTTTTTAATAATATTCTTTTTTTAAGTAACATTAATCAAAACATTTTTATCAAATTAAAAAATTAAATCAAACATAAAGACACAAGGTCTCAGCTTTGCGTGGGTAGTGTAAAAATAAATGAAATAATGAGACAAAATCATTTAATAGGAGTACGACTATGTAGTGTAAAAAATACAAATTTTAGTCGTCAGTTATTTTTGTCAGTATATTGAAGATCACTCATTCAAATATCACTAAGGATTTTAAACATTTTTCAAGAAACACAAACAGAACACATCTAAAAAAGAGTATCGAATTTAGTGCTTTTATTCCAAAGTTATGCGCGTACAAAAATTTCAGAGATTTATTTTTATTTGAATTGAAGATTATCAATCTTCATATTACATGTTTAAAATAAATAATACCAAAAAGTCTAGCTTGTATCTTAAAATTTAAACATTTCATACAACCATTATGGAGAGAACATCAATGCTTAAAACAGTTATCAAAATTAAAATTGTTGTGTATTAGCATTTATCGTACTATTTACAAGTTGAGAATGTTTAAACTTCAGCCTTTAATTACATTACAAGAAACCGTTTTAGTCTGCGGGGCGTTACACTGTTTATCATCACTACATAGTATAAAACAAAGTCGCTTTCTGTCTGTCCCTATATCCCTATGTCCCTATGTATGCTTAAATCTTTAAAACTACGCAACGGATTTTGATGCGGTTTTTTTAATAGACAGATTGATTCTTGAGGAAGGTTTTGGTATATAGACCTTTCCGATATTCTCACGGGAACAAAAGCTACGCGGGTGAAACCGCGGGCACGTCGCTAATATCTACGTATTACCTAACAAGCGGACCCGGCAAACGTTGTTTTGCTGTATAAATTGTTATACATATAAATTTTCATCTTGAATCACTTTATCTAAAAAAAAAACGCACCAAAATCCGTTGCGTAGTTTTAAATATCTAAGCATATATATGGGCAGACTGCGGAAAGCGACTTTGTTTTATATACTACTAGCTGTTGCCAGCGACTTCGTCCGCGCGGACTTCGTTTACTCCGCACAGCACCTCCCCGCTAGGTGATAGCGTGATAATATGTAGCCTATGTGTTGAACCGACCTGTTAGTAATATTCATGCAAAATTTGAAGTAAATCCATGCAGTACTTTTTGAGTTTACCCCGGACATACATCAGACAAACAGACAAACAGACAAAAAATCTAAAAACTATAGTTTTGGCTTCGATATCGATTGTAGATCACGCCCCAAGTATTCTTTTAAAAGAATGTTCAATGTACAGTTTTCACTTTCCTAAGATTTTATTATATGTATTATATGTATAGATGTAGTGATACGCCAAGTAAAAACCCCTTTTTCTGACAGTTGCGCGAACGATATAATACGAAATTTGAAATATTTAAAGTTTATAGTGTGGAGGAATGCAGAAAAGTATTATTTTAAAGTACTAAAAATAAACATTACATACACAACATTCATTTGATATACACACACACATACACACACACACAGATACACACACTATAAATGATCATGTACTAGCGGCCCGTTACGTGCTTCGCTACGTATCGCCATTTATTGAATTCATTTGTTACAAAAAATGTGACAAATGAAGAACCGTTCGACCGATTTTATGCAAACTTCAAATAAACCATCTACTAAATAGTCCAAACAAAGCCTAAATATTTGGTTTGGATAGGTGAGCCCGTTCTTGAGTTATAAAATTACAACTAAAAGTGGCATTGATTTTTATATATATATAAGAGAAGAGAAGAGATTTCTTGCTGTGCAACTTCGTCCGCGTGAAAAAAATTCTAAAACACATAGACCGAGTTTTGCATGTATAGTTCCCGTTCCCGTAGAATTTCCGGGATAAAAACTATCTATGTCTTTTCTCAGGTCTTAAACTATCTTTGTACTTACCAAATTTCATCCAAATTGGTTTAGCGGTTTATGCGTGAAGAAGAGACAAACAGACAGACAGGTAGTTACTTTCGCATTTATAATATTAGTATGGATATATATTTTTTATGGTTAAATTCTCCTGTCAAACTTACAAGAGATTTTATTGTTTAGCTATGGTCAAATTGCGGCCACAGGCAATAGCTGGTAATGATAATTCATACTTGTAACTTCACGATCAATCATTTTGATAAGTCTACTAAACTTTCTCTCTATGACTCTTTTCGAAAGCACTGCGTTTCTTTAATGAAATAAAATTATTTATTTGACAGAATATGGGAGATACAAGTTATTAAAATTTTATTAAATTGCTAACGTATTCTAGCGAGAGGTGTGCAAAAATTATAATAACTACAGTAAAAATTTTTGGTATAAATTATACAATCAGTTAATTACAATAACATTCTAGTTTTATACATTTTTTTAAGAATGAGCATGATAAAACAAATTCATAAGGTTTTTTTCTATGATGGATGCATGATTCGAAAAATGTTTTATCCAACAAAAATACTGTCCCCATGAGCTTATCTACCACCGTGATTATTAGTGTTTGGGACAAGATTACCATTACATACATAGTAGTAGTTCATTCAGTTCAGGACATATGTATTTCATTTTTGCTGAATTGTTTAATAATTGTTAGTATTGGTCTGGACCCCCTTTTCAGAATAGACCAACTGCGGTTCTGCCAGGCAGGTCGTAAAAGGCGAATGATTGTCTATACTTGGCATTACCATGGTGACTACTAAGTGGTAAAGTACCACAACGTCTCGCCGTAATAGCTACAAACTTTTGCATTTATAATTTTAACAGAATTTACTGATGTAGTAACAATTATGCCAGTAGTAACGTATGTCGTTCGTGATTGATCTTTCGTGGTCAAAGCACTTAGAAGTCTAAAACTGGCAACGTACGTCGGTGGAGATATAAATAGCACTGGTATACACATATGCTCGTAAATCGCCGTTTCCTATTTAAAATCTAATTGGTATTCAATTCTATTAATTTCACTGTCTTTTTAAAACTGATATACCCATTTTACATAAATTTTTCCTCCAATATTATAAATCTTGAAGAATTTCGAGCGTCTTATAAAAATATCATTTGCCTCTAACTTTTATATCAGTGTAAATAAATTTATGTTTGTAAATAAGTCAATTATTCAATCTAGAAAAGCTATTTTTATGTATCTTCATACTAGTTCTATTTCGTTTCGTTCAACCGTACCTAATTCTATTTGAAGTTAGGTCAGTTTTTGGCAAACGTTAAATTTACAAATTAATATACATATTATGTTAGCAAATACGTAATACTAGCTGCTGCTAGCGACTTCGTACGCATGACCCAAATATATAACTTCCTTTTGCTTAGTCAGGTAAAAAATTTCCCTAAAATGATTTTCGCGTTATCGCCTCTCAAATGAAAACTGTTTGGAACACATCAACTGAATGGTTTCCAAATCTATAACGAACAAAGGTAGAAACATTTTTTGTCTTTTCAATTGACGAAAAAACGGAGGAGGTTCTTAATTCGACGTGTATATTTTTTTTATGCTAGACCACGCATAACTTTTAACAGGGAATGAGAATACCCCAAGAGTTGTACTATTTTTTTTAATTTAACTATAAGGGCTCGTAAACAAGGGATGATTTATTGTTCACTCACTGATTTTTGTAATAAAAATTTATAGTTACTTGAGGATAACGGTATCGATTACACTATTAATATATTCTATACTTTTCATCGTCGACACTTGGTAAAATTACAGTGTTATTAGACACCATTATTATTGCACTTGGGCTTGCACTTTTGCGTCACCAAAAATCATTACTTCTCTTTGCTCCATCGGGTAAAAAAATAGCGTACGTTACTTGTGGACGTAGCTTTGTAAGAGTAAAAGAATTTTTTAAATCGATCGAGTAGTTTTTGGATTAATTTCTAACAAATAAACAAAAAATTAAATCTATCCTCTATTAAGTTCTCATTAAGTTTAGATAAGGTTTAGATACACGTTTTTTGTTACTACATATTATTCCATTAAATATATTGTTCCACTAGCTGCAGCGAGCAGCCCGCTGCATTATAAGGTTTTAGGCAAATCCCGCGAGGTCACCTAATTTTTCCGCGATAAAAAGTAGCCTATGTGCTATTCCAGGTTATCATCTACCCGTGCGCCAAATTTCATTCAAATCCGTTTAGTAGTTTTTGCGTGATTGAGTAACAAACATCCATCCAAACATCCATCCAAACATTTATCCAAACATCTATCCAAACATCCAAACTTTCGCATTATAATATTAAATATAGATTAATATAGATTATGATATCACTATGCAGAAAACTTTTTCTGAACGCCGAAGATACTACTTTTTTATCACAGGTTATTTTTACAATTAACATGCTAACTGCATGCTTTCATAAACATTGACTAGGTGCCCGCTCCGACTTCACTTTGGATTTTAAAAACTTCTGAATTCTGCGGCAGAATCCGAACAACTCCTCAGAATCCTCTCCGGGACGGATGCGATATAAGATGCAGAGCGAACCAAAAACGGTTAAAAACTTTGCCCGGGCATTTATTTATTATTCTTCTATTGCCTATAAATTGTAATGTTGTAGATTACTTTCTGAGGTAATTAAGTTATTCTGTAACTAACTTGGAAATCGTACCGTGTTGTATGTACATATTATATGATCGTGAGGTTACTTTGCTAATTTGATTAAAACTTTAGACACAAGGCGATTTCCACAAGGACTTATAGAAAATACATAACTTTTTGCTGTTCTAGGGTGGTGTTCCGCAAAGTGTGTGCACCTGATACACTGATGTACCGCGATCACTTATTAATGTGTCGATAAAATGACCACAAATAAACTACTTTATTGTGTTAAATGTATACATAAAAATTTGTTTTAAATTCATGGAGTACTTACCTTTTTCAAGAAATATTACAATTTTTATACTCCAAATATTATATACTCCAATTTTAAACATAATATATTATATACAGGTGTTAAATGGTTCCACTCTCGATTTCGATATCTAGGCACGAGTGGAAGTAATTAATATATTTTTTGGATAATTAAATCAAAATTTAAATACCTAATTTTCACATACCTATCCGGTTCTGAAATCAGAATCAAACATTAAACACCCTTCTCCAGTATTCATGGGACAAATTACACTTACTGATCTAACCCCAAAGTAAGCAAATTATTTGCTTGTGTTATGGGTGTCAGTCAACGAATCTAATACATAGAAACACATATATAAATACTGGAATATATTTAATAAACACCCAACCCCGGAAATATAAATATTTATGCTCATCACAAATGCTTGTTCCCGTCGGGGATCGAACCTGAGCCCCGTCGATTGCGTTGTCAGGGTCGCTAACCACTCGACTAACGGGGCGCTCAATGTACAATATTTAAGCAGTCAAGGGGCCATCCATAAAGTACGTCACACGAATTTTAGGACTTTTGAACCCCTCCCCCCGTCCTTGTCACAGGTTGTCACATTTTTATACCCCCCCCCCCCTCCTGATGTGACGTCACAAATTTCATAAAACCGAAAAAACAAACAACTAGTTAGAAAATAATAAACGATTAATTATATTAATTAAAGATAAAAAATTTAATTATCGAGTGTCTATGGACTTTGGATCCACTCTTTTATATCAGCTATTACTGGTAAATCAGGCACTTTGCGTTTTAGTATTTTAAATTTTAACATGTGACGTCACAAAACTATTGACCCCCCCCATACCCCTTGTCACACGATGTCACACTTCGGTGATACCCTTCCTCCCCATTAACGTGTGACGTACTTTATGGATGGCCCCCAACCTGTATACGTCGCAAGTCATGTACCTTGTCTGGGGGTATGGGGGTCCCCGCCACGATAAGTCAAGCAAAGCGTAAAGGCCTTTGTCGAAGCGCTTCGTCGTTTTTTGAACCCTCATCACTTGGGTTTGGAATATACTAGATAAACGATATTCTCGAAATATGATGTCAACAGTGGATGTGTTAAACATGTAAAATTTCTATTGTATAGCTCTCATTTAAGATTTTATTTTATGACCTTCAAAATTCCTAAGGTGCTTCCTAAAGTTCTAGAAAGCTGATCAAACAACAAAAAAAATTATGAAACTTGGAACTTTTACCCCCCAACCCTTAACTAAGGGATGGAATTTTGTATGAGATTTCCGCAAAACTTGATGCTAGGGGTCTGAAAATTGATATAGAGGCCCTACATCAATTTTCTTCTTATAATAAATAATAAAATTTGTATTTCAGATTTTTTTAAATACATATCTTCCTCCTTCTTTGAATTGAGGAATGGAAGTTTGTATTATTTTTAAATAAGAAACGTACCTAAAAAAATGAAATTCTTCCAAAAACATTTTCGACGAAAAAACGGGGGTTTTCAATTCGACGTGTATATTTTTTATGTTAGACCACGCATAACTTCTTAACAGAGCAGTCCAATTTTAAATTTGGTAATTCTTATAGACCGTGGTCCCACAAACAAACTTTATTTTGATTAAATTATCGAGCTGATTTTTTGTGAACAGCTTCGTTTTGACGAGACAACCATCGTTCCTATCTTGGAAAATTCTCTAATCGGGTAACTAATAAAGACAGATAAAAAGAAAACTTTAGAATGTCGGACTAAAAAAGTTTCCTCTCTATAATATAAGTAACAAGCTGTTGTGAGCTTGACAAAACGAAGTTATCCACAAAAATTCAGCTTGTTATTGATAAAAAAAAAGTTTGTTCCTAGGACCAGTGTCTATTATTTAATTAGAATGGGTATATCCTGAGGGTGGTTCCTATTTTTTTAAATTCCAACCATAATGGTACGTAATGTAGGCATTGATCGTTTACTCACTGATTTAAATGTATAACTACGCATTACATTTCGTAAATTTATTTATTTGTTAAAATGATACTATCATGTAAAATGTTGTGACGATAAGACTATATAGTTCGCACTTACAAAAAGTTATCAGATTTCATGTAGAACCTCAGACCACAAGAATACTAATAGACACGCCATTGGGAAGGAAACGTGTTGCCGTGTAAATGAGCAAACGTTTCTATTACTGTAAAAAATGTCGTATATTTGTAGGTTATATTATATTGTGAAGAAATAGAAATACACTATGTTATAAGTACTGTTTTACCGAATGAGATGACAAGGTTTAAACATTACCATTGGAGTAATTTTATTTCATCGGTAAGTAGTATAACCCTGTATTTTTGTGTGTAAATTCAAGCTTCACTGATAAACTAAGATATTGTCTTGAAAGGCGTATCCATTAATTCGTTTAATGTTTCGTTAAGTTTCTAACTCTACATGCCCTCATTCTACAAGCCTTCACTTTATAATCTAATTACAAAAATTATTGTATAATAGAAAAGTAATGAACCACAAATAAAATATATTTCACCTTACGCCCATGTGAAGATAGCGAAAAGGCCAAGTCACATATTTTTACTTAGTGTAGAGTTTGTGACGTTTAGGCTTGTAGAGTGAAGGCGTGTAGAGTTAGAAGCTTGATTTTACATGAGATCTGATAACTTTTTATAGTGCAACTCGTATTGTCTCGTTGTGGCAACATTTTACATGAAAATGTTTTTGATAGGATTTTGTTTTCTGTTCATATTAATTTTAAACTCAAGACAAGACGAACAGTATAAAAATGTCATCGATTTGTATAGTACCACTGGAAGTAAATTCAATGAAAAGTTTAGCCTGTCTGTATATCCTGTGGTATGTATATCCTACGTGTTGATTCGGACTCCTTTGAAGAATAGACCAACTGCCGTTCTGCCACGTAGATCGTAAAGGTGACTGATTTACATGTCACTGCCATCGTGACCACTAGGTGACATTCGTAATGTCTCGCCCGGGTATTCGGTGCCACCGCCTTGCCTATTCCTGCCGCAATAGCGTCAGTGTATCGCTGTCACGTTTCGGTTTGGAGGGTAAGGTAGCCGGTAAACTTATGCATGTGGCATTAGACCTCGCCACAAGATAACAACGTACCATTGACATCTTTGGCGTCTATAGGCGATGGTTTCTTTTTCCATCAGGAGAACCATCTGTGTGTTTGCTATTATATAATACAAAAAATATGTCATAATATATATTTTATTTTAACATTCATATAGGGGCTATACCTCTTTTTCTTTCTATTCAATATAAAAAACCGGGCGTGATGATACTTTTATTATAAAAGTATCATTACGCCCGGTTCCCTTGCGGGGTATGCAGAGTAAACCGAAAGTCTATAGACTTTTCATTTCACGGCGATTCACCGGTTTGTCAGTTGGCGAGATAAGTGGTGGTCCTCATTGCCGTATTTACCGATTATCGACTATTTCTAGTGATAACCGGGACCGACAGTTTAACGAGCTCATCCGAGGCACGGGAGTAGCAATACACCACTCCGCTAGACTCCGAGCTGCTACTGAGGATTAGATTTTCGAGAAAAATATCGAAACAACCTCAATAACACTTTACCTGACTCGGGGATCGAACCCGGGACCTCATGGTCTGAGCCCATTAGGCTACCCCTAGACCACGAGGCAGTTGAATCTATATAATAATAAGAAATAATATAGTTCTATGAATATTTTAAGCGTTAAATCCGATTATAATATGAAGACGATCGCAAGCGAATCTTTGATTATTACCTACTAATGCGGTAGAGAATCCGATCTCAAGGCTTGCGTAGTTTAACTAATTTAATTAATTTAACTGAACTATGGTTCCGTTTATAATTAATAAACCTAGATGTTAAAGACCGTTATATTTTAATAGCTTTGAATTAAGGCGATTTAATTATCTGGAACATTTGTTTGCCGTTTCAGGTGCGCTTAGAGGAATTACCTGCTTTCTTTGATTACTTTGCTAATATTAAACAAGGTCTAATTGTGTAACTAGCAGTTTTTTCTTTACTCCCACAACTCCTTTATCTATAATAATTAAGTGAACATATTTATTCGTGTTTAAGTGCAGTCAAAGTTTGAAGTTTTAATGACATAATAGATAGCTTTGAAATTTGGTGTAGTTGAATTAAGGTTTAATTTTGATTTAGTGTACAGGTTTGATTTACATTAAAATTGTAATACTAATATTGTTTAGTTACTTAAAATTTATATATGTTATTTAAAATCTAAAACTTTCTAAAGAAAGAGAAAGAGTTGATAGATATGTAAAACTAGTATAGTCGGAAATGGAATTCGGATCAAAAATGTTAACATATCAATGTCACTTCAATTTGCCGCAAAATCGACTATTCAGGTATACTCAACATTTTTCTAGACTGTCTAATTATCATCATGTTTTGATTTATATAAAAAAGTGACTATTTGATAAACATTTGGGGCCAGGGAAATACAAAAAATGTGTTAAACAAATTAAAGAAAGCACGAACAAGAAATTACCTCTATCAAACCCTAAAAGTATAACAGAAAAATAAATTCAATCACGACAAAGGTAAAACTCGAATGAACAAACACAATGGCGACTAGTCAATCACGTCCTCTATTTATATCCATCAAATTATAATTCGATAAACAATTTTTGTGTAATAATATTTATATTTTTAAAAGAAGACCTAATATTTAGAGTTTCTTTCTTATTGCCTGTATCATAAAAAATTGCATAATTATATTTCAATCAGTTAAATTTTATTCTTGGTTCATATTTTTAGGTATATTATGTAAAAAATCCATGTGTAATATTTAGTTTTATGAATGTAAGCCATACATATAATTTTTCACGATATTTTAGTACTTTTTGACAAACCACAAAAACACGGCTGTGACATTAAATCGGCTACAGCATTGTTTACATTTTTGATCTCGAATTACATTCCCTATTATAGTCAGTGCAATAGGCAAATTTGGTCAAAAACAAAGAATTGTTGTGGAGAACATTGCATCAGACTACAATCAGATAAGAGCGATGCCCGGCCTAACAGCGATAGCGGTCGCTAGTTTAAATCTAGTTGTGTGGAAATTTTTTGTGTCTAATTTTTTTTTAATTTTTATTTGATTCGCTGTAAAAATGTTAAGGATTTAAATATCAAAATTAAATTTAGAGTGAACAAGGCCACGTCGAACACACAGGTTCACCGATTTTCGAATGGGCAAATGGGAATCGCCTTCGTCGTGTTTCCGCTATTCATATAATATAATCAACTATTGTTTCTTTCAGAAACAAAATGCTTTACTATAAGTATATTCATACCCATACAGTAATATTATCGAGAAGATATAACAAGCGACTATAATACAGACACTTTTGCATTTATAGTTACTGGTATTTTATCCATGTTTTCGAGCTGTCTACAATTACAAATAGTTTCTTAATTTTCTTGCCTTTTTTACTATCATAATGAAAATATCGAAGCTGTGTAAATAATTTAAGAATCTAATATTAGATAATATATTAAGATCTTTTTTCTCTGAAGTAGACGTATGACATTAAACAAGAACGAATATCCCCAAGCACAAGTTAAAGCTAATGGTTGGATTAAGTAACTTGCAGAGTTGGGGGCTTAACCTAAGAAGACTTAGACACGATTTTTAAAACATTATCGAGTATCTTTTAAGATATCCTATTAATATGAAATCATTTAGACACCGGTAATATTAAAATCGGGTTTAAATTTTTTTGGAAAAAAGTTATTGTTTTAACACTCGGAGTTACTCTCGTATTAAAATTAAAGCACTGATGCAAATTCGTTGTATACATCCAATGTCACTTTTTTGTGGTTTAGTTTTTAGGATTTTGCTTAAATTTCACAAACAACAAAGTTTATATTGGTGCGCTTTCCCTTGTATGCCATAATGCCAAACGGCATGACACTCTTTTATACGTTACGATATAAAAGAACGTCATGATGCCAAAGATAATTTTATTTCTCTATGGTCATGCCGTTTGGCATCATTCTTCACCGAATCCCTCCCCCCTCCCCCTCCCGTGTTGGTTCCGGGCTCTTTTAAAGAATAGACCAACTGCCGTTCTACCAGGCAGGTCGTAAAAGGTGACCGATTGGCTATGCGAGTCACTAACATCGTGGCTACTTGGTAGTAGATTTCTGCATTGTCTCGCCCGGGTCTGGTACCACTGCCTTACCTACTCCTGCCGCAATAGTGACAGTGCTTGTTGCTGTCATGTTCCGGTTTAGAGGGTAAGGTAGCCGGTAAACTTATGCATGTGGCATTAGACCTCGCCACGAGATAGCAACGCACCATTAACATCTTTGGTGTCTATAGGCGATGGTTGACTCTTTTCATCAGGAGACCCATCTGCTTGTTTGCTATTATATGATAAAAAAAAGACATATTTTTTATGATTATGCCACATTACAACCTTAACAAAAGCATTGTTTAAGAAATTACAATTTTAATATATAAATATATTAAAGTTTTAATTCTAATATTAAAATTTTAATTAGAAATAAATATATTATACGTACTTGTTTGCTTTCTTATAATATAAAAAAACTACGCAACGGGTTTTCGTGCAGTTTTCATTAATAGACCCATTCACATAACACAAGCAAATAATTTGCTTACTTTGAAGTTTAGATCAGTAGGTGTAATTTGTCCCGTGAATATTTATTTATTTATTTATATTTATTATTTATTAATTATAGACAGAGTGAGTCAAGGGAAAGGTTTATATATATAATACATTTTCTCTACATCAAGCATATAGAGAAAAGGCGAGAATTTCAAAGATTTTCACAGCATATTAAACACCTGTGTAAAGCCAAGGCGGGTCGCTAGTAGTGTATATAAATATAATTTGTTTTTGAAAACTTCAAAAATACATTTTTTATACATTAACGAAATTTCAACGCCGAAGATCGTCGTTAATTTATTCGAATTTCGATTCTTTGGATACAAAGAGGACTGACACGTAGAAACAAATGAAGCCCTTTCGATAAGAGCAACGGAAACTGGAAGTTACCTTCCATTAGTTTAAAACTCCTGTTCGTGTTTCGTCTAATGGTATCCTGTTTAGCTGAATATAAATTCTGCCCCTAAATACCTGAACAAGTTTGGAAGTTACTTATTCTTTGGAATTTTGACAGTTAAGCATAATGTTTGATACATTAAGAAATTCCCATTAAAAGTCGATTTTAGCTTTAACATTTTTGTTAATATAATGATTTATAAATATATAAATCTATCTACGCATTAATATGTAAGGCAAACTTTGTATCCCTTTTACGAAAATTACGCAAACCGAGTATATGAAAGGAGATTTTAAGAGAGATTGAAGAGAGAAGGAGATCAACAAGAATATAAACTAAACCGAAATTATTTAATTAATTTAAATAAATCCATATTAGAATTCAACGAACACTCTTTAATAGTAAATACATAATAAAAAAGAACATACTTGGACTCTTCGAATAGGCAAAGGTTTTTATTTTCTGCCATAACACATAATACTTTCTTTTATTATGACGAAAAAATATAATACGATGTAATGCAACACAACCATAGTAATAAATGCTCCCCGCATTTATTAGGTACTATGATTGAAACTTACAACACAAAATTCTGTATAAACAAGATAATCTGAGTATTTACATAGTATAAAACAAAGTCTCATCCATGGTCTCTACGTCTCTACATATACTAATCTACATATTTAACCTATGAACGAGAGACATTAAATTATTATTTGCTTCTTGGATGAATTATATACAAGTTCATTTGTTTTGTTACCATAAACACGTTTGTTATTATATTCATACTATTCTTAATACTATTTTTGAGTAATATGTATATTTAACTAATATACTAACTAATAATATTTTAACTAATATGTAAATTAGTTAAAAATAGTATGAATTAATTATTTATTAAATATCTGACTGAATTCAAATAATAAATATTTTTTGTAGTGTTTTGTTAATTGTAGCAATAACAAAATTTTTCACAAATTACATTTCAGAAGAGTTTAATAATTTATTACATAATTTTTAACGCAGTAAAACTGCAGCAACCGACATCCCAGGACATGTTCCATATATTTCTGAAACTCTGTATCAGATCTTCACCAAATTGAAATATACCACTGAAAGTATATTCTCCCAAACAAAAATCGAATACAAAATTTTCCAGATAGGTTCATAAATAACCGAGTTCTGAGATAACAAACATAACAAAACATACAGCCGAATAGATAACCTCCTCTTTTTGTGAAAGCAGTTGAAATATATTTTTATATCATAGGGTTACAAATATGCATTTACTTCTCCTAGTTTAAAGAGACAACTGTCGCTTGTAAATATTAAAGAAGTTAATAACGCCTTAGCTGAACGTTACTGTGAACTGTGATAAAGACTTCATGCCACAAGATTTACTTTTCTCAAAACCGGAACACGACAGAGCAAACTCTGAAGATAGAAAAATTGAAATAAACATATTTATATTTCCTATACAAATGTCAACTATATAATATATTTTTAACAAAAATTAAAGCGACGAAAATTTATGCATGGTTATTTATATATTAATGCGCTAAGGAAAACTTGTGACCCCTTTTTAAGACAATTGCGCGAACGGTGGAGTATGAAATTTGGCACAGTTAAAGTTCACATTGTAAAAGATTGCAGAAAAATAATATTTTTAAATAAAACGCATTGGAAATACATTAAATTAATAAAAATAAACATTATATACACTACATTCCTATATCATACATGATATAATATACACACATGTGTGCTATTTTCTTTACGGCTAAAGTCAGTTGTCAAAAATAACAGATATTTTATTGTTAAGTCTGTTTTATTGTTAAATCACTACTTAGTACATTAAAATCAGTGAGTAAATCATCCTCTGTTCGAGTGTTTCTTTTTTTTAATTATATGGGTCAACCCTCATAGGCAAAGGCAAGTAGCATATTCTATCCATTAAAAGAATAGTTATTAAAATTAAAATCACTTTATTAAAAGTTGTGTGTGGTCGTACATAAAAATCAATCTTCTCTTGTTTAAGGAACCTTGTGGTTGGAATATTTTTGAACGAAAAAAATTAAATGGGACCAATCTTAGGGTACCCATTCTAACTAAAAAATAATTATCAAAATCGTTCTACTCTGTAAAAAGTTATGTGTGGTCTAACATAAAAAAATGCGTTGAATTGGGAACCTCCTCCGTTTTTTGTCGGTTGATAAAATGAAAACAATAGTAACTCCGGGGAAAAACCTTAGCGATGTGTTAATATTCGCGTATCACGTAGGATACCGAATTAATTAAATCACAGCGAAACTGTACAAGTCGTTTACACAATATTCAATTTTATTGCATGTAAAGGGTTTTTAAAAAAGAACTTTGTTTTTCAATTCAATATGTTTACACAGGAACTACATGAATATTTTGACATTTTGTTTTTTTTTTTAAATATATATCTACAGTAGAAGCGTTGGAGACATTTACAATGAATTCGATTTCATTAGAAAATAGCATAAAGTAATAAAAATTCACTATAAAAACGTTGGTTCTGCAAAAATTTCATTTTGTAAAATTCGGGATATTTTCGGCCAACATAATAGTCCTTCTGAGACTACTATTAAGAATTTGGTCAAAAAATTTAAGTCCACCAGCTCGATACATAATGTGCCAACACCAACGCTTAATTGTATAAGCAGAAAAGTCCTAATATATATATATATATATATATATATATATATATATATATATATATATATATATATATATATATATATATATATATATATATATATATATATATATATATATATATATATATATATATATATATATATATATATATATATATATATATATATATATTATATCACAAGATAGCAAACAAGCAGATGGGTCTCCTGATGGAAAGAGTCAACCATCGTCTATAAACACCAAAGATGTTAATGGTGCGTTGCTATCTTGTGGCGAGGTCTAATGCCACATGCATAAGTTAACCGGCTACCTTACCCTCCAAACCGGAGCGCGACAGCGACTAGCACTGACGCTATTGCGGCAGGAGTAGGTAAGACGGTGGTACCAGACCCGGTCGAGCCGATGCAGAACTCTACCACCTAGTAGTCACGATGATAGTGACGCACATAGCCACTCGGTCGCCATTTACAACCTGCCTGCCAGTACGGCAGTTGGTCTATTTTTCAAAGGAGCCCGGGAACAACAAGGGGAATAATAGGATATATATGTCAAAAAACGACTTGTTTATATAAATATGTATGTAATTCTAAATATTATATAATTTAATGTTTTTTTATAATTATGGGTTACCTTTTTATTAACACTAGTTTTATTTTAATCTATTTTTATAAAAAAAAATTAATTAATGTATTGTCCTCTATTTTGACGGAATACTATGTAGGGCCAACAATGAGAGTATTAATCTTAGTTTTATTCTGCAGATACGTTAGTTATTTATGTGAGTTTCACCATTTTTTTAATGGTGAGAATTCTAATGAACATTTTGATTTAGTGCTAGCATCCGCTATTCGTCTACACGACGCAATGAAAGATTTTATCCACATCACCTAGATGTTCGATTCAAAGCACATTCTGAACCGAACGGCAAAACTCTTGAATTATCTATTTCCCACTGTGTTTTCAAGAAGAAGATCGTCCTAGCAGTTCTTTACGTTTGTGATGTCTATGGGCAGTGGACTGCTTTCCACCAGACTGATCTTTTGCGTGGTTTCATCCGTTTCTACGACTATGTTTGTTTATGTTCCTGTTGTTATGTTGTTATGAACCTACACCCTAATTTTTCCCGTACTGGTCCGGGCCTCCTTTGACGAATAGACCATCTGCCATTCCGGCAGGCATTTCGTAAAAGGCGAACGATTGACTATACGTGTCATTACCATCGTATCTACTAGTTGGTAGAGTTTCGCAACGTCTTGGCCGAGTTCGATACCATCGCCTTATCTATTTCTGCCGCAAGAGCGTCAGTTTATGTCACTTTCGTATTTCGGTTTGGAGGGCAAGTGGCCTAAATATCCGGCTACACGTGTGTGTAGCGTTGCTGTGTAGCAACGCCCCATTATCATCTTTTGTGTCTATAGGTGATGGTTGTAACTTTTCACCAAGAGAGCCATCTGCTTGTTGGTTGGTTATAAAAGGAAACAAACGACCATAACGAAGTATTGCTTGTGAAAGAGTTTGACTATTAATTTCCGTCTTAGCAACAGATTGTTTACACAAATCGTTGCGTCTATTGAAATGTAAACAAAAGTAGTATTTATTTTGTTCAACGCAGATAGCACCGTTTTATATAAAATAGTAGATTTCTGTCTATGGTGATTTAGTAACGGGTGGAAGTTATTGCATTTTAAACACACTAAAGATTTATTGTAATCAACACTCTGCTCGTAAATGCGTAATAATACAGCTTATAGTATTAATAAAATCAAGTTATATCAAATTGTTTTAGTATTTGTCTTTGCTTTTGTATTTAGTTTTTAGCATAAGCTGTTGTTATTAATACAGGTACATAAATTGGTATGATTTGCCTAGACTTTCTATAGGTAATAATTTTAACTTTCATGTTTCGCATGTACAATAAAAATGTGGTACTCATACATGGGATTTCTGCAATCTTATACATATAACATGAAAGAAAAACTTTGGACCTTTTTAAGACAATTGAGCGAACTTAAATTTAGACAATTGCAGAGAACTGCAGAAACCTAATATCTATCTATATACATATAATAAAATCGTAGGAAAGTCAAAACTGTACATTGAATATTTTTTTAAAAGAATACTTGGGGCGTGATCTACAATCGATGTCAAAGCCAAAAATATAGTTTTTAGAATTTTGTCTGTTTGTCTGTATATCTGTTTGTCTGTTGTTCTGTATGTATGTCCGGGGTAAACTCAAAAAGTACTGCATGGATTCACTTCAAATTTTTGCATGAATATTACTAACAGGTCGGGTCAACATATAGGCTACATATTATCACGCTATCACCTAGCGGCCAGGTGCTGTGTGGAGTAAACGAAGTCCGCGCGGACGAAGTCGCTGGCAACAGCTAGTTTTTAAATAAAATGCATTAGTAATAAATTAAATTAATAAAAATAAACATTATACACACTACATTCATATGAAATCTATATTAATATTATAAATGCGAAAGTTTGGATGTTTGGATAGATGTTTAGATGGATGTTTGGATGGATGTTTGTTACTCAATCACGCAAAAACTACTGCGGCCCTACCATGAACTCTAATAGCAGGTCAATTTTAGCCGATAATTAAACTGTCCTGCTATTTCGTACCATGAAAGCTTTTTCTAACAGGCCAGTCAGTGACCACGTGACCTATGCCGGCGAGCGATCGTTTTACTATTCAAACCAACTTCTGCCCTGCATTAGCGTATCATGAAGTGTTTTTGTCACACCGAAATCGATATTTGAACTGCTAAAGTGTCAATATTGCCGGTCACTTACAGGTGGAAAAAAGTAACTTTTATTGGATTGCTTTGTCTTAAATGTACTGTAAACGTAGGTATTTTTTATTATTACTGCTATTCCTAGCCCTAGTCCTATTTGGAATTTATATTGCATATTTTTTTACATTAACTGTGTTTTAGAAAAATATTGATATTAGTATAAAATATAGTTCCTAATTCATTACTTCTATTTAAAGTTATTTATTTATTATTTAATATTTACTTACTTTTAAAGCATTTTTTATTTATTTTTAATTTTAGATAAAAAAGTATCTTCACGCCCGTATCTCCAAAGAGGCAGGCAGAGGTACAACAAGTGTACCCACGATTAGCCAAAGCCTATCGCCACCCGGGCACTTTTTCCAATCCCGGGCAACATTGCTTTTGTCAGAAAACTGAAAAACACATTTTGTTGAATTGTCCGACCCGGGACCTCATGTGATTAACTCCGACACCGGACCACTAGACTAGACCACAGAGGAGATACACTAAATTTAGATGTGTGATGAAAATTAACGTTTTGAGTGTGCACTTTTATTGAATCCCTTTTATAAAATATCTCATAAAACTTCCAATTGTTCATTGAATATATTGATATCATACGATCGTTTTGCTTCCGACATTAATCACGTTCATTAAATCAATGTGTAATTTTAAGCTTTAAAATAGTCACAAACTATTCCAAAACTCTAATCTCAAAAAATCGAGACGTACTCAAGAAATTTAAAAACCGCGCTCATAACATAAATGTCTTTATTAAACAGTTCAAGGTCGTGTGTAATATTCCCAGAGTTGCGTTCTTTAATGGATGCCGCTTAACAAATATTACGTGGTTTACTTTATGTTCCATATATTTTACGTAGTATTTTAGTATTTTATACTAAAATTTAAAAATCGGAAAGTTATGTGTTTCTCAACGTTAATTTGATATGTCTTGCCAGAGATAATGTGACTGGCCAGAAGACGACACATTGCAGGTCAACAAAAATTTGTTCATGGTACGATCGTAAAACCTGACAGGTTAATACTCATAGTTGAACTGCCTGGAACTTGACAAGTATTATAAGAGTTCATGGTAGGCCCTCTGAGCGGATTTGATTGAAACTTGGCACACAGGTAGATGATGATCTAGAATAGCACATAGGCTATATTTTATCCCGGAAAAATTAGGTGATCCCACGGGATTCACCAAAAACTTATAATGCAGCGGGCTGCACGCTGTAGCTAGTACATAATAATATACACGCATGTATCCTATTTTCTTTACTACTAAAGCCAGTTGTCAAACTTAAGAGATTTAATTGTTTCGTTTATGGTGGTATTTCAGCCACAGGTGATCGCTAGTATATCTGTTAATACATAAAGCAAAACCTATGTATCCCTTTTCTAGATAATCAGGCGAATGGGGTATAAAATTTGATACAGTTAAAGCATACATTGCATTGTAAGTATACATTAAATCATTTGCATTAGAAATACATTAAAATAATAAAAATAACCATTACGTACACTACAATCATTTGACATACATGATAATATTCACACATGCACATTATTATATTTATGGCCAAGCCTATTGTCCAACTTAGAAGAAGTCGGATCATGCAAAAAACTTGTCCAATTTAGGTCATAGACAGGTACCTTAAGAATTAGTTTTAAGTTGAGTTTTGTAATCATATACTTCTGTAATATATTTGAGTTTGCCAACCAGAGCGGCATGTTCGCGTATGCGACAAAGCCCTTTTATATTTATAAAAAAACAAAAAACCTAAAAGAAATTATATTTTTTGTCCATGGGTGAACTCGACCATAGAGCGATCGCTGGTACACTTTAATGCGCTTTCATCTCCTAAAACACGATCATTATTCATTCGCTTGTCAGCTTGTCGTACATTTGTATAATTTAAGGGCATGTAAAGAAGAATAATAATTAAGAACAGACATAATCCGTTGGTTCGGACATGTAGAAAAAAAGGTATATGAAAATATTTTATTTTTTATAACATTAGATAGCAAACAAGCAGGTATAAAGAGAGACTATCGCCTATAGACACTAAAGATGTTAATCGTGCGTTGCTATCCATGTGGTGGAATGGTAATAAACTAACCTAACTCTCCAAATCGAAACTCGACAATGACAAGCATTGACGCTGTTGCGGGAGGAATAGGTAAGGCGGTGGTACCAGATACCCGGGCAAGACGTTGCGGAGCTTTACCACCTTGTATTCACAAATGGTAGTAACACGTATAGCCAATCGGTCGGCTTTTACGTCCTGCCTGGCAGAACGGCAGTTAGTCTATACTTTAAAGGAGCCCGGACGAACACGGGGAAAATAAAACAATATAAATATTACAGTGTATAGGTATTAAAATAGACCAGGGCTGATAAACTATGATCAGACTAATTGCTTTCCTAAAGTTGATGTCAAGGTAGTGTGACGTATTAGAATGGAAGATATCTATGAGCTTATCGATTACCATTCAATTCAAGCCGTGACATGATAACGACAAGTACTGACTTTATGGTGGCAGAAATAGATGCCGTTGACTGTCGGTGGCTTCACTCTGGTAGAGACATATTAGTCGCACTGGTTAGTTTGCTGGGACTTAGATTCTCGATTGAGACTAGAATTTATTCAAAGTCCTCCACAGGGATGACGCAATGAGGGTCGCTAATTTATTAAAAGGGTGGACAGAGAAATAGATATAATATAAAGCATTGAGAAATATAATATGAGTAGTTTATGGAGTGTCGTTAGAATTATAGTGTAAATATTTACATAGCTCTAAATACAATAAAATAAAATTGTCTTTAGACGTTAAGGTCAGTTGTTGTACATTTTGAACAATAAAGAGTTTAAATAATAATAAGAGTTTATTTTTCCACCAATATTCAATTACAATTTAAATTAGTTTTACAATAGATGGTGGACTGAAGCCTAAACTAGGACTCCAGGTCTCTCAACACAGCTCATTAAGTAGCTTTACAATTTAATAAAAACATTTAAATCTTAAATGTATTTACAGGTGTAATATGTATGTGGATTTAAGTGTATGTGTGACTCTGTGTAAGTTTGTATCTGTCTTTGAGATTCAAATAAATAATTAAAGTCCAGCGGCACCCTACTTGTTACATGAATGTAAAATAGGTTTGCTAGGTTACCTTAAGGTCCAATACTTAAAAGCTCCATCTTCTAGGACCTTATCTAAAATTTTATGTAATTGACTGTTTTTTTATCATTATCATTTCTTTTTGAGTGTCATTTAGATTCTGTAATGAAACTTTACAGATACCACTTTAAGGTATCACAAACGGTCGTGGTAATTAGCCGCAAGTAGCGTTTGCAATTACACACAGAAATACAGATTTATACTACTTATCTAACGACGAAATAAAATCGCTTCAAGGGTAATTTTTAAACCTTGTCAGCTCATTCGGTACGGTAAAACAGTACAACATGGTTTATTTCTATTTTTTCACAATATAACATAACCTACAAATGTATGACATTTTTGACAGTAATAGGAACGTTTGCTCATATGCGTGGTGACACGTTGTGTCTGTTAGGATTTATCGTAAGGTCGGAATTGTACCAAAATATAATTTATATAATTTGAAAACTTCATGAATTCCGACCTTATCTACAATTCATCCCTTTTTTATTCTGCATATCAACTTGTTCCCCCCCCCCCCCCCCCGCTACCGCTTGGCGATGCCTTTGGTATGCTTTACATATTTTTAACGGTAAAAAGTATAGATAGGATGCCGATATCCGTAATGAAGAAATGCTGTTTCGTTATAAGGTGAAATAATATAAGAAAGGTGAAATAACAGTTGTACAAGATACCTATATAATCCCGTTGATAAATATTTAAAAGCTGGGGAATCGATTGCATAGAGAAATTATTTAATAACAACGCAATAGTTTATGGATATTGTGGAAATAGCTTTTACGTTTAGTTTTATGAAGGAACGCGTTAACGAATGCCAACAGCCGAGCCGGTACTATTCAATAAAATCAATCGGTAAAATGCTTTCAATTACACCAACAAATTGTTACCCATGTTTAAAATCATGACAGCAATTTTATTTTTGCGTTTTAAAAATGTTAATTTAGTTTTAGAACTTTTGTTTGAAACATAAAAAATAAAACAGAATTATTATTAAATATAAAAAATATAGTATTATGAACGACCCACGGAGCTTCGCCTGTGACCAGTTTGTCGACGATACAGTTTTTCATACAAATTTCATGCCCTATTTTAAGCCTCTCAGTTGTTAATTTTTTGAAAAAAAAATAACCTTTGACCCCAGATCTTCAATTATCTCCATGCCAAATTTCATCAAAATTTAATCAGTAGTTAGCCGTAAAAACGTAGGAAAAAAATAAAGAGACTTTCGCATTTATAATATAAGCATTAGATTATAAAAGTATATATACACATTTTAGGGTTCCAAAGAAAACTAGGAACCCTTAAAGTTCGCTATGTCTGTCCGTCTGTCCGTAGTTTCTGCAAGTTTGCTCAGATATCCTTAATACTAAAAAGCTGTAATTTGGCATAAATATACATATTAGTAATAGCAACAAAGAGGTAACATATAACCCGGACGAGTCGTTGCAGAACTCTACCATATAGTAGTCATGATGGCAGTGACATGCGTAGCCAATTAGTCGTCTTTTACGACCTGCCTGGCAGAACGGCCGCGGAACGGCGCTCAAAGGAGCGCGAGCCAACACGGGCGCGAAAACACGGGGGAGTCGAAAGACATATGCATTTAATTCTCTCTCTACTAGGTGGTAGAGTTCTGTATTGTCTCGCCCGGGTCTGGTACCACCGCCTTACCTATTCCTGCCGCAATAGCGTCAGTGCTTGTCACTGTCCTGTTCCGGTTTGGAGGGTAAGGTAGCCGTTAAACTTATGCATATGGCATTAGACCTCGCCACAAGATAGCAACGCACCATTAACATCTTTGGTGTCCATAGGCGATGGTTGACTCTTACCATCCGGAGACCCATCTGCTTGTTTGCTATTTTATGATATAAAAAAATATGCTGGGTAATGACAGTCCATAAATTGCAGGGTACAACATTAGATCGAGCAGTTGTCGATTTTAGCATTTACCTAATTGATAAAGGTCAGGCCTACGTGGTTAAGAGCGGAAACTGATATATTTCTGGGCTTGTCATCGTGCTCTTGGCGCTAAAATTAAAACACAATTGATGAAAATTATTTTAAAAATCACATCGTTTACATGATTTACAAGAGCTGTTATCAAAAATGCAAAATTCAGCATCTTATCAACTAAAAAGTGTAAAATAACATAAATAAAAAACCCGATGGACTCAAAAAATAACCTGAAATGAAAACTGCAAAGCAAAAATAAGGTCCAAAAGCGTAAAAATTAAATGAATAGCTTCACAATAAAATAATTGCATGATACACATATAAAATGAAACAAATAATACAACGGAAATAATAACGGAATAATACAACGGAAGTCGCTATGTTCCGTAAGAGAAACGGAACATAGCGACTTCACAGTCGGAAACACATACCACATGAATACTAATAAACACGCCATTGGGAAGGAAACGTGTTGCCGCGCATATGAGCAAACCCTCCTATTGCTGTCAAAAATGTCATACATTTGCAGATATATTAAATCGTAATAAATGGAAATAAACCATGTTGTACTGTTTTATCGTACCGAATGAGATGACAAGGTTTAAAAATTACCCTTGAAATGATTTTATTTCATCGGTAAGTAAAATAACTCTGTATTTCGGTGTGCAAAATGCAAATGCAAGCTACGCTGTCAAATTAAGAAACTGACTTAAAAGGCGTATCCATTTAATCCGTGGTTGGGACCCACATTCGTCTGAAAAATTTCGTTTATTATCATTTTTAAAATTTATTTATTTTTTAGTAGTCACACATTTAATCATAATTCATGAATATTACGAATTTTATAGAATACTAGCGGCCCGCCCCGAATTCGCACGGGAAAAAAATGATTAAAATCGATCCAGTAGTTTTCATTTATTCATTACTGCCCGTGGCCCGCACGCGTTAAATTTGGAGTAAAACAATTCCCCTTTCCCTATACTATGAAGATTTCCTGCTATCTTTGAAATATCTAAATTCATATAGATACTACATTTTTAGTTTTTACATTTTTACCTATTTCTTTTATTTTTACTATTAATATATTACAAAATGTCTTACACAACGTGTACGGCTTTCTTGCCATTAGACAATACGAACATGTTTTTTTTAGAGGTTACTCTTGAAAGAGCGATATATAGTTGGCCATGTAAAAAACAGTCAATGCTCAAATCTAAGCCTGCAAAGTTGAAGGTTTGACCCTGCGATTTATTAAGGCGAGTCATCGGAACAAACGGGAAAAATGGTTAACTCTACGGTCCATCCCTGAAACTTCTCACTAAATTAAGGTATTTTAAGCTCAAAATAGTAAAAAATATAAGCATCGATTTTTCAGTTCAAACATCTATTTTGTAAAAAATGGCAGTGTATTATTAATTTTTGAAAAGCTGTATATATTGAAAACGATGATGGCATTCAACTCAATTTGTTGAGATTTAAAATATTGTTTTAGCTAAATATTCGACAGGTTGAAAAATGTCGATGCTATGTCAAAAAACTTTTTTTTTTAATTTGCTTCCTTTATAAATCCCAAACAAATTGACCGATTTTGATTAAATTAACGGTATTTGACGCAGTTTTTAAAGAACAAAAGCTGATAATATTTTTAGGTCAATCGGTAAATTAACTTGAAAATTATTCAAAAAAAATTAAGTAAGTTGCAAAAAACAACGTAATTTTAATATTTAAAAAGCTATTAGTTTTGAGAATGAAATTCGATTTTGATTTTTGAAACGGCATTTGACGTAGTTTTTTTAGCAATAAAATATCGTAGAACACCAAAAAATTATTGGTTGAAAAATTTCGAAGCTACGTCGAAAAAACACTTACTTCAAAATTTTTCGTCAACGATTAATCCCAAACGGATAAACAGTTTTTTATGCAATTTATGTATTAGACGTAGTTTTTTTGAGGAATAGAGCTGATTAGTTTGTGTACTCAATCGGTACATAAATCTGGAAGTTATATTAGAAAAATACTCTTTCGTCAACATTTTTTTTGGTGTTTTTTTATAATTCCTCAAAATCTCCTGGACCGAATCGGTCCAAATTTTAGGGAAATATAAGCTGAGCGGAATCCAATCGAATGGCATCAACCGCGTTTTGATCGGTCTAGCCGTTAAAAAGTTATGAGATGTTTACATAAACACATACACACACACACGCACACACACATACATACAGACATACTGACGTCATCGTGAAAATAGTTGGAAAAGCTTCCTAGGACCTCAAAACATAGATATCTGGTGAAAACTCGATTTTCGAAAGTCGGTGTAAAATCAGTAAGTTCCTTATCTACATACATTTTTTTTACGTTAATTGTTAAATAACAATTTTACAAAAATTATACGATATACCTGAAGATATTATCTAAGCAATGTGTTTACTTATTACATGATAGAATGTACTTTACTTGATCATATAAAATTCCGAAAACAGGCTAAAAAAATCTCTAAAACAAATAATTTGTTAGTACTATTTCTAATCTTCGACATGATTTTTATATGGTGATATTTAGTTTAAAAAAAAGAATGTACTAAATTTTGGTTTTCAGCTGCAATCCTATATTTATTTATCCGAAAATTAACACGTTTCCCAGCGCGGTGGTTTAACAGAACATACCGTGCACACGCCGCCACAGGCCATGTAAATCCGGAACCGCTATGCCCCTGCATTTTAAATCTGTAATATCTTCGAAAATATTCATTTAAATTACATGCTTTAAACGGCCATATTGATCTATATTAAATCAACAATATATTTAAGTTATTTAATTGGATAATGATTAGTGCTGTATTGCTTAAAATTGCTTCGAAAAAAGCGATTATTTCTCGTAAAAAGTAAATGACAAAAAAATGCTATTGTGGGTTATCCATAAAAGATAGACATATACCATCGCGGAGTTTTCTGTAGACCTTTTCAAGGTGTGCAAACTCTTAGTACATTATTTTGATAAATCTCGTAGAGTTTAGCCTGCGTTTGCAATGTAAGCGAAAAAAAAAATAATTATTTACGACATGACATCAGAAAACTCAAAAATTGCAGTATAATTATTTACGACATGACATCAGAAAACTCAAAAATTGCAGTATTTTTCTACAATATATTGAATGGTATTATACATATAAACCTTCCTCTTCAATCACTCTATCTATAAAAAAAACCGTATCATATTCCGTTGCGTAGTTTTAAAGATTTAAGCATACATAGGGACATAGGGACATAGGGACATAGGGACATAGGGACAGACAGAGAAAGCGACTTTGTTTTATGCTATGTAATGGTATGTATATTACTGCGGGAAAAGGTTGAACTTTTTCCAATGATTTGCTCCTTTATGTTACACTAAATTAATTTTTGAAAATTTCAGAATTAATTTTAATTATATTATGTGAAAGTGGTATATAAATTAGTTAAATTATTTTTGTAGTAGCGAGTATATTAATAATTTAAATAGTTGCAGAAAGGAGGCGTAACAATTTTTTCGATCGTAAATCATTCTCTAATAACACTTTGCATAATGAATCTTACATAATTTTTCATTCGGGCATGTATTACCAAATGAAAAATTATGCATAAAAAGCCATTTTTATATATCAAAAGATGGCAAACAAGCAAATGGGATATGGCAAAAAAGCAAATGGCTCTCCTGATGGAAAAAGAAATCATGGCCTGCAGATACCAAAGATGTTATTGGTGCGTTGCTATATGTGTCGCGTGATGGCAATGCCGTATGCAAAGTTTACCGCCTACCTTACTCTCCAAACCAGAATACGACAATAAGCATTGACGCTGTTGCGGCAGGAAAAGATAAGGCGGTAGTACGAAATACCCCAGCGAGACGTGGAACTCTACCATCTAGTAGCCACGACGGTAGTGATACGCTTAACCAATCGATCGCCTTTTACGACCTGCCTGGCAAGACGGCAGTTGGTCTATTCTTCAAAGGAGGCCGGAGCGACACCTCCGTGATTTGCTCCTTTATGTTACACTAAATTAATTTTTGAAAATTTCAGAATTAATTTTAATTATATTATGTGAAAGTGGTATATAAATTAGTTAAATTATTTTTGTAGTAGCGAGTATATTAATAATTTAAATAGTTGCAGAAAGGAGGCGTAACAATTTTTTCGATCGTAAATCATTCTCTAATAACACTTTGCATAATGAATCTTACATAATTTTTCATTCGGGCATGTATTACCAAATGAAAAATTATGCATAAAAAGCCATTTTTATATATCAAAAGATGGCAAACAAGCAAATGGGATATGGCAAAAAAGCAAATGGCTCTCCTGATGGAAAAAGAAATCATGGCCTGCAGATACCAAAGATGTTATTGGTGCGTTGCTATATGTGTCGCGTGATGGCAATGCCGTATGCAAAGTTTACCGCCTACCTTACTCTCCAAACCAGAATACGACAATAAGCATTGACGCTGTTGCGGCAGGAAAAGATAAGGCGGTAGTACGAAATACCCCAGCGAGACGTGGAACTCTACCATCTAGTAGCCACGACGGTAGTGATACGCTTAACCAATCGATCGCCTTTTACGACCTGCCTGGCAAGACGGCAGTTGGTCTATTCTTCAAAGGAGGCCGGAGCGACACGGAGGAAAATGACAAGTTTCAAAAACAATCACTGATACGTTATGATATAACGCATCTGGAATATTGAGACTGTTATGATTACTTTCAGTATTTCTGTTACAAAAGCCAGATGTTAGCGCATTTACGCTTTAATACGTATCTAATTCTCTAAATATTGGTGAAACAATTAGAAGTCGCTTACTCTTCGAGTTTCGTGATTTACAGACAATTTACTCTCAAATTTCTCGGATATTTTTTTGGATCATTGATTCGCTAGCAAGCGGTTAAAGCGCTTTAATTTCTAATTGTGAGATAAGTGAATATTTCTAATACATTTATTTTGAAATATTACGCCAAAATAAAAAAGTGACTTGGAATACCCTTAATGGTATATGGGGACGACTCAATTCCCAAACGCATATACACGCCCTCTATAATAATAGACAGACGTCCATCGAATTTTAGTCTTGCATTAACAATTTTTATGTAGGTAATAATATTTATAGTTTTTCAAAGAACAGTCTAAGGTTTAGAGTTTTTTCCTTATTGCCTGTATCATAAAACAAATTGCACAAATAATTGAGATATAAATTTCAAACAGCTAAGTTTTATTATTGGTTCGTTCTTTTAATCATTTATATAAAAAATATATGTGCAATGGTTAGGTTTATGAATGTGAAATATGCATATTATAATCTATAAAGATATTTTAATACTATTTGAAAAACCACAATAAAACGACTGCTACTTTTTGTCTCGCCCGGGTCTGGTACCACCGCCTTACCTATTCCTGCCGCAATAGCGTCAGTGCTTGTCGCTGTCGTGTTCCGGTTTGGAGGGTAAGGTAGCCGGTAAACTTATGCATGTGGCATTAGACCTCGCCACGAAATAGCAACGCACCATTAACATCTTTGGTGTCTATAGGCGATGGTTGACTCTTTCCATCAGGAGACCCATCTGCTTGTTTGCTATCTTATGATATAAAAAAATAGGTACTTTAAATTGGCTACACCATTGTTTACATTTTTTATCTCGAATTACATTTCCGATTATACACAGAACCAAGTTACGACTGAACATACAATAAAACGCGAATTGAGACATTTCTCCTTTTTTGGAAGTCGGTTAACTAGCCAAAACAGTTATCGAGATAATATAGCAGAAAATAAATGTGATCATAAAAAAGAATCGTCTAAGTACCTAACACCTTACGAAATCGAATAGTAAATGTCAACTTTAGTCTCAATAAATTGTTTCGATTCGCAAATAAATATTTTACTAGTGCGCGTTGTTACCTTGCGTTGTTATCTTGCAACTAATGCCAGAATAAAACAGAATCTGAAACTGAAATGAAACTGAAAGTATTATCGAAGTTTAATAGTAAGCAACAACCTTAATGCAATTGAGCATTTTATTTATTTACGTATTTAAACGCGACTGAAAGGATAATGGAATGGAGGCATCTAAATAACAAACAGGAATGTTTGTCGAGATAGAGTAGCGACAACTTTACTACAAATTAATCTATTCGAAAGCCATAAAATCATTCGTTTAGTTGGGTAATTTACATTAGTAAACAAGACAATAAAAACTAAACCATTTAAGTACCTCGCAGGAATGCTTGTCAAGATCTCGATCTTTTTCTTCTCGATTGTATGCAACTATAGTAACTATCACTTAATTGTTATTTCGATTTGCAGTGACCATTACACTAGATTGCATTATTACATCCCAATGGACCAAGTAATAAAACGGAATTGTCTTAGTATGTACCAAAATGTTTATCGAGATCTAATGGTAGGCAACAAAATTACTATTACACTAGATTGCATTATTACATGCCAATGGACCAAGTAATAAAACGGAATTGTCTTAGTAGGTACCAAAATGTTTATCAAAATCTAATGCTATGCAACAAAATTACTATCAATAATTCGTTTACATACATAAACAAGCTTTTCACTCACGGAATCATTTTATTTGTTCTGTTTTTCCAATAGTTTACGTCCTTACGAGTACTATAAATTTAAAGAATTAATTAACTTGCACAAACAATTATCGAGTTGTAACCGAGAACTCTAATGCCCAGTAACCGTGTCGATATCCAAATAAGCATTTCAGATGTTTACGTTATTTTGACGCTTATAAATATGAGAACCAGCCAAGAGCGAATTGGACTCGCTTATGAAGGGTTTCGTAGCAGCAATAGTTATTTTATACCACAGTGTAAATGACTATTTTTGTCCAGCTACCGAAATTTGTTATGCAACTATCGAAATTGTACGATTTTGTTTAAACCAATTTTCGTTTGAAGTTTTTGTTAAATTGTACATTCCCAATTTTTCACACCATAATTCTAAAGTTCTCTACTTTAGAAACAAATATTTCACAAAAGTCTCAGTAAATCACTAAATACCACATTTTTAAAAACCTCAATATTATTTACAAAGAGTAAACTATCCTATGATAACCCACATGGCTATACTCTCTTGAATTATCGTAATCGTAAAAAATGAAACGTACTGCATCCTTTGTATCTGTTTTTTAAATACAGTTAATTACCTTCCAATTTTCAACTACACAGTACTCATAGTCCCCGACTGTGATATACAGATGGACGGGCCGGGCGGACGGATTGACGAACGGACAGACGGATAGACAGACGGACATGATGGAATTATAAGGGTTCCGTTTTTTTGTCATTTGGTTACGGAATCCCAAAAACACGGTTCAGAACCAAATTTAACCAAATGCAAATAAAATATTTTATTAAGACTTATAAAATAATTTATAAGACATAAAAGTGTAGGTACCTACCTAAACCATAAAATATTCTTAACGTGACTAAAATTATGACGGTTACGAAGGTCCAATGGCTATGCTGGAATTATACAAAGAGGCTGAAAAAGAATACAATCAGGTGTTTCCATTTTAGTCTTTTAATATGTAATCGACGCTCTCCAAAGGCAAAGATCAAATGAACTATGCTATACGGACATTAAAATATGTGTAATTTAAATCAAATGTAAAAGTTATTAGCACAAATATAAGAAATATTGATTATTTGCTGCAATTTGAGTACCTACTAAAAACGTTATTTATATAGCGGTATGGAATTGGACTAATTGTTTAGTCATAGCAAAGCGTTGCTTTATTTAGTTATTCCAATTATGAAATTCAAAATATTCATAGACAGAGGCATTAGCACTACATTCACAATTTTAACAGATTTTCACTAAACGGGTCTTTTGTTTCTTATTAAAACAAATAAATAAATAAATACCTAAATATGCATAATTTATTGTGACTGTCATCCGCCGCTAGTCACACTTCACAACTCATACTTCCTGACATTATTACTCGTAATGAATTACGTGACCCAACTTATAAAATAATGATCATAGACATAAAATTCCAGTCGCAGGGAATTTGTTAACACAATAATGTTAAATAGAATTTGTGAACATCACAGAGTGAAAACATACTCGTAATGTGTTCGGATAGGGGTTTCAAATAAATGTAAAAATGTTATACATATACATTCGTATATTCAAATTTAAAGTCAGTCAATGTTTTACTTTCCAGCTACGTTAGTAATATAAGATACTGATTTTGCCACGAATTTCGAAAATTGAGTTTTCAGCACATCTCCAAGTTTTGAGGTCTTAGAACATCTCATAACTTTTGAACGGCTTGACCAATCAAAAATCGAAATGAAGGTTGATGGCATTCGATTGGGATTTCGACAAGCTTAGACTCATTTGAAAATCTGAATCGAGTCGGCCCTGAAGATTTTGAGAAATTCGGAATAAACTTCAAAAAATATTCGGAAAAGCAATGTCTTTTTATCATAACTTCCAAATAAATGTAGCGATTGATTATAAAATCTAATCAGCTTTATTCATTAAAAACCTACGTTTAATGCGGCAAATTTAATCCAAATCGGTTAATCCGTTCGGGAGTCGACGAAAAATTTTAAATAGCATTTTTATGACATAATTAAAAAAAATTCAACCAATCGATATTGGACTTCTTACAATATTTTAGAATTTAAGAAAAGCGCCAAATACTGTAAACTGGATCAAAATAGGTCGATTTATTTGGAATTTATCAATGATGACAATTTTTGAAAAAAAGGTTTTTTGACATTACTTCGATATTTTTCAACCTATCGATTATGGAGCTAAGACAACATGTTTGATCTCATAAATTGCGTCGAATGCCATTTGAAAGATCAAAATCGATCATCGTTACCTAATTATACAGCTATTCAAAAATTAAAATACTGTCATTTGTAACAAAATTTGAATTTTGAAGTCTGAAAAATTCTATATTTAGTTAAAGTTTTTGCTCCTCTGAGCTTAAAACACCTCAATTTAGCGGGAAGTTTCAGCGATGACCTGCAGGGTCAACCAGTTTACAAATTTTTAAAATTTAAATTAACTTTTTAGGCACTTTTGATGAGTCGACAATTTTATAGCTACTACCGAATCGGAATATTCTCGCACTTTCCAAAAAACTGTTCTTCTATACTATCTACACTAATATTAAAAAAGAGAAAACATTTGTCTTTTTGCATGTTTGTAAAGAAGAAACTCAATAGCTACTGGTTCGATCCTAAGCATTTTTTTACTATTAGAAAGCTACACTACTCAGGAGTGATAAAGCAAAGCATACTTTTTTACCGGACTGAGTTTTTTTTTTGTTTTTATATCATAAGATAGCAAACAAGCAGATGGGTCTCCTGATGGAATGAGTCAACCATCGCCATATAGATACCAAAGATGTTAATGGTGCGTTGCTATCTTGTGGCGAGGTCTAATGCCACATGCATAAGTTTACCGGCTACCTTACCCTCCAAACCGAAACACGATAGCGACAAGCACTGACGCTACGCGGCAGGAATAGGTAAGGCGGTGGTACCAGACCCGGGCGAGACAATGCAGAACTCTACCACCTAGTAGCCACGATGGTAGTGACTCGATAACCAATCGGTCGTCTTTTACGACCTGCCTGGCAGAACGGCAGTTGGCCTATTCTTCAAAGGAGGCCGGGACCAACACGGCGTAAAAGTCAATGAAAGTAATGATTTTTGGCCACGCGAACAACAATATAGTCGCGGGTAACAAATTTAAAATCGGTAATATTTATTTCAATAATTCATAAAATAAATATTTATTACAAATAATTCATAAAATAAATATTTATTATAAAACTTAATATAGACAGACACTACAAAATATGTTAATAGCAGTGTAAATGAAAGAAACGTAATATTTAAAACAGCGATTAAAAATAATACCTACTGAATTATTGTGGTTTTGACGCTAATGCATACGAAAACACATAGCAGACTATTTCAGTTTATTTTCTGATCGGTAAATTTAGCTAAATTCTAATGTTACACACCAAAAATGACTCGTGAAAATGTCTAGTGAAAATGTGTCAACATTATATAATACTAGATGCTGCCCCGGCTGCACGCGGATGGTTTACCTATAGAAAATAATGAGACAAAATCATCCATTTACAGTACGAACAAAAAATATATATCCAAATTGGTGCATTTATTTCAAAGCGCATATAAACATTTCAGAGATTATTTTTTATTTATATGGATTTATTTATTACGTGTATTTATTTACTTTAACCCGTGTTGGTCCAGGTCTCTTCTGCTAGGCATTTCGTAAAAGGCAAACAATTATTCTGACTGTATAACTATCATCGACTACTAGGTGATCTGTAATGGCTCGCTCGGGTCTAGTACCACCGCCTTACTTATTCCTGCTGCAATAGCGTCAGTGCTTGTCACTGTCGTCTTCCGGTATATGGCGTAAGGTAGCCGGTAAACTTGCATTGTGGCATTATCAATTTGTCACACGGATTACAACGCACCATTAATTAACATCTTTGGTGCATAGACACTAAAGATGTGCGGCGATGGTTCAGGAGATTAGGAGAATCATCAGCTTGTTTCTTATCCTATAATATATAAAAAACTTACTCATCTATTGCTGGCACGTTTTCTTCATTTGAATAACTCTTTTATATATAAAAATTGTTTGCGTTTGGGTTTGTCCACGAATATTGAAAACTAGCTGATTAATGGACTTTGTATTTATTCACAACATCACTACATAGTATAAAACAGAGTCGCTTTCTGTCTGTCCTTATGTCCCTATGTATGCTTAAATCTTTAAAACTACGCAACGGATTTTGATGCGGTTTTTTTAATAGATAGATTGATTCTTGAGGAAGGTTTTAGTATATAAACCTTTCCGATATTCCCACGGGAACAAAAGCTACGCGGGTGAAACCGTGGGCAGGTCGCTAGTATATAATAATATTCACGAGACAAATTACACTTACTAATCTAACCCCAAATTAAGCAAATTATTTGTTTGTGTTATAGGTGTTAGTCAACGACACTAATACACAGAAACACATATATAAATACTGGAATATATTTAATAAACACCCAAACTCGGAAACACAAACATTTATGTTCATCACATAAATGCTTGTTCCTATCGGGGATCGAACCCGAGCCCCGTCGATTGCGTAGTCAGGGTCGCTAACCACTCGACCAACGGGGCGGTAATAATACAACAAGCAAACACAGCTATTGAACATAAGAATGTTTTTATACACTTTTTTCCGAAGTTCTAACGGAAACCGAAAATTGTAACTATTTTCGAGAGTGACTTGTATTTGAGCCACAGCGAGGCGTGGTCGAATTCATCTAGCCTATAATGAGTCTATATATATTTACAAACATGACTCCCTATTTCTTTAAGCAATGCTATAATAAAAACGCGACTGTACCAATTTCATTTATCAGCTTTTTGTTTTCTAATACGGAATGACAAATACAGAGAGTTGCGGAGAAAATCAGAACATTTCAGAAAACTTAACGATCGTTTAAACTTTGCACGTTTGATTGTTAGTGTGTCCCCATTTTATCGATAATTGTACGAGAAAAGTGAAAAGTTGTATCGATCGCTCGTCTATCGCTGTCGCTAAACATCATAGTATTGTTTTTTTTCTATTATTATTTATTCCAGTTGAAATTAGAGACTAAGCTAATAAAAAGTTAAGACAGGAAAACATCCCCGGGTTAGCTAATATATTACAAAAAATTGTATTGATTTTCTGAACAATGAAAATTCGTCAACAACCTTATAGTTTTTTTGACACATCGCCAATTCATTTTGTGTTATTGGAAGCCGAGTCTTTTTTATGGAAATAACGTCAAACAATATCTTGACTGAGCTCACAAAATAGTAAAAGCTTAGTTGTTCAATAAACATGAATCTGAATATTGAATTTGAATATTCTTTATCCACTGTAGGACCGATAAAATACACACGTTTTCTTTTTCAGTAGGTATATTTAAATACATGTATTACTGAATATTGGGAAATAAGACGTGATTGTAAAAATAAATCCTCTCAGCATCAGCCTCACCGAGAAAAATAATGTTAGGTATTTTACTGTAGAGAGAAATCTTTACATATTATAAAACAAAGTCACTTTCGTTGTATGTTCGCTAATATGCTTTAAAGTAATGTGGTTTTCATCAATAGATAAAGTGATTCAAGAGGAAGGTTTGTATGCACTAGATCACTTGTGGCTGAAATTCGACCATAGTCTAAACAATAAAATCTCTTTTAAGTTCGAAAACTGATTTTAAGCGTAAAGGAAATAGTACACACCCATACTAATATTAATGGGAGAGTGTATGTGTGTGTTTGTTTGTCCATCTTTCACAGCAAAGCGGAGCGACGAATTAACGTGATTTTTTAAGTGGAGATAGTTGAAGCGATGGAAAGTGACATAAGCTTCTTTTTGTCTTTTATTTTACGCGAACGAAACCGCGGGCAAAAGTTAGGGGTGTATAATATCATGTATGTCACATGAATGTAGTGTGTGAAATGTTTATTTTTGTTAATTAAATGTAATTCAATTAATATAATGTTTATTTTTTATTTAAAAATATTAAAATATTAGGTTTATGTAGTCCTCCACAATGTTTAAGGTTTACATTGCGGAGGAGTGCCTTTCACATTCCTTTGTTCGCGCTATTGCCTTAAAAAGGGGTACAAAATTTTCCCTTCACGTATTAATATATAGATAATACATGCATATTATAGTAAAAAAACGGAGAATATCAGAGATTTGTCGAAAAATATATTTTTGGGCGCTTACATTGCACCCGTACGAAGCCGGGGCGAGTCGTTCGTATGAATAATAATTTCAACACATCAGAGTGCTAAGTGTGAGTTTTTCTTTTCGGATTCGTTTGGAGTTCGTTTGGAAGTTCGTTTGGAGTTTACTAGAATTTGTGATTTGTACAGCGCCACCTAGTGGTAAACGTGAGTAACCAGTTTACCACTAGGTGGCGCTGTACAAATCACATACAAATTCCTAGTAAACTCGAAACACGCTCACGATCGAATGCGAAAAGAAAAACTCACACTTAGCACTCAGCTCTCTTGTTGGGTAAGTTGGACGTCAAAATATATTTTTTTAATTTTTTTTAAATCAATTAAAATAAAAAATTATAAAATAATTTAAAAAGTGTGGTACAAAAGAACGTTAATTTTGTTTCACACTTTGTTGTATGTTGTTTGCATAAAGAACACGGCGAGACTTCATACGTAGGTTTTAGGCTTCCGTACCTAAAAATTAAAAACAGGACCCTATTTGCTGTATTTGTAAGCCTTTGCTGTCTATCTGTCTGTCTGTCACCAGGCTGTATCTCATAAACCATGGTAGCTTGAAAGCTGTAATTTTCACAAATTATGTATTTCAGTTGCCGCTATAAAACCAAATACTAAAAAAATTATATATATATATATATATATATATATATATATATATATATATATATATATATATATATATATATATATTATTTTTACAAATAAAATGAACGTGTGTTTTTTGCTCAATATTAATAACGGTTAAATACAGGTCTATGATTAACATTTTCAAAGAATGTTTAAATGTATATCACCTTTAAAATAAATAAAGTAAATATTAAAGGGGTCTCCAATATAACGAACGTAATTTTTAAGCAATTTTTTGCTCAAACTTAATAAACAGATAGGTAGAAACTTGAATAGGGATGGTACGGTACCCTTTGTGTGCGAATCTGACTTGCATTTGGCCGATTTTTTTAGTTATTACTTAAAGTTTAATTATTCCGCAAGATTTTATATCAACACTTTAATGTATACGCATTTTTTAATAAATATTTTTTAAACTTGGGGAATAGTAGCTGAATAAAGTTGGAATAATGGTAAGATTAACCACAGATTAACGTTAACGTTTAGTTTTCTCCTTAGTGGTCTGTGTTTAGGTATTTTTCTTGTCATTAGGTATCTTTATTACAACTGCTAACCTCAGAAATCTAAGTTAGATTGACAAAATCTTGAGCTATGTTCCACTCCCTTGCGGTTCAATTAAGATTGTCGAGTCAAACCTTTTTGATTAAAGTTTTATACAATGGTAACACTTAAATATGATAACAGGAGTCAATCAAATTAAAGTCTCAATATTTTTATATGATTGCACCTAGCGGTATATTTTATTTAATTAATTTAAAAAACGAAGAAAATTATTCTAGTTTATCGAAATTTCGTCACTCCGAAAGACACACAAGGGATGTACAAAACCAAAACCGCCTATGTTCTTTAGATAACTAGATGAAGCGGAGTTCATAGCCTAGATGAGTTATGGTCTATCAAAAGGTCTGAGGGTTATGGTCAATTGAAATGCCTACCTGGCCCGCAATCTACGTTGGTCTAGATAAAAGATACTTATAATTACGTTGCGTAAACTTTATTAAAATATACATCTCTTATTCACATTAATAAGATATTACACATGGATATGAAATATACTATCTCATATTCATAAAAATAAAATTTCCCTCTAAGTTTTTACTATGCTCCTTCTTGTTGGTCCTAGACTCTAGGACCAATAAGAAGGAACATTGTTAAAACTTAGAGGAAAATTTCATCTCTCTATGAATACGAGATAGTATAATTCATATCCATATGCAATATCTTATTAATGTAAATAAGGGATGTATATTTTAATAAAGTTTACGCAACGTTACAATTATCTTTTATCAAGCGTGATTACGTGTATTTAATTAAATTCTGTTGATCTCGCCGCAGGCAAACGTTGGCTATATAATAAATCTATAAAATTAACAAACTGTAATTTATATATTCCTTTTAATTATTATTATTGTTTAGAGTAAAGCCATTAAATATCCTTTGACTGTCTTATATAACTATATACTTGATACACATAGCTTGTTCAAATATTTTATTCGAGTGGCATTTTATTCATGTTAACGCTTACATGTAGAATATTTTATAGTACATAACCACTCACATCACAATGCCCCAGTTAAGAGAACAACTCTATCAACAGATTTTGGTGTATGTACCTATCAATCTCATCATTGATATATATATATATATATATATATATATATACATATATATATATATATATATATATATATATATATATATATATATATATATATATATATATATATATATATATATAAATCAATTGCCGTTCATTAGTCTCGCTAAAACTCGAGAACGGCTGGACCAATTTGGCTAATTTTGGTTTTAAAATATTCACGGAGGTTCAGGTTAGGTTTAAAAAGTAAAGAAAATGAATGTAGAAGAAAAAACGGAAAAGTAGACACGAAGTTGGCAGAACAACGTGTGCCGGGTCAGCTAGTCTCATAAATATCGGACCGTATTTGAGACTTCAGAAATCGTTTATACATTTTATACCCAGAATCTAAACGAGTGTCTCTTATGAATATTGATCTATTGAATCGCTATTGAAATATTAAAAATAACTATTAAAGGATAATAAAGCTGCTGATCTAAACTAATCAACATATAGATGTAATCATTGCAATGATTGGATTGTAAACTGTAATCAGTAGTGGATTTGGAGTCTTGACCATCTAGGTCGTATTGGACCAGCCGCTCCTTTATTATCTCCCTTCAATTCTTGGCAATACATGTGGTAGGAATAGGTAAGGTGCTGGTACTTGATAGCCAGGCGAGCCGTCGCGGAACTCTAACATATAATAGTCACGATGATAGTGACACGTATAACGATCGATCGCCTTTGACGACCTGCCGGGCAGAATGGCAGTTTGTCTATTCTTCAAAGGAGACCCGAAACAACACAGTGGGAACGCCCCGTTGGTCGAGTGGTTAGCGACAGCCCTGACTACGTGATCGACAGGGCTCGGGTTCGATCCCCGACGGGGACAAGCATTTGTGTGATGAGCATCAATATTTGTATTTCCGGGTTTAGATGTGTATTAAATATATTCTTGTATTTACATATGTATTTCTATGTATGGTATCGTTGACTAACACTCATAACACAAGCAAATAATTTGCTTACTTTGGGGTTAGATCAGTAAGTGTAGTTTGTCCCGTGAATATAAAGAAAACGCGCTTATGGCTTGTCTACTCTATCTACATAGGTATATTATCTCTGTGGTGAAATATCGAGAGTATTCTATATTTTCATTACATAAGCCAGATGTCAGCGCATTTGCGTAAAATACATAAGTATTTCTCTTCTGAATATCGGCGAAACGATTTCAAACCGATTACTCTTTGATTTAAGGACAATTAACTTTCAAATATCTGGAATATTCTTTAGCGTCGTGGGTTTGGTCAGAAGCGATTAAAGCGCTTTAATAGCTAATAACGTGATGTATGAGCATTTTTATATATTTGTGTCAAAACATTGAGTCTTGAAAAAATTAGTCCGATTTTGTCCTTTAACGTATATCCATGCTTTTTAAACGCATTGAAGAATTTTTATATTTTTTCAAAATTTTTAAAATATATTTTTAGAGCTTGTTTTTATGTTCGCCTCTTTTTCAAGTGGCTAATAAATGATGTAGTTCCGTGGTAATAAAAATAAAGAATATAGCCGATTGAGAACCGCATTATTTTTGTGTAGTCGGTTAAAAAGACCATCTATCAGAAAATCCATTTATCAAAATCATCACCCACAAAGTTGAATCCATTTATCAAAATCATCACCATTGACAAAGCGGTTTTAAACTTCCCTCTGCGTAGTAGATAAGGAAGCTACTGATTTTGCCCCGATTTTAGAAAATCGAGTTTTTACCACATCTCTATGTTTTTCTGTCTTAAGATCCTTTTCCGATTTTCACGATGTGTGTATGTATGTATCTATGTATGTATGTAAACATTTCATAAATTTTGAACGACTTGACCGATCGAAACGCAGTTTATGACATTCGATTGGGTTCGGTCCAGGGAGTTTTGAAAAAACCTAAAAAAAAATTAATTCATACGTAGCGGGAAGATATCGTAATACTTTACAAGTAGGTAGACATAAAGCTTTTAGCTCGTTGATTTTTATAGAAAAAGGATAAACAAGCAGGAGGTTCCTAGATGGTAAGTGATTATCAGCGTCTATGGACAGCCGCAAGACCAGAGATCTTGCAGTTACGTTTCTGAACGTTCAAGGCTCGCTACGCGACTTTATTTAAGATTTTATGCTCTAAGTTACCTATTACCCACGTATTATCACCATACTATCCATCGTCAATGCTTATAACTTATAAGTTACAACTATTCAACTTGAAAAGTTAATGCCCGTAGTTCGTAGCCTTCTCTTCTTTGGTGTCTATAGCCAACAGTTATCATGAAAAGAACTATCGTCTTTTGTTATCTTATGGTATATAAATAATAGCATAAACTTAATGTAAATATTTCACGCCAAATACATTACAAGATAGGTAGAAAGAAAAATTTATCATACACCGTGGCCTAAACACTAGACAGACTCATATATTCATAACACGTAAACATATGTTTCTCCATTTCTTTTAAATATTATTAGAAAGCAAACAAGCAGATGGCTCTCCTGATGGATGAAGAAACGATCACCTAATATAAAAATAAATGGTGTCTACCAAACGTCTAGGCAAATCAGCTAATTTTACAGCAACCCTCTCGGTATGTGTTCAGAAATATAATTTATTTGATAACATAGAATATTTTCTCGGTACCGGACTGGCCTTATGGTCTAGGGGTTAGCCTATTCGGCTCAGATCATAAAGTCTCGGGTTCGATCCCTAGATCGGGCAAAAGATTTTTTCAGTTTTTTCTCGAAAATACAAAATCTCAGTAACAGCTCGGAGTCTGGCGGAGTGGTATGTTACCACTCTTGTGCCTCGGATGTACGTAAAGCCGTTGGTCCCGGTTATCGCTAGAAATAGTCGATAATCGTTATCAGGTATATAAAGTGCGGCGACGGGGATCACCACTCGTCTCGCCAACCGACAAACCGCTGAATCGTGGTGAACTTAAAGTCTATAGATGTTAGGTCTACTCTGCCTACCCAGGAGGGAACAAGATTTATTTTCATTTATTCATTTTATTTTATAACAATTATGTACAATGTTTCTTATAATTTATATGTGCCAAACTGTAAGCCAGTTTGTCGGCATCATCCAATACAGTTCTCGTGAAATCTGCTCAGTACACACATTCTTATATTCTTATTCTTATATTCTTATTAGTATTTCTATTCGCTATACCGCGCTTCACTAGGCGTAAATACTTCAACGATATGTTCTGTTTACAATTTACTCTCTTTAGCAATTTTCGTCAAAATCGGTCAAGCCGTTATTTAATTATATCAGAGGCTACAGAAAACAGATAAACGAACAAATTACATATGGCCTATGACTCATCAAAATCGGTCCAGCAATTTTTGTGTTACACTGGGACATACTTACATACTGACAGAATTATATGTTTTATTTATAGCAGTTGGTTTAGACATAGCGAAGGCCTTTGATAGGGTATGGCACAAAGCGCTTCTGGCGAAGCTGCCTTCCTATGGGCTTCCCGAGAAATTATGCAAGTGGATCACCAGTTTTTTGGCTGATCGGAGCATCAAGGTCGTAGTTGACGGTGTGTGCTCTGACTTTAAATCTATCAATGCTGGTGTTCCACAAGGCTGCGTGATATCACCGACACTGTTCTTTCTGCATAACAATGACATGATGCGAATTCGCAACATACGTTGCTATGCGGATGACAGTACTGGTGATGCTGCATACTCCGGCCGAAGCGGTATTTCTCGGGAACACGTCGAAGAGAGCCGAAACAAGCTTGTGTCCGAAGTTGAGAATTGACTAACCGAGGTTTGGGAATGGAGTCGTCAAAACCTGGTCACTTTTAACCCCAAGAAGACACAACTTTGCGTGTTTTCCGCTAAAAAGGCACCCTTTGTCGTGTCACCTCGATTTGGGGATACTCTCCTGACAGCCTCAGCTAGTATCGGGATTCTGGGAGTCGACATATCGAATTACGTTTAGTTTCGCGGTCATTTGGAAGGTAAGACTAAACTAGCCTCCAAAAAGCTCAGTGCGAGACAGTACTTCTTGCCATCGTCTTCAACTTTATAAGGCTCAAATTCGGCCCCACATGGAGTACCGTTCTCATCTCTGGGCCGAAGCTCCTCATTACCAGCTCCTTCCTCTTGATCGTATTCAGCGTAGAGCGGTTTGAATCGTTGACGACCTGGCGATTTCGAAACGGCTGGACTCTTTGGGATTGCGCAGAGATGTTGGTTCACTCTTTGTCTTCTATCGTATCTTTTATAGGAAGTGTTACGACGAGTTATTTGGATTAATTCGTGCCGCCGAATTCCATCATCGGATATCGCGTCAAAATTTGAAATTCCATCCTCACCATCTCGATGTCTGGAAATCCACAACTGTGCGTTTCTCTCGACACTTTTTGCCTCGCACTACTTTGTTGTGGAACCAATTACCGGCAAGGGTGTTTCCAAACGGATACGACTTGGGGCCTTCAAGAAAAGAGCTTACTCATTCTTAAAAGGCCGGCATTTGCGTAATTACATTTTCTCATTATATATTTTCTCACGACATACCAGTTATCACCAAAAAATAACTAAGTAAAAGTATTGATACTTTTTTAATTTTTTTAAATTTATACGGGAAACGGGTAAGTGAAAGTCAGCGTTACTTAACCCTCTGTATACTATATACGGGACTCTCTACTAAAACAAATCAGACATACATGCCAGCAGATAACATGGCAGCAATAAAAATATACATTTGTATACATTTTAATATTGTATCATAAAAGCTTGAAAATTGTAGCGGAAATGTTGAAATATAATGTTCAGTGACAATCCGATTTAAATCCTGTTTTATTTCACACAGAACATTGTTAAATATCGCGGCAATTTGTTCACGACGCGGCGACGCAGAGGTGCAATATAGGTAATTGCGAGAAATGAGCATTGAGCAGCGAAGAGCACTAACAATAAGCATTACGTACATTCCTCGTTTATTTCGAGACTAGCTGATACCAACGACTTCATCTACATTGTTTATTACCCATCCATACTTAACATTATAAATGTGGAAATCTGACTGTTTGTCGATCTATTCACCTGTCTGTTACGTTTTTTACAGCTAAACTGCCAAACCATTGTTGATGAAATTTGTAAGAAGGAAGTTGAAGACCTGGGACTAAATTAGGCTAGTTTTTTAGATTAGAGTAGCTAACCCAATCCGACAGATTTTTTCTCTTTTGGTTTGATTATTAAGCCACCGAAGCAAAAAAAAAACTGTAATATTAATATATAATACAATAATAATATAATATTTATATAATATTAATATAATATTAATATATAATATAATAATAATAATAATATAATATAATAATATATATAATATAATAATAATATTAATGTAATAATTAATAGTTAGGGTCTTATTATAATTTTAAAGTAAAAGCATAATTTACAAGTATACGCTTCGCTGAGCGTAAATTCATTAAAGGGATACACCGACATACAAATAAACACACAAACAAAATGATAAAATGTATTTTAATTATCTATATTATAATTTATTGGACTATCAAACACTACAGATTTATACAATAGTCAAATAGATAATATTGTATTGATTTTATCTATTTAACCATGTATAATTTTTAATTAATATTGGGTACCTCTACCCAAATTCTACGTACGCAACGAACATGAAATTAAGTCGAAAAGATTTTAGAGCTATGATTTTTTATGATTTTAAAAGTTCTCTTTCTCCTCAAAACTGTGCCGCTCGTCTTCAAAATGTTTTTGGGAGAGAATCACCTTGTTTGAGTACCGTGAGGCGATGGTTTGCTGAATTTGAGAGAGGTCGAGTAAGAAACTCGAAAGAAAGTGAAAGTCAACCTGACTTAACCCTATATATACTATATACGGGACCCTCTACTAAAACAAACCAGACATACATGCCAGCAGATAACATGGCAGCAATAAAAATATACATGAGGCGATGGTTTGCTGAATTTGAGAGAGGTCGAGTTTCTTTACATGACGAATTTCGTGAAGGGTGGCCTTCAACTGCCGTCAACGAAAATAATGTGGCTACTGTTAAGCGGTTAATTGAAGAAAACCCCCGGATTACCTACGAGACAATTCGAGGACTATTGGGGATTGGTATGAGCCAAATTCAGAAAATTTTACACGAAGAATGAAAGTTCGGAATCTTTGTTGTCGTTGAATCCCTCTTGAACTGACAGCGGAGCAGAAGCGGGCTCGCGTGGAATGGTGCTCACAGATGCTGCTGAAGTACGACCACGGACATTTTAATGCTGTTTATGACATTGTCACAGTAGACGAAACGTGGATTTATTGTTTTGAACCCGAAAAAAAGAGCAATCTTGTGAATGGGTGTTTGAAAATGAGAACAGGCCAACAAAAGTAAGACAGGCGAGAAACGTTGGTAAAAAAATGATCGCGTTTTTTTTCTCAGCTACGGGTCCCTTCTGTACAATTCCACTTGAAGATCAAAAGAGTGTTAATGCCGAGTGGTATTCTACCATTTGTTTACCCAGGGTGTTAGAAAAAGTTCGCGAAAGACGACCCAAAAGCCGCATTTTGCTTCACCATATATATATATATATATATATACGCTAACGCTTCTTCACACACGGCCAACAAAACAAAGTCATTTCTAGCTTCCGAAAAAGTACATCTCGTCACTCATCCTGCACATAGCCCCGACCTAGCACCCTGTGGTTTCTGTATTTTCCCCAAAATCAAAGATTTGATGAGGGGTTTTACTTTTCCAACTCCGAAGAGGCAGTGATAGCGTTAAATCAGCACGTACAAAATATGCCTTCAGATCTGTGGTCCTCCTGTTTTAAAAAATGGTTCGATCGCATGATATAATGTTTAAAATATAAAGGAGATTATTTTGAAAAGCAATAAACATTTTATCTCATTTCGTTAAGTTTAATATTTAATAATATTATGTGATTAATACGCGAAGGAAAAAGTTTGTAAGTACCCCTTTTCAAGACTATTGCGTGAACGGTGGAGAATGAAATTTGACACAATTAAAGTTTACATTGCGTAGGACTACGTAAACTTAATAATTTTAAATAAAATGTTTTAGAAAAGTATTAAATTAATATAAATAAACACGTACACTTTATTCATGTGATATACATGACATTATACACACGTGGATACTAAACTGTTTTCATTACGGCTAATGTCAGTTTTCAAATTTAAAAGAGATTTTACTGTTTAGTCTATCGGCCACAGACAATCGCTAGTATAGATAATAATGTGATTTTAATTTTTTATCTATCTCGTTTTGTTTAGTTTTAAGGCTAAACTTAGAGCATACAGACAGACGAAAAAATTATAATCTATTAATTACGCGATCACATTTTTTCACTATAAACCAATTTCATCACTATCAGTCTAGCCGTTTTTTACCTATAACTAGACATACAAAAAGACCAACAAAAAATTATAGCTTACCATTTTTTACCTTACCAACATATTTTTATATCAAAGTAGCGACCTGCCCGCGGTTTCATCCGTGTAGCTTCTGTTCCCGTGGGAATATCAGAAAGGTTTATATACTAAAACCTTCCTCAAAAATTATTCTATCTATTAAAAAAACCGCATCAAAATCCGTTGCTAGTTTTAAAGATTTAAGCATACATAGGGACATAGGGACAGACAGAGAAAGCGACTTTGTTTTATACTATGTAGTGACGACAGCAAACTTGCAGATGGCTCTCCTAATTAAAAGATATAGACAACAAAGAAAAAGATACCTTAAGCTTCCAAAACGGAACAAGACCATACAATAAGTAACGTGGTGGTACTAAACCGGGGCCAAACATTGCAGAACTCTATCACCTAGTACTACTCACGATGGTAGTGATATTTTAGGTCAATCATTCACCTTTTACGAACTGCCTGGCAATTTTTCACCCTTACAGGACGTAACTTACTTCGACTTCGACTTGCGAGAAGGTCATTTATGGCATAGCTATTTGGGTAACGGCAGCTATTGTTTATCGATAGAAGTAGCTATGTCTTTCTTTATTTCTAGATTTTTCGGTGTTCTTACTCTTCATGTTTATAGATTATTCGCAACAGTATGTATATGCGTGTATATTATGACGTATGTCAAATGAATGTTAGTGTGTTTAATGTTTATTTTTTTTAATTAATGTATTTCTTAATGCACCGTGTATAAAATTTGTCTGTACTACTTCGCAATATAAACCTTAATTGAACACAAAGTGGTAGGTACATAGATATAGAGTTTTCGTTTCACGTATAAATATAATAATTATTACTGAGATTATGACAGAATTGTATTTGTCGTTAAATAAGTATCTTAGCTCTAGGGAGCGTACGATATTAAATCAACAAACTCCCAGTTTCATTAGTTTGTAAATAGTAATATATAATATCTAGATTATTTCCCGCGGATTCACTTACAATAATAAAGCCATAAATTTAATAAATAAATACATCAAAATCGTGTGAAGACATTTTCCGCCTATTTCGCCTACCGATAAATACCCAAAAAAGAGAAATTTATTAAATTTATTACTCTCTGAGAACTGTTTTATGCGATCTCTAAGATGCGACCGAAAAGAGAGACGCCGGTTTAATACATGGATAAAACTCACAGATGGTCCGGCAAAAAAGAAGACCCCAGCGACATTTACCCACATCCACCACACTTTCACCTACATCAGCAGTAAGCACAAAATCACACAATTTACGCACTCAACGCACTTTACACTTAGAAATCGAAGCATCTTTATCGAAGTAATCGATCATATAACAAAGAAGAATTTCGCCACGTCGAGCCCGTCGACACTAGCTCAGTGGCAGAGCGTCCCGGTTTGAGGGAGATGGTCGCGGGTTCAAGTCTCGCGTGTCGACATTTTTCTTTGTTGTTTTTAAAGTTTTTTATCTTAGAATATCTTAGAAACGAACACTATCTCACTTAACGCGAGTGTATAGTATAGTAATTTAATAATATATTTCCGCAAGGTAACGCCTGAATCAATAGATTATGGACAAAAAACGTCCCAGAAGAAATCATTTGGTTCATGCCGCAAGGAAACTTCAATAATAATAGTATTTCCATTCCAAAGTGAATTGATGTCATCTTTGAATTACCATTCCTCAGCTTTATTTTTTTCCGAGCCATGCCAAAATAACCACCGTAACAGTGAGATTTCAAATGGAGTGTCTTTCTTTCGCTAAGTTAATGTTAGTTCCTATTTCACAGTGCTTAAAATAACAAATATTTAATCTTTTAGCTAATATTTGCGATACAATAATCAACAGGCTCACCAAATATAGTTATTTTGGAACAAGAAATACATGGAGGCGTTTTGTTTATAAAGTAAAAATAACATTATATATATATATATATATATATATATATATATATATATATATATATATATATATATCAAAGGAGCCCGCAACCAACATGGGGAAAATTTGAATTCGGAATCTGTCGGCTTTGTATGATTGATGATTGCGTTTTCTCATTTTCGTGCCAATACATTGTAAAATATTTTGTGATATGTGTGTATTAAAATGAAGTGGGGTGATAAAGAGAACTGAACTGCTGTGATTGCATTACACAAAGTAGGTATGGAGCCAAATACAATTAACCGAGTAAAGAAGGTCAAGAAGCTTACGAGATCGGATATCGTTTTTCACAAGATATGTATTAAAGTCACCAAGCATAAATACGTGGTCGTATAAAAGTCGCACATCAGTTAAAAATGTAGGTATCAAGAGTAGAAAAGTAATCTACTAAAAGTGACGGACTGTAAAATACTGATAAAATAAACTTAGTATAACAGAAGGTAATCTCAATAAAAATATATTCGGCTGAAGCATTATAAGCACTCGAGGAAAGTTAGATAATTTTGTAATATAATTCGCACGAAGATATATCGCAACGCCATTACCACCTTTTCAACAAATAACATGCACCTATTTTTTATATTAACTCTATGTTGAATATCAGTGACCCTCAAGCCACCGAAGGCTTCTCGTTAGACTGTATGACTGTAAAGTTCTGATATAGGACCAAAGTTTTGATTAAGCTAGCACGATCAGTTTTTACTAGTTTTGTAGTTGCATCTTTACAATATTTATACATATAAATATTCGTAGACTACTATTATTTTATAAAGAAATCTTGGCATAGATAAACAATTGTACCAAGTTTTAAATAAAAATAAAATGGAACACGTCGGCGCGGCGCGCGTTACTTTAAAACAGCTTAATCATTAATTCGAGTATGATTGTTTAAAAAGAAAATTTTAATCAATAGATATAATTGAGTCGATATTATCTTAACTTGAAATTGATACCACCGTGTTGAAAGATTGGGTGTACCGGAAATACTGGTAACAAAACCGGAAAATGACATAAACACTGCATGCTTCAAAATCTAATCTTTATATATACTTTTATATTGCCGGCCCGTTGGTCGAGTGGTTAACGACCCTGACTACGGAATCGACGGAGCTTGGGTTCGATCAACAATTGGGACAAACATTTGTGTGATGAGCATAAATGTTTGAATTTGCGGGTTTGGGTGTTTATCAAATATATTCCAGTATTTATATATGTATTTCTATGTATTAGTGTCGTTGACTAACACAAGCAAAACTTTGCTTACTTTGGGGTTAGATCAGTTAGTGTAATTTGTCCCGTGAATATTTATTTATTATTTTATTATTTATACTAGCGATCGCCATGTGGTCGATATTCGACCAAAGACTTAATGATAAATAAAATTCGACAGTAAAATCTCTTCTAATTTTGACAACAGACTAGTCCTCAACACTATTGTGTTGAGGACTAGTCTGTTGTGTGTGTATATATATTGTGCATATAAAAATATTAGATGTCTGTACTCCTCAGCATCGTAAACTTTAATTGCGCCCATTTTAATGTATTTTCGTATAAGGAGTACAAAGTGTTTATTTAGCGTATCTGTATATGGATAATTTTTCTGTTCGTGTGCATGTGATTGAACTGCACCTAAACGGCTGGACCGATTAAAAGAAATTTTTGAAACCGATAGGTGGCGCTGCAATTGGGTTCTGGTAGAACAACGTCTGGCGGGTCCGCTAGTAGGTATATAAAAATCCATGTTTGCGGTTGCACCCCTCCGTAACGGCACAATCGATTTTCATGAAATTTTGTTTGTCTATTTGGTAGGTACGAGAATAAGTTGATAAGTATGTATATTTCATAAAATTTCCCATCCAGCATATTTTACAAACATTTACATTCACATCAAAGTATCTTCACGCCTGTATCCCCGTAGAGGTAGGCAGAGGTACAAAACGTGCACCCACGATTAGCCGAAGATACTTGGTCCCACAATATGACAGATGGCAAGCTTATCGCCAACCAGGCACTTTTCGATCCAGGGCAACGTTATTTTTATCAGAAAACTGAAAAAACTTATTTTTAAATTGATCGACCCAGGAATCGATCCCGGGACCTCATGTGGTCAACTTCGACACCGGACCACTAGACCATAGATGCGACAATTTATGATTAAATTCTTTATTTTATGAAAATTGATGAACAACATTAAGTTTCTTTATACTGGATCCCGTACATGCTGGGCAGATAGAACCGAGTGTCATACATTCCATTCCACATTTATAGCTCTCTTTAAACAAACACACCGGTTTTAGACACCCTTAACACAAACCCGTACTGCACCTAATCAGTTTAGTTCCAAAAAGTCAATTTTGCTTTCTCGCCCTTATGTTTAACTACCTTTCGCATTGTAGGTATATCTGTTTAGCCAGTCTTTCATCTTCCATTCTTTCTACATGATCGAACGAATGACGTATGTCAGGGGTCGCCAAATGGCGGACCGCGGTGCGCATCCGGACCGCCAACCCATTTTGTGGGGACCGCGAAAACACAGCAACTTGCACTATAGGCTACTTCCGATATAAATAACTTTCGTGGTGCCAAAAAGATTTATGCGAGCTGAACTTAATTGTTTCGGAAGTGATAAAGCTACTCTGCAGATGGAAATAATCGATTTCCAAAAAAACACAGTTTTATAATAAAAACATGCGGAAGTTTCCAGTGAAAAGTTCTGGATAAAATTTGTGTGTTGTTACAAATATCCAGATTTGCAAAAATTAGCTTTGAAACTTCTTACTTTGTTCGGATGGATATATTATATTTGTGAAGCAGTATTTTCGAAGATGAAGTTAATTAAGAGTAAATTTTGATCTTGAATTACTACTGAACATCTCCAGGATTTAATGTCAATAGCTTGCACCAATTTTACTCCAAACTTCAGACGGATAATTCCCAACAAAAAATGCAATTTTTCGCATTGATACCTATGCAACTAAATATCTTTGTTTCCTTAATTACATTTGAAAGAAAGAAAGAAAATATTTATTTGCAGGAATATGGGTGTTACAAGTTGTTAAAAATAAATTAAGGTACCAACATATTCTACCAATATATGGTGTGCAAATATTTAATTTTTTTTAATTTGTTTAATAAATGTGCGGACCACGATGGTCATTTCATTTCTTAAAATGGACCCCGAGGGAAACTAATTGGTAACCCCTGACGTATGTCCTTTCTTATCCCAGCCTCTCTATTGCTTCAGTACTTACACCACATAATTTTCGCAGAGATCTTATCTCTATCGCGTTAATCCTACAAATTAGCCTTTCCTGACATACCTTCCATAAAATAGAGTATAAGCATAACAATATTCAGAATAAAATGGGAAATCTAACCCAACATTTCATTTAGATGTGTATATATTCAGCTGATTATACTCACCTTTATCATAAATAACTAAAAAAGTTATTACACACATAGTGAAGATAATATCTGGTTATTAAAATTTCATAACACCTCGCTTATAACGGAAAGTTAGTGAATTTAAAAAAGGCTATTTACGTAAATACACACGATGCAATTAAAAATGGTGCTCCTCTCTTGGCTTCGTTGGCTACATTACAGATGCTATTAAGTGCTACGAGCTAAGCTAGATAAACTGGAAGCTTGCATTCGCTACTGTGCTTACGACACAAGTTCTTTGTTAATTTAATTTTTGCCCTTATTCCTGTTTTCTAATCTTTTATTGCTTTTCACAAGAAAGAAGTTTATTATTTCATTTTTTTGCTTTTTATTTCATTACTCACCATTTTTTTGATTTTTATAAGACATTTAAAATATAATTTACCTAAATCTTAGAACATAAATATGGAAAAGTTACTAGAATTCGTAACTACGAGTATGAGGACACAAGAGAAGGATATCCCAAAAAGAGGATTTAAGTAGGAATAAGAAATGGACGATAAAAAATGTCGCAGCCGATGCCCATTTCTAATTTAGACTTCTGACGATAATGGATAATATGTAAATACATTTAAAAAACACTAAATTTCTAATTAAACATGTAATATTTTATTACCCCTACTTTTGGATTTAATAAAAAGGTGAAAGCCTATTATAAAAATTACTAGAAAAATGTTTTTACCTATTAAATATTCAAGAAATTAAAAAGTCATAAATATGGATCATTGTTATTATTTTGACTAAAAATTCGCATATGTTATTGCAAAACAATTGAATGCAAATATATCACTGGTCAGATTCCGGGCAGACTTGTCTTGTTTTCCCCACATTCATAAATCTTTCTACAAACACGCCGGTTTCAAAACTTCTTGACAACATCCTCGGGCAGCGTTCGACCAATTTAAAATATATATATGAGAGGAACAGTAACCTTTAATATTATTGTTCCTACAGTATCTAATACATGTGATATCCTATTCTTAGTTTACTTGATTTCTTTCAGTCAAATCTAGCCTAAAGTGGTGCACTGAGGTTACTGCGGCCTGAATTTGTAAGGTAGTAGTAACAAAACACAGAGAAAAGGTAACAGAACTCTACAACTAGTAGTGACGATGCTGTGGTATGTTTAATCATTGCTTGTTTTTTTTGGTACAAAATATTGTTTATTCTTAAAACTTGTTCTGGACTATGGGGATATACAATCTACCCAATTTCTGGGATTGTTTATATTTCCAAAGGGTCTGGCAGGATAAAATAGGTGCAAAGGCCCCAAAAGGATATTTTGAAAAATATAAATAGCTTTTGAAAAAAAATGTTTGGAAGTGTTGCACCCATTTCATATTTTTGTACTTTTTGGCAGAAATACCAGACATAGTAAGCTACATTATGTATTTTTTATGACTGTACCTTTGTGTAAACTTTAAAAAAAATCGTCAAAATTTTTTTTTTTCTTTTTTGGTAGAAAATAAGATATGAAAATTCTATAAAAGATATATAATGTAGACTAATACTTCTTCTAATGAATAATTTTTGTTTCATTACTGTAGCTGCAAAAGTTTAATGTTACCACTTTGCAATTGTGACAAATATGTATATTCATGCCAAATTACAGCTTCCTAGTAATAAGGGTCTATGAGCAATCGTGCGGATGGACGGACGGACATAGCGAAACTATAAGGGTTCCTAGTTTACTTCGGAACTCTAATAATTAATTCTAAACCAGATTAGACAGTATAGTCTGACGTTTTGGTGACAAAAATAAGTATGGAAATAATTAAATAATAAAAACCGGCCAAGTGCGAGTCGGACTCGCGTACGAAGGGTTCCGTACCATCATCTATAAAAAGCGGCAAAAAATTATATTTGTTGTTTGGGACCTTCCCTTAATATTTTCATTTCTTTTAGTTTTAGTATTTTTTGTTATAGCGACAACGGAAATACATAATTTGTAAAAAATTCAGGTTTCTAGCTATCACGGTTTATGAGATACAGCCTGGTGACAGACAGACAGACGTACAGACAGAACACAGATGCTTAGTAATAGGGTCTTATTTTTACCTTTTAGGTACGGAACCTTAAAAACCAGTATAAGGTAAATCAGTTTCGTATAATTCAAATATAATTGGTTAATTAAAAGTTCTTGCAAAAGTTAAGCAACCTTTTAACAGAACTAACTAGAGGGCTTTATAATAATACACTTGAGAATGAGCATAATAAGCAACCCCAATACTACCCTAAAATCTTTAGACAGTTTCATGTTTTTCGGCTAATTGAAAGGGACATATTAAATGAAAGTTCGAAACTTGCAAGTTAAACGTCAACTTCTGTTTCATTGTTTCTACAAACGACTGCTAGATTGAATTTAAACTACAGTAACTTAACATAATTTCGTTTAGGCTAACCATTAAGCTAACATAACTTAGCTGTTTAACTAATTAGACATTAAATTAGTAGCGTTATAAATAGATTTATATATTTTTCCCCATATTGGAAAATAGATCAACTGCTATATTGCTAGCAATCTCATTAAAGGCAAGAAAAGTCACCAACAACGTGACAACCAATAAGTTAAAGAGTTCTGTAATGTCTCAATCGGAATCGGATTTTTTAGTATCATTAGATATATAGCGGCGTGTGTGTATGAAGAGAGTGATGAATGTGGAAGAAGCGAGACAAGCCTGCAAGGATCGTGATATATGGCACTCGGTTCTCTCTGCCTACCCCGTAAGGGATCTGGCGTGAAGATATGTATGTATGTATGTATGTAGATATATAGCAAAAAAGCAGATGGTTCTCTTGATGGAGAAAGAAACCATCGCCTATAGACATCAAAGATGTTAATAGTGTAATCCGTGTGGCGGGATAGCAATGCCACATGCATAAGTCTACTGACTATCTTATCCTCCAAACCGGAACACGATAATGACAAGCATTAACGCTATCGCGGCAGGAATAGGTAACGCGGTGATACCAAATATCCGGTTTAACGTTGCTCAACTCTACCACCTAGTAGTCACGAGGCGTATAACCAGTCGGTTGACTTTTAAAACCTGTCTGGCAGAATGGCAGTTCCATTCTGCAAAGGAGCCCGGACCAACACGGGTGAATATTAATAATTGGTACCACCGCCTTAGGGGGCGTCCACAAATTACGTGAGATGTTTAAGGGGGAGAGGGGGTCGAGTCAAATCTCATCTAATCTTACGTTGGAGAGAGGGGGGGGGGGTCTCGGCAAATATCACGCAATTTTTTCTTGAAATAAAAAAGATATACTATTTTGGTCCATTATCCGGATTGTACATGCTTAAGATTTAATTTTAAGCGTAATCGTAATACGATTAAAATCATTCATTAATTCGTTTGAAAGAAAATAATTTCATTCATACTTCGAAGTTACTACTGGCTGTCAAACCACCATATTTGTTTTATACCAAATAGCTCAATTTAATCTGAATTTACGGTACAGTGTACCCGTCCTTTGTTTTCGCACCACTGTCAGCCGATTCTCCATGGTCTGAATTAGAGTAGATATTCTTTTCTTAATCGCAATAGTTACAATTATTTAAGTATTCTATTGTTAAATTTTTATTACACTTACAACTCTCAGCAATATTGATTCTTAACTAGTCGTAAATAAAAGCACATTTTAAAAAATCTCACGTGAGATTGGCAGAGGGGGGAGGGGGTTGAATAAAATCTCACGACATCTCACCAGGGGGGGAGGTAGGGACAGAAATTTAAAAAAAAACACCTCTGGTGTTTTTTGCTGTCATGTTCCGGTTTTGATGGTGCGGTAGTCGGTGAATTCATGCATGTGGCATTCTAAGCTTTCGTACCTTTCATCGTACTATTAAAATATTTGGTCTACAGGCGATGGTTATCTCTTTTCAACAGGACAACCATCTGGTTGCTTTCTATCCTATGAAATAAAATAAAAAATACATGTTTGACAAGTATATCATTTTGCCTAAATAATATGCTCTAAAGGAAAACCGTGCCTTGAGATAGCATTATACCTTTTCGCCATATTAGTCCCGGCCTCCTTTGAAGAATAGGCCAACTGCCGTTCTGCCAAGCAGGTCGTAAGAGGCGACCGATTGGCTATCGAGTCACTACCATCGTGGCTACTAGGTGGTAGAATTCTGCATTGTCTCGCCCGGGTCTGGTTACCTATTCCTGCCGCAATAGCGTCAGTGCTTGTCGCTGTCGTGTTCCGGTTTGGAGGGTAAGGTAGCCGGTAAACTTATGCATGTGGCATTAGACCTCGCCACAAGGCCTCGCCTCGCGCAACGCACCATTAACATCTTTGGTGTCTATAGGCGCTGTTTAACTCTTTCCATCGGGAGACCCATGTGCTTGTTTGCTATCGTATGATGTAAAAAAAAACTACAGGTTTTATAAATATACGCGACTGCAGACTTTAGCGTTGTTTCGCATAAACAAAGCAATATGTTAGTTAACCTTAATTACATTTTTTTTGGTTGTTTTCAATTACTGACATCCATGTGGACCGACATCAGGCTGTCGACACTCGTTTGTATTGGCCTAGTGTATTTTCTCTTTTAAGTATATATTTTCTGTTATGCGTTTAAATTTGCTAAAAATTTAATAGTAAAGGATGGGGTTAAAACCAAATTCGAGTCTTACTCAGTGCGTATTTAAAACAAAATATTTTAAAAACTATGTTGACTAATTGCCCGTTTCTAGTCTAGTCGGGAAGTTGAGTTTCTGTGAATAATAGTTTCAAATGTACAAATTGTGAAACGCCTCGTATTAACGATTACGTTATTATGAAATTAGTTGTTAATAGTTACTGTTACGAATGACGGATTGATTATAGGAACCAGCTATACGTGGATAACCTAGATATTTATTTTGAAGAATAGAAAAACTAATCGCTAGCTAGCAGACCGCTTTCATTCAGTTTCTTTGTTATATAACCAAAACCCTGGCGTGAAGTTACAGTACAGGACTCTACCACACACCAATCACGATAGTAGTATTACGTTTTATGTTTATTCATCTTCTACGAGCTCCCTGACTGAAAGTCAGATGGCATTCTTCATGAAAATTAGGCAACCTATTAGGCATTAAAATGAGTCCAAATTAAAACGTTTCGTCCATTGATTATAATTTATATCGTGTGTAGGCAGAACCCTATATTTGGCAATTAAAGTGGTGCATGAGAGAATATAATTTAGTAGCTATGGCAACGGCCAGGTTCCGCCCTTGTATTAAATATTAAGAACTGCCTTAACTAATTGAAACTACGTAATCAATTTATATTACATTTGTATTTTCTTTTCACATTGTTCATAATTCTAATAACGTTATTTTATTCTTTAATTCTACATTCTATTTATCCTTATACTTATACTTATAATATATATAATGAAATATAATTTATCAAATACATTACCTTAAATTATTTATGCACGTTCAAGAATGATATCAATGGAGGCCAACTGTTGGGGACGTCATGCTTCTTCGAGTATCTATTCCAAAGTGAACGTCTATTAAAAATATTTAACAGACGTTTTTGAAATTTAGGGATGCCAGTGCAAGAAAATAAATTCGCACATTTATAATATCGGGCAAAATATTACTTTATTAAATGAAAACCTAACACTCGTCCATCCTGACCTCGTGCATGTCCTCATGCACGCTCTTTTCCAAAACCTAACACTTGGCCTCCTTATTATTTGCTTATCTACCTAGCAGAGCTATTTGCAAGAATATTAATTACAATGTTTAATACATTTTTATACATATTTGTAACTAAATAAATGCTAGCAACTGAATCCACACATAAGCTTAATATATTATAACAAATAATTGGTCCATAATTACGATTGAACTATATTGTAAAGCGAAAAATATCTTTAAATATACTTACTCAACATTTTTTCCCACTTTAATACAATACAATGGATATCCAGTTAGCGGAGTTATTTACAAGATTTTTTTCCAGAATTTACAAGATTTACAAAATTTACAAAAATTTACAAGAATTTACAAATTTTGCAATGCAATAATTTTTATCCATATTTATATAGGTACCAATAATTATTAGCCACTAAACCCTAAAACCATACATATAAACCTGATATTTTAAAACAATTAAATAATCAGTAATAACAATTGAACTATAATAACTTTAAGTGAAAAATATCTGAGTATGTCTACACTAAGATCAACATTTTTTTCATATTTGCTTACGACTTTAATACAATACAATGAATAACAAGTATCTACTTAGCGGAGCTATTTACAAGAAAGCTAATTACAATGATTTAATGCACTAATTTGATACATATTTGTATACTAATAATTACTAGCGACTAAAACCATGCATGCAAACCTAATAAATTATAGCAGTTAAATAATCAATAATTACGATTGATCAATAATTACAATTAAAATATAATGTTATGCGAAAAATATCTAAAATATGTCTACACTTACATTTTTATATTTGCTTACAATGTTTACTTTAATACAATACAATCGATATCCATTTAACAGTGCTATTATGAATTATAACGTTTTAATACTATAATTTTTTATATACTTATTTTTTTTTTCACAATTCCTTTTATTTCCCTTTCCAAATGAGAAATATTCTTTTAATGAATAAAACCAACACTTGATTAAATAAATTATCTCTAAAGGTTTACTTTTAGGTAGAGCGTTGCTGTATGTCTTTATGTTACAATCTTGTTTGTAGAATGTACCACATTTCCTATTCATACCCATTTCCATAATAATTCATTCGATTAATATATATTATATATTATATTTGTTTACAAATATTGCCTCATGGAAATCTACATGCAGCAGCTGTACATTTAATAATTAAATCAACATAGAATTAAAATAGATGTTAAATTTTAAAACAATTTCAATTTTTTTTCTTTCATGTATTTAATTTAACAAGTATATAATTTTATAACCAAACATATTTTAATTTAATTTCAGATCTTTCAAAACTTATGCTTATATCAATATGATTTATAGTTGTAATACGATATTAATCGTTAATTAAATTAAAAATAATTTTTAATACATATACTCGTACAAAAAATCATTTAACAATGTGATAAAATGTGGAAATAAAGCCATTAAAAATCTATACTATGTCAAATATTTTAATTTATTAATAAAAGAAATAGTATTTTTTTATATAATTCAAGGTTCTCCTATTCTCTAGTAACAATTTTATGTCACAACAGACTCGATAAACCATGTGAGGGTAATCGAGTTCAAAGTTATAAAGAAACATAGTACTTTCAATCACTAAATTATTTGATATTACAAAAGTGGCTTTAAACAACCTCCTTTTTTAAATTGTTCTGGCATTTTATTGGTATTTTTCGATGTAAAAAATTTTTAAAATAAACTTTAATGCTCATCAAATAAGCAACTCAATAAACAATCCAGAAAGTTTTTTTTTTATACTACATAGATCAGAATCTCTTTTGATACATTTGGCAGATTCTAGAATATACATAACTGTCAAGATTAATATTATAATAAAAATAAATATATAGATTCTATCATATATTTATTTTTAATACGAGTCTATTCAATACTCTACAAATTATTTCACCCGTGTCTCTTACTCTCATGTTATACGATCACAATATTTAAGTCCTCTCGGCTGAGGCTGAGGGCCTTATAGCTATCAAATAGATGTATTTACTTTACAACATTAACTTATTTTTCCCAAAGAAATTAAATAATCATACATTTTAATGATCATTTTTTTTTCATAACCATTCATCATAATATACTGTTGTGACTTTCCCGAACTACAAAGTATATTACGTAATCCTCCGTCTATGTTAGTGGAGTGAGTTTTCCTATCTCACCACCAAAACCATAGTATCATACATATCAATTACATAGGTACATTAAATAAACCATCCCCCATAATACTGTTGCGACACCCGAGTCTTACACCAGTAACCACCGGGTCTTACACCAGTTTTATCATATTAATCGTAATCCTCCCGAATCACGACCATATCTCACATTCAAATATTTTTATGTTCACCTTTCCTCATTAAAATCGATTAATTCTTATATTAATTATTTACTGATATGAATTCAAGGAAAGTCATTAAATACTTCTACACTTTTTATCGTCGGCACTTGGTGAAACTCCATTTTAACACAATATTTGCTAGCTGATCACACTTGTACTGTTTCACAATATAATATTATATTTAATTTCCGACCGGTTTCGCTTACACAAGCATCCCAGGGTATTTCATTAAATACTAACTTTCATTTATTTTACTATTGAATTAAACAATCGTTTTCACTAAATTTATCATAACATAATATTAAGCTTTAACTTGGCATCATTCTGTAATACTTGAAAGAGATCTATGCAAAGTATTCAGAACTCCCCCTTTTTAGCCATTGTAGTTGAAAACAGTTTTCATGATTATTTTGACTTCTTTCGCTATAACGAGGAGAAAGGCCCCTATTTCAATTGTAAAGCCCCGTGTGTTTAATCTGATGTATCGAACACTATTGTCTCAGACCTCTTACGTAATAACAGTGGGTGACTTATAAAATCTAGCTATTCTCTAATTTTCTTCATATCTGAAGAAAATTAAAAAACGACATCTCGTACAAAAATTGCATTAATTAATAGAATAACGCATCCGAAGAATCCGAATGCCTTTCATCATTACTTTGGCTTTGCACCAAACCAAATTTTAAGTAGTGGGATAGCGAGAGATTAAATCGTTGACTAGCCACAGTAACAAATTTGTAACTGGTCAATACGTGTTGCAGATTTTAATTAAAAACAAATGAAAAGTCATTACTTGAGAAGCAGATTTCATTTTTCTTTTGTCCTCTATTGTACGTCGAGGAGTTTCCATCGATATACTACTAAGGATTTAACCTAAAATATAGGCTCCATTGTACTGCAGAAAATTTTTATGTTCTTAATATTTTAAATTTAATATTATTCCTTATTTCATCCAATGAAATTTTCTCTTCCTATACAGCTATATCTCTTTAATGCAATCGTTATATCTAATATAATTAACTTATTTATTGTGCTATCCTCTATTATATAATAGGCTATTATTTATTATTTCTATCTATTCTTATTATTGTCTGTCAAATCTAAAGAAAGTGAGGTTTCACAAATCCTATGGAATTCGAAATGGGGCCAATAGCCAATTTTCAGCTTTTAATGACATAAGTGGTGAAAATTGTCCAAACTACAACGATTACCTATGCTACAGTTAGTATACTGGGTGTCTAGGAGTTCACGCGAGACATTTTTACTTCCGGTTGATATACCACATACAGACATTTGTAACAAGCTTCCATACCATCTTGTTATACGAGAGACAAATTCATATTTGATAAATGTTGAACTCACATAGTATACTATTATATATTTGTGGGCTTAGTAAAACAAACATCTGCCAAACTTACAAATAAAAACGTATTTATATATATTTTATTCTTATGATATATTGAACACTGAAGAAAACTACTAGATGGTAAGGCTTTAAATTCACGCAATCTCTGTAGCAATACACCATCGTTGCTTAGTTTTCTCCTATCCAAAAGCAGTTCAATTTGTACCGTCGCGTCGGGTCACAAGGCAATAGTGGTAGCGTAGCTAAATTGTTTTTCAAATACCTAAATGGCTATTCATGCTCGTTACACTATCTATATATGGCATCCCTTTCCATAATTATTAAGGAGACAAGATAACGAGACCTATAAATAGACCTATAAATACAAACATTGTATGCATTGTAATTTAATTTCATAATAGTTGAATCACGGTTGAAGTTGCTTTTAAGACAAATATTTAAAATGGGGTGCACAGAGTACTTATCGCTGACAGTAAACGAGTTTCATTTCTAAATATTAGAATTATCCCTCAACTGTTCAATCTCACCAGAAATATATACTCTGTAACTATAATTTCAATAAAAAGTATCTTCACGCCCATATCCCCGAAGGGGTAGGCAGAGGTACAACAAGTGCACCCACGATTAGCCGAAGATACTTGGTCCCACAAATGTGATAGGTGGCAAGCCTATCGCCAACCGGGCACTTTCCAATCCCGGGCAACTTTTGTGTTTCTCAGAAAACTGAAAAAACACTTTTTTTTAAAGTGCCCGACCCAGGAATCGAACCCGGGACCTCATATGGTCAACTCCAACGCTGGACCACTAGACCACAGAGGCGACTAGGCGACTTCATCAATACTTTGATGAATCAAAAGTAAAAATTTGCCAATATGTCTATTATTTTAAAATTTTGTCTATTCTTTTTAACTATCACCAATTTTATCAAATTTGGAATCTGATTCGTAAAAATAGCTACCCTGACGTAGATATTGTAGAAGATTTACAAGTAATTTAATTAGTAAACTGAACTTTCATACTCTGACCTAAAATCAGTCTTGGCTGTAATAATACCATGTCAAGCCACGGACTACATGATACATTAGAACTCATAGATCCAAAAATGTACTTGACATTGTTAATCACTTATATACCACTGAGCACCTATGCAGTAAAATGTGGCTAGTGCACTCTATGTGCACGCAAGTCTTTAGGACAGATAAAAAAAATCTAAAAACCCACAGGTGTGCTTCAGTCAGAGTTGCAGTATTAAGAAAAATATTAGTTTTTTTTTTTGCCTAACTATACCCTCACTGTAATATGCGTCAAAGCTGTAGACTGATATTCCAATATAAACAAAATTCGATATAGAAACCGAAATATGGTCCAGCTATCGTAACTCACATTGTTTACATAATATTTTTGTTGTGTGAAGGTAGTTGCTAGAAGTTATTGCGTATGGAATATTTTAACTACCATGTTATAAGTTCTTTATTAAAATAGAGAAAACCAAATTAAGTAGAAGTGAAAAGTGAAGTGTTAAATTATATTATAAAACTAAAATAATGTCATATATAAGAGAGCAATATGTCTGCCGATAAACTGCTAACGGTTCGGCGGAATTGTAAGTTTTTTTTCTTTTATGATGTTATTTTTATTCGCAAACAGAAAAAAAAGGCACCCGTTACGTCTGTTTTGAAAATCATCTTTTAGCAGCACATTTTAAAATTATGACTAACTATAACTATTGCTCTACAACAAGGTTAAACGGGAAAAACAATAAATCTGATTATTCTGGGTTCAATCAAGGGATTTTCTAGTGGAATAGTTACTAAAAATATATTATTTGTTTCCGTTTCCTATTTTTTTTTAATTATCATAAGACAGCAATTAAACATATTGATTTCCTGATATAACCAGAATCATCGTCTATAAGTATTCTGTCTGAGAAAAACGACACTAACATGTTACACGAGATCTTCATAGTTACTTTACCCTCTAACTAAATTTAAAAGAATTCTGTCCTTTGTATCAAATTATGCCAATCTACGGAAAGTCTTAATTTTAAACAAAACATTTATTTAATATCCTAATTTGAACGTAATAAAGGCGGCGGTTAGATAAACAGATACTGGGCGGTGACGAATTGCCTACTGACACCGATTGGAGTTTTAATTTATGGAATTAAAATATCTAAAGGCATAAGTGTTCCTACATGTCACCTCTATTCGCAGTTCGCAGCTTCACAACCACCTTATTGAGAATTCTAACTATGTTTCTTAATGATCCTCCTTGTTAAATCATCAAAGTAAGTTACCTCTCCACTCATGCTCTACTTCATATCCGTAGCAAAAGATGTTCTGCTTACACGAGGAAAACGGACTCTGGTGACAGCAACAGCACTTATTAGGACTGCAACTATTTCTTATTCAACACCTTCATGTTCTTGTGACCACTCCACTGTTACGAGTGATTCATTTCAGAGAACTCATCGATCTTCAACGACGTCGCATTATCTGAAACTTAAAGCGACAAAGCATAGTATATTCTTCGTACCTCCGTCCTATCAGCGTCCGTTTTTTTTTTTTTAGGACCAGTAGAAAAAGGGGAGAAAATAAATTAACTGTTATTGACTTATAAGGAAAAAAAATAGTGAATTATATCGTTTTAAAAATAATATTTGGTGCTTGAACAGAATATAGAAAAATAAAATATTTTTCATATAAAACCGTTACGGCGCAAAAATATTATAATATTTACAAAGGTGTTACATATTTCTAAATCACCATACTTCACCGGTAATGCACGCGTGTGCAAAGTTATAATAAGTCTACTTTTTACTAACCAAGAAAAAATGTATAAAAATAAGACTCACTACATACGAGAGAATGTCACATTATATATTATTAGTATTATTACCAATTATTAATATTTACAATTAATTCAATTATAAGCGTGGGGTATGCCACCTCTGAATTGTAGGCAGAACCCTATATTTGGCAATTAAAGTGGTGCATGAGAGAATATAATTTAGTAGCTATGGCAACGGCCAGGTTCCGCCCTTGTATTAAATATTAAGAACTGCCTTAACTAATTGAAACTACGTAATCAATTTATATTACATTTGTATTTTCTTTTCACATTGTTCATAATTCTAATAACGTTATTTTATTCTTTAATTCTACATTCTATTTATCCTTATACTTATACTTATAATATATATAATGAAATATAATTTATCAAATACATTACCTTAAATTATTTATGCACGTTCAAGAATGATATCAATGGAGGCCAACTGTTGGGGACGTCATGCTTCTTCGAGTATCTATTCCAAAGTGAACGTCTATTAAAAATATTTAACAGACGTTTTTGAAATTTAGGGATGCCAGTGCAAGAAAATAAATTCGCATATTTATAATATCGGGCAAAATATTACTTTATTAAATGAAAACCTAACACGTGTATGGCCTAACATTTTTATACGCACACTATTATGCTAATAAGATGTTGTCTGAATAAGTAGGTCAATGTGTGCAATATGTGCTACCATATTCATTTCCATACACATAATTAGTGTCCTGGACAAACGGATGCATATCCGGACTTAAAAAATACTGAGCCAATTTTATTCACATTTCACACCAACTGGCTCGCATCGACGCGCGCCGGAACGGATGGGTACGTAAGCCGCGCAAGCTGTACGCGTGCCGCAGCAGCTGTACGAAAATTGAACACAGAATACTGGGTCTCAGTATTCTGTGTTGTGTGACTTGAATAACTCAAATTTGGGCAACGCTACTTTCATTTACATATCGCAACGGCCATACATGCAAAAGAAACCGGTTATCTGTCATGAAGTCCGTTACAAACCGTACGGTGTCCTTACGGAGTGGTTCGGAGCCGTCAGCCATCACGAAACGTGAATGTGACGGAAATATGAACCGTAATACCTATTTACACATTCCAGTACCCTTTAAGGCATTTTAAAATGCTGCCCGGGCCGGGCCGATGCGGGTCGTCTGAATCGTACCTTAATCTTACAAAGTAAGCACTTTGTCATTGACTTTAAAGCGACTTCAGTTAAAAAGTAAAAATGCATAAAAATGGTAAACTAAAAGTTGGTAAAACAAGAGCGGTGCGGCAGACTACGTGACGCAGATTTAAATGCGTTCGTATGTGCTCTACTTTATGTAGACTCGTTTACATCTGTGTTACATACTCGTGAAGTTTTCAATGAAATGTAGATAGTTCTTTACTAGCCGGTTATTTATAAACTAGAAGCAACGTTCGAAATAATAAACAGGCATATTTCTTTATACAGTAATGCATATGTTTATGCATTTGGTAAGATTTTCTAGGATGAACTTATAATAAAAGATCATATTGATTTGTACGTGTCGTTCGGAAAAACCGATACGATGGAAAAGTACTCTATCTCTCAGTATTTTTTCTATTATAAGTATCCGTCTAATATAGTTATTTAAAAAAAAAGAACGTAGTAATTAAAAAACTTAAATAAAATCAATGTTTAATTTAGTGTTACCTACTTAGTGACGCTAAAATAGCCCGTACCATTTTTTACTTTACCCGAGATTCAAACCCGCAATCTCGTGATCTAAGTCTAGGAGGCTAATACTATTTTCTCCATGTTGGGCCGGGCTTCCTTTCAAGAGTAAATCGTCTGTCATTCTTCCAGGCAATTTGTAAAAGGCGAAAGTTTGGCTATACGTGTAACTACCACCGTAGGTGATAGGTTCCGCAACATCTCGCCCGGTTATTTGGTTTCACCGTCTTACGTGGTCTTACCTGTTCCTGACGCAATTGCGTTAATGCTTGTTACTTTCGTTTTCCAGTTCGGAGGGTTAGGTGGAGGAGGAGGGAGGGGGAGGTTAAATATATATAAATATTTAAGAACATTTATCTTTTAATATCTCTTTATTAAAGACTGTAAAATTAGACATCAGATCAGAAATAATAAAAAATTAATGTCTTATTTGTTCTTAGTAAAACTAAGACATTAATTGTAATTAAGATCATGTTTACGGAAATAATAAATTTCCATTAATATTAAGCCTAAGAATATTCAAATAGTTTCAGAAAATTTGGAAAAAATCCAACCAGAATTATCATTAGGAATCTTGTTTCAAAGTCTTTTTAAATTTTAAATCGCCTCTGTGGTCTAGTGGTCCGGCGATGTAGATGGCGTTGACCACATGAGGTCCCAGGTACGATTCCCGGGTCGGGCAGTTAAAAAAAATGTGTTTTCTCAGTTTTCTGATATAAAACAAAGTTGCCCGGGATTCGAAAGTGCCCGGTTGGCGATAGGCTTGCCACCTATCACATTTGTGGGACCAGGAATCTTTGGCTAATCGTGGGTGCACTTGTTGTACCTATGCCTACTCCTTCGGGGATCCTGGCGTGAAGATACTTCATTTTTAACCCACTTCTCAAAAAAGAGGGGCTTTCAATTCGGCTTAATTTTTTATGTTTGTTTCTTTAAAACTCAGTAATTTATCAACTAATTTGGATATTTTGTTTCTGGTCGGAGTAGTATACTTTCCATTTACTCATAGTGCTACATAACTTTAGTGAAGACTGATCCAAAATTCCAGAGATATATAAGATTGTAAGTCTTCTTTGTTTCAGTTTTACTGCGTTTAAATTATATGCTTTTAATTAGTTACGATATCCTATTTCCTACTAATCTATATTAATTAATTAATATTATAAATGTGAAATTTTTGATGTATGGATGTTTGTTACTCAATCACGCAAAAACTACTAAACGGATTAAATGAAATTTGGTACACAGGTAGATGATGATTTGGAATATCACACAGGCTACTATTTATCCTGGAAAAATTAGTTGATCCCGCGGGATTCGCTAAAAACTCTTATTATATAGTGGGCTGCACGATGCAGCTAGTATTATAAATGGAAAACTATGTTTGGATGGATTGATGGATGTTTGTTACTTTTTTACGAAATAACGACCGAACCGATTTAGATCAAATTTTCCACATAGATTATGACCCGGAATAGCACATATGGTACTTTTTATTCCGCAAAAATAAGTTGTTTCCATGGGATTTACCAAGAAATATTATAATGTAGCGGGCTGCAGGGCGCAGCTAGTCTAAAAATATGTTGAAAAAAATAATCTATGGTTAAATAAATAGAAGTGAAAAGTGAAATTCACATTTGACCGCCTCGTTGGTCGAGTGGTTAGCGAAACTAACTACGAATCGGTAGGGCTTGAGTTCGATTCCCGGCAGGGACAAACATTTGTGTGATAAGCATACATGTTTGTATTTCTAGGTTTGAATGTTCATTACATATATTTGAGTATTTATATAACATGTATTTCTATGTACTAGTATCTTTGACTATCACCCTTAACATAGCATATAATTTGCTTACTTTAGGGCTAGATCGTTTTTTGTAATTTGTCCAGCGATATTTTACTATAATATATTTATAGAGGGGGTCTATTTTACGTTTTCCAATGTAGCACAGTTCTCATAATTCTCATTATTGAACATAAAAATTACTCGAGCTGGTAGTGAAGAAACGATCTGTATACTGATTATATATGTCACTAGCTGACCCGCACAACTTCGTCTGCGTCACATAAGAGGGAGTGGGTCATAGGGACCTTATAATACCATTCTAATTAATTTCACCTTTTTTCTATAATACCATTCTACAGGAACTGTAACTATCTTAAATTAATCCACGAACCACTTGAAAACTATTGAAACAAACAATCATATCTCCTGGAAGTATACTCAGTATTCTGTTATTAATTTCGTCAACACTACTATTTCTAGCCGCCAATATTGTCCTTTGACACATCCAATGGCAGCCTTTTTTTAATATGTTGTTTATCTATATGCGACATGCTATCTTGCAGAGTATTCTACCACATTCTACTGGCTGACCTCGTTAACACGCATTCTCCCCACGCACGCACGCCTCGCGCGGTACTTAATAATAATATTGTGTTAAAACAGTGATATCTACTAAGTTATTGGTTTAAATCAAATGAAGGAAAGGGCGATTTCATTCAAAATTGAATCTTATTTATCCATACTAATATTATAAATGCGAACTAAGTGTATTTCTGTCTGTCTGTCCCGTCTTCACGCCTAAACCACTAAACTGGTTTGGTTGAAATTTGGTACAATGGTAGTTTGAGACCCGAGAAACGACATAGGATAGTTTTTATCCCGGAAATTCTATGAGGGCGGGAACTATGCGGGAAAAGTACCAGGACTGTCTATCTTTTAAATCACAGTAATAAGAAGTAACTTAGGCTACTTTTACTTTAGAAAATTTTCCACGCGGGCGAAGTCGTGGGCACAGCTAGTTGTTCATATTTTTTGTTAGCTTCGCCTCTCGCCACGACTTTGAAAACATAATATCAAGGCGAGCGTTGCGATGTGTGTGCAGCGCATGCAAGGCAATGTTTGTATCCGGCTTAAGGCGAGGCATCGCGACAAACTGCCCTCCAAACCGGAACACGACAGCGAAAAGCACTGACGCTATTGCGGCAGGAATAGGCAAGGCGGTGGTACCAGACCCGGGTGAGACAATGCAGAACTCTACCACCTAATAGCCACGATGTTAGTGACTCGCGTAGCCAATCGGTCGCCTTTTACGACCTGCCTGGCAGAACGGCAGTTGGTCTATTCTTCAAAGGAGCCCGGGACCAACACGGGGAAAATACGGGGATAACAATTTTACAAAAATTACACGATATACCTGAAGATATTATCTAAAGAATGTGCTAACTCATTACATGATAGAATGTACTTTACTCGGTCATATAATATTCCGAAAACAGGCTAAAAAATCTCAAAAACAAATAATTTGTTAATAATATTTCTAATCTTCCACATGATTTATATATGGTGATATTTAATTGTAAATACATAAAAAAATGTGCTAAATTTTAGTTTTCAGCTGATGTCCTATATTTATTTATCCGAAAGTTAACACGTTTCCCAGCGGTTTCATAGATTCTATAGAATAGACGCGCGTCGAAATACCTCGCCTTAAGCATTCGTGCATTCGTTCCCACGTACAAGGGGTTGTAAGAAGTACATTTTTGCAATGCTACTAATGCATCATTTGTTTTTATTGTATCATAACTCAAACAATAATTTGCTAACAAACAGATGGCTCTCCTGTTGGAAAGAGAAATCATCGCCTATAGACACCAAAGATGTTAATGGTGCATTGCTATCCGAGTGGCGCGGGAATGGCAATGCCACATGCATAAGTATGCCAGATATCTTACAGAATATGACAATGACAAGCATTGACGCTATTGCAACAGGAATAGGAAGACAGTGGTACCATGTACCCGGGCGAGACGTTAAAGAACTCGACCTAGTAGTCACGATGGAAGAAACATGTATAGTATTGGTCGCCTTTTGCGACGTGCCTCGCAGAACGACATTTGGTCTTCTTCAACGGAAGACCGGACCAACATAAAGATCAAAGGGAGCCAACACAAGGTAAATGAAGGCAAGAAAATAACAAATGGACGTTGTTGATAAAAGATTACCTACGTCTATAGAAATGAAAAAAGGAAATGTATTGTTTTACCTTGTTGAAATAAAAATGAAAATGTCAGTCAATCACGACTTACTTATTTATGAAAAATATGTTTTTTCAAAACTTATACCACAGTATACTGGAGAGTAACAGTAGTCAATCTATATACATGTGATATTCGAGCAAAACACACATATATCTCTAATATATATATATCTCGGAATGGTTCGGTACAGTTTGTTCCGCACCGGTCCGAGATATCGCGTCCGTGAGAGGTGTCTGTGTGTGCTATGCTCGAATATTATTTGTATGTAACGTTGACTTCTGTTAGTCTCTGAGTATTCTATGTTTATACCTCGTTGTGTGATTAGCGTAGGTATGCGACTTTGGTCTCGAGTTTTTTCTGAGGTTTTTTGAGGAAAGTCTATTTAACAACCTGGAGTCTGGTGATGGCGCTTTAAAACTCTCCATGAATTGGACGCAACGAACTCGAAAAATATCCCTCGTCAATTGGACGAGAACGGAAAGCTAAATGATTATCATCTATTTTTTTAGCCATTGTATATACGCACTTATTCATTTGAGCCTTTGTACCTAGCAGGCTAAATTTATTCCATCCATCCTAACTCCTTTCAGAAGCTTATAAGACGGCTGATGTTTTCACAGTTACAAGAGGGATGATGTGTGCCCGTTGTTCGGCTGCACCCCTGTACTCAAGGAGAACGAAAGTGGTTGTTTCTTGTTCCTACATGTAGCTGCGGCATAAAGGACTGTCTGTTACATATATGTTGATTAGATGTCGGTTAAGGTGACAATACCCTGTTATAATGCCCACAAATTTTGTAAGTCACTTTTGTTGTGTTTCATGATACGTTGTATTAGGTGTTTCAAGAGGGCCGGGACAATATCCTTTGCCTGCCTGTAGTCATTTATAGCCATCCACAACGCTTCGTGTTGTTGGCATGTTCTCTTATTTAGGCATGTGGTAAGTTGGCTATGTGACATGACAGCTATCAGTTCGGGTCCTAATTCTTTCTATTATCATCGTTTCTTGCCAGCTTATCAGTTTCATTTTTTTCCCTGAGAGCTGCTTTTTTCTACTGCTGGATTAGAATAAGATGGGTTCTTGTCAACTTACAGAACAGACAATAAAAAGGGTATAAGTATGTGTAACATACCAATAGGTGTGAACGCCTGGAAGGTAAGAATTTTTTGTATAAGTTTTGTATTGGTCGAGTCTTTAGAAAGAGCTAGCGATTGCCCACTGGTCGAAACACAACTATAAAGTCTTTTTAACATTAAGGCACAAATATATTATAGACAAATTATAGGATAAATATTTTATGACTCAGCTTGTTGTCTAAGATTGACTTTTACTTCTGAATGTGTTTCAAACGCTTGGTAGCGTGTATTTCTTTCTTAATTTTATATATTTACTAGCTGTTGCCAGCGACTTCGTCCGCGCGGAGTTCGTTAACTCCGCACAGCCCCTCCCCCGTAGGTGATAGCGTGATAATATGTAGCTTTTATGTTGACCCGACCTATTAGTAATATTCATACAAAATTTGAAGTAAATCCATGCAGTAATTTTTGAGTTTACCCCGGACATACATACGGACAAACAGACAAACAGATAAACAGACAAACAGACAAAAATTCTAAAAACTATATTTTTGACTTCGATATCGGATGTAAATCACGCCCCAAGTATTCTTTCAAAAAAATATTCAATGTACAGTTTTGACTTTCCTACGATTTTATTATATGTATAGATTATAGACATTATATAAATCATTACCTTTCTACATTTCTTCTTCATGTAAACGTTAATTGTGCCATATTTCATACTGCTCAATCCGCGCATTGATCGTAAGATGGGGTTGAGTGTTATAGATTCATTTATTAATATATAGATATACTACTTTTTTTCTTACGAGGCTCAGTAGACACGAAAATATGATAAAAACTGTCAGTATCATCGTATCACTACCTTACCTAATCCTGCCACCATTATATCAGTGCTTGACACTATCTAATTTCGACAAGGAGAGAAAATTTCCCGGTACACTTGCGCATCTGGCTATAAATTTCTAGCTGGCGTATAACTACGCATCATTAACAACGTGAATGCCTATAAAATACGGAAATATTATATATAGAACCTCTTGTCTGTTTTCTATCGCAGAGCTTAAAAAACACTCTACTTGAATTTAAAAGACTTCTCTATACTATGAATGATATCAATATTATCGACACAAAAAAGTTGTTTCGGTTAAATGATGCATAAAGTGAGGCTGTAAACACGAAGTCAAAAGATTAATAAATCAAAAAGATGAAGAATGTATTTCCGCGCCAATTCAAGTTAGCTTAATCTGCGGAATCGTTTGACTCGCGCCGATGAATCTAGGCCACGACCTCCTCTTATTTTCTTATACACATTTTTATAGTTTTACAATGTAAATCAACTAGTTGGACTAGAATACTAGATGGTGAATAATTTCTATTTAAACCAAAAGGTCCCGAGTTCAATCAACAAATTAAAAAGGAAAATTATAATAATAAAAAAATAGGTTTTTTACCGTGTCTACGACATTTCTATGCTTCAAACAAAATAAAAAAATTCAATTATCGCGTGTAATAAGCAATACTGATTTCACATGGTATTTTTCGTTATTGTCACAAATTTCCTCATTCCAGTAGAAGCTTAAAGAAGTTTCCATCTATCAAATTCTATATTATTCATTTTTAAAAAGTATTGGAATGTTCTAGCAATAGTTTAGAGAGGGAGTTCTAAAAGGCAGTTTAGGAGTGTCTCTTGTTAGTAAAATGATGAGAAAGAATTACAGAAAATTGGTAAAATGTGTAATTCTATTGTAATTATTCTTTTCAAATACTTTTGAAGCAGCAACAATTTGATGCGTTTATGACTAGAAATATTTGCCATATGTAGAAATTAACGCAATGTAATTAGTCGCTAAGGAATTTTTGAACATGAAGAAAAGGAAATTAAAGTGTGAATAAATAGAATAAGGGAACGTATCATATAAAAACGAAGAAATTTTTACTATTACGTATTTGTCACATCTGTATCGCTATTCAAATAAATGAAGTGAAACAAGTATTCTTATAAATTAGAAGACAAAAACATATGACGATTTTATAAATAATTTTAGGCAAATATAGTAATTTAAAGATTGATTTATTCGTCACTTTCTACATAGATTTAGTGCGTAGATCAATCGGGTTTAATTGCCGATAGGGACAAGCATTTATGTAACGACTAAATATTTATTCCCTAGGTGTGGGTGTATATTAAACTCTGTGTTAGTATCGTCGTCGAACATTTATATCATAAGAAAATAATTTACATATTTTAGGGTTAGATTGATTCATGTAATCTGTCCACCGATATTTATTACAATAGACGATCTTATATTCACTTCTATTTTAAAACATAAAAAATAAAAATGATATCACACAATTAGCAATCCAGTACAACCGGAAAGCAGTAATTTATTTATTGCACGTGACCTAAAACATCTTAAAATATTTTTTGTTAATTTAACGAATCAGTTTATTACATGTTGTTTTAAAGATGATCGGTGAATTTCAAAAGACGTCAACGCCTACAAGGAAAACGTTTTTCTTGTAGGCGCTGACGTCTTAACGAAGTTTTTTTGCTGTATGGTTTTTCCTTTATTATCTCTTCTTTATTTTTGATTTATTAGTTTAAGAATTAGGCTATGATCGAACATCCATTAACACAAACAATGCTGCTTCGTAGTCGAGTAAAACATTATTACATGATTTATAGCTTAAAACGTTGAGATGGGAAAGAGACCTTGTTAGTAAACATGTAAGTTTTCTCAGCGTTATTAAGAGTTTTGCAAATATTTATTAATATCCAACAGCATCTGAGGGAAAAGTTGAATAACACTTGAGGCATAAGACGTTTTTTTCAAAGACTATATAAATAAAATAAATACCATCATGCCTTAATTCCTAAAGCAGTAGGCAGATGTATAATTATGCATCTATCCAATCCCCATAGCATGACATTATTGACAGGTACAAATCCAGTCTTTTTTAAATAACGTTTTGTCAAATAAATAAGACAATTTTTTCTAAAATTTTGATCTTTTGAATGGCATTTAACTCACTTTTTGAGATCTAAAATATTGCTTTAGTTAATAAATAATCGATAGGTTCAAAAATGTCGAAGGAATGTCAAAATTTTTCGTCATTCGTCATTCATTAAGTATTTCGTCAACATGTTTTTTTTAACATTTTTGTCATTGATAAATCCCAAACTAATTTACCGACTTTGATTTATCCAACTGTATTTGACGCAGTTTTTGAAGGAGAAAAGCTGATAAGATTTTTAAGTTCGGTGTATTATCCTAAAAGTTATTTCAAAAATATTCAGTAAGTTTGCTAAAAACAAAGTAATAATTTTAATATTTGACAAGCTGTTACTTTTGGAAATTCGATCTGAGTTTGATTTTTGAAACGGAATTCGACGTAGCTTTTTTTAGTATTAAAATATGGTGGAGTACGATAAAATCATGTGTTTGAAAATTTTGAACTGTCAAAAAAACATTTATTTTTCAAAAATTTTCGCAACTACTACTCCCAAACGGATAAACCAATTTTGATGCATTAGACATATTTTTTGAGGAATAGATATCGAAGCCAAAAATATAGTTTTTAGAATTTTTGTCTGTTTGTCTGTATGTATGTCCGGGGTAAACTCTAAAAGTACTGCATGGATTTACTTCAAATTTTGTATGAATATTACTAACAGGTCGGGTCAACATATAGGCTACATATTATCACGCTATCACCTGCGGAGGAGGGGCAGTGCGTTCGCAGGCAGTTTGTTGTGTTTGTTATTGTCAGAAGAAGGTTCTTATAAAAGAAAATATTAATAAAATTGCGCGGAAAATTTGAAAATTAAAAATACTTAACCACCATATAAAGTTTAATGCCTTTTCCGCTGTCTGGAAGGACAATCCCGTATACTTATATAAATTACTTGTCACATTGTTTGTCCGCTATGGATTCCTAATATGTATGTAACAGAAGCTATATGCACAAAAAATATATATATTACATACACTACATTCATGATAATATACATACAAGTATGTTATTTTCTTTACGTCTAAAGTCTGTTATTTTATTCGACCATTGACTGAATGTGAATGGTCGAATTTCGACAACAGGGTGATCGCTATTTTTTTTTAAATTAGTTAATTAAAAAATACAATATCAACAAAATTAAAATATCTGTGTTAAATCGATTAAAAATCGTTCATAACTAAAATCGATTGCTAAAAAATCTAACTACCCCAACCCAAGATGAACAGTCCAGATTATTGACGAACTGTCAAAGGTAAAATAGATGATTGGAAGCTATTGGAAGTATTAATGAGTAAATCAGTAAGATTTTAATTAATCTTTTTTAAGTAAAGTTTGTAAAATTTAAGGGTCGAATAAAATATTCTCTTTTCATTTAGGTTTCTTTTTGTAAGTAATTTCCAATTTCTTTTTCTCGGTCAAAAACCAACGCTAAAAGGGAAATTAAAAACGCCTTGTATATCATTAAATCACCCCTAGTGTAATTAGAAAATTAGCATAGCCACTAGAAATTTCTTTGTGACAGAATTTTAAAGCATCGCGGTGACATTAACTGTCCTGAACAAATAAAGCGAGGTGGACCGTGGCACTGACAAGGCTTTCGTAAAGCAATTCTAAGCAAACCGAGGATAACATTGTCAAAACTAACTCTGTATGTTTTTTCTAATTACGGTTTCTTTGAGCTACAGAAATTGTGCAAAGGTTTAGGATAGAATCAAATTCCTTTGAATCTTTTTTAATTGAAATTTTTTTGTATGCGGGCGCACTTGTTTTTAAAGGAGCAAATCAGAAATTCTTTGAAAGTAATTTTTGTTTTCGTATTTGATTGTACGCTGATTGGTTCTATCAACATCAATATCTGGAAATTTTAATCGAGTCAATGAATTTTATGTGTTTTACGTATTATTTAATTAATATTAAATGAATAATAATGGACGCCCACAACGCCCAGTAGTCAAAATTCAACCATGATTAATTTTACTGCATTTCTGATATCAAAAATTATAACTCGATAATCACAGACTTCAACACGATTACTCAGTTAACTTTTATTTTATTTTTATTTTTACAATTTAATTATATGACATTTTAATGAAAAATGAAAAAAAACTAATCCAAGAACTAAAGACTGATATAAAATATTTTTTCTACATATTTTCTTTTGAAACAAAAAAATTTGAAAATTCAAAACAAAAGTTGTGCACTAGATTTGAATAATTTTGACAGATATTCCGATAGTGACAAACACCACAAACAGATTCGGTGAGGATGACACGACAGCCAAGTCATAATTGTTTTTAACGTATGGCGTATGACACGGGAGTCGTGTCATATTATCATCAATTATATCTCCCTCAAATTGCATTTTAAAAGATTCTACCCTGAAAAAAACCTTTATAATTTTCCACATAAATCAAGCTTGTAGACTTCGTTTTTGTGTATTCTATGAATAGGGGATCTTCTAGCGTATGCCACCTACATCTTGAGCTCACAATAACGTAAACTCAAAATGCTACGTATCGAACGGATATCACAACCAAAAAACCCACATCTATTTATTGCACTTATTTTTCTAATTCTTACAAAAGTTTTGCAACATCTGAATAAAAAGTTACTAACCTTCCATTTTCAGGAAATCACGTAGTAAACCTAATCAAAAACCACTCAAAACAACGTAATCTTTCGTTTACACCCGTCGTTTGGTTTCAATTGAATGAATCAAGTTTATACACACGCAAAACAATTATAAATCTTTTTATACATGGCGGGTGACATGGTAGCCGTATCATCAACTTATATGACGTTTGACATGGTAGCTGTTCACGAAATATTTGTACGCCGTCACTACTCAAAGTTTTGAAAAATATGCGCCGCAACAAATCGATTAACATCTTTAGTGTCTATGGGCGATAGTAGTTTCTTTTCATCAGGAGAGTCATCTGCGTGTTAACTATGTTATGGTATGAAAATCTACATATTTAAAGATTTAAAACTTCTCTGTAAACAATATTTTCGTAAAAGCCTTTTCAACGTTTGCTAGATGTCATTGACCAATATATTCAGAAATATAACATTTTTAAACCATCACGAACTGTACTTACTGCGAAGTACAATAATATTGGCCGTGACTTAAAACGGGCCGAATCAATAAAACTTCAATTTTTTCAAATGTATGTCCTTAAAACTTATTTACTTAGTGCTCCGGTTTGGAGGGAATGTAGCCGGTAGACTTATGCATGTGGCATCGTCATCACGCCACACAGATAACAATGCACTATTAACATCCTTGGTGTCTATAGATGATGTTTTCTCTTTCCATTAAGAGAGACAATAATAAACATAACGAGCAATTAAAAAATTCGTAATTTTGTCAATTTGTATATTTCAACCTTGTTCTTTTCACCCTGAATCTAATTAATCTGATGCACTGTCTAACTTTAAGGTTTAGTGAGAGAAAGTACTGAGATCCATTTTTAATAAAAAATAAATTATAACTGTGCCAGGTTACGTACTTCACCATTCGCGCAATTGTTTTCAAAAGGGGTACCAAGGTTTCCCTTCACGTATTAATGTATAGATAAAAACGAAAACTTATAAGTGTATGTGACTGGGTGTCTCTGTGTGTACATGTGTCTTTATTAGTCCTTCAATGTGAATTAATGTGGGCATATTACTCTCGAGAAACAGCAATAAAACAAAGCAGTTTTACAAATAATAATTGGAAGGTGAAATTAGTTTTTTAAGACGTATCTTTATCTTTCGGTTTTTTACCTTGTAAAATTTGTTCGGTTGGCTGGGAAGATAGCTTTTATCAGACCGAAACTCGTCCATTATACTTTTGTATCTATATTTTCTTTTGTATTTATCCACCATTGCATAGAATAAAGTATTAAACATAAAAATGTAAATGTTTAACATTTATTTGTATTTGGCAAAAAATGTTTCGGCGCTGCTATTTCTAATTTGAAATTTGAATATATTCTGAACTGAATAAATAATAATCTATACTTTGTATATCTGTTTATTGGCGATAGGTTATCAGGACGATTGCCACTGTTGATTCTGGCTTACAGTAGTTACAATGGTGGAAACGAGAAGTGGGCCGGTTGCCCTAAAAGTTTACTAACGATTTTTGACAAATATACTGAGAAATAGAATATGTAAGTAATAAAAAAAATCGTTTTTCGATTTGTATGGATAGTAGATGTTTCCATTTATTGGATTCAAGGTCTACGCATCAAAACCATGACATTCAATTATTAAGTTCAGTTAGAAATTGTGTCTGGAAGGTGTTGCTGCTATCGGGTTCGCTTAAAACAATTTCTGTCGGATTCGCTAAATCATACCTAAATATTGTACCTTTATGTCTATATTGTATGTGTTGATCCTAGCTCTTTTTGATGACTAGATCAATAGTTTTACTATCAGGCATCTCGTTGAAGGAGAAAATTGGGGAACCACTAACTAAGGAGTAGAGTTCTGCGTCGTCTCGTCGTCGTCGTCGTTTGTTACCACCGCGTTAGTTGAAGCCATTAAGGTCTTGCCACCAGCCTCGTAGTGTTCCGTTGGGAGGACAAGGTATCCAATAAATTTATACTTGTGGCATGACATTCTTTCAACGCACATTTAACATCTTTTTGTCTATAGACTAGGACTCTCTCTTTTCATCAAAACAACGTTACATAAGCAATGATATCAAAATTTTATTAATTAAACATGAATAATAATAATAATATTCACGGGACAAATTACACTTACTGATCTAACTCCAAAGTAAGCAAATTATTTGCTTGTGTTATGGGTGTTAGTCAACGATAGTAATACATAGAAATACATATATAAATACTATAATATATTTAATAAACACCCAAACCCGGAAATACAAACATTTATTATCATTACACAAATGCTTTTCCCCGTCGGGGATCGAATCTGAGTCCCGTCGATTGCGTAGTCAGGGTCGCTAACCAATCGACCAACGGGGCGGAATAAATTATATGATATGATAGGTGGCCAACTATCGAATACACAGTCCAAGATTTTTCGTTCATGAATACTGAAATAAGTTATTTAGAAACATTTATCCTATCTAGAATTCAAACCCGCATCTACATGATCCCATCATTGATGTTCGTACCACTGAAATAATATCACTACTTATTAAGACCACCGCATTGGTCGAGTGGTTAACGAACTTAACTACGAAGTGATGGGGATCGGGTTCGATTCCCGAAACGGACAAACATTTCCATGAGCATAAGTGTTTATATTTCTGGGTTCCGGTGTTTATTATGTATATTACAGTATTTATGTATGTATGTATTAGTATCATTGACTAACACCATATAATTTTATTATTTTGGGGTTAAAAAAAAAGGATAACAGATGAAAGGTCAAAATTGACAAAAATAATTCTAATGCGAACAAAACTGATTGAATTATATTGTGTGGTCCTATTTACAAGTAAATTTACAAGTAGGATCAAACACGTTTATTAAAACGTGCTTGATCCTACTTGTAAATCGGTGCTAATTTTGTCTTATCAAATTAGAAGTATGTAATATCACCCTCGAATAAGGTGAATAAGAAAGAATAGGTAGGTGCATATTTAAAAAAAAGATCTCTTAGTTTCACTTGATTTGTTAATACGAATATAATTGCGTTCTATACTTCTTCTCAATATTACTGCCTCGTGGTCTAAGAGTAGCCTGTTTGGCTCAGATCATGAGGTCCCGGGTTCTATCCACGGGTCGGGCAAAGGTGTTATTGAGCTTTTTTCGATGTTTTTCTCAATAATCTAAAATCTCAGTAGCTGCTCGGAGTCTGGCGGAGTGGTGTATTGCCACCCCCATATCTCGGATGACCACGTAAAGCTATCGGCCCCGGTTATCGCTAGAAATAGTAAATAATTGTTAATAGTAAATGCAGCAATAAGGATCACCGCTTGTCTCGCCAACCGACAAACCGGTGAGTCGCGGTGAACCAGAAAGTCAATAGATGTTCGGTCTACTCTGCCTGCTCCGAAAGAGAGCCGGGCGTTATGATACTTTCTCTATATGAACTTTAACTGAACTAAATCGTCTTAGAGCGCGCACTATTCTTACTAAACATTGAATTTTCACTTCACGCCTTATTATACAAATATCCTATAAAAGCATTCGTATCTTGTCGAGAAGCAATATGCCATGTAAATTCACCCTAACCAAACACGATTTGAAATCCCGTAGGGTTTAAATGGTTTTACAGCGGTAGAATTTATCAACAACATGAATTTATGCTTAAGTATTCGAAGTAGTCGATAATAATGGTATGCGAAGATCTTACATAATCTGCGTAATTTAAATTTACATAACAATCATGCGTTGCAGTCTCGTTAGTATATTACTAGCTGTTGCCAGCGACTTCGTCCGCGCGAACTTCGTTTACTCCGCACAACACCTCCCCCGTAGGTGATAGCGTGATAATATGAAGCCTATATGTTGACCCGACCTGTTAGTAATATTCATGCAAAATTTGAAGTAAATCCATGCAGTACTTTTTGAGTTTACCCCGGACATACATACAGACAAACAGAAAAACAGACAAACAGACAAACAGAAAAACAGACAAACAGACAAACAGACAAACAGACAAACAGACAAACAGACAAACAGACAAACAGACAAACAGACAAACAGACAAACAGACAAACAGACAAACAGACAAACAGACAAACAGACAAACAGACAAACAGACAAACAGACAAACAGACAAACAGACAAACAGACAAACAGACAAACAGACAAACAGACAAACAGACAAACAGACAAACAGACAAACAGACAAACAGACAAACAGACAAACAGGCAAACAGACAAACAGACAAACAGACAAACAGACAAACAGACAAACAGACAAACAGACAAACAGACAAACAGACAAACAGACAAACAGACAAACAGACAAACAGACAAACAGACAAACAGACAAACAGACAAACAGACAAACAGACAAACAGACAAACAGACAAACAGGCAAACAGGCAAACAGGCAAACAGACAAACAGACAAACAGACAAACAGACAAACAGACAAACAGACAAACAGACAAACAGACAAACAGACAAACAGACAAACAGACAAAATTCAAAAAATTCTAAAAACTGTATTTTTGGCTTCGATATCGATTGTAGATCACGCCCCAAGTATTCTTTAAAAAAAATATTCAATGTACAGTTTTGACTTTTCTACGATTTTCTTATATGTATAGATAACATCTGTAGATTAGGAGGGATAGGTTCAATTCCCGAAGCTTAATATTATTTGTTCTAATTATATCGATGTTAGACTACATTATAGATATATTTTAAGATACTGAATCACCCAGTAGCAGCAATCAACGAACAGAGTGGAGTTGATAATATTAATTTAATGTTATACGTGTCACACTAACATATAAAAATACTTCTTTACAATGGCTTGTACATAAAAAAATCAAACTAATTCATTGTTATGTAAAACTTTATACGTCCATCACAATGTTAGTTTACTAACTTGCAGTACGCGAGGTTTCTCTCGATACGTTACTAGTGATTGAGCCTATAATATCCTTGTTTGATTATACGATATTATTGTCACCGGCGTAGTACTAGATTATAAGGAAATGAATCTTATTGTGATTGTAGTAGTACTAGATTGTTAGTAGGTAAATAAAGTATAACGAAATGTCAACGCAATAGTAAACAGAAAATATGACGTAATAAAAAATAACGAAATATTAAAAAATATGAAATCGAAAACAAGATCCTATTTAAACTATTGGGTTTTTTGTGTTAAAGTTTTCATTATAATCAATTAATAATATATTAATATAGTCAATTCATTCAATTATAATATAAATAATTAATCTTTAAAACTACGCTACGCAACGGATTTTGATGCGATTTTTTTAGTAGATAGATTGACTCTTTAGGAAGGTTTTAGTATATAAACCTTTCCGATATTCCCACGGGAACAAAAACTACGCGGGTGAAACCGCGGGCAGGTAGCTAGTCATTACTAAATCTCGGACAAATATGAATAAAATTCCGTATTCTAACAATTTTCGCATCACGACATCACGATACGTTTTATTCTTTAAACATTTGAAAAGATTTACACATAAATGCTACTCGAAGCGTGTAACATGGTGTCATCGCGGTTAGGATTACGAGCTTACTTAGTGTTGTTTGTAGGTAAATCCGCCTAAACGCCGGGCAGTGGAATGAGATCAAAGATCTTTTTTAATTACGCTTTGGGAGGGGCTCGCTAGCCGTGAACTGGACGGTTACAAAGAAGAATAAAATATACTTTAAAGCCTTCCATAGACTCGGTATATATTTTCACGTGTAACGACTAAGCTCCTTATTGTTAGATGTATTTGCACAAAATTGCAGCTAGCTGGTTTATTGTCACTAGGATTATTATAGCAAAATATTTTTGAATATAATGCAGAATAGCTAAAATTAACAAAGGTCAGAGTAAATTCAATTTAAAGTAGAATTTAATATTACTTAACTGTGATTAGCCTGTTTGTGTCAGATTATGAAGTTCCGGGTTAGTTTTCGGGATCAAACTCGGGTCTTGGGTATTATTGAGTTTTTCATGTACTTACAGGACAATGCGAACATAGAACTCACACATTTACTTACGTTACACACACGTACACCAACTACACTCATGTAAATTTTTTTCGAAGTAGAGTTTTTATTCACTGATACTATTAATTTACTTTGTAAGCATAATTTTGTTCAGGGTAGTTTTTTAATTGCCCGAACCGGGAATCGAACCCGGGACATCATTCGGTCAACGCCAACGCCGTATCACTAGACCACAGAGGCGATCTTATTGTTGTCTTATTATTATAATAATATAAACTAGCGATCTCCCTCTAGTCAAAATCCGACCATAGGGTAATAAATAAAATCTTATAACGTTTACACCAAACTTTAGCCATAAACATCAAAGGATACATATGTGTAAGATATCGATTGGTTGAAAAACCTAGAAGTAATGTTTTCCACATTTATGTTTCCTAAATACTTTTCTCCAATATTTTCGTCATTGATAAATTCCGGCCGCTTTGCGGTATATAGCGCAGTTTTATCAGGAAAGGAGCTGATTAGACTTTTTAATCAATCGGGTACATTAATCTCGAATTTATTTAAACAAATTATATTTCGCGGACGTTCTTTTAAAGTTACCTCGATTTTAAAAGACGTTGAAATCAAACGGTATATTAATTTGAGTTACTTAAAGAAACTGAAATTTACAAAAACTACATATTTTTAATATTTACAATACAATATTCGCGTGATATGACGAACGCACCGAGGAATACCAAAACTGACGTACCAGGATCAAATTGATTAGGTGCTGTCCGAAGATGGTGTCAAGAGTCTTTGCAACCGGCATGTTTCTATGAACATGGTTTTGAATGAGGTATTGAATATGGCACTCGGTTCTCTCTCTGTCTAATCCGTAAGGGATCTGGTGTGAGGATATGTATGTATGTGCGTAATTATTGTAGTATTTGATTAACTGTAACATAGTTAATTGATTCGATTTTGTTTTTTAACGACATTCAACACAGTTTAAAGATTATTGTAGAAAGTAAAAAGTCTAGTGATTGAAAAATCTCGAAGTTATGTCGAAAATCCCTTTCAAAAAATTTGTGGCCCCGTGTTCTAGGGTTCAGCCTATTCACCTCAGATCATGAGGTCCCGGGTTCAATTCCAGTGTCGGGCAAAAATGTTATTAAGGTATGACGAGTTTTATTTTTTGGTATTATAGCAGCTTGAGTCTTACAGGGGGGTGTGTTATCACTCCCGTGCCTGATGATGTGGTGAGTTATAGCTGGAAATAGGAGATAATCCTTATCATTTCGATAAAATGCGGCGATGGGGATCACCACTCATCTCGGCAACCGATAAACCGGTGAATTGTGATGAAGTAGAAAATCTATAGACGTTCGGTTTACTCTGCCTACCCCGCAAGGGAACCGAGCAAGATGGTACTTCATCAACGTAAACAACCATACGGATAAATTGATTTTGATGCAATTTGCGGAATTGACCCAGTTTTTTAAGTGGAAGAGCTAATTAAATTTTATAATCAATCGGTGCATTAATTTGGAAGTCATTTAAAAAAAGTATTTTTTCATTGATATTCTTTTTGAGGTGTTTGCAAACATCTTAAAATCTCCCAATCTGAATCGAATCAAATTTTTGGAAATTCTAAGTTTTACAGAGTCAAATCAAAGGCCGTCAGCCGAATTTAGATGATCTATCGAAACGCGACTGACGACATTTAAGTTTAAAAATAATGGGAGGTTTACATACAAACGTTCGCAGACACGCACACAAATACGTTTTGTATCACCTACATACGTACAACATACTGACGGCATCTTGAAAATAGCCGAAAAAGTTCCTGGGATGAGGTCCCAGGAACTTTTCCGGCTATTTTTGGGGATGAGGCTGGGGATCTTAAGAAACCTTGAGTTTAGAATTGTTTTAAGCGGTAAGTTAAAAAGGCGTTTGTACATATGGAACTCCACGTCATTGGGAGGGTCACTAGATATTTAACTGAGATATTGGAAGAAATTTTAGTTCCAGCTGCCTCTTTTATAAGGAATGCGTTTAAAGGATAATTTATTTATGTTAGTCACGGAAAAAATAGGTTCGTCACCTTAAGATCTAGTTTCGCTAGCACTAGTGTACGAATAAATCGTGCCAACATACCAGTACAAAAGACAGTTCTACTAACATTAAATAAATGTGACTTTTTCTAATAAAATAAAGTTATCTAACAATAATTATTGAATCAATTATTGCTGCTCGTTCTTCAATCCTTAAAGGTCTCGGCATTATTATGACATTACGAAAATAAAGGATATTATATTTATGGCAAATTTTGCAATAAAAAATTGAATAATACTAGAAATCTAGAAATAACAACGGTGACATTGACCATGACAATAGTTTTATCATAAATATTAATGGCAGGTCAAATCAATAATTTTTTATTAAAAATTTAATTTTTAATTAAAAAAACATTAGCATCTCTTTAGATAATAATCATTTACACAAGATAAAATAAGGAAATAGTGTTGATGCGAGCAAGTCTGGACCATGTTATCGAACAGTTAAGCATAATTTTCTATGCAACAGTCTATTATGTGACAAATTTTCAAAAGATCATATGTGCTCGCAGCTTGTTAAATGAATCAATTTGAAAACTGACGAATCTATTCGTACCGCTACTGTACCATGGAACTATTATATTTATCCGATGGATGTACACACTTCGTACCTAAACCGCAATTATCAAATATCTTGTGGTGGCCAGCACGCTTACCTGACGTAAAATCCAAAGAGTATGTATGGGATAACCTTGGGAGAGAGATTAAGAAAAGAAGTCCTGGCTCTCTAAGATTTACAAGAGAAAGCTATTTAAAAGAAATTAAAAATTCATTAGAGGAAAAATGGAACGTTGAGGTTGAGGTTTGAGGTTTTATTGAGAACTTTGTCAAGCGTAGGTATATTAAGGTGACAGGAAATAACTAACTAGGACCAAAGAGTCAAAAACTACAGGGACTTTAGTCCCTATCCCTATTTATTACAGTCCACTTTATAGCTTTTTCTATGCATTTGTGAAAAAAACGAATATGTTAAGCACAAAAATGTCTCTTCCCTTTAATTTTTTTCTTTTACTTGACGGCACTAGAAGAGAGGTTATGTTTTCTGTGTATATGTATGTACATTTCTTTAGCACGCTCTGTAGTCTAAATGGCTTGATGGATTTCGGCTTTAGAGGTATCGATAGATTTTTCGCAATTGCGAAAATTAAGCGCTGATTTTTTCCGGCTGCGCTAATATGGTAAAGCTTTCTCAGTTTGAGTCGCAGTCGGGTTTTTGTTTTTATAATTAGATATTTATCAGTTTTATTTTTTTTTCTATATTCAAATTAATAAACTTGTTACAAATGTCCATATTACGAACACTTTTTTGTGTGTGTGTTCATGAGTATATTTAGCTAAACGCTTTTGCCTTTATAGTATTTTTAATGTCCCTATTCTCGTAATAATACGTGACTCGAATATAAACGTTTAAGACTCTTACACACAACATTATGTCGTGTTACGACGTGGCATAATGGTAAGAAAATATGTAAAAGCCCTCAACGCTTCGATTCGATTAGAGTTATGTTACGCGAATAGGGCACCAGTCACAACATACCAATAATATACTAGTGTAAGGTTTTTTGTAAAATTAGTTATAGAAACTAGTATTACTTTTATTCTAGCTATAGAAAATATACCATAAATTTTTTTAGTTTTATAATAAATAACAAGCTTAAATTAAAATAATTAATGTGTTAACTAATTCCAACTTAACTACTAATTTCCTCGCCGCTTTTCTAACAATACTAAACTTAATATAAAAATAATAAGGGTTCGTAAGAACTAAAATATACATATAATTGTAGTTATGTTTTGTAGTCAAATGGTGCATTTTACAACACCTTGACACCATAAATAATATCTGAATTCATTTACTTCAGTGCATGTTATACGTAAATTAATCAACAAAAATCATTTTTCAGCATATTTATATAGAAATTAAAATTTGATTCTTCGATTCAGTGTCAAGTCGGTATCTTGAACTACTACCCTAAGGAAGGTCAGAGCATAAGAATAATATTTGCATTGCGCCAGACCAACACTCAGACCATAAATTTATATGAGAGGCGGCCATGTCTATAACTTTATGGACTGAGGTTTGGTCTGGCTCCTTGTAATAAATGCCACGTGCCTTCCTGCTTGGCATCTCGGGTTGTTGACTAGGTATCAGTAAGTTAATGGCTGAATTGTGCGACGGTTTGTCCGGAATTGTGCAACCTTTTGCTCATTCGCCTACAGCTGGCGCGAAGCTCTTTCCTTGTTTGCCATTATTTTCCATTGAGAGATCGTCATGAAACAGTAGTTCGAAAAATCTTGAAATACTTGTTTAAAATCAGGGCGGGTATCAGGCAAGTGAAGTTATTTTTTTTTAGATATTATAGGCTGTTAGTTTTTGTGGAATATTGAGATTCTAATAAAATAAATAATGAATATGGTTTTATACCAGAAGTTTGATGAAAAAAAAAACGTAAAATGCAAATGAGAGGTCGAATTTGTCGAGGGACAGACCGTTTTGTGATAAACACAGATGTTTGTACTTAATTTTCTATGTCTATTTATTCAATGTATTTCAATATTTTATATATGATATATCTGCTCACATCTACTTTGTGGTGTAGGCGTAAGCCTGTTCGATTTAGATCATGAGGTCTCGAGTTTGACCCCCGGGTCGGGCAAAAGTGTTATTGCGGTTTTTCGACGTTTCGCTCGAAAATCTCAGTAGCAGTTTACTTAACATCTGCGAGCCTCGGATGAGCACATTAAGCTCTAGAAATAGGTAATAATTGTTATCAATGCGGCGATGGGAATCACCATTCAACTCGCCAATCGACAAACCGGTGAATCGTGATGAACCGGAAAGTCTATAAACTTTAAGATAACTTCACCTACCTCGCAAGGGAACCGGCGTGATGATATTTTCATATATGTATTATAGCTGACTAGCTGTGCTATCGTTGACTACCCATATTAGATTAATCATTATCATTGAACAATCTTTTTCAACTGTCAATTATCATTATATTTGGCTTTGGTAATAAAAATTCAAAAATGTTTGTCGATAATCTTCATATATCACTATAAATTACAATGATTAAGCAGCACATTTGTTCGCAGTACGGCAGGAGAACGAGCGCCTGATGCACGACGCCCTTCAGGTGGAAATCGCCAATCGCACCCAGTCGTCGGGGGGATTGCGCTGACACCGCGCTACTCGCCAAAACCACGGCTCGAGAATATTCGACCAGCTGCCGCACCTCCCGAGGAACCCCCAGAACTTACTGACAGTATCGATCCAAACACTCATACTGACCAGGAACCTACCGGGCGAGACGCGAGCCTTGTTTTTGAAATGTCGGTGAGTAACGCACCTACCAGTCCAGCGTGATATGCGCCGACGAACGCTTTGATGTCGATTGCCAGTGGACTTAAAGTGCTTAAGTGAAGTCACACTGATTTTTTGTCGCAAGCGACGAAAGCGATGTGTAGTTAGATATTGTGAAATTAGATAAAAAATAAATGTTATTTGTTATAAATATAGGTTTTGAATGTAGACGGTGGTTATTGGTCCTGATAATGTTTAAGAATTATATACACTAAAGCCTGAGTTGATAAAGCCCTTAATATAAATAAAAAACGAATCGAAATTAACTATAAGAGGTTAACTGTTACCGTTTTGAATTGTAAACCTTATAAAGTTAGCATTATCAGAACATGATTAGTTTATTAGAGAAATGATTTCAAACAACTGTTATTATTATGAGTAACTTCCAAGGGATCAAATTTATGATGTTTTATCTAACAAAGTCTAAACACCCATTTCTTTTTATTTTGACATAATGTGCAGATTCCGCAGACTGATTTATCAATCAATCAAATATCTTGGACACAAATCTACACCTACTGTTATTTGCAAAAAAAGAACTCAAATTATCAAATACCTAAAACTATCAAAAAGGATTTATTAATATTATTTTGTTCTTTTTGGAGAGAATAGAAGACCACAAAAATGAAATCGCAAAGTTTAATTTCATGTCATAGTGGATTAAAAATATTAAAAAATAAGTTTTATCAAAATTGGTAACAACCTAAGAATTCTTTTTCATTTTATCATAATCACGGAAATATTTGTTCTGTGATCATAATAGAGTTAAATGATAAAATGTAATACCGGTCGCAAAAAAATATTAAAACTTACAATGATGTGAAAACTCATGACAATGTTCTGAACGTAAAAAAGAGGCATTCTTAATAATTGGGCCTATATATATCTAGTATTTGGTACGTCTTCTATAATATTATATAAAATTCACCAACATATGACCAAAATATTCATCAAATATTCCATGTTTATTAATTTTTTTTGGAAAACATTACGTTTGCATTACGTAAAAGTTTGTCATAATGTTTGTCAGGCATGTGTGTATTTAAAATTTATGTAGTAGGTACATGTATATGTATATTTTTGCAAACAGTTATATTTTTTTATTACACACTAAAACAATGTTAATAGATAAAATGAATGTTTTTAAATAAATTGATTGTACTCTACAGGTGTACAAAAATACAATAATTTGTAAAATAACTTCAATATAATTTTATAATATATTTCAAATCCTCGCAATCATTAAATACACTCAAAATTATACCGAATTCTTAGCACACACAAAATGGCTGTGACACACAGGTGTATTTACTACGGTATCCTATAAAAGATTTGTTAATTATCTCGCTAACATCATAATGTGTTCTCCTCAAACTGTTACGCCAACTAGAAATAAAAAGGACCCAACTTCTAACGATTTCAATCTTCTTAGCTAACCAAGCAAAGTACTAGCTATATCTAATACATGTGACTCTGTAGTCCCTATGTATAAAAATATAGAAATGTAGGTATTTTGTAAAAATGTGACTAAATGTGTGTAAATAATTTGCTTATTCGGAATAATCTTCATTATGGGAAATTCATTTCCATTCACAATCCGGATTTAATTGCGATTTCATCAAATCTCGCTAGTTTTATTATTATCTATTAAATATTTCTCAACGGATAATGTAACAAGTGAATCATAATTTGACAATAGAAAATTGGTTAAAAGAATTAGTTATCTAGTTCAATGTAAAAATATAAACATTTTAAATAATTCAGTTATGGGTGTAAACCTTATATTTAAAAAAAAGTTTAACATTTTTTTAGCACGACTAAAAACATTGATATAAAAAAACCCAAGATGCACAGTCCCGAACAAAACTGATACTCAAAACTGTCGCTAATTTCACATAACTAGTTATTGATATGGCAAAAACATATGCTTTTGAATACCCAACCTTAAACACAAGATTTATAGTTGCTTTTACAAACCAATGTACAAAAAATAATAAAAGTGACAGTGACGCGATTCTATTTGAAATGGGTCCACAATTTAAAATTGTGCGCTCATTTTTAAGGACAATTTTGAGACACTAATTGTGTATATTGGTTTTTTTATATCAATGACTAAAAAATAATACAAAAGATTACGAACGATTTATTACGAAATAATAGAAACGTTTTATCAAAAGGTCCATTTTTATGTTGCACGTACATGTTCTCTTATTTTTATGTCGATTATGCTATTAGAATATTCACTATACTGTTAAATTATACTTATTTGCAAGTCTGTATAATTCAAACATAAAAATCATTTAAATATTTTTTATGGATTAGTATTATTACTAATATTAATACTAAGCTATAATATATAAAAATATTCGAATTATTTTTTAACGATAATTATTGTTTATTAGCCAACAAAATGAAACATAATAACTTTATACTACTTATCTAGTTGCATAAATTAAAAATATATGTAAAGTAGTTGTAAATGTGTAAAAATTTTAACTGATTGTTTCATAACACTGTAATACTTTTATACTGGCCTATAGCTCTAAAGTAGTATTTTAATTATCTAAATATAACTACATATTAAAGAAAATAATATTATACTTGACCTCCATGCACCCTATTTGTAAAACATGAGTAAAAACACGTTACTTTGTAATGAAATATCTTTATATTTCTGCTAACTGCTTAAATCCGTCTACTAAAACTTATTCCACTACTTCATAAGTAGTTTTAAGCATTTATATTAAATACAAAATGTAACTTATTGTATAATTTGACCAGATAATATGACAATTTTGTATACGATTTGTATATTATACTAACGTCGTACTGTAATCATATAAAAATTAAGTTTGCATCGCCTTTAAATTTAATTTACTAAATTAATTCTGTTGTAACTCTAGAAAAACAGAACCTAAATTTGGAATATGTCCTATTTGATTTGTTTGAATTTACACATAACTTTAAAACTGATATACGAATAAATTCAATAATAACACAACAAAGATTTATTTTAATGTTTTGCCCTTCATATTTTATAGCAACATTCTTGTTAATGGGGACTGTTTATACTTCTATTATCTATATAATATTATTTTTTAAATAAGACTTTTTCACGTGATAAAAAATTGTTTTTGACATAGTCGTGTTTACATAAAAGTTTTATTGCAAACAAATTAATTTCACGTTTTCAAATTAATATAATAATAAATATTATCACATCGATTGATGTAACTAAATGTCAATAGGTACTCAAATTCACCGCAATTCACCAGTTGGATGACTGGAAAAATTGGTTGTAATACCATACCGGTAATCTTACGTTTTAAAGATGTGTGTAAATTCTTTCAAAAATGTTGTTGCCGGCAATTCAAAATTTTTGTTCCATTAAATTATTCCTATTGAAACGAATTCGAAAGTGATTTTGATTAAGGAAATATATTATATCCCTGAAAACTCTAAATAATTTAAATAAAAGCCTGCCATGGCACATTACGACACTACTGATTCGAGATTGATTTGAGTTTGGAAAAAGTCAAAGTAGCATTAATGTTATGACACATTATTTATAGCGGCACCATCCAACCAAACCAGTTGTAAATTTTGAGCATAAAATGATTGTGTTGTATATTTTTAAAATTTCTGTATATCTGGGTGCTTTGCTTACAGTGCGCCAACTAGAAAGTATTATCGCCCCCTCGTCGTAATAAAAGAAAGTTTTACACTTCGCGGCCAGTGCGATGACTAATGAACATGGTGCATTCTCACAATAGCCTAAAGTTTGGGTTATACATAGGCTGTGCGGCCGGTGTACAATGCTTAACAGTGCTGGTATACTGTATGATGACAATATATCGATCCTGCTAAACCCACTATAACGTATCATGGTATATGCACAATTGATGAAATAGTTCTAAGCTCTTAATGTTAACGTGTCTAGGCTTACATAATGAGCTTTTAAAACTGTGCTTTTATCTGTTAAAAATAAGAGCTTTTAAAGTGTAGTAGTAGTATATAAATGTATTGTTACGAGCAACGACATGCTTGTTAATTAATTATTATAATTGTAATCATTGGTAAATAATGCTAAATGGCTGTATTATTACACGATGAATCTTGCAAACATAAATTTGCACATTGACATGTTTAAACGTGCTGGTTATAACGTAGATTAAGATAAAATTATATTATGACTTTTTATTATACAACAAAAATATTAAACATTTCCTTTTACATGTGATGGACATATTTAATAAATATATGTATAATAAATTACATTACAGTTACTTATTCTGATGCACATACATTGATATATAAATCACTATTTGAAACTGAATCGCCACTACCAAATACTAAAGTTATAGACACTTTGGACAATATTAAAATTAAATATTTAATAATATCGCATTAATAGATTTACGTAAAAAACATAAATTAAAATCTTACTTATTATGAATATGGTCGTGCCTCTCCAATTCACGTAACAAAACGTCAATCGAGTCGAGGCGTTTAGGGCTCTTACACACATAAGCACGATATAATGTCGCGTCGCCCTCGTCCGACGCGACTTAATGTGTAAAATCTTAAATGTTTCGATTCGATTGACGTTTTGTTACTACCCAACTGAAATGTTACAAATTTAAGACCTCAGCGTGCGTTTTTCAGAGGACGCAATTTTATTTTTTGATAATCTGAATTCTAACTCCCGTTATTCCTTAAACTTAGCCTAATAGTTCGTTTTATCGTATTCTTACGAGTATTCAAGAATACGGTTAATTTCGGAACGCTGTAAAACCTAGATAAATTTTAAAATAAACAAACTTGTAGAGGAAATTATTCGTTGAAAAACCCCCTATAAGACCGCTCTGATTTTGTTTTAACGTTAAATGACAGGAAAAAAAATGATAACGCCCAAAATAAAATTTGTTCAAAATTTTCGGTTATTTTTGTTTATAATTTTTTTATTTTCCATTTTACGATAAGAACTAATAGAAATAAAGTTATAGACAATTTAATTTGCTACATATTTCATTAAAAATTTTTGTAGGGTTGCTAGTTTACTAGATACGGCGCAAACTCACTTTGTACACCTTTTTCCAAGATGGCGGCCGGGGGACAAGTGTGGTGTCCCCACAAATATTAACTTAAGCTTATACTAACCCTACCTACACATCAAAAAAAAAATTGCATCCTCTGAGTAACCCAACCCTCAATGTAACTTTTCAGTGAAGTATACGTCAATGGGACCCCAGGCAAAGTAAATTCCATTAAATTCAACAATGATATCAACTTTTTCAATCTTAAGAATGGAGTTATTTATGAAACGAGTAACTTACAAAAGGTAACTAACTATTATAATCGTAGGAAAATTATTAAGATATACTTAAAATGTTTGTTACATATGCATTAAAAAATAACGTGCCACTTTTCCTAGGTCAATCATAGAAACTTTAAATAAATAGGTAACCCTTTGAATTACAAATATGGGTGTACTGATACAAAACCCCAACCAGAAGCAACACCGATGTAATACTATCAAATTTATTGCAATATTATTAATATTATAATTTTCGTACATGTACATCTAATGGTAGATTTCTGTGTAAATTAATCCAGGAAGACTTACATCAGCTTACCAATTTGTAGCGTTGCCTTAATGCCAGTTTCTTGCGAGATATTTCGCGATCGTAGAGACGACGTTTTTTTTTTATACCAATCATGAATGATGTAATCGAGAAACTTACTTTTATTTCTGGTTATGTGGTAATTACTGGTCTATTTATGCAATCAACACATACATGATTGATTATTATTACCTACTCGAGATAAAAATCAGGAAAACTTCTCTTGACGCTTGACGCTCACTCTAACTAGACGGCTAAGACTAACTAATAAACGGCATTGGACATTTAGGTGAATTTAATTCAGTATTCGTCATTCGTAACCTTCATTCGACGAATGCTTCGAATTATTCGCCACATACATAAAATATTTTTGCAAGTGTCTTGTGACTTTACCAATTCTATTAATGTTGTAAAAAATACAATAAACAAAAAAAGTTTCATAAAAAAATTCAAGTATTGTTTTTGTTACAAAAACCATCGTCATTTTATGTGCAAGATTTAATTAAGAAAACACCCAAAGTACGGAACTACGACACTGCAGTAAAGGCCGATAGTGTCAACAAGTGGGAAGAATCTAGATTCTAGATAGTGTGATGCAACAGATATGTAGCCTACACTGAACGTTGGCAAGCGTGACCTTAATAACTACGAAAGAAAATTGAAAACATTTTTTAAATAATAATGTGAGAAACAGATTTTACGCAAACTTGCTTTATTTATCACTAATTGCACCGTGCTGTCCACTGTATTATAAAAGTTTTTCGTGAATCCCACAGTAACTACTCATTTTACGGGGCAAAAAGTAGTTTATGTTCTATTCCAAGTGCATCGTCTCTTGTGTGTCAAATTTTATCCAAATCCATTCAGAGTTTTGGCGTGATTATGTAACACAGATCCATCCATCGCATTTATAATCTATATTAATTAATATTATAATACGAATATTATAAATGCTAATGTTTGGATGTTGGATGGATGTATGTTTGGATGGATATTTGTTATTTAATAACGCAAAAACTACTGAACGGATTTGAATGAAATTTGTCACACAGTCAGATGATGACCTGGAATAGCACATAGGCTTTTTATCTCGGAAAAATTAGGAGATCCCGCGGGATTCACCAAAAACTTTTATAATGCAGCAGGCTGCACGCTGTATTAAATATAGATTAAATAATAAGCGTAAATGTGCGTTAAATATAATCTTTATTTATATGTAATAAATAAAGCTGTCATTTGCACGCGCATTATGCAAAAACCGCTCAATATTTTGATGTTTTCCCTGTGTTATTCCGGACTCCCTTTGAAGAATAGACTATCTACCGTTATGCCAGGGAGTTCGTAAGAGGCGAATGATTGACGATGCGAGTCACTACCATCGTGGCTATTAGGTGGTAGAGTTCTGCGTTGTCTCCGGACTTGGTACCACCGTCTTACCTGTTCGTGTCCCAATAGCGTTAGTTCTTGTCATTGTCGTATTGTGTTTCGAGGCTAAGATAACCGCTAAATTTACGCATGTGAAATTAACATCCTTGATATCTATAGACGATGGTTGTCTATATCAAATAGGAGAGCTATCTTCTTGGTTGCTATCTTATATTACAAAAAAATTAAAAAAAGTGAAATTTGTACCAATTCAGCGTGTTTCTATAAAAATATAGCTGTTTTTTTTTTTTGAACGCGCATCACGCAAAAACCGCTGAACTTTGTAACATGAATTCTATACCAATATGTTAAGCGTATTTTAGAAAACATTTTTAGCTAAACACTATCATCATTTTGATTAAATAACATCTTTGTTTCTCATTTCTGTCAATATAATTTTTACTCATTTTCTATTGTTTTTTTTAAATTTAAATAGGTAATTTAAAATAAAAGCTCGCTCTTATTCTCACATGTATGAGTTTACCAGCTACTTTACCCGTGAAACCAGAACACGATTTTGGTAAGAACTAAATTTAATAGCATTGTCATTTATAAATTAAAATTATTTGCTATATATATTCGACTCCATATTCCTTATATCATATCATGTTATTATGTATGTTAGATGCTATTATTAATAAACTATTAGGGGTGAATAAACGCAAAACTATTGCTGCCTTTTTCAGGGAACTGGCTGCCACAGAAAATCGGCGTTGGGATTGTCATTATAATCCCAACACATGCTGAGTGGTAGGCCAATTTGAGATGTCACACCACCATTATGTACTTTATACCTCTTTTGTTTTTTTTGTTTCTTTGTTTTTATAGCGTATTGTGTACAAAATATTTGTATGTCTAAATTGTATATTGTTGTTGTAAGTTGTATATGTTCTGTGGTGTGCGTCTCAAATAAATGTGTTCTTATTCTTAAAGTATTGTGGCAAGAATAACAAAGATGGATAATTCTAAGTGGTGTCATATTTGGCCAATCGTTCGCCTTTTACAAACTGCCTTGCAGGAAGGCAAATGATCTATTTTTCAATGGAAGCATAGACCATAAAATTAAATAATTTAATTACTTAAGGTGGAATTTCGACTACTGAGGATCAGTAATAAATATATTATTAAATAAATTATTTTTTTACTAAACATAATGCAGTTATTTCAAGTCTTCAAAAGAGCTTAAATAAAAGGAGGATCCTTTGATTTTTTTCCGTAAACACAGATAACATTTCCGTTGCGTATACACATAAAACATGATTAAATACGTGCTAAGATTAAGGCATAGTACAAATGACAATAGAATGTTGCCACGTCGTGTTTTGTTTTTAAATCACTTATCAAGGAATATATGTAGGAAAAATTCTTTTTTTTGATGACACAAAGTGACGTAAGCAGATACAGACAATATCTTAATATGTAACATAAAACCTATTATTCATTCAGATATACTTATTCGATACGTCTTGGTGTTACTCTATTAAACTTATACAGTGTGTAACAAGACCGATCGACAATACAGTCATACATACAAGTATATATTAATATTTTGTGGAAATAGATAGATAGAGTAATCCCCCGATCAAAATAATTAATCTTAAAATGATATTTTAAATATTACTACGGCAACACAATATCAACATAGTACAAACTGCGGGTGGCTACGACATCCGACGACGATGGCCGCGCTATGATTTCGTAGCCGCCTGCTGTCTACGCACGGCAGATCACTTGACGTGAAGTTATTCAGCTTAAGGCGAGGTATTTTCACGCGCGCCAATACTATAGAAAGTGAGCGACGTGGTATGTTCTGAAACCGCTGGGAAACGGTTTATTTTTCAGATAAATAAATATAGAACTTCAGCGAAAAACCAAGATTTAGTACATTCTTTTTTGTATTTAAAATTAAATATCACCATATAAAAATCATGTGGAAAATTAGAAATATTATGAACAAATTATTTGTTTTAGATATTGTTTTAGCCTGTTATCGGAATTTTATATGATCGAGTAAAGTACACTATATCGCGTAATGAGTTAGTACATTCCTTAGACAATATCTTAAGGTATATCGTGCAATTTTTGTAAAATCAATACATAAGAATGTGATTAAGCAAACCAGTTTTTTTCGTTTGTCTCTGGTGCCTCGCCTTAAAATATTAATGAAACTGAAGGGCGAATGAGCATTTTAAAATTCTGTAATATTTTTATAATTATAAGTAGAATATTTTCATTTTTTTTGATAATGTCATCGGCCTACCTATACGCCTCTTTCTGATTGGACAGCATTTTTGTTTTACACTAACGGGATAAAAACAAACAAATGCACGTTCTGATTGAAAGGCACAACCATCGCCAAGGATAGACCATGTAACGGATTAAAATGCTACGTAGCCATAACACAAGCAATTGCTTGTGTTATGGGTGATAGTCAAAGATACTAATACATAAAAATACACACACACACACATATATATATATATATATATATATATATATATATATATATATATATATATATATATATATATATATATATATATATATATATATACTAGAATATATTTAATAAACACCCAAACTCAGAAATACAAACATTTATTCCCATCACACAAATTCTTGTCCCCGTCGGAAATCGAACCCGAGCCCCGTCGATTGCGTAGTTAGTTCACTAACCACTCGACCAACGAGGCGGTCAAAGGAATGTTTTAATTTCTACCCCAGGTAGATGTCGTTGTGAGAAGATAACTATACGTATGTAGCATAGAACTACAGGTTGCTTACTCCATATCTCCAGTCACACAAAACAATTCAGTAGCTTTGGGGTTATCTGATGAGCTTAGCCACTACTAGTGGAGCTTACAACACGATAAATAACAATGTACGAGTATTTGTAACGTATAAGCTGAAATTTTCCTGAAAATATTTGCTGTATGCAAGGCATTGGGGGTTTTAAAGTGATATGAAATATTTTCAATATACGTTAAGAAAGTTATGCTAAGGAAACTATTTTGATTATGAGGGCTATTGAATATCTTTCTTATATTTAAAATATATGGTGAAATATGTTACCAACTACACAGCATTTTCACGCTCTAATTATTTTTTTATAACCTCATTCCTTGTGACATCCCTTTAGATTCTTAAAAACTGAAACAAACAAAAAAGTGAAAAAACAAAAAGAAGGGAATATCAGACAATAGTCCGAATTTTATTGTAAGTATAAAAATACTTACAATTCATTAAACCAGTTGCACTGCCATTCTCTCCGAATGGTCTTCCTGCACATATTCGCTAAAACTTCTATTATAGGAAATCTATTTATTTATTTAAATTTTGTACACATACATTTGTACAGGTGAACTACATACCATTATAGCCCAATAGCATTCTCTGCCAGACAAGCTCAAAAATTCAGAGATGGCACAATATAGGTATGCATATAGCAAAGGAAAAATCAGTAGCTTGCTTAAGTACATTAAACAAACATATTATATAAAACAAAACTTACACAAAAAGAACATTATTAATAACTTATATATAAATAAATATACCTATTGAATCTACAGTAATACATACATTTTTATATACAAGAATAAAATACGTATACTCGTACTATAGACAAATATCTAATACTAATATCCGTAATTATAATCAGTGATCAATTAATCATATATTTTAGATTGTTTTCAATGTTCATTTAATATCTTTTCGCTGATGTAACCCAGAATTAAAACTTTTGAATCGCCCATGCTCAATCGCAATTCTGTAGCACTTAAAGTCTGTTGATTTTCACTCTTAAAACAAATAATGACATGATTCAGATTATCTAATACATCTATATATATATATATATATATATATATATATATATATATATATATATATATATATATATATATATATAAAGTATCTTCACGCCCATATCCCCGAAGGGGTAGGCAGAGGTACAACAAGTGCACCCACGATTAGCCGAAGATACTTAGTCCCACAAATGTGATAGGTGGCAAGCCTATCGCCAACCGGGCACTTTTCAATCCCGGGCAACTTTGTGTTTCTCAGAAAACTGAAAAAACACTTATCTTATGTGCCCGACCCGGGAATCGAAGCCGGGACCTCATGTGGTCGACGCCAACTTTGGATCACTAGACCACAGAGGCGATAATATATATATATATATATATATATATATATATATATATATATATATATATATATATATATATATATATATATATATATATATATATATATATATATATATAAAATAATATTTTTAAGTCCCAAAATTTTGACGGCGGATATAATTAAGTTCATTATTAGTGTGTGACATCAGTGCTTTTGATAACCGATTCTTGTAAAGAGATGAATAACACTTTCTTTTGATACTCTAATTTCAATCATGAATGAAAATCCCTAATGACTTGCAAAATAGCCTCATTAATTTAGTTGGTACGCTTATTGACTGTTGTGAAAGGAAATGTAGGATGATATCTACAGTATTGCTATAGTGTAAATGAGATGTTCATTTTAAGGGAAATTTGGTAATACACTTTAACACTAAAGGTAAGGTGTATTTAGAATTATTTTACAGAAATGTTTATACAAACTATGTTTTTATTTTATTCACTATACATCCTTGGCGTATGTGTGTTTTCATCTGTCTAGTTGAGGCATCATTCATACTAGTATACGCCCCACAAAAATCTAGAGTGGTTAGCGACTCTACTCAATCGATTCGATTTCCGACGTGTATGTGTCTGCGTGAAGTTTATACATCTAGATCGGAGTGTTAATGAATATATTTCATTATGTATATTTTTATCTATATTTTATGTTCTAGTTTTTTTTAATATTTTCCACATGTTGGTTCCGGGCTCTTTTGTAGCATAGACCAACTACCGTTCTGCCAGGCAAGTCGTAAAAGGCGACCGCTTGGCTATGCGAGTCACTACCATCGTACAGGCTACTAGGTGGTAGAGTTCTGCTTTGTCTCGCCCGGATCTAGTATCACCGCCTTACCTATTCCTGCCACAACAGCGTCAGTGCTGGTCACTTTCTTGTTCCGGTTTGGAGAGTAAGGTAGCCGGTAAACATATGCATGTGGCATTAGACCTCACCACAAGATAGCAACGCACCATTAACAACTTTGTTGCCTATAGGCGATGATTGACTCTTTCCATGAGGAGACCCATCTGCTTGTTTGCTATCTTATATTATTAAAAAAATCACATGTTGCGTTTTACATAATAGGCTCTAAATGACTAAATGTAAACAACAAATCTGCTACATTATAGACGCTTCATGTCACCACGATTTGCCAATATTGTATTGTCTCAAATAAAATTTGGAAATATATGCAACATCCATTACAGGTTAGATCCAAAAGTAAGACTAAGATGTTAGACTTTCCGTTTAAAAAACAAATCGAGTAGCAAAGCAAAACGCGAACAAAATATAATTAATCTTATTTGAATACTTTTACGACTTTGATTGCTTCTCAGAAAGAATAATCTGCCATCTATGAAGTTTTTTCTATTGAATCTTGAGATTTGAAATTTTTAACTTCGTCGACAAAAATAGGTTATAATGAATTGATGAAACTGACATTGAGAGCTTTGATGAATTGCTAAAGAAGCCTTTTATGACTACTAAATTAAGATTGACTTCAGTATTATATTATGCGCTGTAAAGTTATGACTTTACGCTGTAAAGTCAATGTTACGACTTTACGCTGTAAAGTCATAACATTGACAAAAGTACAATTGTGACGACCATTTATCTACCAATTACTACTGGATTTTTGTCGTTCCCTCTACTATTGAGTATTTGAGTATTGAGTAGATGAAAAGATAAAATTTGGACAAATAGCTTACACTTAAGAGATGTATATTATAAGCTATTATTTATATAAAAAAGTATACTTTTGTGAGAATAAGCCTCCGTCATCATGAAATTATGAAAAAAATTGTTTGTATGTGTAATTTTTACGAAACGGATAAAAATAATTTATTTCGAGAAATTGTCGTATGTATATGAGGAATATTAGTTTTATAAGCAATATTAAAAGCATGTAAAAATAGACTGCGTGAATGAAGTTTAGTAAATGAATCGAACATCTGAATGCACCGTCAATTTCCACTATAAGAATCAACCAATCCCAGAAATTTTGATAGGCACAATAATAGCAATAGCACAAACAGCTATACACTTATCATCTCTGGTGTCTATAGACAATCGTTGCTTTTTTTAATTAGAAGATCCATCAGCTTGTTTGCTATCTCATGATATAATGTCAGTGTGAGTGGTAGATATTTAAAGCAGAGCGACAAAACAAACTCTAATCAAAACCTGAACCATTTCTTAAAAAACCGGTACTAGGTAGTCTTAAAAATAATGTTATGATCTTAAATTATTATTATTACCATCTGTTAAAAGATGAATTATCCTAGAAAAACTCTGAGAGTCTGGTTGACAGTAATTGTTTTATAAACAATAAATCTGGCAGTATAAAACCTTACAAAAATTCACCAGATTTTGATTCAATTATGTAAAATTTTACGGTAGAAAATGTACAATTAAATAATTGTAAGTGTACTCGTATGTATATCGACAGAAATGATAAATATTAAAAAGTATATATCAACTATTTTTCATTGCCTATTGCGTTATTAGGTATCTATCGGTGTTACTCAAATGTGATTGTTTACATTAATAAAAAATGATGGCGATTGTACTCAGAATTTTTGTATTATTAAGTAACACAACCTTAATAATATGTATTAGCTAAGTGTATTATAGGTCACAATGTAATTTCCATCCCTTGCCATCCTCAAGTTATGTATTAAACTACGTGTTCAAGAGGTATTTGATAATAATCTCTTAGATTTTCGCATTATCGCGGCAGCCGAAAAGTCTCAGTCTACAGAATTGTGAATTCCATTGTGAACAGAATCTTGTTACATTAACGGTAGTGGAAGAAACAAAGAATTTTATAGTTGTTTGTTGTAAATGTCAGGCTTAGTAGGTACGAGATTTAATCGTAAGATATTGTAGGAATGAGCTTTTTAATACCATTACAAGCGATATATTAATACGCAAAGCGAAAGTTTCAGATTTTATAAAAAGTGAAGGAGAATAGTGCGAGATAGGACTTAAAGATTATAATGTTTTTAATAAAGATTATAATGAAAAAAATTACAGATAGTTATCATCATTTGTTCAAAATGGCTATGTGTTACAAAATGGTTATGTGTTTTAAATATTAATAAATAATGAATAGCTCAGCGAGATCTGAGCCATCATGTCATTTAGATTAAGTTAATTAACCGTTAAGGCGACAGTGGATAGGCTACATCGGAATAAAAAGCGAAGAAACTCAGCCAGCGTTTGAGGAAGTAACATGAGAAGACGCTCGCCAACAAAAACTATTTTTAATGTCATTTTAGCTTATATAGTTACTACACTGCTTATAAAGCTATTATTATCAATTATTTTGTCACAATGGTTTGATAGTTATTGTGAAAAACAAAAATTTTAATTTCAAAAACCATATAGAATTTACTAAAATATTACTCGCTAAACGGGACAACATAAACAACACAACTTGGCCATGTATTAACGAATAACGTTTAACGTCAAGCACTAGTACCCGTCTATTATCCGGCGTAGTTGTAGAAAAAGGTCTAGGTTTTATTTAACTAAAACTATTATAAACTATATTTCGCTCTTGACCTGTCGACAAATTTGCTGCGTTCCAAGGCAGTTCAATTTTGAGTTAATAGAGTTAAATACACGCAGTACATAATTGATTAAAACCATAGTAATAACAACATACAATCAAGGTATGAATACATAGTTAAACAATATATATTTTCACTAATGACCCGCCCTGGCTTTGCACAGGCACATAATAAACGCTCTAATTTCTGTCTATCGTAGCGTCGCATCAGGTTACTGCGTCGATCTGTGGATAAGATTTAAATGTAACATCCGCCGGTGTGGGATTGATTGAATTTGTTATCTCGCGCGTTAATGTTTTTATATGATGGGTTCATTTAAATCTCATTAAAATTATTATAAAAACTCATAAAATTATTCATTTAAATCTCATTTTGTACTTATTTTGATAATTTATCCTAAATAACTTTCCAATTACCAAAAAATAAGTGTAAATTTTTTAGTCAAGTTAGGATGAATATAGCTGTCTTGTCAAGACAAATATATGCCATCGCGGACTTTTTCGTGGACCTATAAAAGAAGAACAATCTCACTATATATTGTTTTGTTACATCTCAAACGGGTTAGTCCCAGTCAGCTCGATTTTTTCGACAACTTCTGAAATCACTGTCGCATTTCAATCAATCAATACAAAATCTTAACAAATTATTTTTTATTATATTAATTAAATTAAACCTAGACGAAAACTGCATGAAAATCCGTTAAGAATTTGAGTGTATCGTGAACGGACAAGCAGATTGACACGATGGAGCATTTTGATTTTATACTATACTATATATAAAGCCTTTTTAAGGAAAAACAATTTTAATACTGAATTTAATTCTCTAGCCGAATAAACTACAACAACATTATATTTCCTTTAGACATTATCAAAAACATATTCATTTATCCCTATCATGGAAAATCGCTTTAATACATATTTACTTTAGTAAAACTTTATTACTCTCAATGAACAACTATAAATAGAATATAGTATTTATAACATTTACGTGTTTCTTATTTAATGTGAAATGTGTAAGTGTGTGTAGGTGATTAATATGGCGATACAGCATGTCTACGGCTAACGAGACGGTTAAAGGAGGGATATCAAATAATTTAGAGCAGGTATTACCAATTCTGTGGTATTATTAGCTACCTGCATGTTTACATGCGCACAGTGACATTTTGACTACAGTAAGTACATGATTGTACTTCGTACATTGCGCTTTTTTGATGACGCTACATATTTTTGAAACAAAGAAAAATTTCTATACTGGCTAGATTTAAATCAAGAATCTTGGCAATTATTGCAGAAAACACAATTACCACTTAGCATTTTTACTTTGTTTAGATAATATTCCTAGTACAGGAATAGTGTTTGTGAACATAATGCATATATACTTAAAATTGTTATTTCTGCTATATTTTTATAAGAATCAGTCATAAAAAATTGGTTATTATTTATGCGTTGGTATATATAATATAAAGTTTTAATTATATTTTAACAATTTATATAAGTTATTTTATTGTATAGTAGTAAAAAAATTATTTTATTGTTAAAAGTCAATTCCTACAAAATCAAACGGTGTTGTCTTAGGATATTTTATTTAATCTATTTTACAGAAACAAATGTTTAATAAAATACTTTATAAATATGAGTTCGTTTTATTTTAAACTTGTAGCATAGTTATACGATAAAGGGTTTATAATGCGAGGCACAAAGCTAAAACTCGGAGAAAAGCCGAGATCGAAAAGGTGGGCACGGAGTACGCTCACATTCCAACCCAGCCATTTCAACTATGCGCCTGGTTGCTACTACGTTCATGTTTGCTTTTCTTATTAGTATCAAATTCATACTACATATTTTAGCATAGATTTTATTTTTATTTTATTTCACCGTCTTATACGATGAGAGGTTTTCGTAATTCTTATACGGTAATTCGAATCTCGTTTCGTCGGGTAGGCTCTTACGCTATAAGAGTCTACCCGACGAGACGAGATTCGAATTCGGGCAAGAGCAGGCATTTGTGTGAGAAGCATACATTTTTAAAGTTTGAGTTTAAGTACATTTCCAGTGGTTACTTTATACATACAGGTTGACTGGTATAAGACTGTACATACTGAGGGGATGGTCAGTACTCGATTCTGATACCTGATAAATTATAACCTAATTAACCATTAAAAATGTTAATACGAGCCCTCGCCGGCTATCTACCCTCAAAACCGAAAGTCAAAGTCAAAGTCAAACATTTTTATTCAAATTATCCTTTACAGGCACTTTTGAGGAGTCAACATTTTTTGAGTTACTACCGGATCGGAAACGCGGCCACAATAGCAACGAGCATTGACGGCGGCGGAAAAACAATAGCAACGAGCATTGACGCTGTTGCAGTAGGAATAAGTAAAACAATGGTACCAGACCAGAATGAGAAATTGCGAAACTCTACCACTTTTTCGTTAAAAAGAAGACAACTTATTTAGTGGTAAAAGATAACAATCTCGTGTTGATCCGGGCTCCTTTGAAGAATAGATCAACTGCGGTTCTGCTACGCAGGTCATAAAAGGCGACCGATTAGCTATGCGCATGGGCGTAGGTACCGAGGGGGGGACAAAGAGGGGCAGCTGCCCCCCCCCCCCCCCCGGAATTTATTTACCTCTCTACTAGCTATCTACTGTTGTAGATATTAAGATAAAAATAGTCTTAAAATATTACGGTTGCCCCCCCCTGGCCCAGAACCTGGCTACGCCCGTGGCTATGCGAGTCACAACCATCGTGACTACTAAAATGTAGAGTTCCGTAATGTCTCGCCCGGATATTCTCTCCTGATGAAAGAACACTCGGTGAATAGAAAAGTGACAAAATAAGGGGGAGGCATGGCCTGCCTGGTTGAGGTTAGGAAATTTTGGTTGATGCTACTAGGTGGTAAAGTTCTGCCTTGTCTCGCCTGGTTTTGGTACCACCGCCTTACCTATTCCTACCACAATGCTTGTCATTGTCGTGTTCCGGTTTGGAGGATAAGATAGCCGCTAGACTTATTCATGTGGCATTGGCATCCCGCTAAATAAACAGAAACGCACCATTGACATCTTTGATGTCTATAGGCGATAGTTTCCATTTCCATAAGGAAACCCATCTGCTCGTTTGTTAATGATATAAAAAAAAACTACTCTATATTTAATCGGGGTCTTTGCAAAGAAAATTATTCAACGTTCTGACCGGCATCTGAAATAGAAGAACAAAAACTACAGGTGTCACTACCATAGTGATAGCTGAATGAAAGAGTTCTGCAACGACTTCGACTAAAGTGCTATCGCCTTACATTCCCGTTGTCGTTACGTGAGTGCATATCACCACAAAATACTGGAGACTAACAGAATTCAATGTATATACAAATAATATTCAAGCAACGCACACATATACACCTCTCACGGACGCAATATCTCGGAACAACGTACAACTATTACTTGTACGTACATTGACTTCTGTTAGTCTCCGGTGTTCCAACTTAGAGAATACGGCAGATAGTACGCACATGGGATTTCAGAATAGTGATTCCAGCCACGAAAATAGCAGACAGCAGTATATTGCTTACAGATCGCAGTTATCGCTAACCATAATAAGTATTATCTGCTAGTCTAACACACAAGCGTGTTGCCATTTATATTTTTTTTATAGGTATTATAAGATAGCAAACAAGCAGATGGGTCTCCTGATGGAAAGAGTCAACCATCGCCTATAGACACCAAAGGTGTTAATGGTGCGTTGCTATCTTGTGGCAAGGTCTTATACACGTGAATAAGTTTACCGGCTACCTTACCCTTCAAACCGGAACACGACAGTGACTAGCACTGACGCTATTGCGGCAGGAATAGGTAAGGCGGTGGTACCAGACCCGGTCGAGCCGATGCAGAACTCTACCACCTAGTAGTCACGACGGTAGTGACGCACATAGCCAGTCGGCCGCTTTTTACGACCTGCCTGGCAGAACGGTAGTTGGCCTATTCTTCAAAGGAGCCCGGGACCAACACGGGGAAAAAAGCCATAGGCCATGGTTTCTTAAACTTAAAAAACGAGGTACTCTCATTAATTTATTTTATTAATTCAGACGTTATTTTATTGATTCAGGCGTTACTTTACGGAAATCCGTTAATAAAAAGGTGAAACTAACTAAATTTGCTATTATCTGCAAACTGTTCTATGCATCTTCCATGACGGCAACAAAAAAGAAAGACTTCGGTTTTCATGGCAAAGATTTAACATAATTTTAACGTAGTAGAAGCAACCGCCTTCCTATTTCCTGTATCTCCGGAACCCTGCTGCCTGCATCAGATCTTCACCAAATTAAAATCGGACCAAACGGGAAATATAAACTACCAATTAAAAATAGAATTTTTAAAATCATTCCATAAATGACCTAGTTCTGAGGTAACAACCATAAAAAACAGTTTAGTTTTTTATGGTTGTTAGTTAGTTTGAAAAAACCTAGGATTAATTGCTCCTCATATCGATCTCTTATATTTATTGTAATACGAAATAATTTTTGTAATATTCTAATACATTAATTTTGAAAAAAATATGGACATAATTTTTAACGCAGTAAAACTGCAGCAACCGCCTTCCCATTTCCTGTATCTCCGGAACCCTGCATCAGATTTTCACCAAATTAAAATGGGACCAAACGGGAAATATAAACTACTAAATAAAAATATTTTTTTAAAAAATCAGTTCATAAATGACCAAGTTCTGAGGTAACAACTATAAAAAAACTTATAGCTGGATTGATAACCTCCTTTTAGGGAGACGGTTGAAAACAAGCGATACATCGGTAAACAATATATCTAATTAGCTGACCCGCGCATTTACGTCTACGAGTAGTTTAACATGTCATATATAGTTTTTCACAAATTTTCATTTCCTATTTCAACCTCTTAAGGGTAAATTAAAAAAAATAACCTTTGTTTGACCCCAAATCGTCAATTATATATATACCAAATTTCGTCAAAATCGGTTAAGCAGTTTAGCCGTGGAAGCGTGAAAGACTTACGCATATATAATATTACTAGCTGACTCGCTCAGCTTCGCTCGCAAGTAAAACAATACATCATCAATATAATCTTTCATACAAACTTTCCTTCTCTATTTCAGCCTCTTAGGAACGGATTGCTCAACGAATCCGCTCAACAAATAATAGTCTAAATTCAAATAAAGGCTACTATTTGGGGTCAACTATAAATCTAAAACTATTTCCTTGCCAAATTTACCCAAAATCGGTTCACCGATTTAGCCGTGAAAGCTTAAAGGAGAGACAGACAGACAAAAAGACAGACTTTCGTATTTACAATCTTAGTGTGGATATGGATAGTAGGTACATAGTGTGAATTGACACAGAAATACAGACGCAAAAATATAGTATTAAAATTAATTGAAAGTGCTCAAATTTTAGATCTGATTCAGTATTTAATCGATTCCATTAGATGTTCAAGTGCAGAGATTTAATTTTTATTTTTATTTAGCGGCGGCTACACCACCATGCAGAATCTGCGTGTGAATCAACACAGCTGCCTTATTTTCGAAGTGAACTTGAACTAAAAAATAAAGCAATAGTGCGGAATTCAGGCAAAACTCGCTAAATTTTACTATTAAGTACTGAAAAACTTGACATAAGTTTTACCCTTCATAGTTTATGAAATGCAAACGACGTGTCAATTTCTGCAGCCTGGCAGGAAGGTAGAAGATTTGTTCTTTGAAAGGGGCTAGTGCCAAGAAAATAAAAGGAAATTTTCTGATGTTAGAACTCTAAATTTCGATATCACGCCCGATGATAAAAATTAGCGGATTAATAGTATGTTGTATGAGAAAAGAAATTCCAACAGGGTCGAAATTACTTACTCAATTTTTTTCTCATACCCTATTTTTCCTTACCATGCAAATAGTAAAGTAACTGTTTTTGACATACACGATTAATATACAGTTTTTAATAGATGACCTAGAAAGTTTCAATGAGTTATGACCGAAACAATTTCATTTAAAGTTATTATTAGGGTAAACTAGTGGGAATATTATATTCAGCTAAATTATTACAAGCTACATCTCAGGGTGAGAACAAACATAACACGATAGATCCGGAAAAAGGGATCTATGTTTGGTGTACATTTTAGCTGATAACGAAACAAACATTCAGTGAAGGAGCACTGTTTCAGTCACGGATTAAATGGATACGCCTTTCAAGACAATTTCTTACTTTGTCAGTGAAGATTGCATTTGCGCCCAGAAATACAGAGTAATACTACTTACCGATGAAATAAAATTACTTCAAGGGTAATTTTTAAAGCTTGTCGTCTCATTCGATATAATAAAACAGTATATTATGGTTTATTTTTAATTTTTACGATATAATATATCTACAAATGTATGACATGATAGTGATAGGAGCGTTTGCTCATATGCGCGACGACACGTTTCCTTCCTAATGGCGTATCTATTAGTATTTATGTGGTCTGTGCATTCAGTAATGGTGTCATGTTGTAAGTACTAAGGGCGACCTATCATTTACATGTGTGCTATGAGTATCTGCAGATGTCGTTATCATCAGAATAACTTCAACAGGAACATAAGAATTTGCTATCCTTATCCGTAAAAAGTATATCTTTCCTTACTCGTAATTAAATAAAAGCAACATGTGAAATGTAAATAAATCATTTCATATTATATTATGAAAGTTTTTATGTTTGGATGTATTAAAAAAACAGTATGCTTCTACAACTGAAGGTAATAATAGAATGAAATTCAGTAGTCACATAATCTGTATCCAGTTTTAACACCAAGGAAGTTACATTCTACCCGGAATGTTCACACACGCTTCAAAATCGTTCCGAAGAGTACCACGACATGGGTGGGGTATGTCTCTTTCTACAAAGTAAAGCGCCAATCGCCATATATAAGTGCGGCCGTGCGTAGTTTGCAAATTACTACTAAGTAGTTTTACTAATTTGAGATATAGTTTTTGCATTGCATAAGTAATTACGTAATAAATAAAATAAGTACATTTTAGAACTCACTGTGTTAATTACAATACATTTTATGCTAATATATTTATCGACGTGTATGAATAAAGGGATTTAACTATTACCGAATATATAAAAATCTACCATCAGATAGTTTCATTTACACTGGCAATTGCAAGAAAGGGACAAGATCCACTCTTGTCATTGTCTTGCTCAGAACGTTTTACCCCTCTGTTAAGTAAGAAACAAATCTCAACTTTTTTAGTAACGTAATAAAGTACATTTTTATTTTTCAAATATGGCTTCGTAATAATTCAAGTTATCGTATATAAGTTCCTTGTTTAAGACCTACTATCATGGACATGTAGTATATAGATTACTATTACTAGTATATAGACATAGTGTATAGAAGAGGTCGTGTATAGAAGAGGTCCAACTTAAGTAAGGGGAACGTGGTAAAAGTGTCCAGCTATTGATATGTTAAAATATAGTTTTAAGTATCTACCAAAATGGCATTGGTGTAGGATATACTACGATATGAACATATCTGTTGTAGACGCAGTGAAGTGTGCTGAGCAAAAGTATTTAACAACGCTTGTGGCGTTGTTTTTAAAGTTTACTAGAAATCTATTTAATAGCACTTTTACCGCTTTCTTTCTTAAATAAATAAAAATAAAATAAAAAATAAAAAGCCTTTTATTCCATGCTGTTTGTACCTTTTAAAATAAATTAGTGAGTTACATTTTTATTTAATAAATCAAATTTCAAATTTCACTTATTACCTCTCAGAATATTTTTAAAACAATAATTATTATAACATTGAATTAAAAATGACATTTATCTTAATGCTTAATTCGTAAAAATAACACTCGACTCGGCGTTTGCCTGGCGGGCCCTTCCATGTGGTTACATTTATGGTCCATCTGTTATCCAGGTTTCTGGCTATATGGCCGGCCCACCTGAATTTTAGTGTTTGTGCATAAGACAATGCATCTATTGCTTTGGTATCATTTTTTATTTTAGTGTGTCAGTTTTAGTTATTCATTTTCTTTATACTCAACATAGTACGTTCCTTACCTTTTTGACAACAACTAATTTTGTTTTTAATTTTCTTAGTGAATGTCCACGTCTGGCAGCCATACGTAAGAGTGGGTAGAATACATGAATCCATAGTTTTCTTTTTGAGCTTTATAGGCATGTTGCTTTTAAAAACTTCTCTAAGGAGCCAGTATTTATTCCACGCCTTTTTAATTCTTCGCTCTATCTCTATCTCATTGCTGTTGTTTTTAAAACTTATTTGTTTTCCCAGATAGATATACTGGTCCACATACTCTATAGACACATTTTCTAGACTAACGCAATGTCTGGTACTGTTTGTCATGGATTTTGTCTTTAGCAGGTTCATCTCCAATTCTGCTGTTTATATGAGGAGTATTTAACATGTATTGCAGGCCACTGCTAGTTTCTGATAATAGTGCTATATCGTCTGCAAATCTAAGATGAATTAAGTATTTGCCGTTAATGTTCAATCCGCATTTTTTCCAATCCAGTTTTTTATAATATTTTCAGCTGTAAAAAGTTTTGGCGATAGTGGGTCGCCCTGTTTTACTTCTCTTTTTATAGGAAAGCTTGACAAAATGTTTCCAATTTTACTTTGCTGGTGCTTTTACTATAAATGTTTTGTATTATTTCTATGTATTTGTTCTCTACTATTTGAGCTTTCAAAGCTTCCCATATACTTGTGTGAGATATTGTATCAAATGCTTTTTTATAGTCAACAAAGACGAGGTAGAGCGGTGTCTGTCTTTCCTGGTACTTTTCAATAACTTGTTCCAAAGAGTGTATGTGATCTATTGTAGAGAATTCTTTCTTAAAAACCAAATATTTACCCTAGTGGATGGTGGCATGATCACTGTGGGATGCTTTTTAATGGATACTTTATAATCAGCCCTATAATTTATGCCTGCAGTCCTGCTATGTTTCCATGAAAATCACAAAAATATGACCACGTTGCAGTCTACTAAGTACAGTTAGTTACTAATCAGACATTTAACGGTCTATCGTAAAAAGAATTAGTTGAAGTATTCTACTAAATACTACATCTAAATAAAAAAATACGAAAATGTTGTTTCAACCATAGTGGGATTAGTCTTTTTTTACTGGATCAGTATATAATTTTAAAGTTGTTTCCAATAAAACAAACATTAACAACTTCCCAACGTTTTCAACAAAATTTTGATGGATATGAAGTAAAATATGAATTTTTTTTTTATTATGAATTTCTATATTTTTGTAAGTGATTTTTTAAATTAATTGTAATTATTATTCTTTATTGTTCAATCTGAAAGAAATCTTTTTGTAATGCTCATAACAACACTTCGAGCTATGAAGTCAAACCTATAATTAAAAAGCAAAATCAGTATGTTTATCGTTATATTCATATTTTTAGTTATAATATCTGAAATTAAAGTATCTGCGACCTATCATTAAGTTGTTTATAATAATATTAATATCCGTCAACTTTACAAATTTTGCAAAACATTGTCACATTAATTATACAAGTAGGTTCTACCTGTATGGGAAGGTAGGAGTCTAAAATAAGTAATAAAATAAATTATAGAAACAAAACAGATCTTTATTCACTGAATGACATAGTATACCTAAGATGGGCCCAATATATTTAGCATTTTCTGCCAATTTAACACTTGATAATTTTCCTAGTCGTTTAATTTTATAAATTATTTTAAATAATTAAATCTCCAAAAACGAAAACACATCATTTTTCTTTCTTTTTTTTTGAATTATTATTTAGTTTTCAATATATAAAGTAACCCTTCTTTCAGGAACTACAAATGTTTTATACTTGATATAAAATATCAAACATGCCTCTCCCCAAGAACAAAAAGCTCTATCATGAAATACCCAGAGGGGATTAGAACATTATAAGTCAAGGCGTTCACCATAGAAAGATTCTTAAAGAAAACGTATATTTTTCAACTCTCACAGGATTTCCGACCTCGATAAAATGGACACAAAGAATATCAAAAACAAAGTTTGTTCCAACTTTACCTCATAATCTTTAAGTAATATGCGCATATCCACGACATAAAGTTACTGATGAATTAAGTTTAATTTACTGAATATTATCTGCCTACTGACAAGTATTTATATCGATATTTGGTAGTTTTTCATTTAAATGATGATAGCATCCCCTCTACATCTATATTTTTGTAAAAGTGAACTTTAAGTTGCATCTTAAATTTAATTACTCCGCTGGTGCAGTGGCCCCAAGTAGATCTTGGAGAGTTTTCCACCATAGCATCACAGTTAATAATGTTGTGGTGGAAAGTTGGTTTTTTATTATTATATTGAATTTTGTAACACTTAACAGACGAGAGATATTATATTATAGTCTTGTATATCGATATACTAGTTTTGAGTATTACATGTGTTGTGATGATTTGTTTTTATGATTAAAGTGCCAACTTTTTCTATAGACGAGGGGCCAAACGAGCAAGAGGTGCACTTGATGATAAGTAATCACCGCCGTCCAGGGACATACGGAATACTAGATGGCTTGCCATTGCGTTGCTAATCTTTTAAAAATGGGTAAGCTCTGTTCTTGAGGCAAGTCATGATCGTTCGGATTCCACAAAGGGGTAGTGTGAGGCAAAAATAGTAAGATAAACGCATAGTTGTGAATTTCCAGACGTTAAGGTTATGAGGTTGGAACTTTGAATTTTGACGCTATTTCCGATGATGGAATTCAGCGGCAGAAATTAATCCGAGCACGCGGTAGAAATGCAGAGCAAACCTACATTTCTACTTAATGCCAAAAAAGTTAGGTCGATTAGAAATAGTTGGATCGTCAACGCTTCGAACCACTTTACACTGAACGCGATCAAGTGGAATAAGTAGCACTGGGCAGCTTCGGCCTGTAGCTGGAGACGATGGGCGGCTGGCAAAAAACACTCTTTCAGTATGCTGAGCACGCTAAATATTTTGGAGGCTAGATAAGCCTTTCCTTCCAAATGAACGTGGAACTGAACGTTGTTTGATATATCGACTCTCAGAATTCAAATGTTGGCTGAGGCTGTCAGGCGAGCATTCACAAAATGAGGTGATGCTACAAAAGGTATTTTAGCAGTTAACGCGCAAACATGTGCCTTCTTGGAGTTGAATGTGACCAAGATTTGACAGCTCCACTGTGATTGATTTCGGCACTCATCGGCGTGTTCTTGAGAAAAACTATATAAAGTAGTAAACAAATATGCGGAATTACCAGTACTGTTATCTGCATAGCAATGAGTGTTAGTAATACGTAATATGTCTTCAGGAGCTGACGGTTTATGAGTGACTATATAATTTTGAAGAACAAGACAGATTACAACGATCTTTTTTCTTAGGGATAGGATACACTAAAGCTGATCGGAGCGTTGGAATAGGCTCGTTAAGACTGGATCCAATTCTGGGATACACTCTGCATACACTCTGGCACTGCAGTGCAGAGAAAACTGCAGGAATTTTTGTTCCGACATAGAACAACCACACTGCGAGATGGTAGGCATTGCTTTAATTATTACAAAAGACTGTAACAGTTTAAATATTAATCTGATTAGCTAAAGGTTATAAATGCTAAGTCAAATAGACTTTTAATGTTTCGTGTTTTATGTCTAAGTAAATACAATATTTTACTTACATTTGATTTTTTTTATATCATAAGATAGCAAACAAGCAGATGGGTCTTCTGATGGAAAGAGTCAACCATCGCCTATAGACACCAAAGATTTTAATGGTACGTTGCTATCTTGTGGCAAGGTCTAATGCCACATGCATAAGTTTACCGGCTACTTTACCCTCCAAACCGGAACACGACAGCGACAAGCACTGACGCTATTGCGGCAGGAATAGGTAAGGCGGTGGTACCAGACCCGGGCGAGACAATGCAGAACTCTACCACCTAGTAGCCACGATGGTAGTGACTTGATAGCCAATCGGTCGCCTTTTACGACCTGCCTGGAAGAACGGCAGTTGGCCTATTCTTCAAAGGAGGCCGGGACCAACACGGCGAAATTCGTGATTTAAGTACATTTACCTCATTATTTACATAAAATTGCTAAAACTGATGACTAGTTAAGCCTGTTTAAAGTTAAGACTGAGTAGGAAATTTATTTTTTATTTCTGAGATTCTACCCACTACTGAGTTTTAGTAATAGCCCAACCTATTTGGAAGGTGTAAAATCCTCACTTTTTCCACAATTTAGAAACACTTTCTTCCATTTACACGATCAATAACTTATAGGTAAGTATGTATCTTAAAATTACAACAAGATGTTACTGCGGTAATAAATAGATTCGATCTACATTAAAATAAATAATATAGATAGAATCTATTTATTTAAATAACATTTATATAAGATTAAAACTCTGTGTACCCTAAGATTCTTAATTGGCTTATTATACAATAAAATAATTTTTACGTTACGTAATAAGACGTTTTTACGACTCGGCAAAAAACGATTTTTTTGATATTCGATTTCGATTTGATATCATATAATTATAGCGTCGATGGAAAAATTAAACGAATGGATCTAACCCGAATGTTTTTAAGGCAATTATTTGCCTACGAAATGGGTGTTCTAATATACTGAAATATTTACATGTACAAATACGAATACTAAAATATTTAACAAAAACATAAGCCCCAAAAATGCGAACATCTACACTCGTCACACAAATGCCTGTCACTGTCGAGAATCGACCCCGAACCCCATTGATTGCGTAGTCAGATTGGTTAGTGAATAATAACACTTCATCATCGATTGTTGGCTTTAGCTATTATCGTCATAAGTTTAAACTTATTTATATAGTGATTGATAAAAAACCTGCCCGACCATCAAAGGCATTGTCTGATAGCTTAACACAATCATAATATATATGTGCTATTATTTTGTGGATACAGTATAAAATTTTCATCGATCAAAATATTTCATCTTAAATGATTTTTCAAATATTAGTATGGCAATACAAAATGTTAACCGGATAATGTCACGTCAAAGGCGGCTTCCATTAATGTAGCCGATGACTCGACATAGTGTTGTCTGGTTCAAAAATTTCACATTCACTAAATTTAAACAAAATTTAATGGTAAATACGAGTATTAGTATTATTCTTCGAGAAAAAATAACCTTCTTGTAATTTATAATACTGATTTTAATTATTATAAAAACACTTATAGTGGTTTCAGTAAGTATATTTTGTGTTTTTATAATTAAAATCGAGCGCGCACGCACGTGATCTGTTTTTAGATAGATCACCCGCGTGCGTATAAAGCGCTTTAGGAACTTACGCTATATATATATATATATATATATATATATATATATATATATATATATATATATATATATATATATATATATATATATATATATATATACATATATATATATATATATATATATATATATATATATATATATATATATATATATATATATATATTTTGTGAATACACACAGATACAGCAGATTTGGCGAGTGAGTTCCGTGGGCTCTGCAAGATAATACAGTGTTTCCACGAGCACATGTTTCCACAATATTTTCACCGTGAAGTAAAGACCGCGATGTTTTTATCAGTGATTTATGAGATCAAATTTATCTTCATGTTCCTGGTGTGATTGATGCATAAAAGAGTTCGTCGAATCTACGAGTAGTTCTTAAAAATGCACTTTCTGTGGAGACGTATTTTGTAAAATTCGATGATGAAACATAGTCGATATAATGTGTTTCTTGCGAGTGTTGCCTTAACTGCAAGATATATGTAATTATTTTATTAATTGTTCATGTGTTATGGCTGCTTTGCAAATTTATAAAAACATAACCACTTTCAACACAACACTTGTAAAAACCGGCCTACTAATAAAATATAAATCTCATTTAATTATACCGTATAAGAAATATGTATATAATTGAATAGGAATAACTATATAACAAAAGAAATATTTTAATAAATACGTCACTAGACATCTGTTCTACAATTATATACAAAGAGAAAAGTTTTATTTTTGTTATAGGTCAACTGTAAAACGAATATAGCGATTTGAAAATTTATATTTAGCTTATATCTAATTTTATGTGTACGTATTAGAAAATAAACATTGAAATATATATTATTAGTTTTATTTTTTCAAATACACTGAATTGACTTAAAAATAACATTGTTATGAAACTTTGGTTGGATGATATATGGATAATGGAATATACACTTTTTTGTAGTACTTTAATAGCCTTCTTTTTCATTTTTCGTACAAACGCGCGTAGTATATATTCAAGACGATTTAAAACATATCATGTAGGTTAAGGGCACTTATTCTCTGAGAATTCTTGAGTGGAGTCTTCAAATGTAAAACAAGAAGATAATTTAGATATCAGATGAGAAAAATCGATGACAAAACGAATTTTAACTTAGAAAATTTATAATGTTATTTGAACAATTTTTCGGAATCTAATAATTTAATTTCCCTAAGATTCTTTTACAGCACGAAAGTTTGTATGCGTATGTATTTTGCTCCTTCACGTTAAAGCAGCTCGATATTTGGATGCAATTCGGTATCCAGGCAGTCTATGTCCAGACTTGTTAAGACTACGCAGGCGTTTAATGACATCAAAAATAATTCTTACCAAAGTTGATACAAAAACATAGAGGCACAGTATGGACACATAAGTAATTTGGGTACCTTCAAGTTATTTTTTGAATCAACTACTTCATTAGTAAAAGCCGGAGTTTGCTAGTGATGTATCTCAAAATCAATATAAAAAAAATGTTTTATTCAAAGGCACCTTGACGAGTAGAATTTTTAGAATTACTACCCAATCGGAACGCGGCTACACACTGGCAAAGATCAGATGCAGGGTTCTGGAGGTATAAGAAATGGGAAGTCGGCTGTTGCAGTTATACTGCGTTAAAAATTTATGTCTATGTTTTTTCAAAATTAATATATTAGAATATTACAAAAATGATTTCATATTACAAAAAATATAAGAGATGGATATGCGGATCAATTAATCCCAGGCTTTTTCAAACTGACTACCCAAAATAAGGAGGTTATCAATTCGCCTGTGTTTGTATGGTTGTTACCTCAGAACTAGGTCATTTATGAACCGATTTTAAAAATCTTTTTTATTTGGTAGTTTATATTTCCCGTGAGGTCCCATTTTAATTCGGTGAAGATCTCATGCAGGATTCAGGAGATATAGGAAATGGGAAGCATGTTGCTGCAATTTTACTGCGATTAAAAAAATATTGTCTCCTAAATAAGTTGGTCCAGGTTTCGAAGCTGGTCCAGTTTATCAAAACTACTTTAATGTTGTTCACCTCACAATTATAAGCATGAAACAATGTAAGTGTTTAAAGAAATCAATACAATTCATTTTTACTGAGTGCTGACGATGATAACTAAATTAGCTGTAGGTAATGAATAATATTTTCGTTTTTATAATGAATATTAATCTTTATCGCTACCTACATTTATCAATATTTTATTTATGGGAGAAACAATGTCACAATCTCTGAAATAAAAGTGCGTCAGTCGGTAAACAACACGCACATCCGACTCTAGACTGCTACTATTTTTACTTACTAATTTCTCTTAATTCAACTCTTTTAATGCTTTACAATAGTAGACAGAATTGTTTAAGAGTTTTATTTCAATAGAATCAATAGGATCGTTAAATTTACATCCATATACAAGGTTATATCATTTAAAATGTGTCATGTGGGTCAAGAGCGGCCACTCATTCTTAAAGTATACTCAAATAGCGTCTTGAAACATAAAACGGGGAGATAATTTTACCAACTCACAACGCTGTATCTGCTAAGGATTGAAGTGGACCAAGTTTTGTCGATCCTATTTCGAGACTTCGATAAGCTGAAAAATGCTGGTTCAGGCAATCATCGATGTATTCCCGAGTAATACCACAATGGCCGGAGTATGAAGCATTACCAGTAAATATAAATGTCATCTGCATTGTAAATGTAAATGTTATTTATTCGGGACATGTCATTGCAGTGCAGCAGCTTGCAGCAGAAACATTGTATGTATTTAGTAATTTAATTATATATAAGTACAGTTAAAGTATTAATTAAAAAATAAAGATATCGACATTAATAATTAAGTAAATTACAAGAATGTTAAGACTAATGGTATTTTGCAATCGCAGATAGATTTTTATAGGTTCAGGCGTTATTTTGTGGAAATCCATTATTCAAACAAAGAAAACTAGTGATTTTGTTTCGTACTTTTACGTATACCTTTGCGATATCACTGAAAGGAAAAATATAAAAAAGCGGTATAAGAAATGGAACAAACTCACCCAGAACTCACCGTAGGCTCGAAAAAAAAAATAATGAAGACCCCAGTGGCACAGTTCTCCACCCTCGTCCACCACACTTTCACAAGCATTAGAAAGCATACAATATATGCACTCTACGCACGTTTCACTTCGCAAGCGAAGCATCTTCAGGAGACACAAACACTACTTCACTTAACGAGAGCCGTAGTAGTACTGACTACTAGAGTCTAGATGACTGACTATGATGAGATTGTGAATTTGAAGTAAGGCACCTGAGTATTTTGTTTGTTTGTTTGTTTGAACATGCTAGACTATAGTCTACGAACCAGATGGATTTGACTTTGAGGAATTCTCTTATGTATTTGATAGCCATTAGAAGAAGGGAAGACAAATAGGCTACATTTTTACCCGACTGATCAAAAGGAATTAATGTTTCTAGGTCACGCAAAGGAAGTCGCAAATCACAACTACCTAAAAATTAAAGTACAGTCCTGTCTCTAAATAATTAGGGCTTTATTGATTTTAGTAAGGAATATTTGGACCGATAAGATTATTTTCCCCAAATGAGGCACTTAGGGAATATAAAATTGGAAATTTTCCCTACAAATTGGAAATGTCAAAAAAATGAAAACTGTTAATGAGATCACAAAAATAGAATTTAAATAATTAAGATTGGATATCCGTAACCTCTATAAGGTCAACTTAAGAGGGAACCCTACGGCCGTTTCTCCATACAAACGTAGTCCCCTGATTCCTCCCTGGATAATGGTAGTAGAACAAAAAAATTAATAAATTTATGGTTATAATTGCTATGTTCCTATGTTTTCCTTTTCTCCGAATTATGAAAAGAGATATAAATTGACAAAAACAGAATTTTTTGGAAAAGCATTATTTTGATGAGAAGCCAATCTTCTCTATCTTTAAAAAATCTTGTATCGGGTATATATATATATTTATATATATATTTATATATATATATATATATATATATATATATATATATATATATATATATATATATACCCGGCAAACGTTGTTTTGCCATTCATATTAAGAATCCATAGCGGACAAACAACGTGACACGTAATTTATATAAGTCTACGCGCTACAGGATTGTCCTTCTACGCAGCCAAAATGACATTCAACTTTATATCTGCGCAATTTTCTTAATATTTTCTTTTATAAGAACCTTCTCCTTACAATTACAAACACAGCAAAAAAAAATTACCGAAATTGGTCCAGCCATTCAGGCGTGATGTCGTGACCAAGGAAAATAGGGATTGATTTTTGTATATATATATATATATATATATATATATATATATATATATATATATATATATATATATATATATATATATATATATATATATATATATATATATATATATATATATATTATATATATATATATATATATATATATATATATATATTATATATATATATATATATATATATATATATATATATATATATAAGGAATCGATTTATCAAGGTCCAGGTCCAAGAAAAGATCGGTTTCAAAAATATGTGAAAAACCGAGCAAAGCTCGGTCAACCAGATATTTGTTATTAATTTGTTAAAAGTTTGACTGCCCCATTAGTCGAGTGGTTAGCAACCCTGACTGCGCAATCAATGGGGTCCGGGTTCGATTCCCGGCAGGGGCAGGAATTTGTGTGATGAGCACAGATGTTTGTATTTCTGGGTTTGGGAGTTTATTAAATATATTAGAATATTTATATATGTATTTCTATGTATTAGTATCGTTAACTGACTGATTAGTATGGGTATACTACAAGCATATAATTTGCTTACTTTGCTTACTTTCATATCAATTCGTATAATTTGTCCAAGGATATTTATTTATTATTATTATTATAATTAAATGTTTTTCCTTCACCGAATTAGAATGTTCAAAGCCCCCTAAATTTATTAGTTACCCGATTCGAGATTTTTCAAAAATAGAAAAGATTTGCGTCTCGTCAAAACGAAGCTGTTCACAAAAATTCAGCTTGTTATTAATCAAAAAATGTTTGTTCCTGGGTCCACGGCCTATAGCCTGTTGTAGCCATAGATTAACGTAACTGGAAGCTTCATTGGTCACGGTTTATTTCCTAACTAGTAAGCTACCCGGAAAACTTTATTGGTGTTATTAGTAACCCTATTTGAACATACGTCAAAATAACTTGTAAATTGTTATTGAATTTATTGAATAATCTGATTTCTGATTTATATAATTTGACTATGACATGCAGTATCTGATAATGAATATGACATAATAAATGAATGCTAGGCGCTGACACAAGCACAAACTCAAATTTGTTTATTATTAAACTGCATGACACTAACACTATTGTCCATTGGTTGTAGTGTGTTTGATTCGGGGCAATATCGTTTAACATCACGTTTTGTTACGTTTCGGCGTGTAACTGACGTGGGCCATTTTATTAAATACACAATGGATGTTATTTATGTTATCATGGGTATTATGTTAATATTTTATTTTATTAGCTATATGATCTTACGGTTTCATTTTGTATGTCTAACATAAAAAGTATGTATATTAAAATATTTGGATGGATATTAAAAATATGAATATTAATATATATTAAAGAAAATGTAAAAATAATGTAAAAATTAGCAGACAAGTTGCACTGGCGTTGCTAGCATGGGTGTCACTTGGTACGGTCATTTTGGTGTGACCCCTACGGCCTACACGTCTATTACCATAGACCACTTTACGTGTAGGGGGAGTGACGGTGGACGAATGGTTAAAACCAGGGAATGTTTGAACATTCCACCAGGGTTACAAATTTCGTTTCTCAGATACCTAATATTATTAGCACCCAAACGCATCAGTTAAAGCATCTCGGTGATGATTGTAATTATGGTTTTAGGAACTGCAATCAGTTTTAGCAATCTTATATTACTGTGTATATGAATTTATATAGGTAAACAGTCCTAGACCGTTGTCCTAGGCACATTTTTATTTTTGATTAATAACATTAATTAATAAGAAGTTGAATTTAACATTAATTAATTAATAAGAAGCTGAGTTTTGACAAGACGCCTATCATTATGGTAAGCTGGCTGCCAGTGGCGGCCGAGTGAGTAAAGCACCATACAGTGCTATAGTAATAAGTGGTGGTGGGACCAGCGTGACTGTACGACCATTCTGTGCATGCGTCTGAGCTGGTCACGCCGCCAAATGGTTGCGCAACCAAACGGACACCAGTAAGTAACTCTCTATAGAGCAAACATTTTGTTGGTAGCGGCGACTGGTTGCGCCGCCATGTTGTCCCGGTGAAATATAGCCCTTAATCGCAGAGAGGGAGTTGAATGACAGGACGCTTCGAAGTCTATCCTCTACATGTAAATAAAAATAAACACTTGTCTATGGCGTACCTCACAGTTCTGAATATTCTCTTTTTTTACTATAATGATTTTAAATTGTATGTTTTCACGATCGGGTGTTACCCTCAAAGTATAACACCCGATCCCCCGGTGATACATGTGAAATGGAAGTACAAGTGAGTTTATTTGTAATATCTATTTTTTTTCCACCATAGGGGTATCGTTGGACAGGTTTTTAAAAAATATAGTTTGTGAAAACAAGTTTTCGATTAAGGGACTCATTTGTAAAATATTAAGCTTAAGGTGAGTATTCTCTTTTTTTACCATAATTAATGATTTTAAATTGTATGTTTTCACGATCGAGTGTTACCCTCAAAGTGGTGATACATGTGAAATGGAAGTACAAGTGAGTTTATTTATAATATCTATTATATTTTTTTTCATCTACCCCATAGGGATATCGTTGAACAGGTTTTTAAAAAAAATAGTCTGTGAAAACAAGTTTTCGATTAAGAGACTCGTTTGTAAAATATTAAGTTTAAGGTGCTAATTTTTGTTATAGTCAAGTGTTTTCTCCTCTGCAGGCTAAACGGTTGATTTTGGGGGTGGGAAATAAATAATAGTAGTAGTAAATATAATAAAGTTTAAAAAAAAACTATCACGGCTTAAAAGGCTTTGCAAGTTATTGAGTAATAGGCGATCAACTTGTAAAATGTACTGAGAGAAGTTTTTTAAAACGGTAAACCTGGTGGTGAGGATATATATTTGTTAGTGGCGTTGAATAGGTTAAATGTTCATAGTTTGAAACACAAAAAGCCTACTTCTTAGTCCGCAATATTGTTATGGGCAACTACCCTACATTAAGAACCCTACATTACGCGAGGTCCAACACGCGCATTTCCAATTTATTATTTATATCACAAGATAGCAAACAAGCAGATGGTTCTCCTGATGGAAAGAGAAATAGACACCAAAGATATTAATGGTGCGTTACTATCCCTGTGGCAGGATAGCAATACCACATGCATAAGTCTACCGGCTACCTTATCCTCCTCTAAACCGAAACACGGCAACGATAAGCATTGACGCTGTTGCGGCAGGAGTAGGTAAATCGGTGATTCCATATACCCAAGCGAAACGTTGCGGAACTCTACGTAGTGTTCACGTATAACCAAATTCGTCCCCTTTTATGATCTGCCTGGCAGAACAACAGTTGGGCTATTTATCTAAAGAGCCCAGACTAACACGGGGAAAAACTTATCATTGTGAAGTACAGTTAATCTATCATTTGTACAATCAGGTGTTCTTTGTATACAAATTTTCATCAAGATCTGTCAAGCCATTCTTGAGTTACAATAGAACGTACAAACAGACACATAGAATTTAAAAGAGTATCTTCACGTCCGTACAAACAAAGGTACAACAAGTGTGCCCACGATAAGCCGAAGATACTTAGTCCCATAATGTGATAAGTGGCTAACCTATCGCCAACCGGGAAATTTTTCCAATCCCGGGCAACGTTGTTTTAGTCAGAAAACTGAAAAAAACACTTCTTTTTTTAATTGCCCGATTCAGATTCGAGCCCAGGATGCTTCATGTCGTCAACTCCGATACTGAACCACTAGACCACTGAGGCGACAACACATACATATACTCATACGTACACACACACATATAGAATTTAATACAATAAAGAATAGAACTAATATTTAGTAAATTTACGTACGTATCACGTAAATTTACGTACGTTCACACCCATATCCCCGAAGGTGTAGGCAGAGGTACAACAAGTGCACCCACGATTAGCCGAAGATACTTGGTCCCACAAATGTGATAGGTGGCAAAGCTATCGCCAACCGGGTACTTTCCAATCCCGGGCAACTTCGTGTTTCTCAGAAAACAGAAAAAACACTTTTTTTTTAAGTACCCGACCCGGGAATCGAACCCGGAATTTAAATTTGTCAAAAGTATATTTAGTATTATATTAGTATATTAGCGGCCCGCCCCGGCTTCGCACGGAAAAAATTATTAAAATCGATCCAGTAGTTTTGATTTATTCATTACTGCCCGTGACCCGCACGCGTTAAATTTGGAGTAAAAAAATTCCCCTTTCCCTATACCATGAAGATTTTCTGCTATGTTTGGAATATCTAAATTCATATAGGTACTACATTTTTAGTTTTTACATTTTTACCTATTTCTTTTATTTTTGCAATTAATGTATTACAGAATGTCTTTATATACAACGTTCACAGTTTTCTTGCCATTAGACAATACAAACATGTTTTCTTTAGAGGTTACTCTTGAAAGAGCGATATATAGTTGGCCGTGTGAAAAACAGTCATCGCTCAAATCTAAGCCTGCAACGTTGAAGGTTTGACCCTGCGATTTATTAAGGCGAGGCATCGGAACTAACGGGAAAAAATGTACTTCTCACTAAAAATATAAGCATAGATTTTTCAGTTCAAACATCTATTTTGTTAACAATGGCAGTATTATAAATTTTTGAAAAGCTGTATATTTGAAAACAATGATGGCATTCAACTCAATTTTTGAGATCTAAAATATTGTTTTAGCTAAATAATCGATAGGTTGAAAAATTTCGATGCTATGTCAAAAAACATTATATTTTTAATTTTCTTCGTTGATAAATCCCAAACAAATTTTGATTAAATTAACGGTTTTTGACCAGTTTTTAAAGAACAAAATCTGATAATATTTTTAAGTCAATCGGTAAATTACACACATGTACACACACACCCACACACAGACATACACACACACACACACATACATACATACATACAGACATACTGACGTCATCGTGAAAATAATCGGAAAAGATTCCTAGGACCTCAAAACATTTTTATCTGCTGAAAACTCTATTTTCGAAAATCGGGGTAAAATCAGTAACTTCTTTATCTACATACGTAGTGGGAAGTTAAAAACTGGTTTGCTAAATCACGTTTTTTACATTAATTGTTAAATAACAATTTTACAAAAATTATACGATATACCTGAAGATAAGGAATATGCTAACTTATTACATGATAGAATATACTTTACTTGATCATATAAAATTCCGAAAACAGGCTAAAAAAAATCTCTAAAACAAATAATTTGTTAATACTATTTCTAATCTTCGTCATGATTTTTATATGGTGATATTTAGTTTAAAAAAAAGAATGTACTAAATTTTGGTTTTCAGCTGCAGTCCTATATTTATTTATCCCAAAATTAACATGTTTCCCAGCGGTTTAACAGAACATACCGCGCGCGCGCCGCCACAGGCCCGTAAACCCGGAACCGCTATGCCCCTGCATTTTAAATCTGTAATATCTTCGAAAATATTCATTTAAATTATATGCTGTAAACGTCCATATTAATCTATATTAAATCAGCAATATATTTAAGGTATTTAATTGGATAATGATTAGTGCTGTATTACTTAAAATTGCTTTGAAAAAAAGCCATTATCTCTCGTAAAAAGTAAATAACAAAAAATGCTATTGTGGGTTATCCATAAGAGATAGACATATGCCATCGCGGTATTTTCTGTAGACCTTTTCAAGGTGTACAAATACTTAGTACATTATTTTGATAAATCTCGTAGGGTTTAGCCTGCGTTTGCAATGTAAGCGGGAAAAAATATAATTATTTACAACATGACATCAGACAACTCAAAAATTGTAGTATTTCTCTACAATACATTGAATGTTATTATACATATAAACCTTCCTCTTTAATCACTCTATCTTTTAAAAACAACGCATCATAATCCGTTGCGTAGTTTTAAAGATTTGAGCATACATAGGGTCATAGGGACAAACAGAGAAAGCGACTTTGTTTTATACTATGTAGTGACTAGTTTATATTTAGTACTTGTATAACTAGTAAAAATCGATATACGTTCTCAAAGTAGAGTAGGTTAGAGTTCGGTAGTGTAAGTATATTACGAAAATAAGGAATTGTGAAACTATGGTTCGACAAGGTTTGGGGTGATTATTAGAGCGAAACGATACATTACAGAGCTGAAAGCACATTCATTTTTCACCCAACAAACCATATTTCGGTTAGACAATCAACACCCTTGTACGTTACCTCATTGGAAAACAATAAATAAAGTAGGGAATGCTTACTACAACATACTCCAACTCCGAATCATACTATTCTTTTCCACAACTGCATAGAGACTGAAGTTTACTATTTTGTTTATATGTAATAGATCAATTACATATTAATAAATCTGTAAACTGTTTGACCCTACAGGCCATCTCTGAAACATCCCGCTAAATTGAGGTATTTTAAACTCAAAGAAAAAAACTATAATTAGGTTATAGTTTATAGGCATGGATTTTTTTCAGAATTAGGAAATCTAAACTTTGTTATAAATAACATCAATTTCATTATTGAAAGATGTATATTTTGGAAACGATGATAGATTTCAATATTTAATTGCATTCAATGCAATATTCGATCGAGTCCTGAAATATTTCTTTTAGCAACAAAATCTATAAGGCTTTAAAAATGTCAAAGCAATATCAAAAATATTTCTTTTCAAAAATTTTCATTATTGATAAATCTCAAATAAATCAACCGATTTTGATAAAATTTAAGGTAAATCATGTAGTTTTTAAGAGAAAATAGCTGATTAGATATTTAAGTCAATAAGTAGGTTAGCCTGAAAATTATTTTAAAAATATTAAGTAAACAGCAAAATATTGATGTTTAAAAAGCTGTAACTGTCGACATTGCATGATTCGATTTTAATTTTTTGAAAACTCGATTTTCGAAAATCGGGGCAAATCAGTAACTTGTTTATATACGTTTCTACGTAACGGGAAGTTAAAAAAAACTAAATAAATACGTTTCGTCTCTCATATATGTGGTCATACTGGCTTTTTTCCATTTTTTTTAAAAAACTCCGTCAAATACCATAAATTGGATCAAAATTGGCTGATTTATTCGAGATTTATCAATACGAAAAATAAAAAAAAAGTGTTTTCTGACATTACTTAAACATTTTTCCACCTATCGATAATGTAGCTTATTAAAAAAATATAAAACATCGTTTTATATTTTTTTTAAATTGCGTTTAATTTCATTTTAATTCATGTTATACAGTTTTTGCTCCATTAGTTAAAAATATTTCAATTTGGCGGGAAGTTTCAGGGATGGCGTGCAGGGTCAGCCGGTTTACAGATTTTTATATAATGAGATTAATGACTAGTGAGTAATAATACACCTGTCTAACTCAAAAGTGTAGCACATCAATGTCATTAAAAAAAACTTTATTTTTTTATCATAGAGCATTGTCTAATGCTTCGCATTATGAGTCGTGCATAAAAAATGTTATAGTCTTGTTATAGTTTTTTTTAAATGCTCCAGTCTATTATCAAAACTAAGCAATTTTCCCATAAATTAAGAAAACAATTTAAATTTTATTTGCAGATATACATATATGATCATATGACTCTAGCAGATATTGTCAAATTAGACAGGATTTTGCTCACTATACAAACAATTTTGTATCAAAAAACTTTTATATATCGCCTCTTGGCGCGACCGATTGGCTAATTGGCTGTGAGTCATCTATCTGGCTACAAGGTGGTAGAATTCAGCATTGTCTCGCCCCGGTCTGGTGACATATACACCCGAAACACACGTTCAGGCGACCCAAAATTTTTCATTTTTACGAACAATTTTTTTTTTCATAACAACTTACACCTTTTTGCATAAAATAATCTACTTTGTGGTTATTTACCACTTACTACTCACTCTTGCGTACAAAGTGGATTATTTTATGCAAAAAGGTAAAAGTAAATCGTTATAAGAAAATATTACGTTGTTCATATAAATAAAAAAGTTTTAGACCTTGAATTACATTCCTTTTTGGCTGGATATTTTTGGTTAGACGTACTGAACGCTGTGTTAAATAAATATTATGCACACGCACTCACACACGCACACACGCACTCACGCACACAAGCTCACACGCACACACGCTCACACGCGCTTACGCTCACACACACACACGCTCATACGCTCACACGCTCATACACACGCACACACACGCACACGCACACACACACACACAAACACACACCCCCACATACACAATGAGTGTTTTTAAATATATTTTTTATTTTTGGTATGGATCAATTAAAATTTGGTGGATATTGAATTATAAGACTATCGAATCCGACTGATTTAATTTACCAATTTAATTGGACAAAGTACACCAATCAATCAACTTTCTTTATATCATAATATAAAAAACAAGCAGATGGCACTCCTCATAGAAAAGGATAACCATCGTCTATAGACGCCAAAGTTGTCAATGGTGCGTTACTATCCTTGTGGCGGGGTCTTAATTCCACATGCATATGTTTACTGGCAACCTTACCCACTAAACTAAAACACGACAGCGACAAGCACTAACGCTAGTAGACACTAACAATAGCAGAAATAGGTAAGATTGTACGACACCCGGGTGAGACAATGCAAAACTCTACCACCCAGTAGCCACGATGATACTGACTCGCATAGCCAATCGTTCGCCTTTTACGAACTGCCCGGCAGAACGACAGATGGTCGGCAAATTCTTTAAATGGGGCCCAGACAAATAAGGGAGAAACTTATTAGTAAATAATTGTTAGCAATTATACTAGTATGCAAACACAATAATTACGTTAAATCACACAGGAATAGTTAGAGACAATAATCTCTGCAAACAAGAATTATTGTAAATGGATCCAGATAGCTCCCATCGGACCTACTCGCTGTCATCCTTATTAATGTGATATACTCGAACTACATTTCATACATTGTGTGGATTTATTCATGTAGAAAAACAATTTGAAATGATCTTGCCTATACAATAGAATAATGTTCTTGTTCTTAACCGTTATGATTTATAGTACACACACACATATATATATATATATATATATATATATATATATATAGTACATGTAATACTCTTAAGGAACGAACACACTGAGACGGGCCGCAACGGGCTGGGACGCACTGCATCACTACAAACAATGCTAGCATAGCACATTAAGACGAGCTGCAGCGGGGCAGAACGGGCCGCATCGCAACGCAGCGCATTTCGGTATTTATTTCCAAATATTATTCTTTTATGTTGATCACCATAATGTGGATCTTTCAAATTTGAACTTATTAATTGTGTATATCCGTAATTACGTGATTTTATAAATTAATACTCAAAACACGAAAAACACGTGCGCGTTATTCCAATTACCATCATCATCGTATTCACTGAAATACACTGCGAAAAACTCCACTCGACCCGTTGCGGCACGTACCGGTGCGCTCGAACGTTTACAGATCAGAGGTAAAAACAAAAAGAAAAAAAAGGTAAAATTAATTAATGTTGCTAATCTCCGCGATCTATTCTATGTGACCTTCGCGATGCCACCGAAAAGATAGACGCCGTATTAATAAATAGATAAAACTCCCTGATGGTCCTAACAAAAAAAGATCCCAGCGCGGCTGCACAATTATCCACCCACATCCACCACATTGTCACCTACGTCGGCAACAAGCACAAAAGAACACAATTTACGTACTCAGAGCATGTTTCACTTCGAAACCGAAGCATCTTCAGGAAAAACAAACACTACCTCACTCACCGCTAACTGGCCTCTATAGTCTAGCGGTATCGGTGTTGACCACATGTCCCGAGTCCGTTGTCATATTGCCGCGGGTTTAAATCGCGGGTCGGGCAATTAAAAAAAATGTTTATGCTGTGTTCTGACAAAAACAACTTTGTCCGGAATTTGAAAATTGCCCAGTTGGCCATAGCCTTGCCCCCTATCACATTGTGGGACTAAGTACCTTCGGCTAATCGCGGGTGCGCTAGTTTGAACTAGTACGTCTGTGAGCAAACACAGTCGACCCATTTAAGCCTTAGCCAGAGACGAACTTAATATATGTTAAAAATCGAATAGAGAGCAATATTTTAATTTTTTTATTTTTTCCTTAAGCGTAACATAAAATAAAAGTATACCTATTTAGCTAATACATCAGTAAGGGGCTGTAATCGACCCTCCGAAATAAATATACTAGCCTCAAGATGAGATAAAGTTACATTAAATAATATAATAAATGAAAATACCACAAATATTATTTCTAAAATTTAAATATCGCTACACTAATAATGACTAACGACCCTAAAGAACAAGGGTGAGTTTCTGGCATTTAAAATGATTGTCTTCAATTAAATCTACTACTACAAAAAACTTCTAATTTTGTTAAATTTTACTCGTAACTATTATGTCTGAGTGAGTCCTGTGAAAAAATATATTATTTTTTAAATAAAGCTTTTTTATTTGAGCCATTTTATTTGTTGCCTATATTTTCTTTAGTACTTAAAATGTTGCCGTTTAAAATTAGACCAGATAATTAGATTTTCCTCCAAACATTGCCTTATTTTGCTTTAAATATATCATCTTTTAATAGAAAATAAAGTGATTAATAATTAAATAGTATATTTAAAATTATTATTTTTCCTGTACTGATTTTAATTTTTCTGAATTAGACTGTAGATTACCTAGATGACTGACATTTTGTCAATGATGTTAGTTGTCAAATTTTATCAAATAATAAGCGTGTTCAGCAAAACTAAAATCTCATAAATCTGACGTCAGAATTTCAGAAAACTAAGATTCCCAATGCTGCCATTTAACTTAGTTTGGTATAATTCTGAAAATTATTATTCCTAGTCGTCTCTGTGGTCTAGTGGTCCAGCGTTGGCGTTGACCACATGAGGTCCCGGGTTCGATTCCTGGGTCGGGCACATAAAAAAAATGTTTTTTCAATTTTCTGAGAAACAAAAAGTTTCCCGGGAAAGTGCCCGGTTGGCGATAGGCTTGCCACCTATCACATTTGTGGAACCAAGTATCTTCGGCTAATCGTGGGTGCACTTGTTGTATCCCTTCGGGGATATGGGCGTGAAGATACTTTTTATTATTCCTTAGGTTCGTTTAAAGATAGAAAGTGTGTCCTAACTCCTGACCGAAAGCGTTTGCTCAATATAAATTTTTTTTACTCTTACTATCTAACTCAAATTACTGAGGTTAGAGGTTCGCTGAACACACCCAATTTTTTTACATAAAACCCTCAACTCAATATTTTTTGTTATTATTTGGACTTAGTTATTTACTGATTTTTGTTTATATTTATTTTATAGACACCAGAGATGTTAATGGTGCGTTGTTATCTTGCGGCGAGGTTTATTGCCACATACATAAGCTTACCGGCTAACTTACCCTCCAAACCGGAACACGATAGTGACTAGTACTGACGTTATTGCGACGGGATGTTACCAGACCCGGGCGAGACAATGCAGAACTCTACCACCTATTAGCCACGATGGTAGTGACTCGTATAGCCAATCAGTCGCCTTTTACGACCTGCCTGGTAGAAGGGTAGTTGGCCTATTCTTCAAAGAAGCCTAGTATAGGACCAACACGGGGGTGTACTATGAAGTCACCAGATTTTAAGTTTATGAATAAGTTTTTGCTTGATACGCATACAAATAGACAAAAACGATTCGAAAAGTAAAATTGTTACAGAATCAATTCTCTTACAAAATTGATTCATATTTTTTCATTTCCACACTATACAAATAAGTTGTATTATATATATATATATATATATATATATATATATATATATATATATATATATATATATATATATATATATATATACAGGGTATAACAAAAATAAGCACTAACTTTCAAGGGTATACGTGTACATGAACTAAACAAACACCTGGTAAAATATTATACCAAAAGGCACACATTTTTTGTTTCATATAAATTTAGTAAAATAAGAAATTAAAGTTTATTTTCACACCCCTACCTTGAAGATGGAAGTGATGTGACGTCAGCAACACGTTGAATGAATAGCGTGACGCACACATAGACATGAAGAATACCGCGTACTTGTACTTACACACATTTAATAAGCAATTTTTTACATATCACTTTCGTCACTGATTAATTATTACACATTAATCCAAATTCACTATTTACAGGCAATAATAAAACAACACTGTCTTCAAATTAATTTATAAGTAAGGTTCAAAATGACCACCACCCTTCTCAATGCAAAGAGCAGTTCTGCGTAACATTGATAACCTTACATTATGCAACATATGTGGGGTTATGGACCTAAATGCTGCATTAATTTTACCTTCCATCTCTTCACGTGTATGACATTCCACAGAGTAAACTTTATTTTTCACATAACCCCATAAAAAGTAGTCTAGGCACGTGAGATCTGGAGAACGAGGTGGCCAAGGCACCGGGCCACTTCGACCTATCCACTCTGCAAATCGATCGTTTAAATAATCACGCACAGGGCGTGCAAAGTGAGCGGGTGCTCCATCGTGCTGAAAAATTATATTACGATATACATTCAGTGGAAGATTTTCCAGATGTTCTTCTAAATCCTCTCTCAGGTGTTGTAGGTACCTTTGAGCGTTAAGACCCTGAGGTAAAATAGTCGGCCCCAAAACATAGTCCCCAACGATGCCTGCCCAGACATTAATTCTCCACTGGTGCTGAAAGCTACTTTCACTCGAGGCATGCGGGTTATTATGTGCCCACACATGCTCGTTGTGCAAATTGAGCACACCATTTCTTGTGAAAGAAGCCTCATCTGTCCATAAAATATTAAAAGCAAATTCGGGATTTGCTTCAGCACGGTTCTGGTACCACCTACAAAAGTCCATTCTGGGCATATGGTCTGCAAGTCCTATCTCCTGAGTCCTTGAAAAATGGTAGGGATGTCGTCCATCATCCTGCAGAGTACGCCACACCACCATATGGTTTACATTTAACATAGCACTGCATCGGCGTGTGCTGGTCCGAGGATTCTCGTCAAAATGATTTAGAATCCGAGTCTCAATAGCAGTACCTACTCTTGAATTAGGACGTCCAACGTTTCGTTCGCGGTGGAAGGAACCAGTACGCTGAAGTCGTAAACACATGTTACGGAATACTGAGTACGGAGGTAAATGACGTTGTTCTGCTGGTGGCCTTCCATCAATAAACCGTTGTCGGTAAATCTCCCTTGCTTCATTAATGCTACCATTCCTAGCAGCACCAACACATAGCATCATTTCGTAAAATTCACTATTAGTGTAAAGGTGACGGTCATTATTATTTCTACGTGGCATTTTTAAAATCGCGATTTCCAATCAATGGGTATTAAGTAAGATTCATAAAAAATCGGCAATAATAGCAATAGTTACGCTCTCCAAAGACAAACGGCAACTGAATAAAAAAATAAAAATTCCTTTACAATTATCTAGGTACTTTTCCGAACTAATTAGGGTTCAGTGAAACAAATTTAAAAATAATCTTCTTCATCTTAGAGTTTATTCCGGTTATTCTCCACGCTTGCGCTAGGAACGAGTTTGAGTTTGCCGTAGCGACTGTCGTCTAACCTCCGAACCTCTCTGGAGGAAGCCGGTGCCAGGACCTCTTTCATTGTACAGCAGTCAGGTTGTCTTGGGTCCCGAAGGTGGTGGTGGGACCCCTTGCACCATAAATAAAAAAAAACAGTAGCAGTCGTGGGACTGCCGATAGAAGTGAAAACGGAACTATTAAGTTGAGAGTAATTAAAACTATATGCAAAACATAGCTATAGATATACTATTATCATTAGCATGTCGGTGTCGCGAACCGAGGATTTTACCCTCTACCAAAACGCTCAACGCGCCTAAAGAAGTTTTCACTTCAAAAATCATTTCCCGTGTTAGTTTGAGTGCCTTAAGAAGAATTACCCTCCATTCTACCAGGCGAACTGAGAATCGAACCCAGTACCTTACGAAGAAACGCCTAAACCGGCATCACTCTTATCATAAAAGTGACAAAAATGTTGACTAAAACTATACGGAACTACATATTAGTATGATTTTACATAAAAACAAAATGGCAGAAAAAAGGGAGTGTCTTGTCTCTTTCCGAAAGTGGTCTTTTCGCCAATCAAAGCGTTTCGTTGCACTTTGTATAAGCCGCAAAACACGTGTAAGTTCTAAAGGCCTGTACAAACGACCGGCGGCGGCTTTAAAGTTAACTTAATACTTTTACATTTCCAGTATGATAAACAATATTTTGATGAAAAAGATTAATTTTTCTGAATGAATGAACAGGTTGATATGTAATCCCGGCAATCGCTAAAATTAGCAATAGTTTTCGTTGGTTTCGCTTGCGTGGTTTATTTTTGACATTCACAAAAAACTCTAACCACGCGTGCGAAGCCGCGAGCAACGGCTAGTATTTTATAAAATCTTTGATCTAAAATGTAATAAAAAAAACGTAGTCAAAAATTATCTTTTTCCTGAAATAACTACTACTTAGAAAGGTCTTGCCAATTTCTCCCGTGAAACAGCTTTGCTGTGTTTCGGAGAGAAGGGCAAGACAGGCACTGTAATTACTGGCACCGAGACTTAACATCTTATGTCTCAGGATCTTAACATCTTATGTCTCTAACACATGAATGGAATACCTGGGCTAGTTCCAGCCCAGGTATCCCATTTTTGTTCATTAGCGACGTCGACCACTTACCATCAGGTGGCACGTCTGCTAGTTTGCCTATCTCAATAACATAAAAAAAGGTAAGAAGAGGCGCACCTAAAACAAACTTTAGGTAGGTACTAAGTTCCATCAGCCATGTAGTGATAGTGACAAACGAGCCTATCAACTCACCGGGAACATTCCGATTCTTGACATTTTTTTAGCAGTGCTAGCCATGTCAAATTTCATATGTAACGAAAATTAATTTGCGCAATTAAAATTCCCGCGGAAAATATTCAGTAGTGTGTGTGAGCAAGGCCTTAAGTCGGGCGCTTGGTTGAGACCGCGTTGCGCCGCGTTGAGACGCCTAGCGCGATGTCGGTAATACTTCAAATCAAAGGACTTCTAGGCTAATCAATGCGTAGGTTTATTTGTCAAAAATGCTTATAAAAGGTTGTGTTGTGTCTTAATTCTTAATGATAATGAATATTTATTTTGCGAAGTGTCGTGTTATCAACGAGAAGGTTTTACTAAGTTTTTAGAATTGTGTGTAAAAAAAGTGATAATAGCTATGATTTACCTGCTCAAAAACTAATTACCTATTTAGACACCTTGTTATGTGAAGTTAGAAGCAAACAGGGTAGGTACTAGAGGTAAGTATTATGCCATTAAAACAGTTTGTAAGTTGAAACCATGCCAGATAATACATTGTAAAATGCCTATGAATCACGGAATAGATTTAGGTACCTACACTGAAAACACATGTGAATAGTTGACTTTGAAGGTGGATATTGTGTGATGAAGTAATTTATGTAATGTGTTTTCATAACAAAAAGATACCTTAATTAGTTATATTGGATTATTTGCCACGATTGTTTTAGAATGTATGTACCAAACTAATAGTTTCACTCAGAGTTAGAAATAATAATCCAGGTCACAATAAATTTTAGGTACACAGCTGATATAATTTTGTTGCCAGGCGGGAGATTTTCCTGCATGAAATGCCTAATAGCCGCAGGTTTGCCTTACGTAAACTAGGTATGAGACTACTAGGTAGGTATTTACGATTAATAAAATTTTATGAGATTTTTTTTATTGAATATGAGTATAGTAATTAATAATTATTTTAATATGATCGTAATATGCTATCGAGTGACACCAATAGTCGGACAGTGTTTTTTTTAACATAATGTAATAATTATGGCTATCAAAACCCAGTTAAGTTACCTATGAATCAAATTGTCCAGCCTGGTAATCAAACTAAGGACCCTCATGGGTTTATTCCAACATCAGTCCTGGTAGAAAAAAATATAAAAAAACTCTTTAAATAATATCTACATTATTTACTCTGTCAAGTAATTAGTACTTTGTTGTGCGTCTAGCAGTTCATTGACATCTATCATATGATTGTGACCTTTCATAGCTGCGTAAACCGTGCGCGTACGTTACTGCGTGCTATACTTCAGGGCTGCCACAGATCATTTTGAAAAAAAACTTTGACATTCATTTTCTCAGAAATTTCATAGTTTTTATTTATTAAAAATGTATAATTAAAGAGCTAATCACACATCCTGAACGCTCCTTCAGTATTAGTGCTTATTTTTGTTATACCCTGTATATATAAGTAAAAGGAAAAATTTTTGATTTTTACGCCATACCATTTAGACCTTTTTGCACACAATAATCCACTATGTGGTTACTTACATTTACCTTACAAAGTGGATTATTTTATGCAAAAAGGCTAAATCGTTATTTATTTATTGTTCAGTAAACTCACAGCAATATAAGCAATATAACACAGTAATATTGTAAAATCTAGGTAACAAAATAAGCCAATTAAGAGTTTCCATAATAAGACAACAGTATACTTGTAACAGACACTATGTGAACAATATACAAATTTGACTTGCAAGTTAGTTTTCAAAAAATAAGTTCAAAAGAATACGCCTTATTTGAGATTGTTTCATGTGGAAAGGATCGATATTACTATTAAATTTATTAAGACTACCAGTAGCTCTTATTATGAAAGTGTTTTTTCGATAATTTGAAGAAGTAAAAGGTACTTACAGCAAAGTTGGATTACGAACAGATCTATTGGGAACATTAAAGAATATTCTGCTCAGTAACTCTGGACACAAGTGTAGGCATTCTCAGTGGCACTGTAGACTGTACAGTGCCACTGAGAATGCCTACAATATATGTTATATCATTTATATCTCTTTTGATGGATAATGGTAAAAGATGTTGTGTTTTACAGGCTTCAAAATATGGTGGTTTCTATTTATTCATTCTATGATAAAGACATTTAATAAATCTTTTCTGAATTGACTCAATCCGGGTTTTATAAACGTCATATGATGGGTTCCATATTTGTGAAGCATATTCTAACTGACTTCTAACTAATGTACAGTACAGAATTTTAAGAGTTTTAGGCTTACGAAAGTCTTTAGTAGCTCGAATCAAAAAACCGAGAGTTTTAGATGCCTTGGAAATTGATATGGTCATCAAAAAATAGCTTTGAATCAAGAGTTACACCAAAGTATCTAACTAAGTCGGCCTTTAATAAGGGAGTGTCCATGAGATAGTAAGTTGAATTTCGTTGATTACGTTTTCGACTAAATGTGACTGTAGAACATTTAGAAGGATTCAAGTATAGTTTGTTTGTTATGCAGTAGTTTTGGAATCTAATTAAATCCTGTTGAAGTGAAAGACAGTCAATAATGTTTCGTATTGTTTTACAAATTTTCATATCGTCCGCGAAAAGAAAAATAGTTGAATGGTGAAAACAATGATGAATATCATTTATGAATATAACAAACAATAACGGACCTTAAAGAGAGCCTTGGGGGACGCCTGATGGAACATGTATCCAATTAGATGTGAAACCATTAAGAACAACTGCTTGACTACGATTTCGTACGTATGAAGTAAACCAGCGAAGAAGATCACCATGAATACCTGCCTTAGCGAGTTTGTTAAACAAAATACCATGATCGATACGATCGAATGCTTTATTGAAATCGGTGTACACGACATCAAATTATGTTATGAGAAAAAATTACTTTATGGTACCACCGCCTTACCTATTCCTGCCGCAATAGCGTTAGTGCTAGTTACTGTCGTGTACCGGTTTGGAGGGTAAGGTAGCCGGTAAACTTATGCATGTGGCATTAGACCTCGCCACAAGATAGCAACGCAGCAAAGCACCATTAACATCTTTGGTGTCTATAAGCGATAGTTGACTCTTTCCATCTGCTTGTTTGCTATCGTATGATATAAAAAAAATTCAAAAGGACCTTTTGGCCCACCCCACTATCGATAATGTCTCAAGTTAAATAAATTGTTAATATTGCATATTGGTTTTAAATAACCATTATTTTTTTATTATTTAATTTTAATTACCTTATTCAATCTATGACTATTTTATTTTATTTTATCAATTACTATTTTTGTTTATGTATTATATCCTAATTGATTACCTTTTTTTTAAATTCAAGAATGTCGTTATTGCCTTTAAGATTTTTAAATTTCTCCAAAACCTATGTACCGACTCAGAAATCAAACCAATTCGATAGTCTATTCAGCTTAGATAAGAGAAATCTCCTCATTATCTGAGCCAAATAGGCTAACTGCTGGACCACAAATTTATCAATAAACTAAGAATCGTCTATTGGGTAACCAGATGGTCGATTCTTCATTAAAGGCCTGACCTGAAAATTATAAGTTTACACTATCAATCAAGCGGCATTGATGTTAATATGATTATAAGTAATGGAAGCGGCCTAAGTACTGTCAGAATAACGCTGCGCCAAGTTTATGATACAATTAACTGACGCGCGTCAGTTTCCATATAGCGGCTCCGTCGGAATTACTTTAGCTAGGGGTAACTTCGAAACATTTAAACATGCATTACCTTAATTTCATCGTTTAAGCGGGAAATTATTTACAATTTTAGCTTAATACATTGTTAGGGGTAAAAATGATATAATTTGTTTGTTATATAACAAACAAGCTACTCGTATTTAAACGACATAGCCATCGCTTATAGATAACAAAGATGTAAATGGCGAGTCACCATACGCATACCAAGTTAAAATGTTTTTTTTTTCGAAATGACTAAATCGCTGCTGGCCTTAAGGGCCTTCACAGTGAAGTGAAGGGTGAAGTATTAATAGTCATATAGTGAAGTGCTTTAGTATAGCCTTTATAGAGTGAAGTGCTATTCAACTCTCCTGGACATGTTTCGGTTACAAAATGAAACGTGCGTTGAGTACATAATTTGTGTGTTCTGCCTTTGATACTGAGCAGAAGAAAGTATGGTGGAAGTGGGTAGACTATTGTGCCGCCATGGTCTCTAATTTTCAAGCCTTGGATAAGTTTGCTCCATTTCTTAAACTACATTTCGTTTCACTTACATCACAGCAGTTTCATATAAGGTTACGCGGAAATTTTGCAAATTAAATACCTCAGTTTCTTTTCTGAATTATGGATATCCGTAAAGCTATGCCTGAATCTATTAAATAGCAAACTTTACAAGATTACATTACCAACTTGACCAACAAAATTACTAAATTACCAACTGTTTTCATCTCAGAATCATGGTCCTGTATCATGGTTTCAATTTTTGTTAGACCATCTCTTACACCCCGTATACTCATTTTTACTTCCAATAGATGGTGTTATTGGTTACATAGCCCTGCAAACCAGAACATGACAGTGACAAGACGCTATTGCGGCAGGAATAGGTAAGGTGGTAACAAACCCGGGCGAGACAATGCAGAACTCCACCGCCCAATAACCACGATTAAAAGAGCAATTGGCCCGCCTCTCGTTCCCACCACTGTAACTTCTGTAAACCAGAATCACGATAGCCAAGATTGTAGCGCTTTGCATGGTCAATCGTTTGCCTCATACGAACTGCCTGGCGGAACGGCAGATTTTTTTTCTTCAAAGGACGTCCAGACCGACACGGGCAAAGGAGGCTATACGAACACATGGAAAATACTACAATTTCATGATTAGCTTGTGTACTGGATACAATCCAGGCCCTGGGGCCCGATTCACGTAAAAAAAGGCAATCAAGTCGAAGCGTTTACGGCTCTTATGCCTCGGCCGCACTGCGTCTATCGTCACAAAGCTTCGTGCAGTAACACGATAAATGCAGATGTGACCGGCTATTATCGGCTATTGTCTCATAAATCTCGGACTGCGTGTGCCTTAGCGCGCTAATATCTTCGTGACGATAGACATGAGTGCGGCCGAGGCATTACACATTTACTTACGCATGCTACGCCGTAGCACGACGTGACGTTGTATCGAGTTTTTGTGTGCGAAAATCCTAATCAAATCGACTCGATTGACGTTTTTACCTCATTTAGGGGACAGTATTTTGACACATTAAGCTAATATTATTTTTAATCTAATTTATTATTAAACTAATTTTATTTTTGAACGCCCCGTGGGTCGAGTGGTTAGCGACCCAGACTACGCAATCGACGGGGCTCGGGTTCGATCCCCGACGGGGGCAAGCATTTGTGCGATGAGCATAAAGTTTGTATTTCCGGGTTTGGGCGTTTATTGAATATGTTCCATGTATTTCTATGTATTAATATCGTTGCCTAACACCCAAACACAAGCAAATCATTTGTTTACTTTGGGGTTAGATCAATAAGAGTAATTTGTCTCGTAAATATTTATTATTTATTTATATTATTTAACGATAATAGGTAAATTAACACGATGTAATAATTCCTGAAATTATAACAACGATCAGCCTAAAATTAAAAAGGAACGAGGTGGTCCTACTGATCATCAATTTTACTAACGCAGCACAGCACAGCACAGCGCAAACAGCACATTGTACAAATATTATGCACTTCACTAAAAGAACTCTAGGTACGCGTATTGCTACGTATGTAAACACAAAATTGGTTTGTTAAGTTTCCAACACCCAGAAAAAAGAGCTCAGGGGACACTGAAACTAAAATACTACCTGATTTGTTACATAAAAAAATATGTATATATCAGATCCGACGCACGACTGGTGTTCATTCCTTAAGAACTAACTAGTACTGTGTAAATTATGTAAAAAGAGGGTAAAAGAAACTATATTTTAAATAATTAAAGCATAATCAAATATTTAATCATAGTGTTGGTTCGGGCTCCTTTAAAGAATAGACCAACTGCCGTTCTGCCAGGCATGTCGTAAAAGGCGACCGATTGACTATGCAAGTCACTAACATCGTGGCTACTAGGTGGTAGAGTTCTGTATTGTCTCGCCCGGGTCTGGTACCACCGCCTTACCTATTCCTGCTGCAATAGCGTTGGTGCTTGTCGCTGTCGTGTTCCCGTTTGGAGGGTAAGGTAGCCGGTAAACTTATGCATGTGGCATTAGACCTTGCCACAAGATAGCAACGTACCATTAACGCCTTTGGTGTCTATAGGCGATGGTTGACTCTTTCCATCAGGAGACCCATCTGCTTGTTTGCTATCTTATGATATAAAAAAATTGTGGTATAAAATTCCTAGACTTAGCCAAGATTTCTATTATGAAATTTAAAGTCGTATTTAAAATATAATTCGAAGTCATAATCATAGCTCGAAACAATGGGTGTTGATTGGTGAGTTTTGTCACTAAAGACTTTCATATACTCTAAACTATTAGCCTATGGTTATGTTACATAATTTTCATATCTTGGAATTAAAATGAAGAGAATTTAAACTGGGTATTAAAACTTACTATGTAATAAAGTATGTTCACGCGCGTATCCCCGAAGAATTAGGCAGAGGTCCTACAAGTGCACCCACGATTAGCCGTAGATACTTAATCCGACAGTGTGATATGTGGCAAGCCTATAGCCCACCGAGCATTCAATCCAATCCCGGGTAACGTTGGTTTTATCAGAAAACTAAAAAAACATATTTTTTTTAATTTCCAGAAATCTAACCCAGGACCTCAAGTGATTAACACTGACACCGGACCACTAGATCACAAAGACGATTACTAAGTAATAAAGACACAAAAAATTCAAAATAAATCATTTAATTAAAGTAAATAAATCATTAAATAAGAAGAATTAAAATAAATCATTAAATAAAAAATATATCAAATAAAATTAATTTATCACGAACCTTTAACTCATTTTACGTAATATTTAAAGTAGGAAGCAATTGAGTTTAGCCTGTTACATGAAATAATAAACATTGTGGCGCTTATCGTTTACAAGTTCATAAAGCCCTCATCACTTCGTTGCTTTAATGATGCGCTTGTCTTGGGATTTATTTCGTAATACTTAAAAATATTCTATTGTTGAAAATGAATTTCTGCGTAACATTAATAATATCATATGGTTAGTATTCCTTAGAAGATGTTACATATATCTTCCTAAGAAGAATCTTGATAACAATTCAAAACATTTTGAAAAAATATAAATATTGCAAACTACAAGTTTATTTGTAGATTGAGACATACATATAGACTCAAGTTTTAAGAATGTGCCTTCTTATTTAACAATTCTTATAAACTTAATTCGTTTATTATTAGCTAATTTAGGTGATGTAATTCAAAGGCTGAAGATACCTGAAGCGTCCTGCGTGAATAATGCGTTAAATTTGGACTAATACCATACTAGTTGTTGCCCACGACTTTATCCGCGCGGACTTCGTTTACTCCGCACAGCCCCTCCCCCTTAGGTGATAGCGTGATAATATGTAGCCTATATATGGACCCGACCTGTTAGTAATATTCATGCAAAATTTGAAGTAAATCCATGCAGTACTTTTTGAGTTTACCCCGGACGTACATACAGACAAACAGACAAAAATTCTAAAAACTATATTTTTGGCTTCGATATCGATTGTAGATCGCGCCCCAAGTATTCTTTAAAAAAAATATTCAATGTACAGTTTTGACTTTCCTACAATTTTATTATATGTATAGATTAGATACCGTCAATGGCAATATCTAGAGCTATTCTTGCTTTCATGGTTGACGTTGGAGTGACGACTTAAAAAACACTCACTCACTCACATAAAAATTTCCTATTTTTTCAATTATTTGAATAAGTTGAATGAAGGCTGTTGGGGCAAACCCAGATTAACCGATCTTATCTATTCTTTTAAAAATAATAAGTTTTAAGATTTTTTTTCAATAAACTTTGTTCTTTTTGTTCATAGGCAGTCCATAAGAGGGGAACGATTGGCTGTGGTAGTTACTACCATCGTGGCTACTAGGTACTGCATTGTCTTACCCGAATCTGTGAATCATCACATTATCTATTCCTGTCGCAATACCGTATGTGATTATCACTCTGGTAAGAACCCGCCACAAGAATAGCAACGCACTATTAATGTCTTTCGTATCTACAGGTGATAAGACAATCTTTATATTAAGATAGAGAAAACTATCTACACATTTAGAACTTTATTTAAGTCTGGATAATCGAATACCTACTATTATATTAGCCGTCTTTTCGTTAACCATCCTGATGTAAAAAAAAAATATTATATTTGGATTCATGAATGTGGAGGCAACAGACCATGGTGCTCTCTTTTAACACTGTAAGCGATCTGTTGTACTGATGAACATGTGTATATCTATATGTAAAAAGTAGAAGTATAGAATACCTAACAATAATTTAGTTTATTATTTGACTTTTACGTTATCAATAAATTTTTGTTCACGTGCTTAAAGATGAATAGTTTATATAAGGTATGATTTGGAATCTTTATATAGGATCTTTCGACAGTATCTTTTGTTGACAAGTTTGAAGAGGGTGCGTGAAAGCAATGAGTTTCATTTCCCTTTTTAAAATAAAATGGTTAGATAATAGTAGGCGCTGTGTTTAGAATAACTTTACCTTTTTTTATAGTATAAGATAGCAAACAAGCAGATGGGTCTCCTGATGAAAAGAGTCAAGCATCGCCTATAGACACCAAAGGTGTTAATGGTGCGTTGCTATCTTGTGGCGAGGTCTTATGCCACATTCATAAGTTACCGGCTACCTTACCCTCCAAACCGGAACACGACAGTGACAAGCACTGACGCTATTGCGGTAGGAATAATAAAAAACTATAAAACCTATAAGTTTTATTTAGTTTCGAGCGTATTCCTTACTATAGGAATCCAAAATTAATCACACACACACACAGCGATCATTTCACTGATCATATTCACCAACAGCACAAAAAGAGCCTACTAATTATTTACACTTTGCGTGTTTGCGCTTGTAAGAAACAAATGCTATAAAATTATACACATTGTAAAGTTACATAAAAAATATATAGAGCATCTGTCATCCAAAAAGATTGATGTTAATGAGACGAAAATAACGTTTAATGCGAGCGAAGCTACAAACTGAAACTAGTTTATTATAAAAATAACCATCCTGGGAAAGTAAGTAATGCGGAGTGATTCCGAATTACCACGATTCACTAGTTTGTCGATTTGGGAAATGGATTTCGACTATCGTTTGTTTTTTGCGATAACCTGGACAGATTTAGGTACGTGCTCATCTGAGGCATAACATTGATAATCCACAATCACCAAACTGCAAGCCTTAGGTATAGCGTACGTTAGATTAATAGACGGTGAAGTTCACCACGATTTACCAATTTTTTAATATTCATTTACATTAATGCTTTTACTAAGTTTCACGGTAAGCGCTTATTATTTGTAAGAAAAACTTTACGTTCTCTCTGATTCACACATCAGATTAGCTTGCTGTTTAGATTTTAATACCGGTTAATTTAAAAACACCAAAAGAAAATGGCATAAGAAATTAGATCCTGAAGATTCGAGTTCGATACGAGTTTCGAGATTCGAAACGAGTTCTTAGTCTCTTCAGGGGATGACTTTAAAGTATGGGTCAACTGAAAAATACTTCTAGAGAGTCAAGAAATGGATGAAGGAGTGAGCCTAATGGTAAGTTTGGTACATCTCCCGTGTTTCGGTTCTTACGACCAAGATAGTAGGTAGAGCCGTGGGTGGCTGGTAGGCCGAGCCCCAGACTAAACCTAGGACCTCATGAACTGACCTAGACAGGCGGATCATTCAGAATCTCTCTTGCACTATATTTTAATTGTAAAAATATTTCAATACTAGCGGGCAACACCGGGACTTCGTTCGCGCGGACTTCGTTTACTCCGCACAACTCCTCCCCCGTAGGTGATAGCGTGATAATATGTAGCCTATAATATGTTGACCCGACCTGTTAGTAATATTCATGCAAATTTTGAATTCAATCCATGCAGTCAATCAATCCATCCTTTTTGAGTTTACCCCGGACATACATTGAATTTCTTACGATTTTATTATATGTATAAATAAATGTAGATTATACAATATTTCGAATTACATTTTTCAATAAATTTCTGTAGAATCGTACAAGTGTGTCCACTAAATCAATTAACAATGCGATTTTCCTAAATTTCGACGAATAAAACTATAAAATACAATTCCTTTTACTTTTATGTCATTATTTTTCTCAATTGCTTTTTTTAATTTCAATCTATATTAATATTATAAATGCGAAAGATCTGATGTTTTAATAGATAGATGGATGTTTGTTACTCAATCACGCAAATACTACTGAACCGATTTGGATAAAATTTTGTACAAGGTAGATTATGACCTGGAATAGCATATAGGCTACTGTGAATTCCGGAAAAGTGAGTTGTTCCCGCGGGATTCACCAAAAACTCTTATAAAGCAGCAGGCTACACGGTTCAGCTAGTTAGTTATATTTTGTAACCATTGATATAGGGTTTTTATACCAATATTTGTAACAATAATAATAATAATTTTTATATTGTAATAGCTGCAGCCTGCTGCATTGTAACAAATTTTGGTGAATTCCGCGGGATCACCTGATACATTATAACATTGCTCATATGAGCAGCTACGCAATTTTACGCACAACACCGTGTCTATTAGTATTTGTGTGGTCTGTGGGTCAAACCAATAAAAATAAAAAACAAAGTATAATAATAAAAATAAAACAAAATAAAATAATATTGTGTAATCACATAGTAACCTCAACGAAATTAATGTAGTAACATTAAAAAACTTTGGTTGTCGCGTGAGCGATAGCTATACACTAACGAGTATAGTCATGAGTCCGGCAACCTTAGTTTATAAACAATGAACATAAATGTCTTGCCATAGACTTGGATCGATATCTTGGATGTCCGTATATAAACATTTTTATTGGATAATTATATCAAAATTTGAGTACCTAGTATTTGGTATCAGAAACGAGTAATGAACACCCTACTTTAGTATGCATATTCTTTTACCAGCCAATATTAATATTACATACTAGCTGTTGCCCACGACTTCGTCTGCGCGGACTTCCTTAACTCCGCACAGCTCTTCCCCCGTTGGTAATAGCGTGATAATATGTAGCCTATATGTTGACCCGACCTATTAGCAAAATTTCTAAATTCATTATTCTATTCATGCAAATTTGAAGTAAATCCATGCAATACTTTTTGAGTTTACCCTGGACATACACACAGACAAACAGGCAAACAGACAAAATTTCGAAAAACTATATTTTTGGCTTTGATATCGATTGTAGATCACGCCCCAAGTATTCTTTTAAAAAAATATTCAATGTACAGTTTTGACTTTCCTACGATTTTATTATATGTATAGATTACTCAATATTAGATTTATTTTTCAGTATTATGCAAAGTATATGTTTCAAGAAAAATGGAATTAAGACATACCAGTAAAGTTATTAAGTACTAGCTGAGCTCGCGACTTCACCCGCGTGGAAAATTTTCTAAAATAAAAGTAGCTTAAGTTATTCCTTATCACATCAGTTATCTGCCACTAAAGGTCCTGTCAAAATCGGTCAAGCCGTTCCCGAGATTAGCCGGAACAAAAAGACAGACAGACAAAAATGTGTGATGGTGAACTTCTGGGGAGATCTGGTGTAATGTTAAATTGTCTTAATTACTAATTTAACGGTCGCATTTAATATCTAACTGTAACATTAATATGTTGATGCATGAATTTAGGTTATCTATACATATAATAAAATCGTAGGAAAGTCAAAACTGTACATTGAATATTTTTTTTAAAAGAATACTTGGGGCGTGATCTACAATCGATACCGAAGCCAAAAATATAGTTTTTAGAATTTTTGTCTGTTTGTCTATTTGTCTGTATATATGTCCGGGGTAAACTCAAAAAGTACTGCATAGATTTACTTCAAATTTTGCATGAATATTGCTAATAGGTCGGGTCAACATATAGGCTACATATTATCACGCTATCACCTACGGGGACGAGCTGTGCGGAGTAAACGAAGTCCGTGCGGACGAAGTCGCTGGCAACAGCTAGTAATAAATAATTGTGTAACAATTAGTTAAGAAATATTAATTAAGAAGTTTATACTTGATCACGATGGATTTCACATAAATATAAAGTTGGTCAAGACCTCTTTCTTTGTTCTTCTTTCTTTCTTTCTGTCTTCCCACAACCATCCACGAAACTTCCACCACAAATCGATTTTTTTTTTTATTTTGGCATATTTACCGTGTTTACATACATATGCATTTAGTAAAAAGCGGTTACTTTAATATTACAAACAGACACTCCAATTTTATTTTTTTGTATAGATTATTAAACCTTAAAGCACCTTTAAGGTTTAATAATCTATACAAATAAATAAGATCGACGGGCGAGCCTTCGATATCGATTGTAGATCACGCCCCAAGTATTCTTTTAAAAAAATATTCAACGTACAGTTTTGACTTTCCTACGATTTTATTATATGTATAGATTATGCCTATAGTCGAATTTTGACGATAGGGCAGTTGCTAGTTTATTTGAATACATATACGAGTACATGAATAAAATCAATTAGCACGCATATTAGGTACTTTTAAACGGCTGCACCTGTTTGACTAATTCTTTTTGTTGGGTTTGTATCTGACAGAACGGTTTGTATGAAAAAAAAACGTATGGAAAAGTAAATAATTTGAGCTTAAACATTAGCACTGTAAATCTTAATTTCTTCATTAGTATGTCCGTGCGAAGCGAGCTCGGGCAGCTAACTTTAAATTAAAATAATTTAAGGAGCTCTAACTTTTTTCTTTCCTGAAAAAAATTAAAAACGCAGGATTTAATAAATATAAAATGTATAAATAGTATATAAACTTTACACTCAAGAGATATTTTAATACTAAGAATAGGTATGTATATATACTGAGACAGACTAATCCTAAATATTTAGATCTTTGAATAAGGGGGTGTATATAATTATTTATTTACTTTTGTTTTGCGTTATTTTGCATTTCAATTGTTTATTTTTGCATTTTATATTCAACTAGCTTTTGCCCGCGGCTTTGTTCGCGTGGGAAGTGGGAGGTTAGAAAGAGACAAAACGTAGCCTAGGTCACTCACCATCCCTTCAACTATCTCCACTTAAAAAATCACGTCAATTCGTTGCTCCATTTTGCCATGAAAGACGGACAAACAAACACACACATACCTACATTTTCCCATTTATAATATTCGTATGGACTTAAAACAAAATATTTATACTAAAGATTTTATATCCACAAATAACACGAGCATACGTGGGTTCGGAGGACCTATAGTCCAAGCGAGGATCTTCAAAAAGGGTGGTGATCCAGAATAAGAACAGGAATGGTCTTTTTTGCTTTCAGGAAATTATACAAAACGCTAGACCGATGGATTATCCATCGGTCTTGCAATCTGTAATCTTTTTTTTTTTATTTTTTTATATATATAATAAGATAGCAAACAAGCAGATGGGTCTCCTGATGGAAAGAGTCAACCATCGCCTATAGACACCAAAGATGTTAATGGTGCGTTGCTATCTTGTGGCGAGGTCTAATGCCACATGCATAAGTTTACCGGCTACCTTACCCTCCAAACCGGAACACGACAGCGACAAGCACTGACGCTATTGCGGCAGGAATAGGTAAGGCGGTGGTACCAGACCCGGGCGAGACAATGCAGAACTCTACCACCTAGTAGCCACAATGGTAGTGACTCGATAGCCAATCGGTCGCCTTTTACGACCTGCCTGGCAGAACAGCAGTTGGCCTATTCTACAAAGGAGGCCGGGACCATCACGGCGGAAAATCTGTTTAATTTTCTGTTTTAAAAATTTTCTTTGGGCCCATTAAGTAGTTCACTAGTTGATTTCAACTTTATATAAAAAAGTTTTTAAATCGGTTCGGTTGAACCAAAGAATACTGGAGACTAACAACAGTCAATCTACATACAAGTGATATTCGAGCAACGCACACATAGACAACTGTCACGGACGCGATATCTCGGAATGGTTCGCGACAGTTTGTTCTGCTCCAGTCCAAGATATCGCGTCCGTGAGAGGGGTCTATGCGTGCTATGTTCGAATATTACTTGTATAGAACATTGACTACTGTTAGTCTCCAGTATTCTGTGGTTGAACTATCCCTAAAATCCATCTCTAAAAATCCTCACTAATTTAAGACAAGTATTTAAACCCATCAAAATTACATATAACTCTGGTATAACTAAGTATTCTTTGAGCTCTAAGAGTTCAAAAATCTGAAATTTTTATCTAAGCTACAAAATTGATGATTGAATCACAAGGTTAATTCTAAAAAACATTTTTTTTTAATTTTCAAGTCAAGTATAACTTACGAGTGAACCAATCGTTTTTCTTGCTAACAGCATTCGACGCAATTTTAAAAGGACAAAAGTTAATTATATTTAAGAATCAATCGATACATTAGTCTGAAAGTTATTAAAAAAACAATGTTACTTCATGCGAGGTTTTTTAAACCGGTTAAACTTTTCAGGAAGTTTAAGGTTTGTGGTACCCAACCGCCTTTTGATGGGTCAAGCTAGTCAAAAGTCGTGATACATATTATATTTATTTATTTAAATATATATTTATTTATTACTTATTTACATACATAAACACACATTAAAATATATATAAATTCTTAGTTATAATTATTATTTACCTACAATTAACTATGTTCATTAAAAAACCATTACTTTGTCTCTTTAAGATTTTGAACTGTCACTGGCCGTAAAGATTGGTGAACAAAGACAATATCTTGAACAATGACAACAAGAATAATTAATTAACTAAATTTACGCTTATAAATGCTTTTGGTGATTCAATGGCCATTAAAATATCAGAAAATTTAATAAATAAACGGTTCATTAAACAGTACATATATTAGTTAAAGTAAAACAAAAATTAACAAATATCAGTGTTTTGGGTTTGCATATTTTTTCAAACTATACGAGGTGCTTCTTACTTGATACAAAAGCCGAAACAATTTTTTCGCCATCAACAGTAGCATTGATCGCAATAGCTTTTAAAGTACCAATGTTATATTTTATCCCAAAAAATTCTTAAATTGATTCGTATAGGCACACTAATTTGTTTTTAAAACCTTGTTATTTTTTTTTTAAATTCTTCGCTTGACGCACCATTTTTTTATATCATAAGATAGAAAACGAGCAGATAGGTCTCCCCGTGGAAAGATTCAACCATCGCTTATAGACACCAAAGATGTTAACGGTGCGTTGCTATCCTGTGGCGAGGTCTAACGCCACATGAATAAGTTATCCGGCTACCCCACCCTCCAAACCGGAACACGACAATGACTAGCTCTGACGCTATTGGCTATTGCGACAGGACAGACAGACAGACAGACAATGCAGAACTCTAACACCTAGTAGCCACGATGGTAGTGGCTCCTGTAGCCAACCGGTCGCCTTTTGGGACCTGCCAGTTACGGCAGTACTGCAGTTGGCCTTATATTCAAAGGAGCCCGGAACCAACACGGGATAAATCCATACCACTTTTCTGATAGTCCACACTCCACAGCATGTAGTGTCATGGGAAATGTTATCATCACATGTTTGATAATAGCAACAGCTTGCTGCTCAAAGCGTACGTTGAATGTTAATGAAGTTACGGCCCACAAAAAAGTCTGGCAATATAAAATATTTATTTGTACAAGTATTTCGGATACATTTTATATAAAAATCAGTACTTTGAATATAACAAAAGTAAGCTATGTTTCTATCTACTTTTCTACCTGCTATCTGTGAACGGGCCGCCTAGCCAAACTAGCGATTACACACACATTATTAAACACATATAAGAGTATCTATTCCGTAAATTTCGTTACTTCTAAAATAAGTAACGTCTAGCGGCACTGGGATCTTATACTAATATGTAGAGTGAAATTAATTGTGCGAAGTCATTGACATAAACAAGTCAAACGGTAACTCAAATAGTATTTGTTATTTTATATTTTATTAAATTTTCATGTACATTTTTTACTACGCTTGGGGTATTTAGGTTTTTATATAAATTAAAAAGAACCTTTTGAATCAAATAAAACAAACAACACATTTTATAGATTCAGATGTTACTTTGCGCAAATCAATTATTTAATCGAAGGAAACCCAGAGTCCAGCCTATAAAAGGAGCGTCGCAACCGCGCGGATAACGCGCGGGTAACAGCCAGTAACGCCGCGCAGATCGAGAGTGTTTACCCGCGATATATCATCGCAGCCACGGTAAACGACCACAGAGAAAGAGAAGAAAACACCACCGGCCACACTTCTCAAGGCGGCCGACGACTACAAGCGTCGACCTACAGAGGCGACACAAATAGAAAAACCGTCATAAAAATCCCCCTATCAACAAAGAGGGGTTATTTAGACCTACCTCGCCGAAGGCGGCACAGGTTGGATCTACACCTCGAAAGGCGACACAAACTAGAAAGCCTTACTCTAAAGCGACTCAGTTTGGGCCTATGACCACAGAGGCGGCACAGCCTATACCGTCCTTGTCGAAGGCGGCACTAATTGGAGTCCCCCGAGGGGCGAAAAGGAGGTATAGCAATGCGCATAAATACTTCTATGCTTATTTGCTACCCTATAATATAAAAAAAATATCCGCAAGAGACAAGCATGCGTTTTTTGAATCATGAGAAGTACGTACAACACTACGATTGTAAAAGACTATTGTTACACTAAGCAACGTATCGATTTAGATGATGTTATCGAGGGTTTGTTCACAGTCGACTGATGGATAAGTTCCGCTCGGCCGACCACCCATTGTATTAATCTAATGAGCCCAGTAAAACAGTCTAACCGACTTCATTGCTCACTACGTACAACCTAAATTGTAGTTAACAGACATTTTGGGATTTTTCTTAAGGAGGCATTTCTCTTTACAGGTATTTAAGGTAAACCTGATAAATACAAAGAACGTTTTGATTAAACAGTACATTATTTAAGAAAGAACGGTTATATTTTACTTTTAAACAGACTATAAAGGAAAAGATTCTGAATTCATTTGTTTTTCTTATGTGTGTTACCTTAGCTCCTATCTCGTTTATTTACTAACCGATTTGGATTTTTTTAAGTTATATTTATTGTTCAGTCCTATATAAAGGAGAATATTGAGGGTTCATACAAAGTTGGCCCTCAAAAGCAACGCATGTTGTAAAATGCTTACCGTATTGTAATACATTATTAATTTCTTCTGGAATGTAAATTGCATCACAAAAACTTTTTATAATGCTAAAATTCAATAAAAAACATGCAAACGGGCCATCGACCACAGCCACTGGCGGCCAGCGACAGCAACATAACATTCTTTTTCATAAATTTTATAGCTGTAGCGAGTGTTTGCAACTGGCTACACAAGTGCGGCGTGTCTATACAAAATATATAAATTAAGAATGTTAAGTCGCGCTGTGGTCGGTGGCCCGTTTATGCCAAGCCTAAGTATTATTTAAAGCTATTTCATTCACGTCGAAATATATCGTCAACATAGATATAATAAATTTTTGTACCTCTCATCATGAAGATTATTTGATTTTAATCAATACTTAAAAAATGAACCACATTTGTTTACAGCAAAATATTTGTTACTCGTTCACAAATTTAATTAATGACACTTGTTTTGTTTTGTTTCTTTAGAATGATACTAAGAGGAGCTTGTTTATGCCGCCTTCTGTGTTGTAAGTTTCGATTATAATAATAAATACTTTCATTTTTGTTTTCTTTTTATACAATACATAGTTTGTTTAAAATTTTGCGCTATATCTACCCGACATATTACAAATTTTTGTTTGGTTGGTCATAAATAAAAGAAAGTGTATACTTTATCGCTCCTGCAAAAATGCTGCAAAAAAGCAGGAATGCTACCGGGCTTGGGCTGCAGCGTCGAGATCTCGTGATGAAAAAACCAGCGCGTTACGTAAGGAGTACAATTCCGCTTCGAGGTTCCTCAAAAGAGCTATCGCCAAGGCAAAATCTGAACACATTGGCAGATTTGGTGAGAAATTAGTTCGCCTTCCTTCGGGAACTCGTGCGTTCTGGTCTCTCGCCAAGGCTGTCTTGGGGAATTTCTCACAGCCCTCTCTTCCACCCTTACACGAAGATGATGACTCTCTGGCCCATACCGCAAGGGAGAGGGTCGATCTTTTGGGCTCGTTCTTTGCGGCCAACACGACTCTGGACAATCAAGGAAATGCACCGCCTACCATCCCGCAGTGCTATATATCTATGACGGAATTAAAATTCTTGCAGTCTTCCGTACGTAAAGCACTTTTTTCCTTGGACGTCCATAAGTCGAGTGGAACACGCCTATTCCGGCTCTCCTACTTACTCGGCGTAGTACCGATTTCATGGAAGACAGCTTTAGTGCATCCCATCCCTAAAAAAGGAGATCGCTCTAATCCATCTAACTATCGGCCGATAGCCATAACCTCCTTGTTCTCCAAAATTATGGAGACAATTATCAACTCGCAGCTCCTCAAGTATTTAGAAGAGCACCAGTTGATTAGCGACCGCCAGTACGGTTTTCGTCGCGGCCGCTCAGCTGGTGATCTTCTAGTATACTTAACACATCAGTGGGCGGAAGCAGTGGAGTCCAAGCCTCCCCCTTGGACTCCACTGCTTCCGCCCACTGATGTGTTTTTGATTGATTTGATTGGCAGTTAGTTTAGACATAGCGAAGGCCTTTGATAGGGTATGGCACAAAGCGCTTCTGGCGACGCTGCCTTCCTATGGGCTTCCCGAGAAATTATGCAAGTGGATCACCAGTTTTTTTTGGCTGATCGGAACATCAAGGTCGCAGTTGACGGTGCGTGCTCTGATCTTAAATCTATCAATGCTGGTGTTCCACAAGGCTGCGTGCTCTCACCGACGCTGTTCCTTCTGCATATCAATGAAATGCGAATTCGCAACATACATTACTATGCAGATGACAGTACTGGTGATGCTACATACTCCGGCCGAAACGGTATTTCTCGGGAACACGTCGAAGAGAGGCGAAACAAACTTGTGTCCGAAGTCGAGAATCGACTAACCGATGTCTCGGAATGGGGTCGTCAAAACTTGGTCACTTTTAACACCAAGAAGACACAGCTTTGCGTGTTTTCCGCCAAAAAACACCCTTTGTCATTTTCACCTCGATTTGGGGATACACTCCTGAAAACCTCAGCTAGTATCGGGATTCTGGAAGTCGACATATTGAATTACGTTCAGTTTCGCGGTCATTTGGAAGGTAAGGCTAAACTAGCCTCCAAAAAGCTCGGTGTGCTCAGCAGAGCGAGACAGTACTTCTTGCCAGCCCATCGCCTTCAACTTTATAAGGCTCAAATTCGGCCCCACATGGAGTACTGTTCTCATCTCTGGGCTGGAGCTCCTCAGTACCAGCTCCTTCCTCTTGATCGCATTCAGCGTAGAGCGGTTCGAATCGTTGACGACCAGGCTATTTCGAAACGGCTCGACTCTTTGGCATTGCGCAGAGACGTTGGTTCACTCTGTGTCTTCTATCGTATCTTTCATGGGGAGTGTTCCGACGAGTTATTTGAATTAATTCCTGCCGCCGAATTCCATCATCGGACATCGCGTCAAAATTTCAAATTCCATCCTCACCATCTCGATGTCTGGAAATCCACAACTGTGCGTTTCTCTCGACACTTTTTTCCTCGCACTACTTTGTGTTGTGGAACCAATTACCGTCAGGGGTGTTTCCAAACGGATACGACATAGGGACCTTCAAGAAAAGAGCTTACTCATTCTTAAAAGGCCGGCAACGCAACTGCAAGACCTCTGGTATTGTGGATGTCCATGTGCGGCGGTGATCACTTACCATCAGGTGCACCTTCTGCTCGTTTGCCCCCTCTTCAATAAAAAAAAGAAAAGAAAAATCTTTGCATGATTTAGAAAAAGCGTATAGGGGAGAACAGGGCAATGGGAGCCTACTAAGGGAAAATTTGATAAAAACGAAGTTTGTAAAAATTGTTGTAATTTTTAAGTATCATCTCTTACTTTAATTATTACAGAATATTTTTAATCACATTTGAATCAACTAGAGACATTTATTAAGGTACAATTACAGTTATACAAAAAAAGTCAATTGCTCCTATTACCCGACAAATGCGGCTAATGAGAGCCGATTTAACGCTCATACGGGAAATGGGAGCCTCTATAATTACTCTTAAGCTAAAAAAAAAAACAAAACGTACTTTAAATGAGATGTTAGTTATTATAATTAATAATACAATAAACTATTTGTAGTACAGATTAAAAAATATTTTTTTCAAACAAAACGGAGCAATATAATATATGAAATTATTAGTGGAAAACAAAATACCCAGACTTTACGGATCTAAACAAAATGCGCAAATATAAGAAGCTGGACTATCACTGCCAGAACATTCTTTATGGGTCCAGTTTCCGCAAATTCTGCATCGTTACCACATCTCTCCACTCTTTCCAGTGTCTAAACAAATTGCACATTACTCTCTTCGGAATATCCCGATTCATCATCGCAGATAGCTTATTCGTCTACTTCATCTTTAAATAAATATTTTGTTGTCTTTTTGATCCTTGTGTTTCTGGTTGTAGTCTTCTTACTTTTAATCTCTAGCCAGTATTTCTTCTTGGGCAACATTGAATGCAGTACGTCTTCCCAGCTTAGAAGAGTTTTTGTAGTTACCATCACCTGCTTTCGCTAAATTGTATATCTTCATTAAAGCGTTGTAATTAATGCTAGTTTCCTGAGATACTTTGTACACAAAGCTGTAAGCTGTAAGCTTTTGTGGTTGTCCGATTTCTTTTACGTGGCATCTAATACAAAAAGTTTTATACTTTATATATCTAAAATAACTAAATGGGGTAATGGGAGCTATATCGGGTAATGAGAGCCTATCTAGGCTACCATTAGCCGCCGGCCACTATTTTGAAAAGTAATAACATAAATATGTAATTCTATTTTCAAACACAATTCAACTAATTGGACTTGTTAGTAAATAAATCTAGGATTATTACAAGCATAAACACAATAAAATAAGAATATAATTTCATTTTTCCCTTGATACTGGCAATTGGCAATTTTTGTAAGCGTTGAGCAAAAAACACAAACAGCCCCCCTGACTAAATGAATGGTATTTTCGGTTTGAGCACATCAGATAAAGTTTGCTGATAGTTGACAGAAGCAGCCAAGTGCTTACAATCGCCTGAATGTGCGTGCGTTCTGTTCAATCACCATAGCTCCCATTGCCCGACCGCTCTCAATACCCCTCGTTCCCCTAAGTTTGATTAGTTTCACGACTTCCAACTATATTTCTTCTTAAAATTTATTTGCTGTTAAAAAGTGTCCGATGAATTCTAATATGGGCTTATTGTACATTAAATTAATTTGATAATTTTGGCTGAAAATATATTTTTGTAGCACTGTGAGGTGAGGCCGATTTCTTCAACCTACTTTTATAAAGATCTGATATTCTAAAGCTTCGACCAAATTATAGAGTCCCTAAAATAAACGATCTTGGAAGTCAGATGTTGTAGTTTTAATGCGTTTAAAATACGTTAGACTTTTTAGACCACGGAATACAGAGAACAAGTGAAACTGCCGTGACACGCGTTTTACCATTTTACATTATTATATTTTATATACATTTTTATGCCTAATATTAATAATAATTAGTGCCGGATTAGCTAATAAGCAAATTAAGCAATTGCTTAAGACATGAAGTCTTGAAGACACCAGAAAAAGCACCAAAATAATATTTACTAACACGTCAAGGGTCAGGTTGTTAGAAAATCCGCGAGTTTTAAATTGATTGGGGCTTGGCGTACAGCTTCACATAATAATTATCTGTCTTAATAAATACGTTAATTTTTTTAAGACCTGTATAGGCCTGTATTTTTAAGGGCATTAAAAGAAACTAATACGGCACTAGATGTAATAGAATTGCAGTGTGAATAGAAATTGTGCATCATCATCATAAGAAATAAAATAACGTTCATAATTGCGTTATTTGCTAATAAACTTCTTTTGTAATTCTTAAGGTGAACTTTCGAGCCAAGCGCCAGTAGCGTAGGTAACACCATGAAGTATTAGAGCTTCATGGGTATTATTTTTTTTATGTTATACACTGTATTAGTGGCGCCGCGCCACAATCGCAGCTGCATTGACAACGTGCTCGAATGCCGTTTTCTACATTTACATAGTACATTCATCTGACGCTCTGTCGCGGCGCCTCTAACGTAGTATTACTGACGCTACTGACGCTTGGCCCACCTTTATAGTCAATGAAGAATTTGTTTTTTAATATTTTAATACATAGTTAATACAACGTCTATTTATATGATAGTAGCCGACCCGCGCACATTTGCTCGCGAGGTCGCTCGCTATATGATCCACATACTAAATTAACATAGTTTTCGTGAAAACTTTCATCCCCTATTTCAGTCTCTTAGGGGTTGATTTAAAAAAAAAATAAGCCTATATTTGACCCCGGAACTTCAACTATCTTTTTGCCAAATTTCATTATAATCGGCTCAGTGGTCTATCCATAAGAGCATAAAAGACAGACTTTCGCATTTATAATATCAGCATGAATTTCTAAAAAACAAGTTTTTTATATACCTTCCAAATAAAATAATTTTCCAAATCGGTTGATAATTAATAGCCTAGTTCTCAAGTAATAAACGTTTAAATAAACAGAACCGAACAGATTAATAACGCCTACTTTTTGACGGTCGGTCGGTTCAACAGTTACACAGGAAACATACAGATGTTAAGAATGTGATCTGTGCAGATAAAAAAGTATCTCCACGCCCGTATCCCAAAAGAGGAAGGCAGAGGTACAACAAGTATATAGCCAAAGTAGCCGAAAATACCTACTTAGTCTCACAATGTGATAAGTAGTAAGGCTATCGCCAAACGGGCACTTGTCCAATCCCAGGCAATGTTGCTTTTATCAGAAAACTGAAAAAACGCATTTTAGAATTGCCTGACCTGGAAATCGAACCCGGGACTACATGTGATCGACAGCGACACCGGACCACTAAAACAATAAGGCGATAATCGATCTATTCACATCCTTTAAATTATCTTAATCCTTCCACCTACTGAGTGCAGTATAAGTGACAAATATCCAAATACCTTCACGGCATTTACGTTTATATAGTACTAGCTACAGCCCGCTGCATTATAAAAAATATTTAGCGAATCCCATGGGATTGCCGGGATAAAATGTAGCCTTTGTGCTTTTCCAGGTCATCATCTAAATGTACGTCAAATTTCATCTAAATCAGTTCGGCCGTTTTTGCATGAATCAGTGACAAACATCCATCCATCCATACTTTCGCATTTATAATATTAACTGTACCGTGCAACCCGCTGCGTTATAAACGTGTTTGGTGAATCTCGCGAGAAAATTTATTTTTTTCGGGATAACAAGTAGCCTATGTGTTATTCCTACCGGTCGTTATCTACCGGTGTGCCAAATTTCATCCGAATCGGTTTGGCCGTTTTCGCGTGAAAGACTAACAAATATCCATCCATACTTTCGCATTTATAATAGGTACTAGTTGCACCGTGCAATCCCGAGAGAAAAGCTAATTTTTCGGTATTGAATATACGTATATGTATATGTATATGTATATGTATATGTATATGTATATGTATATGTATATGTATATGTATATGTATATGTATATGTATATGTATATGTATATGTATATGTATATGTATATGTATATGTATATGTATATGTATATGTATATGTATATGTATATGTATATGTATATGTATATGTATATATAACATCCGAATTGAGAAACTGCTCTTTTTTGTTTGCGCTATATGCTAACCTATATGCTATTCCAGATTATCATCTACCGGTGTGCGAAATTTCATTCAAATCCGTGCAGTAGTCTATACGTGATTGAGTAACAAATATCCAAATTGGTGAGATTTATTAGATGGAAAGTATTTTCTATATACTTTCAAAAGTAAATCGTATTCAATTGCCCAATTAATTAAATTGATTATTATTAAAGGGTATATTTCTTTTGTAAGGAAATCTATGTAATAAACTAGCGAAATATAAAATTCAGCGAAGGGGAATGCCTTTGGTAATCAAAAACCTTATTAAACTTGGCTTTGTCGTGCAACACCGAAATGTATTTTTATAGCGAATATAAAAAAGATTTCTATTTTTAACGATCGGATGAGTTTTGCTTAAGTTGAATTTCTTAACATCAAAACGGCATATTATTTTGCTGCTTATTCGTAATTGTAATGCCAAATGCATAAGTTTATCAGTTACCTTACCCTCCAAACCGGAACACGACAGTGACAAGCACTGACGCTATTGCAATAAGAATAGGTAAGGCGGTGGAAGATGTTTTTTCAGTCTTCTGATAAAAACATCTGTGCCCGGGATTGGATAAGTGCTTGATTGTCGATAGGCTTCCCACATGTCACATTGTGGACTAAGAATCTTTGGCTAATCGTGGGTGCACAGGTTGTACATCTGCCTACATCTACGGGGATACAGGCGTGAATACACAAATTTTCTTTTATTTAAAACTGTATTTTCCCATTTTGGTCCGGATCTTTTAAGAATAAACCTTCTGCTGTTCAGACGTACGGTAAAAAAGTCACATGATTGGCTAAACATGCCACTATCATCGTGACCGTTGGATGAAAGGTTCCGGAAAGTTTTTTTTATACTATAAGGTAGCAAACAAGCAGATGGGTCTCCTAATGGAAGGAATCAACCATCGCCTATAGAAACCAAATGTGTGGTGCGTTGTTATCTTGTGGCGAGGTCTAATGCCGCATGCATAAGTTTACCGGCTGCCTTACCCTCCAAACTAGAACACGACAGTAACAAGCACTGACGCTATTACGGCAGGAATAAGTAAGGCGGTAGTACCAGATCCGGGCGAGACAATGCAAAACTCTACCACCTAGTAGCCACGATCGTAGTGACTTGTATAGCCAATCGGTCGCCTTTTACGACCTGCCTGGCAGAAAGGCAGTTGGCCTATTCTTCAAAAGAGCCCGAAACCAACACAGGGAAAGGGTTCACAGGGATTTGGTATCACCAATTTGTAGGAATAGTGTTAAATGCCGCAATAACGTCAATTCTTGAAACATCAGTATTCCGATTTGGAGAGTTAGTAGTATGAGAGGAAAAGTCATAATTGTGGCATTACCATCCCGACACATGAAAGGCAATACACCATTTACATCTTAGATGTCTATAGTTGATTATTATTTATTTCCATCAGAAGGGTCTAGTTTAGGTATTATTCTATGCAAAAAAAAGGATCTTCACGCCCATATCCCCGAAGGAGTAGGCAGAGGTACAACAAGTGCACCCACGATTAGCTGAAGATACTTGGTCCCACAAATGTGATAGGTGGCAAGCCTATCGCCACTCGGGCACTTTCCAATCCCGAGCAACTTTGTGTTTCTCAGAAAACTGAAAAAACACTTTTTTTATGTGCCCGACCCGGGAATCGAACCCGGGACCTCATGTGGTCAACGCCAACGCTGGACCACTAGACCACAGAGGCACTATGCAATAAAAATATTATATATCAGAAAAAAGTACTATAGAGTTCTAGTTCTTTAAAAATCATATCCCTGACGGACGGTTTGCTCACAGACACCAATATTTTGCTTCTAAGCATTTATAATGTTTTGTCTTTTATAAATTATACCCGTATGAAACCGTAACGAGTCACAGAATAAAATTCTACCACTATATATTTTATAAATGAAACAACCAACAAGACTGATAAAACATGTCGAGCATGGAACATGAAATACTAATTGCCAGCGATTAAATTGCTTTTACCAGTATGTGTGTAATGCAACACATTTGTAAAAGGATTTTGTGTTGATATACGAGTAGGATGTTTTAAACACTAACGTAAAACAAAGATTGTAAAATGTTTATTGTTTAAAATTTTGGCATTTTTTGTCGAAATAAAGCTTTTTTTTTAAATAAAACACTAAAAACCCACTTCTTAGTCCGCAATATTGTTATGGACAACTACCCTACATTAAGAACCCTACATTGCGGGAGGTCCAACACGCGCATTACCAATTTATTATTTATATCATGAGATATCACACAAGCAGATGGCTCTCCTGATGGAAAAGGAAATCATTGCCTACAGACACCAAAGATGTTAATGTTGCGTTGCTATCGGTGTAGCAGAATGGCAATGTCACATTTATAAGTTTACAGGCGACTTTACCTTCTTTCCAAACCGGAAACCCTTTACCTCCAAACCGGAACAAGACAGTGACAAGCATTGACGCTGTTGCGGCAGGAGTAGGTAAGGCAACTCTGCCTCCTAGAAGTCACGATGATAGTGACATGTATAGCCAACCGGTCGTCTCTACGACCCGCCTGGTAGAACATTTGGTGTAATCTTTAAAAGAACCTGGACCACCACGGGGAAAACAAGTTGGTCTAAATGACCGTTACTGCAAAACTGGGGTTTTTTTGGCGAACAGAGTGCTCAACCAGAGTTTAAGTTAAGTGGGCTTAGAGTCGGCCCTAAGGGTGACCTGTGATACTTATCCTCGGATTGACGATAAGTGGTAAAGTAAGTGGCGTCAGGCTTTCAACTCGGTAATAACTCTTGACCAGGGACTTTGAATATTAGCGGAGACGCGCATAATGTTATACAATATCAAAAACAGATTGTTACTTTTTATTATTTTGAAACACCTATTAAGAACATTTAGCTGGACAAGAGTATCTTGAGTGTTATAGTTTCAAATCTGAAAATTCGAGGCTGACTTGTGCACGTAGTATTCCGTACCGTAAAACGATATTAGCTGATGTTACCTGAAAGGGGTATACATGTATACGTATGTATTTTATATTGTTGTAATTGAAAATATTTTTATATGTTGATTTATTTAGGCGTCCAAGTACGTGTAATAAATTTCGTAAGTGTACCTATACAATTCACAAAGTCAAGATCACCAAATTGTATGTAAGAGTGTTGTTAAAAGTTGTTGGTTGAGAAACAGCTATTGAATCGATTGCAACCATTTTTAACATTGTTTATCTATACATATAATAAAATCGTAGGAAAGTCAAAACTGCACATTGAAAATTTTGTTAAAAGAATACTTGGGGCGTGATCTATAATCGATATCGAAGCCAAAAATATAGTTTTTAGAATTTTTGTCTGTTTGTCTGTATGTATGTCCGGGGTAAACTCAAAAAGTACTGCATGTATTTACTTGAAATTTTGCATGAATATTACTATCAGGTCGGGTCAACATATAGACTACATATTATCACGCTATCACCTAAGGGGGAGGAGCAGTGCGAAGTAAACGAAGTCCGCGCGGACGAAGTCGCTGGCAACAGCTAGTATTTTTATAAATAAATAATTAATATATATATATATATTAATTATTTATTTTTATATATATATATATATATATATATATATATATATATATATATATATATATATATATATATATATATATATATATATATATATATATAATAGACACCTTTCATACAGAGCTGCTGAGATAAAGAAAAATAAACTTACTATCATCATCACGTCCGGTACTCTGGCAGGACAGGCAGAATAAACCTAACGTCTATAAGCTTTTCAGTTCACTGCGAATCACCGTTGTCGGTTGGCGAGATAACTGCTGATCCTCATCGCAGCATTTACCGACATATTAACGATTATCGATTATTTGTAGCGATAATCTGGACCGACAGCTTTGCGTGCTCATCCGAGGTACGGTAGTAGTAATATATCACTCCGTCAGTCTCCGAGCTGCTACTGACATTTTAGATTATCGAGGAAAACCTCGAAAAAACCTCAATAGCACTTTTGCCCGACCTGAGGATTAAAGCCGGGACCTCATATACTGTGCCGAATAGGCTACCCCTAGACCACGAGGCAGTCGAAAGTAAACTTAAATCAAAATAATAGAGTCTAAAATATTTAAATCTTTTAAATTTACAAGTATTTAATCAAGAATACACCTAGTAGTTTTCAAGATATGAACATAGTTGACGGATATTTGAAGTCTGTTTAACTTTTTTATTACTTTTCTATAATTTTTTTTTCATAGCGACCACAGTAACAGCAATCTATAAAAGTTTTAGGTGTCAAACTATTTCGGTTTAAGAGTTAAAGCTCTGTGACAGCTAGACAAACGGACAGCAAAGGCTTATTAATATTTTCCGTTTGTCACCTTTTGAGCAATCTCAAAAAGGAAGGAAGGATAATCTTAAAAACCAAGGACCCATATAAACTTACAAAATCCCCTTGAGGTCCTAATTGATTTTAACTGAATATTCATTTTAACTGCCACTTGCTACTTTTAAATTATCTCCCTGCTAAATTTTACTTTATTAGATTAAGTAGTTTCCGGAATTTCGTGATGATTCAGTCAGTGGTGTAAATTTCGCTTAAAATTACACTTTTAGTATAACCTAGTAAATCTAAGTGTTCAGTCAGTTACTACATTTGAAAAAACAAGGAAGTGGTACTGGTTTCAGCCGTACTATCCATGCTAATATTATGAATACAAAAGGTTGTTTGTTTCCTTGTCTATCTATCTGTCTGTTACGCTTTCACATCTAAACCGTCGAACCAATTTTGATGAAATTTGTCCGGGGTCCAATATAGGCTATATTTTTCTAAAACCCCTACTTCCCCTAAAAGACTGAAATAGGAAATGAAAGTTGGTAATAAAAATCATATTGACATGTCAATTTACTCGCGGGCAAAGCAGCGTGAGTCAATTAGTATTTTATAAAGCAAAATCAATCAAAAGCTCTCTTAATAAATACAACATCTTATCGCCAAATTAATACGGTTTTAGGAAAAACCGGTCCACTTCAGATGCTACAGAGCACTTAGTGAATCATCTGGCAACTGAACTAGACATGTCTAAGAAATTTGTAGATATATTCTTAAATTTAGTCAAATCATTTGTTACTCTAATAGATTTAATGAACACCCAAACCCAGAAATACGAACAGTTATGCTCATTACATAAATGTTTGTCCCTGTCGGGAATCGAATCCGAACCCTATTGATGCGTAGTCAGGTTCGCTAACCAATCGACCAACGGGGCGGCCACATTTTCTATATGTGTGCCAAATTTCATCCAAATCGGTTCAACCGTTTTGCTTGCAAGAGTAACAAACATCCGTCCATCCATACAAACTTTCACATTTATATTAATAGCTGCACCATGCATCCCGCTGCATTATAAAAGGTATTGATTAATCCCGCGGGAACGAGAGTTTACGCTATTTCGGGATATCATCTACATGTGTGCCAAATTTCATCCAAATCCATTCAGCAGTTTTTGCGTGATTGAGTAACAAACATCCATTAATCCAAACACCATTTATTTGGGCGAACGTAGCGAGCCCTACACTAGGCGACGATCTATGCACTTTTGTGGTACATTTTACTGAAAAAGCATCGCATTTTTTAGGTTTGAACTTCGATGTCATAGTTTAAATTCATATCTAGATTCATCTACCATAAAAATACCTAAAAAATAGAAGATACAATTTGTATTAGAATCTTATTACTACCAACGCCATCTTTTATAAAACTAACGAGTTAAAATTGATAGAAGATACATTTTGTATTAGAATTTTTGAACTTATTAAGAGACTACTTCATGAATTGTTTCTTTATATTTGACTGGCGACTAGCGGTCATCGTGCCCTCGTATAAAGGCGAGGATCACGTATAAACTGCAATAGCTATAGGGCCATCAGTTTGATCAGCTTGGCATCGAAGGTGTATAGTAAAACATTGAAAGGAGAATGCAAGGGAAGTTCGAAGGAATGTTGTGGGAGGCACAATGAGGTTTTAGGTCTAGAGCAGGGATGTGTGCGGGGAACAGAGTGAATAGAGCGTTAGAGAGTTTCACAATATGATTATTGTGAAACAGTACAGAAGTATTAATTGATTAATATTGTATTGAGATCAATCCTAATCTTAGCCCTACCCTCGGGCTAAAAGCTAAAAAATGTATATTCACGCCCGTATCCCGCAAGAGGTAGGCAGAGGGGCAACGTGTGCATCCACGATTAGCCGAAGATACTTAAGTCCCACAATGTGATAGGTGGCCAGCCTATTGCCAGTGGGCACTTTTCCAATCCCGGGCAAAGTTTTTTTTTATCAGAAAATTGAAAAAACACATTTTTTCATTTGCCTTACTCTGGAATCGAACCCCGAAGGTTTCTCTGAGAGAAAAATTTGAAAAATGTACCTATTCGCTGAGTTTCTACCGTCAATTCTTCGTGCCTGCGTTAAGTCCAATGTTAATTCTAAAAAATTTGAAGGTTTATTTAAATAAAATATTTTTGATTTTGATTTCGTAAATCGATGTGAACCCAGGAACTTTCTGATTTTAGAAAAAAAATCAATTATTTCAGCGAAATGTTAAAAATGTGTTTTTTTAGATCAACCTTCATTTTTAATACCCATTTTTCCTTGAAAATAGATCAAATATTCCTAGTCCAAAGCCCGACGACGCCTTTGATGCGAATGTAATGTTTAGGTGAAAATACGCTGGGTTTTTTTAGATTAGATAATTATAAATAAAGTCCATACATAAAAAGATAATTCTCATACAAATAATTTTCTAGACAGTATTTTACTAGATAGTATAACTTTGCGAGCCCTTACAAAGCTCTACTTTTTGCTAGTAATATTAATATAGGCATAGGTAATATAAATTAGTAGTAGTTAGTAGTTCATTTAGAATTTTTAAAAATATTTTTTTAATATTAAAAAATGATGTGGTGTCGCGGGACACCAGGTAGGAACGAACTTCCTTCGGCTAAATGGCACTACTCGCTTGTGTACGCGACTGACGCGCCTGCGCACGTCTCATTTAACGCTTTTATTCCACGCATTTTTCTTACGGTTTTACTATCACATTTTTTTCAGTTCGGTCGCGCAGCAAAATCCCTATCCCCTCCAAGCCTGCCGTAAGGAACTTCGTTCCAAAAATAATTAAATTGAAATTTCGAATAAAGTCGAGAGCAATCGCTTACTAATACGGTAGTACAAAGTAATACAGAGGAGCCAATGCCAAACGTTAGCATACGAGTAATACGAGTATCGTGCAATACTCACTGCCAAATGAACTGAAACTTCGAGAGAGAAATGAGAATAGGCAGCGACTTCACTTATTGAATTTATTGAATCTGTGATCGCGTGTATTTTAACACTGCTAGGAATAGTGGGCGAACAAAGCAGCTGCGAAACTAGTACAATAGCATTCGTAAACTCAGTGGATTTATTGTTCTTAACGGTATGAATGACGCACCTGCCTCACTTTAGATTTTCAACAGTCGAACAAAAATATACTTATATTAATAACATTTAGTGCTTGCAAAATTATTCTGGAAATGGAAAAATTAAGTTTAAATTTTCAACAGATTTCCCAAGTAGCAGGAGATTCTCATTTTACACGTAGATGTTTTTTTATATCATAAGATAGCAAACAAGCAGATGGGTCTCCTAATGGAAAGAGTTAACCATCGCCTATAGACACCAAAGATGTTAATGGTGCGTTGCTATCTTGTGGTGAGGCCTAATGCCACATGCGTAAGTTTACCGGCTACCTTACCCCCCAAACCGGAACAAGACTGCGAACATTTTCGCAAAACGACGAATAGCTAAGGCGGTGATACTAGACGGCGAGAAAATGCAGAACTCTACCACCTAGTAGCCACGATATTAGTGACTCGCATAGCCAATCGGACACCTTTTACGACCTGCCCGGCAGAACGGCAATCGGTCTATTCTTCAAAGGAGCCCGGAACCAACACGGAGAAAATACATATAATATTTATATACTGGTTGTCTGGTAAAAGACTGAATATAATGAAGGTAGAATAATTAATGGTAATGAGAATATTGTTTACTATACAGTTAACCTCAACGAAATTGGTGTAGTAATATTTAAAAAGCATGGTCACCGCGCGATCGATATTGGTATACGAATATATACGTATTGGCGAGTGTAGTCACGAGTTCGGCATATCTTTTTTTACTAATTACTTTAAAAGGTCCGGCCAAATTTTCAGAGGCTGTTCAGAATCGATATTATGTTCGATTTATGTAATAAAAAATATAATTTGAATAATTCAAAATTTCATTTTTATCCGACACAAAAAACAAAAAGTTGCCCGAAAACCAAAAACCATGTTCCTGGTTCTCGGGCAGAGCTTAAATGGCTTCCAATTAGACAGCGCAGAAAAACTCTTTTGGTTTAATAGATAGGCTTTGATAAATTTATTTACACAGCCCTTTTTTAAATATTTTTTTGTTCTTATCATATCTCAAAAAAAAAGAATATGGATTTAGTGACTTTTAGAACTAAGACATTCAATTATAGGTAAATGTAAAATAACACACTGCCAGCATTATAGAGTTTATTCACAAGACTCGGTGCATCGAATTCATGAATTCAGTGGGATATTTTTAAACAAATATTTTTATATTATCTTTTAATAATCTATATATATGTAAAAATCAATCCCTCCAATCCAACCAATCCAAAAATTGCGTGGAAAATTAGAAAATTTAAGAATACTTAACCACCATATAAAGTTTAATGCCATTTTGGCTGCGTGGGACAATCCCGTAGTCTTATATAAATTACGTGTCACGTTGTTTGTCCGCTATGGATTCCTAATACGTAAGGCAAAACAACGTTTGCCGGATCAGCTAGTTTTACAATAATAATTAAAACGCAGTTTCAATTAAATATTAAGTGCCTAATTTTAAAATTTGGCCGGACCTATAATAGTAACCCTGTATATGCACGAGTGTCCTAAAAATAAACATTTTTATTGAATAAATGAGTCAAAATTTAAGTACTTACCTTTTATTTACATATTTGGTAACAGAATCAGGTAATTAAAACCCTCTTTCAATATGCACAATCTTTTATCAGTCACCTGTATATTATGGTATGTTGCCTCTACTCATCTAAACTTCTAAAACCAACGATTCTAAAATGGTTTTGATAAGAGATTTGCATTTTTGTGTTTATTGGATAAAATTCTTGCACACTTTCTTTTAGCATGTACAGTTTTTTACCAGTCAATCTATAATTTTTTTTGTATTCCGGCATATAGTTAGTTAATGTTAGATTTGCAAAATACTTTTTATTTTCCCGCAACGTACGTATGTAGATAAGGAAGTTATCGATTTTGGCCCGACGGAGATCACTTTACTTAGATGCGCTCCAAAGCACGGGGATATTAATAGCAGATCAACAACTTCGGATTGTTACTAAACTTTTCCAGTATAAAAAATACTTTATCTATAAAGGTTAGTCTTACGTACTTTATAAATGGAGTTTCCATTCATAGTTTTCTCAGTTCTTTTATAATGGTTTCAATTTTTACGAGCGTATTAAACAATGCCAACGAAACAATGTCTATTTTTGTACCACTTGGTTCCCAGAAACTTTACAACTTTGAATTTTACAAAGCAACATAAATTAACATAAAATATTAAATACCCAAAACTTTTAATTTTAATTTCGTTAATAAGGGACGGCGTGTTTTATTAGGAATTGTCTGAAAGTCTCATTATGAATATGTATGAGAATTAAAAGACAAGTTTTTTGCTTTAGAATGTCAATTTTTGGTTTTTGTTGCTATTGTTGCGAATAATCTAGAAACGTGAAGAGTTGGAACGCTGGAGAGATCTAGAAATAAATATAAGAGATACCTATTCCTATAGATAAACATGTTGCGTATTGTGTGAGGGTAGAGGAGCAGGTGTATATTATAGCGTGTCGTTCAAAGGAGAAAATTCATTTAACACCAAAGAATTACTATTTAATTTCTACGTGTTACATAGGCGAATACATTATTCCGACTCACTGTTCTAAACATTATTATAATACAGCTCTTTCGTCATCTATCCTAATACAGACATCTATTTGTAAGGGTTAATGTGCTGACGGCACATAACATCCCCCTTCGAGAAAAAAATGAATATATATCTTTTTTACTTTAAAATATCAAAACATTTTGCTAAAATTCTAAAATCGTTACGAAAAATACATAGTAAACAAATGTGTATAAAAATGTATAATATATATTAATTTAAAATTGGCTTGAATGTCAGTCTTAGGTAAAAAATATGAAGTATCCAATAACCTACAATTTATATCTAACATATGTCTGAATACAGGACGAAAAACTTTATAATAGAATAAAAAATATTACTTTACTATCTATCTGTAAGGGTTAATGTGCTGACGGCACAAACAAATAGGTGACCGTTACCAGAATAGCTATGCCTTAATGGACCTTCTAGTAAAGGGCATAAGAATGAAAATAGCATGTGCTAGGACTTGTTTATCATACCCGGCGATAAATATTGCACATCGACCTTTGGAAAGAGACAATCGGCTAATTTCGGCTTCGTAGAGCGTTATCTCTGTCGCACAAAATACAAACAGTCCGGTACCTATTAGGAGCTGTTAAAACAAGTATGATTTGCTTCTTTTGATATTTTTATTCTTTGTATAAAATACACTAATTTTTCTATAAGTGATGGCTTTAGGTTGGGGTAAAATAAAATAAAAAAACATTTTTACATTATGTTTACGTATTTAATTATTTTGGAACATTACAGCTTTAGTGTACATAATAAACACCATTATACCTATTGCTAAAATGAGACATTGCAATAAAAATAATAATAATTCTAATTCTCAATTACTTCCATTTCACTATCTGTGCTCTCAAAGAGGTCAATATCACTGTCACCATCAGCGGTATTTATTACTAATCTATCAGTGTAATTGTCTAAACTGTGTTGAATGCTTCTATATTCATTCTCACATTTGATTGCATGATCGCAAACCTTTTTCCACTCTTCAGTGCCGATCATGTTTACTTTTTCAGTCAATAATGTTTTTACTGTAGTTAAGTTCATACCCACATTTCTAGAGGCTACATAGCCTTTCAGTTGAGACCATATATTTTCAATTGGATTAAAATCCGCCATTTTTTAAAGATAATTTTGTATAAATTGTGACGTTAAAGAATGGTGTATGATTTTCACTTACGATTTAATGAACTGCCAACAATAAAATCATTAAAAGCTAAGTTATCTGAAGCTATTAATTACAATGGGTCTGAAAAAACGTTGAGAAAAATACTTCATGACATGGGATTTCAGTTCACTAAAATGGAAGATAATCGAAAAATTCTAATGGAAAAGCACGACGTTAGTCTCAAACGAATGGAATACCTTGATAAAATACGCAAATTTCGCGAAACAGGAAAAAATATCGTCTACATGGATGAGTCATATATACATGCATCCCACACTAAAGGGAAATCTTGGAGTGACGATAAGAAAAAAGGAGTAAAAAAGCCAATTTCAAAAGGTCAACGTTTGATAATAGTTCATGCGGGAAATGAAAAAGGCTTTGTACCCGGTGCTTTTTTAACGTATAAATCTACGGACACTACAGGTGACTATCACAATGAAATGAATAACGATAACTATGAGAAATGGCTGGTTAACCAATTAATCCCAAATATACCCAGTGATTCTGTTCTAGTTATCGACAACGCACCCTATCACAACAAGTATGTTGAGAGACCCCCCAACTCAAACACCATTAAACGGGAAATGATCAACTGGTTAAACAGACATGAAATTCCAGTTGATCCAAAATTAACAAAAACCCAGATTTACGCTATTATATGTCAGCACAAGGAGAGGTATACAGAGTTTTCTGTGGACAAAATACTTGCCGAACATGGGCACACTGTGTTGCGATTGCCACCATATCATCCGGATTTTAATCCAATTGAAAATATATGGTCTCAACTGAAAGGCTATGTAGCCTCTAGAAATGTGGGTATGAACTTAACTACAGTAAAAACATTATTGACTGAAAAAGTAAACATGATCGGCACTGAAGAGTGGAAAAAGGTTTGCGATCATGCAATCAAATGTGAGAATGAATATAGAAGCATTCAACACAGTTTAGACAATTACACTGATAGATTAGTAATAAATACGGCTGATAGTGACAGTGATATTGACCTCTCTGAGAGCACAGATAGTGAAATGGAAGTAATTGAGAATTAGAATTATTATTATTTTTATTGCAATGTCTCATTTTAGCAATAGGTATAATGGTGTTTATTTATTATGTACACTAAAGTTGTAATGTTCCAAAATAATTAAATACGTAAACATAATGTAAAAATGTTTTTTTATTTTATTTTACCCCAACCTAAAGCCATCACTTATAGAAAAATTAGTGTATTTTATACAAAGAATAAAAATATCAAAAGAAGCAAATCATACTTGTTTTAACAGCTCCTAATAGGTACCGGACTGTTTGTATTTTGTGCGACAGAGATAACGCTCTACGAAGCCGAAATTAGCCGATTGTCTCTTTCCAAAGGTCGATGTGCAATATTTATCGCCGGGTACTGTACAATGGTTTACGGGGTGATTGCCGAACATTCCCGATTGTTGTCGAACTTTACCTCGAGTATAAATAGGGAAGTGTTGACAAATGAATGCAGTTTTTATAAAGCGATCGAGAGCGATACTTGAAACGACCAGTGCGAAGTGAAGAGATCAGTTTAAGTGAATAAGAGAAGCGTTCTTTGAACGTAGTTGGTTAAGTTTAGTGCTAGTGCAGCAAGTGTGACCGTACGTTTACCGTATTACATTTTGTTGTTTGTGTACTTGTGTTCTAAATACACGGTTTGATATAAGTGGCGTTTTCTTGCAAATAATGAACCCGAAGTAGGTACGTAACACTATTATAAGCATTTACACGTACGTTGATCTGGTGTTTTGTGTCCCTGTTTTGTTACATGTCATATTATATCACAAGGAAGGTGACAGTATTAGAATGGAGTTGATATTCAAACAGTTCTGTGTATACATATCAAACTTGTTTAATAATAACAGCATAATAGTGCAATTAACAATACCACAGGACAAATTAGGCAAATTGATCTAACCCAAAAGTAAGCAAATTATATGCTTGTGATATGAGTGCTACGAGTGTGGGTGTTAATTAACGATATTAGTACATAGAATTACATATATAAATACTGATATATATTTCATAAATACCCAAACCTAGAAATTAGTACATAGAATTACATATATAAATACTAATATATATTTTATAAATACCCAAACCTAGAAATACAAACATCCATGCTCATTACACAAATGCCAGTCCCTGTCGGTAATCGAACCCAAGCCCCATTGATTTCGTAGTCGGTATCATTTACGCTCAACCAACGGGGCGGTTAATAAATATTATTATAATAAATACTAGCTGTTGCCTGCGACTTCGTCCGCGCGGACTTCGTTTACTCCGCACTGCTCTTCCCCTGTAGGTGATAGCGTGATAATATGTAGCCTATATGTTGACCCGATCTGTAAGTAATATTCATGCAAAATTTGAAGTAAACCCATGCAGTACTTTTTGAGTTTACCCCGGACATACAAACAGACAGACAAACAGACAAAAATTCTAAAAACTATATTTTTGGCTTCGATATCGATTGTAGATCACGCCCCAAGTATTTTTAAAAAAAAATATTCAATGTACAGTTTTGACTTTCCTACGATTTTATTATATGTATATAGATTTATAACGGAATGGTTATAAATAGATGTGTGTCGACTGTAATTTGTACATATTGACTGTAATGAATTATAATGATTGATGCAATCGACATTTATGCATTTATTATTGATGCAATTTACATTAGACGCAGTTTTTTAAGAAATAGGGATGTTAGATTTTACACTCAATTGGTACATTGATGTGGAAGTTATTTATATTGTTCGCTGATGTGTCAACCATCGCCTGTAGACACCAAAGATGTTATTGGTGCGTTGCTATCTTGTGGCGAGGTATAATGCCACATGCATAAGTTTAGCGGCTACCTTACAAAAAAAACATCTCTAGTATTTTCCTCACTGTTTTATAGTCATATGTCATAAGACTTTGTAACTCGCTCCCACTACTGATTTAAGAAACGTCATTATTTATCGTCTGGCCAAAAAATCCAAATTTGTTTTTATTTTGATTATCTGTAACATCCTTGAAACTAAATTATTTTTTAATAATTTTTCGCCGTGTTGGTCCCGGCCTCCTTTGAAAAATAGGCCAACTGCCGTTCTGCCAGGCAGGTCGTAAAAGGCGAACGATTGGCTATCGAGTCACTACCATCATGGCTACTAGGTGGTAGAATTCTGCATTGTCTCGCCCGGGTCTGGTACCACCGCCTAACCTATTCCTGCCGCAATAGCGTCGGTGCTTGCCGCTGTCGTTACCGGTAGATTTAAGCATGTGGCATTACCATCTCGTCACGTGGATAGCAACACACCATTAACATCTTTAGTGTCTACAGGCGATGGCTTTTCTTTCTATTAGAAGAACCATCTGCTTCTTTGCAATCTTATGATATAAAAAAATCCTCTCAATTGTTTTGACCCATATGCTATAAAGAAAATCTGTGAACCTAATCGAATGCCCGCAATCGTCTTTCAATCGGTCAAGCTATTTTAATTTACGACAGGTTTACATACACACACAATACACACATATACCACATACACACACGCACACATATTCACATACAACGCTATGACATAAAAAAATCAACACATATAGGCTGAAGTCATTATTCTCCTTTAGGCATCGTCGTCCTCAGTAAAACTTCGCTGCTATTTTACTATCATTGTATACGATGGAACTACTCTGGTATGACTTAGGCCGTCGTCTGTGAATAAAATGATATGAAGTGTGACAGAATTCGATAGGATACGAATGGAATACGATATCAAACTCGTGGCATTCTGAATTTACGATATTTCTAGTGACATTTATGTTATTTACCTTGAAAGGTGCAAATGTAAGCAGTTCCGTTTCAAAGATATTATTAACTAGTTGTTGCCTGCGACTAAGCTCACTAAAATGTCTTTATTAAATTTTTGCCTTCGCGAAAAAAAACATGGATTTTCACAATTCATGTAACTTTGTATCGACGTAGTTCAAAACTAAGGTGCCGATTTGACAAATAAATTGACTAGATATTTATTCCTTTTTATTGTATGTATGGTCGTAAGATCAATAATAACTAGCCTGGAACTAAACTGGTCTATGTAACATGTTTTTGTGAAGTCCATCATGTGTATTTTTAAATATAAAAATAACAAACAAATCTGGGAAGAAGTAGTTAATGTGTAATTCCGTTTTTTTTTTTGTTATTTTTACGTTCAAAAATTCAGGTAGATGGATTTCACAAAAAATGTTAGACCACTTTAGTTCTAGGCTAGCCTTTCTTACAGTGGAAATGGTTGATTAAAAATAACTAAGTGTATTGTGAAACAGCACAAATTTACTTCTATCTACGAAAGATGTAATAGCACATTTCGATATAAGTGCGGAAAGTATGTCATTTCTGGACGAGTCCCGGTATCTTTACCCAAGGCGAAGCCGCGGGTCTTCAATAAGTTGCCCCATAGACCTACAATAATATTGAGCAAAATTACGTATTGTGATTTATTGACCGTTTATGGTTAATATTGAAGATTGCACAAAGATTGAACGAGTTTGAGGGGGTTTAATTTTTATTGTGCAATATTTTTTCTTCCACTGTGTAGGTTTAATATTGCACAATATTTTTCACATCAGTGCTTAGAGCGGTCGCGGTCGGTTATTCGCGGTGTTGAATGTATGTTCGTGTCGTAAATTTAAGCAAAATGGCGAGCAAGAAATTTTCGTTATTTCGCGGTAATTACATTCATCTTGTTAATTTAACAGTTCATTACTAGAATGGGCAAAAATTTCGACCACTGGCCGAAATTCGACACTCGGCCGAGATTAAACATGTGACCGAAATATGTCATTCCGCAGAATTTCGACATTCGGCCAAAATTCGACATTCGGTCGAAATTGGACTTTCGGCCGAAACTCAACATCCGGACGAAATTCGACATACAGGCCATTTCACTAATCAATATAAGTGTTGATCGAAACAAAACCAATCAATAAAAGATGAAGAATGGGAGTTTTTACTTGGTGTACAGAATCATATTGAGATTTATTTAACAAAATCACCAGCATGGTTGCCGCCAAAACTTCGTCGATAGACATGTTGCTCGCACGAAAATATTAATCACTAGTACATAATCTATAATACAATAATCTATACATATAATAAAATCGTAGGAAAGTCAAAACTGTACATTGAATATTTTTTAAAATAATACTTGGGGCGTGATCTACATTCGATATGGAAGCTAAAAATATAGTTTTTAGAATTTTTGTCTGTTTGTCTGTTTGTATGTATGTCCGGGGAAAACTCAAAAAGTAGTGCATGGATTTACTTCAAATTTTGTATGAATATTACTAATAGGTCGGGTCAACATATAGGCTACATATTATCACGCTATCACCTACGGGGGAGGGGCAGTGCGGAGTAAACAAATTCCGCGCGTAAACGCGCGAGTAAACAAACAAAAAACGCGCGGACGAAGTCTCTGGCAACAGCTAGTAATTTGTAATTTGTGATGTTGATCAGACTGGTTTGTCAATTTTATTGAGTGAGTATATTGAACGTTTAGAAGCAAGGGTGTATTCAATATTGCACAATAAATTTGCACAACAATAATACCCTAACCCCTAGACCTACAATAATATTGCACAATATAATTTTAGGTCTAGGATTTTTAAAGTAACTATTAGACTTATGTATCGACTGACTCCAAAATATTTTTGATTTTCTCACAAAATATAGTCTACAGGCTTAACGGTTTACAGATTTTAATTCATCACCTACTAGCGACCTGCCCGCGGTTTCACCCAAGGATTTATAACATTATAATTTTGATATGTTTCGTGATTGGTTTCCTGCGTTTCATGCTGTTTCGTGATTGGTTTGCCAACTAGCGCTAGAAGACAACATCATAATATCATATACCATAATCAATCACAACGACGCAAATATATCGAAATCATAACGTTTTAAATCCTTGGTTCTGTTCCCGTGAGAATATCGGAAAGGTTTATATACTTTAACCTTTCTCAAGAATCAATCTATCGATTTAAAAAAATGGCATCAAAATCCGTTGCGTAGTTTTAAATATTTAAGCATACATAGGAGCATCTCGATTTCTGGAAATCCACAACTGTGCGATTCTCGAGGCACTTTTTTCCCCGCACTATTCCTCTGTGGCATTTTCCGGCATTTAGAAATTACCGGCAGGGGTTTTTTCGAGCGAATAAAACTTAGGGACCTTCAAGAAAAGAGCCTACTCTTTGTTAAAAGGCCGGCAACGCAACTGCAAATCTGATAATGTGGTTGTCCGTGGGCGGCGGTGATCACTTACCATCAGGTGAGCCTCCTGTCCGTTTGCCCCCTTTTCTATAAAAAAACATAGGGACAGACAGAGAAAGAGACTTTGTTTTATACTATGTAGTGATATTTCACGTGTTAAAAGTTAAATTATATTATGAAATGAAATAAAGTTATGTGAAATAATGCTTATTTCAAAAATCTCTTATTTCTTAAATGATTACCGCTAAAAAGAATATCTAAGGTATAAACATTAAAACAGAACAGAATTCTCAAACTTTCAACTATAGGTATAGTATAGGATGATATATTTAGGAGGATATATTAACTTCCAACTTGCCACTCGGGCGAAGTTACAAACTATTTATTAATTCAAACGCATTAAAACAACGGACTTCTAATTACTTGTTCCTCCTGATCCCTAGCTCATATCTTACGCAAATTTAGATAAAATAAAAAAACAAAATTGATTTCATATATAGGTAAATATGTACATGTTTTTAAGTCAGATTCGTTACAGGGAAGGCTGAGAGAAACGAGTGCCATCATCAATTTCTCTGTAGATTTGTCTCGCTTTCCCCATGTTCATCATTAGGTATATTCATGCTAATGCAACAATATAATCAAAATATAAGAGAGTCATTAATATATTATGACTCTACATATTTCGCCTGTCATAGAGAGTCTTGACACCGCGTACGGAAAGCACTCGATCAATTTGATCACGGTAGGTCAAGTCTTGGTCTTCCTCAGTATTTACATCCATCCACATTCGCAATGTATATATGTTTTATTCACCTTTAATCTGCCACTTTTCTACATGTCCAAACAACGGATCATGCAAACAAGCAGATGACTCTCCTAAGGGCGCAGCTACATATATCGGGCTACGGCGAAGGTCCGCGCTAGCACGAACTACATCGCAACACCTGCTTACGTCATAATGTCGTATTAACAATGGTCACCAAACCGCGGCCGGCAGGTTATATTTGTGCGGACTGCTGATGATATTTGTGCGGTACACGACAAAGCAAACAAGAATATTGTAACATTCCTTAAATTTTTTCCTTTAAAATTCTTAATTCATTAACATTCGTTCCTTAAATTCTTTAATTTTATGCTAATAAGTACTGTATTTCATTCACCCAAAGATTATAAACCTGTGATACAGCTTCATAAACATTTTTTTTTTTTATTATCGATAGGTAAGCGCTTGACCTGACCTTGATGGAGAGATGTGATAGAAATGTTGTAACGCTCGTCCGGCGATATATCGGCCGGCCGTGTTACTTCACCAATCGTCCCGCTTTTTGCTCGGGGTTTTTCTTCAACTCGCATTGCATTCCTGCCGATATCCCGAACAATCAGACAACATGTTACGTATCATATTCACTATTAGGTATTGCAAAAATAATGAAAGCCATTGCATAAAAAACAAACACGAAATTCCAAAAGGAATCTCTCTGATTACCACACTTAGAGATATGTATTTAAATATCTCTAGCAGATGTCCGTAACTTCACCGATTTCATATTATGAGGTTTTTAACGTTTCCTTTTATCTTTACTAATAAGTCACTTGGTTAATTCAAATTAAAATATATTTGTTACACATAACAATATAACCATACATATAATATTATCACATTTTATAACTGTTATAAAATAAGGCGTCGTTGGAATGAATCGCATTCGCTTGACTTACGTTGCAAAATAGGTCTCCACGAAAAGTCCACCTATTTAAATGGGATCATATATATTGCCCATGTCTATGCTAAAGGTCCTTTTTTAATATTGGTAAAAGAGCTTTGGTAATCGAATCGATATATTTTTGAAGATTACCCTTATACAAACTAGCAAATTATACCTCTTTATGTTATATCTTTTGAATCTAGAACTAGATGTAGTTTAGTGTAGTCCCTATTTCTATCGCCTCTGTCTAGTGGTCCGGTATCAGTATTGACCACATGAGAATTGAACCCGGGGCGGGATCAATTCTGGGGATGGGAAATTCAAAAGTGTTTTTTCAGTTTTCTGATAAAAACGACGTTGCCCGAGATTGGACAAACGTCCGGTTGACAATAGACGCCTAATTGTAGATGCACTAGTTGTACCTCTGCCTACCTCTTCGGGGATACGGGTGTGAAAATACTTTTTTTCTATCCCCTATTTATTGTTGCCTTAAAATAAGATATATATTCTCGGAAACATGTCTAATCTCAATCAACCCTGGATACTAATCTTTAACAGTACACACTACTAACGATGATTCAGATTTGCTTTTAAGCGTCTCCCTTCAAATTCAAATTATAAATAGAAAAACGAAGTTCTTTAGAATAGTTGTGATTTGAACTCAATGAAACGGAAATGCATCACGATAAAGAAATAAACACATAAATGTATAGGACTAAGCTGGCCAGAGAATGAAATAAAAAATAGAATACATTACACATTATCCCATAAGAGCAACAAACACGAAATTCCACGAATAATAACCATAAGGTAGCATATGGCTCACCTGATGGAAAGAGACAACCATCGCTAATAGACACTACTGATTTTAAGGGTGCGTTGCTATTCATATAGCCGAATGGTAATATCAGTTGCATAAGTTTAGAGGCTACCTTACCCACTAAATTTTAATACGACAGTGACAAGCACCGACAGTATTGTACCAGAAATAGGTAAGGCGGTGGTACCAGACCAGGGCGAGACGTTGCGGACCTCTGTCTCCTTGTAGTCACGTTGGTAGGGACCAGTGCCGCATTAAGCGATAAGCAAATTAAGCGATTGGTTGGGGCATTACGTCTCCAGAAACAACGCCAAATAATATTTACTAGCGCATGAATAAGACCGCAGACCACATGAATGATAAGACCATGAAGTATTAGGATATAATACAGTCCGTAGGATTATAATAATACCGTCCCGTTGGTCGTGTGGTGAGTGACCCTGACTACGCAATCCACGGGGATCGGGTTCGATTTCCGACAGGGACAAACATTTGTGTAATGACTGATGAGCATAGATGTTTGTATTTCTGGATTTGGGTGTTTATTATATATATTTTGGTATTTATATATGTATTTCTTAGAAATACATATATAGATACCAAAATATATATATAGAAATAATTTCTATGTATTAATATCGTTAACTAACACCCATAGCACAAGCAAATAATTGGCTTACTTTGAGGTTGGATCAATTCGTGTAATTTGTCTAGTCTGTCTGTCTGTTCTATTTAAATATAGCTTCATGGGTAAGACTGATAGAAAATTCACGAGTTTTAAATTAGCTAGGGCGTTGACGTCGGAGTTACGTATGATAAAAAAATATTATTAAGATAAATTATTATTATTATTATTATAAGATGTCAAGATAGAAATGACATCCGCGACTAAAACACAAGTAAAGTATATATTTATATTTTCAGTTCATTTTCGTACAAACCAGCTCCATATTTCATTCATCATAGCACCAATGAGTACCTTAGCCTAAACATAAATATCTAACGTTATTTCTGTGCATTTGATTTCGAAAGCGCAGAATATAATTAACCCTTTTAGTCAGTTCTATGAAGTGGAACATAATACAGGTATATGAAATCAATATTTTAATTACATATTGTATTATCCTTATATTTATCAATTGTAACGGATCACTCGTTTTGTAAACAAGTGAATATCTAGATACGTATAAGTGTTTTGGTCTATTATGGCGGATGTTCAATATATTATTAATACGTGAAGGGAAAACTTTGGACTCTTTTTAAGACAATTTCGCCAACGTTGAAGTATGAAATTTGGCATAGTTCCCGTTTATATTGTGGAGGATTTATATATCTTCGGCTAATCGTGGGTGCACTTGTTGTACCTCTGCCTACCCCTTCGGGGATATGGGCGTGAAGATACTTTTTAAAAAGCATTGGAAATACATTAAAGTAATAAAAATAATCATTACACACACTACATTCATGTGACATACATGATAATATACACACATGCATACATACTATTTTCTTTACTGATGTCAGCTGCCAAACTTAAAAGAGATTTTACCGTATAGTCTATGGTCGAATTTCGGCCACATGCAATCGCTAGTATATTTAAATGTTTAGGACTAAAGCATCTTCTCCCTCTCTCTGGAAATATGATTCTTTTGGGATAACTTATAACCTAGGTTTAAGACCTGTATACAACATATATCCACTTACTCTCATAATTATTCACGCAACAAACTTTCGCGTTTGGGACATAAAAGTTTAAAAATATTATATCTAATTTACAAAACAATGAGAGTAAATTTAGTCTAGTCAAGAAGCCGAGTTCCTGCGAATAATAGTTACAAGTTTCTTAAAAATATGGTTAATAGTATAAGTATAAGTTAATAGTATAGTATATATAAGTATACGTTAATAGTATAGTAAATAGCTTAAACTATCCGGATTGATTTCGTCGTGTTGGTCCCGGCCTCCTTTGAAGAATAGACCAACTGCCGTTCTGCCAGGCAGGTCGTAAGAGGCGACCGATTGGCTATCGTGTCACTACCTTCGTGGCTACTAGGTGGTAGAGTTCTGCATTGTCTCGCTCGGGTCTGGTACCACCGCCTTACCTATTCCTGCCGCAATAGCGTCAGTGCTTGTCACTGTCGTGTTCCGGTTTGGAGGATAAGGTAGCCGGTAAACTTATGCATGTGGCAATAGACCTCGCCACAAGATAGCAACGCACCATTAACATCTTTGGTGTCTATAGGCGATGGTTGACTCTTTCCATCAGGAGACCCATCTGCTTGTTTGCTATCTTATGATATAAAAAAATGACATCTAGAAAATGAGATATATCGAATTTTTTTGAAAACAAAAATTGTACCTAATTGGTATTTAGCCCCGGCGTTACCTCAACATTCACTAAACTGGGTTTCTTTAATGCTCGAGCTCGATTTTCTTTAATGTTCGAGGAAACCTAAGGAAAATATCTTACGCAAAAATACAGAGCGCAGAAAAAGGTCTAAAAAAATTTTAACCGAATAGAATATTAAATATATGGTTATTATTTTCAATAAAAAAATCGTAATTTGCTTTATAAAAGTAAACTTTGGCGTCAATATTCTCTGTATTTTCAGCGGTAACAAAGTTTTTAAAAAAATATGAGTATGGTTTTGTTAAAACGAGTTATTTGGAAATCCCGCAAATTAAATGTTTATTTGCATGCTGGTTACAGCTTCAATAATATATTTTTGTTTGCTTTGCTTTGCAATTTTCAACCTTATTCAACGTCTCGTAAATATAAAATTAGATTACGCGGTAATATGCAGTTGTGTGAGTGAAATCGACGTTTTTTAAATCGTAGTCATACCGAAAAAATACCGCGCCTCAACAAAAAACTGGAATAAAATAGCCGTCCAGTTTTTTGCCAAACTCTCAAAAAGTATAAGTGATAGCTTAAATATTATAAAATCTTCTGAAAGAGCAGGAAATTCTAATATATAAATTCTCCACTCCCGGAATTGTAGCTCCAATATTTATAAATTTAATTTAATGTTGAAAATCGGCTTTTGCGCGGCAATTTCGGTAAACGCGCGCCGCCTCTGTAGTAAGCGTAGGTTTTTATATTTTTTTATGCAATTAAAGACTGATTCCAAAATTTGACAAAAATCTGACGTCATCTAGACACTTCAAAGAATATGATTCCGCGGTAATAAACGTTTTATCATCATTTTTCGAAATGTCATTTTATTATTAATTAATAGTTTTTCCACTGGTTTGTGTTGTCATAAATGGGAATATATCAGAAATCAGAAATCAGAAGTACTTTATTCGAAAAATCTTTTTACAAGTTATTTTGACGCATCAACATTTTTTTAAACTACTACCGGATCGGGAACGCGGCCACGCACTGAGAAGAAGTTAAAATGTTTAAATGTTTAATCTATGAGTTTTTAACTTTTAAGGTAAAAACAAAGCTATCCATTGGTTTATAAAAAAAATATTAACAAATGGCATGAAAAAAATTTGAAAAGAAATGATATAATGCCTAACAAGAATATAAAATCCGTTATAGCTTAAAATTTAAAAATAAAATTTAATTAACATTATTCAAATTTTATTTTTTTAGTTTATTCATTAGTTATTAAACTAATGAAATAAAAATCCCGATAAATTGAAAATATCAGTTGTAAAACTGTTACATAAAGGGGGAGATGAAAACATATTAAATAACTATAGACCTATCACTTTGATTCCTATTATAGCCAAGGTATTTGAAAAATCATTTCACAATCGGCTCTCATGTTACTTAAACAAATTTGATATAATAAACAAAGACCAAAATGGATTTCAAAAAAATAAATCCACCACTCTAACATCTTTTAATCTTATAAGAAGTGTAACGCAAAATATAAACAGATTAAAATCGACAGTTGTATTATTTTTCGATATGACAAAGGCATTTGATCTACTTGACCACAAATTGCTACTACAAAAATGTCAATATTATGGTATAAGAGGTCCACCATATGATTGGTTGAAAAGCTACATCACGTTAAGAAAACAGTACGTAGAAATAGAAAAAGTAGATAAATCATTAGAAGTGAAAACGTATAGGTCTAAATGTGAGGAAATTCAGTATGGAGTTCCACAAGGAAGTATTTTGGGACCAACATTATTTATTTTAGGAATTAATAATTTGCCCAAAGTCACAGATCACCAATTTTATCTATACGCTGATGATATATCTGTTGTGATTACAAGCAAAATATCGCAAATTCAAATTGAATGCAATAATACACTAAAACTTATAGTAGAATGGCTTAATGCCAACAATTTAAAAGTTAATTTCAATAAAACAACATATATTCATTTTCAAAGCTATAAAACTAGTCCCATTAATCTTACTATGTCTTATAATAATACCTCAATACAAGAAACAAATACATTTAAATTTCATGGAGTTGTACTTGATAAAAATTGTAATTGGAAGGCACATATAGAGAAACTACGTAATAATATTAATTCACAAGTATATGCTCTCTTTAGATTGAAACAAATTTGTGGTGAAGATATAGCTTTAACTTCTTATCACGGATTAGTAGCATCCAAGCTAAGGTATGGACTTATTCTTTGGGGAAATTCTACTGATGTTCAAAAAGTGTTGATCGTTCAGAAAAAATGTGTGCGTGCAATATGTGGCATAGACCCTTTCATTTCTTGTAAACCATATTTCAAAAGACTAAAATTGATGACCTTACCTTGTATGTACATCTATGAAGCAGCAATGTTTGTGAGAAGGCATCCGAATATTTTTCCTAGATTAGGAGACTTAGCTAACTTCAATATTAGGAATAAGGATAAAATTACTATGCCAGTTTTAACTAGTTTCATTGTAGCAAAGAACTGCTATGTTATGTGCATTAAAATTTATAACAAATTACCAAAAGATATGAGAATGTTGCCAATAAATAAATTTAAAGCAGCTTTGCAATCTTTATTAATTAACAAAGTTTATTATACAGTACAAGAATTTTTCGTAAATTATAAAGATTAATATTAGAACCATGACCTATTATCATTTCTAAGTTCATTCCATCAAATTGTTATTGTCTTTTTTATTATTATTATTTAAATGGATGCTAAATTAGTTGCACGAAATTTGATAGATATTTTGCTACGTTTTTACTTTTCAGGCTATAGATATTTCGTAACATTTGTTTATAATTATAGAGTAGATTAAGTTTATTTTTAGATTACTAAATAATAATGTTATTTAAAAAGTTTGGAAATATTAACCATGACAGGCATATGACGATTGTATAATTATTCTAATTTATTGTTGGTTCAAATACTTAAATTTTTGTGCCGAAGTCATATTAAATTAGTAGTTTTAATTTATAATTATATTTGTTTTAAAAAAGATAAAAATTGCATGCTAATTTGGTAGAATACGCGGATGTATTATAACTAATGTAAACCTATAAAACTGTACCGTATTCTGAGCAATAAATTTCATTTCATTTCATTTCATTTCATTTCATTTCATTTCATTTCATTTCATTTCATTTCATTTCATTTCATTTCATTTCATTTCATTTCATTTCATTTCATTTCATTTCATTTCATTTCACTTCATTTCACTTCACTTCACTTCACTTCACTTCACTTCACTTCACTTCACTTCACTTCACTTCACTTCACTTCACTTCACTTCACTTCACTTCACTTCACTTCACTTCACTTCACTTCACTTCACTTCACTTCACTTCACTTCACTTCACTTCACTTCACTTCACTTCACTTCACTTCACTTCACTTCACTTCACTTCACTTCACTTCACTTCACTTCACTTCACTTCACTTCACTTCACTTCACTTCACTTCACTTCACTTCACTTCACTTCACTTCACTTCACTTCACTTCACTTCACTTCACTTCACTTCACTTCACTTCACTTCACTTCACTTCACTTCACTTCACTTCACTTCACTTCACTTCACTTCACTTCACTTCACTTCACTTCACTTCACTTCACTTCACTTCACTTCACTTCACTTCACTTCACTTCACTTCACTTCACTTCACTTCACTTCACTTCACTTCACTTCACTTCACTTCACTTCACTTCACTTCACTTCACTTCACTTCACTTCACTTCACTTCACTTCACTTCACTTCACTTCACTTCACTTCACTTCACTTCACTTCACTTCACTTCACTTCACTTCACTTCACTTCACTTCACTTCACTTCACTTCACTTCACTTCACTTCACTTCACTTCACTTCACTTCACTTCACTTCACTTCACTTCACTTCACTTCACTTCACTTCACTTCACTTCACTTCACTTCACTTCACTTCACTTCACTTCACTTCACTTCACTTCACTTCACTTCACTTCACTTCACTTCACTTCACTTCACTTCACTTCACTTCACTTCACTTCACTTCACTTCACTTCACTTCACTTCACTTCACTTCACTTCACTTCACTTCACTTCACTTCACTTCACTTCACTTCACTTCACTTCACTTCACTTCACTTCACTTCATTTCATTTCATTTCATTTCATTTCATTTCATTTCATTTCATTTCATTTCATTTCATTTCATATAAACTTTTAAAACGTTATCTTGTTGAGTATTTAGGATAGTTCGAATAGAATATAGAAAACATTAACGAAAACCTGATGATAAGCGTTTGTTAAAATTAAAATTTCAATATAGAAGCTGCGATTTATGTTCTACAAACGAAAATGAACGCACCAAGGATAAAGTTAATCTAATATCTGCGAACTAATTTTTATGAACGTCAAATGTTTTAAGAATATTTCTGCTGGATCTTACTTGTCATTTGTAAATTGGACGAGTAAAACGTTAATCTATGAGATTTACCTAAAAGAATCGGTAGATTTTCTTTTCTTATTACTAATAAATAATGTCACTTCTACCAAAAACATAATACAAAAGATTAAAATAAGTACAAAGCTCATTTATATTTTTAAGTCAAACCAAAGAAATTGGAGTACATGACATTTAAATAAGAATCCGAGTGTAGTATAGACATTGAATTTCATAAGAAGTACAAGATATACAGACTATACCTAGATTTTCGAAGGATAACCTGTAGTTAATCGATAGTTGAAAAAAAACATACTATCGTTATCTGTCGACATAATAGGTATACCTAGTCGACACTATTTTTTTATCATAAAATAGCAAACGAGCAGATGGAAAGAGTCATCCACCGCCTACAGACACCAAAGACGTTAATGGTGCGTTGCTGTCTTGTGGCAAGGTCTAACGCCACGTGCATAAGTTCCAAACCGGAACACGATAGTGACCAATACGGGGAGCTCGGGACCAGCACAGGGGAAGCCGACAATTTATTTATTTTCAGAGGTCAATACTACTATTGATGGCTTATGATGTTTTCCAATACTATCGATAGTATGGGCAAACATAATAAATAAATATCGCTGGACAAATTATACGAATTGATCTTACCGCAAAGTAAGCAAATTATTTCCTTGTGATAATGGGTGTCAGTATATATATATATATATATATATATATATATATATATATATATATATATATATATATATATATATATATATATATATATATATATATATATATATATATATATATATATATTATATATATATATATATATATATTATATATATATATATATATATATATATATATAATTTAGCTATTAGCTATTACATTGCATGTGTAACTAAGACAAATGTAATGAAAAGAATATTTGAACATAAAGACGACAGTAATATATGAACCCAAAGTAGATAAATACCATAAACCGGCAGCTCCTAATTTCAAGATGTAAATAAAGCTTTATGTTAAAAGGAAATTAAATTATATAATACCAAATCTTTTATATAAATAATGGAATGGATTGGATTTTTTTTAATTTAATGTATTTCGCTACTTATCGAAATCGAATAAAAAAACAAGTGTATTAATCAATAGGTGTCGTAGACGCGGATACTTATCGTTCTGTACTGTGTTTTAAAATTCGCGTTTTCTATTTTAAATGCCGTATAAAGTGACAACTTAAAAACGCTGTATTGTATAAAGAGACTTATTGTCTTTATTTATATATTTTTAATATTTTCGGGTGGTGATCTTAAGCTGCTATTTAAAATAAGTTGTTGTTTTTCATAAAACATTTATATTTTATGAATTCATCGAATTATGTTTTCAGCTTTTTATGTTTTCGGCGTATAAGCAAGTATGTCCGACTTGTCTGATATGAACGCCAATGTAAAAAGAGTCACATATCAGTTTTTTCGGGAAAATATTAAAAAAAATTAAATACTTAAATACTATTATGAACTTCTTAAATCTAATAATAACTCATTGTAGAAAAAAATGTTTATAATTGTGCACAGAATTATTTTAAGTGAGATTTGAACATTAATTACGCTCTCCTGTAAACCTCAGTTTTTGACATGTTCCTTTATACCTACGTAGGGACCGTCGACGTATTATACGCACACAAGCAATATATTCAATTTAATAAATTTAATTTATCAAAATACTCGAAAGACTGAAAAGAAATTTATAATTAAATTATACTTTTTTTTGTAAAATATTTTTACAAAAAAAAATATTTTTGTGAAATAATTATGGACTAAAAGGCAACGTGGGACATTGGAACTTGTAATGTTACTTTTTTTTAATTAAATCAATTGTCTACTCAATCTAAAACGGTAACTTTGTGTAGAAGAGCAGAGTCTACTGACACAAGTATTTAAATAATTTAAAGAAGACTGCTCCCCTACTAATTAATGTGATATAGATTAGGTTGAAATACATAAATTAATCGGCTTAGATATAAAGTGACTCATTAAACAAGTATATTCGTAATCGGTAGATATATTTTATCACTCGTTCTTATATCACTTGTCAAAAATTAATGGTACGTATGTAATAATAGCTTCCCGTGATCACACAAATTGCGAACCAAGCTCTGAGCCTAAATTTAAGGTATGATCTATTTATTTATTGTACCAACGCGACTTATATCAATTTTAAAAAGTAGACGGATCAAAAACGCGTACGCATTCACGTTGACTGGTTAAAGATCGTAATACTGAAAGATTCAGTACCCAATTCTGATACCAAATATGTAAAAAAGAGGTTCTTAAATTTTTGGCCTAATTATCCAATAAAAACTTGAAGTACGGGTACTCCTATAGATCGAAGTTCATTGTTAACAACAGCAATTTGCCGATGCGGCTAATGTAACTCAAGGTGCGTGCGTGCCACCCGCATAATGACCATATTTTTTGAATATTACTACACTAATTTCGTTCAGGTTTATTATGAATGTAAGCAATATTCTCTTTTTACCATATTGTTATTGATTACATATGACCGTTAACTATCATGTCCATAGATATATACACTTTACAGTCTTTTACCAGTCGACCTATATAGAACTTATTTGTATTTGGAAAAATAAGACTATAATAGTAACAATGAATTTAAATTATCCCCATCTTGGAATCCAGTGGTTAACAGAACACGGCCTATGCATCTGCAAGGACAATTCTCTGGTCCAGTCCAGTGACCATGGTCAATATTACTTGGCCAAAACATCTAGCTTTGTAAGTAAGTTCTAAATATGTACTAAGTTTAAAGATTGAATTCGGTTTGGTATAAAAATCCGCTGTAAGCCTCATACGAGATCGAAACTTGGTTTAAGACAGTGTCTTGACTATTGGTGGTACAGTAATATATAACCCAGTTTGATCCAAAAGAGTAAGACAATATCGCACAACTAATTACAAGCATCATCAAGGTTCTACAAGTACTGCCCGAATATCAATGCACGACTAACATCTTTGTTTATATATATTTACGTAAGGAAAACCAAAAACCAAATGCTTGCTTAACTATGATAAAACAAAAGAGAATAGGTAACATCTACTTGTTTGATTCTCTTTGTAAAATAATAGCTGGAATTCAAATAGAAACCAAACTTCACGTCAATATAACGATATGAGATTTCAAATTTCAAGATGTCACATTACACACATATTATAAGGTAGTTGGCACCGATCATTTTTCAGACGGTATTTCCGAGTGCTACGTATCATTATGTCGAGAGAACATTCTTTACTGTTCCAAGCTTTTTCTTAAATTTCAGTGTTTATGGTTTAAATATTTTCACTCCTTTATTAAGCCCATTTAAAGAATACACCGTCTGCGTTCCTGTCTTCCATTAGAGTTCAGCTTCTTACTTTCAATATGGCAACGATAGTGAACACAAAATGGCAAAATGCTACCTCGATTTTCTCCTCGTCGACTTTTTTAACTTAAATCTGAAGTAAGTAATCTGAAATTACTTCAGATTTTTAAAATAACATCCAGTTTACCTATTAAACGGTTAATTACAAAATCAAATCAGTAGGGCTACTCTTGAAAACCGATTTCAATTTTAAATGAATATTTAATGAATTTTGAAGTATTTCGTACTCTGGACAACTATATTCAATTATTGGATTCGGCGACAGCGCCACGCGGATTTCGAAATTTTTTGGAACTACTCATTATTGCTTTTATTCGTTATTTTGTTTAAAACGGTAACTAAAATCTCCACTTGTAAACACTAGCTTGACGTGTAACGATGACATCTATTTCCAATAATTAGGTCGTTACTATACTGAATCAATATGGGCAATATTGGTTTCAAGAGTACCGTTTTTTGACGATATTCGAAACTTATTGTATTTATCAATATTGGTTTAAGATTTATATTGTTTTCAAGAGTAGGCCTACAGCTCTTTAAAAAGACTGCGTCCCACGCGAACACCCCATTTGCAACATTAGGTTTATTCGTTCGGGAGTTATCGTTGATGAAATTTTTTTAAAGTGTTCTTTAAACATAATTCAAGATTTTTCATCCAATTGATTTTTGATCTTATATAATATTTTAGTCCTACGAAACCTGTCTCAAATGCTGTTTCAAAGTCAAAATCGAACAAAATTTTCATAAATTACAGCGTTTTAAATATTAAATTTATGTTGTTTACAACAAATCTTTTTCATATTTTAGAAACATCTTTCGGACTAACACACTGATTGATTTTAAATCTAATCAGCGTCTTTATGTAAAAACTGCGTCAAATACTGTAAATAGGGTCAAAACGCTTGATTCGTTCGTGATTTATCAATTACGAAAATTTTGAAAAAGTGTTATTTTGACATTTGTTTGTAATTTTTAACCGATTGATTTTGTACAGCTAACACACCTTTTTAGAGTTCAAAAATTGTATTATTTGCTATTCGACTGGTGAAATTAGTGTTTTGTACGCCCTCAGACAGTACCTACCCTATTTGTGCTCTAGTATATTATTGTATTCCTAAACCAAATCTAGCGCTTTTAAACTTGGCTAAATTTAAGCCGAATTTAAAATTTTCAAACATCAAAGTCAGTTTAATTCCTAAACCATTACATTAGAAATCCTGCGATACCTGTTGTAAAAAAATTATATCAATGTGTAAAAGCTAAGAAAAAATATTTTATTTATTGCGCCATCTAGTGGTACACGTTCCTACTACGACATAGGACGAAGCCCTCGTGTTAGAAAATGTAGTGAACTTGGTTTAAATATTGTTTTACGAAATAAAAATAGGTAGCTCTGTATATAATTAAAAGAAATTTTTTTGGGTGTTGACTACAATTATATAGCAAAACTCTAAAGAAAATAAAAATAATTTAAACACAATAAAACCACAACAATCGACATCCAATCTCCTGTATCTCTAAAACCGATCAGATCTTGAGCAAATTACCGGTCCACCCCGGGTCTCATAATCGGGTGCGGACCATAAAAAAAGATTTAAAAACTTTATTATAAACAACAATGTGCCCAGGATTGCTATTAGATACCAATCGGCCACTGTCGCTTTTTTAACACGTCTTACCAAAGAATATGTAATATATCTACGTCTAACTACCATAGATAGCTTTTTTTGGTGTATCCATGTTAGCTACACCACTGGATGCCAAATGGTAATGACACATATGATATAACTAGGGGTGGTAGTTATAGCTACTTATCTACTTTTATTTCATTATCACGATGTGAAGTTACGAGTATTTGTTTTTTGTCACTGTTATATTACATGAAAAATCACGAACATTAGTAAGATTTTATTAGTAAAGATTATTGTCACAGTGGGTGCATTTTACTCCCTCTGTTACATCGCCGCGCAGTGATTACAATTTATACGTGAGAAGTGAAGTGAAATAACATATTAAACAATTTCCCTCTTCTTACGGTGGAATTCTGCAAATTTTAAGCTTAATAAGTCTCTTTCGTACGGTGAAATTCTGCAAATTATAAGCTTTAGTAGTAGCTTGGCCCGCGTGATATAAATTCACTCTCGCGTTATATGTAACAGATGGTTTCGATGTATGTAACTGGTGTGACACGTGAATTATTTTAAAACGAGTGATATAAACAGTGGTGCGTGAAATGTGCCATGCCTAAACATAGCCAATCGTTCGTCTTTTATAAACTGCCTGGTAGAATGACAGCTGGTTTATTTATAAAGGGGCCTCGACTAGCACATAATATAGCTTCATGACTAACACCAACTATACATAGATACACTCGTTAAGATATACAAACCCTGGATGAGTTTGTATATCTTAACGTGTGTATCTAACATGTGTACCTGTGCAGCACTACATCATTAATTTGGCTTGGATTTGCAAAAATCGAATATCCAAACATTATTTGATCCGAATTCCTAATTCTTCCTTAAATGGTATGTAGAAATAAGGTACTTCAAGATCTTTAAAATTATATCAATAACAAACCTATGTGATATGTTTTTTTATATATCCTAAGATAGTAAGCAAGCAGATGGTTCTCCTGATAGAAAGAAAAACCATCGCCTATAGACACCAAATATGGTAATGGTGTGTTATTCTCCGTGTGGTGGGATGGCAATGCCTCGTGTATAAGTCTTTCGGCTACCTTACCCTTCAAACCGGAATATGACAATGAAAAGTATTGACGCTATTGCATAAGAAATAAGTAAGGCGATGGTACCAAATACTCGGGCGACACATTGCGGAACTCTACTACCTAGTATTCGCGATGGTTGTGTCACGTGCATGGGACATACAAAAGTTTTACACTTCTAGCTACCTAATCGGAACTATTTGAATTTCAAATGTTATATTTTTAAAACGTTGCAACCTTTTTAGTAATAAAAAAAAACAATTGGCGGGAAATTATTTGTCAATTATTTTTTTATCACATATCAAATTTCTACGTACGCAACGAAAATGGAATTAAGTCGAAAAGATTTTAGAGCGATGATTTTTTATGATTTTAAAAATTCTCTTTCTCCGCAAGACTGTGCCGCTCGACTTCAAAATGTTTTTAGGAGAGAAGCACCTTATTTGAGCAGCGTGAGGCGATGATTTGCTGAATTTGAGAGAGGTCGAATTTCTTTACATGACGAATTTCGTGAAAGGCGGCCTTCAACTGCCGTCAACGAAAATAATGTAGCTACTGTTAAGGGGTTAATTGAAGAAAATTCCCGGATTACCTATGAGACAATTCGAGGACTATTGGGGATTGGTATGAGCCAAATTCAGAAAATTTTACACGAAGAATTGAAAGTTCGGAAATTTTGTTGTTGTTGGATCCCTCATGAACTGACAGCGGAGCAGAAGCGGGCTCGCGTGGAATGGTGCTCACAGATTCTACTGAAGCACGACCACGGACATTCTAATGCTGTTTATGACAATGTCACAGGAGTCGAAACTTGGATTTATTGTTTTGAACCCAAAAAAAACACCAATCTCGTGAATGGGTGTTTCAATGCTGATTGAACGTTATCACTGCCTCTTCGGAGTTGGTAAAAGTAAAACCTCTCATCAAATCTTTGATTTTGGGGAAAATACAGAAATCACAGGGTGCTAGGTCGGGGAACGTAAAAAATATGCCTTCAGATCTGTGGTCATCCTGTTTTAAAAAATGGTTCGATCGCATGAAAAAATGTTTAAAATGTAAAGGAGATTATTTTGAAAAGCAATAAACATAATATTTTGGTTATAACATGTTGTTTTTTTAAGTTACGCAAAACTTATAGTGTGACCTACGTATAACCAATCGGTCTCCTTTTACGACCTGCCTGGCAGAACGGTAGTTGGTTTCTTCTTCAAAGGAGTCCGCACCAAGACTGGGATTTATAAACATAACGAAACATTTGTAATAGAATTTTATAACATATCTCCTAATTATATTATCTTCTCATATTCGTAGTCTAGCGGTTCAAGCAATTTGCAAACGCTACAAGAAAAAATAATAAAAAATATACAAAATTAAGTTTAAAAGTAAAACCCAAAACCGCGATATCATAATTATTTATCTTGAAACGCCATATATAGGTACAAATTTAAACGCTTCTCAGATGCGCATCGGTCCTCAGGCAGTACACCTTGCCTGGCTGTTTTCCACATCTTCGTCACGAGTGTGACGTCATCACTCCTCCATAAATATAAGGGGCCGTTCATAAAATACGTTCGCATACAAGGGGAGGGGGGGTCTGGCTGAGTGGGACAAGATGTGACAAGGGGGGACGGGGGGTATACGGCAACGTGACGTCCGCCGTTTATTATTTTTTGACATGAGCGCTAGCTCTGTGGCGCGACTCTAGCGGCGTTGCGATCCGTCACAACGGGTTTCTTTGTTTTTCCAATACTTGAGACAGTAACGTTTCCACGTACCCTGCGCGTAATGTTATTATATTTATTTATTTATTTATTTAAAATTTATGCACAACATGTACAGAGGTGGACTTAATGCTACATGACATTCTCTACCAGTCAACCTTAAACAAATATAAACAGTGTTTACGATGGGGTGCACAGAGAAACTTATTATAATCGTTTACTACTGACATACCTTCTTGATTATTATTAAGATAAATTAAAATTAAAAAAAACAATAAGATAATACGATATTACAATATACTTAGATACAAGTAATATATTACATATATAATACATTATACATATACCTACATAAATACCTATATATATTATATATATACAAGTACATATTTATATATAGTTATATAAATACATATATACATACATATTATACTACCATAGCGCGTAACACCATTATTCTGCCAAATGCTTACAGAGAGAACGTTTAAAAGACAATTTGGAGGGACTATTCCTAATATCAATGGGAAGAGTATTCCAAAGCCTCACAGCTTCAGAAGAAAAAGATTTGGATAAGAAATCGGTACGACAAAAAGGTACTTGAAGAGTCGGGATATTTTCTGAACGAAGTTGGCGTGAATGTGTGGCATGCTGAAATATGAATTTTTTAATAACTAAATAAATATTTTTAATTTTCAGAATTTGTGTACTATCATTTAGAATTTATCATACTCAGCAGGGGGGGGATCTTAGTTTTTGTGACGAAATATTTCTAGGGGGGGGGGGGGGGGGGTCACAAAAAGTGTGACACAGCGTGACAATGGGGGGAGGGGGTCAAAAAAAGCTAATTTTAGGCCCCTAATCGCTAAGCTCTTCAGTGGTATCAACTTGTGGCGTCACAGTGGTATTTAAATACCTGACTGATAATAAAATAATTGTAAGAAAGTTAAGATCCGTATCAGTATTCGTGGATCTTAACAGCAAATATCCGTATTCGTATCCGCGGATCATCTCTATTCTGTAGCCTTTACCTACTACTTTCTACCTAATACAGAGTTGTATTGCCACAGTGTGAAAGCGTTACCATTGCATACTAGGTACCTACTAGAATTTTAATTTTAACGCACCTGTGTGGCTTGACATACGTCATGTGAAATGCGTATTTCACCTTTACAATTATTAGTAAGCACTTTGAGACTCGGTCTACCAACTCTGTATATTAACATTAATAATTGCAAATTTCTTTGTATTATAACAGGATAGCAAACAAGAAGATGGCTCTCCTGATGGGATAAGTTGACATGACTATCGCCTACAGAGACTAAAGACGGATTATATCAAAATAGTTACAGCTAAATGTATTAATGGTACCTACGATGCCATCATGAAGCTGGAGGTGGCACTTCTAATACCTTCTTGAAAAACAACTTTAAATACTGCTGTCATCTTCTGAGGTCTCACCCTCTCTCTCTAACACAGCCGTATAAAAAGAGTTAGCAAGACCTTATAATATGAGATATAACGTAGGTATTTGTTTCAAGTGATTAATACGAGTACTAGCTCAACCTTATACTCGTACCTAATACTTACTTGGCTGCCGTCCATATAGAGAGTTGAAACACAGAACACGACCATAATAAGCACTGAAATAATTACGGAATCACATTGCTTTCACATAGATACTAATGTATTTGGTGTTTTTAAGTGATAGTTATCTGTTTTCATTTAGAGACCAATCTGCTTGGTTATTAGCACTGACCTCTAACATTACCACCACTGGACTGGCTGCTCTCAAATAATTTTTGTGCCTATTTTAATATCGCCATTTTGGAGCTGTAGACGGATGCGATGCGAGTATCTACGGAACTAAAATTAAAAAATCAAAATTTCATATTTATCCGATAAAAAAAAATAAAAAGCATGGACATGGTAAATTATAAAAATAAAGAAAACATCGAACATTTTATACGTTTAATTTTATAATACTGCAAAATTTCTTTAGGAATTTTGTAGGTATACCAATGTCTAACAAATGACTCGTTTATCTTATTTTTCTTAGACAATCTTAGCCTGAAGCTGACCAGAGGTTGCATTAATTTGATCTTATTGTGTTATACCTACTACGATAGTGAAAATATGCCTTCAATGTTTCTTTAAAAAACTGGTTATTTACAAAGAATTTGTATTTTCTCAAATTCTTTGTAAATAACTTCAGTTTTTTAACATTTATTAAAAAATATTGACGAGTCCAAATGATTTGCTATGTTAAGGAATATCGTATAATTTAACCTGTTACTGTAAGTACCTAACCAATTTTTTGTTGCTGCGATAATTCTTACATCTATGTGTTTTGTTATAATTATTTTGTTTAGTCAAAATATCGACATGACAATAAAAAGTTTCAGTTATTATCGTTTCCATTGCAATGTTTGATAAAACTTTAGCTTCAAAATATTTTGAACAAAGCGAATCTGTTTCCTTTGGAGTCCAGTTAAAACCTTTCATATTTTGTAGCCATATATTTCTCTCCGTTAAATCGACTGAAAATCTACAAAAATAATATGTAATTAAAATTATGGTCCTTTGCATGAAAGAAAAACTTACAGGAGTGAGGCATATCCAATTAAAACGTGAAAGAAATAAGACGACTACAAAGTGACTTAAATATGCAAGTATGGAAAAAGAAAACTGCGTCGGACTACTAAAGTAGAATATCGATATTTAAACTATCGGTATGAACTGTTGATATCACAAGCTAATTCAAAGCAAAACAAAATTAAATAAACATTATCATTTCTGTCGAAAATCAATATCGTTTGTATTTAAAGTTTCTGATAACGATACAATGTTACTCAATTACAAAATTAAAAACAGTGACTACATGCACGTATCTATGAAACGACGTTTTACTTCACTTTATGTAGCGAAGTTTGCAATATACGCGTTTCCTTATGTCTCAAAACTCCAGTACATATACACAAAACGTAAACACCCTCAAATCAAATAAAATGCGCAACTGCTTCATAATATTCAAATTACTACGGCAGCCAAATGCAACATACGTCAAAATTAGTTCTCGAAACACTTGTGAGTAGCGTTTCAAATCGACACAAAATATGGGAAAGCCTGTCCAGTGATAATAGTAGACGTCAGTAGTTATTTGCAAATTAAAATGAATTTAGTTTGCTAAACAGATTTCCTTTTATTGTATTTAATGGCGTTTATTTCTATCTAGTATCCCCTTTTATCGTGTTAATGTATCGACAAACAAGGGTAATTTATTAATAAAGTGCTATTCCACTCTCCTGAAGTTGCTTCGGTTACGAAGTAAAACGTGCGTTGAGTTCATAAACAGTGTGTTTCTGATTTTGCTCTTGACGTGGGTGAGTTTTTTTTATATAAGATCGACGATCCCTACGTATAAAGGGACATGCCAAAAACTGAGGTTTACAGGAGAGCGTAATTAATGTTCAAATCTCTCTTGAAATAATTCTATCCATATTTATAAATATTTTTTTCTACAATTAGTTATTAGATTAAGGGAGTCGATAATAGTGTTTAAGTATTTAATTTTTTTTATATTTTCCCGAAAAAACTGATATGTGACTGCTTTTATATTGACGTTCATATCAGACAAGTCGGAGATACCTCTACGCTGAAAACAAAAAAAAATGAAAACATAATTCGATGGATTCATAAAATATAAATATTTCATGAAAAAAAAACAACTTTTTTCATTTTTAATACTATACCTTAAACAACTTAACATCACCACCCAAAAATATTAAAAAAATATATTAATAAAGACATAAAAGACATTAAATTTTAAAACGCGCATTTTAAAACACCGTACAGAACAATAGATAAGTATAGATATCCTCATCTACGACATCTATTGTATGTAATTATTACACTTGTTCTCTTATTCGATTTGTATAAGTAGCGAAACACATAAAATAAAAAAAAAAACTTATATAGATATGAGCGTTTGGACAATTTAAAGCCATATATTATGTAATAAAAAAAATGTTACATTTTGACATGTCCTTATACACGTAGGGACCGTCGAGATAGCAGAGAAGCAGATGGCTCTCCTGATGGAAAGAGAAACCATCGCCTATAGACGCCAAAGATGTTAATGGTGCGTTGCTTTTCATATGGAGGATGGCAATGCCACGTGCATAAGTCTACCGGCCGCCTTACCCTCCAAACCGGATCATAACAATGAAAAGTTTTGAAGCTATTGTGACAGGAATAGGAAACTAAATACCCGGACGAATCGTTCTGTAACTCTATCACGATGAAAGGACACACATAACCCATTGGTACTTGTACTATTATGTATTCTGTGCCATTGGTCACTCTTTTCGATCTGCCTGGCAGAACGGCAGTTGGTTTATTCCTCAAAATTAATGAGCCCGTGCCAACGCAGGAGAAAATAAAGAAAGTGTGGTGTACGCAGGTGGAATACTGTACCGCTGGGTCTCGTTTAATTTCTAGACCTCCGGTAAGTTTGTCCCATTCCTGACACTAATGTTCGTTTCAGTGGCATTAGAGTTATAAATTACTAAACTTTATTTCGTCTTTGAGTGTGTAATAAGTCTCGATAACCTATACCCGGAACAACAAAATTTAATATTTTTTTAACGCAGTGAAACTACCGACCTTTCATATCCTGTGTTTCCGGAACCCTGCATCAGATCTTCACCAACTTAAAATGAAACTATATAGGAAGTGTGGCCTCCAAAACAGAAATAGAATTTTCAGAATCTGTACATAAATCACCGAGTTTTGAAGTAACAAACATAAAAAAACCATACAACCGAATTGATAACTTTCTTCTTTTGAAAAGTTCTTAAAAAACTGATTTTTCAATCCTACTGTGTAAAAAACAATTAAAAGTAAAACTCTACTTTTACACAATTATATGTTAAGGATATTTTTTATACAGAAAAAGGGGGCAAACGGACAGGAGGCTCACCTGATGGTAAGTCTAAGGTAAGTAATCACCGCGGCCCAAGGACAACCACACTATCAGAAGACTTGCAGTTCTCATAAATGAGACTCTTGGGTACTCTAGCGGAAATAATGTTCACGATGTTATCAGTCCACAAATTCAATAGATAATTAATTATAAATCCTACTAATATCATAAATGCGAAAGTTTGTGAGTATGTATGTATGGATGTTTGTTACACTTTCACGCAAATACTACTGAACCGATTACGATGAAATTTGGTATGTAGGTAGCTGAAGACCCAGAATAACACATAGGCTACTTATTATCCCGAAAAATCAGATCATCCCGCGGGATTTGCCAAAAACTTTTATGATGCAGCGGGCTGCACGCTGCAGCTAGTAAAAATAATTTTAACACGAGTACAATAGCGTCAATGTTTGTCATCAATTTGGTGACTGTAGGCGATCCCTATTTTCCGTGGTCACGATATCACGCGTGAATGGTTGGACTGATTTCGCTTTTTCTATTGTGTTTGTAATTGTCAGGAGAAGGTTCTTATAAAAGAAAATATTAAAAAATTGCACGGAAAATTAGAAAATTTATGAATACTTAAGCATATACAGTTCAATGGCCTTTCGGCTGCCTGGAAGGACAATCCCGTATACTTATATAAATTACGTGTCACGTTGTTCGTCCGCTATGGATTCCTAATATAGGTATATGGCAAAACAACGTTTGCCGGGTCAGCTAGTCTTGATATAAAAAATAATATTACTAATATACCAAATGCCAAAGTTCAAAAATAGACATGACGTCATGTTCTACTTCACACTGAAGAGTTAAGGATAAAATATCTAAACTAATATTATATAAACCGGCCAAGTGCGAGTCAGACTCGCGCACGAAGGGTTCCGTATCATCATAGCAAAAAAAATACGAAAAAACACGTTTATTGTATGGATAGGTACATATATGTATATGTAAGGTGACCCCCTTAATACTTTCATTTTGTTATTTTTAGTATTTGTTGTTATAGCGGTAACGGAAATACATAATTTGTGAAAATTTTAGCTTTGTAGCTATCACGGCTTATGAGATACAAACTGGTGACAGACAGACAGACAGTGAGCGGAGGCTTAGTAATAGGTTTCCGTTATACCTTTTGGGTACGGAACCCTATAAAGGAAAATTTTAATTTTTTTGTTCGTTTGCTACGATTTAACTCGAATATTATTCGTCCGATTTTAAAATTCTTTCACCTTCAGAAAGCTACATTATCAAGTAACATAGACTACTATTTACCCGACTGACCAAAGGGAAGTACCTATATACATAGTGGTTTTGGTCACGCGAACTAAGTCGCGAGTAACTGCTATTATTAGATATACAGGTAGTTTATACCCAGTCTCAAAACACAGACTAATTTTTATACCTAACAAAAGGAATATTTCTTATGGAATTCACAAAAACTTAAAATACGTAGAAGGGTTGCGTTACGTAGCGGGTCACTAGTCATCAATTATTAAACTTTATTGTAAATAAAGAAAAGTAGCATCTTCACGTCCATAGTCTCTACAAGATGAAAATGAGAAGGGCAAAGGCTAATAGAAACACCATATTCCACGGTTTGCCTGTTTTATTGGCCAACGAGGTGATGGACGACAATATCCTTAAAGTATATTTTGTCAATCCATCGCCAATAATTATTTATTGAAAAAACCGATACGGTGTAATGTGCTTCCCAGAGAGAGTATCCCTAGTCCGTTAGAGTCCTCGTAGAAATATATATATGTATATATGTATATATATATATATATATATATATATATATATATATATATATATATATATATATATATATATATATATAGATTATATTTGTTATATATATAAGTAGAAGATACCTAATATCAAAAATTACGAACCTCAAAACTAATAATAGGTACATAATAATAATAAATATGTTAATCAACAATACTAATACATACAGATACCTACATCTATAGCTCATCTGAGTGATCTGTCATCACACAATGTTTGCCCCTGTTGGGAATCGAAACCGAGCCCCATCAATTGCTTAGTCAGTTTTGACCTATGGTCAAACTAATGACACAATCAAATGATTATTATTTACCTACTAGCTACATAATGCAGCCCCTTGCATTATAAAAGTTTTGTCGAATCACCTTATTTTTCCGGTATAAAAAGCCTATGTGCTATTCCAGGTTTTTGCGCGATTGAGTAACATCCAAACATTCGCAGTTAAAATATTAATATAGATTAAGATTAGCAATGCTATTTTCCATAGAGATTTTATTCAGATTGATGACAATAATAAACGATCTATATTCCTTTAACAATAATAAGCTTTTAAGGAGGTATTGTGCAGTAAAAGGCCATAATATAACTCGTTTTCAAATAAAAGAAAGGTGTGAATTTTCGCAGGTGACTCAATAAGCTCCTCCTTCTAAGATGGCGATTCCCCCTCCGTTGGATTATCAACCAGTGGCGTTGCAGCATCTCTACGCAGTGATACCTACAGTTACCGTAATAGTTAACTCGGCGCCACCTATTTTCGGAAGCAATTAACGGTTCTGATCCGAAGACTTACTATTTGGATCATTACGCCATCGGATGTCGTACTGAAATTATATTTCAATATTATCGAATAAAACATGATTATTTAAACTTACGTTTAATAAAATAATATTTGATTGGAAAATGAATTTAGACGCTATTTCTAGCACGTGTGACAATGATCCTAAAGTATTAATAAATAATGAACATTTAATAAGTGCTCTTAGAAGACATTATCGTACCTCAGTTGATGAATATGACAGTGAAAATGAAACAGTTGACGTTACTTGTGAAATAAGTGATTATGTGGATAATAAAAACGACAATTTAAAAAATGCTCGAATAAACAACTCACAAAACGAAGACGACAGTTCTTCTCCTATAAACAATACTAATTATTGTATAGGTAAAATATGTAAAAATAAAATTAAACGTGATTTTAGTGATAAGCTTAGTGATACTGATAATATTAAAAACAGGATATCGAACTGTAAATCCAAAACATTTTTAATAGACAATATATTAGGTAATAATATAAATGAAAGGCAAGATGATACTGATCCTGAAGAAAGTCAAGGTTTGGAAGATACAGGCGATGAGTATAATGGTATGGATTTCATTTAATAATATTTTAATTTAATACGTCTACTAGTTCAGTGTCGTTCATTCATTAATTTATTTTAATATTTCAATGTATGTACGCGTGTTGGTCCAGGCCCATTTCAAGAATAGACGAACTGTTATTTTGCCAGACAGTTCGTAAGAGACAAACGATTGCCAGTACCTTTGTGACTACTAGGTGGTATAGTTCCGCAAAATCCCGCCCGGATATTTAGTACCACCGTTTTACCTATTCCTGTTGCAATAGCGTCAATGCTTGTATATAATTGTCGTGATCCAGTGTGGAGGGTAAGGTAGCTGGTAAGCTTTACCATCTAGCCACAGAGATAGCAACGCACCATTAATAGTTTTGGTATTTATAGGTGTCAGTTATTTCTTTCCATTCAGAGAGTCATCCGCTTCTTCACTCGCTAATATTCTATACTTATACATATAATAAAATCGTAGAAAAGTCAAAACTGTACATTTAAAATTTTCTAAAAGAATACTTGGGGCGTGATCTACAATCGATATCGAAGCTAAAAATATAGTTTTTAGAATTTTTGTTTGTTTGTCTGAAGGTATGTCTGTCTGTTTGTCTGTATGTATCTCCGGGGTAAACTCAAAAAGTACTGCATGGATAAACTTCAAATTTTGCATGAATATTACTATGAAGTCGGGTCAACATATTGGCTACATATTATCACGCTATCACCTACGGGAGAGGAGCTGTGTGGAGTAAACGAAGTCCGCTCGGACGAAGTCGCAGGCAACAGCTACTATAAAATAAATACTTTTATTCTATCTACCTAAACAAACTGTCGTGATCCAACTACTGGCCTTATTAGTATCACAATGACCACACGTACATTAAGAATCCTACAAACTAATATACTGTTACCAATTATCAGTTTTCCTTAGAGATATAAGGTCGATACAAAAAAACAACCAATATAAAGGTGTGTGATTCTGATTTATTAATTTTCCATGGACTGACACTAAAACGATATCTCTATAATCGCGGAGTAGGTAGAGAGAACACAAAAAGCCGATTTTCCTTGCTTCTTCCACTCTTCATTTATATCTCCTTTTTTTAAAATATACCGGTCTCGAAGACTTTTGACATATTCTCGGACATAATCCGATCAATTTGATCTTGGATGTCAGTCTTAGCCGCTGCCGATCTATAGTCGTCCGCTTTTGCATTGTGCAATCTTTGTTAATGTCGTCGTCGTGTTGTTCCGGGACCCCGTAGAAGTATAAACCATCTGCCATTCTGCCAATAAGTATGTTCGTAAAAGCCAAACGATTAGCTATATGTGTCACTATATAACATAATGACTACTAGATTGTAGAGTTCCGCAATGTCTCACCCAGGTACCTTACCTATTCCTCCCGCAATAGCATTATTGTTTGTCATTGTCGTGTTCCGGCTTAGAGAGTAAGGTAGCCGATAAACTTATACAAGTAACATTAACATGCACCACGCGAATAGCAAAGCACTTGGACATTTATTATTATTGTTTATTAATATCAGAACGCTTTAACAGTTAAAGAAAGCGTTGACATCTTCATATCTATGGGTTTTTTAAAGGACAATGGGCCCATCTCTCATTTCTCACCAATATAACTTCTGTAAACTACAATCAACAGCGGCCACCTTCCTGATAACCAACAAACCGCGAGCTTAGGGTGCCCTGGGGAAAAGCTAAGTTGTCTGATGTAATTTCAAAGTGGGTCCCATCCGCATCGAAATTATTCAGAAGTATATACGAGTAGGAGGAGCAGGAAAATACATGCAGTTTCCCTCCATTTTCAGCAGGAGACAGTGTAAAGGTACGATAAAAAACATGCTAAGAAATGAGACGGTTACAAATTAGTGGTATCTACTGGTTTACATTACCTATACAAATAACATTTTTTCGCCTGACCTGAGATTTTTTCGCTTCCAGCAAGATAACCGACTACTTACCATCCAAATATGAAAATAACATTCGCAAATACTGATAGTGACTAGTACTTAAAGTGATAAGTACCAAAGGTATTTAATACTTATTGATAATGACTTAAGAGAATTTAAAATTAAACAGACACATCTATATGTTTCACAAATCATATGCGCCGGTCATAAGCGAACACAAAGAACTAGAAATTATTTCTACAGTTTGTATTTGCTACTGCAAATTAAGTTATAAAGGTTATAAACACTTCAAAAAAGCGGAATGTTTCAATTTTTCAGTGATTTGCACTTTGTACAAGGTGGAGTCTTAGTAGTGTAGTAATAGACTCTTCTATGCGTTCCAACTGAGAATAGGACCGTCAGGATGACATATTGCTCCGCATTTTGCAAAAACTTCATAAGTGATGAGTAAGGTGTTAGTCCAGTAAAAAGTTTAACGAAACCATGATCTGACCAGTTTTGGCGCAATAAGTAAAAATGTGTTCATTAATACTTAAATAATGATATTATGAAAGAAATTTTGATTTAAATTTAGGGGAAAGAGATGAAAAAATTAAAAAAGGGTTGAAAAATGCCTTTTTTTTAAATAACTAAACGGTAGGAAATAGAAAAAAAAGTTTCAAGTAAAAGTTGTAGAGAAAAAAATTCTACACAAAAAAGTTCCTTTTCATTTTTTTGTTATCTGCTTTAGTTTAGCTACAAAAAATAGAAATTAAATTTGTAGTAAAATATGTAAAAATATATAAATATGGGAAAACATATGTAGTAGTGTTAGTACATATTTATGTGATGCGCGCGCTGCATGGTACAGGGCCGTAATAATTCTGGTAAGTTTTTATAATTAATTACAAAGCAAATTTAATTTTTATTTTTTGTAGCTAAACTTAAGCAGATAACAAAAAAATAAAGAGGAACTTTTTATGTAGAATCTTTTTCTCTACAACTTTTACTTGAAACTTTTTTTCTATTTCCTACCGTTATTAAGTTATTTAAAAAAAGGCATTTTTCAACCCTTTTTTTAATTTTTTTCATCCCTTTCCCCTAAATTTAAATCAAAATTTCTTTCATAATATCATTATTTAAGTATTAATGAAGACATTTTTACTATTTGCGCCGAAACTGGTCAGATCATGGTTTCGTTAAACTTTTTACTGGACTATGTAAAATCTAACAAAGAAATACTTTTTATTTAGATTCCCATCAGATTATGTTACATATATTAAAATAAGGTGTAAAATAACTAACACGACTTATACACACACACACACACACACACACACATATATATATATATATATGTATATATATATATATATATATATATATATATATATATATATATATATATATATATATATATATATATATATATATATATATATATATATATATATATATAGACCGGCTAGACTGATATATTTTACTATGTTTTTATTGATGAATATTATATTTTAATACTTTTTAGCCTATTCTGGACAAATACAACCCAAAACCACAAAATCGCAACAAAATTGCCCCCGTCGTTTTTGACTTTAAGTGGTGTAACTAACACGACTTTTTTGCATTTATATAAATGAACAGCCAGATTGATGTTTTTTAACATTTTTTATTGATGGAAATAACATTATTAAAACGCTATTTTGTTCTTCAATAAATCTATATATATAAAAATCAATCCCTATTTTCCTTGGTCACGAGATCACGCCTGAATGGCTGGACAAATTTCGTATTTTTTTTTTGTTGTGTTTGTAATTGTAAGGAGAAGGTTCTTATAAAAGAAAATATTAAGAAGGTTGCGCGGAAAATTAGAAAATTTAAGAATACTTAACCACCATATAAAGTTTAATACCATTATGGCTGCGTGGAAGGACAATCCCGTAGTCTTATATAAATTACGTGTCACGTTGTTTGTCCGCTATGGATTCCTAATATGTAAGGCAAAACAACGTTTGCCAGGTCAGCTAGTTAGCAATATTTTTGAACAAATATTTTTATGCTGACATTACTAATTTCACACTTGTGGTATGAAGTTGATAACAAGCGCGATCCTATTCTTAGTTGGAACCATGGAAAGCATAGTATTATTCACAACTGATGTTATAATATATAGTTCTGACAAAACTGCATTTATACTTCTGAATATATTGCATAGCCATGTAACTTTTATTAGTTTAAATATATACTTGATTATAACTGGTAACAGTTTAATTAAGATTACGTACTGTATTTATTAACAAAGCAATTTCGTATACCCATTCATTGAGAAATTATGAAAACTGCAACGCTAGTTTTAACAGATTTTTTAGGAAATTGTGCCTTAACGAGCCGATGTAATTGCAACAGCAGTTATAACGTATATTTTGTCATAGAATCCTGTCACCTAGTACACCAAGCAGTAGTGGTTGATTTTTTGCTTAATATTTTCTTTCTAATTTGCAGTATCTTCAACTTCTACGTGCTCCGAGCTGACAGCATTAAGCGGCGCAGAGTTGCTGGCGGGACATGCGTACGCGCATTGGTTGGCCACTCATCAACCATCTTCTGCATTTTATGGTATCAATTTATTTTGTTGTTACCATGCTGCCTAGTATGTGTTATACTTCGTCATTTCAACTGTTGATATGACAACAGTCAAATTTACAGTCGGAAATTTAAAGACGAAACACGCTGATATTCATTAACAAATATTTTTTTTATAAAAAATGTATGGGAAATGTTAATGTTATTTACTACAAATCAACTAAAATTTATTGGGGATACAATGTATTTGAATGGGTGTTCGTACCGTAAGCCAAAGTTTACGTTTTGGTCCGGGTCCCTTTTGGAGAAAAAGAACATCTAGTAATCTGCCAGGCACTTCGTATAAGGCGAATGATTTGCTATACGAATCACTACTAACGTAACTACTAGGTGGTAGAGTTTATCAATGTCCCGCCCAGGCTTGGTACCACTGCCTGCCATTCCTGTCGCAATACCTACTGCCAATGATTGTCACTGTCTTGTTCCAGTTTGGAAGGTAAGGTACATTTATGCATATGGTTAACGCACACAATGTGTGGTAATAGCAACGCACCACGTTCATCTTTGGTGTAAATAGACAGTGGTTGTCTTTGCTTTTTTATGTAGCAAGTAAATAGCTCTTCTGATGGAAAGCCATCAGAAGACCCATTTACTTGCTTGCTACCTTATAATATAAAACATTGACATATTATTACTATGGACATCGGGTCTCATACTCGTACTAAACTCGCTATAAAAATGTCCCAGTTACACATCACAAGGATAGATATGTCAACAAGGTATTTTAAACACTAAATCATTATATCAAGGTTTAATTTCGACTAACGCGGAATTGTAGCTCTTTTTGCATTGTTTAGATCATTTGCCTCGGTCATTTTTTAGCGCGACCCGACGTCCATAGACATAATATGTCCATGTATAAAAAAGCAAAATTTTATTAAACTGACACATTAGCGTTACTGTTTATTACTGACGTCTTCCAGTTTCGAGGATAACGTTGATTGATACACTTACACATATACCTATTGTTAAAGTTCTCCACACGTATTATAAAACGCTATTTTAAATTTTCGATACATATATTACGGGAGTGGGGGGGGGGGTCAGGTAGGGGCAGCTGCCCAATCAATTTTTCTCCAAAGCAATAGCGTAATAATGTGAGCAGATTATTCCAAGGATATTACAGCTTTTGCAAGATTAAGTCTTAATTATTCGATTTATCGTAGGTTCAAAATTTGATTAGCAAAAGACTACGCGCGAGGATTTATAGTGTTTTTAAAATAATTCTTCTAAATAAATGAGTTCATATAACGGACTGAAAAAAATCAGTATATTAAAAATTACCTTATTTCACATATAATAAATATATTAGGTTTCTATTGGAATACTTACTGGTGAAAAAAATGTAAAAGTGAGCTGATTTTGTAATTTTTCAAATTATTTTTTAATATCTAATAACAATATTTTCGTAATTTTGGCTGTGTAGAGCACTTTAAAACCATACATCCTGTTGGAAAACGCATAAAATAAAATATTTTGGCATATTACAATGGTTGTATTCGTCTTGAAAAATAACTCTGACGCCTATTTTCGTAAAACGCTATGCAGGGATTGTCTTCGTTTTAAAAAACTGTTATCAAAAATTATATTCTTGCTCTGTAGTGCACTAAATCAAGACTTGATCTTACAACAACTCTAATACTCTTTGAATAAACATATTCAGATTATTACGATATTGCTCTTGAAAAAACTTGAAAACGTGAAGTTTTCGTTGCAACCCGAATAGAAGTTTCATATCGGTCATTTTATCATTTATCTTTAAGACTTGCCAAACTATAGGAGATATACAAAAAATTAGGGATTGTGCAAATGACAAGTAAAATAACGAATAAAGGAGATTAATAAGTAAAACAAAAACTTGAAAACGTGAAGTTTTCGTTGCAACCCGAATAGAAGTTTCATATCGGTCATTTTATCATTTATCCTTAAGACTTGCCAAACTATACGAGATATACAACAAATTAGGGATTGTGCAAATGACAAGTAAAATAACAAATAAAGTAGATTAATAAGTAAAACAATTCTACTACCCTGCTCCTAAATTCCATGCAACATATAGAGTCGATTGCGTGACGAAACCCCGGTGTTAAATTCACACGCATAACCACACCATCATCACTGAGATACGCTTGTAATAATATTCAAAGGGCCCGCATATAAGGCCTCTTGATATAAGTAAGAGATGACTAAACTACTGTAGTCACAAATCCTCTTTTTAGCAATCAAATATGAATACCAAACCCCTCTTAGTAATTAAAAATAAAATACACTTATGCTTAATTTTGTCAGTTTAATACCACTTGTAACACTGGTTCCCTGGTTCCCTAGGTAGTTTGACAGTCAGATTATGTATTTACGAATTTTTAAACACATTAATTAAAAAAAAACAAAAAATATTTTAGACAAAAATATTTCGTCTAAAATATTTTTTGTTTGTTGACAATAAATTTAAACATTGCCTTTATAAAATAAAAAATCAATTAAAAATATATTTTCTATGAAACTAGTGACCTACCTTGACTTCGCATAGGTAACACTTATTATTATCACACAAAAATACCAAAAAATATCTCATAAAATACCAAAAAAGCCAAAAAATGTTACTGATACGATCGTTACCAAAAGTATCTTTACGGCCGTCGTAGAGGTAAAACCAGTGTACCTACTAATTACGATTACCCGAAGATACTTAGTCCCACAATGTGATAGGTGGTAAGCCTATCGCCAACCGGGCACTTTTTGCATTCTCAGGCAACGTAGTTTTTATCAGAAACTAAAAAGACACATTTTTGAATTGCCCGACTCATTTACTCACAATTTAACCCGAGACCTGATGTGGTTGACACAGACACCCAACTACTAGACCACAGAAGCGATATAAACACTTCACATACATATCGAGTTTTAGTAACCGAATTTAAAAATCTGTAAAATGGTTGACCCCTAGAACCTCCCGCTAAATGGAATTATTTAAGCTCAAAAGAACAAAAACACCTAAGCATAGATTTTTTCACAGTTCTAATTCTAGAAATCTATTTATTTTTAAAATGACAGTAATTTGGTTTTTTAAAAACTTTATTTTGGAAACGATATCGTTGATGAAAAATGTTGAAAAAAATGTTTTGTTTTGGCAAAACTTAGAAAATTATTAACCAATCAATTTTTGGATTTGTAAAATATTTAAGAACTTGAAAATTGATGTTTATTGCCGTTTAAAGAATGAATGCTGTCAGCTCGGAGCACGTAGAAGTTGAAGATACTGCAGATTAGAAAAAAAATATTAAGCAAAAAATCAACCACTACTGCTTGGTGTACTAGGTGACAGGATTCTATGACAGAATGTACGTTATAACTGCTGTTGCAATTACATCGGCTCGTTAAGGCACAATTTCCTAAAAAATCTGTTAAAACTAGCGTTGCAGTTTTCATAATTTCTCAATGAATGGGTATACGAAATTGCTTTGTTAATAAATACAGTAGGTAATCTTAATTAAACTGTTACCAGTTATAATCAAGTATATATTTAAACTAATAAAAGTTACATGGCTATGCAATATATTCAGAAGTATAAATGCAGTTTAGTCAGAACTATATATTATAACATCAGATGTGCTTTCCATGGTTCCAACTAAGAACAGGATCGCGCTTGTTATCAACTTCATACCACAAGTGTGAAATTAGTAATGTCAGCATAAAAATATTTGTTCAAAAATATTGCTAACTAGCTGACCTGGCAAACGTTGTTTTGCCTTGCATATTAGGAATCCATAGCGGACAAACAACGTGACACGTAATTTATATAAGACTACGGGATTGTCCTTCCACGCAGCCATAATGGTATTAAAATTTATATGATGGTTAACTATTCTTAAATTTTCTAATTTTCCGCGCAATCTTCTTAATATTTTCTTTTATAAGAACCTTCTCCTTACAATTACAAACACAACAAAAAAATGACCGAAATTGGTCCAGCCATTCAGGCGTGATGTCGTGGCCGAGGAAAATAGGGATTGATTTTTATATATATAGAAGATTTTAAAAATAACTTTTAGGCTTATATCGATTTAAACATCTTATTTCCTTTCCTCCTTAAAAAACTGGGCCAAATATCTTTTATTTCATCAACATCGGTCAATTTATTTAGGATTTATCAATTACGAAAATTTTTGAAAAAATATTGACCTCAACCTATCGATTATGTAGCTAAGCAATATAAATCTCAAAAATTACGTTGAACTCCATTCGAAAGTTCAAAATCTATCATAGTTTTCAAAACATACAGCTTTTCAAAAATCAATATACTGTCATTTTAAACAAACTAGAAGTTTGAACTGCAAAAATCTGCAGCAAAATGCTTAAAATTTTTACTCCTTTGAGCTTGAAATTTAGCCACTTCAACCGTTTTACAGATTTTTTGTCTTATTTTTATATTTGTTTTATTGTTATTTACTGCATATGTATAGCAATCCCTAATTTCCAAACATCCGTTGTGCAAAAGCAATCAGGCCTAACCTGATTGTGAAAGTCTCATTTCGTAGCATTTTTATGCTTTTAACATTTTGCTGTCTTCTGCTAAAAAAGGAGGGAAACAGGTTGTATTTTTCTACTCCGCCTATACATTTCTGATTAATTTCTTTGCGGGATCCAAGACACCTTAGCTTTTCCCCAGGACACCCTGAGCTCGCAACTCAGTGGTTATCAGGACGATTGCCGCTGTTGATTCTGGTTTACAGAAGTTACAGTGGTGCGAACGAGAGGTGGACCCATTGCCCTTTAAAAATATGTATAGTAAGTGCTGTGTGATAAATAAAACAGTTCTTATTCTTACACATGAAATAATTTTATTAAAAAATTGACAAGTAATGGCCTCCACCCTACCTATTTATTTTAATGAATAAGTTTAATGACAGATGAAAACTAGAGATAAATAGATTACTAAAACAATAACACCCCACCGTGTCTTATTGCAATGTGGATGGCAAAGAGATCGCGTGACAACGTCCTGGTGCGAAACTTCACACGCACAATTTCACTGAGATCACACGCACGCAAGCCCTCTACCTATACATAAGTTTTCTAAACTCTCCCTGGGTTTAAAATGTAATTTACAGTAGAGTAATCCGTTAACTAACAACGCTCTGCAGTTTTCTGTGATCCTGTAGCAATATCGCTTTATTTTTGTAATTTAGTTTAATTTTAGGAAAAACGTCTACCCCGGGTTTGGTATCACCGCCTTACCTGTTCCCGATGCATAAGCATCATTGATTGTCCGTTCCGTATGTTAGCCGGTACGTATGCTTATGCCCATGACATTACCGATCCGCCATATATCTTTGGTGTCTATAGGCGAATAATTTCCATCCAGAAATTCATCTGCTTGATTACTATATCCTGTGAAATAAAATAAATAAAATATAAATACATAAAAAGAAGCTTATCTATATTATATTGACCGCCCCGTTGGTCGAGTGGTTAGCGACCCTGACTACGCGATCGACGGGGCTCGGGTTCGATCCCCGACGGGGACAAGCATTTTGTGTGATGAGCATAAATGTTTGTATTTCCGGGTTTGGGTATTTATTATGTATGTAAAAGTATTTATATATGTATTTCTATGTATTAGTATCGTTGACTAACACCCATAACACAAGCAAATAATTTGCTTACTTTGGGGTTAGATCAATAAGTGTAATTAGTCCCGTGAATATTTATTATTATTATTATTATAAATGCGAAAGTTCGATTCCCGACAGGGACAAACATTTGTGTGATGAGCATAGATATTTGTATTTCTGGATATGGGTGTTTATTATATATGTAACTGTATTTATATACGCATAAACATAAATACAAACATCTATGCTCATCACACAAATGTTTGCCCCTGTCGGGAATCGAACCCGAACCCCATCGATTCATTGTTATGTTCGCTTACCACTCGAACGACGGGAAGGTTGAACTATCTTCGGCTAAGTGTGGGCGCACTGGTTGTACCTCTGCCTACCTCTTCGGGGAAACGGGCGTGAAGATAGTCTTAATCAATGTACTATACCAGCGTTTCCCATTTGCCGGGTCGCGACCCGGTACCAGGCTATAAAAAAAATCCGGGTCGCAACATTCCCGCCTTGCTTTAAAAATATTACCTACTAGATCGACGCAACGCGACGAAAATTCATAAGCGTTGAGTGATGACAAAATAGGCGACATCAAAGTACCTATGTAGCATTAATTAGACCTTTTTACTATTATTAAATATATATTATTTCACCTAATAGAACCAGCTTGGGTTTAAAAGTATTAAGTGGGTCGTATGAAGGGACAGTGTAAAAATTACCGGGCCATATCAAATAATGTTTGGGAAACATTGTGCTATACATTTAAGTCTGTTCATGCCTGGTTCCCTTGCATGGCAGGCAGAGTAAAATGAAGGTCTATAGACTTTCCAGTTCACTGCGATTCAACGGTTTATCGCTTGGTGGGACGAGTTGTGATCAACTCCGACCCATTTTACCGATTTGATTTCGACTATCGACTATTTCTAACGATAAAAGGGACCAAAAGCTTTATGTGCTTATTCAAAGCATGGGAGTAGTAACACACTTCCCGCCAGCCTCCGTATTGCTACTGAAATTTTGGATTTTCGAGAAAAACCTTGAAATAACCTCAATTACAATTTTGAGCGACCTGGGGATCGAACCCGGGCACTCATTATTTTAACCGAAGACTATTCTCTAGACCACGAGGCAGACTTGAATATCATATATAATATTAACGCTATTATTTGTATTTAGTTAACAGACGGACGCAATCTGATATATAATATCCACTATAGGCATAGTTTGCGTCCTAGTGTGATTTGTGATTATCGACATCTGTATCTTTTTCTACAATCATAATAATGTGGACGCAAATTAGTTATTATAATATGCATACTAATAATGTCCAATAAAAAATAACCAACGTTTCTTTCATTTTTCATAACTTAAAATTAAGCAACCAATTACAAAAATAGATTGAGGAATTTGCGTCCATTTCGGACGCAAAGTGGAAGATTTATAAATTTGGTGAAGTAATTCGCGTCCACTTTATTTTAAGGGTTAATAATAAAAAAATCAATCAACTTTACAATTATTTTTAATTCTTACTTTATTATCAAGATCTAGAAACAAATATATAACCTAAATTGTACATAAAACAATAACGAACTTAGCGCCAAACGCATTGCTGCTCACTATTTTTTTACAAACTTTTCGCACGTCCACACTATTTTGTTCTACAACTAAGATTAACTATTTTTTCTAAACTGGAAAGACTGCTTGTAAGGAACTTTTTTCTGTGTGTACGTGCCTCTTACATTAATTTTGATTTGATTAGTGTGTTAGTATACTTATTTTTAAGTATTATAAAAAGGAGATACTTGAAACGGACGCGAACTGGGCGATGGACGCAACAAGCGAACCTACTCTATAAATATATAAACTGAATCTTGGAAACGGCTCCAACGACTTTCATGAAATTTAGTAGATATACAGAGGGTAATGGTGGTGTAGCTAGGTTTTACTTTTAAAAAAGGTATTTTTACCAAAAAAATAAATATCGAGCACAGCTTCAAGCGGTCATACACATACTACATGATTAAAATATACTAAGAGACAAGTTTTTTAGATTGAAAATAGTATAAGATCTAATGAAATGTAGAACAAGCCATTTACACATTTAAATTTTGTTGATCTAACATTATCATTTAAGAAACGTAGCGGAGAAGTTTTAATAGTTAACAAATAATTATTATCTTAAAGAAAGCGGCAATAAAACGGTAGACTCTGTTATTTGTTTTAAAGCAGTTATTACTTTAGATATATGCATACATACCTAAATCTTAGATTAAGGAAACTACTAGATATGAAATAACTAAGGAAAAACCGTGTAATTTTGTCGCGAATAATGGCGGACTTAAGTATAGCTGTCTACATAATAATTGACAAAATGTCAAGACTTAAGGCTGGCTTGCACGAAAATACTTAAATGCATTTAGTCCCTTAAACATGTTTAGCAAATGTCAAAACGCCTTAAATGCTGTTACTTTAAACGTATTTAGTGACTAAAAATGATTTAAGCATTTTGGTGCAAGCCGCCCTAAATCTAAAAAATATCGACATTTTATCGATATCTTTAATTCAAATTGAATAAAACACCGGTTAAACACAGAACACGAAGACGTTGTATTTAAGTATCACATACATTTAAATAATACGTACCGGTTCAATGATTCAATTGGCGATTTCGTTCTTCTATCCGTTCTACTAATGCTTCAATTAGACATCATTCTTTAATCATTTTATCATTTGCCGGGGCCGGACGTGACGACCCCATCGCCCGCTGGTGGGATAATCTTCTTTTTTAGAAATTATTCCGCCGCTGCAGTCAGTCAACAAAAAAGTTGTAGTGCCATGCTTAGCTGAATAGGCCGGCACGACCGGGGCAATACCACTACCTCACTTAAAACCATCGTAAAGTAACAGCTTTGTTGTTGCATTTCGTCTGGTTAGTGACGTTCCCGGAGGCCCTTCCTCCCCCCTCCCCCTAATGGTATGAAAGCGCAATCGAAAGGTAGTTGTTTACCCCAGGGGTACCATTAGCGTAAGCGATGGAGAAAAGAGGGGGCTCTGGACATCCATGTTCAGGAGCTTGCAATCAACCTAAGCATGGATGCCCAGGCTGCCCTGCGTACTCTGGGGGGGGGGGGCAAAATTGCGCTAGCACACATTGCCGCTCGGGGCAAACGGAGCAAAAAACTAAAGGCATCCCCTAACACGTTCCGCGTGGATTTTATTAATATTAGGGGTCTCCACTCTAATTTAAACGCCGTCCACTACCACCTTGAGACGGCCTTGTTTTTTTTTAACCGAGACACAGATATCTTCCCCAGCGGATATATCATATCTCTCCTACCCGGGGTACAAATTAGAGCATTCATTGTGCCCCGGGCAGAAGTTTGTGATTACGTTAGAGAGGATATCTTTTCCCGACGTCTCAGCAGCCTTGAAGAATAGGCCAACTCAAGCTTATCACCTACGGGGGAGGAGCTGTGCGGAGTAAACGAAGTCGCGGGCAACAGCTAGTCTAACAATAAATTGATAAAATATTATACATAGGTGTGCTTATCTCTTTAAGAGATCTCTTCAAGTAAAACCTGTACAAGAACAGGTGTTGGAGAAAGATTATTACATAGCAGGTAAGCGTACATTGTTAGCCCTAGTATAAAATTAATAATTACTCCATTGAAAAGTTACATTTAGGTTTGCGTTTCTCAGAGAAAGCAACCTTATTTTTTGGTGTGTAAAGGTTCTCTGCAATGAAGTCTCTTTTTTTAAATCATAAGATAGCAAACAAGCAGATGGGTCTCCTGATGGAAAGAGTCACCCATCGCCTATAGACACCAAAGGTGTCCCTCCTACCCTGTACCCTCCAAACCGGAACACGACAGCGACAAGCACTGACGCTATTGCAGCAGGAATAGGTAAGGCGGTGGTACCAGACCCAGGCGAGACAATGCAGAACTCTACCACCTAGTAGCCACGATGGTAGTTACTCGATAGTCAATCGGTCGCCTTTTACCACCTGCCTGGCAAAACGGCAGTTGGCCTATTCTTCATTGGAGGCCGGGACCTATCCATCTTATGGCTACGCATAGTGTGCGACGACCATCCACGCATCTATGCGTGCCTTTACAGGTCCCATAGTGGAAATACCGAAGTAGACCGTCTCGTAGAGCATTTACAAATAGCAACGGATTCCGTGATATAGCAGATCCCCTCCGCGGAGATCGTAATCTTTGGTGATTTTAACGCCCATCATGTTGAATGAGGAGGATCTGTTCACGATTTTGCTTTAGCATATGGTCTAACATAGCTAGTTACTTCGCCTACGCGTGTTCCAGATGTGGGTGACCATTTACCTTCCCTGTTAGACCTTCTGCTGACCTCTCATCCGGACAATTACCAAGTTTCCGTAGATGCTCTGCTAGGTTCTTCAGACCACTGCGCATACGGAGCGTAGTGCTGGTAATGCGACTATCGCTTCCTCGTTTCTCAGACTGTCGCCGCGTTTGGCACTACAGGTCAGCAGATTGGGATGGATTGTGGTCCTTCTTTGTGAGCGAGAGGCAAATATGCTTCTCGCTGGATGATCCAGATATCATTGCTGAATGCATTTTCATAGTGGTGTTGCAGGGCATGGAACTATTCGTTGGAACATCGGTGGCAAGTCACGGCCATGGTTTGGTCGCCACTGCAAAACGACACGTCGAAAACAGGAGTGCTACCGAGCATGGGCTGCTGCGCCGGCATCTCATGATGTAAACAGCAGTTTTTTTTATATCATAAGATAGCAATAAAGCAGATAGGTCTCCTGATGGTAAGAGTCAACCATCGCCTATACACACCAGAGATGTTAATGGTGCGCTGCTATCTTGTGGCGAGGTCTAATGCCACATGCATAAGTTTACCGGCTACCTTGCCCTCCAAACCGGAACACAACAGTGACAAGCACTGACGCTATTGCGACAGGATTAGGTAAGGCGGTGGTACCAGACCCGGGCGAGACAATGCAGAACTCTACCACCTAGTAGTCGCGATGATAGTGACTTGCATAGCCAATCGATCGCCTTTTATGACCTGCCTGGCAGAAAGGCAGTTGGTCTATTCTTCAAAGGAGCCCGGAACCGACACGGGGAAAACCAGTGCAATTAGAAAGGAGTATAATTTTGCCTCTAGGTCTTCAAAAGAGCCATCGCAAAATCGGAGCACATTGGCAGAATTGGTTAGAGACTAGTTCGCCTTCCTTCGGGAACTCGTACGTTCTGGTCTCTCGCCAAGGCTGTCCAAGGGAATTTCTGACTGCCCTCCTTTCCATAGGCCGCCTACCATCACACAGTGTGACAGTTCCATGCCCGAGGTTCAATTCCTTCAAACAGCAGTGCGTAAAGCACTCATTTCCTTGGATGTCCATAAGTCTAGTGGGCCTGATGGCATCTCACCAATCATGCTCAAGATCTGTACTCCCGAGTTGACACCGGTTTAACCGCGTGTTTCCGGCTCTCATACACAACAGGCATTGTCCCTAAATCTTGGAAGACAGCTTTAGTGCACCCAATCCCTAAGAAAGGCGATCGCTCTGATCCGTCTATCAGCCTATAGCGATAACTCCTTTGTTCTCCAAAATAATGGAATCCATTATTAACAGCCAGCTTTTGGGGTATCTAAAAGAGCACCAGCTGATTAGTGATCATCAGTACGGTTTTCGTCGCGATCGCTCAGCTGGTGATGTTTTAATTTACTAACGCACCGATAGGCGGAGGCTGTGGAGAACAAGGGGGAGGCTTTAGCAGTTAGTTTGGACATAGCGAAAGCCTTTAATCGGGTATGGCACAAAGCACTTCTCTCCAAGCTCCCTTTCTTCTCTTTCTCCAAGGAAGCCCATCCTGTAAAATTCTGCAACTGGATCACCAATTTTTCGGCAAATCAGAGCATCAAGATCGTGGTTGATGGCGCATGCTCTGAACTTAAACCCGTCAATACTGGTGTTCTTCAGGGCTGTGTGTTATCACCTATACTGTTTCTTCTGCATATTAATGACATGTTGCAATCAAGCAACATTCATTGCTATGCGGACGACAGTACGGGTGATGCTTTGTACTCTGGCCGCAGCGGAGTTTCTCAACAATACGTCAACGAGTGCCGGAACAAACTTGTGTCGGAAATCGAAGAAAAGCTTTCCTCAGCCTCAAAGTGGGGTCGACTAAACTTAGTTCACTTTAAGCTCAAGAAGACACAAGTTTGCGCGTTTTCCACTAAAAAATCTCCCTTTATCGTATCTCCACGCTTCGAAAATACTTCCCTAATAGCCACCGCCAGTCTTGAAATCCTCAGAGTTGACATGTCGTGCAACGTTCAGTTCCGTGGTTATTGGAAGGCAAGGCCAAATTAGCCTCAAAAAAGCTGGGTGGTTTCAGCAGGGCCAGGCAGTACTTCACACCGGCCCATCACCTACAACTTCGCAAATCCGGCCTCATATGGAGTACTGCTCTCACTTGTGGGCGGGGTCTCCTCAGTACTAGCTCCTTCCTTTTGACCGAATTCAGCGTAGAGCGGCTCGAATCGTCATTAACAGGACTATTTCTGATCGAACATGGGGAGTGTTCCGAAAAACTGTTTGGATTAATTCCTGCCGCAGAATTTCACCATCGGACATCGCGACAAAATTCAAAATTTCATCCTCACCATCTCGATGTCTGGAAATCCGCAACTGTGCGATTCTCGAGGCACTTTTTTCGCCGCCCTGTTCCTTCGTGGAACCAATTACCGGCAGAGGCTTCACCGATCGGATACGACTAAAAGGCCGGCAACGCAACTGCAAATCTTCTGATAGTGTGGTTGTCCATGGGCGGCGGTGATCACTTACCATCAGGTGAGCCTCCTGTCCGTTTGCCCCCTTTTCTATAAAAAAAAATATTCATGTTTGTATTTAAGGTACACACCACAATAAATAGAAAATCGTCAAATATTTAAGTAAACAATCATTTGACGTTTTAAGTACATTGACAACGTGTTACAGTAATGGCGAATCGGCCGCAAGCTGTTTAAGATGACGTTATTTTTTTAAATGATTTGAAACTTAAGTACTGACAAAATGTTTGTGGCTTTGTCTATTATGAAAATTCAAACTTATTAGACACAGATAAAACCATTTTTATATGTTCAACGTTAGAATGCATGCTATTTTATAATTTTGATTGCTTATAGAAATTAATGCCAAGTCCTTATCTTCTTTTGTCAAAGACCTAAATACACAACGAATACAGTAAAACATGCCATATTTTTAGTCTGGTTATGACGGCAATTCCCCTTTTTGTGTGAAATGCAAAGTTTGCGTTTTATGATATTTTCTGTTTTTTCACACCACGTAATGTAAGGCGTACATTTCGTGGACTTGTCACACCCGCAGAACTCTCGAACCAGCTGTTTAATTTGCTTGGCATGTCGCGCATAAAGCGTTTTATAATTTCATGTATTTCCTTAATTTTTTAATTTTTTTAATTTTTTAATTTTTTTAAAAAAACGCACTTCGGAATATTACAATAAATCAAATTATACAAAGTTAAGTTAAAAAATGTGTAAACGGTTGACCCTACGGCCCATTCCTGAAACTTCTCACCAAATTAAGGTATTATATGGTATAAGGTATGTATCAAAAATGGCAGTATATTAATTTTTGAAAAGCTGTATATTTTGAAAACGACGATGATGGCATTCAACTCAATTTTTGAGATCTAAAATATTGCTTTTGCTAATTAAACGATAGGTTGAGAAATTTCGATGCAAGTCAAAAAACATTTTATTTTTAATTAGCGGCCTGCCCGCGGTTTCACTCGCGTAGCTTTTGTTCCCGTGTGAATATTGGAAAGGATCATACACTAAAACCTTATTCAAGAATCAATCTATCTTAAAAAACCGCATCAAAATCCGTTGCGTAGTTTTAAATTTTTCGTCAACGATTACTCCCAACCAAATAAACCGATTTTCATGCAATTTACGTATTAGATGTAGTTTTTTGAGGAATAGAGCTGATTAGTGTTTGTAATCAATCGGTACATAAATCTGGAAGTTATATAAAAAATAAAGACTGTTTCACCAAAATTTTTTTGGTGTTTTTTCAATATTTCTCAAAATCTCCTGAACCGAATGGGTTCAAATTTTCAGGAAATCTAAGTTGAGCGCAATCCAGTCGAATGCCATCAACCGCGTTTTGGATCGTTCAAAAGTTATGAGATGCTTACAGACACAAACCCACATACACACACACACACACACACACACACACACGCACATACATAGACATACTGACGTCATCGTGAAAATAGTCGAAAAAGGTTCCTAGGACCTCAAAACGTAGGCATCTGGTGAAAGCTCGATTTTCAAAAATCGGTGCAAAATCAGTAACTTCCTTATCTACATACGTAGTGGGAAGTTAAAAAACTCGTCAAGAAAGTTAAAAAAATTCATACACTTTCCAACGATTTTCATGTAAGAATCAGGGTCCAAGTACTACAATTTTTTTAGTAATGTGTAAACTCAAAACTATTTTTTCATATCATGTAATTTGAAAATAATACCTTTTTACCTTATGTCTAGTCAGTGGTCATACATTAAAACCAGTGAGTAAATTTAATTTAATTTAAAAAGCAATCTACCTCTGTTTTCGTACCTTTTGGGATGGATTATTTTTTCCAAATAAAAAATTATATAGGGCAATCCTTGGGGTATACCCATTCCATTAAAAAAAGAGTTATCAAATCCGATTACTCTGTAAAAAGTTATGCGTGGTCTAACATAAAAAAATTACGTGTCAAATTGAGAACCTCCATCCATACTAATATTATAAATGCGAAAGTAACTCTGTCTGTCTGTCTGTCTGTCTGTCTGTTACGCTTTCACGGCCAAACCACTGAACCGATTTGGATAAAATTTGGTACAAATATAGTTTGAGAACCAAGAAAGGACATAGGAAAGTTCTTATCTCGGAAATCCCACGGGAACGGGAAATATGCGGGATTTTATTTTAGAATTTTTTCCACGCGAACGAAGCCGCGGGCACAGCTAGTGACAAATGTAGTTAGACCTGTCAGAATGTCAGAGTAAACAAAATTTTATTCTGAGGATACTGAGATTTAGACTTCACTACATAGTATAAAACAAAGTCGCTTTCTCTGTCTGTCCCTATGTCCCTATATATGCTTAAATCTTTAAAACTACGCAACGAATTATGATGCAGTTTTTTGTAATAGATAGAGTGATTAAAGAGGAAGGTTTATGTGTATAATAACATTCAATATATTGTAGAGAAATACTGCAATTTTTGAGTTTTCTGATGTCATGTCGTAAATAATTATATTTTTTTCCGCTTATATTGCAAACGCAGGCTAAACCCTACGAGATTAATCAAAATTAGTTACCGGCCGGTCGGGCGGTCCAGGAGATTTTGGGAAATTTTGAAAAAACACCAAAACAATTTTGACGAAACAGTATTCTTTTAATATAACTTCCAGATTTATGTACCAATTGAATAGAAAAACTAATCAGCTCTATTCGTCAAAAAACTATGTCTAATTAATAAATTGCATCAAAATCGGTTTATCCGTTTGAGAGTAATCGTTGACGAAAATTTTGAAAAAGTGTTTTTTCGACATAGCTTCGAAATTTTTCAACCAATCATTTTTTGGTGTTTTACGATATTTTAGTACTTAAAAAACTACATCAAATGCCGTTTCAAAAATCAAAATCGAATCTATTACTCAAACTTATAGCTTTTCATACTTTGTTTTTAGCAAACTTACTTAAGTTTTTTTTAAATAACTTTCAAGTTAATTTACCGATTGACTTAAAAATATTATCAGCTTTTGCTCCGTTAATTTAATCAAAATCGGTCAATTTGTTTGGGATTTATCAATGAAGAAAATTAAAAATAAAATATTTTTTGACATAGCATCGAAATTTTTCAACCTATTGATTATTTAGGTAAAACAATATTTTGGATCTCAAAAATTGAGTTGAATGCCATCATCGTTTTCAAATATACAACTTTTCAAAAGTTAATAATACTGTCATTTTTAACAAAATAGATGTTTGAACTGAAAAATCTATGCTTATATTTTTTACTCTTGAGCTTAAAATACCTTAATTTAGTGAGAAGTTTCAGGGATGGCCCGTAGGGTCAACCATTTACACATTTTTTTCCCGTTTGTCCTGATGCCTCACTTTAATAAATCGCAGGGTCGCAGGCTTAGATTTGAGCGTTGACTGCTTTTCACATGGCCAACTATATATCGCTCTTTCAAGAGTACCTCTAAAGAAAACATATTTGTATTGTCTAATGGCAAGAAAGCTGTGAACGTTGTATATAAAGACATTCCATAATATATTAATTGTAAAAATAAAAGAAATAGGTAAAAATGTAAAAACTAAAAATGTAGTACCTATATATTCCAAAGATAGCAGGAAATCTTCATAGGGAAAGGGGAATCCCTTTACTCCAAATTTAACGCGTGCGGGTCACGGGCAGTAATGAATAAATCAAAACTACTGGATCGATTTTAATCATTTTTTTCCCGTGCGATGCCGGGGCGGGCCGCTAGTATACAATACATTAAATTAATAAATATAAACATTACACACATTACATTCATGTGACATACATGAAAATATATACACATGTATACTATTTTCTTTACGCTCCAGTTGTCAGACAGTAAAGATATTTTATTGTTTAGTCTGTGGTCAAATTTGGGCCAAAGGCGATCGCTAGTATCTATTAATTTAGCCCTTGTATTTACCTCATTCTTACAAATTAACGCAAATATAATAAATACCCTTAATATTCAACGTTTCTGGCACTGTGACATTATCATCTTGTTTCCTCGTCGTTAGTTGTGGTACAGAATACATAATAGTTGTGGCACATTTAACCATAGCTAATATATAATCTAAAATAGCTTGCACGTAGTCACAGATTTTACTTATTTGACAGTTTATTATACCCAAAAGAAATAGATATACGTGAAAATAAAACACAAAAACAGTACAAAAGGGAAACTTATCATTAGTAAGAAATATCTTACAGAAATATAATGTAAAATAAACTAGTAAACAGTTTACAATAATAATTAAAACAAAAGTCTATCTCTAAATTAAATATAATATACATTAATGTAATTACTAGATGGTTTAATGAAAGCTAATTCTAACGTGTTGATAGATAGTCAAAATAATGAACGAACATAATTATTTGGACCATATTGATAAAGTTTAATAATAAAGTTTCAATTGTTTTGTGCATAGCAGGTCCGAATCAATACATAGAAAATATATAAATACCTACCAACATTGTATAAAATATTAAAAAATAAATAATAATTAATCCTTAAAGAACTCAAAAAAAAACAAATGACACAATTAAATTTATACATACTTAACCAATATGTGACCGATAGGGGTGTAAAGAAATTAGACATTTCGAAATTTGTTTTAGCGGAACAATGGACAACTTATAAAATCTATCATTACTAGCTGACCCGGCAAACGGTGCTGCCTTTTTAACTACTCTTATTTTATTTTTTTTTTTCACCTTTTAAATCTTCCCTGGACTTCAACAATTAATTCAAAACCAAAATTGGCCAAATCGGTTCAGCCGTTCTCGAGTAACGAGACTAACGAACAGCAATTGATTTTTATAATTATACCTATGTATGGTTTTAAGTCATTAGTCTATTGCTCTACTACTATTACTATTCTACTACTATACTACTATTACTATAATTATTCATAGAAAAAAATTATGATACCTTATAGAAAGGCAAATTACACGAACCGCAAGATTGTTGCATAAAATAGAATAAAAAATATTTACGGGTAAACTATACATGGAACCGAGAGATAATTTAGTCGCTTACAACCAATTTGAAGTAGGTATCCTTGTATAAGACTTTTACGACTAATTCTTTAAAGATTAAATAAGGTTTTTAAATTTTTTTTTTGTTTACGCGAATATATTGCAAAATATAAGCTTCTAAAGAGTGTCCTTCTCTTCTTTATTTTCTACGTCTTAAGGTTTGAACTTCTGAAACTAAACCAAGTAGACAAACCTTGAATAAAAATTATTTTGATCAAAATTAATTAACTAGTTATATAGCAGATACGGCACTCTTGTGGGTTCGATTTACTCATAAAAAAAGCGGATGTGTTCATAGAATCGATCGAAAATATGTTTTCGCAGAATATAATTTTATTACAATTAAAAAGAAGGACTACATTCAATTTTCATTCAAAAAGATCAAGTTTACATTTTCATTTAAAAAGATCAAGTTTAAACTTCTATAAGTAAGTATCTATAAGTAATCAGACGAAATTTAATAAGAAACTTAAGAGATAGCAGACTACACTGTAAATTAGAACTTAAGGGCAATACTGTTTGTTTAACGTTTAGTTACACGTTCGACAACCTTTCGGAATTTCGGTGGCTATAAATCTTGTCATGTGCCACATCCTAGAAAAGTAGTGCGGGCGGTCTACAACTTCCTGTAAACACATTGTAATAATGATGGATTCCAAAATATTAATTTCGATATAAAACTACCTGTTCGATATAAAAAAGCCTTTTCCCTAGTATATATAGTAGAAAATATTTTAGTATTTAATATTTGTTACATATTAATAAGTTAAGTAAAAAAATAACTAAGTGCGTTGGGGTTTTGAAGCTGCCCATCACAAAAAGGACTTAAAACGTTTAATGGCCAAACGGGATAAAGCAAATCGTCTGTATAAAAAATTTCCTTCAGAGCTTAGTTTGTCTACCTATAAATCATTGCGCAATCAGTGTAATCGTTTATGCCGTGTTGCCAAACGCCGCTACATTCATGACACAATTACAGCCACTGATTCAAATAAAATTTGGCCGTTCTTAAATTCTCTTGGCATTGGAAAATCTTCTACTTCTCATAATTATAATTCCTTAGATCCAAACTTATTAAATGCCAGCTTCACAGCACTGCCGATTTCGCTGCATGGTCCAGATAAAACGATTACTCTGTCTGACATTTCTTCTAGTACTCGTCCGACGTGTCCATTGTTTAATTTCAAACCAGTTAGTGAAACTGAGGTCAAGAAGCACATGCTTTCAATTAGGTCTTCCGCAATAGGAAGCGACCAGCTTAGTTCTAGAATGTTTCATCTTGTTCTTCCTGAAATACTTTCTATCCTTACTCACATTTTTAATTTTTCTTTATCGTCAAGTACTTTTCCATCGCAGTGGAAAAAAGCATTTGTAATCCCTATTCCCAAAGTTCCTAATCCTATATCTACTTCCCATTATCGTCCAATTTCAATTCTACCGTACTTATCCAAAGTGCTCGAGCACATTGTTCACTCTCAACTGGCTGATCATTTGCGAGTAAATAGCCTACTTAACCCGTACCAGTCGGGCTTCCGGCCTGGACACAGCACTGTCACGGCACTGGTAAGGGTAACTGACGATATTCGTTCAGCTATGGATATTAAACAATTAACTATTGTTGTGCTTCTTGACTTCAGTAGCGCTTTTAATTCAGTGGACTTTGAGGTTCTTATCGCTATCCTCAAATCACTAAACATATCTAACGATGCGGCTAACTGGTTTAACAGCTATCTCCGGGGTCGCTCTCAGCGTATTCAAGTAGATGAGTTATCCTCAGATTGGGCTAATCTACTGGCAGGTGTCCCTCAAGGAGGAGTGCTTTCTCCCCTTCTCTTTTCTACTTTTATAAATAAAATTACTGAGGTTATCTCTTCTAGCTTTCATTTATATGCAGACGATTTGCAAATCTATCGTCACTTCAGTGTCATGGATGTGGCCAAGGCTATTGACTCGATAAATTTGGATCTTGAAAGGATTCACGCTTGGGCAAAAGCTTTTGGGCTTACTGTCAATCCATCGAAGTCCAAGGTTTTAATTGTAGGCAGTAGGTATATGTGCAAAATCCTTGGTAACATAAACCTTCCTCAGGTTGTTTATGATAACACAGTTATTCCAATATCAAACTCGGTCAGTTACTTGGGTGTAACAATTTCAAACGATTTATCATGGGATTTGCATATTAACAGCATAAGTAAAAAAGTTCACTTTGCTCTGCACTCTCTAAAACACTTACAAAATTATTTGCCTTTTAAAACAAAGATATTACTAATGCAGAGTCTCATACTACCTATCATCGATTATGCGGATGTTTGTTTTATTGATGCTACTGAAGAACTGGTGAACAAATTAGAGAGACTGCAGAATCTCTGTATCAGATTTATTTTTGGTTTACGGAAGTATGACCATGGCTCTAACTTTAGAGCTCAACTTAAATGGCTTCCAATACGGCTGCGTAGGAACACTCATATTCTTTGTCTTCTTTTTAATATTCTGTTTAATCCTAATGCACCAAGCTATCTGCGTGATGGGTTTTCTTTCTTGCATCCACCTGGATCACCTTGTCGATTAAGTGTTACTGCCCTTTCAAAATGTCCCCCACACAGTTCAAAATTTTTATCAAATTCTTTCCATGTTCAAGCTGTCAGGTTATGGAACTCACTACCGCCCAAGATTCGTATAAGTCAATCTCTTCCAATTTTCAAAAAGAGTCTAAGAGAACATTTTCTTGCTGGGTCTACATAGTATTTTTATTTTTTATTTTATTTTTTATTTTTTCTTTCATTTGCATCGATTGTTGTTCACTTTTAAATATTATGTGGATAAATTTAATGTATCAAGACTGTTATATTCATATGTATCTAGTTTTATGATTATTGTACACTATTTTAACATCTCAATAATTATTGTGTTTACTCTTATTCGGGTCAGCTGGAAGAAATCTCTTTTTTTAGGGATAAGCTCGCCCATTGTACAGTCTGTTTTTAATAATTCTCTATGTACTACTTCTCTTTTAATTGTGTACAATAAAGTATTAAATAAATAAATAAAAATGTGGACTTTTATTTTTTCATGTTATGAACATATTTTAACCTATTTAATGTCAATGACGGATATAATGTCCGCAACACAGGTTCACCACCTATAAAAACTTCTCCAAGTACATTTTATAAGTTCGTTGACGTGTACTCAAAAACTTGTAGTCTATTTAGCCGTGATAGTTTATTATATTTACCACTACCATGAATTTTTTCCCACTCCCAAATCATATCGTTTTTCTGGCAGGGCGGAGGAACTTGACTCTAACAAAAATTAGCGCTTTAAAGCTTAATATTTCACAAACGAGTCCGTTAATCGAAAAATTGTAATTATGAAAAATTATAAAAAATATTACAAATATTTTTTTAAAGTCTACCCAACATTAACCCACACTATTTTAAATACAAAAAAATATTTTTCAAGATTTTATGCTACCACTTTATCTATACATATAATAAAATTGTAGGAAAGTCAATGTATGTCCGGGGTAAACTCAAAAAGTATTGCGTGGATTTACTTCAAATTTTGCATGAATACTAATAGGTCGCGTCAACATATAGGCTACATATACGGGGGAGGAGCTGTGCGGAGTAAACAAAGTCCGCGCGGACGAAGTCGCGGGAAGAAGTATATATATATATATATATATATATATATATATATATATATATATATATATATACTTCTTCCCGCGACTTCGTATATTCGTATATATATATATATATATATATATATATATATATATATATATATATATATATATATATGTATGTATATGTATATACTAGCTGTTATACTAGATATCAAACAAACAGATTCTGTTTGTTTGATATCTTTTGATATAAAAACAAACTTAAAATAGTAGGTACCTTTCTCTTTTTTTTTCTCATTTAGGTGGATTAAATAAAAGTGTTATAAGTTCACGATACGTATCACAATAATGTGTAACACAAATTATCCCAAAATCACGTGTAATTGTTTTTTTATGAAAAGTCATAGGGTTTTCAACTCCGACGAAACAAACTTAATGGGATTGTCTTTCTTTTCCTTAACATTTTTAGATATACCTATGTATAATTTTAATGATATTACAATAATTATTTTGTTTTATTAATAGTATTAGGAGCAATTAATCCTAAGCCTTTTGTCTTCTGAATAAACCGATACCTTATAATAACATGTTTTAACACCGTTTTAAGTAATATATTTTTTAAATTTATTATAACCTTTTAGATCATTAGCTTTTTTCCTAAATGAACAAATAGTATGAGGTAGAGCGGTAGTACAAGAAAAACTGAATGGAGAGACATCTTTTAAAATTTACGCCGTTTCATCGTTTAACAAAACGGCGCTATAATGTATTTTTACACAAATTCAATTATTTTTAAAATTTCCTCACATTAAGGCAAATATTAATTAATCAAGGCAATAATCGAACCTATAACACACCCAAACCCAGAAATACAAACATATATTAATTATCGTCATACAAACGCTTGTCCCTGTCCGAAATAGAACTGGAGCTCTATCAATTATATTGTTAGTGTTACTACATATTCGACCAACAGGATGATCGAAACAATTATTATATTATGATCTCTTGTCAATTAAATATCATTGCTGTCAGATTGGATGTTATATTTGGTAGCAATAAGGTTCTCCTAAGAGATGTCGTTAGCCAGCTATCTAGCACAATCTTATGCAATAAAAGACACAATTACAAACAGTTGTGCCCGTGTACGACGCAATACTGTTCTTTACAAAATAACAAAAATGACATAACTATCAACATATGCATTACTGTACTATATAATTTAGCGCTAAATGTGAAAAATGTTTAGACATTCCTCTCATATAAATAGAGTAAACATTGTTTTGTGATTCGTGCGATAAGTATGAGGGCACATTCGTCGAATTGTCGCCAGCCGATGGACGGTGGTCGGGACTTCGCACCAAAGTGACAGTAAACAGCTGCCGCGACGATAATTACTAACAAAGCTTTCTTGTTTGTCCTTGGGTTTAACAGTCTACGGTGTTAGGAGCACATCGAGAAAATAACATTCACGAATTTATTTTACGAATCGTAAGTACTAATATCTCAATCACACTGTGTGCAAATTTACTAAGTTTAACAATTTGACTACGTTAATTTGTTTATTTATATTTGTGTAGCATGATTTTGCACTCAATGTCATATCATTTTACGTAACTATCAATTTTATGAATGTGGATATGTAGTACGAATATATTATATCTTACTATTTCAAGTCATGTATTTATATTCCGCAGTTTACGACGTTATTAATATTTTTATAAGTTCTAGCTGACCCGGCAAACATTGTTTTGCGATAGAAATTACTTATATTGAATATATGTATATATATATATATATATATATATATATATATATATATATATATATATATATATATATATATATATATATATATATACTAAGAGGGCTTTCACTGGGGAGACGAAGAGATCGCATATAGAGCCAAGTTTCTAACTCTGCTCACTCGACAAGCCCTAATTTCACAAACTCTACAGCTTAGTCAAAATATTTGGCCTTGGATTTGGTTACTATGAAGGAAAGGAATGAATAGTGAATACACTTTTCATTCCTTTCCTTTGTACGTTTTTCACTTTACACCCATGTGACGTGAGTTGAGTGAGTTGGTAGCAACAATCTACGTGGCTAGTATTCAGACTGAACAAAAGAACAATATACTCCTAGGGAATAAACGAAAGCGAAACGTTGCAAAGCTCTACCATCTAGTAAGTTAATGACAAATTTTACTTTCGCCTTTTTCAACCACCTCCCTTACTACCAAATATCTGGTAACTAGGGTGTCGACCTATTAAGCAAACAAGCAATCGGTTATTTTGATATAAAGAGATAACTATCACCTGTAGAAATTAAAGATGTTAATCGTACCATGCTGTCTGCGTGGTTGGGCTAGAATGCCGCATGCATACCCTCAACATCAACCCTTCACACCGGAACGCGAGTGATAAGCACCGACGTTACTGCGGCAGGAATAGGCAAGGCAGTGGAACGAAACCCGGTCAAGATGTTACAAACTATACCACCTATTTAATTATCATAATGTTAGTGACACATGTTAACATTCTCTGGCTTTTTGTAAGATGCCTAGGAGTGAGTCAGTTAATCTACTTTTCAAATCGAGGCCCAGGTCAACAAGGGGAAAATGTTTTCATGAAAAGTGATCCTTTCAATCTTAATTATTTATTTAATTATTAAACGGTATGTTCAGAAACGAAAATACGGTATTTAGACAGCAATCTTTCCGCAAAATCTTATATGTAACTGCTGTAATACAACTAGTGTAAGGTATGGGACAATCTTATCCATAGTCTAAAAATTAAAGAAGACCTCAGCGGCAAATTTGTCCGTTAACGTCCACCACACTTAAACCCACTTCAGTGGCAAAGGCATTAACACACAAGTCATGTACTCAACGCACGTTTCACTTCTTAATCAAAGCATCTTCAGGAGAATCGAATATCACTTCACTCTATGAAGGCTCTATAAATGATTCCTTTCACTACCTTTTGTTACCTACATATGAAACTTCGAGAAAGTTTTGCAAATTAAGTACCTTAATTTCGTATTTAAATTATGAATTTTCCCAATGTAACGCCTAAATCTATAAAATGTAATTTTTTTACCATTCGCAAAGTTTTTGCTAATTTTTACCATTATCTTCTCTGGTGTCTATGGTATCTATACATAATATACTTTGAGTACCTATATATTTTTTTTAAATTATCGATAGGTAAGCGCTTGCCTTCGATCTCGCCTTATGGTAAGCTGAGGCCTAAGATGAAACGCGTTTCCCTAGAAGGTACCTGTTCACTCTTCTCTTGAAAATCCCCAGATTGTACTCAACCGGGAACACAGACTCAGGAAGCATGTTCCAGTCCTTTCCATACTATATCTATGCATATATAGGCGTCAGGCGGTTTTATATTTCCAGCAGGAGAGCCGTCGGCTTGTTTGCTACCGATAATTGAAAAAATACAAAAAATCGTGAAAATTGTCGTCGTAACCATGACCTTTAAGTCCTACGATTATCAATCAATCAATGATTCATATAACAGCGATGATCTAATAACTGTCTGATAATATTGCAATGTTACGTACATCGTTAGCAGTTAGTTAATGCGTCCATCGCATACACCCGCCACAATACTTTATTGACACAAGATGTCAAACTGCGCAGGCGCAACACCAACAAACTGATTGTGTTTATAGCCACTTAACAAGAGCCCGCGATAATTCCGATTAGTACTCGAGAAAAAATGTCATGTATGTATTTGTTTTTAGTGAGAGCAGCTACTTTGTAAACGAGGCGTGTCTAATTATAATTTATACGATGAGCTTAACTTTTTACAAGTTTTTTATTAGCTTCACTTGTAACTGTCTTATTGATCTGCTGGTTAGTCTGTTCGAATTTGATCATGGGGATCTGACTTCTATTTCGCGGTTAGAAAGTATTTATGAGTTTTTCTATCTAGGGAAATCTCTATACAGGTTAACTGGTAAAAAACTATACATATTAAAATATGCTATAGCTAATGGTCATATTATGTACCTAACCAATAGAATATAATAAAAATAGAATACTGCTTAACTCCATAGTAAATCTCAATGAAATTAGTGTAGTGATATTAAAAAAATGGTCAGCGTGCGGGCAACAGTAACGCGCCTTGATTTGCCACATGCAACGGTGGTAAATCGCTGTTTGTAAATAACGAATTTCGATATCTATGCACGGCTAGGCACTTAATATTTTATTGTATAATTAAATCAAAATTTAAGTGCCTATTTTTTACATATTTAGTATCAGAATGGAGTACTAAACGCCGTCATTCAGTAGATATGTCAGCGGTGGATTCACGCATTTGCCGCCAGTAGGCTATTTAAATTTTGCCGCCCCTGCCAACCTCTACAGTTGAGTTCCTAGACAGCAGCAGGCAGCATCAGGCAAAGCGGTGGTACTCTCCAAATGGAAAAGACAATCATAGCGTATAGTTAGCTACCAAAATGTTAATGGTGCATGATTATTTATGTGGCGGGAAGGTAATGACACGTGTATAAGTTTACCGGCTACCTTACTCTTCAAACCAGAACTAGACAGTGACAAGCAATGACGCTATTGTGATAGGAATAGATAAGGCGGTGGTACCTAAGCTCAGACAAGAAAATGCAGAACTATAACCACCTAGGAGTCACAATGATAGTGATACGTATAACCATCGTTCGCCTTTTATGAACTGCCTGGCAAAATAGCAGACGTGCCTTCAAATGGGCTCCTGGTGAGACAACCTGACCAACGTGTTGTTTAGCATTTTCCCTACCTGATTTTAGTTATTAATTTTGACAGTGTTGTTTAATGTAAAATGAAAAAGCTACACGTTTTTGTACATAATTCATCCGCGTAATTTTGAATAGATTTAAAAGGTGGACAGAGTAAGTAACTAAAAAAGCAAAACGTCTTTGAATTTTAGCATGTTAGTCCTAGTAGGTACACATCAAAAATGTTTGGGGCATTATCATATGATTGTCTATGATGGTATTCAATATTTATGCTCAGTATTTTAATATAAACCCTCAATATATTTATTTTTGATTTTCTCAAATTTTAGAAGCTAAAATTTGAGTTAAAAAAATTGTGCAAAAACTGGAAAACTTCACGAAGCTTACCAACTATTCAAATTTTACATGTTCATACGTTTGATGGTTATTTCCAAAATCTAATCAGTTTTTCCCTTAAAACTGCGTCCAATATGGCGCGAATCGTGGATAGCAAATTTTGAAAAAATTGCTTTTTTGACGTAACTGACGTTTTTTACCAAACCGATGCAACTAACACAAAAAATGTATAGCTTTTAAAAAATTGCGTCGTCTGCCATTTGAAAGACAAAATCGATCATCGAGTTTAAAAGTGACAGCTTTCAAAAATTAAAATAGTTTGTAACAAATTGTTTGCTGTGTGTGCTTAGTAGCCTGGATCGCATGTATCATTTTATAGAATACCGCTTTCTCTTCTCAGAAAATAAGGGGTTATTCGATTTGTAACTTCATCTAGAAAGTTTTGAAAAACTCCCTCATTAAAAATTTTGAAAGTTTTTTAAGTAAAACGTATATTGTTTTATTTTTAAAAAAAGGTGGATTTATTTTTCGCAAATATATTTCAAGCTATTTACAGATACTGGAAATTAAAAAAAAATAATCTTAAAGAACAGGAAATTTCCTAAAAATATGTTTACCTCCCGCAATATTTATAGTTTTGATTTGCCGATAAAAATAGGACTAAAACGGGTGGAGTCAGTCCCGCGTGCCTTTAGCAGTTCAATCAGTAAGTCGAAAAAAAAATTTCAACTATGAAATGTGAATATTAAAATACAATAAAATTCAAGTATTACAAAGAAAAAAGCGTAGAAAAAATGATTCCCGCAATTTTTTATTATTTTAAATGCAATTGTTAATTATGGTGTTTTTACAAGTTGGATTTTTATATAAAAACTCTGATAATTTGCAAACTATACTTGTCATAATATATCACGATTATCCTACAATATTGTGTTATAAGAGACAGCGAAGCTGTATTTTTCAGAAAAACTTATTTTGAAAGAATTATAAGTAAGATTTACAATGAGGATAAAACGCTAGTACTTCTTAGTAGATCTAGATGTTGGCTTGTTTGATAATAATATATTAATCAAATTCTGAATTCCATTTGCGGGTCAACACAACTTTTTTTTATCTCGAATAATCTTAGTGCTAGAGCGGAATCTATTGAAAGGATGGATGATGGATGTACTGTCTAGGATACCGAATTTTTGTCGCAAATATAATGCTGTGTATTAAATTATCAGCCAGCCGACCAGAGAATCGTGGTGAACTGAGTATATCCAGTCGTTCTCTTCACTATTCATATCCCATGACAGTTTACACGCTACGGCGTGATGGTGATTTCGTTGTTCGTAAATTGTTCGTAAAATATTAAAAAAAATATATATCCTATGTCATTTCTACTTCATTCAACTAATTAATATTACGACACCTCGTGTATTCAATTTAGCTGTTGCGTAGGTGGCTATCCATGTAGGGGGATGGTAATGCCATAGGCATGAATTTATCATGCACACGGCATTACCTTACCTGCGGAGGGCAGGGTAGATAGTGAACTGGAGCATGATAGTAACAGTCTTTGACTATTGATCAAAAATATGTAAGGCGGTAGTACCAGAACGTTGCGAAACTCTACCTTTTAACGACCACCATTTACCATTTAATAATCTTACGCTTCGTGCGAACTGTCCGGCAGCGTGACAGACGGTCAACGGCGGGCCGTTAATGCCGGTTCAAAATATTTAATTTGCACATCCTGACTGTAAGCAATTCCGTGACTGCAAGCTTCCATTATGCGTACGCAACACGGTAGACTGAATTCGAGTCTATGAAATACAGCCGATATACCGTTATGGCTTTGATATGTTGTGCATTGACCTTTATTTGACTATTTCCTTTATTTAAGGCTAGTTCATACGTTTTTTATAGTTAACAAAGTTTGTACTATTGGACTAAGACAGATTTTTTTAATTCCTAAAGATATGTGTCTATTGTTTGATGTAAATATTTACAATTCGTTTAAAAGTTATGGGAATAAAAGAAATTTTATTCTTTTACAGATGACAAGAATAATAGAAGACAACGCCGAGCAGGACCAGAACGGAAGCCTCGGCAAGCGTACAGTGCAAAACAGCTGGAACGTCTGGAAGCCGAGTTCAAACTGGACAAATATCTCAGTGTTTCCAAAAGAATGGAGCTTTCCAAAGCATTGGGATTAACCGAAGTACAAATCAAGACATGGTTCCAAAATAGACGGACTAAATGGAAAAAACAACTTACATCTCGGTTGAAAATCGCACAGCGTCAAGGTCTTTTTCCTGGTCAAATTTTCGGTTCAACTCCACAGGCGTATTCACTTTTAAACCCTTACGCGTACACGCCTTTAGGTTGTGTATTTACACCTGTATCGCTTCCAGTATCACAACCTTGAAATTATTTCTAAACTAAAAAAACTTTATCTATGCCAGTGGTTCATAAACGGTGGTCCCTGGAAGCACCAGAACTGGTTCAGTGGGTATTTTTTATTCATACCTATATAACTGTTTGTCAGTTGATTATTACGAGTATATTACCACAAGCAATTGGTGGTACATGACAAGATATATATATTGTTAGTTGGTTCATTTTAACTTAAATGTTTAGACATGTTAAGAACCACTGATCTATGCTTATAATTTATACAACCATTGAAATTGTTGATTATATCACCAGACACAAACTAATCGTGACGAATTAGAACTTCCGTTGACGTTCGTTATTTTTTTCCTACTACTATCCCTATCAGACAACTTTAAACTCTTTAAGTATATAGAGTTGACTGCATCAATTTATACATTTTGCCAACTACAATATCCCCAGTTTTGCAGCAAAGCCACATAATAGTGTACTTGAATCAAAAACCAAATTTTCACATTGCTGTTTTTGATTCTAATGGACTATAAATAATACCAGAGTTATATAACGTAGGTACTGTAATAACAAATAATTTCTAAGTTTCATTGTATATCAATATTTAATTGTAAGTTGTAAACAAAGTCCATATTGTCGTGTTCTGTTAATTAGTAATGTTGTAGTTAGCTAATTTAATTACAGTGAGAAATGTACACAGCCACCTTTATATTATAATTGGGTATGTAAATATGAATAGTCTTAATACTACATATAAATTAAAATAAAACAGACACACAGAAAAAATACAAATAATGTAATTCTACGTCATAGCTTATAGATAAGTTACAAGTATACATTTGAGATCGTAAAATTATAAATACCGTTAGAGTATAATCTACCGTAGTCGATAATATTATAGAAAAAAATGCTAACCTAACTTACAAAATTATAAACAATGTATATATAGTATACATAACTAACGGTTTTTGCAATTTTACGTTGACACATACATAATAAATACATAAATAAATAATAAATATTGTTGGACAAATTACACGAATTGATCTAACCCCAAAGTAAGCTAATAATTTGCTTGTGTTATAGGTGTTAGGCAGCGGTACTAATACATATAAAATACATATATAAATACTGTAACAAACATAATAAATACCAAACTCACTCTACCAACAGGGTGGTAAAAATAATATTCACTTAAAACTAATAAGTATACGAATATTAAGTACAAACGCGTAACTGTTAATTATAACAAATTTTAGGATATAATTTTGTGCCATATGAACTTTTGATGAGCGCGCTCTATAATCAATTTTTCAAAATAAACGGGTTAAAATGCATATGTGCATTGTTTGTACAACACTACTTACTGTAGGCAAATGAAGTTCAAGACAAGGCTAACATTGTATTTATGTTAAATCCGAAAAAACAAGACCAGAAGAGGGTTGCCGAAAATCGCCACTGACACGAACATGTGTGACACTCGCTGTTGCAGTCCGGTCGGCACTCAGCGGTCGTGACCACGGAAGATGACTTGAACGAACCGTCAAGCTTCACATACAAGTTTTATATATGTATGCGTTTTACCTGCTTACGTTTAAATGTGCCAAACTAAAATAACAAAAAATTGAGAAATTCGTTATTTCTTTCATATTTATTGTCTTTAGTATTATTAAGTTTAATAGTAAATTTCTTTCAAAAATACTTTTTAAATGCTGGTTTTTTAAAAAATAGAAAAGCGCTACAAAAAAATTTACAAAAGTTAAAAACATTATAATTTATTGTATGGAAAGATGTAAAAAGATTTTGGGCCACGTTTTTTCAACGTGTAACCACAGTGCGGCGGCCGGCGTGGTGAAGTGGGGAGTTTATCTATAGGATCACTCTACGAATCTTGTAGAGCAATCTTTTATTAGAGACGAAAGAATCATCACATGATGAGGGGTCCTTTGGAAAATTTACCCTAACCTAATTCAGCCATGATTAGTTCGCACATAATTTTTTTTACTGATATAAGAATAATGTAAGAGGATGTTTAAAAATAAATATAAAGAATTTTTCAAAAACTTTATTTTATATTTTCATGTGTGTAATATCTTTGTTCTCAGTAAAAACACATAAAACTCATTGTTCGTTGTATGACTTTTTAAAGTTTTCTGAAAAATATGTAGGTGCTTGGGAAAACTTTAAAAACTTAATAAAGAAAACCTTCGACACGAAAGGATTTAAACCTGCGACCTTGTTTCCAGCCGGCACGCTCTACCAACTTAGCTACTGTCGACTGGTTCAACGTTGTGACATTTTTCTTTGCTTTGTGAGCTTTGTGTATACTGAGTGATTCAGTCGATCAAATTATCGCTAGATACGTATGTATAACTTATTAAATGAATTTATCGTTACAGATGAAACTCACATTCACAAATTGATCAACACTTCCGTGTTTCTAACTATATATGTGTTTAGCACTTATCTCGTGGTTGAGAAAACTTTAAAACAAAAAAATCGACACGACAGGATTTGAACCATCTGCCTTACATGTGGCCGGAATTTTTTCTTCGTTAAGTTATTAAAGTTTTTTTTTAAATGAAAACTAAACATGTGTATGATTTATCGATAGTTTGGCCATCTAATAAATCATCGAACTTAATAACATGTGCTGATCGTCGCTGCACTAGTTGTACTCTGCCATATTCCTAAAGTAATATGAAATTAGGTATTTTTGTAAATATTATCTTAAACCTTACAAATTTGATTCTTTTGTCATTAATCTCCCCCCTATCTTCTTGGTCCGAATTCTAATGACACCTTGATGATAACTAAGTATATCATCAGACAGAAGAAATAATACTGTACTTAATAATAACTAATAAGGATAAAAACATTTTATTTATTTGTAAAGTAATAAAAATAAGCATTGTAAATTACTTATTGTATATTTTGAAACACATATCCATTGTGAATTAAACAAATTGAAATGTTCGTTTTTAGTTATTATTCGTTTTTACTTATTGTTGAGACAGTGATGTTTTGGATACGCTACATTGCAATCGGCTCCGCCTAATCCCAAAGCAGCTGCTTGCAGTGACCCAATGATATTTCCTTTTACCCAAGCGACTCCTGCACTGAAAAAAGAGACACAAGTGTTTAACGATTTGATGGAATCATTCTAAAATTTTCAAACATAGAAGCATATGGTTCTTCTAATAATCAGATTTAGACGCCATTTATAAAGACCAATAACATTTTTTTTTATATCATAAGATAGCAAACAAACAGATGGGTCTCCTGGTGGTAAGAGTCAACCATCGCCAATAGACACCAAAGATTTTGCTATCTTGTGGCGAGGTCTAATGCCACATGCATAAGTTTACCGGCTATCTTACCCTCCAAACCGGAACTCGACAGTGACAAGCACTGACTATTGCGGCAGGAATAGGTAATGCGGTGGTACCAGCCCCGGGCGAGACAATGCAGAACTCTATCACCTAGTAGTCACGATGGTAGTAACTTGCATAGCCAATCGGTCGCCTTTTACGACCTGCCTGGCAGAACGGCAGTTGGTCTATTCTTCAAAGGAGCCCGGAACCATCACGGGGAAAAATGAAATTAATAGTACACTGCTAATGTGCAATATTCTACATTACCTTTTAGATGAAAACACTAGCACTGATTACCATACTAGGAATAATTAGAAAAACTGACACGAAAATCAGACCCGACAGTTCATGGTCAGTGCCGAATAGACTATGCGCGAGACGACGAGAATATTAAAAAATGACTATTTGCAATCAGGGCAACCTGATTATAAGTAGTCACCTCAGCCTATAGAAATCTGCAACATAATAGCTTATCTAGCCAGCTAGGAATAAATCCATCGCGAATCCTTTGATTCATACAATAACTATTATGTTCCATCGTTTACTCTTAACAAAACTGCATTACTAAAACGTTTAAAAATCTTTCTTTCTATAATAAAAACAATTCATCTGTGATTTTTGATTCCGATAACTTTATCACACCAAAAATATTTTCAAGTAAAATGTTGCCAAAACAAACCAATATCGCAATATCAAAAAGTTACCAGATCTCAGGTAGAGCCAAGCTTGTAACTGTACTCGCATTTACAAGCCCAAACTCTACACCTTAGTCCAAACATGTGGCTTGGCCGTTTAGTGAGTCAATGACGTCATCGGGTTTTTTAGATATCAATAAAATCTAAAATATAAGAGTTATGAAATTAAAACTTTGTATTTTTAATAAGTTTACTATTAAAATCATATCTCGAAAATTTTATTTATTTGGTAGAATTCAATCATCTATACATATAATAAAATCGTAGGAAAGTCAAAACTGTACATTGAATATTTTTTTTTAAAAATACTTGGGGCGTGATCTATAATCGATATCGAAGCCAAAAATATAGTTTTTAGAGTTTTTGTCTGTTTGTCTGTATGTCTGTTTGTCTGTATGTATGTCCGGGGTAAACTCAAAAAGTATGGATTTACTTCAAATTTTGCATGATTATTACTAACAGGTCGGGTCAACATATAGGCTACATATTATCACGCTATCACCTACGGGGGAGGAGCAGTGCGGAGTAAACGAAGTCCGCGCGAACGAAGTCGCAGACAACAGCTAGTAAGTGATAAAGGTTCACAAAAACGACGAAGCTCTTTGAGAAAATGGTAGGTAGTACCTTTTCGCTAAACTTTTCTCGTCGCGGCGGGAGCAATGCCGTGCCCCTAGATAACATTGTAACATTTCTCTTAATTCATAACATCCAATTGTTTTATTTCAGAACAACTTGCGATTATTAAAACTAGCAATGTAAGACTTATGATATTGCGAACGTCCTTGGTCGTTGACAATAACTTGCCATCACATGAGTCTCCCGCTCATATGCCCTCTTCTTATAGAAATGTATTGTACATAATAATCCTCGTTCCAATATAAACGACTATCAAACCAAATTAATATATGCTAGCGATCACCGGTGCCCGAAATTCAACCATAAACTAAACAATAAAATCTTTTTTACGTTTAACAACAACTGACTTTAGACGTAAAGAAAATAGTTTATATATATATATATATATATATATATATATATATATATATATATATATATGTGTGTATATTATCATGTATATCACATGAATGTAGTGTGTGTAATGTTTATTTTTATTAATTTAATGTATTTCTAATACATTTTATTTAAAAATATTATATTTCTGCAGTCCTCCGCAATCTAAACTTTAACTATGCCAAATTTCATGCTCCACCATTCGCCCAATTGTCTTAAAAAAGGGTCCAAAGTTTTTCCATCACGTATTAATATATAGATTGTTTTTATAATAAGATAGGAAACAAGGAGATGGATCCTAATAGAAAAAATCATCGCTAACAGAGATATTAATGATGCATTGCTATCAGTGTCGAAAAATGGTAATGCCGCATGCATAAGTTATTATTTACCTTGCCCACCAAACCGGAGCACGACAGTGACAAGCGCTGACACTATGTGACAAGAATAGGTAAAGCGATGGTACCACAACCGGGCAAGACGTTCTTTTGTGCAATATTGAGGCAGTAAAGAGAGAAATAGTCTACTCGGGACAGCTATTTAGTTTTATACAATTTTAGTTTATCAGTCTATACCTACTAATATAATAAATTTAATGTTTTTTTAAACACGAAGTAATAACTCGTGTTTAAAAAAACATCATACATCGATGGACAAATTACACTAATTCATCTAACCCCAAATTAAGCAAATTAGTTGGTCAGATGCTAATACTTAGAAATATATATACAAATATTATAATCTATTTAATAAACATCCCAACTCAGAAATAAAAGCCCTATCTGGAATCGAAACCGAACCCCGTTGTTTGCGTACGAGGTTGTGTCTGAATAAACTTGTTGCTTTTGAAAAAAATGTTTGCTTATAATAGCCATATTCATGAGGAAAGCAATAGTCTACTTTTATACGAAACTGAGAAAACGGGACTAATGTCTATTAGGTTACGCGGAGGAAGTCACGGGCAACAGCTAGTATGAATACAAGGATTATATACTTCCAAAGAGATGACTGTTAATATAAACAAAACATACTGGCGTAGAGGTATGTATGAATATATATATATATATATATATATATATATATATATATATATATATATATATATATATATATATATATACATAACATACTGGCAAAGAGGTAAGATAATATACTACCAAAGAGGTAAGTATAAATATAAAGATAACATAGTACCAAAGAGGTAAGTACGAATATATAGACAACATACGGCCAAAGAGGTAAGTAAATATTGAATATAAAGATAACATACTGCCAAAGAGGTAAGAATAAATATAATGATAACAGTACCAAGAGGTATTAATATAAAGATAACATTATTACTGCCAAAGAGGTAAGTATGTATATAATGTAGATATCATACTGCCAAAGATGAAAGTATGAATATAAAAATAACATACTGCCAAAGAGGTAACCAATATCGATTACTATCGTTTGCCTCTCGGGCATGTTTGTTTCCCAAGCAAAGACTTCGGTAAAGACACAGTGTGGGTTGTGATTTGGTAGCCATTAATGCATATCTCGCTATATTGTTAAGGCTACTCAGTTGCATTCGCCTTTCTGTGTCACGTTTGAATCGAAACACGTCGTCAACGTTCACCATGTCCCTGTTGTCAACAACTTGCATTACTTGAGGCTGTGGATGATTCTGAAACAAACCAAAAATAAAAACATACTTAAAAAAATAAACCCCACCCCCGTTTAATAACTAAATTTTTCATTTCTTTATTATTATATTTAATATGTTAAAATAAATGTTATTGTAAAAGTACCCGTAGTTTTGAAGAAGAAAAGGCGACTGATTTGCTATACGTGCCACTGCCATCGTGACTACTAGGTGGCAGAATTCTGCAAAGTCTCGCCCAGGTTTTGATAACACTGTCTTACCTATTCCTGCCGTAATACCGTCTCGTCGTCCTGTCGTGTTCTGACTTTAAGGATAAGGTAGCCGGTAAACTTAAGTATGTGGCATTAAGACCCCGCCACACAGATAACAAAGCACCATTTACATCTTTCGACTCTATAGCGACGGCTGTCTCTTTCTTCATCGGGAGATTCATCTGTTTGTTTGTCGTCTTATTATAAAAAAATACAATTTTCCCTCGGGATCAGAACCCACTTGGGTCATACCGTGGGAAACAGCTAGTAAATTATAGTGATACTTACCATACTAATACACATTAATACTTGTAGCACAAACATGCCAAATGACAGAAACGCAATCCCAGTCAGAGATATATCGAATAGATCGGCTATGCCTAAGCCGTGGTCATCGTGCTCCACAGAATATTCCTCTTTCTCCTCTCTTACATGAGAGGTTGGATGATATACGGGCGGTGGTGGTGGCATTGAATACTCGTACCCTCCTGCTGAGGACAACACTACTCATAATTTATGGGACTATTAAGTATTAACGAAACCTTACCATTATTAGTTGTTGAATTATTTCCCCGATATTTCGACTCTCATACAAGTATGTATTACGATGTATTAATACTTATCGCCGAAATATTGGGAAACATTTTTTGTTTTGGTAAATAAATTTATACTGTTTCACAATAAAGTAAATCATACGGTTTTGGTTACATAAGAATTAACAATAGTTGACTAAAATTAAAATATTTTCCGACAATTCTTGTAAATAGCCTTTTTTAGTCAACAGTTGTAAACTGTGTCTGGTACTCTGAAACTAAGATCCCAAATTCGATTCCAAAGTCGAAGAAAAGTATTATTTTTTTTTATTATTATCGATAGGGAAGCGCTTGACCATGATCTCGCCTGATGGTAAGCTAAGATGCGGCCTAAGATGGAACGCGCTCCTCTAGAAGGTACCTGTTTACTCATTACTCATTGGTGGTGGTGGCATTGAATACTCGTACCCTCCTGCTGAGGTATAAACCATTTATAATTTATGGCACTATTAAGTATTAACGGAATATCACCACTATTAGTTGTTGAATTATTTCTCTGATATGATTTGATTCTTATTTAATTTCTTTTTTTTTCATATACCATTAGATAGCAAACAAGCAGACGGCTCTCTTGATGGAAAGAGAAAACATTGCCTATTGGCACCAAAGATGTTAGTGGTGCGTTGCTACGCGTGTGGCGGGATGGCGATGCCACGTGCATAAGTTTACCGGCTAACCTACCATCCAAACCAGAAAACGATAATAATAACAAGCATTGAAGCTATTACCCAAATACCCGCGCGAACTCTACCTCCTATTAGTTACGATAATAGTTAGATAGATTTCCCCGTGTTGGTTCCGGGCACATTTGAATAATAGACCAACTGCCGTTCTACCATAGGCAGGTCGTAAAAGGCGACCAATTGGTTTTGGTGATTCCTGCCGCAATAGCGTCTGTACTTGTCGCTGTCGTGTTCCGGTTCGGAGGGTAAGGTAGCCGGTAAACTTATGCACGTGGTATTAGACTTCGCCACAAGATATCAACGCACCATTAACATCTTTGTTGTTTGTTTGCTATCTTATGATATAAAAAAAGCTACGCATAGACAATCGATCGCCTTTTACGACCTGTCTGGCAGAACGGCACGGTGTGTTCTTTAAAGGAGCCCGGACCAACACAAGGGAATTTTATCTAAGAAAATCTCTGTGGAAACTTGGGGTCTGGTGGAGTGTATTAAGACTCCAGTTCCTCGAAAAAACACGTAGAGCTATTTGCAATGACGGATTGAACGATTGAGAAAAAATATGTAATACGCTCACCATGTTTGGACATATCATGTGATTCAGGATCAGTATAGCCTACTTCTCCATCTTCAACGACTTCATATCTCTCGCCGCCATTGTGAGGTTGGGCTTGTGCAGGTAATGATTGTGCGGACATGGAATTGTTACTTCGAATAGGAGTAAAATTGTAATGCTGGTAAATATTATTAAGTGCTGTTACCCTGATAAAAAGATTCAATGTTAGATTTTTATAATATCATTAGCTAACCTGGCAAACGTTGTTTTGCCATATAAATTATTGAATTAAAATTTACCGAAAAATAAAATAAAAATTTAGGAGTGCACGACCATTAATATTTATAGGTATGATGACATTTCATGCTGAAATACATGTTCACATTATCAAACCTACACATAAAAATCCATAAGAATCTGTCCAGTAAAGCCAAAATCATTTTAATTAGTACTTTCGTGTTTCTAATTATTTTTGTGTTATAGCACTCACCCCGTGCTTGGGAAAACTTAAAAATGTGCTTGCTTGGGAAAAGTTGAAAAATTATAAATGTTAATTTCATCTGTAACGATGAACTCATTAACTAGTTATACATATGTATACCTAGCGATCAGTACAGTCGACGGAATCGATCATATAGCAAAGAAGAATTTCGCCACGTCGAGCCTGTCGACACTAGGTCAGTGTTAGAGCGTCCCGGTATTAGGAGACGGTCGCAGGTCCCTGCGCGTCGATATTTTTCTTTGTTGTTTTTAAAGTTTTTAAGTGTTTTATTTTGAGGAAATCATACAAAAAGGACGCACTGAAAGTTTTGGATTTGATGAAAAGTTTAGAATTTCATGTTTAATGAGACAAGTTAAAACAAAATGTGAAAATTATCATTCTTATTTATTTCTTATTTCATAGAATGGCAAACAAGCACATGGTTTTTCTGATGGATAGATATAATAATCGCCTATAGACACCAAAGATGTTAATGATGCGGTGTTATCCGAGTGCCGGAGTTGGAATACCACATGCACAAGTTTACTGGCTACCTTGCTCTCCAAACTGGAACACAGCTGGCTACACGAAAACTATTTTACAAACATTGTTAAAAAATCAAGTTATTTTAATTAATTAAACTTACTTTGCCAGCCATTCTTGATAGTTATTTGATCCCAAATCATACATGAAGTTACTTCTTACGTCTTGAGACCTGCGGCTAAGACTACTTTTACGAAGATTGGTTCCTTGAAATTCTCCCATTCGATTTTGTATGATCCCTTTTCCCATCTCCTCTACTATTTGTTGTGCCACGTAATTTCTGCAGTGATATTCGTTCATCATTTTCCTACAAATAATATCAGCTATTAGATAAATGTTGCAACCATCAGCAACCTGTAAGGTAAAATTGAATAATGAAATTTATATATATAAAAAAGTAAACCCGAATCCAAGTATCAATTTGTTTTTATTTGACATTTTTGATGAGCATAGGTATTAGTTTTTCTTGGTTTTCGTGATTATCTTCATTTTCTTTACATAATATAAAATAAAATCACTTCCGCTGTATGTTCGCGTATATCCTTTAATTTACGCAACGAATTTTAATGCGACTTACATCAGTAGACAGAGTGATTCAAGAGAAAGGTTTATATGTATAATACATGTATATTAATGTGGAATAAAAACCACATAGAAAATACTTTTTATTCCGGCAAAATAAGTTGTTCCTACGGAATTCACCAAAAGCTTTGAAAATGCAGCGGGCTTTAGGTTAGGATGTCGATCCAAAATCGATTATTTAAAGTAAAATAATCGATTTTTCAGATCGATTTAGAATGCTACATCGATTCAATGAATCGATGCATGAACCCCTCGAATCGGACCTATTCAATTCAATTCAAGAAATCTGAACTAGCAATAAAATTACTAAATTGGCTACGATATTTTAGTTTTCTTATAATTTGCCGTTGTCGGACGCATTGATAAGTTGAACGCATAAAATAAATATTTATGAACGCATTCGAATGTCAGTATAAAAGATGGTGTTACTTACTAATAAAAATAAAAAAAGTTTTTGTTACTGTCAAGTGTCACTTTACTCTAACCCAGTGTTGCCAATGTAGCTCTTCTAAAGCTTAATGTAGCTCTATTTTCAATTAGACAGCTTCAATAAATCGTTTTTAGCTCTTTAGCTCTTTTTTATTTCATATTAGATCTACTCAAATTACATGGAAAGATGTTATTTTTTTTAAATTCCAGGTGTGTATCCGAATTTCACGAAATATTAGCGGTAAATTATCATCAATAATGCTCTATGTCTACATAAGGCATGTTTGAAAAAGTCGCGATTAATCGAATATCGATATTTTAATGCACGATTTAATCGAGAATCGATTCAAGTATGTTCGATTCGAATCGAATCAGATATCGATTTTTTTAAGTGAATCGACATGCCTACTGTAGGTGCAGCTACTTATTAATATAATATTTATTAATATAATCTAAACAAAATACATACAATATAAGAAAATCTTATAATTCAACTAGAAAGAGTTTTTCAACGCCTGTCTTTTTTTATATATCTATGAAAAGTGTGATTAAATAATTCCACTGAGCAGAGTTCCACAAACTTACAACATATACAAATATGTGGAAAAAATCTGCAGATATATTACTGGAAGGAACACGCAACAATATTTTAAAGTAATAGCGACATGGGAATGAAAAGTTCAAAAAATAAAAAACATACAGACAAATAATTTGGCTATAGTGGACTAAAAATAATCTTGTATATTAGTAAAAAGCATTTGTACTAATGTAATGAGACATTGCTTCCGGCATCTTTAATATCATTATTATGCTACTAGATGTTGCCAGCGACTTCGTCCGCACGGACTTCGTTTACTCCGCACAGCACTTGGCCGTTAGGTGATAGCGTGAAAGTATGTAGCCTATATGTTGATCCGGCCTGTTAGTAATATTCATGCAAAATTTGAAGTAAATCCATGCAGTACTTTTTGAGTTTACTCCGGACATACATACAGACAAACAGACAAAAATTCTAAAACTATATTTTTGGCTTCGATATCGATTGTAGATCACGCCCAAGTATTCTTTTAAAAAAATATTCAATATACAGTTTTGACTTTCCTACGATTTTATTATAGCTATGTATAGATTACTGGTGTACCTGTATTTGTGTTAAAAAAAAATCATGCTAAATGTAAGTAAATCTAAGTAACCTAACGATACAACCTATACTCTGTACAAATTAATAAAATTGGAGTGTCTGTTTGTAATATTAAAATAATCGCTTTTTACTTAATGCATATATATGTATACACGGTACCTACATATAACAAAAAAACATTTTTTACAAATTTTGTCTATCTGTTTGTCCCGGCTAATCTCTGAAACGGGTGGACCGATTTTGACGGGGCTTTCACTGGCAGCTAGCTGTTATATAACTGTACATAACTAAAATGTGTTTTCATACGGTCTTCTATTTTTAACATATTATATTTTAATAGTTAATGTATTATGAAAATTCGATGGTATGCCTTATTAATAATTTAAGTTAATACCATCGTGACTGCTAGGTGGTAGAGTTCTGTATTGTCTCGCTCGGGTCTGATACCAATGCCTTGCCTATTCCTGCCACAATAGCGTCAGTGCTTGTCACTGACGTGTTCCGGTTTAGAGGGTAAATTAGCCGATAAACTAACGCATGTGGTATCAAGAACCCGCTACAAAGAGCAACGCACCATTAAAATCTTTGGTGGTTTTGGTCACACTCATTAAGAAGGATATACTACTTATTACCCAACTAAAAGGAAATAATGTTATGGCGTCACGTGAACGAAGTTCTATAGGGTAAGGTAGTCGGTAAACTTATACGTGTGACATTGCCATCTCGTTACGCGGATGTCAATGCAGCATTGACATATTTAGTGTTTATATGAAGGCAATGGTGCTGTCTTTTCATGAGGAGTGCCGTCTGCATGTTTGCTATCATATGATCTAAATAAAAACATTGTTACGTACTTCGGATTCCTAATTGTAAGAAAACACCACTTATGTATATTAAATTCGTGTATTTACAACACAAATACACACAAGACAAGACAACACAATGTAATAGTAAATACTCTGATTAACACTAGTCACTCACTGTACTAACACTAAACTTAGAACAGTACACAATAAAACACTTCTCGCTTCGCACGGGTCGCTTCAAGTATCGCTCTCGATCGCTTTATAAAAACTGCCTTGTATTTATCAACACATCTCTATTTATACCCGAGGTAAAGTTCGACAACAATCGCAAATGTTCGGCAATCATCTCGTAAATAATAACAATAATAAGTTGTTTACAATAAACAACTTATGATAAACAAACAAGTCCTAGTACACGTTATTATCAACCTTATGCCCTACATCACAAAGTTTATTATGGTATAGCTATTCCGATATCGGCCAACTATTTGTTTATTAATAGAAGTAGCTATCTTTTTCTTTTATTTCTAGATCCCTCCAGCGTTCCAACTCTTCACGTTTCTAGATTATTCGTAACAATTTATCAGAAACTTTTAATACAAACGATATTGATTTTCGAAACAAAGGATAATGTTTATTTAATTTTGTTTTGCTTTGAATTAGCTTGTGATATCAACAGTTCATACCGATAATTTAAATATTAAGTATTAAAAAATGCTAAAAATTTACTAAGCGATAAAAATCACCCAGTCGCGAAACGCTGCAAGCTAATCACTGAAGGAGTATATTAGTACGCAAAAATTCAATTCCTACCTACCTGTGATAATCTAATATCGTAAACGCTGTATCGATAGAACCGTTAATGGCCGGCATATTTTCACCATTTTCTTTAACCTCTACTTCATCTTCCTTGTTGCCTTCCATCATAAAGAACGTAGGCATTAAATCGGTACGAAGTATATCATTTATATTTAATTCTTCATTTATTTCAGTGCCAAAACACACCACTGATACACACAACACTAAAAATACACATATTTTAGTATAATTATTAATCATTTTGCAGTTTCCACACAGAACAAGCAACGTCTATGTTTATAATGCCGCAGATTTGCCTCTCATTGTGCTTTCATGGAGGTATATCGAGATTATACGAATTATAGAGCAGAAAATTCTTTGGCGTTAAGATTGTATCGTTAAAGTAACAGTCTGTAACCGGTATATAAATGGTTTAAAGAAATTTGTACATTCCTTACTTGAAATGCTGTTTTTTTTTTTTAATTTGTGGTTTTACTTAGTATTAATTATATAACATTAGAAAAAATAATATTTAAAATTAGAGAAGTATTAAAGTTTAAAATTCTATTTTATATATGTGTGATTAGCATTCTTAATAAAAATTAAATCGTCTACTTTTCTACTCGTTTCTACTACGACAAGACAGCTCGTAATGGGCAATACATTTTAGTATGTGAAACTTGACCAGATAGATGACATTTTATAACTATCTTTGTGTATATTACATTATTAATATCTGGTTGACCGAGCTTTGCTCGGTTTTTCACATACCCATATCTTGGGAACCGAGCTTTTCTTGGACCTGGAACCTTGATAAATCGATTCCTTGACCCGAAAAACCCCTAATTTGTGACTTTCATGAAAATCGTTGGAGCCGATTCCGAGATTCCAATTATATATATACAAGAATTGCTCGTTTAAAGGTATTAGATAAACCGCGTTAATTCGGACTACCGTAAAAAGTGATGGATTAGTTTTAGGTGTCCCTACCAACGTGACTACTGGACAGTAGAAGTCCGCAACGTCTCGCCTAGGGATGTGGTACCACCGCCTTACCTATACCTGCGAGTTGCGACAATAGCTTCCGTGCATGTCCTTGTCGTGTTCCGATTTGGAGAGTAAGGTAGCCGGTAGCATGTGGCATTGCCTTCTCGCCACTGAGATAGTAACGCACCATTATGGCAATAGTTTGATGTTTATAAGCGATGGTTTTTCTTTCCACCAGGAGAGCCATCCGCTTGTTTGTTATCTAATGATTTCAAAAATATATCTTTATGCATATTATATTATATTATGAATACTCTCTATGTGATATGTATTACATGCATCCTGTGGGTGCATCCCTGCCACACGAATAAGAGTCAACAAATCACAATTAACATCTAGAATCTATAAGGAGCGGTTGTCTTTTTCCATCAGAAGAATCGTCTGCTTTTTTGCTATATAAACAATGCTATAAATAAATACTTAGGTATAATATTCCTTTGTGAATTTATGGAATATGTACTAATTATGTCTACTTCCATTTTCTCCCTGAGTTAGAAGTTTTGAAATATTATAAAATAAAAAAACACTATATCGTCCATATCTTGGAATTGATTAGTAGAGGTACAAATAGTGCAATCATAGTTTAGTTAACTGTATTAAATTCCATCATTTATTTATTTACACTTTTTATTACACAAAATATACAACAGGCGAACTTAACGTCTAAAAACATTACCTATCAGTTCAACTTGCACTTGTAGAAACATTGTACTCGTGGTAACGGGTACTGAAAAAAGGCCTTACGGAACAATTATAAATATAATTGTAGATTAACAAAGAGACTAAATACATTTAATCATGTGATCGGTGGCTAAAAATATTCTTTATGCCTTACACTATAGATCAGCAGTCGTCACACTTATCTGGCCAAGGGCTACACTGCTATCAGCACCGGGCCGCAGAATAAAGGCATTTGCCCACTTATACGAATTCGGTTATTATCTACAATGAATGAAATACTCTCCTCGGTAGCTAAGTTTTCCCCTAAAGGATGTTTTCCTATATGAACTGATAACTAAGTTAATTTAAAAAAAAAAGACCGCGTAAAATATGCTCTGGATTAAGAGTTTTATAGAGAATTGTTCTACAAAAGTGACCTAATTGAGATAGGACAGTTATGTAAGCGACAATTTATTTATTTATCATTTATTGTACACAAGACATAACCACAGAATATGGGACAGTTTGTTCCGAACCATTCCAAGATACCGCGTCTGTGAAAGGTCTATATGTGCGCAGTTTGACGACCACGGCTCTAGATCAAAAAAGTTTTGCCCTTGCCCTTGACTGGGCATTGACGTGTTCGTTATTTGCAAAAAAATCTATTAAGTAGTTATAATAGAACTTTTTGCATTGATATTTTAATTTATTAAGCATGTCTTTTACCGTAAAGATTTTTATCGTCATATTTTTTTAATTTTATTTTTTTATTAGTTTTCCTTCACGTAATATATAGATTATATAATAATATATAGATATCCATAATAGTCCGTACTAATATTATACATGCGAAATTCTGTATATCTGTCTGTCTGTCTATTACGATTCTTAAGCTAAGCCGCTGAACTGATTTTGATGAAACTTGGCATGGAGATAGCTGAAGATCCGAGTCAAATATAGTCTAAAGTTTTTTCAAAAATCAACTCCAGATGGACTGAATAGAGGATGAACTTTTAAAATAAAAACTTACCTTTCGATCTAGATCTAGATAATCTACCTAAAATATCGACATATCGAAAAATGTCGAGCTAATTGCGGGCGAAGCTGCGCGGGTCAGCTAGTTAAAAATAGAACAGAGAAATTGAAATAATCAGATTGTGAGATGGTATTTCACTCCGCCACTTAAGTGCTCAGCAGGGGAGGAAACGGGATCCATTATAGAACATAATATTACAAATGTTTGAATGTCATCCGCGCGACGTCTGACGTGAGAACAAGCCAGGTTGCTCCACTTTATTAAAAACCCTCTTTGTATTTTCTTTTAATGGGCCCGACCCGTAAAGATTTTCTGTTAAGTGATTTTATTATAGCCGTAATAGCTGTTTTATCCGACCGTAAGAGGAAATTATGTTTTTCACGCTTTTTACTTATAGAAATTTGTATTGTAAGAAAATTATTTGCTTTTATTATGGGTATTAGTCAACGATACTAATACATAGAAATACATATTATATAAATACTGTTACATACGTAATACACACCCAGGCTCAGAAATACAAACATATATTGCTCATCACGCAAATGTTTGTCCCTGTCGGGAATCGGACCCGAGTCTCATCGATTAGTAGTTAGTTTCGCTAACCACTCGACCAAAGGGGCGTTTAATATTACTAGATAGCAAACAAGCAGATAGCGCTCCTGAGGAAAAGAGAAACCATCGGCTATAGACACCATAGATGTTAATCGTGCGTTGCTAATAAATAATCCGGTGTGGCAGAATGGAAATGCCACATGCATAAGTCTACCGTCTACCTTACCCTCCAAACCGGAATACGACAATGACAAAATATATTAACCCTATTCAGCAGGAATATGTAAGGCGGTGGTACTGTAATACCTTAATGGTGTTACATGTGTACTGGCAGTTTTGTCTGCTTTTAAATGTAGAACATTGTTTAGTCTTTTATATATTATGTCAATTAGAATAAGATTAGACTAAGTTCTGGAAGGGCTAAGACGTATGCCAAAAATAAATGAAGATTAGAAAATATCTTTTATTATTTTAATATAATACAAAAATCAAGGGTCTCGCGTACCTCTAAAGCAGCCAAGCAGTAAAATAAACGCCCAGGCGATCGAAGAATTCTACAATTGGTGCAAGCACCGTGTACAACCCTCTACAGTACCATATACCTAACGAGACGTTGCGGAACTCTAACAACTAGTAGCCATGATAGTAATGAAACGTATAGCCAATCGCTCGTCGTTTACTATCTGCCTGACAGAACGGCAGTTGGTCTTTTTTATTTTAGATAGGGAAGCGCTAACTACTATCTCACCTAGTGGTAAGCTAAAATAAGCATAAGGATAATTGGCACATCAATAAATTAACTTTGTGGGAATCGCCTACAGAAAAAATATTAAAAAATGTCGATTCGTACATTTCGTGCGAATTAAATTCTTGCGAATCATCCAACCCTTGGGTACGCGAGAAAAAGAGATAAAAAAAGTATCTTCACGCCCGTATCCTCGAAGGTACGCAGATGTACCTACTACCAGTGCACCTACCATAGAACAAATAACAACGGAATTGGCAAGTACAAACATTTGTATCAGGACCGCGATCGCCACACTTACACATAAAATAAGCATTATTGCATATAAACTACTAATGCGAACATTGTTTCATTGGTCGTTTTCATTTAAAACAACAATAATCCGAAACACACAAACAGAACATTTAAAAATATACCAAACTGCGTTACAATAAATTTTATTTTGCTACAAAAAAAAAGAGTATTTACGTCCTTTTGTAGTCTATTCAGAATAGACTCATCTATGTGTACAATAGTGAAACTTAAGATCTTAATAGTTTCGCTATTCTACAATAGATGGCAGCATTGATTTTTCCGTAGTTTTCAGTTGACCATATTTGAGTAGAGAACTTTCTAGAACGATATACGTAATGACTGACATTACGTATATCTTTCTAGAAAAATTAGGTCAACCTAAAATGAACTTTATATGTAAGGTGTACGGCTGATTTTAGCTCGACTTTCTATTATATCATTAGAGATTATATTAAATCAGGAATTTAATTAAAATAAAATGAAAATTGTACTTTCGAATGATATGAAATATCTCCATTTTTAATCATCTGTATTCTACTATCATTTCTGCATTCAAGGATGGCACAATACGGCATAATTCAGTGTATAATAGATTTTCGCACGACGACTATCTCCTAATGATATGGTAAGTATCACTAAGGCAATTTAGAGTAAAAGCGCATAATAGTGGCGCACGCGGCACGCCCACTCTTCACTTCCCTTGTTCTTTGTTCCATGGCACCTACGATATCTCTATACTCTAAGAGAGCCCATATAATACTTAATTTTACCATTTATTCGACCTGACTAAACTTGGGCCAAATTATAGCTTTCTAATACTAGTGGCTAATTGCACTAACCAGCACTAACATATCTTAGCTTAGGAAAATACTAAGTAGTATGCCGTCACTTTTTGTCTCAAATGAAAAGAATGTGACAGCATGTCACTAAAGACTGTCCTAAGCTAAAACAAGGTTATATACCGTGGTCCCACAATCTTTTTTTTTATTAATGACAAGCTGATTTTTTGTGAACAGCTTCGTTTTAACGAGACAACCATCTTTTCTATCTTCAAAAATTCTCGAATCGGGTGACTAATATAGATGAAAAAGAAAAGTTTATAAGAAAAGTTTCCACTTTACGTGTAGGACAATGTTATCCTTGAACTACAATAATAATTAGCAAGCTGTTGTGAGAAAATTAGGTTATTTTTAAATTAATATCAATTTAAGAGTGGAGGAATCGTCAGAAAATCCATCGAATGTATAGGACAAAAGTTTCATCGTGTTTTTCATAATATAATCAAGCGATTAAAGTCGAAAAATAATAAATATTTTTCCTTCATCGAATCAAAATTTTCAAAATCCCTTGACTTTATTAGTTACCCGATGCAACATTTTTCGAAAATAGTAAAGATGGTTGTCTCATGACATCGAAGCTCTACACAAAAATCCAGCTTGTTATTAATCAAAGAAAAGTTTGTTCGTGGGACGACGGTCTATTAGTGCAATTAGCCATAAGACTTGAGAGCCTCTGAGCTAAGCTGCGGACGGATGAACGGACGGAAGAACAGACATGGCGAAAATATAGGTGTCTTAGTCTTGTAGACTACGGAACCTAAAAAAGGTCTCCGAAGGAGAACGTTCCCCTTTTAAATTCGGTTAAAACACATGAAGTGTTTAACCTTTTAGGTTTTTTGAGTGATCGTCAACAAAATAGCCTAACACCTAGGTATAATAATATCTGTGGACAAATTACACGAATTGAGCTAACAGCAAAATAAGTAAATTATTTGCTTGTGTTATGGATGTTAGTCAACATACTAATACATGGAAATGCATATATAAATACTGTAACACAGGCGCGTGCGCTCCTTATAGGTAGAAAAGCAGTGCTTTACCTTTATTTTAATAAAACGTTCATACGTTTTAGATGACTTATAAATAAATGAATAAACAAAATATAATAACTTAAAAACGCCTAATATTTTTAAATAGCACCTATTTGCAAGCACAGCACTCAAACATGTTTGCCAGGCGTTTATTAAACGATAAATAATATTGAAGTAAGGCCGCTAGCAATCTGCTTCACATTGTAAATGTGTGCGAGACATAATTACCTATCCGCACGTAATTGGCTCACTCACACAATGATGCTATTTTATAAAGCAGGTAATGCGGGCTTGTTCTATAATCCGGGTAAAGATAATAGACGAAATATTATTGACAAAAAGTATGCTCACATTATGCATTTTTGTTTAGTAAGGTTTTATTTGTTTAAATAGCAGAAATGTTTTGTGTTTCGCGGGGGCCATTTGCTTTTTCGTGTGATAGCTGTTAAGCATTGTTTATTATTTTGTTTGTGCCAGTATATTATATAAAGTTTTCATTTTAATATTTGAAAGTGAGTAGGTACATTTAATAGGTTATTACTGAGTTTCTATAATAATTGTAGTGATTTGCTTTTACTAGTGCATTTGTTGATTTTTAAATGTTATTTGATTGTGAAGTTTGCGTTGAAAATGTGTGTTTATTAAAAATTAAAAATAACAAGTTTTTTCTATTTTGTCATTCAGTGAAAAGATTCAAATCGTGTCTAAATGTAGGTGTGTACCCGAGTTACAATTAAACCAGCAAGGCCAGCAAAACGTATACACACATATTTGAAAAACACACAAAATCAACGACTCACAGAGCTTTCCATGATTTCTATAGAAACGACATTAATGATAGAATTAAAACGCAATCCAACTTTCTATGACGATATCCTAAAATCATATTTAAAAAAGGATAGGCGCATAGATTTCACTACATAGTATAAAACAAAGTAGCTTTCTCTGTCTGTCCCTATGTCCATATGCATGCTTAAATCTTTAAAACTACGCAACGGATTTTGATACGGTTTTTTTAATAGATAGATTGATTCTTGAGGAAGGTTTCAGTATATAAACCTTTCAGATATTCCTACGAGAACAAAAGCTACGCGGGTGAAACCGCGGGCAGGTCGCTAGTAATCTATAAATGAATGAGAAGATTGTTTTTTTACTAACCCGTAATTTTATTATTAAGTTTATATTATATAAGGCCATATCGGATATCTCGCAAGGGATGTGTTCTGTAACTATCACTCACTTGGATAATATATTTGAGGTGGTCAAAATCTTGCGTTTATTTATATCGGTGTATAGTAATTTCAAGTAATCAGAACTTTCAGTGAAAATTGAAGCTGACTAGGTGAGTAGTTAGATATTAATTTAGCTTATTATTTTACTTATTTTATTACAATTTCATTCGCCGCGACGATCGATTGCTGTTTTGTTTGCGTTGCCGTAGAAGATGTACATGAATAGTAGTACATCTAAGACTTATTCTGTTGGCATGATTTCCGACTTAGAGATCCGTCGCATGGCTGTAGCTATGCTACAAATCTATAAGAAAAATGTTTGTGATCGAGTACACAGCTGCATACCCAGTGTCATAATTCTGTGCACGCCGCTGCTGTAACATCACTACATAGTATAAAACAAAGTCGCTTTCTCTGTCTGTCCCTATGTCCCTATGTATGCTTAAATCTTTAAAACTACGCAACGGATTATAATGCGGTTTTTTGCAATAGATAGAGTGATTAAAGAGGAAGGTTTATGTGTATAATAACATTCAATATATTGTAGAGAAATACTGCAATTTTTGAGTTTTCTGATTTCATGTCGTAAATAATTTTTTTTTTCCGCTTATATTGCAAACGTAGGCTAAACCCTACGAGATTTATCAAAATAATGTACTAAGTATTTGTACACCTTGAAAAGGTCTACAGAAAAGTCCGCGATGGTATATGTCTAGCTCTTATGGATAACCCACAATAGCATTTTTTTGTCATTTACTTTTTACGAGAAATAAAGGCATTTTTTCAAAGCAATTTTAAGCAATACAGCACTAATCCTTATCCAAATAAATACCTTAAATATATTTTTGTTTAAATAAATACCTTAAATATATGTTCGTTTACAGCATGTAATTTAAATGAATATTTTCGAAGATATTACAGATTTAAAATGCAGGGGCATAGCGGTTGCGGGGTTACTGGCCGGTCGGCGGCGCGCGCGCAGTGTGTTCCGCTGGGAAACGTGTTAATTTTTGGATAAATAAATATTATTTTTAAATAAATATTATTTATTAATTAGGACATCAGCTGAAAACCAAAATTTAGTACCTTTCTTTTTTTAACTAAATATCACCATATAAAAATCATGTGAATGATTAGAAATAGTATTAACAAATTATTTTTCCTGTTTTCGGAATTTTATATAATCAAGTAAAGTACATTATCAGCTTTTGTAATAAGTTAGCACATTCCTTAGATAATATCTTCAGGTATATCGTATAATTTTTGCAAAATTGTTAGTTAACAATCAATGTAAAAAACGTGATTTAGAAAACCAGTTTTTAACTACTTTACTTACTTACTTTTCATTTTTTTCACTGAGTGACATAGGCTATTTAAAAAAAAACTTCCCACTACGTATGTAGATAAGGAAGTTACTGATTTTACCCCGATTTTTGAAAATCGAGTTTTTACCATATGTCCACGTTTAGAGGTCCTAGGAATCTTTTCCGACTATTTCCACGATGACGTCAGTATGTCTGTCTGTATGTATGTATGTGTGTGTGTGTGTGTGTGTGTGTATGTGTGTGTGTACGTGTGTGTGTGTATGTGTGTGTGTGTAGGTGTGTATGTAAACGTCTCATAACTTTTGAACGGCTAGACCGATCGAAACGCGGTTGGATTCTGCTCAACTTAGATTTCCTGAAAATTTGAACCGATTCGGCCATGATTTTGAGAAATTTTGAAAAAACACAAAAAAAAATTGACGAAACAGTATTTTTTTAATATAACTTCTAGATTTATGTACCGATTGAGTAGAAAAACTAATCAGCTCTGTTCGTCAAAAAAATATGCTAATAAATAAATTGCATCAAAATCGGTTTATTCGTTTGAGAGTAATCGTTGACGAAAAATTTTGAAAGTGTTTTTTCGACATAGCTTCGAAATTTTTCAATCAATCATTGTTTGGTGGTCTACGATATTTTAGTACTTAAAAAACTACGTCAAATGCCGTTTCAAAAATCAAAATCGAATCTAATTCTCAAACTTATAGCTTTTCATACATTATTTTTAGCAAACTTACTTAAGTTTTTTTAAATAACTTTCAAGTTATTTTCCGATTGACTTAAAAATATTATCAGCTTTTGTTCCGTTTTAATCAAAATCGGTCAATTTGTTTGGGATTTATCAATGAATAAAATTAAAAATAAAATATTTTTTGACGTTGCATCGAAATTTTTCAACCTATCAATTATTTAGGTAAAACAATATTTTAGATCTCAAAAATTTAGTTGAATGCCATCATCGTTTTCAAATATACAGCTTTTCAAAAATTAATAACACTGTCATTTTTAACAAAATAGATGTTTGAACTGAAAAATCTATGCTTATATTTTTTACTCCTATAGCTTTACCTAGCAGCCACGATGGTAGTGACTCGCATTGCCAATCGATCGCCTTTTACGACCTGCCTGGCAAAACAGCAGTTGGCCTATTCTTCAAAGGAGCCCGGGGCCAATACTATTTTCATTACGGCTAAAGTCCGTTTTCAAATTTAAGAGAGATTTTATGGTTTAGTGTATAGTCGAATTTCGACCACAGGGCTTTCGCTGAAAACAATAAATCCACATGCAAGCTTTTCGATAGGTACTGATACGAGTTGACTGATAATTTCCTCACCACAATATTATTTAGGTGCACGAGAGCACTCTGCGAATTTTGCCTCGAGTATTAAACTCATAACTTGTAAATGTAATCTCCTTTGTGGTCTAGTGGTCAAACTATTGTGTAGTCGTGGAAACTATAAAAAAAACATTAAACATGTCCAAAAAATTCCTAAAATATTTAATTTATTGCTACTTTTTAACTTCCCGCTACGTAGTACGTAATGTACGTAGATAGGAAGTTACTGAATTTGCCCCTCCACGTTTTGAGGTCCTAGGAATCTTTTCCGACTATTTTCGCGATGACGTCAGTATGTCCCCTGTTGGTTCCGGGCTCCTTTGAAGAATAGACCAACTGCCGTTCTGCCAGTCAGGTCGTAAAAGGCGACCGATTGGCTATGCGAGTCACTACCATCGTGGCTACTAGGTGGTAGAGTTCTGCATTGTCTCGCCCGGGTCAGATACCACCGCTTTACCTATTCCTGCCGCAATAGCGGCAGTGCTTGTCGCTGTCGTGTTCCGGTTTGGAGGATAAGGTAGCCGGTAAACTTATGTATGTGGCATTAGACCTCGCCACAAGATAGCAACGCACCATTAACACCTTTGGTGTCTATAGGCGATGGTTGACTCTTTCCATCAGGAGACCCATCTGCTTGTTTGCTATCTTATGATATAAATAAATAATAGTTTAAAAAAACTAAAAAAACACGCTTTTTATAGAAAACCGAACTAAAAAATATAAAATAAATTTTAATAAATTTAAATTAAGAATGGTGTTAAAAATGTCAATAATTATAAATTAATAATAGTGTGAATAAAAAATAATAATTTTATTTAAAAAAAAGCGTGGGGTGCATGGTGTCAATAGTTATAAATATTTTATTGACACATATGAGTAGAGTGATTATCATTTCGGTAATATCTTAAAAAGCACCCCACGCTTTTTTTAAAATAAAATTATTATTTTTTATTCACACTATTATTAATTTATAATTATTGACATTTTTAACACCATTCTTAATTTAAATTTATTAAAATTTATTTTATATTTTTTAGTTCGGTTTTCTATAAAAAGCGTGTTTTTTTAGTTTTTTTAAACTATTATTTATTTTCTACTTTTTAGTTTGGTTTATTTATAATAGCTTGTTTTTTTAATTTTAAACTATTGCACGACTCATGATGCGAAGCATCAGAGAGTGCTTTATGATCGAAAATTTTTTTTCATATATACATATCTTCACGCCAGATCCCTTACGGGGTAGGCAGAGAGAACCAAGTGCCATACATCACGATCCTTGCAGGCTTGTTTCGCTTCCTCCACATTCATCACTCTTTTCATACAAACACGCCGGTTGCGAAGACTCTTGATACCACCTTCGGAAATTTTTTTCGCCTTATTTTGGCAACTATTTTTAGTATTATAGCCTTGTTAGTTAACGGAATCAAGATATTTTGCATACTATTGTCGAGATAATTTAATGGAGATTAATTCTATACTTGCTAAAAATTAATTTAGTGCAATACAAATGGAAAAAAATATGAAAATAGGTCAAAAAATTTTCTGTCCGTCATGTATGAAACTCCGGAAACACTGTAACTTATGAAAAAATCAATTATTTGAGTTGTTTTTTTTAATTCTAATCGGCAATTGTAGATCATCTAATGTGAATGGCTAATAAATTCAGTGTCGTTTAATTACAATTAATAAAAAACGAAAACTACAAGACTGTATATCTATATATATTCATGTAAAATTAACATGGATGGTGATATATCTATATCTATAAATATTATGTACATTTATTTTGTTTTTTTTTTGTTTTTTTTACTCAGTCAAATAAACTCAGTCACAGAGACGGTGGCGGACTCTTCGTGGCTCGTGAAATCTAAGTTATATGCGCAGACACTGTTGCAAACTCTAATGCGCATACGTAGTCGAGTGCCGCGGTAGAAGCACGGAACTACTTACACGCTTATAGACATATGTGTGTGTGTGTGTGTGTGTGTGTGTGTGTGTAAGTGTGCAAGGCGTTCCTGTCGTACTCCCATACAGGACAATACGACGGGGCCAGATATGGGCCATGCTTGGCGCAATGCTGTCTATCTCTGGCCCATGCTTGTAAACCCGTTTTGGCCCAGCCTTGGTAGAAGTAGTCTCGGTAAGATCCAAGGGCGTCTAGCGAATGAGTCTTTTGAGCAGAGAGCTATTAGAGTTGATCTCATTATTGAGCGAACTAGCGAACTAGCGACTAGCGAGAGAACTACTAGCGAACGAGTCTGCCGAGCAGAAGGCTCATAGAATTGGTCTCATTGAGGAGCGTTTAGCTAAAGAGTCCGCCGAGCAGAGAGCTCGTGGATTAGTAGTGATTCGAAACCGTACAGCAATCGAGTCTGCTCAGCCACGTGAGAACCGCCTAGCGGTAACGCATCAGACGTCACAAAGACTTCGTTCAATTACTGAGCGTAATTTTATAACCACCATAAATCAATATGCTGAAGTACCATGTACAATCTGTAAGAAATTATTATATCCAAAACAACAGACGTCATTAGTTAAAGCACGTTTTGATTTTTTTTTGCTCGACTACCATAAAAAAAAGAAAAGTTCCTTCTCAGGCCTACTGGAACAACATGGAAGTTATATCTTTACCTCTTGAACTGACCGACTTGACAGACGTAGAACAAAGACTTTTGTTAAGAGTAGTTCCTTTTATAACTAGTTACCAACCACACCAATATGCTCGTCAACACGAATCAAATAAGCCCAAACTCGATAGAGCTGTGTCATTTAATTATTGAGCTCCTATGGCCAGCTTCTGGTTTCATCATCGGACCTTGGAGGATCCTAGTTACCACCAAGCACCATAGTGCTCGTCAACACGAATCAAACGAGCCCAAACTCGATAGAGTTGTGTCGTTTAATTACTGAGCTCTTATGGCCACCTTCTGGCTTTATCATTGGACCTTGGAAGATCTTAGTTACCACCAAGCACCAAAGTGCTCGTCAACATGAATCAAATGAGTCCAAACTCAATAGTCTTGTTATTAACCGATTTTTAACCATTTAATTATTAAGTTCCTGTGGTCACCTTTCGATTCAGATTCATCAGATCAGCTCCATGTCATAATAAGATTTCATTGTCATTCAATTAACATACGTATAAAAAATTTCAGCTCAATCGGTAACCGGGAAGTGGATCAAATTTACTTGTTTAGGATTAATGATGAAAATATTTGAAAAAAAAATGTTTTTTGACATTGCTACGAAATTTTTCAACCTATCGATTATTTAGCTAAAGCAATATTTCCAGATCTCAAAAATTGAGTTGAATGTCATTCGAAAAATCAAATTCAATCAGCATTTCCAAAATACTGCAACTAATAAGTATGTTTTGTTTTATAAAAATAAATTCATCAGTATTCGTTAAAATCTAAACTTCTAGGTTGAGGCTTACAGGGGTACATGTTTGCATCATATTCGTCGCGCTGTATATTGGATTCATTTTCTATGGGTGTATCTTTCGATTTTAATGTTTCATGTTGTGACAGATTCATAGAAATATTTTTATAATTGCCTTCTAATGTTAAATCCCTTATGGCCACGCCACGAATATGTCGCGAATCAATAATTTCTGGTAATAAACATTTCAAATAAAAGTTCACAATTTTTTTCTCCATTTTCGCTTTCCAGAACTCGTCATCTTTATAAATATGCTCAATGACGAGTGGTTCATTTTCCCCAATCCAAATTCCGAAAATACATTCTTTTCTCCCCGTTACACGAAGCTGACCCTGAACTTGATAATACCAATTACTTTTTTTGTTAATTGATCTTGTATTGTTTTTTTTCGTCCAACTTGTACAATTGTATTTTATTTTCTTTTATTGCTGCATCAAATCCTTTTTTAAATGCTGTTATTGGGCATTTAATTTCAATAATTCTGTCGTCTCCGACTAAACCGTCCGGTGTTGCACCTATAAATGGGAATTGTTCGTCAATGAAAAGCCCACATGGTGCAATATTGATGCCTTCTTGGAGCTCCATCTGTTGTAAGGCTTGTTTTTCATGCTCAACACCGTGAGACACTGATGTGACATGTGCTAAGTTTTTTTTTATAAAGTATATTTTTAACTAATGGAGCAGTGCTTCTAGATATTTGTCTTTTACAAATAGGTCCAAAGTTTGAAGCTGTTATAATTTTTTTTCTTATTTCTATCCAGTCACTGCTATCTCGTTGTAATATAGTATTTCTTTCTATTATTGTTCTATTAGCAGTTAGATTTTTTAAATTATCAAGAAACAGCTCTTTTGCTTTCTCTAACTGTTCTAACGTCATATCTGGGGCCAAACTTGTAGGTCCATAATCATGTTGAAGAGTCTTTTTCTCACTGAGTTTTCGAAATTTTTTTGTAGGGTGTTCTTGGTTTCGTTTTCTTTTTAATGATCTTCTTTTTTCTAGTTCTTTGACCTTGCCCTTGGGACTTTTTCCGAGTATTGCCTTTTGCACACTAGATATTGCTGTCTCATTATTGTACGATACAACAGCTGCGGCACATCTTCCTTGATAACCTCTCCTGGAAGAAAAGTTTATTCTTTTACCCCCTATAAATTTAGCAATAACGCTATTGAAACGTTCAACAGCATTTGTGTCTACATCTTCGATAAGACTACGAGCTTTATTTGCTGCTGTGGCAACAATGGATTTGATTCGAAAAAGGAACGTTGAATTTTCCACCAGCTTCATTGTACTTCCGGTTATATTTTTTTCTTTCGTACAATTGTAGTCATTACAAAGACGATGGTCACCATAAGAGTGCGAGACTGAATTAGCAATGTCATTGTGTAGCAACGTAATAGACACATTTTTGGATGTTTCAGAATTTTTATGGTATTTAATTGATTTCACGATCACCTTTCGCATGCTCATAATCTTTTCATTCGTGAGAGTCTTTCTAAGAACCAGAGTATATTTTGTGTCTTTAGATACAGCACGAAGCTTATTACAAAAGTTCCGTAGTATGTGGTTCCTGCATTCAATTTTTTCGACGATATGGTTGTCATATGGTTTTGCTTCCAAAATTTTGGCGTAAGTTGATGAATCTCCATCACCAATCATTCTTGCGTATATAATACCATACATTTCTTGCGAGACTTTAAAACCTTCACAGATATCTGCTTCCATAGCGCTAGAAGACCATTTGTAGTTTTTGTAACACTTGTGTTCATTTGGGTCAAGACCTCTTTTTTCAGCCTGGGCACAAATCAGACAATACCTATTTTTTACGCCCATGTAGAGAACTTCTCCAAATCTTTTGCCTATAATAGCTGCTGTTCCCGAATTAGCACGGAAATTATTTCCATAGGATCTTGAGCACCAAGTTCCATCGACATACACATCGACGAGAGCATATTCGTCTTTTATACAACCTTCAGCAATTGCTGCTTGTTTTTCGCGATTTGCGGCATCTTCCATTGATTCAGCGGCAGTTTTCTCCCAGTTATCATAAATAATGTTTTGTAGATGTGTATAGGTACTTGAAGCAAAAACAGGCACATCCATTGCAGAAAATAATTCTTCAAACTGAGAAAAACCGATTCCGGTCGCCACTATGCCAGAGGTAGCAGCAATATTTACATTGATCATCTCTGTATTTTCTGGTTTTTCAGAGTCCAGCATAATAACTGTTTTGCACATATTGCATTTGAATTTAAATGTTGAAATCAAACCATTACGCTTCTCGCCAATCAGCTGAAAATACCCTGTTTTGCAGTCAAATAAATCGCTATGGTGAGATTTTTCTTGCAGTTGCAGCAGTAGATAATTTATGTCTACAATTCGTCGCCCTTTGACAGGCTGATAGTCTTCGATTTCAGATTCTACAATCAGATAAGTGTTATCCAATTCCTCCATTGCGCTAAAAATAATAAAATATTGTTTTATTAAATTGACAAGTAAACAAGTTAAGTAAACGGTAACTGCTCGCGTGTGGGTTCGGCCTCCTCTGAAGAATAGAACAACTGCCGTTCTGTAAGGCAGGTCGTAAGAGGCGACCTATTGACTGTTACACGTGTCTCTAGCATCGTGGCTACTAGGTGGTAGAATTCCGCAATGTCTCATTCGTGTATTTGGTACCACCGCCTTACCTATTTCTGTCGCAATGGCATCAGTACTTGTCAATTTGTGTTCTGATTTTGAAGGTAAGGTAGCCGATAGATTTATACATATGCCAGTGCCATCCCGTTACATGGATAGCAACGCATCATTAACATCTTTGGTGTCTAAAGGCGATGGTATCTCTTTCCATAATGAGAGCCATCTGCTTGATTGCTATCTATTGATATATAAAAAAGGTAAGATTTTGTTTGGAGTTTTGTGTATTATGTCACTAATCATGATTCATGGCGTTATATACTTACTCATTCAAATTATTTTGAGGTGGCTCATCATAATATTCTGTACATCGTTTATTATCTAAAGTGTTTGAAGTCAATCTGAAATAGTTAAATTTGTTAAATTATTATATTTTTTTATTTAATAAATATAATATATCACACCAATATCTACTTACTCTTCTATTGTTGTAATATTGATATTTACAGGTTGCAATTCTTCTAATGGAGTGGTCATATTAGCCACCTGTGGATGCTTTGTTGACCTAAAATAAAATAGTATATTCAATACAGGACTATTTTTTTTACGTTTACCCAGATGATTTGAGGCTACATTATATCCATATCATAAAAACTATAATTTATGTATATACTGATGTATGTACTGATGTTTACATACTGTGTAAAATAATTGCGAAAACATGTGACAATTTTGATCATACTGATATATATTTTAGACTGTGTCATCAAGTAATTACGAAATCAACTAAAACTCGTAAAAAATGCTAATATACCTAAGTGGAGAAATTACTCTTGAGAACCAAACGAAGATGAGTAATATAAATAATGTATCGTTCCTTGTCTAATATAGCTGCTTAGATATTAGTTATAATTATTTTATCTTGGATGTACCCAGTCGGCTAAATAGAGGTAAGCTATATAATTTTACAACAAAACAAGAGTAGTATACATACCGTTTCTTAAAGTTCTCTTTGCCTGTCCTTCTTTTAGAGAGCAGCACTGACTTTTTTCTAATTTTGTTTTTTTTATTTGCCATTTTCAATTGAATAAAACTTTTTCGCGAATGCAAAAACGGGACAAATTGACACAGAACCAGCGTTAGCAAGCGCTCGTTTGCGACTGGTGGGGCAGCGGGCGGCGCGGTATGTTCTAACACCGCTGGGAAACGTTTTAGTTTTCAGATAAATATGTATTAAATAATTATAGGACTTCAGCTGAAAACTAAAATTTAGCACATTCTTTTTTGTATTTAAAACTAAATATCACCATATAAAAATCATGTGGAAAATTAGAAATATTATGAACAAATTATTTGTTTTAGAGATTTTTTTAGCCTGTTTTCGGAATTTTATATGATCGAGTAAAGTACATTCTATCATGTAATGAGTTAGCACATTCCTTAGATAATATCTTTAGGTATATCGTATAATTTTTGTAAAACCGTTATTTAACAATAAATACATAAAAATGTGATTAAGCAAACCCGTTTTTTTCCGTTTGTCTCCGATGCATCGCCTTAAACAAAAAAAATGAAAATTTTGCCATCCCTAAAATTATGATACCTTAGGCAGGACCTCACAGAACTGTGGGTATGGATTACATGTACGACTTAATAGGATAATTCAAGTTAAACAAAAAAAATTCTACAATGTTAACATGTTTATTGTTTAAAAGAAAAGTCTACACATTAAAAACCTCTAAACATCTAGAATACTAAGAAATACTTGGTATTTCAATGAATTATCAGTTACTGCGCATAAAACTACACTTGATTTAAACATATTTTTTTAAGTTTTATTAATAATATTAACAAAGTAAATAAATATTTTTTACTTTGAAACCATGTCAAATCCATAAACCTTTGAAATTTTGAATATTTACAGATGTTGTAACAGCCGCCACAATGTCTATATTACGATACAATGAGAATTTATATCAGAAACATTTACATCTTGGCAGCTGCACTGTATGTCAATAGATCTTTCATTTTATTTTTATCAAATTGCAAAATTCAAGACTGTAAAAATAATTTTAAAAAAACTATATAAATTTATAAAATTACAAACTATTTCATTAAAACACTAAATACATATTTTAATTGTTAAATAAAAAACATGACTATACAAATTGATATATGATTTTATGACACACTTGTTTTTCATGCATTCAACAAAATATCCCAATTAATTGAATTGCTGTAAACTTCTTCTTCTAGCCATAATTCATAGTTCTCTTTGAAATCCTCACTAAGCTCTACTATAGTATCTAGAACACTATTGATATCTGTATCAACTGGTGTTAATTCATTGTCATGATCTCCACCTGCATTGTATCTCCTGTGATTGAATCGGTCAACACTTGTTCGCAATGCACACTCTTCATCTTGGAAGTCCCAAGGCCTAGCATCAACATCATTGCCAAAGGCCCAATCATCATTAAGCCTATGCCTTACCTTCGAATAAATTGCACTAATTGTCTTCATATTCGTTTTCCTCCATTGTCTTCCTAAATATTTTGTTTGCATTTTTAAAAGTTTTAAAACATAAAACTGCATCAAAGCATGCCTTACCTTAAGAGTGCGTTTCAATATAGGAGCACTTTTAAAAACAACAAGCATCATAATCCTAGCATTCTTCCATTTTGTTAGTTTATTTAATATCCTCAAAAGATTTATGCAAGAAAAGACATTTCTCCATGAATATAAAACTGATGAATCACCAATATCCAAACATTCTTTTGTCAATTCAGGCTGTTCTCCGATAACACAAGCAGGAAAGTCACATATAGGTATGGTATTTGTTGCTCCAACGTAAGATAAAATATTTTGATTGAAAAATTTTAAAACCAGTGGCATGCAATTTGCAAATACTAAATGTTGAGACATAAACTCGAACTGATAAACATGATTGGATTTGAAATGTTTTAATAGCAGTAATAATGTTGCTGTGACGGCCTTAACAATTATCTCCTTGTGTCTGTTCACATCTACACCAAGTTTCAGAGACTGAAGTACAGTCATGGGCATCTCTTCAGGCAAAAGGTCTGCCATTATGTTCATAGAATAAGTTTTAGCAGTGGATGTTGGAGCAGCAGCTAGAAGTATTTTCAACAGAGCTATCATATACTGAGGTAAATTAGGAAACATTGCTCTATACAATATTTCAACCTCTGTTTGTTCAACATCTTTTTCTCCCTTTGTCAAAGGGCTTCTTGCAATTTCTAATTCCCTTTCAACTTGTACTTCAGCAAGACTTGTGTAAATATGCTTTTTTAAGATTTCTATCCCCTCATGAATAGGCTGTGGCAATCCAGCTATTGTAGATCTATCACCAGGGAGAGAGTAACCAACAAATTTAATTCTTACATTATCTAAAAACATGTCTATGTCTTTTTGGCGTACTTTAGATCTCCATGGTAGACTTCTAGGAAGTGGAGGGGGAGGTGGAGGGCTATCATATGGTATACACATATCATATTGACAATTAGGATTAATATTTGGATTTTGAGAGCCTTCAGTTGGTATAGATTGAAATTCCATAGAGTAATCTTCAGATCCATTACTGGAATCTTCTTTATCTACATAGATTTGTTCGTCTGATTCATCTAAAGACGTTTGTTTTGTAAAGGCCAGCCTTCTAAGTACTCTCTCACTGTCTTTGGCTTTTCTTTGTCCAGGAATTTGGTTTTCTAACATGTCAGCAGCACTAGGTGGTGGGGAGCTGGATCTCATGCCTTTTATAACTTCTAATGTATCTTCTGTTACAGGTGGCAAGCTATATTTTTCACGGAGCCTAGCTTTTCTTTCTTTCAGTTCTTTGGAACCTCCTAAATACACAAGCAACACTTTCCACAAAAGCAGAAGCACCTTCTTCATAGGAAAATGTGGTGTTGTACCTGCACAAAGTTGAGTGACCATATTAAGAAGTTTGACAGGTAGTAATTCATCACCAAATGGTGTTCCCAATTCCTCCTTGAAGTTATTAACAAGATGTATGTATTCAGAGTTTGGGTTCTCTTTTTCAGTTCTCATGTGTTCAGTTATGAGATATAATACAGACAAAATTACTCTTAAATTAGTTGAATCTGCTAAAGACTCTGCTAGTTTTCTAGATGCAACAGCAGTATTACTGGAAACAATTTCGAGATTCAATAACTCTACAAAGGCTGAAAATGTGCCCATATCATACAATGTCATAATGTTAAGACGAGCCCAATCAGCTTGTTCTGCATCTGACTGCATCTCTGCCCAACAACCCTGAGCCAAGTATAGGATACATCGAGTTGCTCGCATTCGTATTGTGCTTACTGCAATGTCTAGATGTTCTAACAATTTCATGATAACAGTACGTTGTTGCAATGCATTTAGTCGTTGCCAACTCGGAGGGTGATTGAACTCCTCCATAATATCCTCAAAAGCCTTCACATTTAATTGAAACTCTGGGTGTTCTGTATAGCTATATAATTCGGCAATTTCGTTAGCCTGAGAGTCACAATCATCATAAACAAAGTCCAACTCGGGACTTTCGATTTCTGTAATAGCATCTCCTTCTTCCATTGGGCGGCGAATGTCAGGAATCTTTGTACCACTACGTCGACCGTTTCCGTTAGTACCCATATTATTCTTGAAGTTACGTAGATGATAATGTCATTTTTATTGTAGGATAACTATATAAAACATAGATAAATTGTTGTACAATTAATTAAAACTCAAAACTGGGACTAAAAATTAAAGAAATCTAAACAGATTTTTTCAATTTTTTTTCAATTTTTTTTCCTAATAGGATAGGCTAAGATTATTGCCCATGCTGCCTTATCCATTGTGAATCTTAGGTGCACCATAGACCAACAATAATATTGCGCAATATTACGTATTGTGCAATATTATTGACCGTTTAGGGTTAATATTGAAGATTGCACAAAAATCGAATGAAAGTTTGAGTGGGGTTTAATTTTTATTGCGCAATATTTTTTCCTGCACTGTTTACTGTGTAGGCTTAATATGGCACAATATTTTTCACGTCAGAGTTTGGAGCGGTCGCGTTCGGTCAGTCACGGTATTCAATGCACGGGGTTGACATCTAGAACATTTTTAAGAATTTTAAGAGTTAGGAGGGCACACAAATTTCCGCTTGGTGGCGCTACTGGGTGTGTCAAACGTAACTTCTAAGTCAGAATTTTAAGTTAAATAATAAGTAGTAAGAATCAACATATTTTGAGCATCTGAGCGCAGACGGTTTCACGCTGGACCTAGAGAGGCAGTGTTGGAATTATACAATGTCACCCAGACATATAAAGTAAAATGACGGCATTGGAGGCATTGGAATGTTTTTAAATTTCGAAAAAGTGTCCTGGCGGAATCTTAGCTCAGGTTTCTGACTAGCTTAGTTTTCTGAGTTAAGTTTCACTGAACACACATATTGTCATTTGACAATAATTTGTTTCGTAAGCTTTTGGCATTGAGAAAGTTCAAAGTATGTATTAGGTAGGCGTGCCAAGCAAAAAGTCGTCTATTTTGCAATTTTTGAATTAAGAAGTTATTTCCAAAATTACAAAACAGCGATAATTCTTAAGCCCCATTTTGAATTAAATCGCATACCTATTTTTATATCTATTTATATAACTAAAAAGCAGATGGTTATCAAAACATAATATTTTTGTAGCATTGTCACCAATGTGGCATAAAGTAATGCAACTTGCGATAATTCACTACATTGTTCTATAGGAGGTAGTTAATTATCTGTGAAATTAAACCATTTTATATAAAATCTGACACTGTAGGTCTATGAGGCACCTTAAGCCGCATCCGCCCGCTTACGGATTACCCAAAAAGTATTGTAATTATTTTATTTAATATTTCCTTGATTTGTGACAAAAAAGTCGAAACTTGATGGATTGGCCACAAGCGTTTGCAAACTTACATTAGCCAAGCTAAACATACAATCCACACGCTAGCGTTTGCAACGGTTTGTTAAGGTTCGGCGCGAACACGACGCTATGTCATATCCGCACGCTTCAATTAAAGGAAGTTTGCCGCAAACATTTGTGATGTGTCCGCACGTTTGCGTGTACTAGTTTGTATGCCGATTGCTGAAAGCGAATAGACTTATGGTTGTCTTGAGTAAAACAATGAGTAACTCTTCAAGTAAATACATATGAACTAATTTGTGTTACCAAGTAGAACTGAATGTTACTAACCCCGCGTGTTGATACGGATCTCTGTTGGAAAATAGACCATCAGCCTTTTCCAGGCAGTTGGTAAAAGCGAACGATTGGCTAAACGTGTCACTATCATGGTGACTACTAGATGGCAGAATTCCGCAACGTCTTGCCCGGGTATTTAGTACCATCGCCTTACTTATTCCTGCTTCAATAGCGTCAATTCTTGTCATTGTCGTGTTCCGATTTGAAGGGTGAGGTAGCCGGTAGGCTTACGCATGTGAAATATACCCATGCCGCCACATAAATAGCAACATACAATTAATATATTTTAGTGTCTATAGGCGATGGTTTCTCTTACCATCAAGAGAGTCATTTGCTTGTTTGCTATCTGATGAATCTAACGATATAAAAAATATGAATTTCATTGAACCATACTGAACACAAGGATAAAAAGTAGCCAATTCATGAAAAGACCTTGACATATCATTAAATTAATCAATAAATACATTGAAAACTAAGAAGGAAATTGTCATGATTCCCTTTAGAAAGCATTTTACTATTTTTATAGGTAATGAAAATAATTTAAGCCAAATTTTACCGCCAATACAAGCTTGACTTCCGTCATGCTTGCCTCTTTAGGACATACTAACTCACTTGCAAGTGTGTGGATGGTATAGTTTGTTTTCCAAAATCTATCCAATCGTTTGTAGAGATTTGGAGTTTGCGGCAAGTTGCAAGCGTGCAGACGTGGTAGTAAATCTCTGATTTAAGATCTAATTTCAGTAGTATTTCAATTTTAAACAGAACTCCCGTGCTTGATATTTTTTTCTTTTTTTTTTTATTATACTAGAGTTAGACTTTGCTTAAAATTTTTCGAAGACTCCAATTACTTAAGATTTTTGGAAGACTCCAATTACCTACTCGTCTATCGACATCCCTTAAAACTTCTTTCGTTTTTAAAAATATTGTCCTTTCTTGTGATTGAGAAATTTTGTCTTTAGTAAGGTAAAAGCCAATTCCACAGTCCAATTCTAGATTATAATTTTTTTTGTAGATTACAAGTTCTACAAGTCTAAGTCTAAATCTTATAATCATATTTTACTGGTACTTTTTTATTTACATTGGCAGCGCTTCCAACTCAATATGTAATTTTCATTTAAAATTTACTTACAAGTAGTTTTAAATACCTACCTATAAAATTATCGTGTCACCCACAGGTGTCACCGATTTGCCCGTGAAGTATGTAGAGAGCGTTAAACGTCAATACGCATTGCGGCTCAACACGATTCACTAGTTGCTCGATTGACGTATTTTAAGTGCCATAATAGTGGCTATTTATCGCTTGTTTCTAGCAATTACCAAGACCTACCTAGCAATTACCAAGATAGCCTACATTTTTATCACAAGTAATTGATATCTATGTGTTATACAAGTATTTGATATCTGTGCCCAAAAGGCGAACAGCATTCAAGGAGTTTATTCGATGCACATGTATTTTAACACATCACCACCAAACTACAAAATGTTCTAGAATTCCCTTACAGCTTATTGAAGTTGTATTCATAAAATGTTTATGTGTAAGTAGGTACAGCTATTTAAAGTAGGCAATTGGTTTAGTTCACTTCGGTATCCCAAACATGTAGTTAGGACAATTAATGCCCTTTTAGATGGGCTTATTCCACTGAGGATTTATAGCCATGATAACAGCTCTAAAAAATCCATGGGACCGGATTGCCTTGTGGGATTGCCGATAAATGATATCAGACGAGTGATTCTTCCTAATACCACAATATTTGATTTTGTTGGGTTAATAACAAGCTTTATGTATACATAATATATAAACGAATTATTTAAATGATAAGCAGTATCTATTAAATACTTAATTGACGTATCAATCACTACAGTATCAGGAAATATTGTAAATTACCGTTTCATTCAAGTATACAATTTAAGTGAGCTAATTTGTCAAAAAGGCACTCTGTTCACCCAAAAAAGTCTGTTTCCGTACTTGAAAATCATTTAGAAAAAAACTAAAATCTCAACGTAAAATTCTATTAATTCTAGTTTGACAGATTTCCCGAATATACATACCTATACCTCATATACATACCTACTCCCACTCGCAGAAAAATTCCGTGCTCCCACCATACCCTTCGCACATGGAAAAATCATAATTAGTGAGATTCAATTTAATGGCATATATTATAATAAAGAATAGACCTCCTAGATAACACCACGCAAGCCCGGAAAGTTGCATCATCTATTCCGATCTATTCCAAAATGAGGGTCTTTGAATTTGTCCCTACTTTTTTTGATTTTTGAATATTTTTTATTTTTTATTATTTGTTCGTCGTTTGTTCGTTAATTTTCGAATTTAAAAATTGTTTGTTCGTCTTTTATATATTTATAATTAATTAAAAAAATGTTTACCCTCAAGTTGGCCCCCCTTGTTAGATATCTTTATTTTTATCGCTCAGATTTATTAATTTTGATCAATTATCGTTTGTTCGACCACTATTGATGATTGTTCGATCATAAAAATAATTAAATTCTTAATTATTAATTATTTTTTATCTAATAAGCTAGTCATCAATATTTTTAAACAAGGTTAGCAGATAGTTATGATACTTGTATATTGTGTTGTCAATATGTTTGTGTAAAATATTGACAACAATTATTGTAATGAAATTAATAATTCCTAATTTCATTACGTAGTTGAAAAAATGTAAATTTAATGGACAAAAAATCTGTTTTTGTTGAAATGATATTTATTTATAAGTTTAAGAAATACATATATTGCAGGGATATTTAGTAAAAATTCAATTAATATGGAATAATAAACTCAGTATGTGTATATATAGATACACAATAAACAGGATTTTATTAAAAGAAAATATTTATTTACGTCTATATTAATTCAATTATTATCATCGAGAAGTATCTTGATTTATTTAAATAACAAGGCTTAGTTTTTTTTTTTTATTTCAAATCAATTATACTTTTAAATAAGAAACACATAAGGTTTTTATCTAACAAAATAAAACAAATTTGATCCAAAAAATTCTTTTAAAAAATTACATTTTTTATTTTTTAAATTTCTACTTTTCAACTTTTATTTATAATTTCTTTTGGCCAAAATTTATTTGTTATAAAATTTTTGCTGTATTTTACTATACCTATTCAGCAATTAAATTTAAAGCTTATCTGTTCTTAGTTTAAAAATTAATTATTGTACAATTTTTGTCTATTTATTTAATTATTATTACAGCAAAAAATTAAAGTTATATCGATGTAGTAGTGGTATAGTATAATTTGATTTTATCGTGAAAAAAATTGACATATTTGAAAAAAAATGTTTTTTTTTTTCAAAATTGAATAACTTGAAAAAATTTGAAAAAACATGACGCATAAAAAATCTGCACATTATTTTTAGGTTAACTAATTGTTTGTCAACAATCATATACTTATATGGGTGATTCTCTGTAAGGACGTATTAAATCTGTACAAAATCGTCCGACCAAATAAATTTGATTTTACTAGAAAAAAAATTAACAAGGGCTACAAAACTATCAGGTTAATAAATGAATTTAGGAATTATTATTTTCATTACAATATACAACTATCTGCTAACCCTGTTAAAAATATTGATGGCTAGCTTATTAGATAAAAAAATAATTAAAAATTAAGAATTTAATAGTTTTTATGATCGAACAATCATCAATAGTGGCCGAACAATAGGTAATTGATCAAAATTAATAAATCTGAGCGATAAAAACAAAGATATCTAGCAAGGGGGGCCAACTTAAGGGTGAACATTTGTTTAATTCATTATAAATAAATAAAAGACGAACAATCAATATTTACATTCGAACATTAAGAGGCAGTTTACACTTTAGGGCAACTTTTGACGAGAAATCAAATTTTCTAGCTCCTAATTTTTGATATTATAAGGTACTTTTATTTAATTAAATATAATAAATAAAAATATAAAAATAAATAAATAAAAAAAAGTTACTCCATTCGTTCAGGCGCATAATGTTAAAGGCGCAAAATGATAACTGCTCGTAAAATGGTAAAAGAGCAAAATGTTAAAGGAGCAAAATGATAAAAGACCAAAATGGTAAAAGCGCAGAATGGTAAATATTTCAGATGTATTGTATATTAGCTGCCAGGACTATATTAATATAATTTTGGAATTGTGGAATTTGGTGGAATCAATAATTATATCCTGCTCGTTTGCCCACTCTGCTATAAAAAAAAATTTTGCACCTTTGGTCGCGGTTAGTCAAGTGGTTAGCGACCCTGACTACGCAATCGACGGGACTCGGGTTCCATTTCCGGCGGGGATAAGCATTTGTGTGATGAACATAAATGTTTGTATCTCCGGGTTTTGGTGTTTATTAAATATATACCAGTAAGTATTTAAATATGTATTTCTATGTGTTAGTATCGTTGACTAACACCCATATCACAAGCAATTTTTTTTATATCATAAGATAGACACACACACACACATATATATATATACATATATACATATATATATATATATATATATATATATATATATATATATATATATATATATATATATATATATGTATATATATATATATATATATATATATATATATATATATATATATATATATATATATATATATATATATATATATATATATATATATATTTTACCAATGCTAAGTGAATATGCGGACAATGACCTTGATGAGCCATTGAGCTCTCGCATCGATTAGAAAATACTTAAATTTTAGTTGTATGATTTTGTGAAAAGTGAAATGGCTCTTAACGAACAAACGACGAACAAATAATAAAAAATAAAAAAAATCAAAAATCAAAAAAAGTGGGACCAAATTCAGTGACCCAAAAAATAAATGATATTTTGACTAAGAAAGAAGAAGAAAAAGAAGACTAATGACATTGACATAGATTTCACCAATGGGCGTGTTCATACTTCATGTTCATAGACAAATATTTGTAATTTTGTAATTTGTATTTTGTATACCCTAGGCGTGTTTAGAGGTTTATAATTTCTACCTTTTTCCTCTTTGATTTCTACATTAATTTTTATGGCTTCTCGTTGCAGTAATTTCTAATTAATATACGAAATTACTGGTTGTGAAGGTTTGCTTGCATTTTTGTGTACCTAGTTATTTAATTACTAAAAGTTTTTGTCTCTATCATACAATAAGTTTGTGTAACATAATAGTTTTATTTAGATCTATGAATTTTTCATAATGTAATTTTTAATTTATAGATAACAGTATACTTTAATATAATTTTGTAACTTTAAACAGCTGCTAGCAGGTATAGACATAATTTACAGGACGTTCAACAATTTGTATAGCTACAGATAATCGACTTACCTGTCCCCTAATTTACTGGAATTGCTGGAATTTATAATTACTGGAATAACTGTGTCTGTGCCCTGTAGATGAAAAATTTGTTTGCTATTCTTGTAACATAAACATGATTCACAATACAGGGAATAGGAAAAATATGGTTTAATCTTAAAATTAAAATGGATCATTTTGTTGAAATTTACAACTATATTTTAAAACTTACTAAATCTTAGTGTGCATATTGTGATTTACCATCATCTGTAATTTGAATAGACTATTTAAAATTTATCCATACTAATATTATAAATGCAAAAGTAACTCTGTCTGTCTGTCTGTCTGTTACGCTTTCACAGCCAAACCACTGAACCGATTTGGATAAAATTTGGTACAAATATAGTTTGAGACCCAAGAAAGGACATAGGATAGTTCTTATCCCAGAAATCCCACGGGAACGGGAACTATGTAGGTTTTTATTTTAGAATTTATTCCACACTAACGAAGTCGCGGGCACAGCTAGTTTGTCTAATATTTGAAAATATTTGCTTTTCCTGTGAGTTTTAAACTCGTGTTAGCCTATTCTGTATTTGTGCAAAATTTCACCTTTAGAAAAGTATTGATTACATATTGTTATTTTATGACTAGCTGTTGCCAGCGACTTCGTCCACGCGGACTTCGTTTATTCCGCACTGCTCTGCACTGTAGGTGATAGCGTGATAATATGTAGCCTATATATTAACCCGACCTGTTAGTAATATTCATGCAAAATTTCAAGTAAATCCATGCAGTACTTTTTGAGTTTACCCCGGACATGCATACAAATAGACAAAAATTCTAAAAACTATATTTTTGGCTTCGATATCGATTGTAGATCACACCCCAAGTATTCTTTTTAAAAAATATTTAATGTACAGTTTTGACTTTCCTACGATTTACAGTGTGTAAAGGAAACCCTGTCCGATCCGAAAGAGGCATATAGGATGATTAAAGGCATTACTGCAAAAAATATTAAAATGACTATTTCTAAAAATAAAAAAGTTATCGTTTTTTTAAAATTCGTATTTTTACTTATATTTCCCTTGAGTTAAGCAAATATTTTAAAAATGACAACACCTTGTCGCTGTTTGTTTCATTGTTTCGTTTTGGCGGCTATTGCACAAACACCACGCAAAGGTGCATTATTTGTTTTTCGGCTTTTTACAAAGGAACTTTCAAACGCGCCGTGTGTCCTTTGGCAGCATCCGACTTGTGCGGCACACTTTGATAATAGAATTTACTTATTTGTAGGTGTTGTCATACTTAATGTATAAAAATACCATTTAAGATTATTTTTTCATTGGGAAAACTAATTAATTAATATCCATAAAATAATTACACATATGTAACCGTATTACTGTACCAAATAATACCTTTAGTTATCCGACAGGGTTTTCTTTACACACTGTATAAATTACCTATTTTTTTTTGTGGTATTACAATATCAAAATTAAATGGATTTAGAATATCACTCTTTAGGGCGGCTTGCACCAAAATGCTTAAATTATTTTAAGTCACTAAATATGTTTAAAGTGACAGCATTTAAGGCGACTTGACATTTGCTAAACATGTTTAAGGAACTAAATGCATTTAGGGCGGCTTGCACTAAAATGCTTAAATGCATTTAAGCATTTTGGTGCAAGCTGCCCTTACAGAGCTCCATCCTTTTTAAAAAGCCATTTACTTAATATTAAAAGTTATCAAGCAGAGTTTACCTTATGATAGGAGACAACTGCTGCTTATAGACATCTGTGACATGACAGAATTGTGCAATTGATTATTGTATGATTTGAAAAACTTTAAAAACAATAAAGTTTTGACATGCTAGAACTTGAACCTACGAACTTCCCTCTAGCCGGGACACACTAACCAATTGAGCCAGCGTCGACTAGTTCAAAGTGGTGAAATTCTTCTTTGCTTTGTGATTGATTCTGTTAATTGTTTTTTTAATTTCTCCCAAGCACGGGGTGGGTGGTTAAACACATTCGTTGTGTGATTGTTCTTTAAAATGTTCATGGTGATTTTAGTATTCTTGTGAATTGGATTTTTTTTCTTGAGCTAACTATGTTACAATATGTGGATTTTAGTATTAACTAAAATTCTTTGTGTATCTACCATCAAAATTTCTCAGTAACAACCTACACTAAACTTGTAATATGTGATTTATTGCAACAAATTAATTCTGTCAATAATCTGAGGCATCGGGAAAAGAGAGAAATCGGGGTTCTGATTGGCTAATTCAAATGGATATTTTGTACTGCATGTTTACAGCTAATTGGATTGATCAGTACTAATTCTTGCATTTAGGTTGGGATTATTTATAAGATCTATTTAGTCTTGTAAGTATTCCAATGTGTTGACAAAACAATTGGTCTGTCATTAGCTCTCTAGTCTGTTTACTCACTGCAGTTTCTACATCATATGGAATACCATTGCTACTATTTTTACATTTTTTTTTCATAGTTCTCTCTTGTACACAATTTGTTATTATTGCAGTCAATTCTATATTATATATTTAGTAATTTGTTTACTTTTTTATTACATTCATGAAACAAGGACATTAGCATTGTTTTTAGTTTTACGGGCATGCTTTTTTTTGATAACCTGCTTAGCTTTGCTTTGGTTCGTTAAAGACAGAGTTCTGAAGTAACAAGCAAAAAAATACGTCCAAATTGAGAACCTGCTTATTTTTGGTAAGTCAGTTGAATAAATTATGTAATGTGTTACTTATTAAAATGTGAATTTGTTTCAGCTGCAAAATGGCAGAACTAGCAGCATTACTCAAAACAGAAATACCGGAAGGCCGAAACCATTTGACTGATAGTCATAATAATTTGGAACATGTAGCAGAATATTGTGAGGCAAATTATTTTCAGTCTGAAAATAAAAGACTTGCTTTAGAAAGCACTAAAAACTATACAACGCAATCACTGGCCAGCGTTGCTTATCAGATCAATACATTGGCATATAATTTCCTTCAACTGCTAGAACTTCAAACAATGCAGCTTGCTGAAATGGAAGGTCAGATGAATCACATAGCTCAGACAGTAGCTATTCACAAGGAAAAAGTAGCAAGAAGAGAGATTGGAGTTCTCACTGCCAACAAAGTAACGAACAGACATTATAAAATAATAGCACCAGCTAATCCAGAAAAACCCATCAAGTATGTGAGAAAAAGTATTGATTATACAGGTATGTACATATTAAAATGCCGGTGTAGTTCCATGTATGGTTTTGAGCTCTTAACTGTGGGGATCGTTTTTGCAAAATGAGTACAAAGAACTAATTAAGTCTGACATCACATGACAGGCCTATAACTGAATAACACGTCACACTGTGGTCCTGTTATGTTGATTCCCTCATCTTCGTGCCTCTTCATAACCTTAAAAGGGACCCAATTATTCACTTCTACATTAGTCAAGGTCAGCGCTCAAGAAACATGCCGATAACTGTAGTTGCACCTGCTTTTGTCTACTTATTTATGATAATTCTTATAATATACTTAATATTAAATATTGTGAAAACTTCTGGTATTGCCAATCAAATTTAAAAAGATAATTTCAATTGAGGCACAGTGGCACTAGTGATTTATGTAACCCATCAGAAACCAAACAATCTTTCCATCTTTATTATTATACTAGGTGCAGCGTACAGTCCGCTGCATAATTATTGTTTTTGGTGAATCCCATGGGAATGTCTAATTTTTTTGGAATTAAAAGTAGCCTATGTGCTATTCTAGGTTTTATTCTACCTGTGTATATTCTACCTGTGTATTCTACCTGTGTACTCAGTGGCGGCGCAAAATCATAAATGTATGTGGGTAAGATACATTTTGTGAGGCCCTCTGCTCGTGAGGCAAGTTCGGGGAGTACTCTATTTTAGCCAGGCACGGCGGCGACGCGCAGCGGAGATTCCTCGCGAGCGATGGCGACGCAAGCACTTTTCGTCGCGTTCATGGGTTTTGAGTAATACATAAATGTCCGTGACGTGAGGTCCCTCGAACCGCGAAGCCGTGGGCATTGGCCCACGTCACCCACGCCGCCCACGCCGCCCACGTCTTACGCCGCCTCTGTGTATACCAAATTTTATCTACCTCTATGTCAAATTTCATCTTCATAGGACTAGTAGTTTTTAAATGTTCTAAAGTTTAAATATGTCATAAGCATTGTGATTTGTGACTACTAGTTGGTAAATTTCTGCATTATCACTTAAATTTAATACAACTTCCTTTAATGTTCTTTTCTCAATTACATTATTGTTTTATGTCAGACTTGCTTTGGTTTTTGTTTTTCACATCCTGCGCTTTTTATTGCACTCATACAGTTACTTAATGTTGTGAAATATTTTTTATCTACACTTATAACACTAAAAATATTATAAGATGTAAGATTTGTTTGTTTGTAATTGATAAATTCAAAAACGATTGAACTAATATTAAAAATGATTTTACTAATATTTTGACTGAACAAGAGAAAATAATGTTTCTGTTCAAATGAATGAAGTTGTGGGGAACTAATAGTTTAATTTTATGACAGTTATCGCAAGTTTAAATAGTAATCTCACATCTCATTGGAAATTATTCCCCATCTTGACACTGGATAAATCTATGAATTGTTAAACCAAATATCCTATCAATGTCCGATTTAGCTATTTTGCATGTAAAATGGTGGTTTGAAGAAATAGATTGACATATTTATATCTATTGTACTACATGTGCAGAGTGTAAAGAAAACCCTGTCTTTCTTTTGCAACTTTAAAACTTTATTATGTTTCAATATCCATAAACATATTTGTGTCATTACGCAAACTAGCGATCACCTGTGATCGAAATTCAACCATTAAGTAAATAATAAAATCTTGACAACTGACTTTAGCCCTAAAGAAAATATTACATGTGTGTGTATGTTATCAGGTACGTCACATGAACAAAGTGTGTGTATTGTTTATTTGTATTAATGTAATGAATTTCTAATGTATTCTATTTAAAAATATTAGGTTTTTGCAGTCTTCCACAAAATAAACTTTAACTGTGCAAAATTTCATACTTCACCGTTTGAGTAATTATCTTAAAAAGAGATCCAAATTTTTCCTTCACTTATTTATATGTAGATATGTTTGTATTAAGCTACCAAATAATGCATTTGATGATCGGACAGGGTCTTTACACACTGTATAACAATGGGTACCAAACTGGTATGTTTTTGCGATGATAACTCCATATTATAGTGGTAGGTTGTGTGTAGCCCTGGACGAGATCGGTCACGGGGCGCGATGGAGCGCGGGCGCGGGGTCGGGCGGCGGGGGCACGCCGCGCGGGCGGCGCTCGGCGGCGGCGGCGGGCGCGGCGGCGCTGCCCGCGCCCACCACCAAGCCGCCCACGCCGCCCGCCGCCGTGCGCGCCGCCGCCGCCGCCGCCAACACCGGCACGCTAGGCCGCGGCACGCTCGGTATGGAAATTGTTGTTAAATCTAACTAATATTTAACTCTTGTTTATTTACGTTATATTATATCAGAAGTATCATATATTTAATAAGTAGTATAAGCAGTAAAAACGCGAAGCTATCAAGCTAGCGATCAAAAAACGTTCTCTCGCTATAAGTAATATAAGCAATCAAAACGCAAAGCTATCAAGCAGCGACCAAAAAAAAAACATTCTCACACACTGTTAATGATATTTTTAATTGGTAGTTTTAGTGATACATAAAAATAACTTATAGTATTTGATAATAGTATTTGATAATGTAAATAACAGTTGTTAATTGTTAAAAAATTTAGTGCGAAATGTAATATGTTTGTAGTTAAATGATCCATGCCTAAACTGCACTATACCACAAAACAATCAGGTACAGAAGTCAATCTACATACAAAGGGCGCTCGAGCTAATAAAAGTTGGAAGCAGTGCAAGTGTGAGTACCACCTGCTTGGACACGCGTCTGAACACAGTGAACTTTTTTGTACAGAAAATTTGTAAAATGTGGCTGACCATGGGCGGCAGTAATCACTTACCATCAGGTGAGCCTCCTGCTCGTTTGCCCCTTTTTATCTATAAAAAAGAAAGGTATAACTCAACACTCCAACACTTCTCTCGTTGCTTATTGTCTTGCACTAGGGATTTCGAACAGATACTACTTAGGAATGTTAAAGAAAAGAGCTTACTCATTCTTAAAAAAGCCAGCAATGCAATTGCAAGATCACTGGTATTGTGGATGCCCATGGACGACGGTGATCACTTACCCTTAAGTGCGTCTCCTGCCTCCTCATCTATAAAAAGAAGAACTTGTATTCATTACCGGATCTAGCGATTAAGTAATCGTCGTGTGTGTCTGTTAGCACTAGTGCTGCCAGGTCTGATTTGTTTTAAATTGGTACATGAGGTCAAGAAAATCGGGATTTAGGATTAGGACAAGCAAAAAACAAGGTGTTTTAAATCAGGGTTTAATTTATTGCGTTTTAAACTACTAGTGCAAATTAAATATGTATTTAAGCTTACATAACGAGTAATCAGTCTTTCTGGACTAGTAGAAATTATGAAATAAAGTAAGTATTTAAGTAAAGTATTTACTTTTTATTATTATAGTTTTCATTGGACTTTGCCGCCTTGAAAATTGCCTTGTTTTTTATGACATAGTTATAAAATTCATTGCAAGTCATATTAGAGTTAGTTTTAATTTGAATTTCTGCTTACACATGCTCGAGTGTCAAACGGTTTCGCCTCTCAGACCAATTAAGTTAGCCTGGGAAAATACCCTTTCTGTTGTTGCATTGACCGCCCCGTTGGTCGAGTGGTTAGAGACCCTGACTACGCAATCAACGAGGCTCGGGTTCGATCCCCGACGGGGACAAGCATTTGTGTGATAAGCATAAATGTTTGTATTTCCGGGTTTGGGTGTTTATTATATATATTCTAGTATTTATATATGTATTTCTATGTATTAGTATCGTTGACTAACACCCATAACACAAGCAAATAATTTGCTTACTTTGGGGTTAGATCAGTAAGTGTAATTTGTCCCGTGAATTATTATTATTATTATATAGCCACGATAGATGTCAACGAAGAAGACAATTTAATTTGTAAATTTCCATGAACTTTCATATATGTCCTTGTGATCTTGGACAGTGGATTATAGAGGTAAGGAGGACCAACTCTGTGGATAGAAGTGTCCATCAAAAAGCATCTAATAGTGGTCGCGCCACTGTCACACAAGAATTTTGAAAAAGGAAGTGGTAAAAACCCTTTTAAATACGGTTTCTTATATATATATATATATATATATATATATATATATATATATATATATATATATATATATATATGTTATGTTAATATCGTAGTTTACTTTTTTTTTTTTACCTACCGTTGTGGTAGGTACTTGAAACTTAATTTTTTTAGTAAACTGCTGGACAATTTTACAACATTCCCCCAATAAAAGTTGGTTCTCCCTCCGTGTTTGTAATGCCAACAAAATGAAAATAAAAAAGCAGCCTCGGAAAGATAAGGTCTTACTCTGTTATCGTAATTCTCTTTCAATGGTATCGCAAGGTCACATATGAAAGTGCGCTTAAGTTTGCATATCAAGGTGTTTTTTTAGTAGATTTCCATAAAGTTACGCCTAAGTTTTTTATTTTATGTTAATTGTATAGGCAAACTGCCAGACGTGCCACCTGATGGTTAGTGGTCAACGTCGCTAATGAACATAAACTAGTTTACCTGGAACTAGTCCAGGTAACATTTTTGTGTTGCTTATCCTGAGACATAGATGTTAAGTCTCGGTGCCAGTAATTACACTGTTTGCCCTTCTCTCCGAAATACAGCAAAGGAGAAACAAGCAAGATAATGGTGCCCATACAGCCAGGAGTGCGGCACAGTGTATTCCGCCCACCGGTCATATTTTATTCCACAGCTATAAATATAATCCAGCCCCGTTGGTCGAGTGGTTAGCGACCCTGACTACGCGATCGACGGGGCTCGGGTTCGATCCCCGACGGGGACAAGCATTTGTGTGATGAACATAAATGTTTGTATTTCCGGGTTTGGGTGTATGTATATTAAATATATTCTTGTATTTATATATGTATTTCTATGTATTAGTATCGTTGACTAACACCCATAACACAAGCAAATAATTTGCTTACTTTGGGGTTAGATCAGTTAGTGTAATTTGTCCCTTGAATATTTATTTATTTATTATGTTTTACAGAATATATTTATTTCGTAAAGTATCCCCTAAATGCCCCGTATAAGTTTAAAAGTATAGGTGCGTTTGTCCGCCGTGCAGGCAAGTCGTCCCGCGAGTACCGCACGCCGCCGGCGGTGGCGCCGCCGCAGGTGCCGTCGCACTACGCGCCCAACTACCCGCGCCGCCCCGGCTACTCCACGCTGCCCGTCTCGCAGCCACAGGTGAACATATACACCACCAACACACCCTGCACACTGCACACCCATCAGACCGGTCATATCGATGCTTAAAAGGCAATCTTGAGCGAATTAGCGACATTGAGTAAACTTTACAGGAGAGCGATTTACAGCTTAAATATGAAATAAAAAAAGTCATAAAAATCACCTAATTTAATTGTTAGGTACAATTCATTGTATTTAAATTTATTTTAATCCATTGTAATTAAATTTATTACAATTAGGTGATTTTTCATGTTTTTTATTTTATACTAGCTGTTGCCCACGACTTCGTCCGCGCGGACTTCGTTTACTCCGCACAGCTCCTCCCCCTTAGGTGATATCGTGATAATATGTAGCCTATATGTTGACCCGATCTATTAGTAATTCATGCAAAATTTGAAGTAAATTCATGCTGTACTTTTTGAGTTTACCCCGGACATACATTGACTTTCCTACGATTTTATTATTTATACATATAATAAAATCGTAGGAAAGCCAATGTATATCCGGGGTAAACTCAAAAAGTACTGCATGGATTTACTTCAATTATTGTATGGTATATTTTATTGTTTGACACATTTTAAAGATTTAAAAAGTGAACCAAGTGAAATGATAGAGAAGTGAACAAGACTTGTAACGGAGTGGTGCCCACGTGATGGTAAAGAAGCAAAGGTAGATAAATCAAACGCTGGGAAGATGATATGAAAAAGATAGCGGGTGCAAAATGGACATGTACCGAAAAGGACAACAGAATGGAAAGCATTAGAGGCCTTTGTCGAAGGACAAGCTAAAAAATAAACCGGCTGCTAACATAATCTATACATATAATAAAATCGTAGGAAAGTCAAAACTGTACATTGAATATTTTTTTAAAGAATACTTAGGACGTGATCTACAATCGATATTTAGAATTTTTGTCTGTTTGTCTCTATGTATGTCTGGGGTAATCTCAAAAAGTACTGCATGGATTTACTTCAAATTTTGCATGAATATTACTAACAGGTCGGGTTAACATATAGGCTACATATTATCACGCTATCACCTACAGGAAATGAGCAGTGCGGAGTAAACGAAGTCCGCGCGGACGAAGTCGCAGGCAACAGCTAGTTAAACATAAAATAGTTAAGTGTTTAAAAAAAAGTTAAGTGTAAAATAGAGTTAAGAAAAATTGTTTAAAAGTTAAGTTTAAGTAAAAACGTCTTATTTTATTTTATTTATTATTTTATTTTATAGGTTGGAATGGTGCATCCTAATCAACACCAATCTGCGAACTATTCCCAGCAAGACCTGCATTCCAGTATGCCTCGTAAGTATAATTTGGAAAAAAATAATCGCACTCATATATTGCAAATGATATGTATAGATTAACGATGAAGTAAACAAATCGGCGAGTGTAGGACATAATATAGTTTCTCTGTAATTTGAACAATTTGAATACATCTCCAAAAAATACATATTTTAAATTACCATTGAATTGACGAATTTAAGGTGTTATTAATTCACAAGTAGTTTTTCACGCAGTAAGATCAAATACTCTAAATTTATTGTAAAGTATCATCACGCCCGTATCCTTCAAGAGATAGGCAGAGGTATCAATCAGTACACCCACGATTAAGCGAAGATAGACCCACAATGTGATAGGTGGTAAGCCAATCGCCAACCGGGCACTTATCCAATACCGGGAAACGTTGTTTTTTTATCAGAAAATAGAGAAAACACATTTTTGAATTACCTGACCTGGGAATCGAATCCGGGCCTTCATGTAGTCAACACCGACACCGAACCATTAGACCACAAAGGTGAATTTTTTTTGTAAATACCACTCATATTTATTTACAAAAAGATAACACAAACAAGTAAAATTTTCGTATTTTAATATAAACCACCATTCATCAAAAATAACTAGATTCAAGATCGTGGCCTCAAAAGTGACTAATGAAATAAAAGCATTAATTAATGTGTGGTCTTTTTTCGTCCAATCACTGCCAACGTAAAGGCGCATCACTTTACGAAAACTTATGAGTAGCATGTGACTTTCAATTTTAAACATTAAGGTTATGTACTTAAAAGTTGAATTTTCTAAGGGCATAGATAAAATTTACGTGCTCTCGTCGCTAAAGTGGAGTTATAGACGAAACTGAACCGTTACATACAAAAAGAAAGTCGATTGTTATTAGGAAACTTTTATGACTTTGTGAGATTTTTTGTGTTTCTGTATATATTTTTAAGTCAACATTTGCGCAGAGGTTGTTGGTAATGCTGAATCTTGTTATATTCGATCGAAGTAAACCATGACGTAATTTTAATATGATTTGTAATTTAAAATAAAAGGGATGTTCTTAGAAAGAATTGTCATCCTCTATGGGGCTCTCAATCTCGCGGGCAAGCGAAATCTTGAAACAACTCTAGTTTAAAGATTTCACTCTGCAGTCTCAGAATCTAGAAACAAAGCATATTGGCATGGATACTCTTCAAGCTTTGCCTATTACGTACGAAATTTAACTTGAAGTTGACAGGTCAGCACATATATATGTCTGTGTTCATAAATGTTTAATATTGCTGTTTATATAGGAATCTTCTTAAATTATTTCATACATAAATATTTACCGCATTAACATTGTTTAAATTGAAATTATTTTAAAATTAATAGATTTAAAATGATTTTACATAGATTAAAAAATGTTTGCCTCAATGTTACTGTTTATATGAAAATCATCAGCAGGCCTTAATCTGTTGTTTAAACTTTACCCTTATGTTAATAATTATATTGATATTATCCTCCCGAATTGATTTTAATCTTATCCATTTATAAATTTTTAACCCAAAAATATTGTTCATTTTGAGATTACCTTATTTTGATCTAATTTGTTTATATAGGTATATGTGCTAGATTTTAATGCTTTGAATATTTTCTAGGCTTATACATATTTGTCAGTGCTTATAAATGTTAACAGCCAACTTTCATTAAAAATGAATATTGTTAAACTGTTCGTCTGTCTCCTATCAAATTCTTAAATTTTCATTTTTGTGTAGTATCTAAAGACACCATCTATTGGTCTCCCAAGCATCAAATCTTGCTTGATTAAGAATAAGTGGAAAGATTCTCACTTTTTTAAAAATTTTTTAGGTTAATTTATTAATATATTAATATTATTTTAGCACCGCCGTCTCCATTGATCGGATCAGACGGAGAACATAGTCAGCATTCTATGAGCCTTCCGGGACAAGTAAGTACTCAATCATTATTTGTCTATTTCACAACAACTTTTGTACACAGTTATTTTAATTTTTGCTGACTTTAGGAGTGCGCGCTCACAAGACTTACACGAATTTATTATTTAAAGTTTCACATTAGTAATCTTTTTATTTTTTCTTTCTTTTTGTAGATGATATTTAAGAAATTCCATTTCTCTTAGATAAGTAAATTCACATGTACTTTTATTTCACTTTGACTAATTCACTTATTTGAAGCACCCCCGTTTTGTATGAGCAACGTAAAAACATTTTTGTGAACTCGTTTTCTCTTCGTTGGATATAATATAATCTCTACTTACGTATTGTACCTAACATGGTTGCACATATGAGTCGATTTAATACGTCAAAAGTAACGATTAATATTCACTTTTATTAGTAGACATATTTTCTATCGACATCACTATGTCACAGTTGTTTTATAGAATTGTATATGTCATTAAAACAGTTATCGTAATTCGTATGTAAACAAAGTAGTAAAACGTTCTGTTGGAGGTATTGTATTAAAAAGGAGCAATAATTATGAGTATACATAAAATGCATCTATACTGTGATGCATAAAAATAAGAATAGGGGTTGATTTTACGCATTTTCTCCAATTAAACAAATTTTATCCCAAATAAACACATTATTTCCCTCATATTTGTCCGGATCCACTTTGAATAATCGACATTTCATCGGTACTTTCGTAAAAGGCGAACGTTTGACTGTGTCACTACCATCATTACTACTAGGTGAAATAATTCTACAACGTCTCGCCCGGGTCTAATACCACCGCTGATCTACCCTGCCGCAATAGCATCAATCTCTCGCCACACAGATAGCAACGCACCATTAACATCTTTGATGTTTATAGATGATGGTAGTCTCTTTTCATTAAGAAAGTTATCTGCTTGTTTGCTATCTTATGATATAAAAAAAGACATGCATATGTCCTTATTACAAATGCAATTAGCTAGTATTTAAATAATTTTAATGAGATTTGTTTACGAACCACATGGCGCATTGTGCCGCCGCACTGTACGATCAACGGACGTAGAGTGTATGCATCGAAGTACCATCGGTCGCGTAACTAGTCGACGCGTTTAGGGTTCTAATACATTGTGTTACGTCGTAGTAGAATGTGATGTTGAACCGTGTTTCTGTGTAAGAGTTCTAAGCGCTCTGATTTGATTGACGTTGTACGTAAATTGGAGGGTTGGACTGTCTGCGTTCATTGCGGCGCTGCAACGTACTGTATCTTGTTGCGATGTCACGTATTACGTGTGCAGGCAAAATGTTTACGCTGCAGCGGCGCATCGTATCGCATTGTGTGGCCTCTCCCAAAGGATATCACGTCATATTATACGTTAAAGAAATAGCGGAGCTCGTTAGTCTTGTCCATAATGCACTGTATGCATGTAGTATTCCATATCGAACTTATAGATAGGTTCAGTATGGAATACTGAATGTATATGAACAAAATATTTAAAAATTAAGGGGGCGGATGGTTTTTATTATAAGCTGAAATGGTTTTTCACAAAATGGTAGCCATCTTGCGGAAAACCATTTCGACTAGTAATATATTTTTTAAGTCACATTTCTCGCAAAATGGTGGCATTTCCGCGCCCCTAATTTGTAAGTATTTTGTGCATTTACATTCATACTGAACCTACCTATCAAATAATAATTCCTGCAATTTAGTGCAGGAAAAATACTACTATTGGTTTTAGTATAGATGTCCGGTGTGGTATTGTATTTATTTAACTCCTCATGTATAAAAACATATCTATGCTTAAATATTAAATAAACTAAACTATGTACATAGGTGTGCTTATCTCTTTAAGATATCTCTTCCAGCAAAACTTGTATAAGGACAGGTGTTGGAGAAAGATTATAACAAAGCAGGTAACCGTACATTGGAGCTTAAAAGCTTAACTCGTGTAACATATAGGTTCATGCAATGAAACCAATAAAGCATTAAATGAGATAGTATGTTGTTGTCAGCGCGCGTCGGTGTCGTCGGCGGGCGGGTCGGTGGGGTCGGCGCGCGGCGGGTCCGCGTCGCCGCCGCTGCCGCCGCCGCCGCTCGACGACGACCTCGCCGACGCCTTCCGCCCGCACCTGCTCGCGGTAACTACACCACACACCTCTCACCTCACTACTGCACCACATCACATCACACTCATCATTGTGTAGGGCAAACCTGCTATACGTAGGTCACACTATAAGTTTTGCGTAACTTAAAAAAACAACATGTTATAACCAAAATATTATGTTTATTGATTTTCAAAATAATCTCCTTTACATTTTAAACATTTTTTCATGCGATCGAACCATTTTTTAAAACAGGAGGACCACAGATCTGAAGGCATGTTTTCTACGTGCTGATTGAACGCTATCACTGCCTCTTCGGAGTTGGTAAAAGTAAAACCTCTCATGATTTTAGGGAAAATACAGAAATCACAGAATGCTAGGTCGGGGCTATACGCAGGATGAGTGACGAGATGTACTTTTTCGGAAGCTAAATATGACTTTGTTTTGTTGGCCGTGTGTGAAGAAGTACCAACGTTTCTCGCCTGTCTCACTTTTGTTGGCCTGTTCTCATTTTCAAACACCCATTCACAAGATTGCTGTTTTTTCGGGTTCAAAACAATAAATCCACGTTTCGTCTCCTGTGACAATGTCACAAAAAGCATAAGAATATCCATGGTCGTACTTCAGTAGCATCTGTGAGCACCATTCCACGCGAGCCCGCTTCTGTTCCGTTGTCAGTTCATGAGGGATCCAACGACAACGAAGTTTCCGAACTTTCAATTCTTCGTGTAAAATTTTCTGGATTTGGCTCATACCAATCCCCAATAGTCCTCGAATTGTCTCATAGGTAATCCGGGGGTTTTCTTCAATTAACCGCTTAACAGTAGCCACATTATTTTCGTTGACGGCAGTTGAAGGCCGCCCTTCACGAATCATGTAAAGAAACTCGACCTTACTCAAATTTATTTTTTATATTTTATTTTTTATATCATAAGATAGCAAACAAGCAGATGGGTCTCCTGATGGAAAGAGTCAACCATCGCCTATAGATACCAAAGATGTTAATGGTGCGTTGCTATCTTGTGGCGAGGTCTATAGTGCGCACGGAACTAATTGGCCGCGCCTTAGGTATGTGAACGGTTGGGCGGAGAGGCAGGGGCGCTTGCTGTCATTACTCAGTGCGGCGCGGTACTCTGCGACGGCAACACGCGTTGAAAGTTCCGGCTAGTTTAGACAAAACGCACATAAGATTGCAATAGCGAGATGAGTCCGCCGATAAAAAGACAATCTAAGGAAATAATATTTAAAGTGCATACATTTTTTAATAAACGGAAAGCCGATGTCAATAGTTTAGAATATAAAACTGATGCGAATATACATAAACTAGTAGCAGAAGCAACAGGGATATCAGAACGAAGTGTTAGGAGAGTGATTGCTGAAAGTAAAAGATCGTTGCAAAATACAGGAGAAGCAAGATTTAGTTCTCCACGTAGACCAAAAGAAATAAAAAAGAAAATACAAGTTGATGACTTTGATTTAGCAGTGATAAGAAGAAAAATAAATCAGTTTTATACGGTAGAGAAAAAAATTCCAAGTCTACGAAAACTAAATGCTGTGTTAAAAGAGGATAATATTTTAGACTGCGGATTGACTTTTTTAAGAACACTTTTGCACAAACTGGGATATTCATTTAAAAAATGTAAATCGAAGAGATGCCTTTTAATAGAGAGACCAAATATTGTTGAATGGCGAGTGAAATATATGAGGGCTATAAGAAAATTCAGAGAAGACAAACGAAATATATTCTTTTTGGACGAAACTTACGTTAACCAAAGTCACAGTGTCCAAAAATGTTGGCAATCTTCGTCGGAGCCTGGAATTTATACAGATATAGGCAAAGGAAGGCGTTTGATAATAGTTCACGCTGGTAGCCGGAACGGGTTAGTTGACGATGCTTTGCTAATTTTTAAATCAGATTTAAAAACGGGGGATTATCATGGAGACATGAACTCTACAAATTTTTACAACTGGGTTGATCAAAAATTAATACCTAAACTTCCACCTAACTCAGTCATAGTTATGGATAATGCTGCCTATCATTGTGTGCAAGTTGAGAAGAAACCGACTATGTCCAGTTTGAAAATTAATATGCAGAACTGGTTGCAAAATCATAATGTAACATTTTCTCCCACGATGATCAAAGCTGAACTCCTGAGGTTGATTAATGCGACCCAATCAGAAAAAATATTCAAGATTGACGAACTTCTGAAAGCTGCAGGTCATACTGTTCTCAGACTACCTCCATATCATCCAGACCTCAACCCGATCGAGCTTGTGTGGGCAAATATTAAAAATTGCCTGGCCAGAGATCATATTAATGCTACATTGGACGAGAAAATGACAATACTAACAAGGCTATTTTCCGAATTCTCTGCCGAACAATGGCAAAAATGCGATGACCACGTACAAAAAAATGAACAGGAATACTGGAATCATGATATGAAATTTGATACTATGATGGACCAAATCATTATAAGTTTACAAGATGATTCTGAATCAAGTTCAGAGAGTTCAGAATCAAGTGATTCTGAGAATTGAGTTTGTTTGTTTGTTTGAACGTGGTAATCCCAAAAACTACTAAACCGATTTGAATAATTCTGATTTTTATTATATAATACACATATTTAATACACATCCATAACTCAACATTATCTCGTTTCGTGGTCATTTGGAGGCAAAAGCAAAGCTTTCGTCCAAGAAACTTGTTGTTCTGAACAGGGCAAAACAGTCGATTGTTTGCGACTCTACAAGTCACAAATCAGGCTTCATAGGAGTACTGTTCTCATCTTTGGCCAGGGGCTCCACAATACCAGCTCCTTCCTCTTGAACGCATTCAACGCAGAGTGTCTTCAATGCCGATCACGATAAACGTATACTGATGACTCAGCCTGAACTAAATACTTTTCGTAACTTCCACTGACACGTGTTTACTACCAAATTACTGAACTAACATTACAAAGTTCAATTTGTATTTTATTTATTCTTTTCAATAAATGAAAAAATATTGTTCACGATATCTTCAGATTGGTCATCACTGTCTAAGCTCATGTGCATTGCGAGCAGTTGACAACCCGCCCCCTTACCCCTGTCACCACCTAAGGCGCGGCCAACTAGTTCCGCGCGCACTATAATGTCACATGCATAAGTTTACCGGCTACCTTACCCTCCAAACTGGAACACAACAGTGAAAAGCACTGACGCTATTGCGGCAGGAATAGGTAAGGCGGTGGTACCAGACCCGGGCGAGACAATGCAGAACTCTACCACCTAATAGTCACGATGTTAGTGACTCGCCTAGCCAATCAGTCGCCTTTAACGACCTGCTTGGCAGAACGGCAGTTGGTCTATTCTTCAAATAAATGCGAAAATTTGGATGTTTGTTGCACAATCGCGCAAAAACTACTGAAAAGGTTTGGATGAAATTTGGCACACAGGGAGAGAATGACCTGTATTAGCACATAGGCTACTTCTTATCCCGGAAAATTAGGTGATCCTGCGGGATTCGCTAAAAATTTATAATACAGGGGGCTGTCCGCTGCAGCTAGTAGACATTAAAGATGTTATGAGTATTTGTACATTCTCATTGACTGTGCCAGGCAGTTCGTAAAAGGCGTGCGATGGCATATACGAGTCACAACCATCATGGTTCCATCCATTCCATTTCATTGTGGATTGAGGTTATGTTTGGTAAATTAGAACGCGGGCATTTTCGAAACATTTGAAAACTCTTTTTTTTGTTTGAGATACTCGTCGTTTGCTTCGCGTATGGTCCTATTTAAATTTGATGAAGATCTGGTGCACGGTTCCGGAGAAAGGTACAGGAAATGAGAAGTCAGTTATTCCAGTTTTACTGTGTTTAAACTGTTTTAAATAAATTCATAACAATGTCGCTGAACTAATCGATGGTTATTTTTGGACCCATTAATAAGTAATCAATACATGAAAATATTTAATATATTTTCAGAACAAAATAGAAGGACAATATACATATACGAGTGTAGTCCCCGCGATCGTACCAGACGAAGAAGATTTGCCAGGATGGGTGCCTAAGAATTACATAGAGAAAGGTAATTATTAGTATATCAGTTTAAGTTTAAGGGAAGGATAAATAGTCAACTCCTTGGCCCCCAGAACCCACCCTTCTCCAGGAAAAGTATAAAAAATAGCAGGCAAAATAGACTTTGAAAATTAAAATTTGGTAATCAACTCCTATCGAATCGTCGTCGTCGAATTTTCGTCATACTGTCATACATAGTTAAAACTTCATCTTTTTTTAAATTGATTACAAAACATATGTACAATATAATTATAATAGTGTAAGAAGGTATTAAAGAATATCCTATTTTTATCGGTTAATAACATAACTACCTACATACGGTGTCATAAAAAATATTTTTGAAGTCAGTATAGAACAAAAAATTAGATTAGATAGACTAGAAATTCCTAGCAAAAATAATTAGAAAAACTTACCTTAAATCAGAAAGTTAAATTCCTTATTAAATGTGCCTTGATCGAAGTTACGTTGCCGTATAAGTATAAAAAATGTATTCTTATTTTTATTCTTGCCCTCAGCATAAGTGTGTAAATACTAGCTTTTAATGTTGTATTATATCACTTAGAACTTCTATCCTAGAATTTCCGCTGCATATCACAAATTGTTTAGTAGTGTTTATATTAAGCTTTAAACAATAAAATTGCTAGTGGGATATGATTAATTGAAGCAACTAAATATCACAACACACCGAAATGCCGGATAACGTTCATTGAATGAGGGTAGGTAAGAATAAATAAATTATTTTCACCCTACCTACGTAAAAACCTAAAAAATAGTCCGATTTTGGTATTTGTCAAGATCACAAAACACTTATACTCTCTACGAGAGGGTCAAGATTTATAATTTCATTATAATTCTCATTAAGTAACAATAGTACTAATTGGATTCACATTTTTTTCACTAAATGATACAGTTTTTTATTTTGTCGTTTCTTTCGTAGTTTAAGAGTAATAAAATAAAAACAAAAAACAGAGTGGAGGATTGAAGGCCCGAATATTGACAAGGTTATAACTTTCAAACTGCCGAGACATAGTGACCTGTTCTTACTTTCACAATTTTTCAAAATTTATTATATAGGACATTGGTTAACAAACAGTAGCTGCAAGTAAAAGGTAAAAAAAGTCGTTGTAAACTTCCAGGAGTGTGAGGATTGTGGGTACATTTTGAGAAAGATATACTGATTACCATAGTGTTTTGTGATATTTTATTTTCACAAATTTTATTAGAGACTGACTTACATTTTGTCGTAAAAACTCTCCTAGTGCGTACGTTGCTTGTTACGGGTGGGCCCTCAATCCTCTATGTGAGAATTGAGGGTCCAACTTGTCCGTCTATAACTCAATTTGATTTTCACAAAATCTGATTTCAATTTCCACATTTGTTTTGGAATGTTTACTAAATCCTAAGCAATTTTTCAGAGTTTTAACCGAGTGGCCCTCACACCACACGTGCTTAAAACCTTTCTAGTGGAAGTTTAGTTTTATCATTATTTTTTACGGCTAAAGTCTGTTGTCAAACTCGAAAAAGATTGCATTGTTTAGCCTGTGGTCAAATTACGATCACAGAGCGATCACTACTAAATTCCAAAACAATGTGTTTAATCAACGCCAAAACCCAGAAACACAAACATCTATGCTCGTTACACAAATGCTTGTCCCCTTTGAGAATCGAATCCGAGCCGAGTAGGGTCTCTAATATCTCGCTCGACCAACGGAGCGGGCGATTTAAAAAGCGGTCCTTTATAATTATTTATTATTATTATTATTGACAGTGGTGGCCATATACGACTACTACGCGGACAAGGAGGACGAGCTGTCGTTTCAGGAGAGCGCGGTGATCTACGTGCTGAAGAAGAACGACGACGGCTGGTGGGAGGGCGTCATGGACGGGGTCACCGGCCTCTTCCCCGGGAACTACGTCGAACCCTGCGTGTAGCGCGACATTACCCCGTGCTATGTTCTACGGTACTACGCTTTAAATTATGCATTTTTGTCTGGTTCTCAATACAAGTCTCACAGGTCAAATGAGTAGCGAAACATTAAAAAATCGATGGGGTATGAGTTCAATTCCCGACAGGGACTATCATATATGTGATGAATTTCGAGCATTTTTATTTTAAAGCTATATTTTGATAATTTCTGGGTTTGGGTGCGTATTAAATAGATTTGAAATTTTTATATATATTTTTGTGTATTACTGTTGTTGACTAGCACCAATATTATGTAATAACTTTGACGTTAGGTGAGGCTAGAATACACTTTTTAACACGGGTAGTAAGCTTAGGATAGCCATATCAGAGTGCTAAGTGTGAGTTTTTCTTTTCGCATTCGATCGAGAGCGCGTTTGGAGTTTACTAGGAATTTGTATGTGATTTGTACAACGCCACCTAGTGGTAAACGTTGGAAACCAGTTCACCACTAGGTGGCGCTGTGCAAATCACATACAAATTCCTAGTAAACTCGAAACGCGCTCACGATCGAATGCGAATAGAAAAACTCACACTTAGCACTCAGCTCTCCTGACGGAAAGATGTATATTTTCCACATATGACCTAAAACCAAAGACGTCTATAATCACATATTCATTATTAATTTGGTGAGAGTAAAAGCAAAAGTAAACAAAAGTTGCTGAGACAATTTGAATCGTAGTACCGTATAAAAATTTATCGATTTTATGTACAGATTTGTGTAATTGTTTGTTAATTTAAAAGTGAAATGGCAAATCTGTTCTTGTTTTGTAAAACTATTATAAAATATTATTATTAATTTCGTTCATATTCAGGTATTTATAAAATATAATACCAAAAATATAATCATTTTAATTTATGATTATCCATGATTACGGATCAGTTTATTTAGTTTTTAAGTACAAGATCGATTTTGCATGCTCAATATCGATCGAAAGCTTATGAATATTTAGGTTTTAGTTTGTAATTCTTGAAATTACCTAAGTTATTTAGATTTTCTGCTAGAAAATCGTCAGACTCTGCCACTGACATATTAGCGTTTTGGAGAGTAAAGTAGCCGGTAATTTATGTATTTAGCAGTACTTTCTAACTATCTGGATAGCAAATAACGAGTAATGGCAACGAAAATATCAAGATAGACATTCCTTTGTTTAATATGATAATAAGTGTATAATGTGGAAATAAGTAAATATCGCGCCAGTTCTTCTGCGGCAACGATGAAGCAAACACGTGGACCGTCCCGTTATTCGAGTGGTTAGCCATCCTCACTACGCAATGGGGCTCGGGTTTGATTCCCGACAGGGACAGGCATTTGTGTGAAGAGCATAGATGTTTTTATTTGTTTGGTGTTTAATTGAATAAATATTTCAATATTTGTGCATATGTATTAGTATCGTTTACTAACATCCACATCACAAGCAAATAAATTGCTTTATTTGGGACTAGATCAATTCGTTTAATTTGTCAAATGGTATTTATTTTACCGCTTTCTTTATTTCTCTGGTACAACAAAGGCCATCTTTCTGTAAGGCTGTTTCAGAAACACTTATTTTCTAATGAGATTGTGCTAATGGGACCCTATTCACATAAAAAAACTCAAATTGATCGATCTAATCGAACCTAAAGGACTCTTACATATTATGTTCTTAAACATAATGCCATATCGTAGCACAAAGCGACGTTGTATCGTGTCTATGTGTGTAAGAGCCCTTGGGACACAGGTCTCTACACTCCATACCTGTCACTTTCATTTTTAAAACAGTATAGAACTTTCGTGACAGACATAGGAGCACAAAATTTTTAAATATGTGTAAGTTTCTTTATTTACACAAGCGTTGGACACAGCAGAAGCCACAATGGAATAAACAATAGTTAAATTGAAATTCAGTTATAACTTAAATTTATTAACCATACGTCTGATGGTATAATATATTTAACAAATAAAAAAAATCACTACAAACTAGTAAATCACCAAATATGGTTGAATGAATTTTTGTTAAATTTAAGCAATTTATTTCAAAATTGTAAGGTCTAGGATGATTAACTTTGCTCTGGAGAGAGAAAAAGATAAGTTATCTTAATTTTTCTAAACTTTTTGTATTATTTTAAGAAGTTAATGTATGAAAATATACAAAATTATATGGTTAGGTTTGTTTTCCTATTATAAAAAAAATGGCCACTATCATTAGTAGTGGCTATAGTATGGTAGTATTTTTGGTAAGTATGAACTAATTATGGCAAAGTAAATAAATACAAAAATTGTTATCATTACTTCTAATACATTACATATACTATACACATATAAATATAATTACATTCTAGTTAATATAGAATAAAATAGAAAATCGAAAGAACTTTGACATTGTATTTCTGAACCCAACATAAATAATTCCTTGACATCGTGTATTGCATGGTCGCTTATTTAACAATTACGTTATATGTCTTTTTTTATTTTTTTTTTAAATATTAAAAAAAATATATTTTTTTTAATATTTAAAACATTTAAAATTATATTTAAAAATAGATAATATTTAAAAAAAATATATTTTTTTTAAATATTAAAAAAAATAATTAAAAAAGACATATAACGTCATTGTTAAATAAGCGACCATGCAATACACGATGTCAAGGAATTATTTATGTTGGGTACAGAAATACATAATATGTAATCGCTCATTACTGCTAATAATAATAATAGTAAGGTCGCCCAAGAGGAAATTTTTGCCTCGAGCGCGTCACATTAACATATAGTTAGGGAGGCGAGGTAGCTAAATGGCGTAATTCAACGGCGCCGTCGAGACCTATCACAATCGAAAGATAAAATAATTTCGAAAAGAAAAGCTCGTATGGTGAAAACCATTTTAGCGGTGGGTTTCGCGTGTACGGTTTTTCAAAAATGTTAAAAAAAACCGTTACTTGGGCATTCTCGAGCGCGTCAGATATTCATACTACGTATGCCCCAAGTGCCTCTGATAACAACGGTATACTAATCTGCCGGTTTGCGTGGTGGGGGTAGGCATATAAAGTACTCAAAAATGCAAAAAAAAAAAATTTACTCGAGCGCGTCAGATTTTCGGAAGGGGTGTTAAGTAGGCCCCAAGGAAGCTCCCTTTAAAAAAACTGACGATTTCGGCGTGACCATAAGTTACAATGAATTTTTGAAAATGCAAAAAAAAAAAGTTTTTTTGAAATACTCGAGCGCGTCAGATTTTTATAGGGGAGGTTTATCTCGGTATCCTGAATGCATATTTTCTTAATCTGACAAAAATGTTGGTGGGTTCTCTTAAACTGACCGGAAAGGTTTTTTGGTTTATTTTTTTCTTTTCTTTCTCCTTGATAAAACGGGGAATTTAAGAATGACAAAGCGATAGTTACAACCAACGTAAATGAAGATGAAATGTAGTACGAATTGTGTTATTTATTGCTTAAAAAAATGAAATTATATAAAAATTGTATAATAATTGTATTGTTATGTATGATCTTTACATTTTTGCTCAATACAATTCATCTTCTTCTTCTTCACTGGAACTTTCATATTGTGGCTCCTCATCCACAATTCTTTCCTGCTGAGTGCCTGCAACATCCGTAACAATTATTTCTATTCAGTAATTTTGTTGAGAGAATATTATAGAAGTACAAAAATTTACCTGAATCAAGCGTCTCGTCATTGCTGTCCTCAGTGTCATTCTCGTTGCCCAGAATATCCGGCGATACAACAACATTTTCATATGCATCGGGCAATTGATTCCCGATAAACCACGTGAACTCGAATTTATTATTATTTTCTTTCCACCCATGATCGGTTGGTGCAAGGTCAGTGATGTCGGATTTGTGCGCATTCCTCCACAAATTGGCGATGTACCGAGTTCTGAGGCAATGTTGGTATAGCTCCGACTGGCATGGGGGTAAATTGCAAGCGTCGTAGTTGCGTACGTCCAACGAGAACGGCTTCGATGTGTCGTGCACCTTGTATGTTTTATTAAAAATGTCGAATCGAGCTTGGTTGACATCAGCGAGTTTCTTCAGTCCGTACATGTGACATATGAAAGATTGAAGCGTGGGAAAAATTGTATCGATATCACAATGATCGGACCCTACATCAGCGAGCGCTTTTTGAAAGATCTCAGATTTTCTCAAAATATCAAAAGGTCTCTTTTTGCCTCGTTTATACAATGCTGGATTAAAATCGCATCCTGTTAAAGCGTGGAAAGCAGGCAGTGCGCGTGAAAGCATTGAGCCTAACTGAACTGACAGTGCCGAAACATCTATATAGCGACGTGCATTACCGACTCCGAGATCCATCCACACTCTAACCGATTCGTTCAAATGCTCCACATTGGCCAACATAATGACCAGAATATCTGTGTCTGATGTTCGAATGATTGTTGTAGAACCTTGTGGCAATTGACAGGCAAGAAAAACTGTCTTCGTGTCGGCTTCTTCGTGGCTTGAGCATGAGAGCTTATCATCGATTGTTCTCTGCACTGTTCCATCGACGACTTTGAAGACGTAGCACAAGTCGTGGTTCAAATAGATTGTTTTGTTGCCAATAATAACGGCCATCTCTTGACTATTCCAATGATCAATGAAAAACTTGACTAGAGCTTCTTTGAACTTGATATTTTTCAAGTCCTTCGCAAAGTCTACTAATCGGATTTGCTGAGGACCGCTGATGTGGTAGTCCTTATCGTCATTCACACTGTTGCGGAGAGTATGCTCATAGTCTTTAATGGAAGGTGTAAAGTACCGATCAAAAACTATGGCAATTTCATTTCCTTGATTTTTTACTAAAACTGCCAAGAGTTTTTTCGATACATCTCCAAACGTTCGAGGCATGTCTGTCATGGTATTTAACAAGAAGAAGCCATCGATGATTACCATGTCCACGTTAGAGGGCGGTTGTTCCATGTCTTCACTTTGCTGTTCCAACACTTTCACCAGCACCGATTTAACAGTTTTGTTTATAGAACCATCTATGTGACACAAAGACAGTGGAATTGGCGTTATTGGAAAACGGAGCATCTTTTCAAGATCAATTTGCGCGTCCAAAGATAAAGACAACAATCGGCCAAATAAGTCACGCTGGAGACGAACTTCAAGTACTTTTCGGCCGATCTGAATTTTTTTCTTCTTCTTCATGTTCGCGAAAGTCAGTACTGCATTTTTTGGTATTCTTGCGTGAAATCTCTCAGAGTTGTCATTGCATTCAGCAATAAATTTGTCTCGTAACTCCGTTCCCTTTGATACTGCGTTCAACAAGCTATTCGCTACTTCAGGAGTTGCAGCTTGTCCACTCGAGATGTTAAACAATTTATCAGCATCGATTGAGAAAGAAAATGGATTTATTGTCTGACGAAGACCTTCCACAAAATCTTGAAGTTGCTTCTTATCTTTCTCCATACGCTGTGGATTTTGCTCAGCGGAGATATCTTGGTTCTTGCTCAGTCCTGCTTGAGTTAGTACGTGCGATATTATTCGCGTTCGAGCTCCGTGATTTTTCGCCCAGCGCTGTCTAGCACCAATTGAATTTGTCAAATTTGTTATTCCGGTAAGTCGGCGTGCTGCGTCTCCATTGATGGTTTGTTCCAGCGTTAGGTCAACCGGAATTCGAGAGAAAGCTTTCGGAGTCCTTCGAATCCCAAAAGATCCCCGAGCCAATTCAGATCGGAGGCCTGGATGTGTTTCATCGACGTGCAGAAGTTGATTTATGTAGAATGTCAGCCATCGACTATAGTTTTGTTGATTATAATAAAAGAATAAAATAACGATTCTTCCAAGAGTGTAAATGAACAAATTCAAATCTCCTGTTCTAACACTGCGAACGAAGAAGTGATAGAGATTGACAAAATCGCTGTACATCGCGTAAAATTGGCACGTTTTTCCGTGTTTACCTTGAAGAGATTCTGCTCTATATTCTTCGTACCACTGGATCAACTGCTGAGTTTCAGCGTGGTCGAGTTGCGGAGAGGCACTTTTGTGTTGCACGAACTCGGCGAGATAATCTATCACCGATTTTGAAAGAGTCGAATGTTTGCGATCAAGGAATGACTCGAAATGTAATTGCTCCAACGCCAAAGCCATAATTGGATGTAATCGTTTACACCTGTTGTAATTTTTCCCGGAAATGAACCCACCGACAGATCCACTCGCAATCAGATTAGTCTCAACCATTATATTAGTCAATCCACTCTCTTCAATGAAGGTCCCAAGCGCTTTGAAGAAAGCCATCTCAATATGGAAAGCCCCCAAGTGAATAAAAATGTTGTCGAATTGGGGGGATTCTTGAGCTTGGATACAATAACCCGTTCGAGCGATGGCCAAATCATACGTGATTTGAATGTAGGAGGCTTCGCATTCAGCTGCAATTTCTTGACTGATTTCCAGAGTTTTCAATACTGTCGAATGATTGGTTGGAGATAAATTGATCGGTGTGAGATACGAGACTTTCTGGACTGGTGAAATGTCAATCGTGATCATGCTTTGATAGCCGACCCACATGGGAACATCGTCAACATTGAGCTTGTGTAACAGCATCCACGCAGTATCCAGTTGGCTAGATGTCGTCAAATTATCAGGTGGGGAATTAAGTTGTGAAACATCAAGCTCATTCCATCCTGAAATCTTCATTTTTTTTGTGAATGGTCGTAACTCAAATGTGATCTCTTCGAACGTCCTGCGTCTTTTCCTCCTGCGTACAGAACTCAGCGATGTTTCTGCAGTACTTGCGTGAGCAGATTCATTAGCGGTGGAATTGTCTTCACGGAAAACAGCTGGTGATATGATTGCCTCTTCATTAGGAATATCTTGAAAAATGATCCCCACCGTGTCGTGCAGTGTGTCCTTACCGTCGAGTGTGTCAACAAAGCGATCAAAATTATCAAACGCGACTCCAGTATTCAAATCAGGGCGGCGTGCAATATCCTCCGGACATGCGTCTGTCGAATTTAACGTTGAATATGTCAATTCAGTCTCCAGTTCTTCGAGTGTCGTATAAGAGCAGCAATGCCCAAACTTGGATAGTAACTCGACAATTTTTTTGCTGTTGCACATGCTCTTCACTGCCAACCCCAAAGAAACGTGTTTCGATGTTAAAACTCTGCGACTGTACGTAGCGTACATCAGATCTTGTCCGAGAGAAAAAATCGTGAGTTCGTTGCGACTTTTTTGAGTTTCACGCTTTTTCTTCGATATACGTGACGAATCGCCTAAAATTAATGCCTCCAGGAAGCAAGTCAAAAGCTCTGGTACGGAATTGCATTCTCCTTTCAGTAAATCTTCTGCAGAAAGGTCATGGGGTAATTTTGTCGTGGTGTAGTTCAAAATTTCCTCTCTTATGTCTTTTGCAATGGACCGAATATTTTCTTTCATCGACATACTTTTGAATAAATCCTGGTAGGTTACAATGTCGACGTCAAACGGAGCAAGAAATTTTTTCTTTTCGGCATAAATAATCTTAATCTTGCGATGGAAAGTTTCCATCAGTTTGTTTTCCAAGTGACGATCGGAGAGTGCTGTGATCTTGATAGATTGTGATAGCGATTTCGTTTCTTCTATTAGTAACTCGTCATACTCTTTCTTCACAGTGTTAAAAAACAAGCATTCTTTTTCTTTTACTATGCGTTGGTCCAAAGTTTGGCACAAAATCGTGTAGGCACTGTTTAATGCCTTCCTTTTAACGAAAAATGCTCGGTCCTCGTTCCTTGAAATGTCGCGCAAGTACTGATCTTTACAGCACTTATGATAACGAATATCGGATTCGTTAGCAAAGGAACTGATTTTTTCCAACATTTTTAGATCAAAGAATTCGGTGGCCGCGTTTTTTATTTGTTCGACAGTGCCAGATTTCGTTACGGCCAGTGGAACCTCGCGTCCATGAAAACGTTTCCGTGGTCTTTCGCATATGAAACATTGTGCCAGTCGCAGATCCTCATTGTTCGGTTCGTTTTGTTGAATTTCGTCACGACAACCTTCCTCCCATGGGTTGGCCACCGGAAGCCTGAAAATAATGTTTTCCCATACAATAATCAATTTATGTAACCGATTTTTTACATCAGTTTGAAGAAAAAAAAAATTTCGGAACGGACATAGACAATTTCTTCAATAAATTAATAAATTTATGTATTATTTTTATTATTATTGTTAATTAATTAATAATTCAATAATAATATATTATTATTTTTAAAAAAATTTTAAAAATGAATAAATTTTTAAAAAAGTAGATAAAAAACAAATAAATTAATAAATTAATAATGGTTTTCCAAAATAGTTATTTTATATTTTTGCTATCTCCAGTAAATTTAATAAAAAAAATTATCAGCGTTGAAACGTTAAGAAAAAAATTCGACACGAAATATATATTTTGAACGGTTAGTATATGGGTTGAAGGGATGACCGTGTGAGAATAAGGACTGGGGCAGGTAGCAGCTGCTTCGTAAAAAGGCTGTATATGTCTATTGATCGTATCAGGAGAACCCAGGTATAATTTTAAATAAAAACTATAGAGTTCATATAAGAAAAAATTGTAGAATTATTGCGACAAAATGTTAACAACAAAAGTTCTTACTCGTCAACAGATGTGTCAGCAGCGTCGGTTGAAGTCGTAGGAATATCAGCTGCGCAATCCACCGAGGCAGGAATTTCCGGACCAATGTTTGACTCGACAGCGCAAAGCTGTTCAGTGTTTTTAGAAAAATCTGCCGGGATTTTGATCGCTGTAAACCACTTGTAGCATTGCGCATGGTATGCTGCATCTCCCGATGCATCATCGGGAAGTTTCAAATTGTCATACGTCGTACGTGATTTTCTGACGCTCGGTTTGTTTTGGCGATATTCAAACACTGTTTTACATTTTTTCAAAGTTTCTGCAGTAAACGTCACAAATTTAGCAGTCAATAGTTCCGAACAAAACACACACTTCCTTTGAATATCACTCATCACGAAAATCTTATCACAAAAGTCGATAAACTAAAAAAACATAATGAATAAACTGTGAGCTCGAAATACGCAAGTGTATAGTACACGTGTGCCGGATGCCGGCTGACTGAGGAATGGCCGAGGAACAGCGAGTGCGGGGCGGGGCTACAGGGGAGAAAGTTTCCAGCACATTCGAGAACTATACCGTCGGGTCTTTTCTCTCTCTTCAATCGGCGTCATACTGAGGGCACATAGGTCTTCGGTAGGGGACCATAAACATATATATATATACATATATATATTGTGGTGTACCGAAAATTCCCTTCTACCGCTTCTTTCCCCACCGTTAATGTCGCGAAATAAAGGAAAAATACTGGTAAGACGCCATATTTCCGCGAAGCGCTCAGTCTGTATTACATGTTTATGGCAAATTCCTCTTTTTTGCTTCAATTCTTCACTTCGTTTTGCTTACGGTACGTTCAAAAAACAATTTGAGGATCAACAGGCTATTGAATAATATACATACATGAAACTGTACATGTTAATAATACTTTTGTATACAGATACGCGTAACTTTTTCCGAGTCCACGAAAATTGTCGAGAAGCTTTAGAAAAAAAAAAATTTTTGAGATATAATAAAAGTCACATAATTTAATCATCATTATTTCATATCCATTTTTTTTAACACCCTCAGTTTTCGAGATATACTCAAAAAACCGGGAGTTTGAGTTTTTATGAAGCTTCAAGTCAAAAAGTTTTAACTTTAGACAAAAATGTAAAGAGACCTTTTTTGTGTAAAATAAAATTACCTTTTTTTTTTATTTAAACTTTTTTTTTGTAAAATGTATCGTTCGCGACTTATATGCCGCAACGCGTTTTTCGGAAGACGAAATGGCTCCTCCACACTTCCGGTCATGCGGAAACCGGCAGATTTTGTATTTTTAGTAAATTTTAGATTATATTCTTCAAAATAAAAAAAAAAAAAATCGCGCTCGAGAATGCCGGATTAACGTTTTTTTTTTACAAGTTCGAGACCCTATAACTCGGTGGCGTCAATCACTTATCGTCAGATTAGTTAAATTTAGTCTTAAAACACTAAAATCAACCCCCGATATCTTAATCTGACGCGCTCGAGTATTTCAGACTATCGATTTTTTTTTACTAATCTGATCGTCTATCCTAGGCGCGCGTCACTACATATAGAGCTAAATACTTTACAAGGCTGTTCTATTAGGTCCAAGGTATCTCTCATAACTTAAACTGCCACGCTCGAGTATTGCCGAAAATTCCCCTATTCGCCTCCCTAACTAATAGAAGGGGGAACCTCGCATACTGTTGAGGCTCTCCACCAAATATAAGCCCTTTATATAATGCGGGTAACCAGGGCAGAAAAAAACAAAATTCCAATAACTTCGGCTTGTGGAATTTGTCAGATTATATTTTATTCGTTATTCTTACATCATTTCCTATATAATAAAAGAAAATTAAGACGCGCTCGAGAACGTCAAAACATTTTCTTTGCAACTTTGTGACTCTCCCACTCCCTTAGGCTACATTTGAATCGGCTGATTTTCTAATATTAGCTGGCAATCAACCCACCGTACCTTACCTGACGCTATTTAGTGCTTCCATGTCACAGTTTTTTAAACATTTTTTTTTATCTGTAGATTTTTTCCCCACCATTGAAATTAAAACCATTATAACCTTTTATTTTGCTATAATTTAATCTACAAAATCCAATAGGTACTGTAGCGATACTCCGATCGCTAGGGGGTTTTTCACTTACTATACTTATACTACTTTTTAGAACTACTTTTGAATAAAAGAGAAATGTTCAGACTTTACTTCGTTTTATTAGGCATTACGTCCGAGCCCCTTAAGAAAACAATTACGATTTCATAAAAAACAAAATGAATATTCTACAATATTATATTTTCTAAAAATTTAAAATAGTACAAGTGCTATTATATTTGTAACACAAAGAAGGTGTTACAGAACCTACGACGCGACGCTGAAGTAACTACCCATCTAGCATCTTGGGCTGCTCTACTATAAATTATATTTGCCAAATACCCCTTTGTTCCTTCTCTTGATGTTTTTTAATATTTTCTTATAAATCCATTCCTTTTGTAATTTTTTGAGTATTGTGTCTCTGCATTTCTGTCGGTATTTTTTTGTCATATTTAGTCGTATGAGAGTTTGTAAAATATGCATATCAATTTATGTTTTGTATTTTTTCCAGAAATTAACTATGTATTGTGCGTAATGCTTAGGGTTCCCTTTTTCTCTATTAATTTAGTTTATACGTAACAGATTCACAAATTGCATTCAAATAAATAAAAAATATTACAGAGCTTTTCCTAATTCAAGTATTGATAAAGATAAGGTCCTTAATTCTTATCTCATTTATATAACATTCAGGTAATATTAAAAAAATATATTAAGATTTAGAATTAGAAGTAACATACTATACTGATATGTAAGACACTGAAAAAAAGTGAAATAAGTTAATAAAATATATAAAATAAGTTTTGTATTTTTTGTTCTCATGCCCGTGATATCATTTTGGTTAGTAATATATATATATATATATATATATATATATATATATATATATATATATATATATATAAAATATACCCTCCTGGGATAGCCGAGAAAATTCAGAAAAATATCTTCTGTGCTAATTGGGGCAGATGGAAAGCAGAATTCTGGATTTTTCTGACGAATATGATATTTGAACGAATTTCGCGGTCGTGCGGCTTCCTGTCGTATAATGTATCCCATATGAAGGTAAGTGAACATTACATGCCAGAAATCAGAAATCAGAAGTACTTTATTCAATAAAAATTTTTACAAGTTATTTTGACGCGTCAACATTTTTTTAAACTACTACCGGATCGGAAACGCGGCCACACACTGAGATCCGGCGGAAGAAACTCAGCGGGCTTGTCTTTTTTTCATAACATTTTTTAAATAAAATATTACATACTTAATATTTAATTAGTATCTAATTGTTACATTAATAATAAGGATTGCCGATATGAGGAGCAGTTAATCCCATGCTTTCCTGTCATCAAGGTATTCAGATATTTTATAGTAACCTTTTTTACATAGTTTTTTTGTTTTAACACATTTTTTGAATTTGTTAACTGGTAAATCTCTAATGGCATCAGGCAGCTTATTGTAGAAGCGTATACTTTGCCCCATAAAAGAGTTGCTTATTCTGTGGAGACGAGACACATGCACAGCAAGATTGTTTCTGTTCCTTGTAATCAAGGGAGTGAATATCACTATTCTTTTTAAATAAGCAAATATTTTTACATCCCAAGAAACATAACATGAGGCATCAATTTCATGCACGGGTATAGCAATCCATCATCAATATCTTCGCTACACGCATACCCACCAAGAAATTGCTACAATATTTAAAACAAAATTCATGTTATTTATTGTATACAGATTGACTGTTAACAGATTAATAAATTTATGTTATTGTATACAGATTGGCTCTTATTCACCGGGACGCCATGGCGACGTCGCTGTACACGTATCCAAACAATTTGTGTTGAATTTTACGAATCCTCTAATGTACTGACCATATCATCATGGATGACTTTCGGTGATAGCCCCTTCTTGTTGTTGTAATGCTGTGATTGGCCGACTCAAGGTTAATGTGATAATGATGCAGCAATGGTAAACTCGTATTGAATAAAATGAGATAGTTGTATATAGGTTAAACCTAGGCACGAGCAAGACGCATAAACATGTGTCCATGTGTTTCGTGTTATCTGTCCAGTTTAACTTGAGCCATATTATATGAAAGTAAATTAAAATAAAATCAATGTTTATTGATGCCGATGAAACGTTCCGTCTGTTTTATAATTTGACGTTTTGCTGCTTTTTCCACACCATCTAATAGAATAACACATTATACGGCATAATATACCAAACTGAATATTTTCGAGAGTATCGGGGACGTACACACAGGTCACTTGTTGGTGCGGTACTGCTTTAGTGCGAGCATGAATTGCTATTTATCAGTGGCAAAACACATCAGTTTCGGAAATAGATGGCTCATATTGCTACTCTATTAGGTTACATGCTCGATGCGAACTTCACACAATTTAGATGTAGATTTGATTTTTAGAATTAAGTGGATCTGTGTTAGGCCGAGTACTTTTCAATCCACCCTCGTGTATTAGGTATCAAGGGTGGATTCGTGTCAAATTTTCAAATTATTCTATAACATAAAAGGCAGATCTGTGGCTAACCTGTTTAATATGTAAAAGCTGTACAAGAGTTTATATTGTGTCAAAAGGTAGAATAAAGAAAAACAATATCCTTACAATAATATTTATTTCAATATATCACTGTTACATTCTTAGCATTTCTGTCAGACCAGACACTGCATAAAAATATCAACAAATTATTCTTTGTCATCAAGATCCATGTTCTCCGTTCTGATTATGTCTGCCTCTTTTGCTTCATCAGGTTTACTCTCTTTTTCATCTTTAGTAGATTCATCAGTAATAATATTTTCGCCCTTTTCTTCCTTGGGATTTTCTAACTTATCTTCTTTTTTAACTTCATTTTCTTTTGGCTCTTTATCAACTCTGAAAAATAGCATAATTAAGAAAAAATGGAATTGCTATGTAAACTATAATTCATACTAATATTATAAATACGAAAGAAACTCTGCCTGCCTCTTCTTCACGCCTAAGCCACTGAACCAATTTGGGTGAAATTTGGTATACAGATAGTTTGAGACCCGAGAAAGGACATAGAATAGTTTTTATTCCGGAAATCTCACGGGAACGGGAACTATGCGAGTTCTATTAGTTATAGTTAGTATAGTATAATTTATTAAGTGTACGGGGACAAAAAATAAAAATATATTGTTAGTTACGCCACTTAAAAGTCAAACACCTTACTCATCCCTTATGAAGTTTTTGCAAATTGCGGCGCAATATGTCATTCTGACCTAATCTCTATCCTAATCTCAGTTGGAACGCATGCATCGTTATTTTTATAACATACATTTAGGCCCCGCATTTGTAGACAAATATTATGAAATTAGCAACATTTAAAACTATAAAAATATCTAAAGCAAAATTTAAGCTATACATAGCTAAGAAGTCTATGAATGTGACCACAAAAATATTACCCTCCTGACGTAAACAGTTAGGAAATTCATAAAAAATTACAGTAACATTTTACTTATCTAACACCTTCATAATTATTTTATATTACCTTCATAATAATTATTATCGTAGATATACCATAAATATATTCCACTACAACTGCATTTTTCATACATCTGGTCTCACACCTGCATCGTACGAATCTATAGTAAGTTAGTACGATGGTGGAGTTCTCCGACAATTCACCTGGGTACGTGCTACCGCATTGTCTATTCGTTTCGCCATAGTTGTTATCGTATATACTCATCGCTATCATGTTTTAGCTTAGGATACCTCCCTGTGACACATGGTTAGAAAGGGATTGTTAAGTATCATCACATCCTTTGCGGAGTAGGCAGAGTGAATCAAACTTTAACCTTTTCACAGCCACAGTCCGAAACAAAAAAACCGTGCCACCATGATTTAATATAAACAACACTGTGAAAAAATAGAGATGTGACCATGAGCATACGATGTAAATATAAATATAATATTAATAACTTTATTTTTCACATAGGCTTGTTTTATTTTAAAACAATTTACATCATCTCAAAAAGTAGTCGAATTAACAAAATTTTAAATGAAATAGCTTAAAAATTAGACCCAAATATTACTAGAGTTCGTACTCAATTGAAAATTTTATAATAGCAGTGGCGCAACTCTAGTTCCCTTATGACGTCACGCGTTGTCGGGAAAAGCCGACATTGGCGTTCCGAAACCACAGAATTTACCTAATATTAATGCTGGAAAAGTAAATTTCGTACTTTATCGATATTTATTTATTGAACTACTCCTTATAGTTTAGATATTAAAACATTTTAATGAACTATTGGAATAGTTCCTACCTATATACCCATTAACTTAATTTCATATACACCTATTTGCTGATGGTGGGGTAGGTATCTATATTCAAAATAAAATTAACTACGTTAAACAAACTGACTTCAAAACAAAAGAAAAAATAATAAAGATTTAATATTAATTAAATACTACCTATTATTTATATGCGCTATTTACTAATAGATTTGAAGTCGGTGCCAAGCCAATCCGGCACGCACGCGTGGGCAGACGTCGTTGACGGACGTCTTGACTATAAAAAATTTTTGAAAGAAAGAAAATATTTATTTGCAAGAATATTGGTGTTACGAGTAGTTTAAAATTAATTAAGCTTCCAACATATTCTACCATAATGTGGTGTGAATTTTAAATTAAAAATTTAGATGCGTATTAGCTTAATTGATAATATTACATTAATTCACATGACCATTTAGTTTAGGAATTCTGTTGAATACATTTTCGTAATTATTTTTTTCATTATTCTTCGTATTGATTGAATCTGCTTATAATATTAATATTTAATTGCTCTTTATTAGGTTTTATTTACGCATCTTAAACTTTAAAGTAGGCATTTCATTGTATTAATTTGCTCGTATTTATTTAAGTGATTAAAATATTATTATTTGTTTAAGGCTTGGCACCGACTTCAAACCTATTAATATATAGTAAATAGCACATATTAAATATTAGGTAGTATTTAATTAATATTAAATCTTTATTATTCTTTACTTTTTGTTTTGAAGTCGGTTTTTTAACGTAGTTATTTTTATTTAATACTTTTTAGTGTATTGTATTGTCAACTATTTATGGGTAGACTACAACAGATACTGCGCGCCTTAACAAATACAGGTCTCTGTCCGTAAAAATGCTCTTCGAAACACAATATCACGTTCTTGTGAGACTTAAAGATCCTGAAAAACGTTTGTTGGCCATGAAAGCATATATGAAATCACACTAACATCAAGAAACTTTTGAACAGTATAATTCTAGACTCGGTAAGATCCAAGAGCACCTTGCGAATGAGTCTTTTGAGCAGAGAGCTAATAGATTTGGTCTCATTAATGAGCGTCTATCGAACGAATCTGCCGAGCAGAAGGCTCACAGAATTGGTCTCATTAAGCTGCATTTAGCTAAGGAGTCCGCCGAGCAGAGAGTTCATAGATTAGAAGTGATACGAAACCGTGCAGCAACCGAGTCTGCTCAGCCACGTGAGAACCGACTAGCGGCAGCGCGTCAGATGTCACAAAGACTTCTTTCAATGACTGACCGTAACTTTATAAAATCATCATAAGCCAAAATTTCAGCTCAATCGGTAACCGGGAAGTGGATCAAATTTATTTGCGAAATTTGATTTAAGAAATCGACATAGGTAAAATAAATAAAAAAATGCTCATAAAATAAAAACTGCTGGACCTACCTAAATCAAATTTTTATGGGACCAATTCGAAACTATTCCGCATCAAACAAAAAAAGAATCACGTAAATCGGCTCAGAAACCTCGGCGAAATCGGTGTACATACATAAAAAATATATATACCGGCCGAATTGAGAACCTCCTCCTTTTTTTAAGTCGGTTAAAAATAAGTACTTATTTGGTAAAAGTACTCAAAAACAGCGAAATTTATATACCAAATTCTTTTTCTATTAGGTATATTTAGCTATGCGTTTTGATTTTAGGAAAATATTGCGGCAAAAAATGGTGACTCCTTCGCCGCCACTAATAATGCCGTCAGCGTCACCACGACCACCGTCAAGCTCAATTAATATTCCTTTTCGACTCTGCCTGATCATATAAGAAAAGGGCTGAGCAGGAATATTTAGAAAAATATATATTTGCAAATTGAGAACAGAATGGAGAATAAATAAACTGAGACACCTATTTAATTTATTCTTATCCAAAAGTACCTAACTGATAGAATACCTAGGTATTTAAGACATTGATCGTTTAATTACCAGAGTGCACGCCACGTAATTGCCGAGGTGTACTAATGAAAACCAATTTATGTCATTACTAGCTGTTGCCCGCGACTTCGTCCGTGCGGACTTCGTTTACTCCGCACAGCTCCTCCGCCGTAGGTGATAGCGTGATAATATTTAGCCTATATGTTGACCCGACCCAATTTTTGCAAGAATAATACTAACAGGTCGGGTCAACATATAGGCTACATAATATCACGCTATCACCTACGCACGGGCAGGAGGTGTGCGGAGTAAACGAAGTCCGCGCGGACGTAGTCGCGGACAACAGCTAGTATAATATATTTTTAAAAGTTCGTCTGTGTCCATATCACTGTTATTAATTTTTTTCCAAATAAGTCACTTCACTAGCGCGTATCTGACGTCACAATTTGTCGTGTAATACCGACGACGGCTTGCAGTGCACTGCACTGTGCTGATAAGACGATTGCATTTAGTGCGGGGTAAAATAGCAATTTTGCTATTGTCGATAATTTTATTTGTCTAGCTGCGGTCTCGATTTTATGTATTATTTCTAATAAAAGTTTGTTGTTTCATTTAAATATTTTTCAGACCTTTCAGAATTGTTAATAATTTGGCAATTATTTCTAAAAATCATAGAAGCGATAAAATATTTAAATAAAATCTTACGTGCACGTTCTACATCACTAGCTGTCGGCATGACACGACAATGGTGCTACCGGCGTAGACTTTGTGATCAGTTTGGGATTATCGTTACATTATTCAATTTTTTACTTCATATAAATGACGAATAGAAAAAGTGTAACCAATATAATAAATAAACATTGGTTGACAAGCTATAAGCGATAAAAAAACAGCGAAAAATATTGCATTAATAGTTTTATTTTTGCATAATGTTTGTGTCGGCATTACCCGACATTGGCGTTTGAACGTCCAAAATGATTTGTCGGGTATAGCCGACTGTGGCGGTGAAAAGGTTAATAGAGATCCCGGTTCGCTACGATTCAACGATCGTCTGGGGAGATGAATGGTGATTCCCCATCGCTATTTTACTAACCAGAACTCGATTACCGCTTATTCTAGTGATAACCAGAATAAACAGTTTCATGTGCGCATCTGAGGTAAAGGGGTGTTATCACACCAAGACTCCAAACTGCTACAGAGATTCGGTTGTTCGACAAAAACCTCAATAGCACTTTTGCCCAACCCAGGGATTAAAGCCGGGACCACACGATCTATGCCGAATCAAGTGTCGGTTAACCTAAACGGCTAAAAATGTTTGGAAATTAAATGTGACAGTTATCTCCACCAACCACGTACTAGGTTAAATACCCTGTCTTGAAAAATCTTATATCTAGCAAATGTCAAAAAACAGCTAGTTTGTTTACACATTACAGTCCCGTTACTAGAGTGGTTAGTAACCCTCATCTTCACAATAAAATGAGTTCATTTCCAAGTGTTTGTGTGATGAGTAATTGTTTGTAAAAAATTTTGTTGAATAAATTTTTGTACTTCTGGCTTCGGGTGATTAATAAATATATTTCGGTATTTAATATGTATGTATTCCTTTATTGGTATTGTTGATTTATATCAACATCAAAAGCAAACAATTTGCTTACTTTGGGATTCAAAATGCAGAGGTTTACCGGGTACCTTACCCTCCAAACGGAATCATAACACTGACAAGCACCGACACTATTGTAGCAAGAATAGGCGATGGTTCCAGCCGGGACCCAGAAACATTGTAGAAATCTACTATCTATGTAGTCACAGATGGTATTGACACATATAGCCAATTATTCGCCTTTTACAAATTGAACTTTAATGGAAGTCTGGACCAAAGCGGGGAAAATAATTTAATTACATATATAATAACTTACTTGGTAGGTCCATTTACAACTTCAACCACATCATCGTCGTCGTATTTGATATTGACAACTGCTTCTACTTTAGACTGGATACCTTTCAATGTGGAATGGAATATCTTTGAACTAGCCTGCAAAAAAAAAAACAAATGTGTTACCTAAATGTTGAGCTAATATTTTTAGTTGGTTTCAGTTTCAAACAGATTCGGTTGGGACTAAAATTAATCAATGTACATTATATTGTATGTTAGAGATCACTCTGTAGCGCTCTTGTGTGTACCCTGTGGCCATGAAGGCTGGTTTAACGTTTGTCGGCTCATGAAGTTTCGTGTAAATCGATAACGGAGCAAATTGCTGTCCTTATTCGTCAATAGTGACGTGCGATCTAAATTACAAATATTACCGACTATTCTTATATAAAATTCTCGTGTCACTATGTTAGTTACCATACTCCCCAGAAACGGTTCGATCAAATATTATGAAATTGTATATGCACATTCAGTAGATCTGAGAATCGACTACTATCTGTTTTTCATACCCCTAAGTGATAAGGGTTGTCAATTCCCAACATTCATTTTTTATTTTTGGACAATTTTTTTATAGTTAAAATAAGCATGAAAATAATAGGGGCGGGTCCCCATACAATAAACGTGTTTTTTTTTCGTATTTTGGTTTGATGATAATAGTACGGAACCCTTCGTGCGCGAGTCCGTTTCGCACTTGGCCGGTTTTTTCCAGTAGTTTCGTGCAGGGCGGTGTGTTTATTCTCCTTCATGGCTGTGCCCGTGCACGTCACCTGCAGGTTAGTGAGGTGCACGCGCGGCCCGTGCTGCGTGTTACCTGCAGGCTAGTGATGCGCGCGCGCGCGGCGGCCAGGCTGGCGGCGAGGGCGGCCAGCTGCGCCGCGGCGCCGCGCTCGGCCTGCTGCGTGGAGGCGGCGGCGGCGCGCGCGGCCCGCAGCTGCGCGCGCGCGGTCTCCAGCGCGCCCTCGAGACGCGCGCGCGCGCCCGCCCACCGCGCCGCGCCCGCCACCAGCGCCGACACCTCCACCACGCGACCCTTGTACATCACCACACCTGCACAACACAACGCACCACCTTCACTTTACCCATTAAAATAAAGGTATAATTACACTACACACATTCAGTTTTTTTTTATATTATAAAATAGCAAACAAGCAGATAAGTCTCCAAATGTGTTCGAGCTCTACGCAATCGAACAGCTCAGCGTTTTTATATTTCATTATATTTTATGTTCAATTGAATAAGTTGTGAAGTCCGTCGCGAGGTACCATTGTGACACCTCGTGCTCACACCATTTACGAGTATTTTACCATTTACCATTCAGTAGTCCATCGGAAATGGTGGCTATTATGTTTTTCTTATTAAAACCCATAAGTACCACCCAACCATTGTAAATTTGGTTACCATTGTTTAACTGATTGTTGTAAAGTTAATATAAAACCAGTAAAAAAACATAATAGCCACCATTTCCGATCTCCTCATTTAGTCTGGTTATGATTGGTTACGGAACCACTCATAACCAATCACCAAAAAGGGGATAACCACAGCCCAAAACCATAACCCCCCTTTTTACAAGATGGAAAGAATTAACCATCGCCAAAGTGGCTCGTGGCGAGGTATTATGCCACATGGGTAAGTTATCCGGTTACCTTACCCTCCTAACCGGAACACGACAGCGATAAGTACTGACGCTATTGCGACAGGTATAGGTAAGGCGGTGGTACGAGGTGAATTGAAAAGTATTCGGCCTAACCAAGAAAATAAACACACACTAAATCAGTTATATTTTTATTTTTCTAGATAATCACCACCAAGTTCGATGCACTTTTGCCATCTCCCATTCAAAGCATTTAGTCCGTTAAGTACTTTTCAATCCACCCTCGTATGTTTTCGATTCGTAACAAAACTTCAATTTTTCAAGTTTCTTCCAGAGCAAGTTTCTTTCTCCCCGTGTTGGTCCCGGGCTCCTTTGAAGAATAGACCAACTGCCGTTCTGCCAGGCAGGTCGTAAAAGGCAACCGATTGACTACGCGAGTCACTACCATCGTGGCTACTAGGTGATAGAGTTTTGCATTTTCTCGCCCGGGTCTGGTACAACCGTCTTACCTATTCCTAGTTAGTCGTTGTCGTGTTCGGGTTTGGAGGCTAAGGTAGCCGGTAAACTTATGCATGTGGCATTAGACCTCGCCACAAGATAGTAACGCACCATTAACATCTTTGGTGTCTATAGGCGATGGTTGACTCTTTCCATCAGAAGACCCATCTGCTTGTTTGCTATCTTATAACATAAAAAAAAATGTGTAGGCGGTTGACCCTACAGGCCATCTCTGAAACTTCCCGCTAAATTAAGCTCAAAAGAGTAAAAACTATAAACATAGATTTTTTCAGTTCAAACATCTATTTTGTTTAAAAAGCTGATTGAATTTTATTTTTAGAATGCGTTTAACTCAATTTTTGAGATCTGAAATATCGCTTTAGCTAAATAATCTATAGGTTGAAAAATTTCGTAACAATGTCAACAAACATTTTTTTTTCAAATGTTTTCATCTATACTTACATATTTCTGCATCGGCTCCACCGGGTCTTGTACCACCGCCTTACCTATTCCTGCCGCAATAGCGTCAGTGCTAGTCACTATCGTGTTCGGGTTTGCAGGGTAAGGTAGCCGGTGAACTTATGCATGTGGCATTAGACCTCGCCACAAGATAGCAACGCACCATTAACATCTTTGGAGTCTATAGGCGATGGTTGACTCTTTCCATCAGGAGACCCATCTGCTTGTTTGCTATCTTATGATATAAAAAAAATATATAATAAAATAGTAGGAAAGTCAAAACTGTACATTGAATATTTTTTTTAAAGAATACTTGGGGCGTGATCTACAATCGATATCGAAGCCAAAAATATAGTTTTTAGAATTTTTGTCTGTTTGTCTTTATGTATGTCCGGGGTAAACTCAAAAAGTACTGCATGGATTTACTTCAAATTTTGCATGAATATCACTAACAGGTCGGGTCAACATATAGGCTAACATATTATCACGCTATCACCTACGGGGGAGGAGCTGTGCGGAGTAAACGAAGTCCGCGCGGACGAAGTCGCAGACAACAGCTAGTCATTAATAAATCCTAAACAAATTGACTGATTTTGATCCAATTAACGGTATTTGACGCAGTTTTTAAAGGAGAAAAGCTGGAAAGATTTTTAAGTCCATCGGTGTATTAGCCTGAAAATTATTTTAAAAATATAAAGTAAATATGCTAAAAATGACGTATTTTTAATATTTGAAAAGCCGTAACTTTTGAAAATTAGATTAGATTTTGATTCTTGAAATGCCATTTGACTTATTTTTTTAGTACTAAAATGTTGTAGAATACCAAAAAATGATTGGTTGAAAAATTTCGAAGTTATGTCGAAAAAACACTATTTTTTAATTTTCTGTCAATGATTTCTCCCAAACGGATAAACCGATTTTGATGCAATTAATACATTAGATGTAGTTTTTTGAAAATAGAGCTGATTAGTTTTTGTACTCATTCGGTACATTAATGTGGAAGTTATGTTAAAAAAATACTGTTTCACCAAAATTATATCTGGAGTTTTTTCAAAATTTTTCAAAATCTCCTGAGCCGACTTGATTCTAATTTTCAGGAAGTCTAAGTTGAGCAGAATCCAATCGAATGCCATCAACCGCTTTTCGATCGATCCAGCCGTTCAAAAGTTATGAGAAGTTTACATACACACAAACACACACACACACATACAGACATACTGACGTCATCGCGAAAATAGTCGGAAAAGATTCCTAGGACCTCAAAACGTGGAGATCCGGTGAAAACTCGATTTTCGAAAATCGGGGCAAATTCAGTAACTTCCTATCTACGTACATTATGTACTACGTAGCGAGAAGTTAAAAAAGCAATATTGTAATAACATAAACAGATTATTCAAAGGATATTACAGTTTTCACTTATACGTTATCTTAAAATTTTACCATCTAGTTTGTTGGTAAACGAGAAGGTAATGATCATGACGCTTGCCGGGAGTCCTAGGATAACAGACTTGTACAAGCTTCAATTTCAAAAGGGTCAGAATATTAAATGCATCTAGCTAATCAAATCTAGCCTTGTCTGAAGTGGGTTAGTTTAGTAGCTCCTCCTCTATTATCCCCTTGAACGGTTGGACCGAACAGTTGAATAGCCGAATTTTTTGAAGCGGGCACCTTACTGTAGGCATTCATTTTCTCACATGCAAAACCGTAAGATTCAATTATACGCGCGGTCTAATACGCAAATTAGACTACCAAACATCTAAGCGTTTACCGCAAATTTCGCAAAACACAACAAAAACAAGTATATCACATAATTACCTGTTTCGGAAACATCTGGCGTTTGGCTAGTAGACTTTTCACCAGTACTTGATTCTCTGTTGAAAATTGGCAATAAGTCACGATTGCCTGCAGCAATACTTGCTTCTAATTCAGCGATCTATGAAAATAAACATTTATTATTGTCGTGATTTAACACTACAGCAGGCGATTCCAGTGGCGATCTACCACAGACGGCCTACACCAGTTGCCTCGACGCATTTGCATATATACATACACACAGTGGCTATGAACACATATATACAGTTTAATTACACCGTACGTCAGAGCATATTAACAACAGCAAAATACTAAAACAGAAATTTACATTACAGTAATTCACACAAACAAACAGTATTCATAATCTTTATGGCTTGATTTTGATTAAATCTGAGGTTCGACATAAGTATGTCTTAAGGTTTATAATAATAATAAAGCTCATGGCATGGCAAGCACATGGCTAAGATACTATAATATTTGATCTTAAGATGCCTTAATATAATATATCTTAAAGCAAATTTCAGATATCGCTCACCATACAAATCGTATGAACCATCATACATGACTAAGATAATATATAACTTACCTTTAGTATCTTAAGATACCCAACGATATGGAAATATATATTTGATCTTAAGGTACGAAATATATATTTCTTCGCATCTTAATATAAATACAGGATGTTGTTATTTTGGGATATGCGCTATAGCAGTGCCTCATCTATACATATAATGAAATCGTAGGAAAGTCAAAACTGTAAATTGAATTTTTTTTTAAAAGAATACTTGGGGCATCTACATCTACAATCGATATAGAAGCCAAAAATATAGTTTTTAGAATTTTTGTCTGTTTGTCTGTATGTATGTCCAGGGTAAACTCAAAAAGTACTGTATGGCTTTACTTCAAATTTTGCATGAATATTACTAACAGGTCGGGTCAACATATAGGCTACATATTATCACGCTATTACCTAAGGGGGAGGAGCTGTGCGGAGTAAACGAAGTCCGCGCGGACGAAGTCGTGGGCAACAGCTAGTAATCTATAATAATTAATATTATAAATGCGGAAGTTGGGATGTTGGATGGATGGATGTTGGATACTCAATCATGCAAAAGCTACTGAACGGATTTGAATGTCATTTGGCACATAAGTAGATGATGAACTGGAATAACACATAGGCAACGTTTTATCCCGAAAAAGAGGGTGATCCCGCGGGATTCACAAAAAATTTTTATAATGTAGCTGGCTGCACGGTGCATCTTCTAGTTTAATATAATAGTTACTATGCGTTCTAACTGAGAATAGGATCGCGCTTGTTATTAACTTGATATCACAAGTGTGAAATTAGTAATGTCAGCAAAAAACATATGTTCAAAAAATATTGCTGATTTATTAAAGAATATATAATGTTTTAATATTTTCATCAATGAAAAAAATTGTAAAAAACCTCAATAAAGTCGTGTTAGTTACACCACTTATAAGTCAAGAAGGATATTTCATATTATTCTATATCAAAATCGTTGTCTGAGGAGCTGTCTAACAAATCAAAAAGTAAGGCCATATCACTCATGGTTAATCAACTTGTATATATAACTCCAATGACGCAGACTAATATTATCGTATCTTAGCCATGTGTGATATGTTAAGATACTGTAATATTTTATATTAGGGCATCATAAGATCAAATATTACAGTATCTTAACCGTGTGTGATGAGCTTAATTCTGAATTGTAAACCAAAAAGGATACATACCAAAGAGAATAAATAATAATATAAGATGTTTATACAATTTGGCGGTCTTATCGGCTAAAGTGATCTCTTCCAGACAACCGGCAGGTTAAGGATTTCTTGCGAAAGGAGCAGAAACATGCAGGTTGATGCACAAACTACACAATGATATATACATTACAGTTAACGTAGACACATAAACATAAATATACATAAACAACACATATATTTAATTGACTGTATATTGGATTTACGAACGCAATGAGGTCTGTGTGCAGAGTTTAAAATGTGGAAAAGTATTCCTTGACTAGGTTTTTAAAGGAGAAAGGATATGGAGCCTCTCTGATGGTCAATGGAAGAGAATTTTGATTTTTTAATGCTCGAATAGTAAAGAAGGAATTATAAAATTTGAATAAATGAGAAGGGTACTTTAAAATCAGGTTTTTGTTTGAACGTTGTGCTTTATCAGACAAACATTCAAATTTGCCTTTTAAGTAGGATGGATGGATCAAATAAAGTGTTGTACAATAAATGAAGGATATGACTATAATGACGACGTCAAATAGTAAACCATTTAAATTTATCATGGAATTCTGAAACATGGTCGTACTTGTGCAAGCCAAATACGATCCTAATGCAGAAATTTTGAAGACGTTCAAGCTTATTCAACTGAGCCTCACTGAGATCAGTATAGCAAACATCAGCATAATCAAGAATAGAATGTAGCAAACTTTTGAGCCAGCATTACCTTTGTTGAATAAGGGAAGAAATTATGCAAACGTCTTAAGGAGTTACTTGCAGCAAATACCTTTTGTAATTTATACTTTCCATCGTCGGCACTTGGTGAAACTCCGTCATAATTATTGTTTTAAATTTTACACTTGTACTGTTTCACAATTCACTAATTATATATAATATATACTTTTTTATTTAAATAGTCAACCGGTTTCGCATTTTACTGCATCATCAGGACTAAAACTTAAATTGTCAACAAATACGTTGTGTTAGGAATTGTTAAAAATGGTCGGTAGATGTGAAATATTGAGTTTGATAGAAAATATTAATGTTGCCAACCATTATTTCCAAATCACCACAGTACGAAGATACAAAATGAGGCAAACTACCAAATAAAAATTATACAAAATTACAAATGAAATCCAAAACTAATAACGGATCTTAGGTAATAATAAAATCAAATGTCACTTAAATTACTAATTTAAAATTATCCAAAATTAAGATATGTCATTGGGTTCAAAATGTCAAAATGTCAAATATATATATATATATATATATATATATACATACACACATATATATATATATATATATATATATATATATATATATATATATATATACACATATATATATATATATATACATACACACACACATATATATATATATATATACATACATATATACATACACACATACATACATATACATACATATACATACGCATGTACATATACTCACACATACACTTTAATGTCAGGGATTAAACTAAATAATATGTCAAACATAAAATTAATATTATTAAATTGAATTAAATTATATAAATAATGTTAAATTATATAAATTGAAATTAATTAGTAAAAATATTTAATAAGGGGGAAGAATTTAAATCCCTATGATCATTTAATAATTTCGGATTATTTTTCTGTTTATTAATTTCTAAGGCTTCAAGGGCATTCAGCCTTTCACCCTTGTTACAAAAATGTAAGGCGTTGAAGTTCTTGGCGAGGTCAAAATTGTGCCCTTCCGTTCTGAGGTGTTGGCCGAACGCAGACATCCCTTGTCCGGACTTCCAAGTCCTGACATGTTCCTCTATTCTCTTTGTAAAGGATCTTCCTGTTTGACCGATGTACTCCGCCTTACATTCCTGGCACTCTAATCTGTATACCCCACTATGCATAATTTTTGGTATTGTATCCTTGTTGTTAAAAAGTAAACATCTTAGCGATTTGGTAGTGTAAAACGCTGGTTTGCTATCCTTTAGTAGTCTTGCTGACTTGTATGAAATATTCCCTAAGAATGGTAACCGAGCATATCTTATTTTCTCAATAGGTGTTCTGTATGGAGTCCCAGCGTACAATATTTTCCGTACCAAATTCTTTTGTTTTCTTTTTAACAACAAGTCAATTAGCTTAGGGTCGTAGCCATTATTTTCAGCTATTGTTTTTATAGTGTTGAGCTCTTCCCTGTAATCTTTCTCGTCTAGGGGTAATGATACTAACCTATGTAACATTGAGTGAAAGGCTGCATGTTTGTGACTAGTCGGGTGGTTTGAATTAGCCGGAATTAAATTGTCGCAAAATGTATCTTTTCTGTATACCTTGAAACAATGTCTATTATTTGCAATACTTATGGTCAGATCCAGAAAATTAATTGTTTTGTGGCCTATTTCCATTGTGAATTGGATATTTGTGTTCAAGGTATTCATATATGTTAAAAACTTATCTAGTAGTTCTAACGGGCCAGTCCACAAACACAAGACATCATCAACATACCTGTACCAATACATAATGTTTTCTTTGAAAGTTTTACAGGTATTGATTTGTTTTTCAATTTTGTTCATAAAGATATCTGCGCATAACGGTGATATAGGGCTTCCCATTGCTAGACCATCTGACTGCTGATATATAGTGTCGTTGTAAATGAAGTAATTCTGTTTTAGACATACATTAAAAACATGATTGAGGTCGACAATTTTCTGTGCTTCTAGTTTTGATTCTTCCATAATATTATTAATTTCTTCTTGCAATTCCTTTACCGGCACACTGGGAAACAAATTTTGGACATCGAATGAGACCAAAATACACTCATCTGGTATTTCGATATCTTTGATTTTGTAAACTAACTCTAAGCTATCTTTAATTGAATGTAGAGGACGAAATTTAGTAATATCTTTAAAAACTCTATTGGTCTCTGCGGCCAAACGGTAAGTAGGAGCATTCATATATGACACTGAACTTCATTTAAGATTGCATAATATAGAAATAGATATATTGTTACAACGAGTTTACGAAATTTCAAAGTACATTTCATCAAAAATACATAGTAGACACTTAAAGAAATTGCAATATTTAATTAATGAAAAAGAGTCTCGGTTTGACACTTCCCATGATAAGACGCATAGAGCTGTTTTTTATGAGAGACTCTATAATACGACAAATATTATATTCAGTAGGGAGGAAACCATGTTATTAGAAAAGGGTCCAAAATACTGTCCGAAATCAGATAATAAGAAGAAAGATTTAGAAAATTTGGGGGTTGATTTAGAGGTAGCTACGAATGATATGGCAACAAAACATAACTTGAAAAAATTGATAAAAAATGAATTATTGACTAATGAGCATTTAGATAAAATGAAAGTAAAAAACAATGAATGGGAGGTAATAAAATCAATAAAACAAAAGGTCCAGCAAAATAATTTGATTATTACAAAGGCGGATAAGGGGAATACGATTGTTGTGACTACAAAAAACGAATACGAGGAGAAAATTGAGGCGTTTTTAGAAACAGGGATATTTAAGATTTTAAAGAGTGATCCAACCAAGAAATTTCATACGCAAGTAAAAAATACCTTGATGACATGTAATGGTATCTTCAGCTCAAAAGATGTCTATAAGCTGGTAGTAATGAATCCAATAATACCCCGGCTTCATGGTTATTATAAGCTCCACAAACAAGGATCACCCATAAGGCCTGTAGTGTCATATATGAATGCTCCTACTTACCGTTTGGCCGCAGAGACCAATAGAGTTTTTAAAGATATTACTAAATTTCGTCCTCTACATTCAATTAAAGATAGCTTAGAGTTAGTTTACAAAATCAAAGATATCGAAATACCAGATGAGTGTATTTTGGTCTCATTCGATGTCCAAAATTTGTTTCCCAGTGTGCCGGTAAAGGAATTGCAAGAAGAAATTAATAATATTATGGAAGAATCAAAACTAGAAGCACAGAAAATTGTCGACCTCAATCATGTTTTTAATGTATGTCTAAAACAGAATTACTTCATTTACAACGACACTATATATCAGCAGTCAGATGGTCTAGCAATGGGAAGCCCTATATCACCGTTATGCGCAGATATCTTTATGAACAAAATTGAAAAACAAATCAATACCTGTAAAACTTTCAAAGAAAACATTATGTATTGGTACAGGTATGTTGATGATGTCTTGTGTTTGTGGACTGGCCCGTTAGAACTACTAGATAAGTTTTTAACATATATGAATACCTTGAACACAAATATCCAATTCACAATGGAAATAGGCCACAAAACAATTAATTTTCTGGATCTGACCATAAGTATTGCAAATAATAGACATTGTTTCAAGGTATACAGAAAAGATACATTTTGCGACAATTTAATTCCGGCTAATTCAAACCACCCGACTAGTCACAAACATGCAGCCTTTCACTCAATGTTACATAGGTTAGTATCATTACCCCTAGACGAGAAAGATTACAGGGAAGAGCTCAACACTATAAAAACAATAGCTGAAAATAATGGCTACGACCCTAAGCTAATTGACTTGTTGTTAAAAAGAAAACAAAAGAATTTGGTACGGAAAATATTGTACGCTGGGACTCCATACAGAACACCTATTGAGAAAATAAGATATGCTCGGTTACCATTCTTAGGGAATATTTCATACAAGTCAGCAAGACTACTAAAGGATAGCAAACCAGCGTTTTACACTACCAAATCGCTAAGATGTTTACTTTTTAACAACAAGGATACAATACCAAAAATTATGCATAGTGGGGTATACAGATTAGAGTGCCAGGAATGTAAGGCGGAGTACATCGGTCAAACAGGAAGATCCTTTACAAAGAGAATAGAGGAACATGTCAGGACTTGGAAGTCCGGACAAGGGATGTCTGCGTTCGGCCAACACCTCAGAACGGAAGGGCACAATTTTGACCTCGCCAAGAACTTCAACGCCTTACATTTTTGTAACAAGGGTGAAAGGCTGAATGCCCTTGAAGCCTTAGAAATTAATAAACAGAAAAATAATCCGAAATTATTAAATGATCATAGGGATTTAAATTCTTCCCCCTTATTAAATATTTTTACTAATTAATTTCAATTTATATAATTTAACATTATTTATATAATTTAATTCAATTTAATAATATTAATTTTATGTTTGACATATTATTTAGTTTAATCCCTGACATTAAAGTGTATGTGTGAGTATATGTACATGCGTATGTATATGTATGTATATGTATGTATGTGTGTATGTATATATGTATGTATATATATATATATATATGTGTGTGTGTATGTATATATATATATATATATGTGTATATATATATATATATATATATATATATATATATATATATATATATATGTGGGTATGTATATATATATATATATATATATATATATTTGACATTTTGACATTTTGAACCCAATGACATATCTTAATTTTGGATAATTTTAAATTAGTAATTTAAGTGACATTTGATTTTATTATTACCTAAGATCCGTTATTAGTTTTGGATTTCATTTGTAATTTTGTATAATTTTTATTTGGTAGTTTGCCTCATTTTGTATCTTCGTACTGTGGTGATTTGGAAATAATGGTTGGCAACATTAATATTTTCTATCAAACTCAATATTTCACATCTACCGACCATTTTTAACAATTCCTAACACAACGTATTTGTTGACAATTTAAGTTTTAGTCCTGATGATGCAGTAAAATGCGAAACCGGTTGACTATTTAAATAAAAAAGTATATATTATATATATAATTAGTGAATTGTGAAACAGTACAAGTGTAAAATTTAAAACAATAAATACCTTTTGACTAATTTTATTACATAATATAAAAATTCCTGAAAAAGTACTGTCTAGGTACATGACCAAACTTTTAACCTCTGCAATATGGTATAACAGCTCCGTCAAATTGCAAAGGAATTAATGTTGTTAGATCTAGTTCACAGATCAAATTATGGCTACCTATTATAATTGCCTGTGACTTCGCAGGATTAATACTAATTCCAAACCGCTTAGACCAGTCACAGATTCTAGCAAGATCGTTGTTGATTATACGAATTGCGCTATCAAGATCGTGAAGTGTAGCTTGGGTGTAAATTTGTATATCATCAGCGTACATATGATATAGTTTATATAGGGCAAATGTGCTAAAATCTAGTTTGCGTAAAAATGAAAAAAAAAAAAATATTGTAAACCTTCACAGGCACTTTTGTTGGGTCAACAATTTTACAACTACTACTGGATTGTAAACGCAGCCATACTATGAGAGGATCCGGCGGAAGAACTAAATATGTAATAACTAATATATATATATATATATATACAAACGAGCAGATGGTGCACCTGATGGTAAGTGATCACCGCCGCCCATGGACATCCGCAATACCGGGGGTATTGCAGCTGCGTTGCCGGCCTTTTAAGAATGAATAAGCTCGTTTCTTGAAAATCCCTAAGTCGTATCCATTCGGAAACACCCCCGAGGGTAATTGATTCCACAAAGGAGTAGTGCGAGGCAAAAAGTGTAGACAAAAGCGCACGTTTTTGGATTTTCAGACATCGAGGTGGTGAGGATGGAACTTTAAATTTTGACGCGATGTCCGATGGTGGAATTTAGCGGCAGGCATTAGTCTGAACAACTCGTCGGAACACTCCCCATGATACATACGGTAATGTGTAGTTTTCAAGCTCATCAACAAATGATACACAACACATCCAGGATGTATTCCATTAAAAATGCATTTTTTGTATGCTGGTTACAATGACCTTCAGATACCATTGACGAAAACCCAACTTCTATGATCATGGTGTCAATCTTGGTCTCCGCAGGTACCTAACTACATTTTTCTATCCATATTATGCATTTATTATATATAACTGTTGTCTGTCGTTATTTCTGAATATCCAAAATCACGGAGTACAGCAAAATAAGGTGTATTACTAAAACTCGGGTGAGAGGCTGCAGTAGTAACGCAATAATGTTGATCTATTCTTCAAAAGTGGTTCACGACTATTACTTTGCACCCATTCGAAATTTAATTGAAAACTGGTTGTATAGAGGCTGTGCTCGATAAAATGCCTCAAAATAGCATCAAAATGATTACACCAACCTTAATTTGAAATTTCGATACAAAGGGATGGTGTGTAATTCATAACTTATTCACAATGCACAAAGTAAAATTAACAGTAAATAAATTACACGAATCAAGCCAACCTCATAACAACATTAATCTATGACGTCCCCAAGTCAGTATAAACAGTACTAAATACAATATAATAGTCAAAATGTACTAAGTACAGTAATAAATATAAAATAAAATATCAGACGAAGAAAACTAGTTATTTTGCAATTTTCCGCGAACTTTTAAGTGTACCTTTGCGATGTTATTGAAAAGGAAAACATATAAAAGCGGTGTAAGAAATGGAACAAACTTACCGTAGGTCTGAAAATAATGAAGACCCCAGCGGCACAGTTATCCACCCTCGTCCACCACACTTTATACCACGACAGCACCAAACACAAAAGCACACAATTGACGCACTCAACGCACGTTTCACTTCGCAACCGAAGCATCTTCAGGAGACACGAGCACTACTACACTCAACGAGAGCCGCGGTAATACTGACTCGCTCGCGGTTGCGACGCTCCTTTTATAGGCTGGGCTCGCATGACTAAGAGCGCGCTACATTGTGTAATAAAGCCGATTTTGTAACGTTTTACGGATGCTTTTTATTTAAATTATTCAAGAAAATATTTAGTTGTCTTTCTGTACCAGTCCAACACATAATAATATCATCAACACAACACATAATAATTACATACACAGACTAACATCTTTGCCACTGAGTAAAGAACGTTATATGGAAGAGTTAAATATAATTTTTCAGTTGGCAGTGTCAAATGGGTACAATCGTGCTTTAGTTACAAGTTTAATAAAAAAGAAAGAAAAACAAACACTATCACGATTACTGTATGCAGTACCACTCCGAAAAGAAATCAGGTTTAAATCCAGTTTAACGTATTTCGGACGAAATTCGGAAAAAATAGAGAGATGTTTGCGGAGTAATAATGTCAATGTAGCATTTAAAACACAGTTCCTTACGAGACATATTATGTAATGGAAAAGACAAAACCAATAATAAACACAAATTTGGAATATATAAATTACGTTGCTCAGAACGTAGCAGCATATATATTGGACAAACAGGTCGAAGTTTCGAGTCCCGTTACAAAGAACACATATCCGCTTTTAAAAATAAACACGCTAACAAATCTCACTTTGCAAAACACCTAATAGAAACTGGGCATACTTTATCCACAAATCATTCTTTTGATATAATTCATACCTGTGACAAGGGATTAAAATTAAATATATTGGAACAACTTGAAATCATAAAACATAATACCGATTCAATTGAACTGTTGTACGAACAAAGAAACGTTACAAAATCGGCTTTATTACACAATGTAGCACGCGCTTACTCATGCGAGCCCCGCCTCTAAAAGGAGCGTCGCAACCGCGCGCGAGTCAGTACTACCGCGTCTCTCGTTGAGTGTAGTAGTGCTCGTGTCTCCTGAAGATACTTCGGTTGCGAAGTGAAACGTGCGTTGAGTGCGTCAATTGTGTGCTTTGTGTTTGGTGCTGTCGTGGTATAAAGTGTGGTGGACGAGGATGGATAACTGTGCCGCTGGGGTCTTCATTATTTTCAGACCTACGGTAAGTTTATTCCATTTCTTACACCGCTTTTATATGTTTTCCTTTTCAATAATATCGCAAAGGTACACTTAAAAGTTCGCGGAAAATTGCAAAATAACTAGTTTTCTTCGTCTGAACAATGGATTTCCGCAAAGTAACGCCTGAATCTATAAAATATAAAAAAATAAAATATATTTAAACATACAGATCCAGAAATACATCCATCAGTCCTTATCACACAAACACATGTCCGTTTTGAGAATCAAACTTGAGTCACTTCTCTTTAATTAATAATAAAATTAGTCAAGTGTTATCTGTCACTTGTATAACTTGACCAGCTCGCAGTTTGACCAGAGTCGAAGAAGACAGATTTTCGACAAGGAGAATCAAGGGAATGTAGAAATGTGAAACGCTTCCGCAGGTATGGAGGAGCTGCAGGTTTAAACAAAACGTTATAAATTAAACACAAAATATGAGTATTCCTGCGAAGCCGAATAGATAGTAACTTAAGCTGGGCTCTGAAGTTCGATACATGGTCATATTTGCGCAAACCAAACACAAAACGAATACATAAGTTTTGGAGTCTTTCAAGTTTGTTAACAAGCTCTTCCGTAGCATCTAGAAAGAATCGGCGTAATGAATGAGGACTATGTTACTCGAGAATGATTTAAAATCTTTTTAATGGTGTAAGATTTTTTAAAATCAGTCCAGTAGTTTATTCGATACATATGAAAACACAAGCGTAGATTTCGGACGAAATAGTAAAAGTAGGTGCTTTTTTTCAAATGCCGAATGTTCGGCATTTAAACCAAATTTCGGCCGAATGTCGAAGTTCGGTTCAAGCTGTCGAAATTCGGTTAAACCGAATGTAAAACGAATTTCGGCCCATCCCTAATTTCAACCCTTCACTACTAGACCGTGGTCCCACTAATTTTTTTTATTAATAACAAGCTGAATTTTTGTGAACAGCTTCGTTTTGACGAGACAATCATCTTTTCTATCTTCAAAAAATCTCGAATTGGGTAACTAATAAAGTTATGGGCCTTTGAAAATTTTGATTCAGTGAAGGAAAAATATTTATTAGTAACAATTATTTTTCGACTTTAATCGATTGATTTATGTTTATGAAAAACACGATGAAACTTTTGTCCTACACATTCGATGATTTTTCTTGAGTCCTCCTTAGGGAATTATGAGATTTTTGAATTATTATTTATCAATTTAAAAATAACGTAACCTTCTCACAACCGCTTATTAATTTTTATTATAATTCAAGGGTAGGGGTTTTGTCCTACATGTAAAGTAGAAAATTTTCTTAGTCCAACACTTTTTTTATCTATTTTTATTAGTTACCCGATTTATGAAGAAGATAGAAAATATGGGCGAAAACAAGTGGCGAAATGGAAAACAAAACGAATCTGTTCACAAAAATTCAGCTTGTTATTAATCAAAAAAAGTTTGTTCCTGGGAGCATTGTCTATACACATTACTTAAGTAACGATGCAAGGATTGTAGTAAAGCTTTACCATACCAGACTTGTGATACTTTAATTCATTAGAATACTTACATGAGGTGGGACTTCACTATTTACAACAGTAGTATCGAGTGGTAAGTCTTGAATGGCTTCTGGTGCTCCTGAAGCTAGATCTTTTATCGATTGAACTAAAGATCTGTAAAAAATATAATTAAGCATAAAATAAATTTATCATCACATAAAGCTGAATTTTGCCTTTGCCACATAAACGTGGAAGTAACTAAGGATCAAGACTCCGTGGAAAAAGCTCCAAAAGTCGTGTTCTTGTCAGTATGTAGTAGGTAGGATAATAGGTTAGAAGAGGCTTTCCCAACCTTTATTTTGCCAAGCCTTCCCGAGCCAAAAATAATATTTTCATGCCCCCCTTATATTCCGTATTTACCTGCTCGTCCATTTTTTTTTTGGAAATGTAATCTTACATATTACGTACGACGTCCCCCCCTGGTTGGGAAGTCCTGGGTTAGAATATCTAAATATGGTTCCTAAAAATTTGAAGCATTATATCGACTTTCAATGGAGTGATTTAATAACACATGTTTTAACATTTATCACATTACAAATACATATATAATATATCTTCACGCCCGTATCCTCAGAGGTTGGCAGAGGTACAACAAATGCACCCACGATTAGTCAGATATACTGGGTCCCACAATGCGATAGGTGGTAAATCTATCGCCAACCGGGCACTTTTCAATCCCGGGTAACATTTTTTTATCAGAGAACTGAAAAAAAAAACATTTTTAATTGCCCGGCCGGGTATCGAACCTAGGACCTCATATGGTCAGCACCGACACAAGAACACAGAGATGACTAATTTCTAGGTAATCATAATTAATTATGCCTCGGCAGGGAGAATTGAGTGCCATTTATCACGGTCCCAACCAACTTGTCTTTCTTCTTGTACATTCATAACTCTTTTCTTGTATACTACCAAATTCGAGTTTTCTTAGACACCACCCGACCAATTTGATTATGGTACATCAGACTTGGGCTCTCTCAGTCAGTCTTGTATTGTATTAGCTAACCAGTACCTACATTCAACCAAATTCGCATTGTATATCCATTTTGTTAATTCTTCATCTGCCATTCTTTCGACATATCTGAACCAACAGAGCATGAGCATGCCGTTTCTCATTTTTACACCGATATTGTCTTCCAATTTCAACCTCTTCCTCACCTCTGTATTATCAACGCGAGTGTTAAAAGACAGATTTCTTTGTAACATTCTCATTTCGACCGAGTTAATTCTACTTTCGTGCCCGTTTTGACATACCCAGTTCTCATTTCCATGCAATAATGTTAGGGCAAACACAGAATTATGTTGGGCAAGAAGGACAACTGAGGATAGTGCTTTGAAACAATTTCACTAACCATTATGCAGTGTAAAATAGTTTGGATAGTGGGTAGGGGGCCATTCAAGTATTACGTAAGCACAAAAGAGGGGTAGGGGGGTCTTCCCTTTGCTTATTTTTTATGACAAGGGGGATGGGGGGGGGGGGTCTAGATGGTGATTGCGTCAGCAAACTTATTTTTTTTTATTTTTTGAGTTTTCTTCCTATTTACTGCTTGCTATATTAAATGTTTGCGTTAAGCGTAATTACTAAAAACATTTAAACTTAAAAACTGCTACTCATGAATCAATTACAGAACTGAGGAACAGATTAAGGAATAAATTTACAAATGTTTACATAAGCAAAGTGGGGAAGGGGTACGTGATTTACTTTTGCTGACATGGGGGAGGGGGGAGTCAATAATTGTAAAAGATCTGCTTACGTAATATTTGAACAGCCGCTAGAGCAGACAGTAATGTGGTGGCTGACCTGTAGTTGAAGACGTCCTTGACGGTGACCTTGTCGAGCAGCTGTCGCACCTGGCTGCGCGCCAGCTGCAGCCCCAGCGCGGCGAACAGGCTCTGCAGGTCCTTGCGCGACACGGCGGCGCCGCGGCCCGTGTCGAAGTACACCAGCGACAGCAGCAGGTACGGGTCGGCCGGCAGCTCCACCCCGCGACTGCGAGACGCACGCTCTTTGTCTGCCCTCTCGCTTCTCTCCCTGCGTTCACTCTCTGCCCGCTCATCTGAACTTCCTGAATCCTATGCCAATGTCAATTCGGTCTTTAAAATTCCTAGTTTATTATGTTGATAGCACACGATGAAACTTGAAAATATAATTTATTTATTTAGAAAAACGCGAAATTCTCATTACAAATGTACGTTATTTCACCAAAATTAATAGTTTTCGGTTAAATAGATATACCTAATAATGTAAAATAAACAAGGTAAAATAAAAAGCTAAAATAAACAGTGTTAAATTTAGTCAATTAGCCTATTAAAGGGAGATTGAACCTAGTATCAAAATAAATGAAAATAATTTAGGTCATACATAAAATTATAAAAAAATAATCATCTTTGAAAAATATTTTTAGATCAGTCTTTATTCTAGAAAAAATACGAACAATTCAGTTCAGTCTTTATATGAATTTTTAACAAACACTATGAAAACTATTGGACTAATCATTACGACTGCTGGTCATCTGTTCAGAATGCCAATGCTGCGATAGAAATCAAGTTAATGCAGGTTTTTGTTTGTTGAAGTTATACTTCTTTAGGTGGGTTATGAAAAAATGATAAGTGAAATGTTAAAATGCGCGCGCATCATCGTAACGCAAAAGTTACAGGTTAAGTTGTCCGCTAAATCGCTAATTACGCCTCGAAATCCTTGACTATCCTTTTCCAGTCCTTTTTTTATTTTATTGTAATTAATTTGCTTGCAATTAAAATCTATTTTTTAATGACGCCAAAAAAGTATAACTTCATTACGTGCGTACATAAGTACACCCACCCAATTTTTAAATTATAAGGTAGTAAACAAGCAAACGACTCTTCTGGTGGAAAGGGACATCAAAGATGTCAATGATACGTTGTTATCTATGTGTTGCGATGGTAATGCTATATATATAAGTTTACTAGCTACCTACATTACGTTATTACAATAGGAATATGTATAGTAAAGAAAGTTATCCCTAGTATAAGAAATAGTGCTGCAATAGAATTAAGAAAAGATTTTTAAAATCCTATGCTTTATTTCTCCTCCTGTAAAGATTACAATAATGAAATGATATTACTCTCGTATTTTAAAGATTCTGTTGTAAATTTATTGACAATGTTAGGCATAAAACATATATTTGAATAGTTTCAGTATGACACATTTAAATGAAATCATATATATTAATCATCTAAGAAAACCTGAAATAGACAAGTGATTTGTCAAATTTAGCTATTAATCCAATTACTTTTAGATTCTATTAAAATGTATCTATAATAAGCAGAAATTAACATATATGGCACAAACTATAAGAAGCATTCATATACATTTAAGAACTACAGTTACTTACTTGTAACTTAAATCATCGAATTTAGACCGGAAAAGTTAAAGATCCTAGGGGTAACAAAAATCCAGTTTTTTCTACAGTAAAAGTTTTATATATAAAAGGACAATATTTTACGGCACACTATTACATTTGTTAAAGAACCGTAAAGAGTATGCCTGTTGCTTACGGCAGATTCGAACGAGCGTTTATAGTACCATTAAATAGTATTCACAAGTGTCATTGCATTGTCAATTACAATTTAAGGCAAAGTCCACGGAGCCCATCGCTCACAAGCTCTTTTTTCTAGGTATGGAACTTAAGATCAACTTAAAAAATCTACTTCATATTTATGTAACTAGTCAGGTAGTTTTTAACTTGTGGTTATTTCGAGTCATATACTATTAAGATGCAATACAACACTACAACTGAATACTACACTATGGCACTAGAACTGTAAAATGAAAATGAAAAAATATTTATTTGCAAGAATATGGGTGTCACAGGTTATTAAAAATAAATTAAATTACCAACATATTCTACCATGATATGGTGTGCAAAATTTTAAATTTTGGTCGATTTATTTATAATTACTACTGGATCGGAACGCGGTCACACACTGAGAAGATCCGGCGGAAGAAACTCAGTGGGCTTTTTTTTTATTTCATGTATTACAATTATTTATGTATTACAATATTGACAAGTATTATTTATTTTACAACAAAGTTATTTTCCCAATTTACAAAATATCATGCACAATCCAAATTTTTACAGTTTACAAAGAAATTTTACCATTTACAAAATTTGTTATTTCATTTTTATTACATTTAAATGTTAAGGTAAATTGTACAAACTTATATTTCTATTTATTAACATTTAATATTATCTGCTAAAAATGCTCTATCATAGTATGTTTTATTTAACAGTAAATCGGACAATTGTTTGCGAAATTTATTTATAGGTAATGATTTTAGACTATCAGGAATATGATTCTTTATATTAATTGCCATACAATATGCGTTTTTTTTTATAAATATTTAGTCTTTGGCTAGGCACATGTAGTTTCTGTTTCTAAAATATGAGTTCCCTAATACTTCAACATTTGTTTTAAACAAATGATGATGTTTTTTTACAAATATGCATACCGACAGTATGTAAAGACAAGGTAAAGGTTGTATTTTAAGAGTTTTAAATAGGCGTTTACAAGAGTGTAGTTGATTAACATTACATATTGCACGTATACATTTTTTTTGAATTCTGAAAATTTTAATTAAGTCAACTGAGTTTCCCCAAATAGAGATTCCACATTGCAATACAGATGAGACATATCCGTGATATGCTAACAAGGCAGCATTTAAATTGGCTACTTCTCTTATTCTTCCCAGAACATAGACGAATCTATCAATTTTTTTGCAAAGAGAATCAATGTGGGCTTTCCAATTGTAATGGTTGTCAATAAATATTCCTAGAAATTTAGTGTATTCAGTATTTTCTATGTATTCAGTATTTTCAGTATTTTCTATATTTATACTGTTATAATACTGTTAAATAATATATTTTATTTTTGAACTTTATTATGACCCTGAAGTTAGCGGACAGCAGACAAAATAAAATTTCAGATAGGGATATCTAGAAGCGAAATTAAATTTTTCGAGTTTACCAAATTATAAATGGTTTGTCGTTGACTTACCTACAGATGATAATAAACAATTTTTTTTTTGCTAATAAAAAATTTTTTACATTAAAAATTAAATTTTGGGAAACTCTCACCGTGTTTCCTATCGTTTCATAAATATGAAATTTTCAAATTTAGTTTATTTTTAGATCCAAAAAAGATGATTTCAGTTAGTTTTTTAAATTTTGGCTTAGGTCATTCTGGGACGTATATCTGGGAGTAAAATGATTATTATTAAAAAAAAATAAAAGTCACCTTTTCGTCTTTGAAAAATCTAAAGATGATATTTTTTTGATTTTAAATTTGTTAGTCCGATCGTTAGATATCCTTAATTTTTTATTTTTTTGAAAATTTTGGTGCCGGATATCAATGTAAAAAATAATCAAAATCAAAATTAAAAAACTGTCATGTTTTCATTTTTCACGAATCTAAAGATGATTGATCTCGGATTTTTTATTTTCTTATTTATTTTTTATAAGAATATTCAAGAAATAAATAAGAAAATTAAAAAATCCGAGATCAATCATCTTTAGATTCGTGAAAAATGAAAACATGACAGTTTTTTAATTTTGATTTTGATTATTTTTTACTTTGATATCCGGCACCAAAATTTTCAAAGAAATAAAAAATTAAGGATATCTAACGATCCGACTAACAAATTTAAAATCAAAAAAATATCATCTTTAGATTTTTCAAAGACGAAAAGGTGACTTTTATTTTTTTTTAATAATAATCATTTTACTCGCAGATATACGTCCCAGAATGACCTAAGCCAAAATTTAAAAAACTAACTGAAATCATCTTTTTTGGATCTAAAAATAAACTAAATTTGAAAATTTCATATTTATGAAACGATAGGAAACACGGTGAGAGTTTCCCAAAATTTAATTTTTAACGTAAAAAATTTTTTATTAGCAAAAAAAAATAATTGTTTATTATCATCTGTAGGTAAGTCAACGACAAACCATTTATAATTTGGTAAACTCGAAAAACTTAATTTCGCTTGTAGATATCCCTATCTGAAATTTTATTTTGTCTGCTGTCCGCTAACTTCAGGGTCATACTTTATTGCTATAACATGCTTGAAATTCAACTATTTTTGTTTTAGTCAAGTTAATTTTTAAATTGTTACTTTTTAACCATTCTGAAACTTTAAGTAAGGTTTCAGTTGTTTTTTTTATTAAATGATTTTTATTTTTACATTTAATGAGGAGTGTAGTGTCGTCATCTGCAAATAAGAATGACTCATGTTGCATAGTCTCTGGAAAGTCATTAATGTAAATTAAAAAGAGCAAGGGTCCTAAAACACTTCTATGTGGTATTCCACAGTCACTACAGCTATAATTTAAGTATATGTTTTCTTATGTGTCCCAGAGATTTTTGAAATTTCAACACACTGTTTCCTATTTTCTAAATAACTTTGTATCCACTCTAATGATTTTCCTCTTATACCATTTTTTTTTAGTTTTGCCAACAAAATTCTATGTGAAACAAAGTCGAATGCCTTGCTCATGTCTAAAAATACACAAAGTGAATAACTTTTTGTATTCAGGCATTCTGGTATACTCTACAATGTGCCGCTAGAGGCACTCTACACACTTCCTAAATATAATTTTACTGTTTTCTGCAATTTTAGATCTTATTTAGGACATCTATGTTATAAGTGCCACAACACTTTGTTACGACCAACAATTATTATAACTCATAATTACTACTATTCCTGTAGCATCTACAATCTACAAGCCAACGCAAACTGATAGAGTATAATGGAATGTGTTAGTGACCGACTTTCGTGTATCACAAGGAAATATAATTTACCGTCAATAAAAAGTAGGCATGTGTTACGTCTCGACGTAAACTACCAATTTACTGCATTCCATTCAAATCCGTCTAGCCGTTTTAGCGTAAAGAAGTTACATACACAATCCAACTTACAAACCTGTAAATTTATTATGCTTGTCATGGCAAGATGGATTCAAGATGATGCTTTTCTTAATTTAACAAAATAAATAGAGAAGACCTACACACCAAGTGAAGTGAATTTCACGTCGATGATGCATATTTATCATTAAGCCAGGGGGGCTTAAATAATGTAACAATATAAAAACGATATAGAAGAATAAAATGTATTGGATTGACATAAGCTTTGCTAAATCACAGGGTCAATAGTAATTGTTATCGCAAGTTAGTATAATTCGTAACGAAACCATAAAGTAATAAATTTTTTGAATAGATACATAATTTCATTGACTAGGTCAGGACTGTCCAATTGTCTAGGTCAGGACTGTCCAATCCCGATACCATCCTGTGCTAATATGAATTACCAAAGAGATTAGGGTGCCGCAAAGTCTACTCACTTTTCAAATAGGAAAACATAAATACAAATACAGTTAAGGAAAATTATTAAATAAAACATAATACCGTAAAAGGCGAACTTATTTGGTAGTGAGATTTCTTACATCTTACGCGCACGAAGAAGACAGTACATTTTTAAGAATGTTTCAGTGGATTGAAAACACTTCGCGGCCGCAAATTTACAAGCAGCGGGCCCGCGGGCTGTGCGTTGGACAGACAGTTTAACAAAGAAATAATTTAACACATTGATCTCAACAATAGTTTCACATTAGCTATGAAATTGTGTTTCTTATCTCAGAGACGATAAATTTAGATATCATGTTGCTATGAAGTGATGTTATTTTGTCAAAACCCCCTGTTCTTTTAAAGCTATAAATCTCACATATCGATATTCGATATAATGTATATAATAGCTGTACAAATTCTTCCATGTATAAACCATAAAGGCACGAGCATCAGCTCAAATAAAACAAAATAAATATATCTTACCCTTCTATCTCGTTTTCGAGAATCCCGTTTTTCGTCTTTTTTGTCTTCTTTTTTATCTTCCTTCTTCTCATCTGTTTTTTTATCATCTTTTTTCTCTTTCTCTTCAACTTTCTCTCTTTCTTTGACATCCTTTACTTCTTCCGCTTTTTCGGGTAATGTATACAGAGTCTTATAAATATAGAAACCGAAATCTCTCATCAGCATTTCATTAAATAGCTCCGCAAAAACAAAGAGCTGTAGGATTAATAACAATAACACATTATAGAAAAAGTAAATGAAAAAATAATACAATATTGTGGGTTTATAAGTATTACATATTTCGCCTTAATAAGATAACCAGTAAATTTACACATGTGGCATTACGATCTTGGCACATAGATAGCAACACACCATTAACATCTCTGGTGTCTATAGGCGACGGTTATCTTCTTCCATCAGGTGAGCTATCAATGTTTGTTAACTAAAAAAACTATCAACACGCCGATCCCTTCGCGAGGTTGGCAGAGTAAACGGAACGTCTACAGACTCTCCAGTCTTCCACAATTCACCTGTTAGTCGGTTGATGACATGGGTGGTGTGATCCCCCATTGCCGCATTTTATCAACCTGATTACGATTATCACTTATTATTAGCGTTAATAGGTAACAACAGCTTGACGTGCTCTTTCTTGCCTCGACAGGGATAGTAGCAAACTACCGGTCAAACATCGTGCTACTACTGAGATTTGGGACTTTCAAGGAAATCCCAAAAAAAAAAACAACTTGGACCTCGAAATTGAACCTGAGATCTCATGATCAGAGTAGGTTAACCCTTAGACCATGAGACAGTTGATATAAGAAATAGGTATCTTATGATATACAAAAGGTAGTTCATCAAACTCAATAACATTGACAAGTCTCACAAGAAACCTTATCACATTTTGATACACAGATGACATTATTCCTAGGTGGATGCCAATTCCAAAGAAGCCATTCAAATAACAATGTAATTGGGGCATTATCATTGATACTGTTTAAGTGAATATAATTTGCAAACAAGTTATACGATCTTTAGTTTCACAAGAAAAATAAAAAAAAATTAAAGCTATCAGTTATACAGCCTTTGGTTTTCAAAGGAAGGGAGTGTAATAACTTTTCACCATTTTATTTTTAAATTTATATTTTTAGTATTTGAAGAACCCGCCACTTACTTCCTTTGGGTCATTTTGCCTGTTTTATTTTAGGCATTTATTTATTCTTACGAGGGTGGATTGAAAAGTACTCGGCCTAGCACAGATCCATTCAATTCTAAAAATCAAATCTACCCACATTATTTAGTTCAGTTCAGAGTAGTTAATTGTGTGAAGTTCGAAACGTGTGCAATAATTTGTGGTGATTTTATAATTCTTTTAACAAAGCAATTGGACATACTTGCTGCAAATGGAGCAAATCGAGCAGTATGCCGTCATTAAGTACCTCCATAAGAAGGGGCTATCACTGAAAGCCATCCATGATGATATGGTCAGTACATTAGAGGATTCTGCTCTGTTTTATTCCTCCGTCAAACATGCATAGCAGAATTCAAGCGTGGCAGAGAGTGTGAAAGATGAATCCCGATCTGGAAGGCCTTCGACGTCCACTACTGACGCAAATATTAAAAAGTACTTGATTTAATTATGGGAGACTGCAGATTAAAAATTAGAGAGCCGAGATTATAGGCATCTCTTATGAACAAACTCAAAATATCATAGTCAACGAATTGAGTTTCCACAAAGTGTCTGCGAGGTGGGTTCCGCGACTGCTTTCACTTGAACAAAAAAGGATGGGATTGACTATACACGTGACTGGAGTTATTTGAAGCCGATGCAGATGATTTTTTGAATGGTTTTGTTACAAAGGACGAAACATGGATTCATTACTGTACGCCAGAAACGAAACAACAATCAAAACAGAGGAGACGACCTGGTTCACCACCCCCCAAAAAGGCTAAGGCGCTTTTGTCGGCAAGTAAGGTAATGGATTCAGTATTCTGGGACTCGAAGGGTGTGATTGTGATTGATTGTCATGAAAGGGGTCACACTATATACTACTGTGTCTTACTACGTCGTTTACGAGAGGAAATAAAAGAAAAACGTTCAGGAATGCTCAGAAGAAGAGTTCTGTTTCATCAAGATAACACCTGTGTTCACACGTCTGTGTAATCAATGGCTGAAATCCACAATTGTGGCTTTGAACTATTACCTCATCCGCCTTATTCCCCTGATCTCGTACCGTCAGACTTCTTTCTGTTCCCTAACCTAAATAAACACTTAAGAGGTCAAAGATATTCGACAAACGACGAAGTCAAAACAGCAGTAGACGCATATTTTGACTCTAAGGAAGAATAATTTTTTTTCAACGGATTAAATGCTTTGGATGGGAGATGGCAAAAGTGCATCGAACTTGATGATTATCTAGAAAAATAAAAATATAACTGATTTAGTATGTGTTTATTTTCTTGGTTAGGCCGAATACTTATCAATCCACCCTCGTAAATGGCTTGGCACATTATATTACAGTATTTATTGATATTTAAAAAATTGGTAAAGTGCGTGTCGGGCCACGCGCAATTAGGGTTCCGAAGTTGCCCATCACGATAATCAATAACGCGGAGTGCGGACAAAGGAGGGCTTTCATTGTTTCATTCTACGAACATAAAACCTATTTAATGTCAATTACGGATATATCGATAGCTTAAGTTCACCGCCTATAGTAACTTCTCCAAGTATACTTAGTTATCCACCTATTGGCGAAGCATAAAATATATTTGATTAGGTATTTCACGAGATTAGGTTATAACTAATCCAAAAATATCACATTACCATTTCACGGATTCCACATAATCAGTTTCACAGACTAAAAATACTATGTACCTATATTTAATTATTTATATAAGTACATATTGCTACGTATTGCTGTGACTACTAAGTGGTAGAGTTCTGCAACGTCTCGCCCGGGTATTTGGTAGGTCCCACCGCCTTACCTATTCCTGCCGCAAAAGTGTCAATGCTTGTCATTGTCGTGTTCCGGTTCGGAGTGTAAGGTAGCCGATAGACTTATTTATGCATGTGGCATTGTCATCCTGCCTCACGGATAGCAACGCGCCATTAACGTCTATGGTATCTATAGGCAATACTTTCTCACTCCATCAGGAGAGGCATCTGCTTGTTTGCTATTTTATGATATATATAAAAAACCCTAACCGCGCCATTGTTGCTTAAGTGGTTATCGACCCTAACTACCTATCAATAGGGTTTGGGGACAGATTATTATAATAATATAACTAGCGCCCTGCCCGCGGTTTCACCAGCGTAGCTTTTGTTTCCGTGGGAATATCGAAAAGTTTATATACTAAAACCTTCCTAATTATCAATCTATCTATTAAAAAAACCGCATCAAAGTCCGTTGCGTAGTTTTAAAGATTTAAGCATACATAGGGACATAGGGACAGACACAGAAAGCGACTTTGTTTTATACTATGTTGTGATAGCAAACAAGCAGATGACAAATAATGTGACGGCCTCTGAGGCTAGAATCTAGTTTCGTTAGACGGTATCTGAATTCCAACTTGCTTTATGTAATTTTAATTTAATGACACAATAAAATTATCGTCATTGGAGTTAAAAAAACTAATACTAAATTGTACAATAAATGTAGGTCATCGGGCCAAGATCAATTGAATACATTCCAATAGATACTTTCACATCAGTTTAGACCAAAACATATCCCTACTTTATTAATGTTATAAATGCAAATGTAAGTTTGTTGCGCTTTCACGCGAAAAACTACTTAAGGCGAGGCATCACGACAAACGGGAAAAAGCTGGTTTGCTAAATCACGTTTTTTTTGTATTGATTGTTAAATAACAATTTTACAAAAAATACACGATATACCTGAAGATATTATCTAAGGAATGTGCCAACTTATTACATGATAGAATGTACTTTACTCGATCATATAAAATTCCGAAAACAGGTTAAAAAATCTCTAAAACAAAAATTTGTTAATACTATGTATTTCTAATCTTCGACATGATTTTTATATGGTGATATTTAGTTTAAAAAAAAAAGAATGTACTAAATTTTGCTTTTCAGCTGCAGTCCTATATTTATTTATCCGAAAATTAACACGTTTCCCAGCGCGGCGGTTTAACAGAACATACCGCGCGCGTGCCGCCACAGGCCCGTAAACCCCGAACCGCTATGCCTGTGCATTTTAAATCTGTAATATCTTCGAAAATATTTATATATATTACATGCTGTAAATGTAAAATAAAATAGTGTACAATACGTGGGACTTGATTAACCGATAATAGAACCGTGGGAAGTTTATTGTTTTACCGTGGGAAGATTATTGTTCGGCTTATCGGCTGCTTAAGTCCCTCCTATCGTAATGTACTATTATGGTACCACTTTGGTGACATGACTAATATGTATATTCAAGCAAAATTACAGCTTTCTAGTACTAAGGACCTCTGAGTAATCGTGTGGACGGATGGACATAGCCAAACTATAAGGGTTCCTAGTTTACTTCCGAGCCCTAAAAAGGTTACAATGTTCCGTCATTCCAAACTATATTAACTTTAACTATACTAACTACTTCCAAAAGCTTACTTATGTAGCTTCTAAAAGGTGTTAATATGGCTAAAAAAACCAGGTCCAGCGCAAAGTGTCCACACTACTCTATGTAAGGGTTGCTAACCCCATACTTCAAAAATTTGGATTTGAAGTTGTAATAACCAGGATAATCCAATTTATAACTGAACGCAACAGTAGGTATTACTTACAATAGCAGTTGGGGCTTGAAATTGTTCAGAAAATACCGGTTAATAGAGACTCTTAGTTGTTTTTATAAAAGTTTTCGATCGGAGCCTATTTGAGATGGGCACACTTCATAAACCTAAATTAACCAGTTTAAGCTAAAACCATAAATGGTACGTCACACACAGTGTGTGTAAAAATTGAGAGCATTGAATATCAAAGAAAAATTTAATAAGCACCTATAAACCAGTTTAATACCTGAAAGATTAGTAAAAATATATTATATCACGTAAGTTTAGTAAAAATATATTGTATAATCTTACTAACCTCAAAACTATGTTCCTTATTGTCGGTGACACGATAATCAAGCAATAATGAAAGTGTAGCCACACTGCAATTGAATTTGCCACTTTTAGCAGTTGCGGAAGGGTGAACAATAATATGTGGTGAGCTTGGCAACTCGTAACGACTTTTGAGAGTTTGTTTCTCTTTTTCAATCTGGAAATTATTAAATTAATAAAAATCATAATAGAAAACTTTATATTTTAATAAAATATGTAGTGAACGATTGGTCGATCACGGCACTACTTTTGTGACTACTAGGTGTTAAGAGTTCTGCAATGTCACGCCTAAGGTTGGTACCACCACCTAGATCTATGTATATACAGATTGACTGGTAAAAAATTGCACATACTGAAAGAATGTGTTCGGCACTTAATTCTGATAACGAATAATGTAAAACAAATAAGATACTTAAATGTTGACCTAATTATCCAATAAAAATATTAAGTGCTGGCAGCCCGTGCATATAACCATATAATTTGCCACCGCGACACATGTAATTCAAGGCGCACGCATGTCGCCCGCACGGTGACCATAATTTTTTAATATTACGACCCTAATTTCGTTTAAGTTTATTAAGAATTTAAACAATACTTTTTTGGTGTCATTTTTTATTGGTTACATAAGACCATTAAATATCGTGTCCTGTATGTATTCTTTACCAGTCAACCTGTCTATTATTATATTCCTGATAGTTTTCAATCCTACTAGTACTATTCTACTTACATTTCTATTTACTCTACATAACATAAAATGCTAGTATTTATACTCACTCGTTTCTTTTCCTCTTCAATCTCTTTTTCAGTTTTAGGCTTCTCCTTTTTTTCTTTTTCCTCGGATTTCTCTTTTTTATCTGGTTCCACTTGATCATTTTCCAAATTTTGTGCTTCCGAAATTTCTTTTTTCTCTATCGTTTTTTCTTTATCATCTACCAGCTCTACAGCTGAGTCTTTAGTTTTGTTATCTTCTTTCTCTTGTTCATCGTCTTTATTACTAACTTCGTCTAAGGTTTGATCTTTAACTTCTTCAGAATCATCATCTTCAACCTCCATGATATCTTTACTGTCATTTTCTTCTTCTGCCTTCATTAACTTAGATAAGCGAGATACTAATTGCGCTCTTAGTCCTATGAATCAATGTAAATTATTACTTTTATTGGATTTTGCAGTCAATACAAATTGTATTGGCTGCAAAATCCAGAATCCAGCTGCAGTATGTTCAATTAGCAAAAAGCCTAACTGTCATAATACCTAGGAGAATTACTTAGAATATTAGATTCTTCATATATTAACAATGGTTTTATTTAAACAAATATTATATATGGCATCATATATTCCAAAGAGATGAACTGTTTTTTTTGTTTTTAAAAAAGAGGGCATTTAAGCTTTCCAATTCTTAATATTACACTAAAATTAGAAACATAATTTACCTTTACAACTAACATTCCGTGCACGCAACTCATGTCTAAGCTGATCAACTTTTATAGTCCTCAGATCTATTTTAGAATAATGTGTTGGTTCTGGTTTACTTTCGTCATCCTCATTTTCATCAATTGTTATTGTGCTTTCATTTGCATCAGTCTTTTCCTGAAAAGTTTTAAAATATTGTACTCATCGATAAAAAAAAATCATTTTTTAAAAATGACTTTTTAAAAAACTGATTTATTAATTTTTGGCTTTCAATTTACGATTTTTATAAATGTTAATATAGGAACAGTGTGTATATTATGAAATTAAAAAATTAATAAAGATGTTGACGCTTGATGATCCAGAGATCATCCGTAGCTAGCAGCGCAGGTGATGTCTTCATCTAGGAAAGAACGCGCAGCTGGGAAGATACAAACTAAACTGGGAACAAACAATTTGTGATTGGTCCATGGCGTCCTCCGGGCGCGGCGTGGGCGCGATCTCTTCGCCGTCGAGCCGCCGCAGCGCCGCTTCGCAGGCAGCCTTATATTGATCTTGGATCGTCGGCCACTCGACCTTGGATGGCTGAGTTGACCAGACATCTGGCAGGAACAACACCACACACTCGATTCTCGATTTGCCGCCGCTGCTCTCGCGCCAGTAGTAAAACTCCACCATGCGGTACCTGCGCGGGTAATGCTGTTATAGTGAACGATACTCACGTCTCTGCATGGACACGACACATCCCGTACGAGAGTCAAACTATCGGCAGCTCGGTACATCGATCGGCTGCACCACGCGATGTACGAATGCTCCGTACTCTCACTATGAATGTGTGCTGTACCATGATTTTGAACTACCAATGAACCAAGAGATTTTATCCTTACACTCATAAAAAATAATATAAACGACTTATGATAATAATCCCTTTGGTTGGTTAGTACAAAACAACTAACAGTGACAGGATGATGAACATGCTTACGTCAGAATTTGAAATACTTACCACTGTGTGCAGTGAGATAAGTCAACGCCAGTAAGTGCTTTGCAAGTTCTAATTGCAGTTCGTATTAAAACTGCAGGATTATTTTGTGGGTTTTCACCATCAAGTGATGGGCTCCAAGGTCCTCCAAGGGCAAAATTTTCACCACTTTTAGTTTTCTGACCAACAAGGAACTTTATTAGGCGGGTTGGATGTAAAGGTGCTTTACGCTTATCTTTTTCATCAACTTTTGTGAGTCCACACTTCTGATATAATGACTCCAAATTAGGCATACTTATTAACATAACCTAAAACAAAAATAAAGCTTTGAATTGTGATTAAATTACATTAAAGAACTTGTATTTGCAGAAAAAAAATTTACAAAGTAATTTTATCCAGAAGAACATTGGAAGTTTAAAATTCAAATATGATATACTTTACCTTAGCAGAAAACCTGTAATCAGCATCCGGAGGTTCTAGAACAGCATCATTGTTCACCAGACTGGGCACTTCTTTACTCATAATATGATAAGCACATGGGTTATTGAGGGAGAAAGGAGATTGTGGTGGAAAAGTGTCTCCCCATTTTACTTGTGCACTGAAGAAGTCTGAGGGAATATATAAGTTTGAATACCTCTGCGTCAATGAGGGAACATCTAGTTTTTGTCTGTAAAAGATTATTATTAAAAAAATATTAATTTAATAAGTCCATTGAATTTATAAAACAGTTTTAATTAGTGATAAAAAAATTCAATGACGAAGTAAAAAAATATACAAATGTTTAACATAGACATAATTTGGTTATTATAGATTTTGTATAGAGATAATATCTATATACTATAATATACTTACTATAATATCTATATAGATATTTACTATTATCTACTCTTAGTTATGGATGAAAGGTTAACTAGCAAAACATAATGTAATAAATTTTCATCTCTAATTTCTGCTCCAAAATCCATTCTAATATTATAAATGCAAAAGTAACTCTGTCTGTCTGTCTCTTCTTCGAACCGAAACCACTGAACCGATTTGGACGAAATTTGGTACTAAGGTAGTTTGAAGCCTGAGGAAGGACATATTTTTAGGAGAGAAAAGATAGGTGTCTCGTCAAAACAAAGCTGTTCACAAAAATTCAGCTTGTTATTGATCATAAAAAAAATGGGAATACAGTATTAAGTTTCACAAAAATTTAAGTTTGCAGCTGACCATAGTCAAAAAAAAAAATGAATGGTTTTGGCTTATAAAACATTTCTATTTTAGGTTAGGTTATCTAGTGACTATGCTATTACAGTATGACCGAAACAGCTGTATCGCACACTAGGTATGCACGACAAGATGGGGAGTATCGGCCACAGAGATTATCTTATATATATATATATATATATATATATATATATATATATATATATATATATATATATATATATATATATATATATATAAATCAATTGCAGTTCGTTAGGCTCGCTAAAATTCTAGAACGGCTGAACCAATTTGGTTAATTTTCTCTTTGAATTAATTGTTGAAATCCAAGGAAGGTTTAAAAGGTGAGAAAATATAGAAAAAAGAGAGTAGTTAAAAAAGCAGAACAACATTTGCCGGGTCAGCTAGTACATCTATACATATAATAAAATTGTAGGAAAGTCAAAACTGTACATTGAATATTTTTTTAAAAGAATAATTGGGGCGTGATCTACAATCGATATATAGTTTTAGAATTTTTGTCTGTTTGTCTGTATGTATGTCCGGAGTAAATTCAAAAAGTACTGCATGGATTTACTTCAAATTTTGCATGAATATTACTAACAGGTCATGTCAACATATAGGCTACATATTATCACTCTACTTATCACCTACGGGGGAGGAGCTGTGCGGAGTAAGTAAGCGTTAAGTAGTTCAACTTGTTTGATTAATTCATTGTCTTAAAGTTATTTTTGTAAACTTACATATCGAGTGGTATTTTGGGGACTCTGACAAGATATTTTGGTGGTGAAGCTTGGTGAACAACAGGACGTTTTCTGGGTGGCGAATCCCTACGTGTTCTACTGTCACGATGATCACGAGAACGGGATCGACTTCTTGTTCGTGATCTTTTCTGTGAAAGTAATGCATCAAAATTAGTGATGGGCCGAATGTGGTTTGAACCGAATTCGAACTTCGGCCGAACATTCGGTGAAAATACAAAAATTCGGCCGAATTTCGGCCGAACTTCGGTTTAATTTTGGGGCGCTTTCTTAAAAGCGACACGTCGTGACTTTTTTACGAATTTACTTAAAATTTAATTATTTTATACTAGCTATTTACCTATTTTACTATTTACTACTAGCTATTATATTTGCCGCGGCTTCGCTCGCGTAAAGTAAGAGAAAAAAGTATCCTATGTCACTCCGTCCCTTCAACTATCTCCACTTAAAAAATCACGTCAATTCGTCGCTCCGTTTTTCCGTGAAAGACGGATAAACAAACAGATACACTTTCCCATTTATAATTTTAGTATGGATATATAAGATATCGTTAATGGGTTTCGCAACGCACGTGAATTAATGATTTAACAGCAACATTTTGATACACTGAGTTACATTGTTCCAATTTAGGCATGGATTTTTATTATTAACTTTCTGCTACTTAGGTATATAGATAAGGAAGTTACTGATTTTGCCCCGATTTCTGAAAATCGAGTTTTCATCGAGAATGTAGCTCAAAAACATTTTAGACCTCAAACATTTCGTTGAATGCCATTTAAAGGATGAAAATCGATCATTGTTTTCACAATATACAGCTTTTTAAAAATGAAATTGCTGTCATTTATAAAAATAGTCAGAATTTTGAACCTTGAAAAAAAATGCTAACAAAAACTACAGCTTTTTGTTCCTTTGAGCCTAAAATACCTCAATTTAGCGGGAAGTTACAAGGATAGCCTGCAGGGTCAACTGACTTACCTATTTTTTTACCTTATCTTCGACATTTTTTAAACTACCGATTTTGGAGCTAATAAAACCATTTAAAGGTAAAAATTACGTTGAATACAATTAAAAAGATCTAAATCATCATGTTTTAAAATATATGCATCTTCATCTATATCATACTTTTGATTTTCAACTTCCCGCTACGTATGAAACATTTTCTGACTATTTTTGCGATGACGTCAGTATGTTTGTATGTATGTATGTATGTATGTATGTATGTGTGTGAGTGAGAGAGAATGTATGGTTGTATGTGTATGTACGTAAACATTTCATAACTTTTGAACGGCTTGACCGATCGAAACGCGGTTAATGGCATTGATTTATATTCTGCTCAACTTGGCTTCCAAGAATTTTAACCAATTCGGACTAGAATATTTTGATAAATTTTGAAAAAATTGCAAAGAAAATTGACGAAACATATTATTTTTAATATAACTTACAGATTAATGTATCGATTGAGTATAAAATTTTATCAGTTCTTTTTGTTAAAAAACTGCGTGTCTAATTCATAAATAACTTCCGTTCGGAAGTTATCGTTGACGAAAAAATTTGGAAAAAGTGTTTTTTCGACATAAATTCGAAATTTTTTCAAATACAGTTTCACAGATCAAAATTAAATCAAGTTTTCAAAAGTTACGGGTTTTCAAATATTAATATTTTGTTGTTTAGAGCAAACTTAGCATGTTTAAAATGACTTTCAGACTAATATACCGATTAACTTAAAAGTCTAATCAGCTTTTCTTTCTATAAATTGTGTCAAATAAGCAAATTGCATCAAAATCGGTCGATTTATTTGGGATTTAGTAATATCGAAAATTCAAAGAAACTTTTTTGATATTGCTTCGACATTTCTGAGTCTGTAAATTACGTAGCTATGAAAACATTTTAGAGGTCAAAAATTGCGTTGAATGTCATTTGAAAGACCAAAATCAATCATCGTTTTTAAAATATATAGCATTTCAAAAATTTTGAAATTACTATCATTTACAACAACTTCTATGTACTAACGAATATTTGTAACAAATTTATGATTTTTGAACTCTGAAAAAATCTGTAATGTGCTAAGATATAGATAAAGATCTAGCAGAAAGTTTCAAGGATGACCTGCCGGGTCAACCATTTTACATATTTTTTGAACTCTTCGAACTCAAAAATCTATGCTGAAGTTTTTTCACTTTTGTTTTTATGTTCTTTTATTTAGTGGGATGTTTCAGGGGTGGCCTGCTAGGTCAACTGTTTTTTTCGAAAGTATAGTATACTATACTATGTTACTCGTGAAAGAAAGGTGAAAGTTTTTTTTAAATCGGTTTAGTAGTTTTTGAGTTTATATGATACAATATATAAAAATATAGAATACAAATTTTTCCTCTTTATATAACATTAGCATAGATTTCAAGCAAATTAGTGCAAGAAGATACTTTCTTCTAGTGCCGAATGTTCGGCATTTAAACCGAATTTCGGCCGAATGTCGAAGTTCGGTTCAAGCTGCCGAAATTCGGTTAAACCGAATGTAAAACGAATTTCGGCCCATCCCTAATCAAAATGTTAGAGAAAATATTATAAAGGAAATAAAGAATAACTGCTCCTGGGTTTATTACATAGAATGCCAGTCGAATTTTCTGGTTTTGTTATTGTGGCCGTGAGGGACACCATTTGAGCGACACCTTGCTATTCCGTTTGGGTGGTGGGGGATAATGTATGACCACATATTAGACTTGAGTTTAAACTTCTCTGTACAGGCATCACACACAATTTCTAAGCAAATTTCTATACAAAGTAATATTTTATCACTTATACACTTGTACTGTTTCACAATAAATATTACATTAAAATGGAGTTTCACCAAATGCCGATGATGAAAAGTGTAGAATCTATACAAAGTGTCCCCCACATCCCTGTAGACCACTAGTTTAGTTGGTTTTCATAAGAGTTAGAAAAATATGTGGGTATAAAATTCAACCTCCATATAGCAATTGCATGAATCTGGAAAGTAAACTTAAATATTAAATAAAAAAAGAAACAAATTCTGCCACATTAAATAGTACAAATTAATATTTTAATAGTAAAATGTTTGCTTTCTGTGTAATTTTAAGATATGATTAGTTTTGGTCGAAACATCTGGAAGTTTTTTTAAATATTGACAAATATCAGAATTAGGCCATTTATCCAGTTCGTGTCCATAAATTCCTATTTGTGTTCACCTAATGATCATTTGAGATCCACCAATTTAGAAAAGGAATACAGGCAAGATGTATATATATGTCGCAGTGAAATTGTCAATAGCCGTTAGATTATAATCTACCTAGGGATTTTATAATTTGGTTAGGTTAGGTTAAACGGTACTGACAATTTCACTGCGACATATATATTTGGTGAAGAAAAATTCAATTTTAACTATTTGTGTATTTAAAAGTATGGATATTTAAAATTCAACATTATTTTTATTGATAAAACACACAAAAAATACTATTCTCTGCAACATTTGAAGGATTTAAAAATTAACATTCTAAAAAATAATATCACAATGTTTTTTTAATTTGCTTCTGTATTTGTTTTATTTTGCTTTGTAGTCTCTGATAAACTCCACTAACACAAAAAAAACATTAAATGAGAAAAATTACATGACGTCTGACCTGTTAAATTATTATTGATTTTGAACATTTTTTCCAAATAGAATAAAATTGAATTCTATTGAGATTGAGTAAGGCTATAATCAATCACCTCTGTGGTCTAGTGGTCCAGTGTCGGTGTTGACCACATGAGGGTCCATGTTCAATTCCAGGTTGGGCATTTTAAAAATGAGGTGTTTCAGTTTTCTGATAAAAAAAAAGTTGTCTGAGATTGGATAAATGCCTGGTTGGCGACAGGCTTGCCATCTACCACATTTGTGGGACTATATAAATAATGAATTATGATCTACCACAAAGCAAATTATTTGCTTGTGTAATGGGTGTAAGTCAACGATACTAATACATATAAATACAGTTACATACATAATAAACACCCAAACCCAGAAATACAAACGGCTATGCTCATCACATAAGTGTTTGTCCCCGTCGGGAATCGAACCCGAACCCCATCGATTCGTAGTTAGGTTCGCTAACCACTTGAACACTTGAATGACAGGATGGTTGAACTATCTTCGGTTAATCATGGGTGCACTGATTGTACCTCTGCCTACCTCTTTGGGGATATGGGTGTGAAAATAGTCTTAATCAATATACTATACATTTAAGTGTCATCACACTCAGTTCCCTTGCGTCACAGGCAGAGTAAACTGAATGTCTATAGACTTTCCAGTTCACTGCGATTCACCAGTTTGTTACTTGGTGGGACGAGTTGTAATCAACTTTGACACATTTTACCAACTTAATTTCGACTATCGACTATTTCTAGCGATAAAAGGGACTTTATGTGCACATCCAAGGCAATACAATCTCATAACACACCACCCGCCAGGCTCCGTGTTGCTACTGAGATTTTGGATTTTTGAGAAAAACCTTGAAAAAACTTCAGTTACAATTTTGCATGACCTGGGGATCGAACTCAGGCCTTCATGATCTTAGCTGAAGGCTATCCTCTAGACCACAAGGGAGACTTGAACATAATATTTACGCTATTATATGTATCTAGTTGACAGACAATCTGATATATAATATCCATTATAGGTGTAGTTTGCATCCTAGTATTATCGACACCTATATTTTTTTCTACAACCATAATAATGTGGACACAAATTAGTTATTATAATATGCATGCTAATGATGTCCAAATAAACAATAACTCGGTTTTCTTTTCATGTTTCATAAATTAAAATTAAAAAACTAATTACAAAAAAGATTAACGAGTTTGAGTCCATTACAGACGCAAAGTGGAAGATATATAAAGTTGGTGTAGTAATTCGCGTCTACTTCAAGTGTTAACAATAAAAAATTAATCAACTTCATAACTGTTTTTAATTCTTTCTTTATTATCAAGATGTAGAAACAACTATCTATACATATAATAAAATTGTAGGAAGTCAAAACTTGTAACGTGTGAATCCCGTTACCTAATAATTCATTATAATGTTCAGACAAAATAACCTTTGCATTTAGTATATTCAATTGAGACTGTTATGAGTTGGGCCGAACACATCCATAAATGGCATAGAAACAATTTGCATATGACATCCCTTTGTCATTGTCATAGCATCAAATGTCTATTCCTGGCTTTTCTATAAAAATGTAATTCAGCTAAGTTTTGTCTAAAATATTTAAAACTTTTAAAAATAGATAATGGTTAGTAGTTCGCCTAAATTTAGTCGGAAAACTTGAAAGACGGCACTGCCAAAATGCGTGCCGTATAAGTTTTTAATAATCGCAAGAGTTTACTATTGTATCAAAAATGTGATATTTTTTTCATACATGTGTTCAACACCTATCTGAAAATATACTTGGGAAAGGAAAAAGGGGACGTTAAGGATCGCCTAGAACGACAACCTCAATTTTACCAAGCACGATCGGAGAGATATCCACGGACACCATCTGATACATGTCCAATTTTCCGAAGGCCTAGGATCTTCCCGTCACGCAGAAAGGTTTGCTGATTCCCGGTATGAACTCATTTTTTTTATGTGACAATTTTGGTGAAGCAGTGTATGACTAAGAACTTTGAACTCTCTTACTATAATTCTAGTTCGTAACCTATTATAAATGCGACTCTAACTTAGAGACCAATATATACCATCCATCCAAGTCCACCTCTCTCATTTCATTTTGCTTTTCAGATCCTGAACTTATTTTTTTTTTTGATAAGTGATTACCTTAGCAACCTGCCTCACGATTAAAAGTCCCAACCTCCCTTTGCTATCTGGCTATGTGGAGGGAGTCTGTGTGACGCTCCTGGGTGTGGCGCTCGTTACACATAAATAACACCTAGAATCCACCAGGTACCAAACCATCGTAACCGTCACTCAGACCATATTTATCTCCCTTATATAAATACATTGACATCTCGTCCAGGCATTATAAAACAACTATTATTTTTTTATATTTGTATTACAAGGATTCGCTTTTCTAATTTATATTTTTAATACATTTGGCACTTTTCATAATAAATATTTATAATACAATTTGGCTCGCTTCCATAAAAAATATTTTGTAATACAATTTGGCTTCGCGAACAGTTACTGAAATTATTGGGGTAATACATTTGTTGCTTTGCCTAAATAAATAAATATTTTTCAATACAAACTGTACATTGAATATTTTTTAAAAGAATACTTGGGGCATGATCTACAACTGATATCGAAGCCAAAAATATAGTTTTTAGAATTTTTGTCTGTTTGTCTGTATGTATGTCCAGGGTAAACTCAAAACGTACTGCATGGATTTATTTCAAATTTTGCATGAATATTACTAATAGGTCGGGTCAACATATAGGCTACATATTATGTCACTATTACCTACAGGGGAGGAGCTGTGCAGAGTAAGCAAAGTCCGCATGGACAAAGTTGCAGGCAACAGCTAGTATGACATATATTTGTACTAAAACAATAACAAACTTACTGCCAAATGTATTGCCGCTCAATATTTTTTTACAAACTTTTTGCACATCCACACTATTTTGTTGTACAGCTGAGATTAACTATTTTTTTCTAAACTGGAAAGACTGCTCATAAGGAACTTTTTTCTATGTGTATGTGCCACTTATACATTCAGGTATTGGGACAAATTACTTTTGATCTTATTAGTGTGTTAGTATACATTTGTATTTGTTTTCAAGTATTATAAAAAGGAGATCCTTCAAATGGACACGAATTTGGCGATAGACGTGAACAGGCGAATTTACCCTATATTTTTTTATTGCAGATTTAGATAAAAAATGCAAAAAGAAAAACTTAACTTTATATAACAATCATTTTCATTACATCAATTAAAAAATGAATAATACAGCAAATTTGTATTATCAATTTAAAAATAAATAATGAAATATAAATTAAAATTAAACTAATAATCAATAGCAATGTTATGTAGTATTTTAGTGATAAGAAATTAAGATTTGCACACCTTTAAATGGTAGAATAAGTAGAACTACATTGAAATGTACCTATCTGACAACCTTGTATACCTTATTCTGGCAAATAAAAATTATTATTATTAATTTAAGAATAAATAGTATTCTGAATTCTTTTCTTACCCTTTCATCCCGTCGTGAGCTTCTATCATCTCGTCGATCATCACGTCGTGGAGGGAGTGGTTTTTTATTAGAAGGCGGTGGAACGGCATTGTAGGAGTTAGATTTTGGGGGATTATTCTTCAAGTTCACCCCCCCTTTTGGTAGAATTTGCACCCGCGTAGCATTCCATTTAAATGGCATATTAGGGTTGTATGTGGCTTCTACCAAGACCCTATCATTAACTTTAGGTATATGCCCCTTAGCGCAAACCGAGGTTTGATAAAATATATCATGGTCGACAAAGCCAAAATCATTGTGAGTTTTAGTTACCGTTCCAGTAAAAACTCTTTGTTCATTAGTTTGTTGAGTTTGATTTGTCGTAGCATTTTGATACATATTTGTATTCATAGCTCGTGGTGTGGGGTACGCAACCACATTTCCTGGGTATATTTGACCTTGAGTCATTTGATTCATCTGCATTTGACCTGTCATTGGCATAGCCATTCCACCTTGAGCTTGTATCATGCTTGGATTGAACACTGCTTGTGTTTGTTGGAATGGCATCATACCTTGTTGGGTCATCATTGTATTGGGATCCATAATCTGAGGATTCATGCCGGTAATGTTTGTATTTACATTAGACCGAGCCCAAGGTGGGTTTTTAGTTCCACTACCAGTCTGCATTGTTGAGCACACCACTTTATTCACTTAATTTTGCATCAACTTAAAAGTTAACTATATAGTTACAAACTAACACTTAAAACACGCGTTGTTTTTACTTTTAAACGCTTACGCTTAAAATGGCGGTCTCGACCAGTGTTGCCAGGTCAGATCAAATCAAAGAGTATACAATACTACGTAAGGGCCAGATTTGTAAATTAAATTTACACTTTACAGTGTTTTGGATATAAAAATACAGTAATTTGGTATTAAAATACAGTAAATGGCAAAGTTAAATACAGCGCTTTTACAGAAAATAAAAATAAAATACACAATAATGTAATCAAATTATATATTTTTAATAAAATTGTTTTTAATCACTATCCGTTTCACTCAGAGATGGTTTGTTTTGATCATAAATTTTTTCTTCTTCATCGATTTCTTTTAAAGATGATTGTACAAATTTCACATATTATTTTAAAGAAATGAAGTAAAACACATACAGATTTTGCACTGATGTTTATTCACAATGTTATGTTGTTTATTTATAAGCAACTTTTGCCCGCGATATCGTAGCATGGACTACAAAAAATATATTATATTTAGGTTATTATTTGAAAAGTTATTTAAAATTCATCCTAAATACATAAAAAATGAATAACTATAACAAATTTATTATAAGTAAGAGTTACTTATTAAAAACGTGTACATTCAAATCGATAATTTTTATTTCTGTATTCGATCATTTTTGGTCTGTAGCAAGGAAGTTATATTCTACCCGGAATGCTTACACGCGCTTCAAAATCGTTCCGAAGAGTAGTACCACGACATGAGTGGAGTGTGTCTCTTTCTACTAAATAAAGCGCCAATCGCCATATATAAGTGTGGCCATGCGTAGTTTGCAAATTACTACTAAGTAATTCTACCAATTTGAGAAAAAGTTTTTGCATTGCATAAGTAATAACGTAATAATTAAAATAAGCACATTTTAGAACTCACTATGTTAATTACAATACATTTTATGCTAATATATTTATCGACGTGAATTAATAAAAAGGATTTAACGATTACCGAATATATAAAAATCTACCATCAGCAGTTTTATTTTAACACTGGCAATTGTAAGTTATCCCTCTGTTAAGTAAGAAATAAATGTCAACTTTATAAGTAACGACATAAAGTACATTTTTATTTTTCAAATATTGCTTCGTAACAATTCCAGTTATCATATATAACTTCCTTGGTCTGTAGTTAATCAGATACGCGAACGGCACTATTTTTTGCGTAGGTCTACAGAGAATCTGTCTACGATTTTTTGCGTCTTTCATCCCATGAGATATGACATTCAATGCTGCTAACTCGGATTTTAGAAAAGACGTAGGACAGACTAGAAAAATACGTAGAAATACTAAAAATTGTTCAACGAAAGTCGTAGATCTACAAACTTTAAGGCAGGTGGAGGTGTTGCTATTTATCTGAGAAGCGATATCTCATTTAATATCTTAAAGTCGTCAACCTCTCAGTACTCTGAATCTATGGAATATTTGCTTTTAGAAATAATTGTCAGTGGTGCGAGGGTTCTTCTCGGTGTTATTTACTGCCCTCCGACTATAAATTATTTATTTGACCTTGAATCACTCCTACTCAGATTTGGATCTGAATATACACATCAGTTATTTTTCGGTGACTTTAATACCGATTTAGTAAAAGACACCCATAGATCTTTGGAATTACGAACAGTTCTAAGCTGTGTTGGTCTCACAATTGTTCCGTTATCATCGTAATTTTCATGAAACAAAGAAAATAAGTGGAAGTAAAAAGTGGGCGTGCCGCGTGCATCACTATTATGCGCTGTTACTCTAAATTGCCGTAGTGATACTTACCTTACTTTAGGAGATAGTCGTCGTGCGAAAATCTATTATACACTGAATTATGCCGTGTTGTGTCATCCTTGAATGCAGAAATGATAGTAGAATACAGATGATTAAAAATGGAGATATTTCATATCATCCGAAAGTACAATTTTCATTTTATTTTAATAAAATTCCTGATTTAATATAATCTTTAATAATATAACAGAAAGTCAAGCTAAAATCAGCCGTACATCTTACATATAAAGTTCATTTTAGGTTGACCTAATGTTTCTAGAAATATATACGTAATGACAATCATTACGTATATCGTTCTATAAAGTTCTCTACTCAAATATGACCAACTGAAAACTACGGAAAATCAATACTGCCATCTATTGTTAGAATAGCGAAACTATTAAGATTATAGTTTCACTATTGTACAAATAGATGAGTCTATTTTGAATAGACTACAAAATGACGTAATACAAAATACTGCTTTTGTTTTGTAGCAAAATAAAATTTATTGTAACGCAGTTTGGTATATTTTTAAATGTTCTGTTTGTGTGTTTCAGATTATTGTTGTTTAAAATGAAAACGACTAATGAAACAATGTTTGCATTAGTAGTTTATATGCAATAATGCTTATTTTATGTGTGAGTATGGCGATCGCGGTCCTGATACAAATGCTTGTACTTCCCACTTCCGCTTGTTTTCTGTGTTCCATGGTAATATTGATACGTCTGTAATACTTGGATTGACCATATTTATGTGTCTTGTCCTGAGAAGGTTGCAAAGTATGGGCAGTTCTCTGCACCTGGTTTTTCACGCTATGACATTATATATCTTTCGTGCAAAATTAAGCCTCCAAAACCTAAATCACGTTTTATTACACTCCGTAATCTTACACGGATTGATATTGACACATTTCGAAAGGACGCAATGGAACTTGAATGGTCAGGCTGGAGGAAGGAGGAACCGTTGTAACCAGATGATTAGAGCTGCGAAGCGTCATTACATTTATGAAAATATTAAAAGTTCTACTTCTGCCAATATTTGGAAATTTCTTGATAAATTATGTATCACTAATTCTAATAATAAAGAAATGCCTCAACTGAATCTAAATGAATTAGGTAAATTCTCATTTTTCTTCATATTCTCAACTCCTTAATTCAGTAAAGTGTGACACCATTTCATTTATTAATTCAATTATTAGGTTAAATAAGACTAATAATATTAGTTTTTCTCCTGCATCTGAAGATAAAGTACTAAAAGTGCTCTTGAGTCTCCATTACAGAGCTGTTGGTTGTGATGAAATAAGCCGTGATATGATTTTATTACTTGCTGACTTTACCATTCCTTTTATAACTCATGTCATCAATTATTCTTTAGACTCTGGTACCTTTCCCTCTTTATGGGGTAATGCTTTTGTTCTTCCTCTTCCTAAAGTTGATAACTCCTAATCAATTTAGACCCATTTCTTTTCTAAAATATAAGAAGCAATTGTACACAAACAAATGTCCCTTTTTGTTTTTAATAATGATATATTAAGCCCCTTGCAGTCTGGATTCCGGTCCGGCCATAGCACAACCACTGTTCTGCTTAAAGTGATAGGTTGCTTTGGATGATTCTAGGCTAATGGTATTAGTGTTAATTGACTTCTTTAACGCTTTTAATTCCATTGATCATGATATCTTATTAGCTATTCTTACTCATTATGGTTTCTCTTCCTTAGCTGTGAAATGGTTTTCAAATTATCTCGTGTGTCGTAAGCAGGCTGTTAGTATCAGTGGAGCAATCTCCACTGGTGTAATTTACCAGTACCTCAAGGTGGTATCTTGTCTCCTTTACTATTTTCTTTGTTTATTAATGTTCTTACTCCCAACTTATTAAACTGTTATCATCTTTACGCTGATGACCTGCAATTAAATGTTTCCACAGATGTCAAAAATATCAATACGCCAATTCTAAATATCAATAATGATCCGCAAAGGAATTGTAGTTGGTCACATAATTTTGGTGTTGTAGTTAACCCTAATAAAAGTCAATGTATAATATTTAGGTAGCTCTCGACGTCTGGCAAACTTAGACCTAAGCTCCATTAATCCAGTCATTTTTAACAATATTATAATACCATTCAGCTCACATGTTAAAGATCTTGGTTTGTGGGTAATGCATCTTTAACTTGGTCTTTACATGTCACAGAAGTTTGCCGGAAAGTTACAACCTCACTTCGGTCTTTGTACAGACATATAAATTTCCTTCCTATGAGTACAAAGATCATGCTAATACAGCTTTTGATTTTACCCATAATTGACTTTACTGACGTATGTTATGCTAATATTAGTGAGAAGCTTCTTAATAGACTGGAAGTGATTTTGAACAATTGTATTCGCTTTATACTTAATTTACGAAAATTCGATCACATTTCCGAGTACCGAGCTAAACTTAACTGGCATAACATTCGTCAACGGAAGAAACTTTGAATCCTTTGCACATTATTTTCCATCCTATATAATTCTAATTCACCCTTATATCTTAAGGAATGTTTTGTGTTCCAGAAAGACACACATGATCGTCCTTTACGTTCTGATGACGATTTAAAATTACACGTACCTGTTTGTTGGTCTGATTTTTTTGTTTCAATATTTCCACCTGCAGGCCATGAGGCTCTGGAATTATCTCCCTTCGGTTATCAGACTTGCACCATCTAAATGCTCTCTTAAGCGTATGCTTAGGGAACATTATAAATTTTAATGAATACCAACGTACATGTATCAAGTACACTTGAACTGCACTTCTATTTAATTTATATCTTACAATGATTATACATGGGGCACACTAAAAGTTTTGCACTTCTAGCTGATCGGTAGCCGTATAGCGATGACTATTAAACGTAACGAAAAGCCTATCAAAAACATCGCCAATTGCTTGCTGATCACTAGATACACTTTTTGCAATGTCATAGCACCAAAACTAATCGAGCGTCAACGACTGCCACTCTTGTGTATGAGTGGCAGTCGTTGGCTATTATGTGCCTTGAAATAACTAAACAATTACGATAATTTCGCATTGCGAGTTACGTGATAACACCGCGGAACTATTTGAATTCAGGATGTTATATTTTTAAAACGTTGCAACATTCTTAGTCATAAAAAAAAACAATTGGCGGGAAATGATTTGTCAATTGTTTTTATCACACATCAAAGTTCTACGTACGCAACGAAAATGGAATTAAGTATAAAAGATTTTAGAGCGATGATGTTTTATGATTTTAAAAGTTCTCTTTCTCCGCAAGACTGTGCCGCTCGTCTTCAAAATGCTTTTGGGAGAGAAGCACCTTGTTTGAGTAACGTGAGGCGATGGTTTGCTGAATTTGAGAGAGGTCGAGTTTCTTTACATGACGAATTTCGTGAAAGGCGGCCTTCAACTGCCGTCAACGAAAATAATGTGACTACTGTTAAGCGGTCAATTGAAGAAAACCCCCGGATTACCTATGAGACAATTCGTGGACTATTGGGGATTGGTATGAGCCAAATTCAGAAAATTTTACAAGAAGAATTGAAAGTTCGGAAACTTTGTTGTCGTTGGATTCCTCATGAACTGTCAGCGGAGCAGAAGCGGGCTCGCGTGGAATGGTGTTCGCAGATGCTACTGAAGTACGACCATGGACATTCTAATGCTGTTTATGACATTGTCACAGAAGACGAAAGGTTTTTTTTAAATTGTTTTGCCCCGAAAAAAAAAACCCGAAAAAAAACAGCAATCTTGTGAAAGGGTGTTTGAAAATGAGAACAGGCCAACAAAAGTGAGACAGGCGAGAAACGTTGGTAAAAAATGATCGCGTTTTTTCTCAGCTACAGGCCCCATTTGTACAATTCCACTTGAAGATTAAAAGAGTGTTTATGCCGAGTGGTATTCTACCATTTGTTTACCCAGGTTGTTAGAGAAAGTTCGCGAAAGACGACCCAAAAGCCTCATTCTCCTACACCATGATAACGCTTCTTCACACACGGCCAACAAAACAATGTCATTTTCAGCTTTCGAAAAAGTACATCTCGTCACTCATCCTGCGCATAGCCCCGACCTAGCACCCTGTGATTTCTGTATTTTCCCCAAAATCAAAGATTTGATGAGAGGTTTTACTTTTACCAACTCCGAAGAGGCAGTGGTAGTGTGCATTACAGCCGGGGGAGCCAGCGGACTGTAAATCTGTTCTTCTCTCTTCGACGCCCCACCAGCCGCAGTGCCTTTGGTCGTGAGCCGGGAACCGGGAAGAATGAATCGAGACCACAACTGTTCGTTGCAAAGGTGCTTTATTGTAACGAAACAGAATTTATCAATAAAGCTAGCACCGTTGCAAATGTTCCTATTCTATGGGAGAGAGCCCGTACTTGCCCTAACACTGCCCTACTCTAAAGCCGGTACCCTATAGATATACTAAAGCCCAGAAACTTGTCTGGGAAACTTATTGAGTCGTAACGAAACTGTAACTAGATCGGAACGGAACTGATTGTATGGCCGCGCTCTCCGGTATTTATAGCCCGCGGCCAGATGGGCGGCGTAAATCGACAAAGACGGATGGCGCCATGCGTGGCGCCACAATGTCTGGGATTTGTTAAAATCTTACTTTTCGTAATCTAAACGTAATTATTTTGTGTTAAGTAGCTTCTCCCACCTCTAATTACCTAGTGTGGCCCTCTAGCGAGTGCAACGGTACTATCTTTTTACAATTATAAACGAAATAAAGTACATAATGCCCTAAGACCTACCAAAAACTAATTACATAGTGTTATTTCTTATCTATATACAAGATTTAACACATATAAACTTATTTAATAACAAACGAGAGTGTTATATACATTATATGTTCTTACAGGACCTCGGAAACTTACAAATATATATATATATATATATATATTAGGGTGTCCGTTATTTACCAAGTTGATTTTTTTTTTGCGGACGCCCCCTGGATTTTTAGTTTTTGACCTAAAAAAAAATATCCTACATAAATAAGCTCTTAATTACCGAATTAAACCTTGCCCCAACCGAGTTACATTTCCCATTTAAATAACATGGGAATTTGCAACTTTTTCTTATTAATTTTATTCCTCTGAAAAAAATACCACTACGACTATTATCGATGCATATTCTGATAGGGAATTTAATGCTCTACAAAAAAGCTCTCTTATAATTTTTTTTTGAGTTCAAGATTTGGTCAACAAAAATAATCAATTTCGTAAATAACGGACACCCTATTAACTATAAACACAACTTAAACCACGAATAACTCTTAAAGGAATGATTTTATCGAAAAATTATAAGAGAGCTTTTTTGTAGAGCATTAAATTCCCTATCAGAATATGCATCGATAATAGTCGTAGTGGTATTTTTTTCAGAGGAATAAAATTAATAAGAAAAAGTTGCAAATTCCCATGTTATTTAAATGGGAAATGTAACTCGATTGGGGCAAGGTTTAATTTGGTAATTAAGAGCTTATTTATGTAGGATATTTTTTTTTAGGTCAAAAACTAAAAATCCAGGGGGCGTCCGCAAAAAAAAATCAACTTGGTAAATAACGGACACCCTAATATATATATATATATATATATATATATATATATATATATATATATATATATATATATATATATATATATATATATATATATATATATATATATATATGTATATTATATGATATTTATTATAATCTTTGTGATTATCTATATACTTATATAGTTTTTTCATTATATATTATAGGTATTATTTTTAAGGCATTTTAATTATCAGTTTGCACCCTAATATTTTTGCTATAATTTGGGGTTGGCTGGTTGAGAATGCCAATGGGCATGTCATCCATTGTACTGTAATTGTGCATAAATTTAAATAAATAAATAAACTTTTTTTCATGATTCCATTTATTTTAGAATTTGTATATTATCAGTTAAACTTGTTCATATTTGTAAATAAAACGTATTATCTTTTCTTTCTTAAACTGCTACCTATAATGAAGCAAAAAGTATAAAAAGTATAATACAAGCTATATTACTGTTACGAGCTTAGAGTTCGTATTGTGCATTTAAATACCACTAATATTAAAACCGTGTATTTACAACACAAATGTACCATACACCACAATGCAATACGTAAATACACTGACGATCACTAATCAGACGAACTAACCCACGAAATAAAGAAAACAACGGAATTGGCAAGTACAAACATTTGTATCAGGACCGCGATCGCCACACTCACACATAAAATAAGCATTATTGCATATAAACTACTAATGCAAACATTGTTTCATTGGTCGTTTTCATTTTAAACAGCAATAATCCGAAACACACAAACAGAACATTTAAAAATATACCAAACTGCGTTACAATTAATTTTATTTTGCTACAAAAAAAAAAGAGTATTTACGTCCTTTTGTATTCTATTCAAAATAGACTCATCTATTTGTACAATAGTGAAACTTAAGATCGTAATAGTTTCGCTATTCTACAATAGATGGCAGCATTGATTTTCCGTAGTTTTCAGTTGATCATATTTGAGTAGAGAACTTTCTAGAGCGATATACGTAATGACTGTCATTACGTATATCTTTCTAGAAAAATTAGGTCAACCTAAAATGAACTTTATATGTAAGGTGTACGGCTGAATTTAGCTTGACTTTCTATTATATCATTAGAGATTATATGAAATCAGGAATTTAATTAAAATAAAATGAAAATTGTACTTTCGAATGATATGAAATATCTCCATTTTTAATCATCTGTATTCTACTATCATTTCTGCATTCAAGGATGGCACAATACGGCATAATTCGGTGTATAATAGATTTTCGCACGACGACTATCTCCTAATGATATGGTAAGTATCACTAAGGCAATTTAGAGTAAAAGCGCATAATAGTGGCGCACGCGGCACGCCCACTCTTCACTTCCCCTTGTTTTCTTTATTTCGTGAACTAACCGAATTACTAAAATAACACAATTTCCGTATCACTTTTCACTGTACTATATCGTTTCATACTGATAGTCCGAACTATCGCTTCCGAATCACTTTTTAAAATTGATTTGCTATTTGCCAATACATATATATTTATACACATGGTAAAGTTGGATCATATTCACGAAAGTTCCAAAAATACACGCTATTTTCATCTTTATGTGCTGTGCGAGAAGGTTAATTATGGCATAGCTGTTTGGGAAAAGGCGGCTATTGTTTATCAATAGAAGCAGCTATCTCTTTCTTTTATTTCTAGATTTTTCCAGTGTTCTTACTTTTTACTTTTCTAGATTATTTGCAACATTACTAAGTAATGCAACCTAAATGATATTTCAGTTTTTTATTTCCTTGAAACTAAATAATTAAGCTTGAGTTATATAATTCAAATGTTCCTCGTGTTGGTCCGGGCCTCATCGGAGGAGAAAACAATCTGTCATTCTGATTTCTGCCTGCTGCCAGACAGTTCCTAAAAGGCGAACAATTGGCTATGTGTGTCACTACAATCGTGGCTACTAGATGGTAGAGATCTGCAACGTCTCTTTTTTATTACGTTAACTTTTATATGTAGTGAAATGTACCTAAAATGAATCAAAAGTGTGTTCTGAGCTGTCGCTCTACGCGGAATACTTTTTTCTGTTGTTTTGTAGGCGTATAACATATCTGTTTGTTATTAGAATAAGTATCATTGTATGTGTGAATATTTTTTCTTCTACATGTATACAGATATAATTAATTTTTAGATTTAGGTAAGCAGTCCACATATTGATTTATCACATCCTGAAAAATTATTTGTTTTTGTAGGATGCAAAGATCTGTGTAACGAGTCACTAATACTTAAGTAATAAGACCCTTACAATAAATACATCCTATTACTACGATGATGATATAATAGGTATATAGATATATAGAATTTTTAGATTTAGGTAAGTAGTCTACGTATTGATTTATCACATCCTGAAAAATTATATGTTTTTGTAGCATGCAACGGTCTGTGTAACGAGTCACTAATGCTTAAGTACTAAGGGCCTTACAATAAATAAATAAATATTCACGGGACAATTTTAAATACATCCTATCACTACGACGATGAGGATATTATAGGACAAATCCTTATTGTTTACAATTGCCTTTAAGAAAGCAGAAAAACTATTTTAATAAAAAACGTATGTAAACGGTTGACCCTACAGACCATCCCTGAAACTTCCCGCTAAATTAAGGTATTTTAATCTCAACAGATTAAAAACTATAAGCTACTATAACTATATAAGATTTTTTCAGTTCAAATATCTACTTTGTTAAAATGGCAGTACCTATATTGATTTTTGAAAAGCTGTATATTTTGGAAACACTGATTGAATTTGATCTTTCGACTGACATTCAACTTATTTTTTAAGATCGAAAATATTGCTTTAGCTAAATAATCGATAGGTTGAAAAATTTCGAAGCAATGTTAAAAAACATTTTTTTCAACAATTTTCGTCATTGATAAGTCCCAAACAAATTTGATTCAATTAACGGTATTTGACGAAGTTTTTAAAGGAAAAAAGCGGATAAGATTTTTAAGTCAATCGGTGTATTAGCCTGAAAGGAATTTCAAAAATATTTAGTAAATTTGTTTTAGTAAAACACCGTAATTTTAATATTTGAAAAGTTGTAACTTTTGAAAATTAGATCCGATTTTAATTTTAGAAACGGCATTTGATGTAATTTTTTTAGTACTAAAAATCGTAGAATATCAAAACATGATTGGTTAAAAAATTTCGAAGCTATGTCGAAAAAAGACTTTTTTCAAAATTATGTCGTACAATTAATAAAACTATCGAAGAATATTGACAACATATCGATAAATGCGCCATAACTATATCTTAAGAAAAATAAGCTATTACCGCTAAGGATGGCTTAAATATGCAAATGCATATGCAAATATGCTAATGCATATAGTCCGAAATCAAACTCGAGCCCCATCGATTCGTAGTTAGGTTCGCTAGCCACTCGACCAATAAATAAATAATAAATATTCACGGGACAAATTACACTTACCGATCTAACCCCAAAGTAAGCAAATTATTTGCTTGTGTTATGGGTGTTAGTCAACGATACTAATACATAGAAATACATATATAAATACTAGAATATATTTAATAAACACCCAAACCCGGAAACACAAACATTTATGCTCATCACACGAATGCTTGTCCCCGTCGGGGACCGAACCCGTGTCCCGTCGATTGCGTAGTCAGGGTCGCTAACCACTCGACCAATGGGGCGGAACATTTTAGTTGGGACAGAAAATGTTCGTATAATCGTTCGCCTTTTATCTACTGTCTGTCTGGTAACACGGGCGAAAATATTTTTATTATTTTTGTGATATAAAATTGCTTTTATTGCAAAAAAATATATATCGCTTGTTGTATTCATATGAAAGCAAAAAACATCTCGGAGTTCGTCGACTCTACATGTTATCGTAAGAAACTACGAAACGATAGAGCGCGTTAAACCGTCTACCGGAGTGGCCGCGTACAGATTTTCTGAAACACACGGAAAATGTTGTTTATCAAGGAACGATCGCATGAAACGCACTGTACGAAATAGAACGTCATGAAATTTTGTAATTGGGCATATCGCCAGATTCTAAAAATAAACTGATACACAGATGTTTATGTTTTACTATTCAAACTTATTATCATTTTATCAAAGACAAATGCACACATGAAATGAGATTTCGTAAATTATTCGAGTAACTTTTTTGTGGAAATGACGATAGAGTTTCTTTGTGCAGTTTTGATAATAATGACAGTTTTTATTTAAACCTAATTCATTACAATGAGTTAGTTTTATGAAAGTGTTAGCATAAATTAATGAATAGTGCTGTGTGTGAAATTTATTAAGTGTTATATCAGGTATGAGTGAATTAAAGAAAGATCCGGAAGTGCCAAAAGTGAACGAATTAGAATCAAATTCACCTAAAAATGTAATAAAAATACGACCTGTACGGAGGGATACTCTTGTTGTACCTCATATTAAGTCAATTGAATCAAAATTATGGGATTTATTACAGCCTTTAGCCCGGTTGTGGGGACTTATAACAGCTGTTGGTAAGTTAATAATATTTAAAACTAGTTCTTAGACTAAAATAAAACTGGTAATATCCATAATATCCAATTAATGTCTATGAACACTATTTCTGTTTGATACTATTTTTCTATACTAAAATTATGTACCCATGGATTTATTATATCAATGACGTATGCAAATCATCACAATAAAAAATAATGTACTTATGTCTTTATTTTTTATTACATGGTTATATATGACAATATTTCGTGATAAGTATTCGAATTATGACACACTGACATAAATTTTATAATTTTTAGTTTTTGTCTGCCTGTAGGTCTGTAATCTGTATGCTCCGTTTTAATTCAAGAATCACTCATCGATTGTTGAAAATTGGTATAGTCAAAATTTGTAGTTTAATTATAATACATACTTTCACGCCAGATTCCTTGCCAGATTCCAGACAGATAGAACCAAGGGCCACATCCTTGCAAATTTTTCTTGCTTCCTCCACATTCATTACTCTCTTGATACAAATACCTACGCTGGTTGCGAAGTCTTTTGACACCACCATCGGACAGCACCCTATTAATCTAATCATCAATTTAATTTTAATATTTTATCTTATAGGTATGCTTGAGTTAGTGTTAGTTATGCGTGAGGTATTATTTAAGTAGCCTAATATGCCCCCTCCTCCCCTACAGTGAGAATAAGTGATTGCGAAAATGATAGGCCATGTAATATACATATGGCTTTATCTCTATCTATATGTCCCATTATAATTAAAGAGCGGCCTGATCGATCTTAATGAAAATTGTGAAAATACAATGAGCCATATATTTTTTTATGGATGAAATTATAACCAGCGAAGTGCTGCTAGTGTATGCAGGTGATTTTGTGACTTCCACTGACCAATGTAACCTTCTCATTTTTATTTTATGTAGTTCGTGAAGGTAATCAGTAAGCTGATTGCTTTACATTCTGATACATTTAAACCAGCAGGTCTAATGGCTATCTTAAATATGTATAAGATAGCGTTTTGAAGTTTAGACAAATTAGTTACGCCGTGAGTTTTCTTGTAAAATGGCGAGTCTCCGATCCGGCAGCCGTGGACGAATTTATTAAATTCTGCAGCCAAAATACTCCATATTTCGTCTCAAATTTTATTTAGACTTATTTTAAGGATCATATGGAATATTGTCCTCTGTGTGTACTATCTCAGATGTGCATAATTCCAGGTTTATTAGATCGGTAAAGTTTGAAGTTACTAAGACCTTTCGAAATGTCCTATATTCCGTCAATCTGTTTTAATGCCTCCTTTTCCAGTTAGGAATTAGGTACCTTAGTTGAATTCTTAATCGTTTATGTTTTTTAATGAATTAATAAGATAGGAAACAAGCAGATGGGTAGAGAATCTATCAGAAGTGATTGAAAGCGACAACTACCTCGTAGAGACACCAAAGATGTTAATGGTGGGTTGCTATCATTGTGGCGGGGTTTTAATGCCGCATGCATAAATTTACCGGCTATCTTACCCTATAAACTGAAACACGACAGTGACAAGCACTGACGCTATTACGGTAGGAATAGGTAACGCGGTAGTACCAGACCCGGACGAGACAATGCAGAACTCTACCACCTAGTAACCACAATTATAGTGATTCGCATTGTCATATTCGCCTTTTACGAACTGCCTAGCAGAACGGCAGATGATCTGTTCTTCAAAGGGGACTAACACAGGGATAATATATATTTTTAATATTTACAAAAATTTATAAAACGTGTTTTCGCTGTCTTAAGTAATTCATAATTCTGACTTGGTTGTCCCTAAAATTTTGTGATTGATTGCCTGCCTTCATACATGCCTTTTGGTTTCTTACTTTCCTCTAGCCTCAACATAAGAGCCAGTACGGGCATTAGCCCTTAATTAAGGTAGAGCAAGATTGTGGTTCAGCGTCTTTTGTCCGACATTTTCACCATTTACAAACGATGCAGCTGTAATTGTGCCTTGGATTTGGCTATTTAGCACCCCTTGCCACCTGGTGCTTAGAGCGACCGCTCCTATCGCTCTACCCCAATGTCGGCGCCGATAAGAGCGTCTCTTAATCTCTTGACTAACTCCTGCTTCTTTAACTGTTAAACTTCACCAGTTAGTTTCTTTGTTCGGTCTTTTTATTTCTTGTTCGGCTTATGTTTTCTTTTGTAATACAGACTCTGCTTTTATCGGTATAAAGTTATTTCACATTTTATTTTAGGGGCCGTTCATAAAATACGTTCGCATACAAGGGGAGAGGGGGGGGGGTCTGGCTGAGTGTGACAAGATGTGACAAGGGGGGACGGGGGGTATACGGCAACGTGACGTTCGCCGTTTATTATATTTTGACATGAGCGCTAGCTCTGTGGCGCGACTCTAGCGGCGTTGCGATCCGTCACAACGAGTTTCTTTGTTTTTCCAATACTTGAGACAGTAACGTTTCCACGTACCCTGCGCGTAATGTTATTATAATAACTAAATAAATATTTTTAATTTTCAGAATTTGTGTACTATCATTTAGAATTTATCATACTCAGCAGGGGGGGGGGGGGGTCTTAGCTTTTGTGACGAAATATTTCTAGGGGGGTCACAAAAAGTGTGACACAGCGTGACAATGGGGGGGGGAGGGGGTAAAAAAAAGCTGATTTTAGTGTGACGTATTTTATGAACGGCCCCTTACGTTTTAAGTACATAGTGAAGGAACTTAATAACCATTCGCACTTTTTTTAATAATTATTATAAAACAACTAGCTGCCACCTGCAGCTCGCTGCATTACAAACAGTTTTTGTTGAATTCCACAATAACAACTTATTTTTTCGGGCTAAAACTATCTTTTATGCTATTACAGTTCATCAACTATCAAACTTTCGCAAGTCGCAACATCGAACATCCAAACTTTCGCATTTATAATATTAATATAGATGAAAATAATAAATTGGTAAAGTGCGCGTCGGGCCACGCGCAATGTAGGTCTCCGAAGTTGTCCATCGCTATAATGCGGGCTGGAAAGAGAAAGAGCTTTTATTGATTCATACTATAAATATTTACCCTAATTAACGTCAATGACGGATATATCCGTACCACACTTGTAAATACTTCTCCAACTAGGTACATTTTGTAAGTTTTTTAAGATTTCATATAACTACTTTGTTGCTGTTACTAATTTCAATATTCATGGCAAATTTCAGCTTTCTAATACTAAGGATCTCTGAGGTAGACTGCGGACGGACGGACGGACGGACGGACAGACGGACAGACGGACATTGGGAAACTATAAGGGTTCCTAGTTTACTACGGAACCCTAACAATCATCACGTCGATATGTTGTGACCGTTATAGCGAGGCTACATATATCGGCATACGGCGAAGTATCGCGCTAGCCCGATGTTGTCATAAACTACATCGCGATAACTGGTTACGTCATAATATCACTGGCAATCAAACCGCTGCCCGCAGGTTATATTTGTGCGCCCTGCTGATGATATTTGCGCGGCCTACGACAAAGTAAACAAGAATATTGTAACATTCCTTAAATTATTATTTTCTTCTCTAATTCTTAATTCATTAACATTTTTTCCTTAAATTCTTTAATTTTATACGAATGAAATAAGTTTACTACATTTCATTCGCCCAAAGATTACGAATCTATGATACTCCCTCATAAACATGTAAGGTCATAATATCATCGTATGTTATATTATATTGCCGTCATGGAACAATACGAATAGCATACGTTAAAACACTAGGTTAATATTAAAATGCGATTTATACTTACATGAAGTTTCTAAACATATGTATGCGGGTAAATCATAGTTTGAAATGTCGTGAGTCGCACAAATATCACCTGCGGACCGCAGTTTCATGCTTACTGCAATGACACGTCAAACCCCTTCATGATGCAGTTCCAAGATAGTCCGATACATCGTGTAAGCGCGATAATTCGCCGTAGGCCGATATATGTATCCGCGCAATTAGACTACATTATTAGACAAGTTGTGACAGCTTGGCTGGCTATCGACAAATTGAGTATCTGCATATCCAGTTTCAAACAAGTTATGAATATCATAATTTGCCGCATCCGCATTTGGCGTGATATATCTGTGTAGTACAAATTACCCGGACCATAAAAAAACATCCCAGCCTAGCTTTAGGCCACTACACATTTATATAATAAATAAATAATATTCAAGAATTCGGATTGGTGAATTCTGTGAATCTAAGATAATTGGGTCTTCGGATGTGAGATTTATTTAATACAGTGTTGTTAATATAATGGGTTTCTATATTGATTTACGGAAACCCTTTTTCCTCGTGTATGTAAGGGGTCCTTTGAAAAATATACCAACTACCGTTCTGACAGACAGGTCGTAAAAGGCGACCGATTGGCTATACGTGTCACTACCATCGTGAGTGTACTAGTGTAGATTTCCGCAACGACTCGCCTGGGTGTTTGGTACCACCGCCTTACCTATTCCGGCCGCAATAGCATCAATACTTTTCATCGCCGTGTTTCGGTTTGGATGGTTAGGTAGCCGGTAGACTTATGCATGTGGCATTGCTATCCCGCCATACGGATAGCAACGCAACATTAACATCTTTGGTGTCTATAGGAAATGGTTTCTCTTTTCATCAGGAGAGACATCTGCTTGTTTGCTATCTTATAATATAAACAATACCTAAACCGTTTTTATAATATTGTTTTTATGCTGTTACTAAATAATCATATTGTTCATATAAATCTGTGCGTGTTGTCAAAACTTCACAAGTCTATAACCGACACGACGGACGCGTTTGTATGAATACGGAGGAAGATGTATCAGATCTGGCGTGAACATATTTAAAAAGTAAATATTATTTCAAAAAAATATAAACATAAGAGTTTCTACAATTTTGAAACTATTTTTTTCAATTGGAATTGAAATTGCGCTCATTGTATTAAATATATCTATGTATTAATGTCGCAGGCAAACTCTATAATTAGTCCATATACAAATGACGTTGTCATTTTATTAGCGTAAACAATGATTGTATTGACAATACAATTTACCGAAGGCAAATTGTTGATAAAATAAATGGCGTCAATGTCAATTATAAACACCGATGCGATGTCGCCGACGGTCGACGGTCGGATGGACGGTTCTTTTCCCGGGTGTGTGCCCTTAAGGCAACCTTACAAACCTACTTATTTTATATGTAATAAGCCGGATAGGGATCTAGTTATAAATAAACAACATATTTATAAGTAATTTTTTTTATATCATAAGATAGCAAACAAACAGATGGGTCCCCTGATGGAAAGAGTTAACCATCGCCTATAGACACCAAAGATATTAATGGTGCGTTGCTATCTTGTGGCGAGGTCTAATGCCACATGCATAAGTTTACCGGCTACCTTACCGTCCAAACCGTAACACGACAGTGACCAGCACTGACGCTATTGCGGCAGAAATAGGTAAGGCGGTGGTACCTGACCCGGTCAAGCCGATGCAGAACTCTACCACCTAGTGATTGTGAGTGAATTTAAACAAAATGCCGCGGCAATTTGTTATCGGCGGCGGTAAATGTCATGAATATTATGTAATGAAATTTTACAATCGGCGTTATGTATTTTCTAAAACGTATTTTATGTCTTTGCAATCTAACGACGCCATTTGTATAGAAATGAATTATAGAATTTGCCTGCGACATTAATACTTGAAGGAAAGATTTATACACTCTATTTAAGAGTTTTAAGATAATGACGAAAGACAATTACTCTAGTATGTAATTTGGCACAGTTAAAGTTTACACTGCATAGGTCTGCAGAAGCCTAATATTTTTAAATTATATACATAAGAAATACATTAAGTTAATAAAAATAAACATTACACACTACGTTCATGTGACACACATGATAATATACCTACACCAAAGATTGTACAATCACTACGTTTAATTTTTTTTTAAATTTTTAACGATACACACACATGTATATTTACTTGATATTTACTGTTTTCTTTACAGCTAAAGTCAATTATCAAACTTAGAAGATATTTAATTTATAGTCTATGGTCGAATTTCGGCCACCGACGATCGTTAATTAATATTAAAAATGTGCGAATTAAATTAATCTCTACGGTAATATTTGGTTCTAAAAGTCAAAATGTACGTACGAATAATTAAATTTTAACAGTATTGTAGCATTCACAAGCCAAAATGAAAACTGGTGTTAAATTTGATTTTAGATAAGCGATTTTTATAGATAAAATAAGTTGTCTGTAATAAAGTTTAGCCATGGGGAATTATGCTGTACTAGCTGCTGCACGTTTTTGATGGATTCTGGGGAATGTCTCATTTTCCCGTGATAAAAGTAGCCTATGTGCTATTCCAGGTCGTCATCTATCTGTGTGCCAAACTTCATCAGAATCCGTACCGAGATTTTGCGTGTTTGAGTAAAAAACCCATACATCCATCCAAACATCCAAATTTTCGCATTTATAATATTAATAACATAGATCAATTAATTAATATAGTATAAAGGTACTCTTTTGTCTATACTAATATTATGATCAGGTAAGATTTGTTTGTTTTAGTAAATGAACTCAAAAACGGCTGGGTAATTTAAAGAAATCACTAATATAGGTAAGGCTGCATCATTCCGGAGTAATATAGTTGAATCATGCAAACCTATATCAGATGCTGTCATGAAGTATTATTATTTTAATCAATTAAAACACATATTTACGTTATTGGCCCTCTTCACATTGGGCCATGATGGCCCAGTAAAGGCATGCACGATAATGTAGAGGGCATAAATGTCCGTGATGACTGATGGGCCATCATTGCGTATGACCGAGCGCAATCGCCATGGTGTCGGTACATCAAAGGAATGTTGGCCCATGATTGAGTGCGCGACCACTCAATTGCCGATTAATCAGTACGTCCTTGTGTCTAGTAAAGTGTAGACATATTTCTATCGATTTAAAAATAATGATTGCGTGAACGAATGACGAAAATATTTGTTCATAGAGCTATACCAAAAAGAGGCATGCCTTTGGCATCCAATAAATAAGCGCCACAAAGATAAAATAAAGGTAGCCGTTACTGTTTAACCCGAATTATATCTGTGTTCCATATATAATAACATAGTAAACAAGCAGGTGGCCCTTCTAATGGAACGAAACGACTATCGTCTATAGCCACCATGGATGTAAATGGTACGTTGCTATACTTGCAGCTAGATCTGAATGCCCCATTTCCATAAGTTTACGAGCTACCCTACTCTCCAGAGTAGTACACGACAGAGATAGGCACTGACGCTATTGTGGCAGGCATAGGTAAGGCGGTGAGACCAGACAAGGGCGAGATAATACAGAACTTTACACCTAGTAGCTACGATGGTAGTGTCTCGTGTAGCTAATCACTCGAGTTTCAAAAACTACCTGGAAGAGCGGCAGGTGATCTAATCACTTCGCTATCCATTTTCGATAGACGTTATAATATACCAGTAGACAGTAAATGAGCGTTTACGATTGTGTGGAGAGTTGCCCGATCAAGGCGGCGATGTTGAACGATCATTTGTTGGGCCATCATGGCCCATTGTGAAGAGGCGCCATTATATCTCAGTCTATGAGGTTTCGCCATCTCTTTTAATATAGCTGTATTAGAAGGAGGGGGGGGAGGGGGGGGGGGTAAGACCTCTGAAGACGTCAGCAGTATTTAAAGTTTTTTTTCAAGTAGGTATTAGAAGTGTTGCCTCCACATATAATATTGGTGCTACATATGAAATTAGCGTTTGGTCAAACTAGCTTCTATGATCTTAAATAGGTATATTCTGTTGTTGACTTAGTACCCTACCTTGAGTTTTTAAAGTGTTTAGAATTTTATGATTTATCTGTTTTTACACCATTTGATATTTTTTTACCTTAATATTGAAAACATATTTTTTTATATCATAAGACAGTAAGCAAAAAAATAGAAAAAAGACAACCTTCACCTATAGACACCAAAGATGGTAGTGGTGGGTTATTATCCGTGTGGCGAGATGATAATGCCATATATAAATAAATATTCACGGGACAAATTACACTTAATGATCCAACCCCATATGGGTGTTGGTTAACGATACTAATACATAGAAATACATATATAAATACTAGAATATATTTAATAAACACCCAAACCCAGAAATACAAACATTTATGCTCATCACACAAATTTTTGACCCCGTTGGGAAGAGAACCCGAGCCCCGGCAATTGCGAAGTCAGTGTCGCTAACCATTCGACCAACGGAGCGGTCAAAAATATAAATATATGTAAATTTAGCTACCCTATCCTGCAAACAGGAATACGACAGTGAAAAGCATTAACGCTTTTGCGACAGGAGTAGGTAAGGCGGTGGTACTAAAACCCTGACGTGACATTGCACTCTCCCACCTAATAGTTACGATGGTTATGAAACGTGTAGCCAATCGTTCGCCTTTTACGAATTGCCTACCAGAATGGCAGATGGTCTTCAAAGAGAGCCTGAACCGTTATGGAAAAAATACGTTGTTTATGAAAACGAGTTCCGTCGTGGCAATAGAAAGAGCTCGAAATATTAATGACTAGCTGTGCCCGCGACTTCGTTCGCGTGGAAAAATTTCTAAAATAAAAACCCATATAGTTCCCGTTCCCGTGGGATTTCCGGGATAAGAACTATCCTATGTACTATCTTGGGTCTCAAACTATATTTGTACCAAATTTTATCCAAATCGGTTCAGTGGTTTGGCCGTGAAAGCGTAACAGACAGACAGACAGACAGACAGAGCTACTTTTGCATTTATAATATTAGTATGGATTTATACAGAGAAGCTACTGTAAAAGAAAAAAAATACGGTACGTTTTTGATCAATAAGAGTATTAGTTCTAGAAATTTTGGCCCACAGATTTAAATTCGTGGATAGCCGAAGACCGAGTGGGCAATGAAGAATTGAAAGCGGATCCATTTCAAATTACGTCAGTTAGCTGTAGGTTTTGGTGTGAGTGATAAAACAATTATAATTCACTTGACATAAATTGAAAAAGTGAAAAATGGCTGCCGCATAAATTAAGCCTGCTGCTAATAACGTGTCGAATGCTGCATTATTACACAGTCACAGAAACGACAGTAAATTATGATCATTGATCACAGAACATCCAAGATTTATATTGCATTGTTGTTTCCTAGGTAAATGTTTACTGGCAACCTTATTCTACAAATCGGCGACGATAAGCGTTGGACACGATATTGTGATATATGTTGTATATAACACATGCCGACACACAAATACACACAAACACATACATACACACACATACACACTCATACAGTATGAAATCTTTTAAGGCCGCCTGGTGGGAAAAGTATTCTAAATATTGAAGATAGAAAAACTTACTCAAAGGAAGAAACAAGCTGCATTAAAAGATTTTGGAATGTTTTTTTGCATCAAATTCCGAATACTTAATTCTGATTGGCCTCACGTTACTTATGATTTTTTTCGATATGAGATTTTTTATAGTTGAGAGTTGAAATACTCCCAACACTAATGTTTAAATTATAATTTATAACATAAAAAAATTACATTTTTGAAAAAAGACGGTAATTTTTTTCTCTACGGATTATTATTCGCTCACGTATCTAGGTAATTTAATCTCATCTGATTTAATCTAGTCTTAATACCTAAATTTAAAAGGTCAAAATCTTAATGAGATCTGTAGTCAAATTTTTTTCATGAACTAATTCATGAATGTATCATAAATAACTGTCGTGGACATGCGTGGACGTAATAAAATTATGAATGAGTAGTACACAATCTATAGAACTGAACTTGACACCGTTGTAGTTAGCATTGTCCTACTTACGATGATTATTTTGACTGACAGAAATAATAAATTTCATAAATTTTCAAGGTACGAGGTGGCACAAATCCAATTTTAGTTTAAGTTAATTTTTTATATACAAAAAGCTGGAGAAATTGAGTTTGTTTAAACGAGATATTTTCGGATATCTACTACAATAGTCAGATTTGAAGAAAACTTGTTTTTTGGTAGACAATATTTTATCGAAAAAGCGTCCGTCTGCTTCCGTTGATGCACCTATAAATAAAATAGAAGTGTGCCTGTGATTTCAAAATAACTACGTTTTGACGTGACAACGTCTTATAATTCGATAGAGCTGGCTGCACGCACGAAAAAACATGACTCATGCGGCGTTACCTCGCTCTGAGGCGTTCCGTTTAAGGCTTGGAGTACAAGCGAGAGCTTAAGACGTTGTCACGTTCAACTATCGTCTGTAAACCAACTTTACAGACAACCGATTTTTTTTACAATACTCAAAACTAAACCACTAAAGTACCATTTTTTAAATTTATGTTTGTCTGTCTGTTATTCTGTTTGTACGGGGTAATTTGTTAAACGGCTGAACCGATTTTGATGAAACTTTCACTGAAAGATAGAGGAGTTTATAGAGCAAGACATATGCGACTTTTTAACCGGATGAGCAAAAGGAAGTAGATTTTGGATTACGCAAATTAAGTCGCGAGTAATAGCTAGTAAGTAATATATTGCTTGTAACGAGCTTTACATCGTACATACGCGTTGCTATTTGCTTTGGACAAACGAGCAACGTCTGACAAGACGTTGCTCGTTTGTCCAATGGCGTGGTTACATACATCGGCCTACGGCGAAATATAGCGTTTACGATGTTGTCACGAACTACATCGCGATAACTGATTGCGTCATAACGACGTCATGATATCACTGGTCATAAAACCGCGGCCTGCCGACTATGTTTGTTTTGTTCGGTCTGTTGATGATATTTGTGCGGCCCATGACAAACCAAACCAGAATATTGTAAGATTCCTTTAATTCTTTTCGTCGCAAATTCTTAATTCATTAACATTCGTTCCTTAAATTCTTTAATTTCATACTAATGCTTACTGTATTTCATTCACCTAAAGATTACGAACCTATGATACTTCTTCATAAACATCAAAGGTCATTTCCTCGCATGCTGTTTTTTTTCTATCATAGACAAAATAAAATGGCATACGCCGATACATTAGGCAGAGTATTCGGGTTACGGCGAAGTATCGCGCTAGCTCGTTGTATCTAGCTATCGTGGTACTGCCAGGGCTATGACACTCGCCTATACCTACCGAGATAAGCACCTATAGCGCGCGACAACTCGACTTTGCAAATCAGTCGGGGCCATAGACTAGTATATAATATGGTCAGTGTCGCCCTGTGCTTATGAGTACACGCGTACCTATTCATGTACGACGGCCTGTCGATCGTCGCAACGTAAGGTTTATTACTGTAGGTCCTTTTATAAAATGGGGATTGGAATATAAAATAATTGCTTTGTGGATGGTTGTCGCAATAAACAGAAAGATGCAAAGTTTTCGTTTTTTACTTTAACGAACCATTCTGAAACGTAATAAATATATTTTATGTTTTGTTTAGTTTACTCGTAATGTTATAAGTAGGTAAGGATTACGGAGATTTATCATGCCCCAGTATTGCAACTTGAAATGCGCCATAAATTATATTTTAACATTAATTAATTATTAACAAAATTCATTTTTCTCGTGTTGATCAGAGTTTCTTTGAAGTATAGAGCAAATGCCGCTATGCAAGGCAAGTTGTAAAAGGTGACCGATTGGCTATACGTGTCACTACCATCGCGACTACTAGGTGGTAGAATTTCGCATCGTCTCACCCGGGTATATGGCACCACTGCTTATTTATTCCTGCCATAATAGCGTCAATGCTCGTCATTATCTTGTTCCGTTTTTGGGGTTAAAGTTGGGCGGTAGACTTATGTATATAGCATTGCCATCCCGCTCCACAGATAGCAACGCGTCATTTACATCTTTGGTGTCTATAGGCGATAGAGTATCTTTTTTTATATCATAAGATAGCAAACAAGCAGATGGGTCTATTGATGGAAAGAGTCAACCATCGCCTATAGACACCAAAGGTGTTAATGGTGCGTTGCTATCTTGTGGCGAGGTCTAATGCTACATACATAAGTTTACCGGCTACCTCATCCTCTAAACCGGAGCACGACAGTGACAAGCACTGAAGCTATTGCGGGAGGAATAGATAAGGTGATGGTACCAGACCCGGCGAGACAATGCAGTACTCTACCACCTAGTAGCCACGATGGTAGTGACTCGTATAGCCAATCGGTCGCCTTTTACGACCTGCCTGGCAGAACGGCAGTTGGCCTGTTTTTCAACGGAGCCCGAAACCAACACGGGGAATCTTTGAAACAACCCTGATTTCATTAGAAAGAATAAGAGTTACGCGTTAGAAAGAGATGCAACTTCTAGGTAAATATAAACGTAGATAATCAAGCGCCACGCGATCTGAATTCAACTTAATTGTATGGTAGCAAAAGTCTATTTCTGTTTGCCAAGTCGTGGGCCGCACAAATATCATCAACAGGCCGCACAGATATAACCTGCGGGCCGCGGTTTGATTACCAGTGATATAACGTCATTATGACGTAAGCAGTTATCGCGATGTAATCACCGTGATTCACCGGTATGTCGACTGGGAACATAGGCGTCGTATTTGTCAACATTAACAATAGGTAATTATTTAAGAAAAGCAATAATAAAATCGGTAATACATTAGGGTCATATTATTGTTGGTTTGACTGATACAGAATGTCATACCAATATAAAATGTCAGATCAATTATTAATGGTCTGAAGTTTTATCAAATATGTAGATACTATAAGGACGGATCCAGACTTCGGGTCAGGGGGTTCACATATTTGAAGTTCAGTCAAGATAGGCTCTAATTCTTATTTATGTGTAATCATAAATCCATACGTAGATCCCTGCCTATCGTTACAAAGGGCGGTACCTTGGTAGATAGATCCGCCCTTAGTGGACATAAATTTAATTTAGTAATTTCCGGGAAACACGTGACGTTTTAAAAGAATCCGTATTTGTACAAAAAATACGTAATTGTAAATATACGTGGAATAAGTACATTGACGCAGTTCCAATAAAACAGGCTCTTTGTGTTAATATTTACCTAAATATGGATTTACAATATACAGACACACCTATATTTAGCAACGCAAAGTTTTCAACACATTGTTAAATTGTTGAATGTTTGCTTTTTCGTATAAATTAATTAATTTGCTTCAAAGTATCATGTTTATGACTGAAAATCTACCGGGAAGAAAACTTTTCCATTTGTTTTGGGCAATGGTACGCCCATTAATTACGATCACACATGCTGAGGCCGCACTTGTGTATATCGTCCCGAAGTTATATGCGCGCTAAGGCACACGCAGTCCGGAATGTATGCGAAAATAGCCGATAATAGTCGGTCATATCTGCATTTATCGTGTCATTGCACGAAGCTTTGTGACGATAGACCTACGTGCGGTCCCAGCATTAGGGAAGGAATGTTGTTTGCGAAGGCATAACCTGACACTGTCACCATCTTGACTACAAGATATATAAGAGATTTGTAACGTTACCACTATATGGCCCTGTTAGTTACCATAATTTCCTTTCACAAGTAGAAAGTTACATTATTCTTGAGTGACAGGCAAAATTTTATTCCAATTTCCCCGCTGAACAGGGAAACGACTACTAGTACATAATAAGCACCAATAAGAATTTGATGTGTGGCACTCGGTTCCCTCTGCCTACCCCGTAAGGGATTTGTCATGAAGATGTATATGTATGTATGTAAGAATTTGATTAGCATTAATATTCACTGAGGTAACATATACAGGATGTCTCAGAAATGAACGTTAAGCCGAAAATGGATGACGGGCCAAGGGATGGTGGTTCTCAAAAAATATGAAAAAAAAATGAAAACATAAAATTATTACATTTAATTTTGTTTTTATGACATTACTGTATTATTACAATCACTACGTTTTAGACATTACCTTCAGTGTTATAAAGAGTACACTCCAAATATTTTACTGCATCATTTTACTTATAAAATACGATAAACCTTATTTCCCGACCTTATATTTATATTTACAATAAGTGATAAATTTATTTATAGTTGATAAAATAACGAGTGAAAGTTATTTTATGGTCGCCTCTGTGGTCTAGTGGTCTAGCGTTGGCGTTGACCACATAAAGTCCCGGGTTCGATTCCCGGGTCGGGCACATAAAAAAAGTGTTTGTTCAGTTTTCTGAGAACCAAAAAGTTGCCCGGGATTGGAAAGTGCCCGGTTGGCGATAGGTTTGCCACCTATCACATTTGTGGGACCAAGTATCTTCGGCCAATCGTGGGTGCACTTGTTGTACCTCTGCCTACTTCTTCGGGTATATGGGCGTGAAGATACTGAAAACTATTTTAAAAAGCGTGGAGGCAATAACGAACTTAGTTTTAAAAGATAAAATTTTTCTTCAATCGTGCGTAAGGATTTTTGCTGTCTTTTTAGTTAAAACTATCTGATCCGCGCAGCTTCGCACGCCAGTAGTTTTTTTTGTTCTTACTAGGTACGTTTAATCCTAAGACAGTATTTAAGAATGATAACATAACCCCGGATTTTTCTTATCAGACAGTCGACAACGTTCACTGATAATATAAAAATATAGCCAATACAATCCGTCTAATGATCCCCAATGCGGAAACCAAAACAAACCTTGAAGTATTTAAATTATCATAAATATTCTTACGACGCGCGGCGCCGCGCCGCGCCGCCACTCCAGTGAAGCTATACAATGTATAGAAGTAAACATTTGCGTATATTTTACGCGTATTTTGATACGAGTATTTTGAGATCAATAATCGATTTGTATATCCATACTAATATTATAAATGCGAAATTCTGTCTGTCTGTCTGTTTGTTAAGCTTTCACGGCTACGCTCACGCTGGACCGATTTTCACGCTATTTTGCATGGAAATAGTTGAAGATCCGGGGTCAAATATAGACTTTTTTTATTCAAAAATCAACCCCTAAAGGGCTGAAATATGGGATGAAATTTGTATTAAAAACTATTTCGACGACATGTTAATTTACTCGCGGGCGTAGCTGCAAGGGTCGGCTATAGTATAAAGATGAACGCGATATTTTCGACCTAGACCAAAGGCTCCCAAACTTTTTTGTCATAAACCACTTTCAAAATTTTGCTGGTTCCGGTGGACCCCTGAATCTAATTTTTTACCATATTCCCAAAACTTAAGAAAACATATAAGAATTAGTTCTAACCATGGAACATAGAACAAGTTTCTTTGTTTCATGGATCTAACTGTGGAAATTTATTATTCATCAGATAGCCAACAAGCCTTATATCATAAGATAGCCAACAAGCAGATAGGTCTCCAGATGGAAAGAGACAACCATCGCCTATAGACACCAAAGATGTTAATGATGCGTTGCTATCTTGTGGCGAGGTCTAATGCCACACGCATAAGTGAATTAACAGTTTTCGAAAAAAGTGAGAATTGAATGGGTAATTAATTGATATTTTTACTTCGCTTACAAATTGTGACCCCCATTTTGGTCACGCCAACATAGACCTCCGTCGAGTCTCCCGTGGACCACTGGGGGTCCACCTGGACCACTTAGGAAATCAGTGACCTAGACAAATATCTCTTTTCTTATTTGATTTTCTTAACTTTTTTTTTGTATAAGACAGGAAACAAGCAGGTACATTTTCTAATGGAAAGATATACCCATCGCCAGTAAGCATCAAAAATGTTAATGATGATAATTGGCAGATATGTACTACATGTATTAAACTCGGATCCAGCGTTGCATGGTGGTGGGTATGGTGGGCACGGTGGGTATGGTGGGTATGATGGGTATGGTGGGCATGCCCACAACCTTAGTTGAGGTCGATATGTTGAATTTTTTTTTTTATGGAAGAGGGGGCAAACGAGCAGGAGGTGTACCTGATGTTGAGTGATCACCGCCGCCCATGGACATCTGCAATACCAGAGGCCTTGCAGTTGCGTTGCCGCCCTTTTAAAAATGAGTACGCTCTTTTCTTGAAGGTCCCCATGTCGTATTTGTTCGGAAAAACCCCCGCCGGTAATTGATTCCACAAAAGAGTAGTGCGAGGCAAAAAGTAAATTACAGTGATATAACACCAGCATATTATCCAATTTTTATTTTGTACAGATAATATGCATAAAATGGTAGATACTCGTAATATGAAAGGAAATACCTACATATGCAGATTATTGTAAAGAAAAAAATGTTTGTTTATTTATTAAACATTAACATTAATTTAAAACAAAAATCCAGTAAAACTTTATTTAATTAATAAACATATTAACTTAATTTTTTTGATAAACATTTGTATTGATAAAATAAATAATCCCGTAAAACACAGATTTTTGGGTAACCGTGGACACAACCTTTTGACTCGGTTAGATCCTCTCTTGACATGTCTAAGTTTATTGGATACCTAACCTCGCCTCCAAACTGGAACACGATAGAGCGCCGACACTATTGCGGCAGGAATAGGTAAGGTGGTGAGCCCAAAATCCGTACGAAACGTTACAGAATTCTACTAACTAGTTAGTAGTCTTGGTAGTATTGGGTATTGACAGTTTGAGTTTTCTCACGCTTTTATGACTTTCTAAGTAATGGGCAGCATCTCGCGATCCGTTATTATGTGAATGTATGAATAAAATGGATTAAAGTTTTAACATGATTTTTTTCAGTTATGAGTGGCGCTGGTGCAGAACTCACAGTTCTAGGTTATGATGCAGCACCAGGTTTAATGTGAGTATTTTAATATTGTTTTTATTAATCATTGACCGCTCGGTTGTTTAAGTGTTTAGCGAATATGACTATGTAATTAATGGGATTTGTGTTCGATTTCCCGGAGGAACAAGCATTTGTATGATAGGCATAAATGTTTGTATTTTGGAGTTTTTTGAGTGTTTTTCAAAATCCCAGTATTTATATATGTATTTCTGTGTATTAATATCGTTGACTTGTACTCGTTTTACCAGCAGATATGTAATTTGCTTACTCTGGGGTTAGATCAATTGCAATCATCGACATTAATTTTCAACCGCAACCTACATATTTTATACTAGCTGTTGCCCACGACTTCGTCTGTGCGGACTTCGTTTACTCCGCACAGCTCCTCCCCCTTAGATGATAGCGTGATAATATGTAGCCTATATGTTGACCCGACCTATTAGTCTAATTCATGCAAAATTTGAAGTAAATCCATGCAGTAACTTTTGAGATTACCCCGGACATACATACAGACAAACAGACAAACAGACATACAGACAAACAGACAAACAGACATACAGACAAACAGACAAACAGACAAACAGACAAACAGACAAACAGACAAACAGACAAACAGACAAACAGACAAACAGACAAACAGACAAACAGACAAACATACAAACAGACAAACAGACAAACAGACAAACAGACAAACAGACAAACAGACAAACAGACAAACAGACAAACAGACAAACAGACAAACAGACAAACAGACAAACAGACAAACAGACAAACAGACAAACAGACAAACAGACAAACAGACAAACAGACAAACAGACAAACAGACAAACAGACAAACAGACAAACAGACAAACAGACAAACAGACAAACAGACAAACAGACAAACAGACAAACAGACAAACAGACAAACAGACAAACAGACAAACAGACAAACAGACAAACAGACAAACAGACAAACAGACAAACAGACAAACAGACAAACAGACAAACAGACAAACAGACAAACAGACAAACAGACAAACAGACAAACAGACAAACAGACAAACAGACAAACAGACAAACAGACAAACAGACAAACAGACAAACAGACAAACAGACAAACAGACAAACAGACAAACAGACAAACAGACAAACAGACAAACAGACAAACAGACAAACAGACAAACAGACAAACAGACAAACAGACAAACAGACAAACAGACAAACAGACAAACAGACAAACAGACAAACAGACAAACAGACAAACAGACAAACAGACAAACAGACAAACAGACAAACAGACAAACAGACAAACAGACAAACAGACAAACAGACAAACAGACAAACAGACAAACAGACAAACAGACAAACAGACAAACAGACAAACAGACAAACAGACAAACAGACAAACAGACAAACAGACAAACAGACAAACAGACAAACAGACAAACAGACAAACAGACAAACAGACAAACAGACAAACAGACAAACAGACAAACAGACAAACAGACAAAAATCCTAAAAATTATATTTTTGGCTTCTATATCGATTGTAGATCACGCCCCAAGTATTATTTAAAAAAAATATTCAATGTACAGTTTTGACTTTCCTACGATTTTAATTGGATTTCGCTCAACTTAGACTTTCTAAAAATTTGAACCAGTTCAGTCCAAGAGATTTTGAGAACATTTTCAGAAATACTAAAAAATCTAGTTTGTAGATCTGCAATTTGAACATTAAGTTGACTATCTGTTTCAGCAGCTTTCAAAGAAGTAGCTCGAATTCTATTTTCTTCTAAACCTATTTTTTGGTGTTTTGGTGTTTCAGTGTCTCTTAAGGTTTTATGTCGCTGCGCGTTTCTCGTCGATCTTCCGAATTCCGATATGTGATTTCTTCGGTGGCATTGTAAATAATATCAATAGTTTAGTACCACTTTTATTTATATTATATTTTATTTATGTATTGTATTTATGTGATTATTTTATGTTTACTGACAGATGACAGATGTGAAGTTAGATTATTTGTTTTTTGATTCGATTTTATTTTGTAAGTCTATAAATCGTAGCGCCACCTTTTGGCTATTTGCGTCAATAGGAATAGCATAGTCGTTTCCTCCATGAAAAAATACATCTGCATACTAATTTTCATGACAATCGGTTGAACGATACGGAAGTCGGTTCATTGCAGCGCCACCTGGTTGCCATTTGTATCAATGGGCATCACATAATCGTTTTCTCCATGAAAAAAACACATCTGCATACTCATGGGCGTACCCAGGTTCTGGGCCAGGAGGGGGCAGCCGTAACATTTTAAGACTATATTTTTATGTGTTGATTATTGTAGACATAAAAAATGTGTTTACCTTTGTCCATTATGGACTTTAATATCATTCAACTGGTGTGCCCAAATTTGTTTTCTTTTGAAAGCCAATAATCCGAATATCATTTTATGCCGGGTCCCTATAATCTACAAACTGTCATTCGTAACAGTAACAATTCGTAACTAGCTTAGTAATAAAACGGTCTGTCATGCTGTCCCACAAGTTTTTTGGACTATGTATTTACGACAAGCATCCGTAGCTTGACTGCTTACCGATGGCCCTCTCGAATATAGTGTGTTATCTGTGGATGGCCCTCACTGCGTTCCATTATTCAGAAAGTTTTAAAATAGTCTCGAAAAAATTAAGCCCTATTTATAAACTAATTGATGTATAGTATAGAGCTAGATACAATGGATAGCCGTGTATGCATTTAATGCGAAATATAAATGATGTATACAAATAATCAATGGAAAAATTTTATCATTCAATATCAAAGAAAGTGTCATAAGCGTGAAATGGTTCACAATACTGACGTTAGCCGTCATCAAAGTTCAAACTGTTTTTTTCAAAATAATTTATTAATTATAAAATTGATGCGACCTACTAATGTTATAGACACATTTTTACAAGAAGCACAATTTTTAAAACCAAAATGGAACAATTTAAGAAAAACAAAACCAGAAAATGTCCCAGCAAAATTCACTATAACTTAAAGGTATAATATATATTACAAGAATTACTTTGTTTACATTGTAGAATGGCAGATATCTCTTTGGCTAATCTCAGATGGCTCAGAGACAGCCACCACCAAGAAAGTAACAATTGCATTACAATCCATGTGGCAGGTAGATGTGCCGAATGCATACTTATTAGCTATTAGCTACCTTACCTTTCAAACTGGAACATACGTTACAAGCACAACGTTAATGCAGCAGGAATCGGTGAAACGACGGCACAAAACCTAGGTGAGACGTTGTAGAACTCTAATCTCGGAAAAATTATTCAAATCATTTTTTATTTATTCATTACTCAACTATTTAGATCTGATTTTATCAGTTCTTATACATTATGAATATTGGGTATGTTCTATAGTCTATACAGTACATGGCTTCGGCTGAAGGTATACTTTATTTTATTGTGTGTATATTTTTAAATTCTTGTAGTCAATATTTATGTTAACTAATTCAATTTTTTAATTATACGATAGCAAACAAGTAAACGAGTCTCTAGATCAAAAGAGTCAACCATCGCCTATAGATACCACATATGTTAGTGGTGCCTTGCTATCTTGTGGCGAGGTCTAAGCCACACGCACAAGCTTACGGGCTACCTTACCTTTCAAATTGGAACAGGTCATTGACAAGCACTCACACTATTGTATACGCAATATGTAAGGCCTAGTAGCCACTATGGTAGTGACTCGAACAGCCAATCGGTCCGCTTTTTATGACCTGCCTGGTAGAACGGCAGTTGGTCTATTTTTCTAGGGAGCTCGGACCAACACGGGGAAACGTCAAATGCATGACTGTGTGGCAGTATGAGCCAAAACTTACAAACTAGAAAAGATGCTATCTACATTTAAAATTTCTATCTAGTTTAAATTAATTTTAAAATAACTATGTCTCCTTTAATAACACAGGAGAGAACTACAAAATGAATGATGGACGCCAGGAACAAAACTTTGCAATAGCTAAATATGGCCACCGAGCAAATACGGCAATTTTGGAATAGAATTACTTAAAACTGAAATAGTGAAATCGCCATGACTAAGCTTAAAGCGAAGAAATTATAATAGTTGAAAAATAATGCTTATGCCGTGGAAGAGTTTGTGTTGGAGATCTAAGCTGCTTTTTAGTTGTGCTTCTTTTTTCCAATTTTTTGTTTCCTTGCTAGTTCTTAAGGCCTAATTATAGTTTCTTCGCATGTTAAACTTAGTATAAGTTATAAAATAAAACTTCAAATTTAAGCACTTTGGTTTTATTCATAATGAGGTGATAAACAAAATCCTATAAATATCCCCACTTTTTGTCTCAAGGCTGTATATGAAATAGAAATAAATGAGCCCCTGAAATATTCACAGAACGTCTGCCGTTGTGGTCGCTAATACGACAAACAATAAGGTAAAAAAGTTAGAATCCAAAGGGGTTCCTATACAAGAAACATTAAAAATCTGTTTTCTTCGTCTGCCTTCCTGCATTCTTGTACGGACCGTATGCGTATCCAGCTTCATTGTTGCAAGCTGAAAAATAAAGAATTAATGATAAAAAATACAATGTTATTAAACATTTTCAACGATTTGTCCAATCACGTATAATAAATTTCACAAACAAGCAGATGGGTCTCCTGATGGAAAGAGTCAACCATTACCTATAGACACCAAAGATGTTAATGGTGCGTTGCTATCTTGTGGCGAGGTCTAATGCCACATGCATAAGTTTACCGACTACCTTACCCTTCAAACCGGAACACGACAGCGACAAGCACTGACGCTATTGCGGCAGGAATAGGTAAGGTTTTTTGTGATATGGGTACAGTTGACACATATTTGAAGTCAGTTTAATTTTTAAATTGCTATGATCCATATCTTTGAGATAACCATTGCCTATAGATACCAGGTACCTATATTATTGTTACCCAGATAGGTATTTTAAGGGTGCTTTGCTATCCATATGGCAAGGGTTGAAGTCAAATTTATGGTTCATTTCCGTAAGATTACTAGCTACCTTACCTTCCAAACTGAAACAAGACAGTGACAAGCATCGACACTATTACGACAGGATTAGGTAAGTGCGGATGTTGTAGAACTCTACCATGTTAGTGATTATAGTTAGCCTGAAATTATTATTATTTATATTTCCCATATTGTTCAATACCACCTTTGAACAATAGACCATCTGTCGTGCAGTTCGTAAAAGACTCGAAAAAGATTGATTTTCAGGTCATGACTATGGTGGTAGAATTCCGCAACTCCTCACCAGGGTATATGGCACCACCGTTTTACCTATTTCTACCGCAATAGCGCCAATGCTTCTCATTTTCGTTTCTCGGTTCGGAGGGTAAGGTAGCTGGTAAATTTATACATGTGGCATTGCCATTCCTCCAAACGGATAGCAGTGCATCAGCATCAGTAAAAACTTTGGTGACTATAGGCAATAGTTTATCTTTTCCTCGGGTGAGATATCTGCTTGTTTGCTTTACAATGACAAAGATTGGCTGGCTTGTGAATTAAAGTAATTCGTAGGCGAAGTAGGTGACCAACATGACTTTTATTTATTCAAATTTGCACAAATTATACTAGATTATATTCTAACGTGTGTTCCATCAATTGCAACTAGTACTCGAGGAAAGCGGGCTATTTGGCAACGTCCTTATTATGTATCATTTTTGATTTTTATGTAGTCCGATTGCAAATGTGCTATTGCAAAGCTGATATCACGTACTGTCCGCCTGGCGCAGGACTGTCACACCAATAAAGTCTTCTGTCAACAACACTGTGCCTATCGCATGCAATCGGAGGGTCAATAGCAGCTGGTGCAATGGAGATTATTCCATGATTTTTTGAACAAATACGAAGAACTATGAAAGTTTGTTTATCTTGCAAGAGTCTACGAATAATAATTAAAGTTTGTCAGCTAGGAAATAAGAAAAATATCTACCTGGCTCCTGTTATTCGTAAATAGGGATATATTTCAGACAATAATTGCTCTTCTGCCGTTATATTAAGCTGAAACCGCAGCTGGAATTATATGTAGTTTCCACTCTTTCCTTTATACTCTGATTGTTGATTTTTCGTCGGAACTAGACGTCACATACCAGTCTGATAATATGTAAAGCATTTCCGTGTCACTTTCTGAGCTTGAAGTGGTAAATTCATGCTAAATATTTTTTAAATTATTGTTCAACCGGCCGAAATCCGGGGGTAGCTATACGAATGACGGATGATGAAATTTTGACAGATTAATGACATTATATTTTTTATAGGGACATACCAATCTGTCATTTCCATACAATACACAGTAAAACCTTAACTGGCAGCCCTCCCACCCGTTAGCAACGAACCTTTGGTAATTTGACATAAGAGTCGTGCTTTTTAGGAACAGTTTTAGCTTACGCCTCGTAGAAAATCCTACTATTTGTCACTAAAACGAGTCGTTTTGAAGATATAGGGACCGGGCATTAGACCACTATATATTACTTTTACATTACTCAAAAGAAGGCAATGGTCCCCGGTCACGCGGACGAGTCGTGGGCAACAGCTAGTCTAAATAATCATCGATTTGGTGTTAATTCCTACAAAGATTCAAGTCCACTCTAGATGACTTCTGGGTTACAGTCAGGCCAGCCAGCCCCTTTAATGTTTTGGATCATTACGAAAAACGTACCATTTAAAATTCCTACAATATCAGCAGTTGAGCGGAATTCAATTGAATGTCATTAAACGCGTTTTGAGACTTTTACATACACACATACACACGCACATACATACATACAGACATACTGATATTACCGTGAATGTAGTCGGGACAGGTTCCTAGGACTTCAAAACGTGGAGATCTGGTGAAAACTTGATTTTCGAAATTCGAGGTAAAATCAGTATCTTCCTTATCTATGTATGTACATTTTATTTATTTATTTATTTATTTATACTTTATTGTACACTTACATAGGTAAAATTGTACAAAAGACGGACTTAATGCTAGTTGCATTCTCTCCCAGTCAACCTTTGGGCTAACAGAAAGAGTAGTGTGTATATTTAAATAATTATATAAGTAATAATACAAAAATAACACATACAAAACATACTACATACGGAGCGGGAAGTTAAAAAAATTGCACAATGGATGTTCACTGTACATCTTGTAACGAATTATTTGATTAAAACACAGTTTCTCTTTAATAATCTTATTAATACGAAATAGGATAGGATATTTATAGGTATAGAATTATCCTCGATATTGTTTCATACAGCGCAGGAGCAGTACTGCTGTTTATCCTGGAGACCATGTGGGTGGTGGCGTTATTCGTGGATCTGCTTTGTCGGCGCGGGGAGTACTCACTGAGGCTCCGCTGCTGGGACTTCGTCAGATGGTTCTGTGGGAGAGCACGGGCTCCGCTATACGCCTGTGCTGCAACTGCCTTACTGTTTGCTAATCTTACTCTTTTGGCCACTATCTCAGGTATGTTTTGGGGATAGTATTATTTAATCCTATAAATTATTTATTGATCTATTGTAAATGAGCACTTTAAATACATAATTTATTTTTTATGTTATCTCTATATTAATTTTAGCGTTTGTATATATACCTTGATATATGGATAAATTATTATTTGATGTACAGAAATACCGAGTAGGCACTACTTGACATACATACATACATATCTTCACGCCAGATCCCTTACGGGGTAGGCAGAGAGAACCGAGTGCCATACATCACGATCCTTGCAGGCTTGTCTCGCTTCCTCCACATTCATGACTCTCTTCATACACACACGCCGGTTGCAAAGACTCTTGACATCACCTTCGGACAGTACTCGATCAATCTAATCATGGTATGTCAGTCTCGGTCTTCCCCGGTGTCTACATCCTTCTACATTCGTATTGCATATCTGTTTTGTTAACATTTCATCTACCATTCTTTCTACATGTCCGAACTAACGGAGCATGCACTTTTTCATTTTTACACCGACACTTACTTTCAAACCTAACCTCTTTCTTACTTCCATATTATGAACCCGGTCCGCGAGTGTTACGCCACATATTTTTCTTAGCGACCTCTTCTCGACCGCGTTGATTTTACTTTCATGCCCTTTCTGACATACCCAACTCTTACTTCCATACAATAGCGTTGGGATAAGTAAATAATTTTGCAGGGCTAGACGGGCACCCTGACTTAAATTTGTGCTATTTATTTATTTATTTAAATTTTGCATACATACATTTGTACAGGTAGACTTAACGCCCAAGAGCATTCATTTTCTGCCAGTCAACCTCCGAAGAGTACAGAGAAGGCGCAAGGGGTGCACATAGAAAGAAGAAAAAAAAAAAAAAAAAATATATATATATATATATATATATATATATATATATATATATATATATATTAATAATAAATAAATAATAAATACTTAATTTAGTACTAATTTAGTATGTAGTAGTGAAACACATTAATTATGTGAAAACAAAACTCACACAATGAAAACACATAAAACATACATCTATATATAATATAATTATATAAATAAATACACATATTGAATTTACATGAATACAAATAAATCAATATATAAGAATAAAATACATATACTCATAACTATACACAAATATATTATGCTAAAATACATATAATTTATACTTTCCATCGTCGGCACTTGGTGAAACAGCATCATATTGATTTTGTCAAACACTTGTACTATTTCACAAATATTTCACAACTAACCTTTAATTGTTGTGAAGCCAACCGGTTTCGCCTATTACAGCATCATCAGGGCTTTTAGTTTATAAGTTCTTTGAACATGACAAATACACACGCAAGACAACAACTAAATACAAGTACATCAGATAGATAAACAATAATACTATTCGTGTTCTTCTGGATTTTAGCAGTGCCTTTAATTCAGTAGACCTTGATGTGTTACTAAGAGTACTTGCTTCCCTTAATATTTCTACATCAGCTCTCGACTGGTTTAGATCTTATCTTCAAGGTCGATCGCAAAGTGTAATATCTGGTGAACTTAAATCTGACTGGATCGATTTATATGCCGGTGTGCCGCAAGGTGGAGTCCTTTCTCCAATTTTATTTTCATCATTTATTAACACTATTACTTCTATAATTAAATCAAATTTTCATCTTTATGCTGACGATCTCCAGCTCTATCGTCTCGGTATCGGAAATATAGCAGAAGCTGTCAGGGAAATGAACGAGGATTTGAATGAAATATATAAGTGGGCTAAATCTTTTGGTCTGGTAGTTAACCCAAATAAATCTCAAGCTCTGATTCTTGGAAGCCGACCTATGAAGAAGTTGATTAACTGCAGTGACATACCAACATTAAGTTATAATAATACACATATACCTTTCTCTTCCTCTGCCTCTAATCTGGGAATAATTTTCAATTCCGACTTTTCCTGGAACTCTCATGTAGATAACTTGAGCCGTAAAGTACATCATGCATTTCATTCTCTTAAACCCCTTCAAAATTTTTTACCTATTAATACAAAAATTTTATTAATGCATACCCTCATTCTCCCTATAATAGACTATGCCGATTCTTGTTACCTTGACGCAACTGAAGACTTGGTAAACAAGCTTGAGAGATTGCATAACCTCTGTATCCGTTTCATTTATGGTATGAAAAAAATTTGATCATGTTTCTAGTTCTCGGGCTGAGCTTGGCTGGCTTCCAATAAGACAGCGGAGAAAAATGCATATACTTTGTTTACTATATAAAATTATTTTCAATCCACAATCTCCAAAGTATCTTCGTGATTCCTTTAGTTTCTTGCACTCCCCTGAGTCCCCATGTCGCTCTAATGTTAGAAACTTGTTACGCTTTCCTCCTAGCAACTCTGCTGCTTATTCGCACTCATTCACAGTACTTGCTGTAAAATTATGGAATTCTCTGCCCAGTGAGATTCGCCTTTGCCAGACTTTAGTATCCTTTAAAAAACGAGTTAAGGAACACTTTCTAGCTGAAGTCTAAATTTCTCTTGTATTGTATATATATTTTTCTACTTTATTTTTTTTAAAATCGTAAATATATGTTAGGTTTAGTTATGTAATTTGTATCTTTTTTTTGTACACTAGGTCTACTCATTTCTTTTCTTTATTATTTTATTCTCCTTTAACGGGTTGGCTGGAAGAAATCTCTTTAAGTAGAGATAAGCTCGCCCATTGTACTATAGTTACGTTTGTATTCTCTTATTAATGTTATTTTCTGTGTACAATAAAGTGTTAATAAATAAATAAATAAATAAATAAATACCGTCATTAATAAATGTTGCCAAGGGAAGATTTTTTCCCAAAATGGGATGAAATAATATTAAAATCTAACTAGTTATGTCTATATAGTCTAAGTAGTTATTTCAATATCTAAGTTTTAGATAAAAATGAAATAATTGTTGCAAAATTAAATTTCAAATTAATAGATTTTCAAATGTCATGTCATTTTCAAATTAAAGGTTAGTTGTGAAATATTTGTCAAATAATACAAGTGTTTGACAAAATCAATAAAATATATAGTTACCAATATATTATATAAATACTCTTTTATGTCATCCATCACTTTCACGCTTTTCTTTCACTAAGGATTTAATGGAATTCTTACAACAACGATACAATACTTTCTTCATGTCTTTCATACCATCATTCGCTTGCAAACATGATACATAGTCTAGCCATGCTTTCTTCTTTCTCTCAATCGCAGCTTTCACTTCGTCATCCCACCATGCATCTCCTTCCAGGTCACTGGGCGACGAAGAGCTTACCGGTGCATATAATGCGACCAAAAAGACTGTCGTGATTCCCAGTTTGATCCGGACCCAGAGAAGTCTCGGGCCAGCCATCCCATAATCTTTCAGACCAGAGACTAAGCGTGACGATAGAAGAATACCTACTCCGGGGCCAGCATGATCGCTCTGGGGCACACCAGACCACAGAGCCATCATGCCACCGGGGAGATAAGTGGTTTCGCTACTTTTACGCTTAGTCTCTGTTACACATAAAACATCCAGGCATCTCTCATTCATTACATCTATCAATTCATGCATCTTATCTTCCAACCCACCTCTTACATTCTATACTATTTGGCACTCTGCTCCCCTCGACTCGCCTATTCGGGCCTGGCGTGATGGGTGGCGGACCCCATCGCCACATCTGTCGCTTTTCGTACCGACGCGGGGGGCGGATTGGTATGCGTCGCCTCCAGGGGACGCCCTAATTCGCACTGCGGTACACATTCGGGCCAGAATTGCAGTCCAGTGGACTGGACATACCATACCAACAACAAAGTTATGATACACACATATTATAACTTTGTTGTTGATGTTGTAGAAGTGGATATTTGGGTTAGGTTAGGTCAGACCAGTTATTATTCTTTTTGGATGATGATGAACTCTACCACCTAGTAGTCATATTATAGCCAATTTTTCGGCTTTTACGAACTGTTTGACAAAATCGCTGATAGATGATTTTTCAAAGGAAGTCCAAATTAACACGAGAATATTCTATCAATTAGCCTCTTTCCGCCTATCTGACTGGTCGATCGATAATAATTGACCGTATCAAGTGAATTCTATTGCATTAGTAAAAAAAACCTATACTCATTAAGTGTGGTTATTTAATTAACGTAAATAGCAGTAAAATAGGTAATTATTATTCGCATCTATTCACGTAAGATAGGTAAGTAACTTTAACGTCACAAGTTACGTCACGAGATATATTATACCTAACACCTTAGATAATAATTAGGTTTTTTAAATGCGACATGTATTATGACGTAACTTATTATTCAAAATAAATTCACGAGACATCTGTATTTGAAAATGTATGGTGTTTATCCGTTTTATCCACTCATGTACCTACCTTACGTTATTTGTCATCGGAATAGTAGGGTACAATGAATTGAGGGTACGTCGGGATTTCGCACTTGTTATGTATATTTTCAATCTGATAAGAGGGGTAGCTCATAACCTGGGAGTATTACAACATTTACACCTATACGTACCGGAGGCGTCGGTACCCGCCATTTCTGGTTGTGCCGGAGGCCAGGACGAATTTGCTGGCCAAAACTCCACTGACTCGAGCTATACACATAACGAAGTTCATGCCAGGTTGGATATATTTTAATCCAAATTGAGTGAATTCGCGAAAGTATTGCTATATGTCTTGTGTTATTCCTAGTTATGTTTTGTTATATATGTTACATATATAAATAAATGATTGGTCTCGGGCAGCTTGACAAGATACCACACTATCTAAAAAAGACAACTCCGTGAATGCGGCAATTCATATTGTAGTGTGTGTGACATGAAAATGTGCAAAGTGATAGTAAAATTGTGCGTGAAAATTGTATTGCTAGCTGCCTAACTGTTACCCGAGTTAATGGGCAAAATATATTATACTATGGTCTTTAAGTTTAAGTTACATAAATGTATCTCAGAAAATACATTTATTTAAAAGAACAAGTGTATCAATATATTTGTGTATAAGTTAGGCGTAGGTTTCTTTTTCATAAAAGTGGATGGTTATTATACCTATGTCAATGAATAGGCTTTATTTTTTGACAACCTCTCTGCTCTAGTGGTTGGACTGCTGATCTGATTACGAGTTTGTGAGTTTTATTTCTTCAAATCTTGCAAGTTTTTATGTGATGAACATTAAGGTATTTGTCGTCGTCTCGGTGTTTCTTATGTATTATAACTTTAAAATAAGCGTTCTTATAACTCAAACACTGAACTTTATTTGTAAAAAATGTATTTAATTTTTAGGGATAGGTTTCTGAGTTAAAAATTATTTAACTTAGAACCTACCCCGGCGTGCGCACAACAACTCACCTAAATTTCATCTTAATTTAATGAACCCATAGAGGACAATCGCACCCGGCGGCTTTGGCTGACGCTTAGACAAATTATTAAGTACCATGTAATATTAATCAGTCCTTAACCGGTGAAGAACCAGGGAGACCCGATCGAGCCACGCCGATATTTTGTGGAGTTCGGTTGACAACCAAGAGGCCCGATTGAGCCGCGTTCCCATTCGATTATATAATACTAATTACTAATAATATAGACTACTTAAGTACGAACAATTTGTGTGGCTTACGCTCTTTGGTATAACCACTTAATCATTCATTCAAAATATTCAAATTGTCTATGATTATTTAGTCTGTAAAATTATTTCACTTTAGCGCGAAAAGTAATTGACGCGTGTATCTCGTTGCGCGTGCGTGTAAACTGTGTTTTTTGTTATAAAAGATTGATAAAAGGTTTATTTAGCTTATAATGATTGTATTTAGACATTTAGTTGTAAGAAATAAACCGTAGTAACAAAAAATAAGGACCGGTAAAAGTCGGTTATCATGTCACCGTTTTTTTTTCAAGTAAATTATTACAATACTTACTTACTTTGCCGGCGTCGGGAAGTGACGACCCCATCGCCCGCCGGAGGGATAATATTCTTTTTTGAGATTATTCCACCGGTGCAGTCAGTCAAAAAAAGTGGTAGTGCCATGCTTAGCTGAATGGGTCGGCACGACCGGGGCGATACCACTACCTCACTTAAAACCAACGTAAAGTAACAGCTTTGCTGTTGCGTTTCGTTTGGTCTGTGAGGTTCCCGGAGGCCCTTTCCCCCCTCCCCCTAACACTATGGAAGCGCAATTTAAAGGTAGTAGTTTACCCCAGGGGGGTACCACTAGCGTAAGCGGTGGAGAATCCCCCTCTGGACATCCATGTTCAGGGGTTTGTAATCAGCCTAATCATGGATGCCCAGGCTGCCCTGCGTACTCTGGGGGGGGCACAATTGCGCTCTCAAACTTCGCTGCTCGGGGCAAATCGAACAGACATCGAAAGGCACCCTCTACCACACTCCACGTGGATTATACTAATATTAGGGGTCTTCACTCAAACCTAAATGCCGTCCACTACCACCTTGAGACGGCTAAGCCGGCTCTGTTCTTTTTAACTGAGACGCAGATATCTTCTCCGGCTGATACCTCATATCTCTCCTACCCGGGGTACAAATTCGAGCATTCATTTGTACCCCGGGCGGGAGTTTGTGCTTATGTCAGAGAGGATATCTGCTCTCGACGTCTCAGCAGCATTGAAGGCTATAGGGACCTATCCATCCTCTGGCTGCGTGTAGACTGCGACGACCATCCCCGCATCTACGCGTGCCTCTACAGGTCCCATAGCGGAAATGCTGAAGTCGACAGGCTCGTTGAGCACCTTCAAACGGCTGTAGATTCCGTGTTGCAACAGACCCCCTCCGCTGAGATCGTGATCTTAGGCGATTTTAATGCCCACCACGCCGAATGGCTGTGTTCACGCACTACCGATCATGCGGGGAGGTCTGTTCACGATTTTGCCTTGGCATATGGTCTAACACAATTGGTAACCACGCCTACGCGAATTCCCGATGTGGACGACCATACGCCTTCACTGCTGGACCTTCTGCTGACCTCCCATCCGGACAATTATCAGGTATCTGTGGACGTCCCTCTTGGTACGTCAGACCACTGCCTGATCCGGAGTAAAGTGCCGGTTACGCGCCTATCACGGCCTCCTTTTGCAGGCTGTCGTCGCGTTTGGCACTATAGGTCAGCAGATTGGGACGGGATGCGGTCTTTTTTTGCGTCCTACCCATGGGGGCGGATGTGCTTCTCGCTGGATGATCCGAGTGTCATCGCTGACTCTATCGCTGATGTGGTGCTGCAGGGCATGGAAATTTTCATTCCATTTTCTGCGGTACCAGTTGGTGGTAAGTCTCAGCCTTGGTTTGGTCGCTCCTGCAAAACGGCTTCACGCCGAAAGCAGGAATGCTACCGGGCTTGGGCTGCAGCGTCGACATCTCGTGATGAAAAAACCAGCGCGTTACGTAAGGAGTACAATTCCGCTTCGAGGTTCTTCAAAAGAGCTATCGCCAAGGCAAAATCTGAACACATTGGCAGAATTGGTGAGAAATTAGTTCGCCTTCCTTCGGGAACTCGTGCGTTCTGGTCTCTCGCCAAGGCTGTCTTGGGGAATTTCTCACAGCCCTCTCTTCCACCCTTACACGGAGATGATGACTCTCTGGCCCATACCGCAAGGGAGAAGGCCGATCTTTTGGGCTCGTTCTTTGCGGCCAACTCGACTCTGGACGACCAAGGAAATGCACCGCCTACCATCCCGCAGTGCTATAGTTCTATGACGGAATTAAAATTCTTGCAGTCTTCCGTACGTAAAGTACTTTTTTCCTTGGACGTCCATAAGTCGAGTGGACCGGATGGCATCCCTCCGATTGTACTTAAATCATGTGCTCCAGAGCTGGCGCCGGTACTAACACGCCTATTCCGGCTCTCCTACTCACTCGGCGTAGTACCGATTTCATGGAAGACAGCTTTAGTGCATCCCATCCCTAAAAAAGGAGATCGCTCTAATCCGTCTAACTATCGGCCGATAGCCATAACCTCCTTGTTCTCCAAAATTATGGAGACAATCATCAACTCGCAGCTCCTCAAGTATTTAGAAGAGCACCAGCTGATTAGCGACCGCCAGTACGGTTTCCGTCGCGGCCGCTCAGCTGGTGATCTTCTTGTATACTTAACACATCGGTGGGCGGAAGCAGTTGAGTCCAAGGGGGAGGCGTTGGCAGTTAGTTTGGACATAGCGAAGGCCTTTGATAGGGTATGGCACAAAGCGCTTCTGGCGAAGCTGCCTTCCTATGGGCTTCCCGAGAAATTATGCAAGTGGATCTCCAGTTTTTTGGCTGATCGGAGCATCAAGGTCGTAGTTGACGGTGCGTGCTCTGACCTTAAATCTATCAATGCTGGTGTTCCACAAGGCTGCGTGCTATCACCAACACTGTTCCTTCTGCATATCAATGACATGATGCGAATTCGCAACATACATTGCTATGCGGATGACAGTACCGGTGATGCTACATACTCCGGCCGAAGCGGTATTTCTCGGGAACACGTCGAAGAGAGCCGAAACAAGCTTGTGTCCGAAGTTGAGAATCGACTAACCGATGTCTCGGAATGGGGTCGTCAAAACCTGGTCACTTTTAACCCCAAAAAGACACAGCTTTGCGTGTTTTCCGCTAAAAAGACACCCTTTGTCGTGTCACCTCGATTTGGGGATACTCTCCTGACAGCCTCCGCTAGTATCGGGATTCTGGGAGTCGACATATCGAATTACGTTCAGTTTCGCGGTCATTTGGAAGGTAAGGCTAAATTAGCCTCCAAAAAGCTCGGTGTGCTCAGCAGAGCGAGGCAGTACTTCTTGCCGGCCCATCGCCTTCAACTTTATAAGGCTCAAATTCGGCCCCACATGGAGTACTGTTCTCATCTCTGGGCCGGAGCTCCTCAGTACCAGCTCCTTCCTCTTGATCGCATTCAGCGTAGAGCGGTTCGAATCGTTGACGACCCGGCTATTTCGAAACGGCTCGACTCTTTGGCATTGCGCAGAGATGTTGGCTCACTCTGTGTCTTCTATCGTATCTTTCATGGAGAGTGTTCCGACGAGTTATTTGGATTAATTCCTGCCGCCGAATTCCATCATCGGACATCGCGTCAAAATTTGAAATTCCATCCTCACCATCTCGATGTCTGGAAATCCACAACTGTGCGTTACTCTCGACACTTTTTGCCTCGCACTACTTTGTTGTGGAACCAATTACCGGCAGGGGTGTTTCCAAACGGTTACGACTTGGGGGCCTTCAAGAAAAGAGCTTACTCATTCTTAAAAGGCCGGCAACGCATCTGCAAGACCTCTGGTATTGTGGATGTCCATGGGCGGCGGTGATCACTTACCATCAGGTGCACCTCCTGCTCGTTTGCCCCCTCTTCTATAAAAAAAAAAAAAAAAAACAATATTACTTTATTTTAATGCCTGATGGATAATAGATATATCAATTAATAATGTCCTTTTACAGAATGATAAAATATTGATTAATTATAAAGTAATAAAAACATTTATACATCGCGCCGACGTGACGTCATGACCGTTGAAACGCGCCTGACGTGCGAAACGTATCTAGTAATTATTTCTCTATTTTGATCATGATTTTTCTTAAGGGTTGAGCGGTTAAGTTACAACTATTCTCAGTTTCAATAAAATCAGTTTAGTAGTTTTTGTGATGGGCGTACTAACAGACAGACAAAATTTCCAAAAAATATTTAATTGCATTCTGTCGCGTATCCCTCATCTTCTCGATATTTTTTTCGCAAATTTTTCGATGTACAGATACAATAGTTTACATTTCGGGTACCTACGTAGTACGAGAAAAAAATGTTTCCTTCCCATAGAAAGTCATTTTCGTCTTCCCAATACAACGCATTTTTCCTTAGAGAAAGTTGCTCAGTTTTATTTTCGTCAGCTCACATTTTTATACCTTATGAATATACACATAAAATTAATAGACAAACATTAAATAATATAGAACTAGGTTAAGTGTATGTAGGCGCACCCTACTGCGCCACGAATATTTCACTCGTACAAGAGAAATGACTGGAAAAAAGTGTCATGTTGTCTATGATGATAGTTTTCACTCTAGCGGAATGTCGTATCGACCACATTCACGACGAATAGCTGTCCAACATAATCCTCAAATGTCTCGCTATTATTGGTTAATTTTTGGATTATCATAATGAGGACCTGAGACGATATTTTTTGTAACATTTACATTACTGTTCGTTGGAGATTTCATATTGCCCACTGACTTTATATATATGAAATAGATTATATAATCTATACATATAATAAAATCGTAGGAAAGTAAAACTGTACATTGAATATTTTTTTTAAAAATACTTGGGGCGTGATCTACAATCGATGTCGAAGCCAAAAATATAGTTTTTAGAATTTTTGTCTGTTTGTCTGTATGTATGTCCGGGGTAAACTCAAAAAGTACTGCATGGATTTACTTCAAATTTTGCAAGAATTAAAGAATGTAAAGAATATTACTTACAGGTAGGGTCAACATATAGGCTACATATTATCACGCTATCACCTACGGGGGAGGAGCAGTGCGGAGTAAACGAAGTCCGCGAGGACGAAGTCGCTGGCAACAGCTAGTATTATATTATAATAACAATAAATTCACAACCACGGGTACTTGATTCTTGTGTACGCGGCAACACTGAATGGCGTTTCAATCTGAGTCGGGTACGCCGGTTTCGGCGTAGTATTTGTTGCCGCATTTGACAAGTACGTCGGCGGTATCTAGTCAAGCGCAGCGAGACCAATTATTTATCTAAGGTTACATATCACTTGTTCTTATTTGAGTGTTGTGTTGTTATGTGTAGTAATTGATTGTTTTTTGTTCCTACTTATCGCCTTAGGTCTGTGCCTGTAATGATAGTAGTAAAATTATGTAAATAAATAAATAAATAAATTACAGGAATGTGAAATAAATATAATCACACTGATTTTCATGCAGAGTTGGCTGAATCTCAATTGAAGGAACCAAATCAATACTATTCACCGGGTTGTCGTTGTGCTTGATAGGTGGTGATCCTAATCGTCGCACTTTTTTTAAATTCATTAGACAGCAAATAGGCAGACACTCGCCTGATGGTAAGAGAAACCATCGCCTATAGACACTAAAAATGTTAATGGTGCCTTGCTATCCGAGTTGCAGGACGGCAATCCATAAATCTACCGCCTATATTACCCATGAAGGTGTATTATATCTGGAGGCAGCACTTTTAATACCTACTTGAAACCAAATTTTAAATACTGCTGTCATCTTCTGAGGTCTTACCCTGTCTTTGTAACACAGCTGTATAGAAAGAAATAGGGAGACCTCAAATATTTGTTTCAATTGATTAATACGAGTGCTAGCTCCACCATACCTAATACTTCATGATATTACCTACCCTCCAAAACAAAATACGACAGTGACAAGCATTGACGCTTTGCAGCAGGAACAGGTAAGGCGGTGGTACCAGATACGGGCGAGACATTACAGAATGCTATCATCTACAAGTAGGTATTTTATATACATATATATATATATATATATATATATATATATATATATATATATATATATATATATATATATATATATATATATATATATATATATATATATATATATATATATATATATATATATATATATATATATATATATATATATATATATATATAGCATATATAAACCTGTGTAACTAATCCTTTAACTGTAAACGGAATTACTGTACGTATAATTTACAGTATGTAATAAGAACGAAGAATGTACATAGATTTCTCGGTTGAATCTAGTTAAATAACTAGAATCAACCGAGAAATCTATGTACATTCTTTGAAATCTATGACTTCAATGATTTTTATGTGAAGTTGTTTAGGTATCCGGCCTAGAATTTCGAATCGGTACCCAACGACCATGGGTGCGAACTAGACCATACTGGCGTGGGCATAGCCTACCCGGTTCCCCTGTTTAGGTTTGAAAATAACCGGTAATCAAGCCTTGGATACTAGTCGTATCTAGAACTCCCAAGGGTTCAAAGGATTAAATTTATAGGAGGACTAATTTTTTAACATCAGCCAATATTAACTTTAAGGTGACAAGTGCTTGTTTCCGTTGGGAATCGAACCCGAACCCCGTCGATTACAAAATCAGGGGCGCTAATCACTCGACCAACATTGTCCCGAGTATAAAAACATTTGGAATATTACCATTAATTCGTTAACAGCGTATTCGACCAGTTGTTTTAGAGTTAAGTGACCCCAATTAATTATTAAACAGAGATCGCAGTCGGTGTAGACAAGTATTATCATTTATGTTTATAACGTGAGTCATATATTTTATATTCCGTGTTTGTCCGCGTCTCCGTGTCGTATAAAGAATACACAACATGCCCTTCTGCTAGGCATTTCATAAAGGTTAACGATTGGCCAGACCTGTCACTATCTTTGTGAAAATTAGGTGGTAGAATTCTGTAACGTTCGGGATAAGTACCAGCGCCTTACTTTTTGTTGCCGCAATAGCGTCAGTGCTACTCAATGTTGTGTTTCGGTTTAGAAGCTAGGGTGGTCGGTAAATTTATGCATGTGATGGTAGATAACTCCCCGCTATACAGGTTGAGTAGTGAAAGACTGTATAGCGTATTATATTGAAGGACAGGATAGCGGATTAATGGTCATACGTAATCAATAAATATAAATATTGCTTAGCTATAAATGTCAACAAAATTAGTGTAGTATTCAAAATGTATGGCTACTGTCCGGTAGATAGGTGCGCGCTTTGGTTGACGTGTGCCGCGGCACTAATCGCTGATTGTATAATATTATAATGAACTTCGGTATCTATGCACGGGTTTCCGTACTTAACATTTTTATCTACACATCTTCTATACAAATAAATAAAATTGGAGTGTCATTGTCGTGTTCCGGCTTAGAGGGTAAGGTAGCCGGTAGACTTATGCATGTGGTATTGCCATCCTGCCACACAAATAGCATCATTAACAACTTTGGTGGTCTGTAGGCGATGGTTTCTCTTTCCATCAGGAGAGCCATTAACTTGTTTGCTATCTTATGATGTAAGTGATGATATGATACTTCCGTTAAGAGATTTATTACTTGTTTGCTACTCTATGGTATAAAATAATTTAAACGCAATAAAAATGCAATCACGACTTCCAATCTCTACCAAATATACATATAGGACTAATTGGGCAGTGTACCTGGGTTTTTCCAAATCTGTTAATAAAATGACCGAATTCTAATGTAACAAACATTAAATAACGAAATAGTATATTCACAACCGTATCCCTGATGTGTAGAGTATACCTCTGTGTGTACAAGTGCCCCCACGATTAGCTGTTAAGTGGTTTTTGTCAGAAAACTGAAAAAAAAACACATTTTTGAATTTTTCGATACGAGAAACAAACCCGGAACCTCATATGGTCAACGCCGACCACTAGACCACAGAGGCGATTAGAAAATCATCTGAATTGAAAGCCTTTTCCTTTTTGGGAAGTTGGTTGAAAATAACAAACTCTTGTTATTGAAAATGTGATTCACGTTTCAGTCAATGCCAATTATTGACATTTGTATTATGGTGCAGTCGCCGGTTTTATTACCTATCTCGCTAGCTCGTGAAACAGATAAGTTTCCGAGTGCTTATTTTATAACACTTGTGTTAATTTTAAGACTAAAATACTTTTTGTGTCTACCGTGCGCATAGCGGAGACCAGGAGACGATCAGGCTCACAGAGTACCTAAGTGAGGCAGCGGATGCTGCTCAACACAAATACCCTTCCGCTCAGCTAGTGCTTCTGGGTTATTTCAATGCTCACCACCAGGAATGGCTATACCCATACCAGTGCACTGACTTCGTTGGGAGAGAGATGCGTAAACTCACTATAGCAGTAAATCTCACCCAGCTGGTTCAAGGAGCGACGCGGGTTCCTGATGTTGAGAGCCATACAGCCAGTTTTTTGGACTTTCTGCTGACAACAGATCCGCACCGCTACTCGGTGGCGATTTCCTTATTGCTTAGCAGCTCCAATCATTGTCTGGTAAAATTTGTATCTGTCTACCCGCCACCCAATCCCAGTCCCAGGGGCTCTTGGCATGTTTGGCGATACAAGTCAGCAGATTGGGATAAGACGCGTTCCTTCTTTGCGTCTTATCCCTGGCTGCCTGTCTGATTTTTTTCTGAATACTCCTCGACCTGCGCAAATGCTGTGACAGATGTGCTACGACAAGGAATGGAGTACTTTATTCCTTTCTCCGACGTAGCCATGTCCAGTAAAGCTCAACCCTGCTTCAGAGCCGATTGTAGACGAGCTGAGGCGCTAAAGCATAAGATATATCTGGCTTGGGTAGATGCTCAACACCGCAAGGCCAAGGACGTATCGGAGAAGAAGAAAGCCTTCAACGGGGCCGCCAAGTCCTGCAAAAAGGCTCTACTGAAAGCTCGATTTGACCACGTCAGCCGTATTGGGAACAAACTGGCTTCATACCCCTCAGGCAGTAAAGCCTTTTGGTCGCTGGCAAAGTCGCTTGAATCAAATTTCTGCCGCCCCTCACTTCCTTCTCTGCTGAAACCGGATGGGACGCTGGCTCACACCGTCGTAGAGAAATCAAACCTTTTCGCTACTCTATTCGCGGAAAACTCGCGTCTGGATCCCATTAATGCGAAACCACCCAGTCTACTTAGATGCGAGGTGAATATGCCGGAAACTCGCATCCGTCAGACTGAGGTTCTTAAAACGCTGCGGAATCTGGACGTGAACAAAGCCAGTGGCCCTGATGGGATTCCAGCCATAGTGCTGAAAACCTGTGCGCCTGAACTAGCTCCTGTGTTGACACGCCTCTTTTACCTTTCGATGATGAATGAAAAGTGCCGAAACAATGGAAGCTTGCCGACATGCAGCCTGTGCCCAAAAAAGGCAGTCGTGCCGACCCCTCCAACTATAGGCCAATTTCAGTCACGTCCATACTCTGCAAGACTATGGAGCGTGTACTGAACAGAAGGCTAATGGCACACCTAGAAGCGAACGATTTACTCAGTGACCGCCAATACGGGTTTTGCCGAAATCGGTCCATTGGGGATCTTTTAGCGTATGCCACCTCCAGGTGTCTCCCTTGATATGTTGAAGGCCTTTGACAGGGTCTAGAATGATAGTCTTATTGGCAAGCTTTCATTGTATGGTCTGCCTACTGGTCTGGATCACACCTAGATTTTCTGAGTGGCCGGTCGATTAGAGTAGTCGTCGATGGCTGCACATCTATCATCAATGCCGGAGTCCCTCAGGGATCATTTCTCTCCGCAAGTCTATTCCTGCTACACATTAACAATCTGCTGAAGCCCGGTATCTATGTGTACGCAGATGATAGCACAGTTGTGGAAAGTTACGTATCCAGTGTGCGAGCTAGTACGGCACAGATCCAGTTTCTCAAAGAGGCAATGGTCGATCGTATGAACCTGTCCTTACAGGCAGTCTCCGACGGGGGCAATGCCAATCTGGTCAAGTTTAATGCAACTAAGACCCAGGCGTGTCTATTCTCCGCTAAACGGAGTCCATTCTATCTATCTCCGTTTTTCCAGGGTGTGTCCGTGCCGATAACTGACCACCTCGAGCTCCTTGGTATCACCTTAACGCCTACTCTCAACTTTGGTTCTTACATCGAATCTAAAGCCCAAGTTGCCTCAAAAAAACTTGATATTCTGGCGAAGGTGAGATAGTATTTCAGCCCGGGACAGTTGCTCAATTTTTATAAAGCACAAGTCCGTTCGTGCATGGAATACTGCTCTCACCTCTGGGATGGATCCGCCAAATACCAGCTGGAGACACTTGAAGCGATAGAGAGACGTGCCAAGAGGCTCATAAACGACGATGATCTGGTAGGCAAAAAACTCCAGAGCCTCGCTTATCGACGCAGAGTGGCTAGTTTATCGGTTTTTTATCGAATACACTTCGGAGAGTACGCTGCGGAATTGCACGACTTAATTCCGCCATCCCCGTTTTTCTATCGATCGTCGAGGTGCACAGATTCTAGGCATCGCCATATGGTGGACGTTTCATGTACCCGGACAAACCTGTTCGACTCAACATTCTTCATTCGAACCGCAAGGACTGGAACATGCTTCATGAGTCTGTGTTTCCCGACGAGTACAATCTGGGGATCTTCAAGAGAAGACTGAATAGGTACCTTCTAAGGAAGCGCGTTCCATCTTAGGCCTCTTCTTAGCTTACCATCAGGCGAGATTGAGGTCAAGCGCTTACCTATCGATAATAAAAAAATAATTGTTAATATGACTATTAACTATTGTGCCCTTCAACATGCACAGTCACTAGCCGATTAATCAAACCAGTTAAATAATGAGTTAATATATATTTTTGTATACATATAAGTATTTGGACGAAGAACATGAAAATTCCCAAAATTTAACCAACAACTTCAATTTTTATATTCACCTCACGTATCCCACCACGTTCGTTTGTAGATTTTACTTTAGAAATCTTACATCGCTGCAAAGTCTAACACTTGATATATTTAAAGTACCGCTATGGGATAATCCATTTTCCTCGGGTAGTTGTTCACTTTGGATAATTATTATTATTGTTATTTGAAATCACTAATTTCCATATTTTGCGTTAATTATAAATAATAGGTACGCCAGAGTTAATTTTATTAATTAATTATTTTATTCGATATTATTTCATTTCATTTCATTTCAATTCCATTCGCTCCGCTTTACTTTGCTTCACTGCACTTTATTTTAATTTATTTCATATAACAAACAAGCGGATGGCTCTCCCAATAGAAAGAGATGACCATTGCCTATAGACACGGAAGATGGAAATATTGCGTCGTTATTCCTAAAATAGCATATGTAATCGTATATACATACTCAGGTGTATCGTATATACTTACTGTTGTGTGTTAATATCTATCAAGGACACACGGTTTTATAAATATAGATTAGTACATTGTATCTATATAAAAATAAAAAAATATAATCTCGTCGGTTTCCTTGCGGGGTATGCAAAGTGAACCAAATTTTATGCACTCGATTTCACCATTCTTTCTATGTTTTAATCTCATTGGCAAGCGAGTAGTGTGTAGTGACCCGAATCGCCACATTTTTTTTCCACTTAATAGGTAATTGTCGATTGCGATCTCTTTTCGAGACGAGATTATGTGTGTTGTACAAAAATATTGGCTAGGATATAAAACCTATCTAAATAGGTACCTACTAGAAAAAAATTGTTTTAACCAATTAGAATAATCTTGTTTTATTTCGAAGATATGTTTAGTCCTATTTAAATGTTGTGTAGACTCAATACAGGATTTCGGATATATCTACATTTTATTGGGTGCTTAAATTTTACTATTCATAAACCATAATGTTGTCATAAAACAGGAAAAAACCATAGAAATTATATTTAGAGGTCACTGGAAAAAACTCATTAACATAATTACTATTTTGAGACTGAGACATTTAAATTTTCAATGAACTTTTTCCTTTCCACATTTAAGAAAAAAATGTAGTAGGTAAATTTTTTTACACTTTTAAAATGTAGTAGGTAATTTTTTTTTACACTTTTTATCGTCGGCACTTTTTCCTCGTCAATTATTAGATAATATGTGTAGGAATTTTATGACTTCTCCAGGTCAAGATAGAATTTAAATTGATACCATTATGTCAATAACTCAAAAACACCCAAAACTGTCCTAGTACGTTTTACCTGTCAACTAACGATATGATAGAGACAAGTGTTCACGTGTTAGTGGTAATGTACTGCCCGTTTAACAATAACAAAAAGACAGATTTGCATAGCGTATAGGTACGTTGGTTCCTTCTAGGTGGGCTATTGTTGGTGCTGGCGGCGTTGCGGGCGGCTGTGCCATTTTCTCCGTATGCCACCCACGGCCCACACTCTCCGAAAGCAGGCAGTGCACTCCTCAGTCAACACGACACACCGCTTCCCGACGTCTATTATAATAATGCAGCTCAGTCAAATGATGACAGGTTTGTAGAAATATAAAAAAAAATCTTAAAAATTTAAGAGGCCTGGGTTCGACTCACAAGTTTTTTAAAAGTTTTTATTACAACAAAATAAATACTTTTAAAAAACAAAAATTTATACAAAATAAATTAAAAGTATTTTATTTTTTGATATAAGTTTTTGTACGTGTACCTACTTTAAAATATATTTAACTTAATTTTTAACTAATAGTTTGTTTTATATTTTAATCACAATATTTACTAAAATCGACAAATAGGTAGTATAATAGACCAGTTTACTATAATACACATATATTATTTATCTAATACCTTTTAACAGACAATTCTCGTGTATATATAATATCTCTGAATTTTGGAGCCGGCTTCGACGATTTTCATGAAATTTTTTATGCAAGGAGTTTCAGGGGCTCTAAATCGATCTAGCTAAGTTTTGTTTTCAGGAAACGTCGTTTTTACCTAAAAAATACCGAGCTCGGTCATTTCTCAGTCATCATATAGGTACTATTATGTTATAGCATAACTACGTATCAATCGACAATCTCAAATTATACAATGCTAGCTGCACTCTGCGGCCTTCTACATTTTCTATTCATTTCTAGAACAATATATTTTTCTGGGATAAAAAGTATCTTATGCGCTATTCCAGGCCATCATCTTCCAGTAATTTCATCCAAATGGGTCCAGTAGTTTCTGCGTAATTGAGTAACAATCATTCAAATATCAAAACTAACATTTACTAGCGATCGCGTAAATGAATGTGTTTAATGTTTTTTTAATTGATTTAATGTATTTCTAATGCATAAAATAAAAAAAAATACATTAGAAATACATTAAACCATTTAGGTTTTGCAGTCCTCCGCTATGTAAATTTTAACTGTGCAAAAATTTATGCTCCACTGTTTGCGTAATTGTCTTAAAAAGGGATACAATTAATATTTTCCTTTACGTATTTATACTTATATAATATATGTACCTACTCGTAAATAAGATATTTAGGGCAAATTAATATAACTTGTAAAAAAGAAATTCTGATATTAATGAATGTGAAAATGGAAAATTACCACAGTGAACCGTCCGATGACGCAGCCGATTAACTACAGCCCATTGGCGGGCGAAATGGGTGGATCAACACCTATCACCATATTATGTCATAATTCTAATGATCTTATCGTTCTTTTTTATTTTAATTTGTTATTTTTTGAAATTAATTGTTCACGAGTATCAACAGCTGTTTGTCGAGTACACTTAAAAGTTATGTTTCTCCTCGTTGCTATGGAAATCTTAACTTCAATCTCTTGATTGACTTTAATCCCTTATAAATGAATAATCACTTTCTGAATTTCAGCAAGATATCTCATACTAATAAACGAGCGATACTTGTACTCATATAATATACTATATGTAACTACGTAACTGATTTATTGAAAATTGAAAAAACATTCCAAAAATGTCAAATGAAGAAATGGATATAAGGTTCTTTTTACCGTAGAATAAATTTAATGCACTCCTGACTGTTTTAATCGTAGTCGCCTGTTGCTTTGTAATAGATGTTAAAAAAATTGTCTTAATTTGGTTCATAACAACGACCGTGGGGGTAACTTAAATAACTTTAGAGTAAATAGGCAAAAGATGGTGCTATCTGTTGATGAGTAGATTTAAGTAAAAAAATAAACACTGAGCAAAGCTTGGTACTTTTTAGTTTTATCCGAATATCCTTATACTTACGAGAATAAAATGAAATAATATTTTACCCCAAGCTGAGCTTTATCTGCCAGAAAATTTGCATTAAGGCGATAGGTAATGCCAAACTACGAAATAGACACCTCTTTGAAAGTCTACTACTGCTAGCCGGTTGGTCCAATAATTAAAAAAAAAAATATTCATTATACGTATAATATAATTAAGTTTAAATTTTAAGTTCGTTTTTTCAAATTTCGTAAAAATCGAATATCTTTCTTATTTTTACGCAAAAATTTGCTTATAACTTCCAAACTACTGTAACGATTTTGATGATTTTTTCTTTTTATTACAGACAATTTATTGCTTTATAAAATTTAAGTTCAAAATTTTACAAAATCATTTTAGAGTGCTATTAAATCAATAAAAACCTTATTATTTAATTCGCGGACAGCGTTCGCGTCGAAAGTCAGTCTCCCGGTAGCGTTCATACGGGGAGGCTGTGTCCATATTCGAGTCAAAGAGTAATAGTACAGATAGAACGTTTGGCACAATAGTAAGGTTGTGCCGTTTGGAAATTGAACATTTCCTTTACGCTTGGATGTTTTTTTATAGTAGATAATAAGCTTGGACCGAGAAGGCTGTTTTTTACAGATGTTGCTCTTATGATATAGACAAGGAATAAGAAAGGGTTTTTTAAATTCATCCCCTAAGATGGTGAAATAGGGGGTGAAAGTTTGTATGAAACTCTGTCATTTTTGAGTTGTAATGAATGATATGCCGTAATTAAATTATCCTTTAACTGAAAAAAAATTAAATACAAATTTAATATTTTTTTGAATTCTAGCCCATAGAGAGGTAAAAAGAGGCTTTAAAGTTTGTATCAAAAATGAATTGTTTATTTATTGCATTACTATAAAATCTAAATTATTTTAATTTAGTATTTATGATTTTTAATACAATTAAGAAGTACGAATTTTTGGATTTTGTTAGTACTTATGCTCTTCAATTGAAATTGAAGAAACATGCATGTAATGTTCGAAGTTTCATCCATTAAAGGAGTAAAAGTGTGTGTTACCGTTAATATGAAAAATCAAACGTTTATAGTCAAAATAACTTGAAATTCGGCACTAATGTTCTTCAACACAATTTAAGAATCATATATTCTTAAATTTAATTCCTTAAAGGGTAAAAAATCATTGATGTTTATATAAAAAATAGATTGTTTATTGTAGAATATTGTAGAAATTATTTAAAACTTAGTATTTATGATTTTTAATACAATTAAATGAATACGAGTTTAAGGTTTTCAAATGTCATCTCTTCAAAGGATGAAAAAAGTGGTAAAGTTTGTAGAAAAAATAAAATATGTTTAATCAAAATCTCTTCAAATTTATTAGCCATGTTCTTTAATTCAATCAAATAAACGTGCATGTAAGGATGATGTGAGTTTTATCTCTTAAAGAGGTAAAAGAGGGTATTAAAGGGGCTGAAAGCTAGTACTTTATAAATAGTTTTGTTTGCGAGTAGACGCTGAATAATATTTTGAGACTATTCATGTACTTACCTACGTTTACGCTTGAATGTTTTATTAGCTATAGATAATGTTATATAGATAAGTATTTTGTCAATATTTTGTATAAATGTACAAAAATAAAAAAAAATAAAACATATAAACAACGAAGATAATTCAAGCAAGCGAATAAAAAGCAAAACTCTAAAGAAAAAAAAAATAAAAACTGGTACTATTTGGAGGTAGTAAGGACTTCGCAACTAAAAATAAATAAATTTAATATATTATACATACAAATGATCTAAATAAACCAACTTATTTAGTACTTTCCTCTATAAACATAAAATTAAATTATATCTCTACTTTTCTCTTACGAGATTTTGAAACAAAAACTAAGAAGCTAGTTAAAGTTTTAAAATATTATTCAAGAGATTACATTTTACAAAATCAAATTTTGAAAGGTTTTGTTAAATATTAATTGTTGATTGTATGTATTAAAATAAAGTGCTACACGGGGTGTATTGTATATTACAACACTTTCAAAGAAATAGGATACGTAACTGTTATTATTGTGTAAATTGTTATATGATTGTTGGTTGATTTTCGGTATATTTTTTTTCTTTAGATATTTATCATTTTTCTAAAATGAATGTATATGTAATCGATAAATGAGCGATTACTGGTTATTGGTTTTGAGTTTAACAACATTCAGTCGATTCACGATGATAAAAGTTCATATAGGTGAACAAAAATGTTAAAACGTAGGTATCTGCATCCACTGTAAATACTCTTTGACTTTGGAGCATGCCAGCGCGCGAAATAATATTTGCGCTGCTCCTGTTAGAAGCTCAAGGTCGTTCGCAGCTATAATCGCCATAAAATCTGTTTTGTAATTTTAGAGCTGAACACACTGAAATGAAAACACATCCATACTAATATTATAAATGCGAAAGTAACTCTGTCTGTCTATCTCTTCTTCACGCCTAAACCATTGAACAAATTTAGATGAAATTTGGTACAAAAATAGTTTGAAATTTGAGAAAGAACATAGGATAGATTTTATCCGGAAATCCCTCGGGAACGAGAACTATGCGGGTTTTATTTTATAAATTTTTCCACGCGGACGAAGTCGCGGGCACAGCTAGTAATTAATATTTACAGCAAAAATAATAATCGCCTTTTAATATTATTAGTCTTTTATCTAGTCTAGTATTTAGTCTTGTATTATATCTATAGACTAACAACCACCCACACCGCACAGACTACCCTTTTATAGCCCATCATTTTCATAATCACGTGTTCTCACTTTATAACAGATGGGTCTAGCCGTTCTCGAGATATAACGGGGCATAGAGATAGACAAGCAGACAACTTTTATAGTGAGTCCTAAAATGAATATTAAAATTTATTACGAGATTGATAGAAAAAATGATTGTATAGACAAACGCTACGGATTTATATAATAGTATGTATATATTGGTTTATAAACTAGGTTAATATTATTTTTAGAAGGAATCAATCGGTAAAAAATTAGTGTCTTCACACCCTTAACCCCGAAGAGGTAGGCAAAGGTACACCAAGTGCACCCACGATTAGCCGAAGATACTTAGTCCCACAAGGTGATAGGTCGCTAGCTTATCCCCAACCGGACACATTTTTCCAATCCATGTTATGTCATCCACGTTGTCTTTGTCAGAAAACTGAAAAAACACATCTTTTTGATTTACCCGACCTGAGAATCGAACCCGGGACCTCATGTGGTTAACTTCGACACCGGGCAACTAGACCACAGAGGCGATATCAATCGGTATTTCTTAAAACTTCAATAATGTGTTAAGATAAAACGAATCATACATTTGAAGTAGGTAGCTGTTATTGTTGTATTCTCCTAAATGTTTGCACATCGATATTAATGGGTCTGGCCATGATATTTGAAATAGTATATGCATGCTAAATGTATTCTGTTTTAATTCTAATTAGCGCGATACAATTCCAATTCAAGAAACAAACAGCATTTTAAATCGCATTCATACCTACAATAAATTCTTATAATGAACATATTTGAAATCTACATAAATATTGCGTGAATATACCTATACTAGATGAAAACCCGGCTTCGCTCGGAAGCCTCATAATACGCAGTCTTATATACTGACTCAAATAGTACCAAGGAAGTTACATTCTACCCGGAATGCTTACACGCGCTTCAAAATCGTTCCGAAGAGTACCACGACATGAGTGGAGTGTGTCTCTTTCTACTAAATAAAGCGCCAATCGCCATATATAAGTGTGGCCATGCGTAGTTTTCAAATTACTACTAAGTAATTCTACTAATTTGAGAAACAGTTTTTAAATTGCATAAGTAATTACGTAATAATTAAAATAAGCACATTTTAGAACTCACTATGTTAATTATAATACATTTAATGCTAATTTATTTATCGACTTGTATGAATAAAAAGGAATTTAACGATTACGGAATATATAAAAATCTACCATTTAGATAGTTTTATTTACAATGGCAATTGCAAGAAAGGGACAACATCCACTCTTGTCGTTGTCTTGCTCAGAACGTTTTTCCCCTCTGTTAAGTAAGAAATAAATGTCAACTTTATTTGTTACGGAATAAAGTACATTTTTATTTTTCAAATATTGCTTCGTAGTAATTCCAGTTATCGTATATAAGTTCCCTGAATAGTACACATTAAAAAGTAGCAACACTTTAGTGACGTCTTCTTTCAACTATTTCGTTGGTTTAATAAATACAACACTATAGTACTGGTATTTTCTAATTTATTTAAGAACGAAGAGAAAATAAGTTTTACGATAATCTGCGCCCCGTTCTACGATACTTTAATAAATGTTCACGCCATCTACACCACATATTTATAACCTTTGAGAAAAATGGCCGATTGGTCTGTTAGCAAGGTTAAAAAGGGTGTAGCAGGATAAGTATGATGATTTGGCCCCCAATGACAACTCATGTCCAGACTTATAATATAGCATGGCCTCGATGTACGTATGCAATTTATAAGAATTTTTCTGCCGTATTCCGCTTTAATCTAGAGATATGGGTGCATGTATGATTATCCTTCAAACAGCCATATCTCAAAAACTAATTAAGCTAAATACAAAAGACCAACGTAAGGTTGTAGGTAACGTTAATGAGTATATTCTATATTTTTTTCAGGTTATTTAAATAACTACGCGCATTTATAAATAATAAATAAATATTTTATCTTTCATTTTTTTAGTGTTCTTGGTGACTTACAATCACCGAAAAATTATATGTTGTAGTACTTTACAAGTCCTACTTACTCATGAAAATTATATTGAAAAAAAGTTGGTGCAACATTTCCAAAAAAAGTAAAATTCGACATGCACCTGTGTTTGCCATAGAGGAATTTTGGAAGAAACGTTAGCTAATGCTATTCAAAAATATTTTGTAGTCTCGACATTAATCATTTACAGTTGACATTAGTTCAATAATTCATGAATTGAATATATATATTCATGTTCTATATATATTCTTAGTTATAATGTAGGACAAAGGTACATATAAGTATTGTATAATAATTTAAATTACTGCCATAGGAAATAACTCATACGTAATTATAATTACAGTCGAATCTCTCAATATTATTGAACGCGATCATCTAAAATCTTATTTCACTGTTTTCTTTTAAAATTAAAAAATACAGTACTAAAAATACAGACCAACTCTTTTTATCCCCACTCTACTAATATTTCATGTGCGCAAGTCGACGCAGTTATCTACGTGACGTAACAAAAGAAAAAACATACGGCGTATTCAAGAGAGGAATCAAGTTCAGACTTGTCATCACGTTGCTCGCTGTTTCGTACACTTGACGTACTCAAAACTAATTTCTTCATTTATTCTGTCTTGTTGTGAATAACGATGACACACTCGTTTACGTGTGAATAACGATGTCAGGTAAATGCAAAAACTGCAATAAGTTTTTCCGTAAAATAACTGGATATCAAAAAGTTATTAATACTAGAGAAGAAGCTAAAATGTTTAGTAATTGTCTTAATAAGTCAATAGTAGTAATAAAACAATCACTAAACATTTTAGCTTCTTCTCCAGTATTAATAACTTTTTCATATCCAGTTATCTTACGGAAAAACTTATTGCAGTTTTTGCACTTACCTGACATCGTTATACACAACAAGACAGAATAAATGAAGAAATTAGTTTTGAGTACGTCAAGTGTACGAAACAGCGAGCAACGTGATGACAAGTCTGAACTTGATTCCTCTCTTGAATACGCCGTATGTTTTTTCTTTTGTTACGTCACGTAGATAACTGCGTCGACTTGCGCACATGAAATATTAGTAGAGTGGGGATAAAAAGAGTTGGTTTGTATTTTTAGTACTGTATTTTTTTAATTTTAAAAGAAAACAGTGAAATAAGATTTTAGATGATCGAGTTCAATAATATTAAGAGATTCGACTGTAATTATAATGACGTATGAGTTATTTCCTATGGCAGTAATTTAAATTATCATACAATACTTATATGTACCTTTGTCCTACATTATAACTAAGAATATATATAGAACATGAATATATATATTCAATTTATGAATTATTGAACTAATGTCAACTGTAAATGATTAATGTCGAGACTACAAAATATTTTTGAATAGCATTAGCTAACGTTTCTTCCAAAATTCCTCTATGGCAAACACAGGTGCATATCGAATTTTATTTTTTTTCGAAATGTTGCACCAACTTTTTTTCAATATAATTTTCATGAGTAAGTAGGACTTGTAAAGTACTACGACATATAATTTTTCGGTGATTGTAAGTCACCAAGAACACTAAAAAAATGAAAGATAAAATATTTATTTATTATTTATAAATGCGCGTAGTTATTTAAATAATCTGAAAAAAATTTAGAATATACTCTTTAACGTTACCTACAACCTCACGTTGGTCTTTTGTATTTAGCTTAATTAGTTTTTGAGATATGGCTGTTTGAAGGATAATCATACATGCACCCATATCTCTAGATTAAAGCGGAATACGGCAGAAAAATTCTTATAAATTGCATACGTACATCGAGGCCATGCTATATTATAAGTCTGGACATGAGTTGTCATTGGGGGCCAAATCATCATACTTATCCTGCTACACCCTTTTAACAAAATACTCGACAATCCGAATTTTGCGGATATATGTTGTAAACTAAAAATTATTATTTTTTACGCTTTATAATTTAGGTAAGGTTCCGTTTGAGTCTACCGTAACCCTTGACAAAATTATGTTTGGATGATTGGATGGATGTTTGTTACCCAAACACGCAAAAACTATCTACTGAATGGATTTGAATGAAATTTGGCACACAGGTAAATAATGGCCTGGAATATCCCAGTGTATTCCCCGTGTTGGTCTCGGGGTATTTTGAAGAAAAAAGAAGAAAGGCGACTGATTGGCTATGCGAGTCACTACCATCGTGGCTACTAGATGGTAGAGTTCTGCATTGTCTCGCCCGGGCCTGGTACCACCGCCTTACCTATTCCTGCCGTAATTAGCATCAGTGCTTGTCGCTGTCGTGTTCCGGTTTAAAGCGTAAGGTAGCCGGTAAACTTATGCATGTGGCATTAGACCTTGCCACAAGATAGCAACGCACCATTAACATATTTGATGTCTATAGGCGATGGTTGACTCTTTCCATTAGGAGACCTGCTTCTTGGAGAATTTGCTTATATTATATTATGATATGAAAAAATAGTACATAGGCTACTCCCACGGGATTCGCCAAAAACTTTTATAATGCAGCGGGCTGCACGCTGCAGCTAGTTATAATATATATCTGTGATTTCCAGAAAACGCAAATAACTTATAACTGATTAATTTTTATTTATATAAGTATTAAAACTTTATCCATGTGTTCGATAATGTGTGTGGAAAATAAAAAAGTAGGTAATATAACTTTTGTAAATCTGTATTATGTGAAGAAAAAGCTTTGTATCCCTTTTAACGACAAGTACGTGAACGGAGGAGTATAAAATTTGGCACAGTTAAAGTTGACATGGTAAAGAAGTGTAGAACTTAAACGTCAATGATGGATATATCAGCAGCAGAAGTTCACCGCCAACAAAAAATTCTCCAAGCACATTTTATAATTGGTTGGTCGATTATTACCCACAAACTTGTAAAGCCTACTTAGTAGGCATGAGACATTTCACAAATAGCACGTGAAATATCATATCAAATTCTTTTTCATACTTTGTATTTCCTACTTCTCTTCATTAGGTCTGTGAAATTTCACATTCAATGAAATCTTCCAATTTATATATTTTCCCCGTGTTGGTCCCGGGCTCCTTTGAAGAATACGCCAATTTCGCCAGGCAGGTCGTAAAAGGCGACGGATTGGCTATGCGCGTCACTATCATCGTGGTTACTAGGTGGTAGAGGTCTACATTGGCTCGACCGGGTCTGGTACCACCCCTTGCCTATTCTTGCCGCGATAGCGTCAGTGCCAGTCAGTAGTCACTATCGTCGTAGCTCCGGTTTGGAGGGCAAGGTAACCGGTAAACTTATGCATGCGGCATTAGACCTCGTCACAAGATAGCAACGCACCGTTAACTTCTTTGTTGTCTATAGGCGATGGTTGACTCTTTCCATCAGGAGACCCATCTACTTGTTTGCTATCTTATAGCAACAATTTCCATGCCTACTACTTAGCAGTGATAGTTTTTCTTTTAAATTCTTATTTACTATTACCGAGATATATTATTGATAAAAACCCTATATCAATGCCTAATACTTGCCATACGGTTTGATCGAGCAAAATTGTTATCGTCGAAAATAGAAATTTATAATTATTGCACTTAACATTTTGTATTTTTGTAATAAAATTTTGTATTTCATAAATGTCATCTGAAATTGTTATTAAAAATAATAATCGTAGTAATATATAATTGATCTGCTGTAAATTAAGTAAACATAAAAAATATATTTAAAAAAATCATTTCTTTTGTTTTAGGTATGAAGGGATGACTCTCTTGAACGTTATTCCGTCGGAACGATCTCGCTCGCCATCACCAAAACCACCCTTATTGGAACTGTGATCATCATTACTTGTAATTTAATGTTATATAAGGGTTATTTATTTGTCTCTTTTTATTTTAATGTATAAAATACGTTCAAAACGAATGCTATGGGGTTTTAATATGATTGTACTTGTTAAGTAGCATCCATTCTGTCTCTTTCATTTAAACGTAATGCATCTGTAGCAGGTGAATTTTGCGTTTTACATTGGATGCGACAAAATGAGCGCTAAAATTTATAAGCAGAAATAAAAAAGAGAGGTCAGGCAGGATTTGTATAAAAATATGTACGAAAAGATGGTGTATTAGATAAATAAATAGATTAGATTTTAGATAAATAAAAATGAGTCCATGAAATGTTTATACGCTCATAACTTTGGAATAAATGCACCAAATTGGATTATTGTTTTTTGTTGTGTTTTATTGTTATCAGAAGATTTTTTTTTGTGCAAGAAAATGTTAAGAATCGTACGGGATATTTTTTAAAGTCTTAGAAAATGAAAAGTGAATGAGTGAGTAAGACAGAAGATAGTAAGAAAGGTCTACAATATATTGACAAAACAGCTATTACTTAACTAAACTTTGTAATTTTTGTTGACTACACGCCCCCAATTTACGTAATTAAGTCGGGCTTTCGCTTAGGGCTCTCAAACACATAAACACGATAGGACGTTGAGACGTGCTACGACGCCATTTTCGATTGTCATTTAATTACGTGAATTAGGCCCCTGGTCGTACTGTAAATGTAATATTTTATCTCATTATTTTCATTAGGTACCCCTGTGAATCCAAAGCGAACAGCTAGTAAGGAAATAAATTTAGTAATTAAAAACAAAACATTTAGATTTTTTAATTTATAGTTTGATTAGAAATTACATATAAAAAATTAATATCATACAAAAAAAAAATAGAAAATTGGGACGATACAGACAGAGACGCTGTTATTGTAGGTGACGATATCTCGCCAGACTAATAGTTGGTCCGCCTTGCCGTATTAAATGTTTCACATTAATAAGACAGTAAGTGTTAATAGTAATAGTAATGAAATAAATTAAGATATATTTAGACCACAATTTTGACCATGTCATTAGAAAAATGTCACTACGTATCCATACACTTTTTTCTATGTATAATAAGGTTTTCTGTTCTGTAGACTACAAAGCTAGAAACTGCACTACCTGCTAGCATTGGAACAAACGAAAACATATAAAAATCTGTAACCCAGTTGATCTTGAAGGCCATTCCTGAAAATTTGCGCTATATTGAGGTAATTTAAACACATAACGCACCAACGCAGTAACCCACAAATAAGAAAAACAGAAAATTGAAAAAAGGAAGTACTTCACGGAAGACACCCACACGACCTAAACCAAGCACACAATGACAACAAAGCTTCAAATGTGTTTTTGCAAAAAGTTAGCCTATTCCCGGAGATTGAAGTATTTATAATAGCAACACAGGATCAAGTTATTAATAAAAAGACCTCAATATTACAGACGATAAATGCCGCAAATTCAAAACACAGCCAGAAACCATTTAACATATAACTGGAGTACATACAAGCCTTAAACAGACGAACTACATCCATAGACACAATCGACTCACAAACATCACTCATCAAAAACTCGCAATCAAACACCAACTTATACAAAACACGCACTTACTCTACTATAATTACACAGTACTAAAAAATGTATCTTACAAATTGTACTACGATCACGTTGTTCACACCGACAAAACCATCCATTGTACTACAGAATTATACATTATGCTAGAGGATAAGAGTAACAAAACAACCTATCTAATAGATATAGCCGTTCCCAGTACTCATAATGTTCAAAAATAATAATAGAAGAAATAGGCAAGTACATTAAACTAAAAGAGGAAATACTGACAATATGGAAACAATAAAGAGTACAAACATGGTATCAATTGTCATCTGTACTACTGGAGTTATCCCATATCACATTCATAATAGCTTAAAAACAATAGACCTAGAAGACAACACCTATATAATGCAGCAAAAAACTGCCATATTAAATATCTGCTATATAGTAAGAAAATTCCTTCAGCAAAATGAGACAGACCTAGAATAAACTTACAATCAACACGTACCTTTTACTAATATACATCGCATGCTGCTATTACTGGGCTAAGCCCGTAGTAGCAGATCTAAACCAGCCTTAAAGCTGAGTAAGCAAGTTATTTGCTTGTATTATGGGTATTAGTCAACGATACTAATACATAAAAATACATATATAAATACTGCTTACATAATACACACTCAGACCCAGAAATACAAACATCCATGCTCATCACACAAATGTTTGTCCCTGTCGGAGATCGAACCTGAGCCACAGAATACATAGTAGTACAAGTATAGAAGAGAAACTCCGGCAAGTCGTTTAAAGAAATAAGGACTCTTGCTACGATACAATTAAGCAGAATTCAGGGCGCGCGGCGCTTGATTACCTACAGTTACATTTACCTAGAAGTTGCATCTCTGCAATTTGCGGCAACGAGGTGGCAGATAGGTTGGCTAAGGAGGCAATTTTTACTGGCCTGTCAACTCATAATGAGATCTATTCTCAGGATCTACGAGGTGCTGCTAAAGTGGACTTGCTTTTTAATTGGGATAAACTATGGGCCAGTACAAGATGTATCAAAGGCAAATATTATGCTAGCATACAAGAGTCTATTCCAAATAAACCTTGGTTTTTCCGCTTCCGTGACTCGAATAAACAAATCACCTCCACTATATGCAGACTCCGGCTAGGCCATGTTTGCACTCCAGTACACCTAGCTAAACTAAGAATTAGAGATAACTCTATCTGTGAATGTGGCCTTGATGAAGGTACTCCAGAACATATCTTCTTTTCCTGTCCCAAATTGTTATTTTCACTGTATGACATTCTGCCACCCGATATACCACGTCCCACTAACTTTCAGTCCCTCCTAACCTATGTTTTTTCTCCCTTTGTTAAAATTTTAACTGCTTTTATTGCAACTAACAAACTTAGATTATAAGACTTGTGTTGAAAAACACGCCTTAACCTCTACCAAAATATTTGTAATGTCTATCTGTACTGTTTTGTTTAATTGTGTTGATATTCTAACCTTTACAACTAATATAAAATGTGATGTCTTGTAGTTTTACTAATATTTGTCTTTGTTTTGTTCTAGATCCCTCAACGTGATAATTTTTACTCTCACCGGACATTAATTTTTGGTGTCACTCCCATGACTGACTTGATACTGGCAGAATCCGTAATCAACGGGAAAGCCATTAATACAAGATTGAATTGAATTAGATACATAATATAACTTCACGCCAGTTACTTTACGCAATAAGCAGAAAGAACTAAGTGCCATATAAGTGGCCAGCGGATGGAAATACCACTCGCTGACCGCGGTTTGACGACCACTGCAGTAACGCGCTTAACCCCTTCGCGATGCAGTTCCGGGCCAGCCGGATCAAATCGCGACAACGCGCCTTCACCGTAGCCCAATATATCTAGCCAGACCATAATCGGCAGAAATATGCTATTTCCAATAATGAACAATAGTAGTCTTCATGTGATAATCGGCTTTTCTATTTTCCTTCATGTAGTGTAGAGTTTAATTACAAACCGGTTTGATTGTTAATTTTATGTACATATCCTTAATTCTATAGTTAATCCATGGATGTATAATAAAAACCTGTTTATTAAAGGAGGAGGCTAATAAAATGTGTGTGTTCTTCTGTATGTGTTTTCAAGTATGTTACAAATATTTTTGTTATCTGTGGACAATATTTTTTTAATCTATTGGTTGAAAGTGTAATTAACATTTCTGGAGTTATTCCACTTTCAGGTAGGAATCTGATTATGGAATCTCAGTGAATTGAGAGATAGATGTAATAAAAATCCTTTTTTACCATAGCATCGCTGTCCATCTGCCGGTTTGCTTGTCTATCTGTCTGTTGCAGGACGTAAACTTTTGGATCGCAATAAGTATTTATTATCGGTATGTCAAGGTCACTTTAAAAAAAAGTATAAAAAGTCATAAACATGGTGGAAGCAAGATTAAGAAAGATGCAACGATCGTAACATATGGCACATAGCGTCTCTCTACATATCCTTTAAAGGATCTGGTATGAAGATATATATGTACGTATAGGAAGTTTAAAAGTTTGGGAAGTTACTCAATTTTGAAATGTTTTGCTAGATCTGTTGATGACAAAAGTTTTAATAACAGCGATTCGGAAATCTTGGTACCTACTTAATTACCCGGCTTTTTAATAAAATAGACATTTTCCGAACGAACAATGAAACTACCCACAGTGTGTATGTGAAAACATAATAATAGCTAAGTAATACAAAATAATAACAATAACTAAGTAAACGTCACTGGACAAAATATACAAATTGATTTAACCACAAAATAACTAATATATAGAAATAAATATCGAAATACTGAAATATGTTAACTAAACTATAATTTAACTATAATATGTAATAATGAGAGTTGGGTATGTCAGAAAGGGCATGAAAGTAGAATTAATGTGGCCGAGATGAGAATGCTAAGAAAACTATTATGTGGCGTAACACTCGCGGACCGGGTTCGTAATGCGGAAGTGAGAGAGAGGTTAGGCTTGAAAGAAAGTTGAAAAAGGGCACGCTTCGTTGGTTCGGACATTTAGAAAGAATAGTGAAAGGTTAACGAAACAGATAAACAATTCGAATGTAGAAGGATGTATGTACCGGGGAAGACCAAGACTGTCGTACCATCAGATTGACCGAGTACTGTCCGAAGGTTGTGTCAAGAGTCTTCGCAACCGGCGTGTGTGTATGAAGAGAGTAATGAATGTGGAGGAAGCGAGGTAAGCCTGCAAGGATCGTGACGTATGGAACTCGGTTCTTTCTACCTACCCCGTAAGGTATCTGGCGTGAAGATATGTATGTATAATTTAAATACATACACCTAATCAAAATATATACACTTTCATCCAGAAATATCTACATCTAACTCATTACATAAATAACTCGTAGTAGGTAATAGTGAACTATTCTAAATATGAATAAACTAGGTGGATTGAAATACTCCAAACTATATTGTGAGAGTAAGTTATTAATTCAGGCGTTACTTTATGTAAAAACATAACTCAAGAAATTTAGGCATTTCAATTAGAACGTTTTCATGAACTTTTATGTGTCTAGAGCCGTTTAAACAAGAAAGGCACTTAGGAAATTCTACAAACTTACCGAAGATTTGAAAACGAACGAGGACTTTAGTGTGTCGTCCCGTTTTGTTTTTGGGAAAGAAATCGAGAGAATATTTGCAAATTAAAATTTTAATGGTGGTTGATATCATTGCAAGTAGGTATTTTTATTGCAAGCTTTAATGTAGGTAGGCTTCACTTTAAGTACACTAAAGTATACATATAGTTATAGTTAGTACTTTAAAGTTAAAGTATGTTTAAAACATTATAGTCAAGAACAATAGTTACTTTAGCAGCTTATAGTTTTGCTTGGTCATTATAGACGTTTATTTTATGATCACTTTACCAAAGATTGATTTAGCAAGTATTGTTTATGAATTAAAACACATCTCTGTAGTAGATAAAGATTATAAGTACTTAGGGTGCAAACGAAACTAAATAAATTTGTTTACCAATTTTAACTGTCATTTTATTTCTCGTATTAATTTTTGCAAGACTTATAATGCGAAGCAACAGAGAACTACGATCGAAAAACTACGCTCTTTCTGTTGTTAATATTTTTCTAGTACACAAAACCTATTTAGTTAACAAATAATTTAAAAAAATAACTTTGTGTTGTTAAAAGATAATTAATAAGGAATTTAAGTAGTAGGCATTTTCTTTAATTTTCAGCATAAATAAAACAGACATTTTGTCCTACCAAATGCAGATTTGCAGGTTGTTCATATTTTCATCTCTTTTTATTTCTCTTTCCTGTAATAAATTTCCTGTAAATACTCAACTTGTGTAATTTTTCTTCGAAGTAGTGCCACGATAAGAAAAATAATAATTATTGAACAATATTCGATAGCGATTGTATTATCGATACTATCGTAGAAAAGCTGCACCGTGTAACCCGCTGCATTATAACAGTTTTTGATAAATTCCGCGGGACCTACTACCTTACTTGGGATAAAATCTAGATAGCCTATTGCTATTCAGCGTCATAATTTACCTGAGTGCAAAATTTCATCCAAATCCGTTAGTAGTTTTGGCGTGATTGAGTAACAAACATCCATCTTTCCATCCAAGTATCCAAACTCTCGCATTTATAATATTAATAAAGATTCTTTTCTTATTACGAGTCATGCACTTTTGGATTTCTAAAATTAACACGCATACGGTTGAGTTGAGTGGCCTTTTGATAGAAAACAGTCACCACTGCACCATATTTGTAGCATAAAGAGCAAGTTGTCAGTGCGATGTCTGCTTATTTTATTTATTTTATTTCTTAAAATAAAAAACAAGCAGATGGGTTTAATGATGGAAAGAGACGATAATTGTCTCTTGATGTTAATGATGTATTTATGTCCAAGTAACGGTGCTGGTACCAAACCCCGGTCGTCACGACGTTAGAGACATGTATTAGCATTCTCTCGCCTTTTACTATATGCCTAGCATTGTGGGAATTGATCTTTCTTCAAAAAGAGCCCGGATTAATATGGGAAATGCTGTTTCTAAAAATACTGTTTAATTTAATCTTGAAAATCATAAGAAAAATCTCTTTGGAAAAACTAAGCGTAGCAGACTGTTCCAGGTTAAACTTTCGAATAAAGTAGCAATAAACAAATCAATTAGTTATAACTCATAAATGCTCAAGTGTAATGTTGTGAATATGGAGTTGTGGAGACCACCGCCACTAAAATAAATAGTCCAGAACAACTCATTATACATACGGTAAGATGTATATTTTGATTCAACATCTTTCCGAGAACCAAAGGAGTTTAAGATGCCGATAAGAGTAGGACTGTCGACATACCTTTGATATAGCCAGATATGAAGAATCGTTCTGCACAGTTCAGTACTTACAATTTTCTTAGATAGCTATCCATTAAATTTATTTCTACGAGTACGTTGACAGGGTTGACAGGATACCGCTTCGATATCGTTTTTCCCACGCTCTTCCTATTTTTTTATAATATTAATCGTTATTGATATATGGAAAATATTTGTAAGCCTAAAATATTTCGCACAATTGTTGTTTGTTATGAATTCTTTCTTTAATTTTAAAGTATGATTGTAATTTCCCAAATTAGTATTTATTTCCGAATAAATTTCGAATAATGTTAAAATATCGAAAATTATAAAGCACAATAATGTCTATGAAATAAAATATTTGGGAAGCCCAATTTAATCTAAACCTGTAGATATACAAGTAAGCTGGTCCACTAAATATTTTCTATTGACGTAGAAAGGACTTCTCCTAAACTATCGTCATAACATGGCAATGAGTTTTGTTATATTGAAACACATCTGTGACAGGCAAAAAAAAAATAGTGTAGGTGATAGCACCATACCCTGAGTGTAGTTGTAGTATGAGAGTTTATTGATTTCGTATTAAAGTTATTATACCCTATCAAAAAAGCTGGCAATCCACGATTGTAATTTCTCGGAAAAATTGGCCGACAATAATTTTGAAATAAATTCCATGTTGAAGAATTATTGTTTTTGTTGTTGTGTTTTGATTTGGAAGCTTACTCTCCGAACCAGAACACTGTTATACCAAGACCTAGTAGCTGCTTAACATACGGCGTACATCTTTACAACACGGATGATAATGCATTATAAACGTCACTGTTGTCGATGGACGTCACTTTTCATCATGCGAGCTATGATTTCTGATATAGTATAATAATATAATAAGCAATAATGATCTCCAAACACTGTAATATTTTTTAAATTAAAATATATATTTTTTTATATTATATGATAACAAATAAATGGCTCGCCTGATGGAAAGAGACAACCACCGCCTATAGACAACGAAGAATTTAGTAGTGCGTTACTATCTACGAGGCGTTATTGTTAATGCAACCATTTCATCTAAACCCTCGAGATCGGAACACGACAATAACAAGTATTGACACTATGGTCGCAGGAACAGATAAAGCGGTAGTACCAAATCTTGGCAAGAAATTACAATTGTTCGCAAGCTGCCTAAAAATGATAGTCATATGATTGCTGACTTCAAAGGGAACCCGGATCAACACAGGGGAAAAAGAGAGCCATAGTTTTTGAGAGTAAAAAAAGGTAAGAGTAATTGACGGTGTAAGATTTCTCAAACTTTTTAGGAAGAAGATAACAAGTTTCCATAAAGCTGAAACAGAAATTTGAGTATAAGAGTGTTGGAAAAATGTTAAAGTAAGCTTTTTAGTGTACGTTTCAAGTAATATGGCGGGAGTACCAAGTGGATCATTGGACTTGTTTATGTCGAAGAAAACACGGCTCAGTAAACAAGACGTCGTACATGGGATGTATAAGGGGTGGAATAAATAATTTGGGCTTTATTATAATAGTGCCATGAATTTATCACAGAATAAGTATCGCTCTCTTAATCTCTTAGTTCTCTGTAAGTATGAGTATAAAATTTCGCAAAACTTACTATATATTTCTATTTAATAAACTACCGTGATAATACGTATGTCTTTGTGTGTGACGAGTAAAATTATAGAGAATTAACGACAGTTTTAGGTCCTTAGGATTCATATATAATGTTGAAGATTGATATCCTTAACTACATCCTTCCACTAAAAGAGTCAAGTTCCAAAGTCCGCCGACGGCAAATTTATTGAACTTGCTTCTGACTTAAAACAGCATAATACGAGTAGGCCGCTTTTATTATCTGCAAATTAAAAAAAAACTTGATTTTTTTTGCTTGCATTTGAAGAGTTCAGGTATCGCCTTCGGTCCCAACTATCTTATTTATTCTATTTATTGTATCATATTATACAAGCGGATGTCTCTTCTGAAGAAAATAAAATTTGTTATCCAGGAGTCTATGACTAATAACTACTCCAAAATTTATGCATATAAACATTTAATAATAAAAAGTAATTTAAAAAAATTATCTACTTCAATATCTGTCAACTGTACCCATACCTCAAAACCACTAAACCGATTTGGATAAAACATAGTCTGATCCCTAAGTTGAAATATACCAGATTTAAATTGAAAAATAATCATCTGGATATGTCGCCCCTGTGGTCTAGGGATCCGGTGTCGGAGTTGACCACATGAGGTCCCGGGTTCGATTCCTGGGTCGGGCAATTCAAAAATGTGTTTTTTCAGTTTTCTGATAAAAACAACATTCCCTGGAATTGGAAAGTGCCCGGTTGGCGATAGGCTTGCCACCTATCACATTGTGGGACCAAGTATCTTCGGCTAATCGTGGGTGCACTTGTTGTACCTCTACCTACACTTTCGGGGATACGGGCGTGAAGATACTTTTTTTTTCTTTTTTTTTTGGATATATCTTTTAGTATACAAAGCAATACTACATGCAAAAGTCTACCGGCTACCGTACTGTTGCGAGCTGTTGCGAAACTCTACCACTTAATAGTCACAATGGTAGTAACACGTATAGCCAATCGATCGCCTATTCTTCAAAGAGGCTCGGAACAACAAAGGGTAGACTGTTTTGTTTTTTGCACTTATCCCCATATCCCTGTGCTCGCAGTTTTCTTAAAAATGTATCCAGCATAGACATTTTCAACACAGATTAGAAACACAGAGTAGAAAATGTAGTAAGATGACGAAGGAAACGTAGATCCATACCGATAGAAAGCAAGCGTTGTCCATATAAGCAAACCCCGCGGCACTCAACCGTAGCGGACGTTGTGCACGCATCATTGTCATGGCTAGTAGGCGACGAAGACGTGGAGACATTTTTTCCCACTTACACGACATTACTGCTTCTGATATACGACCTGCCTGAAATATTTGATAATAATGAAACCAAGTTAATAGATCGTTAGGCTGCTTTATAAATACTTTATATGATGTATAGACTGCAACCAGCATGACTATCTTATGTGATGACTTACATGAGTATAGAATTATTCAATAATTTCCGACCCGAAATAAACATATAGATAGTTCGATATTAGTTAAAAACTAAATGAGTCTAGGTAAATTAAAAAACATGATGACTTTATGAACTGTATTTTACCATTCAGTTTCCCTGAAATTTATGGACTATTGTTAATGCTGGACCTGCATCTAACGTCACAAAGGTTAGTGCAATGATACGATAAATGCAGATGTGACCGACTATTTTCGCATACATTCCGGACTGCGTGTACCTTAGCGCGCATATAACTTCGGGACGATAGATGCAAGTGCGGCTCCAGCATGACTGGAAAACACTAGCTTAGGAGTAAAACGTTTAAATAGGTTAAAAATATCAATAAAAAAGTAACAATTTTAAGCCAATAAACAACGCCTTTGACGATTGTATAGGGGTTTTTGTAACAGACTGTATATTATTTAATTGAATGCAGTACAGTACAGAAAATGCTATAATAATATAATTAAGATGGTGTTGCTTTTCGCGTTATTTCATAGAAATCAATTCTGCTTTGAAATGATAATACGAAATATGTAAATTGCTTTGATTCGGACACTGCTTTGATTCGATGATTCCGACATACTTTTTTTATCATGGCAAAGTAACACCTATTTGGAAATCAAATTCTGTTCGATATTTGAGCTGTAGATTGAATAGTTTATATAAGATATTTTTAAATATATAAGACATTTTGGGTATTTGGAAAATATCCTAATACATACAGACACTGCTGAATTACCTTCAATATTTATGCGTCATCGTTGGCGATCATATATGATTAGAAAAGTAACATTAAAAATAAATATTAAAATACTCCTTAGTAAACTTAGTAAACAGTACACCGAGAATCCTATGTTCGTATACTTGGACACCGCGCAGACGCACGTGTCGCGTAGCACCCTGTCAACACAGAATGGCAGAGGGATGGCGGCGGCATTCCTTGATATCGACTAGCGCGTACTAGAGAGTATCCACAATATCCACATGTTTCACTTATTTTTAGAGAAATGTTGGTAAAAAGTTAAGCCCCTAATTTTATTAAAACATACATTTTTTGTATTCGTACATACATTCGCAAAAATACTAGATATAAAATTGGAAACATGAATAAAAAAGTAACAATTTTATTAACATTACAGAATATGCATATATATAAGCTATACATCATATTTATAGTGTTTAAATTATATCATTGTAAAATAATAAATTATAAGAACCTCAAAATTATTTTATAGTGAAATAATTCTGCCCTCTTACTCTAGGAACAAAAGATTGTTCCTTGAGGAGAATGAAATGAGATTTCCACGAGATTATCCTTGATCTCATTTCATTCTCCTGGATTCTTGAAAGACTTTTATGTTTATACTCACTTGGTAAGTTAGTTCATTACTGGTAAAACATTGAATCGCAAGTTGTGTAATCATGCAAGCAAAGAAAGCTATAGATGTCACTATTTTTATTGATTTTAAGGTGGATGCATCTTGCTGAAAAAAATAATTTAGCCATATTTAGGTATTATTACATCATATTTTGGACAAATTTAGATCGACATAAAACATTATATCACATTTTGCACAAATTTAGATCGACATAAAACATAACATCATATTTTGCACAAATTTAGATCGACATAAGAAATTACATCATGTTTTGTACAAATTTAGATTCATATAAACCATGACATATTTTGCACAAATTTAAATTGTAGGATAAGAAATAAATAGCTTATTAAAAAGGCGTAGTAGGTACTGGACGAATAGTGATTTTAATTTCATTGTAACAAGTGAATACACGGATGAATTAGTACTTAATTACAATTATTACCTAAAGCTATGCCTTGGTCAATGGGACCAATAATGTTTAGTTACCATTTGACGAGAAACTAAAAATAGATGGAAAGATGGAGAAATTTGGTTTCAGCCGACTTCCCAAAACGGAGAATACTCTCAAGAGTTATACTTCTAAGCTCTCAAATTTATTACCTCAGAACTTCGCGAGTGGCGAGTAAATGTTAATCGTATTAATAATTTATTATTATAATTCATAAAATATGTTCCCTTAAAGGGGGCGGAGAGGGGTGTTGCTAAGGGTGACAAGATGTGACAAGGGGGTCCCTCCTTGGTTCTACGGCAACGTGACGTTCGTTGTTCATTAAAACTATACCGATTATAGGCATTCTGACTGTAGGTTCTGATAAATATTAATTACTTGTTCGTTAAAAATGATATTTATTGGTTTATTGAAATTTTATTATAAAAATTAAATAAAATTTTTATTTTTAAAAAGTGTGTGTACTATCATTTGAAAGAGCAAATGTGATTTTGGTTTTGTACATCCCTTGCGTGTCTTTCGGAGTAACGAATATTAGATAAACTAAAATAATTTTCTACGTTTTATAAATTAATTAAATAAAATAAAACGCTGGGAACAATCATATAAAAAATATTGAGACTTTAATTTGATTGACTTCTATCATCATATTTAAGTGTTATCCATGTTTTTGTACCTACTAAAGAATAGTTTAAAGCCTATTTATTTTTTGTTATTTTAAGTATCCAAAAAATGTCTCGGCAAAATATTAGCTCAGAATTTTGTCAATCTAACTTAGATTTTGGAGATTAGTAATTCCACTAGTCGTACCAAAGACACCCAATGACAAGATAAATACCTAAGCACAGACTACTAAGGAGAGAACTGATTATTTACGTTAACCTAACCTAAATTCCAACTTTATTTAGATACTATTCTTCAAGTTTAAAAAATATTTATGAAATGCCGATAAGTTGATGACACTTTACAAGTCGTGCGTACGCTCCATTTTATCATACGCCTGCGTAGCGTTTGCCCATCTCTCTCGTACGGATTTGCATCTGTTGCAAGAGGTACAAAGTAAATTCTTGCATCTTGCCACGGGAGCACCGTAGTATATACGCAACGTAGACCTCCATAATGATCTTGAATTGCCGAGCTTAGGAAAGCATTATTTTCAAAGAAATCTCTAAAAGATACTTCGATCGTGCTATTTCACATCCGAACTCACTGGTGGTAGCCGCGACTGACCACATCCCAGATCCTGATCCCGATCCCAAATTACATGGGCCCCGCCACGTTCTCACCGATCCCGATGATCCGATAATTCTGACCAACGGTTCACATGAAAACATTACACACCTACATTCGCGACACCGTCGCCGCCGGCGGCGACAAGGAGCCCTTTTACGCCCTTCGGCGAACCGAGCCCAAGGACAAGGATCAGCTGACGGACAAACCAATGCCATTAGCCCTCTTATCGTAAATCACGGCCCCACCCGGCTTAGGGTTCGGTCTCGCAGGAGACACCCTTAGGGCGGAGGGCGTACAGCCCTACACCTATAAATTTTGGCTGAGCACTCCACTCGTCCCCGCGACCGGTGAAGCTGTGACTGCCCATAAGGCCAGCAGTAATTCAGACATTCCAACAAAAAAAGGGTAGCAAAGTTAAGGAGTTTATACAGGATCTTACGGAATATATTAAACTTTAAGGTAATAACTAAAAAAACGATGTATGAAGTCTCGCCCGTGTTCTTTATCATACGAGTATTCAGCTAGGAAGCAGTGTCTTAGTTTTTGTGACAAAACATTTTAGGGGGTCACAGAAAATGTGACACAGCGTGACAATAAGGGAGGGAGACTCAATAAAGTTGATTTTAACGTGACGTATTTTATGAACAACCCAGAATTCTATGATGGTTCGTCCTAAAGTGTGTGACTTTGATCCATAATGATCTTGAATTGCCGAGCTTAACAAAGCATTATTTTCAAAGAAATCTCTAAAAGATACTTCGATCGTGCTATTTCACATCCGAACCCACTGGTGGTAGCCGCGACTGACTACATTCCAGATCCTGATCCCGATCCCAAATTACATAGGCCCCGCCACGTTCTCACCGATCCCGATGATCCGATAATTCTGACCAACGGTTCACATGAAAACATTACACACCTACATTCGCGACACCGTCGCCGCCGGCGGCGACAAGGACCCCTTTTTCGCCCTTCGGCGAACCGAGCCCAAGGTCAAGGATCAGCTGACGGACAAACCAATGCCATTAGCCCTCTTATCGTAAATCACGGCCCCACCCGGCTTAGGGTTCGGTCTCGCAGGAGACACCCTTAGGGCGGAGGGCGTACAGCCCTACACCTATAAATTTTAGCTGAGTACTCTACTCGCCCCCGCGACCGGTGAAGCTGTGACTGCCCATAAGACCAGCAGTAATTCAGACATTCCGACAAAAAAAGGATAGCAAAGTTAAGAAGTTTATACAGGATCTTACGGAATATATTAAACTTTAAGGTAATAACTAAAAAAAACGATCTATAAAGTCTCGCGTGTGTTCTTTATCATACAAGTATTCAGCTAGGAAGCAGTGTCTTAGTTTTTGTGACAAAATATTTTAGGGGGTCACAGAAAATGTGACACAGCGTGACAATAAGGGAGGGAGACTCAATAAAGTTGATTTTAACGTGACGTATTTTATGAACAGCCCTTAAGTAGAAGAATTCTATGATGGTTTGTCCTAAAGTCACACCATTTATTTCTAGAATAAAATTTCCCATATTATGATGATGATGTTGACTGCTTCATTGGTTTAGCGTTTGGTTGTTTGGTTTTTGTAGGTATTTTTGGTAATCTGTGTCCCGAGTGCGGTTGTGGTGTGTTACTATCCCAGTGCCTCGGAAAGGCATGTAAAGCTGTTCCCAATTATCGCAAATAAGAAGCGATATTTGTAAAATGTTAATAAACGCGATGATGGGGATTTTCCAGCCAGCCGAGAAATTTGTGAATCGAATTTCTGTGATTTATTGAAGTTTAGTCGACTTAGTCGATTGGTTAGTGACACTGACTGCGCTCGAGTTCATACCCGGCAGGGACAAGCCTTTCTGTGATATGCATATCTGTTTGTATGTCTTGGTTTTGTGTTTTATATATATTTCAGAATTTATATGTTTATTTCTATGTATCAGTGTCAATGACTAAAACTCACATCATAAGTAAATAATTTTCTTAATTTAGGGTTGGATTTTTCCAGATTGCAATTTTTCCAGAGATATTAAAAGTATTATCATAGGACACTCTGTATACAACGCACAGGAACCAGATTGATAATTTTCCTTTTTTGTATTTCAAGGCAACAGAATTAATGTATACGTAAGTCACACTACAAGTTTTGCGTAACTTAAAAAAACAACATGTTATAACCAAAATATTATGTTTATTGCTTTTCAAAATAATCTCCTTTACATTTTAAACATTTTTTATGCGATCGAACCATTTTTTAAAACAGCAGGACCACATATCTGAAAACATGTTTTCTACGTGCTGATTGTACGCTATCACTGCCTCTTCGGAGTTGGTAAAAGTAAAACCTCTCATTAAATTTTTGATTTTGGGGAAAATACAGAAATCACAGGGTACTAGGTCGGGGCTATATGCAGGACGAGTGACGAGATGTACTTTTTCGGAAGCTAAAAATGACTTTGTTTTGTTGGCCGTGTGTGAAGCGTTATTATGGTGTAGGAGAATGCGGCTTTTGGGTCGTCTTTCGCGAACTTTTTCTAACACCCTGGGTAAACAACTTAAGAACTTAGTAAGAATACCACTCGGCATTAACACTCTTTTGATCTTCAAGTGGAATCGTACAGATGGGACCCGTAGCTGAGAAAAAAACGCGATCATTTTTTACCAACGTTTCTCACCTGTCTCACTATCGTTAGCATGTTCTCATTATTAAACACCCGTTCACAAGATTGCTGTTTTTTTTCGGGTTCAAAACAATAAATCCACGTTTCGTCTCCTGTGACAATGTCATAAATAGCATTAGAATGTCCGTGGTCGTACTTCAGTAGCATCTGTGAGCACCATTCCACGCGAGCCCGCTTCTGCTCTGCTGTCAGTTCATGAGGGATCCAACGACAACAAAGTTTCCGAACTTTCAATTCTTCGCGTAAAATTTTCTGAATTTGGCTCATACCAATCCCCAATATTCCTCGAATTGTCTCATAGGTAATCCGGGGGTTTTCTTCAATTAACCGCTTAATAGTAGTCACATTATTTTCGTTGACGGCAGTTGAAGGCCGCCCTTCATGAAATTCGTCATGTAAAGAAACTCGACCTCTCTCAAATTCAGCAAACCATCGCTTCACGGTGCTCAAACAAGGTGCTTCTCTCCCAAAAGCGTTTTGAAGACGAGCGGCACAGTCTTGCGGAGAAAAAAAACTTTTAAAATCATAAGAAATCATCGCTCTAAAATCTTTTCGACTTAATTCCATTTTCTAACTATGTATAATTTAAAACTTTGATGTGTGATAAAAAAACAATTTACAAATCATTTCCTGCCAATTGTTTTTTTTTATTACTAAGAAGATTGCAACGTTTTAAAAATATAACATTCGAAATTCAAATGGTTCCGATTAGCTAGAAGTGCAAAACAAAAAGGCCCGTTTTGCAAATTTATGCTATACTAGCGATAACCCTGTGGTGGAAATTCGACTAAACAGTTTTTTTTTTCGAAATGAACTTAAGCAGTTGGTATCGACTAAACAGTAAAATCTTTTTAGGTTTGACAATAGACTTTTGCCGTTAAGGAAATAATCTTAGAGGATATACTTTTATATTATCATGTGTCACATGAATATAGTGCATGTAATGTTTATTTTTATTAATTTAATATATTTTGATGTATATTATTTCAAAATATTAGGTTTCTGCAGTCTTCCGCAATGTAAACTTTAACTGTGCCAAATTTCATACCCCACCATTCGAGTAATTGTCTTAAAAAGAGATATACCTAATACCTATAGCTTTTTCTTTAATATAGATATTGCGGAGTTTAAGGAAATCCGTTTTATCCATACCAAAATTATAAATGCGAAAGCATGTCTGTTTGAGAGTCTGTAATGATGGAAATCTGGTAAAAACATACTTAAAGACATGAGGTCAAAGATAGGGTATAAAAACACCCCTAAGGGGCTGAAATAGTTTGAAATTTCTTGAATGTAAAACTTATATGAAATTTCTTACATTGAATTTAATATGTTAATCTACTCGCAGGAGAAAACGGCGCGGGTCGATATACTACTAAATTAAAATTCGCTTTCAATCCTTACCGCTAATTGAACCATTACGGCACAGATCGCAGCCATACTTGATAGAAGTTGAGTCATAAAACCGTAGGAGTAAGTGTTAGCGAATTTTTCTACACATCTGAAAAATATTTAAATGTCAGTTTACTCATGGAGGTGAAAATGAAAATGTATATTATGTTGATTCAGACTTTAGAAAAAGGAAGCGGGCGACAATATTGAAGCGATAATCCCTTGATATTACGGTTGTCAAAGGTGATCAATGTATTTGATTTTCTCCCTGGCCTTTACTAGTTTTAGGGTTCCGAAGGCTACAAGGAACCCTTATATTTGTGTGTGAGGTTCTAACATACCACACTCGCGATCCCCGTCTTGCGGAGATTGCGATGATCATCCCCGTATCTGCGCGATGTCGTGCTAGAGCAGATCTTTTTCGCAGAGACTTTTTTTTTATATCATAAGATAGCACACAAGCAGATGGGTCTCCTGATGGAAAGAATCAACCATCGCCTATAGACACCAAAGATATTAATGGTGCGTTGCTATCTTGTGGCGAGGTCTAATGCCACATGCATAAGTTTACCGGCTACCTTACCCTCCAAACCGGAACACGACAGCGACAAGCACTGACGCTCTTGCGGCAGGAATAGGTAAGGCGGTGGTACCAAACCCGGGCGAGACAATGCAGAACTCTACCACCTAGTAAAGTGTGTTAGGGTTCTAGGGACTATGATACTAGGTGATTTTAAAACGCATCACGCCGATTGTCTCTGTTAAAGGCTCTGTTAAAGTTGGTTCTACTACATATTACGAAAGAGGTGTAATCAAGACCTTATCTTGACGTATAGTCTAAGGCAGTATCTAACATTCAAACATTAGAAAATAGCATAATATAATGATAGAATAATGTGAATCATATTAAATAGTAATTAACAACATGTGTAAGAAATATATTATAAATAATAAGAAATATATAATAAACTTTCTTGCAAATAAAATATATTATATTCATTCGTTCATTAAATATTTTATAGTTTTGTAATCCCTTACGTTTTACAAATTAGTAATTACATCTTTCAGATCTCTTGCTATAACAATCTAAGAAAAGTATATTGTGTAAATTTTTTTACTAAATATATTTTAGTAAGAAAATTTACACAGTGTAAAATACGTATAAGGATTCGCCAATTTTAAATCCTCTGGCATGAACCGTACTTCCATAGCAATTTATGAGACATTTCCTAGCAGTTTAGACTAGTTCAGCTGACTTCTAGTTACGCTTCGTTTGCCAAAACCTTTATTCCAAACTTACGAATTTGCTAATGGTTGCAAACTTGTTTAATCTTATCTCGTTTTTCTAATGTGTTTAAAAATAGCGAGTCTGCAATTTCAGTAAGGTGATTCTTAAATAGATTTAAAAAATAAAGTTTATTTTATAACTTTTTATAATGTATATCAAAAGTTTTTACCATAAGCACATGTTTATTGCTCTTGGGAATTGGGAAACTAAGCTTAACACAGCAGTGACAATTTGTGCGTTGGTTGTGACATTTCTGACCATCGCTGTAATTCAGTGTTACATTAGCGGCCCATCCACTAACGTTCATTCTTTCAGTCTTATCCTGAGTTGCAAACCGTACAGAAACGCGACGCGATAACATAAAACGACCCCTAAGGGCAATGAGGGTTGAAATGTATGTATGAGAAATTATATAGAAGATATGCTAATCTAAATAATTATGTCGAAGCTACGTGTCAACTCGTCTAGAAACCAAAAATCGGAGGTAATCATGAGGACTACCAACAGAAGTGAACACTCGAAACTGTATTGATACCTCACATACATACGTTTATATCTTCATCCTACCTTCCGGCTATATTCCTCTTACCTCCCCGCTGCTTTTCCGCTACCTCCCAGCCACCTTCCCACTACCTTCTCACTACCTTACCACTACCTTACCCTTACCATCTCGCTACCTTACGACTACCTTCCCTCTACCTACCCCTACCTTCCCACTACCTTCTTGCTACCTTGCCATTATTTCTTTTTAAAATATAATTAGCAAACTAGCAAGTGGCTCTCCTTGTGGAAACAGAAACCGTCGCCTATAGACACCAAAGATGTTAATGGTGCGTTGCTATATAGATAAGACTGGATATATACTGCTTTATACTAATTTTGATCCAAATCCGTTCAGACGTTTTATTTATTTTATTTTATTTCATAGGATAGCAAACTAGTAGATGGTTCTCTTAATGGTAGGATAGTAAACACGCAGATAGCTTTCTTCATCGAAAGAGATAATCATTGTCTATAAACACCAATCGCTTTGCGCGTTGTGTGGCAAGGTTAAAATAACTGTTACTACCTGTTACTTTATCCTTTAAACCAGAAGACTACAATAATAAGCACTGATGCTATTGCGGCATGAATAGGTAAGGCGGTGGTACCAAATACTATCGCTATCTTCCAGCACTTTCTCCTACCTTTCTCTACATTCCCCTTACATTTCCTTACCTCGCCCCTACCTTCCCCATATCTTCCCGCTATCTTTTTGCTACCTTCCCCCTACCTTCATCCTATCTCTTCCCCCTTTTATCACCTCCTCTCATATCTTTAATTTCTATCTTCCCCGTTTCTGTCCCCTTTCCCTAAACCCTCTCCTTGCTCATATCTCTCTCTCCACCCCATCTCCCCTTCCTCCTATTTCTTCTTCACAAATTTCGCCTTACCCATATATCCCTTCTCCCCCTAACCCCTTCTACCCTACCTCCATTTCTCCCCATTTCCCCTCTTTTACTCTCTCACTCTCCTCCCACTTCAATTCACTTCAATCAAAAAAAAAATTAATTTATTTAAAAAACATTTTTGATATATTTTTCAAATAAATTTAAAAATATTTTTTTAATTTTAGTTAAAATAGAACATGCAAAAGAAATAAATACTAAAAAAATACTTAAATTATTAATCTACTACTTACTAAAATACTTAAATACTTAAAAATAATATGATATAAAATATAAATAATTATAAAACATAAATATAAATAATTAAATATTATTTTTAATTAATATCAGTGTGTAATGTTGTTGAGTTTTTTACATTTATATTAATGAAGTAAAAAGCTGAAGAGTTTATTTGAACGCGCTAATGTATAAACCAGCCGGATTTGAAAAAATCTTTTTTTTTCACGATAGCCACGACCACAAGGAAAGGTATTGTTAAAGACTAACTTTAACGCAACGCAGAAAAAGTAACGGAATTTTTCGTCGATAACTAATAGCTAGTACACCAAAAACAAATATAAATTTTACCTTACAAGTGTTTGGTGTTGTCTTATACAACTTTTAAGCGTGGTTTCTAATGCTTTTTCTATTTCTTCTTCAGTATAATATGTTTGTACGAGATCTTCGTATTCGTCCTTACTATATATTCCTTGTAAATTCATATTTTCTATTAAACTTTGAAAAAGCGCGATAATAAGCTGTAGTCAATGCTTCATGTAAGGTGGCAAATTGCGAGCTCATATGTAAAATAACTGAAGCGATGAATGTATCTATTGTCATAACAATATGACCTGTCCAAAGGAGTCCCACTGTTTCTAATAGAAATGTAGAAATATACGACTTTGTATTTTGGTAGTCCCACGGAATATAAATGGGTTGTGGTAGAGTTCTAGGAGGTGCCGAACTATTAAGTGATTTAATCTCAGCTTTCCATCGAATATCTTGTATAATTCCATAAACATTTGTATTACCTATAGTAATCCAACCAAAAAATATAAAAACTGCCGTTAATATTCTCGTTATTTTCACTGTCCTCCTATTAATGTCGTAATTCTGGTAAAACTGTTGTATATCAATATTCAAAGTTCGCACTATGTCTTGAATCTCCTTGTTTTTAAAAAAGAAAATATAAAGCTTGATTACAGTCAAGTCATGAGTGACTACGAAAGATAGACTGAACATAAATCTATCTGCGTCTTTTTCGCCGATAAACGGGTCTATTGTTTCTAGACCAACAAACCCAGCTACCCAAACAATTTCAGTAAGTATGGCGTAATATAAATACAAGCCTGGAAAATTTCGTGTATCGTTCTCATCTGGGTGATGCCACCATCCCAATCCCAAGAATCTAAATAGTAAATAATGTATTGCAAAATAACGTCGAGGTCTGTTTTCAATATGGGATTCAGGCATGTTCAATGTTGTTACAAACTTGTGGACTGTTCTTTATCATGAAATACGAATAAATACGTCAGTCTTACGAAAACAACACAGTTGCATGAATAACTATTAGCTCACAATTGATAGGGTGTTTGTCTCAATATAATTAGAAATAAGGCTCATGTCACTGGCAAAAGAAAGCGCGGAAACTGGAAATTTAATATTTAACTAATATTTTATGGAGAGATCACATGATTACGGTCTATTCTTTATAAGAGGATGAAAGTAATATGCCTTCCCCATATGCTTCCCTTTCGCCTGGAAGGAAAATTTTTTTGCTTAAAGTTGCTTGTAATTGGTCGAATTAATTAAAATGAAAATTCGGATTCCTATACAAATAGAGAGCTAATCCACGTCTCATAAGTCGGAGCAGGAGCAGGGGAAGTTGGAGGTTGGAAGTCGGAGAGGAGCTTGAGGAGATGGTGCAGGTTCAAATCTTAGCATGTCGCAACTTTTCTTTGTTGTTTTTAAGTTTTTCAAATTTTCTCAAGCACGGGATATGCTAATATACATATTATGTTATAAGAAGAAGTCTTAATCGATACATATAATAAAATCGTAGGAAAGTCAAAACTACATTGAATATTTTTTTAACAGAATACTTGGGGTGATCTGCAACCGATATCGAAGCTAAAATATAGTTTGTAGAATTTTTGTCTGTTTGTCTGTATGTATGTTCGGGGTAAACTCAAAAAGTACTGCATGGATTTACTTCAAATTTTGCATGAATATAATACTAACAGATCGGGTCAACGTATAGGCTACATATTATGACGCTATCACCTATAGGGGAGGAGCTGTGCGGAGTAAACGAAGTCCGCGCGGCCAAAGTCGCAGGCAACAGCTAGTATAATTTAAAACAAATGTCACCCACTATGAATGCGTGCATTCATTTGCGTCCACCTTCTATTTGCGTTGTCAGTTTGCACTTTATTAATCGCTTGTTCAAGAATTAACGAAAGGACAGATATGCAGCGAATACATTAAATTATTTAGTATACGTGGAGGTTGATGAAAGCGTTTAATAGTGAAAAATTTGCGTATTAATCTAAAACAAACCTTTTATTTTAAGTCCAAAGTCTATCTCAGAAGTGTACAAACTTGCGTTTACAGTGTAAGCATACTGCATAGATATAATATATTTCTATGAGTGCAAGCTACAAAATTATTATAATCTATTTTGTTATGTATTTGCACCTACGATTTTCCCTGTGTTGGTCCCGGGCTCCTTTGAAGAATAGATCAACTGTCGTTCAGCCAGGCATGGTGTAAAAGATGACCGATTGGCTATACGAGTCACTAACATCGTGGCTAAAAGGTGGTAGAATTCTGCATTGTCTCGCCCGGGTCTGGTACTACCGCCTTACCTATTCCTGCCGCAATAACGTCAGTGCTTGTCACTGTAGTGTTCCAGTTTAGAGGGTAAGGTAGCCGGTAAACTTATGTACTTAGATCTCGCCACAAAATAGCAACGCACCTTTAACATCTTTGGTGTTTATAGGCGATGGTTGACTCTTTCCATCAGGAGACCCATCTGCTTGTTTGTTATCTTGATATAAAAAAAAACTACGAGCATGGACGTACCCAACATATTTTGCTAAATACACAAAAAATGATTTTTTTCAAGCAAAAAATTATCATCACACCGGTTCCGTTGCGAGGTAGGCGGAGCAAACTGAAAGTCTGTGGTTCACTACTATTCACCGTTTATCAGTTGACAGGAAGAGTGGTGATTCCCATCGCTACATCGATCTGATTTAATATCATTGTGGCCTATTTTTAGCGATAACCGGGATCGACAGCTTTACGTGCACAGCCAAGGCATAAGTGTGTTAACACACCACTCGCCAGACTACTGAAACCAGCCGTTACTGAAAATTTGAATTTTGGAAAAAAACTTCGAAATAAGCTCAAAAATACTTTTGACCGATCAAGGCTTTGAACTAAGGACCTCATGATTTAAGTCGAGTAGGATTATCGCTGAATTACATTTTAACAATAAATGTCTATTTACCACTTTATTGTATACAAAAAATTACATAACGGAAAATAGCAAACGAATACAGTACAAAAGGCGAGCTTAACCCTAATAATAGATAAGGATATCTCTACAGCTATAGCTAACCCAAGACAGTGAAGACAATGTGTTAAAACTACAGGTGGCCAGTGTACAATGTTAATGAAAACACAAAAGAATTACGGTCGCTACTTATTATTTTTTGATTTAAAGGTTAGAAGCATAAAAAATACGAGTTTTAGATAAATCTAAAACTCGTATTTTTGATGCTTGTAAATAATTAAGAAATAATTAAAGCGGCAATACTTTATAACAAAATCACCAATTTTTAAGTTTTATTTAGTGGTGGCGATATAACTTTAAAATATCTTCATTTTGTTTAGCAAATGTAAAAAATCTTTGCGTGGTAAACACATGCACCAACGAATTTAAAATCAAACAGACGCGGCGGAGCAGAGGGAAAGCTTGTGTTCAGCCGCTCTAGCCTGCCGTGAGGAATTTGTTAATATACGGGAAATTATTGCCCTGTATTGCGTGAAAAACGAGGTAGTCCGCAAAATACGGGACTTTTGGCCGCCCTAGAGGGATAGAGAAACCGCGGAAGATCAAGACATCGCGAACAGATTGATCTGTTTTTGTCCGCAAGTAGAGTCAAGTTCCTGCAACCGGCGTGTTTGTATAGAGTCATGAATGTGGGGGAAGCAATGAAAGTCTGCAGGAATCGTGACATATGGCACTCTGTTCTCTCAGTCTTTCTTCTGAAACGCTCTGGTGTGAAGTGTGAATTTATGTTTTTTTTAATACCATTAAATAGCAAACTACGAGACGGCTCTAATGATCCAATGGTACACAATGGGGTATGTGAGAAAAAAAATAACATTCCCACTTTACATGTAGACGAGCTACCCCGAAAAAAAAACTTTTTTCCACCACTTTGTTGACTTGACTAATATGTAGGTATATTCGAGCCAAATTACAGCTTTCTGGTAATAAGGATCTCTGAGCAATCGTGCGGACGAACAGACGGACGGACACGGACTGACGGAATAGCGAAACTATAGATTCCTAGTTTACTTAGTAACCCTAAATATGAGCCAGATCTGTCAAGCAGATTAAAAATTACTTCGTTTCAAAATTTTCAAATGGAAATGACCTCATTTTAATTTTTTGAAACAACTTTTGCATGAGGAAAATTATTATTGAATTCATTTATCTATTGATTCCGAAAAATAAGCGCATCAGAAAGTTTTTGAAAAAGTTTCAATTTGACTACCTACTTCTTTCCCTGTCACATATATGTTACTGATTTTATCAATCTTTCATATTATATTTATTGTTTACTAGCTGACCCGGCAAACGTTGTTCTGCATTTTTGGCTACTCCTTTTTGTTCTACATTTTCTTACATTTTAAACTTCCCTGGACTTCAACTATTAATTCAAAACCAAAATTAGCCAAATTGGTTCACCCGTTCTCGAGTTTTAGCGAGACTAACGAACAGCCATTGACTTATGACTTTGATACCGAAAAATGTTATAGTTAACGTTAATGAAAACGAACTATTTATTTAATAGTTGTTTTTGAAATTACTTTTTCGATAGACATCATATCTAGTAAATTGTTAATTTTAAAATTGTAACGTCATAAGCGTTTGAGGCGTGCGTGCGTGGCACTGCCACATACAACTATTAAAAAATGGCACCTTAGATTTTTACGTTTCTATGTTTCAACAACTGTTCTATATCGAAAATGTTATTTTTTAACTTCGTGCCACATAGTAAATATTCGATTGATTCAGCTGAGATAAGAATATAACTGAACAAAGAAAAATAGAAAAGCTAGATTATCCAACGGTATTATGTAATATAAGCTGGTGCCTTTTGTTTTGTTCGCGTTAAATGAATTATTAATTTTTTTATAAAATTAACTTGTTACTTCTGGATGATGTAACTTTTTAAAGTTAAAATACCGCTTTTGTAAACACTATTTCATATCCTTTTAGTAATAAGGTATTAAACATATAATTAAGTGACTATTAAGATTCTGCTTTGTATAAGGTGTATGCAGAGGCGTTAAATCTATAATTTGTACATTATAACAAATTGTACCTTTCATTCGCGTCTTTTAATAAACGTCAAAATATAATATCTGTTTGTTTTACGTAAGTTACAATCTCATATAATTAGGGTTGGACTATCAGGACAGTTAAATTGGAGTCCCTACTAATTTATTTATTAAACACTTTATTTTCCGCAAAAATTATATAAATTTTAGGAAATAAAACTTAAGGCCCATCCAGACTCACGGCGAGAAGTCCCAGCGAGATTTTTCTAGATTAGGTATTTTATATCGTTAGATAGCAAATAAGCAGATGGAAACAGAAACCATTGCGTATAGACAAGAGATAATGCATTGTTATTCGTATAGCGGGCGATGGCAATTCTACATGCATAATAAACCAGGATCCCAGGAATAACATTTTTTTGATTAATAACAAGCTAAATTTTTGTGAACAGCTTCGTTTTGACGAGATAACCTTCTTATTTTGATTCGGTAAATGAAAAATATTTATTAATAACAATAGTTATTTTTTTAATCGCTTTATTATATTGTGAAAAATACGATGAAACGTTTGTCCTACACATTCGATGGGTTTTCTGGCGAGTGCTCCACTCTAAAGTTTCGGAATTATGAGATGTTTAAATTGAAATTAATAACAAACTAATTTTCTCACAACAACTTGTTAATTATTATTGTTATTCAAGGGTAACAATGTCCTACACGTAAAGTAGAAACTTTTCGCAGTAGAACATTCGACCCGATTCGAGATTTTTCGAAGATATAAAAGATGGTTGTCTCGTCAAAACGAAGCTTTCCACAAAAATTCAGCTTGTTATTAATAAAAACAAGTTTGTTCCTGGGATCCCGATCTATAAGATTACCGGCTACCACACCTTCCAAACCGGCACACGATAATGACAAGCACTGACGTTATTGTGGCAGAATAATAAATCGGTGATACTTTTGGTATCATTTGGTTTGGCCTAGGCGAGACGTTGTGAAACTCTACCACAATGGTAGTGATAAGTATAGCCAATCGTTTAGCTTTTACGAACTGCCTGGCAGAATGGCAGATGGTCTATTCTTTTTTTTTATAACATAAGATAGTAAACAAGCAGGTGGGTCTCCTGATGGAAAGAGTCAACCATCGCCTCTAGACACCGAAGATGTTAGTAGTGCGCTGCTATCTGTGGCGAGGTATAATGCCACATGCATAAGTTTAACGGCTACCTTACCCTCCAAACTGGAACACGACAGCGACAAGCACTGATGCTATTGCGGCAGGAATAGGTAAGGCGGTGGTACCAAACCCGGGTGAGACAATGCAGAACTCTACCACCTAGTGGTTAAACCAGTTTATGTGCAAAATAGCTGATACTGATCTATTGGCTGCGGTTTAAGTATATTAGTTAATAAAAAATTCAAAGATACGGCTTTTATTTTCTGGTGGCGCTTTCTATGACTAGTACCAATATAACTGACAGAAAAGTTGGAATTTAGTTTTGGGGCTTAGTGAATTAATCACATAGGGTAGCTTTTATTGAGGTCGAAATACATTACTATTCTATTTTATAGATCAAACCCATGACAAATGCAAGTGACAATACATAATATGTCATTCGACGATAAATAAGTATACGAATTGGATAAACAAGTTATGAACGAATCACGTAGAACCGTACCAAAACTTGAACCTATTTGACCTCATTTAATCATAGTCCATAGCCGTATGTAGAGGTGGGGCAGGGTGGGCTGTGTCCACTGTAAGATAGTCTAGTGGCCACCCCAGGATGTTAGTTTACCGATACGAAATTCTAGGCTTGACAACTGAAAAGCTTCACAAAAAAAGATTGAAAACTAAATATTTATCCATGTGAAACCGAAAAGTCTATGTACATATTTCGTTTTTAGAATGAATCAAAATCTATAATTCCCGATGACCTAGAATTATAAAATTTGGTAAGAAACCATATTTTACTTCAATTAATATATAATACTAAAATAATAATAATGCAAAATACCAAATGGAAAATACTAAAATAATTTTGGTTACATCGCAAAAAATATAAGTTTATACGGAACCCTCGGTGTGCGAGTCTAACTCGGACTTAACCGATTTTTTTGTAGTCGAGACCCATGCCATACGCCAATGCATTAACTGCCCAAAACCCATTAGTTATTTTCGGTTCTTATATCTGATCGATTTATTTTAGTTACGAGTAGTAACCTTTTCTAGGAGGCGTAAGTTAAAACTATTCCTATAATTTATAAATGACATTACCAATTGTCCAAACAACTTGTAAAACACCTCTTTATTATTACACTAGTTGCAAATGGTTACAATCACCGATCCGACATTGGTTTTTGTTTTTTTCATTACCTATGATTTTTCTCTTTTTTTCATATTTTATTTATTAAAAGAGACATAAACCGATTAAAAACAAACATAAACACCAGCACCAGCTAACTAATTGAGCTCCATTATAATAAAAAAGGAAAACATAAGAAAACAGCGAAAGCGTTTCTTAAATTTATAACGTCGTTTTTGTGTAATTTTCATCGGTATTTTCGGTTCCGGCCGCAGTTGTCTCTATCGCACTCTACGAGCGTTTTCGGGCACAGTGAAAGAGCTTTAAACTTTACAAATAACTATTTTTTAATTCTCTCGCCCTTAGTGTTCTCTCTTTTATCGACTATTATTTTTAACTTAGTTATTGAAAACAACTAAATACAAAACAATTTAGTAAATAAGTACTTTACTCCTTAATTAGTTACAGGTTAAAGTTTTTTCACATAGGTAGTTACCTCTACTTAGTGTAAATACACAACTTTTTATAAATGTGTGACGATAGAATCAAACAAAAAAGACTGCGTAATTACAGGTTATTAAATTTTAATGCATTTTCTGAAGTATATCATTATATACCAAACAATAAAACGTGCGTTAAAGAGAAATTATCCGATGCCATTAATTACGCTACTTAGACAACATAGATATGCTAGGTAAATAAGCTGTAACTGCTATTATTAAAGAGTAACGATTTGTGTACTTCAGTAACTGACTATCTTTAATTGAGCGATTTTATGTTGGCAAAATTTAATTATATGATAAATTTCACTACGCTCATGATTCTGCCATACGTTTAAATAGCAAGTAATTAGTAATTTAATTTTTTTAGCTAGTATTAAGTAATTTTATTATAATTGCGTGTTGTATTGTCTTGTATCTACATTTTCGATTAGATCCCAGGTCACCAGAGCAAGGTCAGATTTTGTAATATTTATTATTCATTATCACATTATTGTCAGTAGAAGGCACAGAGCACCTTTGCATATTTAGTATGAACTCTGTTCCTATTCTAAATTTAGTAATTTGCTCTTTCGCTAGATGTCAGCATGCGTTAGCGTCTTGCCGTATTGAATAAGCAAAGCTTACAATGATAATTGCCATGTAGGTACATAACTGTAATTTTATTTTTCATTGTACATAATGATTGTCATTTATATTTTGCATTATACATAAAGTAATAACTTGTTTAAATTAATAGTATTAGTTCATATTTTTATCAACATATTTATTTTGATAAGGTGTTGCTTTAGTACGCTTGATTTTGTTATGTTAAGTTAGCAAAAAAGCGCTTGAATCACACAAAGTGTTGCAAGTTAAAAATATTAATTTATATTATCGTGGGATAAATGTTATTCAACATGATTTGATTCCAAAAGTTTATGGTTTTAAGATATTATTTCCAGTTGTGTAGTGGTTATTAAAATTATTTTATTATAAGAGCACGGTCACCGGTCACGAAAACAAACTGTCAATCATTGTGTATTTACATGAAATAATTATTATTACCATAATGATTACAAATCGACAGGTCCTACATTATTTCCCGTTTAAAGAATAGATCTCTTTAATTTATTATATTTTATTTTATTCAATAGACTGCTTTATGTATTAAGTGCCTATATGATTATTTCTTTCTATCAGGAGAACCATCTGCTTGTTTGTTACTACCTTAATTACTTTAACCTACTGATGTTATATGTGTAACACACAAGTCATAGTACAAATCGAAATGCAGCTAATGACATTTGATTAGGTTACACGTAGATTTCCTGAAAATTTGAACCGACTTCAAACAATTTAAATCTTGGTATTGATACCAAAATCTAAATCAGCCTTTTTCTTTTTTTATCAAATTTCCATTTTAGCGATAGCTGCACATTGGATAAATATCGGTTAATTCGTTCTGGAGTTATCGCTGGCGAAAATGAAAAAAAAGAGTTTTTTCGACAAACTTCGAGATTTTTCAACTAAGATTATATCATTTTTTGACTAAGATTATATATATCATTTTAAGAGCTTGAAAAATTGAGTTCACTGCTTTTCAAAGATGAAATAGATGCCTTCAAAACAACTTTAGATTTTTATATTCTTCAAGCTCAAAAAACTGTGATTAATTATATTTTTGGCTTATTCGTGCTCAAAATAGTTTAATTTAATCTGCAGTTTCGACAGGTTAACAGATTTTATTGTCTTGCTTATCTGTCATTATGTTTAACGTGTCTTACTATGTTGTACTATATTAAGCGCTGCAGCAGCTGACTTAGTAGACATTTTGACGTACCTATAGTTTTCCAATCGTACGATGTAAACGTATGACATAACCTCAATTGAACGTCTAATATGTATTACATATTTAGTAATTTAGTATTGCCGAGTTCGGGTAAAGTAAACATCATGACGCTCACTTAACTATCGTGAATTTAGTTTTCATTCTATTTTATTTTTGCTAAAATGTATTATTTTAAAAAAAAATCATTAAACTTCATTAATATGTTATAATATACCGACAATATTACAAAGCCTTTAATATTAGAATATTTGTTAAGTAGAAAAAATTAGACATTGACCGGCTCTAATCGAATTCAAAAGAAAAAGTAGACTGTAACAAAAATCTAGGTAAGTGATTGTTTTGTTATAGAATATATTTAACAGTTTAATTACAACTAAAAAAACTTTTTTACATTTCTGAATTATTTGTAGGTTTTGTCGTAGATTAAAAAATATTGAAATGAAATTTATAAAATGTACTCCATTAGCAGTAGAAAACTTATTCGTATTAGTTTTTGTGTCAGTAATAGGATTTTATACTACGACACTTAAAATATTCTAAGATTTTTTAAATAAAATCATTTAACTCTACATAAGGTTTGACTGACTCTACTTATACCGATATATTTCTTATTTCAAAAGGTAAAAAATATACTTATAACATGAATCACCTGATCTTATATTACCTAAATGAAAGAAATTCGAAATAAAATTTTGTTATTGAACGATTTACAATTTATTCTACATAATATAGGTAAGTTTAAAAACACTCATGAAGTATTTTTAATAATTAATTTTATTTGTCGAGTTAGTTATGTTTTCTCAAGAAATAAGACTCAATTTTGCAAATTTTAAGTAAGTAACATACACGGACATACGTATTTAATAAAGTCAGCGTGATTTAATTTTTTGTTGATTGGTCAAATTAAACGTATTGAACTTACCCTGACCCTCATCGAATAATGTAGGTATGTGTAATATAGATATTGGTCAACGATAGCTATTTATACTTAAAAATATCTCGTGTTGATCTGGGTTCTTTTTGGGTCAGGCAGAATGACAGATGGTCTACACATTTGCGTATCTGTCTGGCAGCTCGTAAAATGCAAAACATTGACTATGCATCCCCGTGATACCATATAGGTGGTAAAGTTTCGCAACGATTCGCCCGGATTCGATATCATTGCTTTGCCTAACGTAATAGTGCCAATGATTATCACTGTCGAGTCCGGAGGACAAAGTAGGTAAGATTTTTCTCGCTAAATTAAGGTGTTTTAAGCTCAAAGCAAAAACTATACGTAAGCATAGATTTTTGAGCTCAAAGAGTTCAGAAATCCTAAGTTAATTTATCTCAATAAGTTATCTTAAGTAAAATGATAGTATTCTATTATTCGAAAATATTTATATAACATATGTATTTTCAAAATAATGTTCGATTTTGATCTTTTCAGTGAAATTCGGCGCTATTTTTGAGCTCTAAATTATTTTATTAGCTGCTAGGTTGATAGGTAAAAAATGTCGAAGAAATGTCAAAAAAAACTCTCCAAAATTTTCGCTATTGTTAAATCTCGAATGAATGATCTGATTTTGATCCCATTTACGATATTTGACGCAGTTTTTTAGACAGAAAATCTGATAAGATTTTTAAGTCAATCAGTGTATTAGCCTGAAAGTTATTTTAAAAATATTAACTTTTCTGTAAACAACAAAAATTAATATTTAAAATGCCATAACTTTTGAAAACTTGATTCGATTTTGATTTTTGGAATTGAATTTGACAAAGTTTCTTAAGTACTAAAAAATACCATAGAAGGTCGATAAGTCATTGGATAAAAGTTCTCGAAGTTATGTCGAAAAACAAAAATTTTCGTCAGCGATAACTCCCGAACGGATAAACCGATTTTGATGAAATTTATGCAATGGACGCAGTTTTTCTTAAAAATAGATTTTAGATTTTGTACTCGATCTGGGATTAATCTGGGATTTATATAAAAAAAATGCTGTTTCACCAAAATTTTTTTGAGGCTTCTTCCTAATTTGCGGGGGGCGGGAGGGATGCGCTATGCCACGCTTCCGGCTGCTTGGGTACCACCATCTTGCTTATTTCTCCCGTGAAACATCTTTGCTGTGCTTCGGAGAGAAGGGCAAGACAGGCAGTACAATTACTGGCACCGACACTTAACATCTTATATCTCAGGATAGGCAACACATGAATGGTGTACCTAGGCTAAATCAGCCCAGGTATCTATCTTATTTATGTTCATTAGCGACGTCGACCACTTACCATCAGGTGGCACGTCTGGCAGTTTGCCTATCTCACTAACATAAAAAAATTCGCTTGGGCCGAATTGGTCCAAACATTCAGGAAGTCTAATTTGAGCGGAATCCATTTGAAGTGATCGACCGCGTTTCGATTGTTCAAGTCGATTTTCGAAAATCAAGGCAAAATTAGTAAATTCCTTATCTACATACGTAGCGGAAAGTTAAAAGAAACCCAAAAGAAATATGCATCATCACACAAACGCTTTCTCGTGTGAAGAAACAAATCAATCCTATTGTTTTTCTTGTTTATTTTCGACAGTAAAAGTCGTATTATCAACCATAGCACTATATTACCAAAATTGGCCAAGCCCAAACACAAAACCTGGGGTAAAATCAGCGGATAATGTGTAGTAATATCTCGTTTTTATTGCATTAAGCATAAAATAGCGAATATGATAAGACCATGTCGAATTATAATCACCGATGTTTAATGTTTTAATTCACTGCACTTTTAGTATTGTTTTTTAGCTTCGTCGATGAATATATACTCAATCGTCTCTACGAATTGATAACGTAACGGTGACTGATTATAAGTTATGTCAATCTGGCTATTAAAACAAAGGAGAAATTAATTCAATTTCCATCCTTCCACGGACTATTACCTCGTGTTAGTCTAGGCCCCATTTTGTAGAATAGTCCACTTGCCGTTCGATCAGGCAAGTCGTAAATGACGATTAATTGTCTATACCTCACTTTCATTGTGACTACGGGGTAGAAGAGTTCCGCAACGTCTCGCCCAGGTATATGGTACCCGGTACCATATAGGTTTCCACGTGAAGAAGAGACAGATAAACAGAGTTAATTTCGCATTTATAATATTAATAAAGATTTAACTCTCCATGTTGTAGCATGACAGTGACAAGCACTGATGTTACTGTGGCAGGGAAAGGTATGAACAAACCCAGGAATACGTCGCATGAGCTAACCTAACCTAACCACCTCATCCTAATCACCTAACAGTCACCGCAGTAATGTTATGTTTGGCCAATCACCTTTTATAAACTGCCTGGCAAATAGGAAGAAGATCTATTCCTTAAAAAAACCCGATCCAACACATATGAGCGGGAAAAATTGGTGGCACTTAAACGTGATGTTACGAAACTCTATCAATGGTAATGACGGTAAAGACACTTTTAACTTTTGCTGGACTTTTACAAGGTGTCTGATTTTTGTAGTTCTATAGGCCTGAATTATCACGAGGGACATTTATAAGATAACAAAGATTTTTAATAATGCGTTGCTATCCACGTGTCGTGATATTGCCATTCATATATCGGTGGAAATGTCACGTGCATTCCTCCAAAATGTAACACTAGTGACAAACCATGACGATATTACGGCAAGAATAGTTAAGGCACTGGTATCGAATCCAGGCGAATCTTTGCGGACATTTTTAGCACCTTGTCAGTCAGTCAGTCGTTGCTATTTTACGAACTGCCAGGCAGAATGGAAAAGGTGTAGACCATCTTTCGTCGTTACCCTTTGTAGAGTTCTAGATTCCAAATTTACGCATAGATGCTACGTCCTTTTACTTTTTTGACTTACTGATAAACCATATAAAACTCTGCAACGTCTTTCTGGGTTATTATCTCCGTTTTACCTTTTTCTGCCGCAGTAACATAAGTGCTCGTCACCGTTATTTTACAACATGGAGAGTAAAATAGAGGATAAAATTCATGTAATATTAAATATGTGAAATGCATGTGATCTTTCTTCCGTGTTGGTTCGGGCTCCCTTTGAAGAATAGGTCAACTGCCGTTGTGCCAGGCAAGTTGTAAAAAGCGAACGATTGGCTATGCGTGTCAATACCATCGTAACTACTAGATGGTAGAGTTCTGCAACTTCTCGCCTGGGTATATGATACCACCGCTTTAGATATTTCTGTCACAATAACTTCAATACTTGGTCATTGCCGTGTTCCGTTTTGAAGGGTAAGATATCCAGTAGACTTATGGATGTTGTATTGCCATCCCACCAGACGGATAGCAACGCACCCTTAACATATTTTATGTCTATAGACGATAGTTTTTCTTTCCATCAGGAGAGTCATCAGCTTGTTTGCTATCTAATATAATAAAAAATAGCAAACAACTGTATAAAAGCTAGTAAATTCCAAAAGAAACTTTTGTGATTTGGGTACTTCTTATTAGTGTCTAGGGTATGTGCCCGTTGTGGCTTTAGGGCATATTTAAAAATTTAAACTATATAAATATTTTATTCTTTTTGTCGTCGGCACTTAGTGACTGCATTATTTGTTAATACACTTGTACTCTAACTCAAGTCAAAAAATGCTTTATTCAAATAAAACTTTGCAGGATCTTTTGACGAATCGACTTTTTTAGAATTAATACCGGATCGGAACGCAACAACAACAACAAAATACTGTTTCACCAAAAATTTTTTGAGGCTTCTTCAAAATTTGCGGGAGGCGGGAGGGAAATGTAGAGTTAAATGATTTTATTTAAAAAATCTTAGAATATTTTAAGTGTCGTAGTATAAAATCCTATTACTGACAAAAAAACTAGTACGAATAAGTTTTCTACCGCTAATGGAGTACATTTTATAAATTTCATTTTCCCACACACAACTGTACTGTTTCACAAATCTTAATTAACTAGCTCGTAACTATAATAAACTTCGTTCGCGCAGTCTTCGTTTACTCCACACAGCTCCTCCCCCGTAGGTGATAGCGTAATAATATGCAGCCTATATGTTGACCCGACCTGTTAGTAATATTTATGCAAAATTTGAAGTAAATCCATGTAGTACTTTTTGAGTTTACCCCGGACATACATTGACTTTCCTACGATTTTATTATATGTATATAGATATTGCCAACCGGTTTCGAATTTTACGGCAACCCTGAATATGGCGTAAAAGGTGAAACCTGAAATTTAAATGAATAATTTTTTTGTAATAAAACTGCACTTTAAAGTTGTATATCCGAATAACGTCGATTATGTAGAAAAAAAAATCCATAAGATTACATGCTGACAGCTTCGTTATTCTAAAACAAACCTGTAAGTGTTATATATGGTTGAAATTGTTATTAATTGCTTTATTTAAAAAATATACAAATAAACCAATAATGTGAAAACTGGAGACAAACAGACGTGCTTTTTACATGACTATGTTTTTTTCTTTTTTGGAATTTTAAGTAGAGTTTTCACAGTTAGCTACGTCTACCTAAGTCGTAATTATACTTATATCACATAAAGCAGTTCATATACAAGACAAGGCAAAAAAAGTTTGCCCCAATCTGCCCCGATAAGTGAAGAAATATGCAGATGGCGAAAATGCAAAAAAAACATGTTTTTATTATAACATTGAATTGAATAGATTTTTCAACAATTATATGATTTCTGGTACTTCAACAAATGTAATTTCCTATTTACAGAAAATGTAGAAACTAATTTACTCAAGTTTTGTTTATGTTTGGTGGGAAATTCGTGTAGAAATAGTAATTATTATTTTTATCATCCGATTAGAAGTGGTCAGTTTTTCGTTGTCATAGGGATAGTTAAATATTTCTCATGCGGTTCATGTACTTGAGTACTGAGTTAGAAAAGATATGAGTGGAAAATGGTGGTTAAAGTCATGTACTGCACATCATAACAGTAACTGTTCTGGTGCTGTGTGTACAGTATGTGGCGCTAGATCAAGCGAGATGAATAATGTGGAAAAGATTGAATCAAAACCTGAAAATCCGAATACTTATGAGTACGGTTTGTCCACATTGCATGCGCGGATCGGATATGTGAAGTTAATTTGACATCTGTCATACAATCTTTTGTTCAAGAAATGGGCTGCAAGAACTCCGGAGGATAAAAAAAGTAGAGAGGAGAAAAAGCTGCTCGTGCAAAATCTATTTCGAAACCAAATGGTCGATAAACCCCGGCAAGGAAGCAATGATGGAAATACTGCTTGACGATTTTTTTAGAACTACAACTGCTCTTCAGAAATTACAGGGGTGAGGATTTTATTAAAAGATTCTATATTATTCTTCAGACTTTGGAATCTGGTATTGCTGTAAATGCAGACAAATTTGGTGAGTACACACGTACTACACACTACGGAATTGTACGTATCAAAATACATGTAGTATTACATGCCCTCTTCCCTACATAAGATATTAATACACGGAGAAAGTATAATTAAACATGTTGCAGTTTTGCCTATCGGAGATTTATCTGAAAATGCCCAATAATGTCGAAACAAAGATTATAAAAGAATCAGATTAAATCACGGTAGAAAACGCTCTCGATCGGCAACAACTGAAGACGTTATACATGGTCTTATATCCGACCCATATATTTCAAGTATAAGAAAACTGTCACTCACTATTTCTAAGGAACTATTAGCAGAAGCTAAAAACCTACTAGATATTTAAATATGTATCTATTTAATTAGATGTACGTATATTAGAATTACATAATCCACCGCGGCATATAAATAGATACTGGCTGTTACTTACCTTAATTTTATTTTTATACATCATTATAAAAAAAGTAGTAATTAATAGCGTTATTTCATTAAACTGCGTATATAATACATGTAATTAAATTTATTAAGCAAACTTCAAGTTCTTCTTCTCTGTTTTTGTATGGAAAATTTACAATTTTATTTTTGTACGTCTTTTATATAATATAAATAAATAAATGAATAATGATAGTGATTTTGTTTGATAGTCTATATTCCAGAGATAATATATGCCAAATTTCGTTTCCTTATTTCAATTAACTACAAAGTTTATAGATTTTTGAGACGGTACGGGCGGTTCTGGCACTATGCCGCACTATGGCGGCGGGGCGGAGTAATCTTTTTGACCGCGAAACATAAAGACCGCGTCTGCCCGCCGATGTTCGCGACAACGGACATGCGGTCTTTTTGCCCTCTATGTGCGTTGGCAGTATAGGACTCCCATTGTACTATCGTTCGCGGTGAAATGTTGTGGGGTGGCATTGGTGGTTTGACGTCACAACGCTCTACAATAAAAGTTTTAGTATCTCACATGGTACCTTACACGGGATTAACAGGCGTAAATTTTGCTTTAATGCAAAATAATTCCCAACCCCACGCCGCTGTACTAGTTCGACAATATTGAGAAGCGGTTGGGATAGATACCATGAATAGGCCAGCACGCAGCCCGGATCTTAATCCCTTTGAGCATGTTTGGGAAAGTTTAAAAAGCTGAATAAGTGAGGAATCTTGTGCCCATAAAAGTGGCTACACTAAGAACAGCAATTTCACAAGAATGGAACAATATTCCGTAAGACGGTTTTAAACCTTAATGAGATCTATGCGGAACCGATTAGAATCTGTAATAAGGGCACGTGGACAATACACCTTATTAAAATAAACAAAAATCGGAGGCAGTCACGAGGACTAACTGAGGTTCGACAGACTGCTTAGAGAATAGCGCGTTTAAACAAACTAAGTGAAGCATTATGGATAGTTACAAATGATCGCAGGTAGACAAGGGATATTGTGCTGGCCCTCTCGACACACCTAATACCCGCATCATGAAACTCAACACAAGTGACCTAAGAAAAGCTGTGGGCATTATAACAGGGCATTGAAACCTTACCCAACATCTATTCAACATAGGTGTAACAGAAAGCACTTTATACCGCGGCTGCATGGAGGAACAAGAAACAATCGCTCAGGTTCTCCTTGAGCAATTGTTTCTTGAGGAGCGAGGCCGAACAACGGGCACGTATCCTGAAAAATCCTGAAACCCAAAAAAAAGCTTGTGGAGATATCAACCGTCTTATAAGGTTCTTTAAGGGGTTATGATGGCTGGAATAGATTTAGCCAGCTATGTACAAAGGCTCAAGTGGGCAGGTGCGGAAATTAAATGGCACAAACGTATGGACTTTACAATGCCTTGAATCTATCTCATTTGTATAGCTAACGAAGACATTATTTACTGTCTACATATTTGATTGGTCTCAATTGAATGGTATCGTTTATTGTTTGAATTTAAACTTTGAGCATTATGTCAAGTAATTTAATGAACAAGCGTGAGTATGAACTAGGTATGAACCTAATATTTAAAATGATCGTTTTTAATCAAATCTCGTAGTATAAAAAACCTTGTAATTTTTAAAATTTTACTAGTATTTACAATGTTTGTGTAAGGGCTGTGAAAAAGATATAATTTTTCTAAACCAAGCCTTTATTTGAGCCATTTTATTTATTGTCTATGTTTTCTTTCAAGTGTAGTACTCAAAATATTGCGGTTTTAGTATTAGACCAGATAATTAGTAGATTTTACTTCAACCACCATCCCATTTTTCTCCTTTACATGTTCTTTAATTGACATATGATTACTATGAACATCGGGTCCACGTTAAAAAATGTAAAAGAGCCACAATTCTGCATTAGTCGAAATTACACCTTGATGTAATAATTTAGAGTTTAAATTACTTTGTTAATATATCTTTTCCTGTGAGGTGTAATTGGGACATTTTTTTCGCGATTTTAGTATGAGACCCGATGTCCATAGTGATAATATGTCAATGTGTTCTTTCATAAAAAATAAAAAGAATAAATCTAGTTCTTTCCCTGCTCGATTAGTGTGAGACGGTGAAAAGGCTACTATTGGACCAGATGCTTGTAACTTATTTGCAACTCAGTTTGCCTCCATATACAATAAAAACGTGATCCTCACATCACATTACTCCTTCAATTAGTAACTCAAGTAGTTATCTTTGCTCCATTTTTTTTCACGGGACAGAGTTCTAAGGGAAATAAAAAGGCAAAATAAGTGGAAGCGACGGTATTTCTCCCTACTTTGTCTTAAAATGTACTAAGTCATCTTCGTCGGAATACACATATTCTCTCACAGCTTTACTGCATTCTTTATGATCCAAATTCTCCTGTATATTTGAAGGAAAGATTCACTTTCCGTATCAACCAAGACAAATATCTGAGATCGGCTAACAATCGTTATCTTTTAATGCCAATTCAAAATACTAATTATTACAGCCGTTCATTCACTTCTCAAGCTGTGACACTCTGGAATTCTCTTCCTGAGGATATTAGGAAAGCGCCGAGTCTAAACATTTTCAAGAATATGATTAAACGTCACTTTCTATACACCTAATTGTAATTTATCCATTTTATGTAATGTAAGTAGTTTACGTATTACCAGTAATCTGTCTGCTTATTTTTATTTTTTTTGTTATTTTATATTATTGGAATGTTGTCTTTATTTCTTTTAGAAGCAAAAACTATAAATGTACTCGTGGTTAGCACCACTTTTAGCATATATTATTATCCTATCCTTAAGGTTGTCTGGAAGAGATCGCTTTTTTAGTGATAAGACCGCCTTTGTGTATCTAATATATGTAGAAATAGTCATGTGTGTTGTATATTTTGTCATTTACTTTTGGTGCACAATAAAGAGTTATTGTATTGTATTGTATTGTAAGTCACTGGTTTATCCACTTTCTATTATATTCAATAGGTCGCTTTCAACTGGAATATTTTCTACCGCTTTGAAAAGGGCGCTTATTATACCTGTACTCAAAAATGGTGACGCTGAGCAACCACAAAATTTTTATCTTTAGTGTATTTGCCAAATTATTTGAAAAACTTCTTTGCCCTATAATCGCTGTCACATCAAACAAATAATCTAAAATGATAATCTATTAATCTCTAATAATGATCTATCCAACACGGATTGTGAAATGTCAATCCACTACTACATATCTTGTTACCTTCGTTGAGTATTTGGCTAAAAAAATAGATGGCCGACACTCTGTAGATGCTATTTATACCGATTTCAGGTAAGGACTTTGATAAGGTGCCCCACAAAATGTTGCTTCATAAATTAAATCTAAATGGTATAAGCGGATCCTTGCTGGAATGGTTTGAGTCATATCTTACCGATAGAGAATCTGTTGTGATGCTAAATGGTAAAAAACCTAGAACCAATACTATTTAACATTTTCATTAATGACTAAGCTTCGCCATTTTCTAACTCCCAGTGTATATTGTTTGCTGTTGGCCTTAAAATATACAGACGGGTTGACAGTATTTAAGATGCCCAACAATTTTATAGCGATCTCAAGAAATTGATTGGTACTCTATTAATGGAATGACTTTAAATGCGGAAAAATGTGCAGTGATTCACTTCTCTCGCAGTAAACCTGTTCTACCCAGTATATACCAAATAAGAAGGCAAAATTTGAAGGAGGTATCTTGTGTTCGTGATTTGGGTGTACTGATCGACTCCAAGCTTCGGTTTGACTCCCATATTGATCAAATATGTAAAAAAGGCTACCAGATACTTGGATTCATCATACACAACTGCAGTGAATTTAGGAGTTCACTTGTTAAATCTACTCTATTCAACTTTTTGGTTCGCAATAAGCAAGAATATTGCAGTGTGGCTTCAAAACTACATTACAAAGTTCATAGAGAAAGAATCGAGAAAGTCCAAAAACGTTTTATTATACAGCTCACATTTTCGCAGTTCATGAATAAAAAATCTTACGAGGACAGGTTATTAAAAAAAATAGCTTTGTCAGACAGAAGGTGTTGTACAGATATACTTTTCTTCTACAAACTTTTACGAGTTCAAATCAACCTACCTGATTTTCTTTCTGGCATAAGCATTACGGTTCCAACGCAGATACCACGCTATGACAAAAACAATCTGTTTAACGCAACAAGATCTAAATCAAATTTGGGTTAATACTCACCTCTTAATATAATGATCTACTCTCATAACGAAATTTTAAGAACACATAAACTTGACATATTTGTAGACAGTATTAATGTATTCAAAAGGAAAGAAGGATTCTTTTGGCCCACCTCAAGCTTTTGGAGCTTTTGGGCCAACTCAAATAAATTGTTAATGTATATTTATACATACATACATACATATATTACAAACAGACACTCTAATTTTATTTATTTGTAAGTGTAGATTTAATATTATAAATGCGAAAGTTTGGATGTTTAGATGGATGTTTGTTACTCAGTCACGCAAAAACTACTGAACAGATTTGAATGAAATTTGGCACACAGGCAGACGATGACCTGGAATAGGCATAAGCATACTTTTTATTAGGTGATTCTGCGGGATTCGTCAAAATCTTTTATAATACAGCAGGTAACACGCTGCAGCTAGTAAATAAATAAAAATAAAATTATAATACGGCTTATACAAGAATTTACCTAAACACACGTATGCGGGTAAATTATTGTTGGCTATTATTATTATTATTGTTTATCCTAATTATATTATTGTTTCTTTGTCGTGATCCGCACAAATATCACCTGCGGACTGCAGTTTGATGTGTCAAACCCCTTCACGATGCAGTTCCGCGATAGGTGATATATCATGCTAGCACGATACTTCGCCGTAGCCCGATATATGTTACCTCGCTATTAACCAACCAAGTAAAATGTTTAAAAAAATATTCTGGACTGATAATTTTTAGTCAACCCATTTCCAATATATTTATTGATAAATTTAATTGAACATACTTTTCATCCATTAACCAGCTCGGTGAAGGTCGTTCTATAGTGGCATCTGTGTATACGTGGTGTCTCTTACTTGATACGAAAGCCGAAACAAGTTTGTTTGGAATCAATAGTAGAATCGTTTGCAATAGTTTGAAACGTATTTTGGCGCGTAGGAAGACAATAATTTTCCATCGACGTGGAACAATAAGTCTACCGATATCTCATAAAGTATTTGTTATTTCCGTTTTATTAGTGGTTTATGTAATAATTAAGTATCAAGTAAGATACACCGTGTGTATATATTATGATATGTGCCAAAAAAATACAGTAATGTGTGTAATGTTTATTTTTATTAATTTAATGAGTTTCTTCGTCGTCTCTGTGGTCTAGTGGTCCAGCGATGGCGTTGACCACATGAGGTCCCGGGTTCGATTCCCGAGTAAGACACATAAAAAAAGTGTTTTTTCAGTTTTCTAAGAACACAAAGTTACCCGGGATTGGAAAGTGGCTGGTTGGCGATAGGCTTGCCACCTATTACATTTGTGGGACCAAGTATCTTCGACTAATCGTGGGTGCACTCGTTGCACCTCTACCTACCCCTTCGGGGATATGGGCACGAAGATAATTTAATGAGTTTTAATGTATATTATATAAAAATATTAGTTTTCTGCATTCCTTCACCATGTAAACTTTTATTGTGGCAAATTTCATTATCCTCCATTTGCCTGATTGTCGTAAAAAAGGAGTACAATGTTTTTGCTTTACATATTACTGTATTTTTAGCCTGAGGTGTGTTATATACACATTCCAGACTTTTTTACCCTAGGGCTCCGCGAGTATGTGTTTGGGAGTCCGTCGTCTTATCTATGGACATTTAAATTAATAAATGCCAATAAGTCTTGTAATCGCTACGCTTACTCAGCACGGCACTTTCCTCTGTCAAAAGGCATTCTCTGCTCTTGTATGTTTCAGAAACAAATTCGGAAATAGATTACAATTGGAATCTGATTAAGATTACAACTAAGTAGTAACATCAACCCAAATATTACTAATTTAGTAGCAAAAAGCAGCACCAACCTTCACTTTTATATTAATATAGTATTGTTTATTTTTATAAAAAATACTTTTTTTGTAGTAAGTACTAAAATAAATTTCCCTAAACTTACTTATTTCTGTGTTTTTATATTAAGGATGTCCTTGAAATTGTGCTTGATTTTCTAGGGGTCCGCGGACTAAAATGATTAAGAAACGAAAGTAACAGATTTAAGATAGTGTGGTTCGCCAGATTTCTTTCGTCTTATGTGTCTATGTTTATTATCTTGTATTCTCATCTTTAATTGGCTGTCGTTATCGTTTATCATCATATAAACTTGTTTGCTATCTTTATCCTGTTAAAGAGCTGCGTGATTTAATTTATTTTCAGTAAAATCATGATAAATCTGCAGTGTTATTCTATTTAAATACGGAAAGGAGGGCAATACTCTCGTTCCCATCACTGTAACTTCTGTAAATTAGAATCAACATAGGCAACCAACCGGATAGTCGGATGTCGGTTTGCTTTTATTCGTCGTCATCAACAGAAGCACTCATTTCAAAAATACGTGAAACTGGATTATTCAGAGAATGAGATCGAGATACGACATCTTGTCCCAAAAAGCCCGAAGATACAATTTTCATTAACATCGTTAGGGTGGTTTTCGAGAAACCAATTATTACGCGAACACAAATACACACTATTACATACCTATATGCATACATACATACATATCTTCACGCCAGATCCCTTACGGGGTAGGCAGAGAGAACCGAGTGCCATACATCATGATCCTTGCAGGCTTGTCTCGCTTCCTCCACATTCATCACTCTCTTCATACACACACGCCGGTTGTGAAGACTGTTGACACCACCTTCGAAGGTACTTGATCAATCTGACCGTGGTATGCCAGTCTTGGTCTTCCCCGGTACCTACATTCTTCCACATTCGCATTGTATATCTGTTTTGTTAACCTTTCATCTACCATTCTTTCTACATGTCCGAACCAACGGAGCATGCCCTTTCTCATCTTTACACCGACACTTTCTTTCAAACCTCTCTCTCACTTCGACATTACGAATCCGGTCCGAGAGTGTCACACCACACATTTTTCTTAACGACCTCATCTCGACCGCGTTGATTCTACTTTCATGCCCTTTCTGACATACCTAACTCTCACTTCCATACAATAGCGTTGGGATAAGCACATGATTATGCAGGGCTAGACGGGCACCCTGACTTAGAATTGTGCTATTAAGTAATCTCCCTAACGCTCCATTCACTCTGTTCCCTGCACACACTCTTCTTTCAACATCAGCGGTGTATCTTCCATCCCTGCTAAAAGCACATCCAAGATATACAAACTCATCCACTTGTTCCAGCACTACATCATCAACCACAACTCTTACATCCGTTGTGGTTGCTTCTCTTTCAAATACTAAAGCTTTAGTTTTCTGCGCATTCAAATGTTAGCCCATACTCTTACAATCCTTATTCATAACTGTGACCAGCGTTTGCAGCTCAGATGGAGTTGAGCCTAGAAGTACAGCGTTATCTGCATAAAGCAGGCAGTTCACCACCTGATCACTCATGCGTATTCCCACATTCAATGACCTCAATCTTTTGAGACACTTATCCAGATATAGAATAAACAGACGAGCTGACAACACACAACCCTGCTTGACGCCGATATTGACATCGAACCAAGGCGATATGTTGCCGTCCACCCGCACACATGCTTTGCAATCCCAGTACATGGATTGCAAAGCACGCAGCAGATGCCCATCTATCCCATAACTGGGTAAAATGTCCCAAAGTTTCTTTCGCACAACTCTATCAAACGCTTTCTCCAAATCCACAAAACCGCAGAAAACCTTCTGGCCGACAGACAGATGCTTCTCTACTATATTGCGGAGTGAGAAAACTTGATCCATACATCCTCTTCCAGATCTGAAACCCCCTTGTGCCTCCCACAACATTCCCTCGGACTTCCCTTGCATTCTCCTTTCAATGATCTCACCATACACCTTCGATGCTAAGCTGATCAAACTGATGGCCCTATAGCTATTGCAGTCTATACGTGAGCCCTTGCCTTTATACAAGGGCACGATGACCATGCGCCGCCAGTCTTCGGGTACTCTACCGGTCCTCCAACATGTATTGCAGAGGACCCAAAAAGAGTCCCAGACGGCAGGACCACCGTATTTGATCATCTCAGCAGTCACTTTATCTATTCCCGCAGCCTTTCAATTTTTCATATTTCTTATCGCCCATACGATCTCTTGCATAGTAATGTCCTAGCACGCTTCCACCGTCTCTGAATCACTTACTGAGTCAGAGACGAAGGCAGCGTCCTGAACAGCATCATACATATCTCCAAAATATTCACTCCATATCGTTTTAACACGATTTCTATGCTTGTAAGAATGTCACCATCCTTAGATTTAATCCTATTCATTCTGGAGGCTGCCGAACAACTCCAAGACTTCTTCACCTCCCTCCAAAAAAGTTTGGTGTTTGCCTCGAAGTTGCTCGCCAGTCTCTCTTCCGCTTTCAAACATTCTCTTTCACGCTTTTCTTCCACTAAGGTTTTAGTGGCATTCTTACAAAAACGATACAATTCTTTCTTCTTGTCTTTCATACAATCATTCGTTTGCAAACATGATACATAGTCTAGCCATGCTTTCATCATCCCATCATGCATTGACTTGCACAGTTTTGCACTACCACATACTTCTTTCGCGGCTACATCATACTATCTTTCAAAACTTTCCAACATTCGTCTACATCCAAGTCCGGTAGGTTCACTTTCGCCAACCTATCTCGAACCTGAATCTCATACATACTCCTTATACTCGGATCTTGCAACTTTTCGCTCTTTATCCTTTTAAGCCCTCCGAATTGGACACGCTGTCGCCAATGTCTCCACTTCTTAAACAGACCCCTATTTCGTCTTACTACCAAATAGTGGTCTGTTTCCAGATTGGGACCTCTGTAGGTGTGCGTATCCATTATACAACTGCGGAGTCTACTATCAATCAAAATCAGATATATCACACTCTTTTGGTCATTCCTTCTTGTACCTATATGCAAGAATAATTTGTTCGTTTAGTAGCACGAGATCTATTACCTACTTTTTTTAATAAAGAAGATAAATGTCTTTCCAGATTCCAGCACGTAGATGGCAATTTAATATATAGAACAACATAATTATATTATATTTATTTGTAAAGACTCCACCACGAGTACAAATATCTCGGCAAGAGTGACCTTAGTTTATACGGTAATATTTCGGTATACGGCTATACGTATATTATCTTGTGAATATGTAATGGAGTAGCAATTAGACAATCTAAAGATAATAATCATCAACAGTTTTTGTCTGGGTGTTTTCTAAGATTTCCTTAGAGTTGATCGGCGAGGTCATTTTAAAGATTAGACCACGCGTCAGGCAGTTCATTAAAGAATATTGGATTGGATAGTTTTCATCGTCGGCACTTGGTGAAACTGCATTTTAAATTATGTATTACAAATAAACTCACTTGTACTTCCAATATACGTGAACTGGAAGTACAAGTGAGTTTATTTGTAATACATAAAGAATATTGGCCTTCCTGCTAAGAAGTTCGTTAAAGGAGATTCGTCGAACGTGTTAATAACATCGTGGCTACTTGTAATATATATGTGCAACGTTTTGCTTGTGCTTAGTCTCACCGCATCAGTTAATTAAATAAACTTATCTATTTTTTGGCACATCGTCAAAACATTGCGATCATGATAACAGACTCCCTAAGTGTCAAATTATGCCTTATTTGTCGATAAGCTCTAGTCGTCATTTCCATCACAAGCCACATATATAATCTTTGGCTATTAGTGGCTACACTATTACTATTACTATTTCCTCTAGCTAACTCTAGCTGTGATTATTTTTCTTTGTTAACCCCTGACGCAAATACGAGAGGTGTTAAAGTTCCAGGTGTATCTGAGTGTTTTTCCGTTGCATCGTAGCCCCCAGACGGATGATCCGATTTTGTTGCGGTTTTTTTTTTAATTTGCTTTAATAATAATTAAAATATTTTTTTTGCGAGATAGTTCATAGCTATGATTCAATAGAATCTGTTCAGCCGTTTCAAGATCAACGGCTCTTTTCAAATTGATGAAAGGAATAAGCAACTTGTAAAGGCTTTATCAATACTAAATTTTGTATTCTGTTAGTTTATTGATATAGCAAAAACGTGGTAATCTTGACTTGATACTTTAAGATCCTCATTTGAAGATCATCAACATTTATTTATGAGGTATTTTTCGTATATAAATAACAGGTTTTCTAAATATTGCAAATCACTTTTTAACGACTTCCTGATATTCGTTTGTAGGTACTAAAACTTGGCAGACTTGTTTAGGCTCAGTGACAATGCAATACTTTGGTATCATCCAACTGATCTCATGATGTAGCCTGGACATAAGGACTGGAACTCTTTAATGCAGACTTTTAACGAGCTTATTTTCCATTCGCTTTTACGATGAATTGCAGTTCGAGAACAGTCCCATAGTGTTTGTGCTTGGATACTGTACAGTCCTGCTATATATTAATAGTTATGGATAAAATTCAGAATTAGAACCAAATAATATGGTTTTGACTTATAAATGAAATTTATTTTCAGGTAAAAATGGCACAATCAGTATTTGGTATATGGGACTACATCATTATGGCTATCACAATGATAGCGTCTGTGGCAATTGGTGTTTATTTCCGTTTCAGTGGAGGTAAACAAAAAACAAATGAGGTATGTAGAACGGTCCCTAAAACTAGTTTGTTTTTTTTACCAAAGACAATAATTGTCATATGGGCGTTAGTCAATATAAACAACATTAGTTACTATGAATATACTAAATTTTATCTCAATATGTCTAGCTATGAGTTAATAAGAATTTAACATCAGCTTAAATAACATTTTTAAAATTAACAATAGTAGTATCACAATATAAATATTTAATATTATTCTTATTCTTAAACAAATTTCTTCTTTACAGGAATATCTTCTCGCAGACCGGAACATGTCAATATTCCCAGTAGCAGTGTCATTAATGGCATCCTTTATGTCTGCGATTACTCTTCTCGGTGTTTCAGCCGAAAATTATTATTATGGAATGCAGTTTGTAGTCATTAACATATCATATGGAATCGCAACACCGATTGCGTCTCGACTCTACCTGCCAGTATTTTTTGGATTGCAAAAAACCAGTACTTACGAATACTTAGAACTGCGATTTGGACCGCATTTAAGAATGATAGCGTCTTTAACTTATACCCTACAAATGGTTTTATACAATGGAATAGTACTTTATGCACCCGCTATAGTTTTAGAAGCAGTTACAGGGTTAGATAGGCTTATATCAATATTAGTGGTAGGTTTAGTATGTACTTTCTATTCAAGCTTAGGTGGAATGAAAGCGGTCCTTTTCACTGATTTGTTACAATCATTTTTAATGTTTGCTGCAGTTATTAGCATAGTAGTGTTTGCCTCTGTGCAGTTAGGTGGTATTCAAAATATATTTGCATATGCAAAGGAGGGTGGACGTTTGGATTTTTCGAGGTATTATATTTTTTACTATTAAGTGAATTATTTAATAATGTTATGGTAATTAACTGTTAAATTTAGTTTCAGCATCGATCCTACGGTGAGAAACACATGGTGGTCGTTAATCTTTGGAGGTCTAATAACATATTTGTCATTATATGCTGTTAATCACACTCAGGTATGCTAATTAGTGTCTCATATGTGTACTAAGCGCTTAGGTTGTAACAACATATTGTTTTTGATTCAAATTTAATCAAAGAAATAAAAATAAAAGAGTAAATAAAAAAATAGCACAAAAATCGAGCTGATCTCTAATTTTTACTTTTAATACGACTTTAAGATCTGTAAAAAAACCTTTTACGTATTAACGTGCTGATCAAGCAATTGCCACCACCTCCCATGTATAATATATACACGCCTGAAACCATGAAACCTTTACGTTTATCCATGGGTAGTGGTGATCACTTACTGTCCAGATGAGCCTCCTTTTTATTTGCCTTTCTTTAAATAAAAATAGCTAAAATTTTTTTAGTACTTTTACTCGTAAAGAAATTATGTGTACTTGCCTATCAGGTTCAGCGGCTTTTAACAGTAAGCACATTGGAACGCTCACAGCAATGTTTGTGGTGGAGCTGGCCAGTGTTGTCCGTGCTAAGTGTACTCACCTGTATCTGTGGATTGAGTATTTACTCCGTATATCGCCACTGTGATCCTCTTGTCAGCAAAGAAATCGATGCAGTGAGTATTCTCATTACTAATACAGGCCTCGGATCAGCTTTGATCAAACATTCATAAATAAACCAGTTTTTGGGTGTTTAAAATCAAGCAATATTTTTAGAATTGTAACATTTTTACTTTGTATTGATAGGTGGGCATATCAGTTTAAATAAAAATGAGAGCTAAGATCAAGGTGTTGATAATATACAATAATATATTTCCTGGTTTTGACGTAAAATATGTTTGAAGGCTTATCATTTCTTTTATCTCAATATTTATACGAGATTCTGAGCATTAAACATCTTACAATAATAAAATGTCGTAATAAAAAATAATTGCACCAATAAAACTCCTTATTTATTGCTATCGTGCAATGCTTATTGTGCAAAAGAGTAAAGTGTATCTTAGTGTAAATTCCTTTTTTATGATAGGGCAGATAGAAAAAACAACAATCGCTTATAGACACTAGAGAAGTTAATGGTCCATTGCTATCCATGTGGCAAGAATGAAATACTGCTTGCAGCTGCCTTGCCTTTCAAACCGGAACACGACAGCGACAAACAAAAATGCTATTGTGACACGAATAATAAGACTGCGGTGATACCAATACCCGGTCATGTTTCACGTATTGAACACTACCACCTCGTTAATAGTTTTAAAGAATTAACTTGGAAAAGAATTATGTATTCGCAATATAGCGCCCAATATGTTTAAATGAAAAAGGCAGAATGAGCTCAAATGACCACAGGGGGGTTAGATTAGTTAATTATTCAAGGATTCCTTTGGCCCTCCCAATATGCTATCCGTTTGTTTTTGACTTTATCCGTAAAGAAAATACATGTGTGTATAATAACATCTAAGTCACATGAATATAGTATATATATATATATATATATATATATATATATATATATATATATATATATATATATATATCCTCCGCAATGGTAGTTTACATAGTTTACATTGACGCCAATTTTCATACTCCACCGTTCGCGCAATTGTCTTAAAAAGGGGTCCAAAGTTTTTCCTTCCTGTACTTATCTCTTAAGTTTGACAACTGATTTTAGCCGTAAAGAAAATGGTAAACATGTGTGTTGTATTATATATGTTGCATGAATGTAGTGTGTGTAATGTTTATTTTGTATTTCTAATGATGTTTATTTGAAAACTAGCTGTTGTCCGCGACCTCGTTCGCGCGGACTTCGTTTACTCCGCACAGCTCCTCCCCCGTAGGTGATACCGTGATAATATGTAGCCTATATGTTGACCCGACCTGTTAGTAATATTCATGCAAAATTTAAAGTAAATCCATGCAGTACTTTTTGAGTTTACCCCGGACGTACATTGACTTTCCTACAATTTTATTATATGTATAGATATTATTTTTTTATAATTATTCGAGATAGTTAATAAAAATATTAAATATCTCTAAAAATATTATTTATTTACATATTAAGTATATCCACACTCGTTGTTTATAATGGTTTCCCGTAGGTCCGGACTCGAGATCATTATCACATAGGCACCAAATATTCAATGGTGCGTTGTTGTCCAATTAGTAGGATGGTAATGCCAAATGCCAAACCGGCTACCTTACCCTCTAAACTGCAACAAGTTTCAAATAATTACTAAGAAAACGTAAAAAAGTGTTCTCGTATCGTCGGGAAAATATTATTCTTGTTTAATTGTCTCTATCTAAGAGTAACTTACTAAGCCTTGTGAATGAATCTTTGTTATATCGAGTTGATTTATTTAGTTATAATATTACAATACTATCTTATCAAGAGACTAATCAAGTAACCTAATTTAACGGGAACTACACAATATTGTATGAACTATCACGATGGTTCTGTTGCGAGGCAGGCAGAGTTAAACAACTGTATAGACTTATAAACATTTTACCCCGAGTTGGGCCGGGCTCGCCTTTTAAAAATAGATCTTCTGCCATTCTGCCAGGCAGTTTGTAAAAGGCGTAAGATTAGATATCAATTGTCTACTACTACTAGGTGGTAGAGTTCCGCAACGTCTCGCCCGGGTATTTGGTACCATGGCCTTACCTATTTCTGTCGCAATAACGTTAGTGCTTGTCATTGCCGTGTTCCGGTTTGGATGGTGAAGTAGCGGGTAAACTTATGCATGTGGCATCGCCATCCCGTTACATGATAAGATGAGTGGTAATTACTATTGAAATATTGAAGAAATTAATAAATCACAATATTAATGCGAATTTTGTTGTTTGAAATGCAGAATTATAGAGACAATAAGGAATTCTATTATTTTCCTCATAATTGTTGATAAACAACTCATTGTATTTCCTTCTCAGGAAAATCATGTGAGTTAATACTTATTACAGATGGATCAAATAATGCCGTATTATGTCGTGGATGTAATGAAGGCTGTCCCAGGGTTGTCGGGCCTTTTTGTAGCAGGAATCTTCAGTGCTTCACTCTCCACCATATCGGCTGCTTGCAATGCTTTAGCGGCTGTTACATTAACTGATTATGTTGGCAGGTATATATAAACATAATAAGAATATATGTTTTTCGTTGTTTGTTTTAATAATAATGTTAACTAAAAATAGTGATTAACAAAATCTCTATGCGACCCGAAAGGGCCATAAAGTTAGTTTGATAACATTTTCAAAGTAGTATTAAAATTATTATGTATATAAAAATATTATGGTATTTTAAAATATTCATATTTGGCCTTTAACTTCCCTAAACTTAAACAAATATTTTAAACTGGACAATACCGTGTCGCTTCCGCCGCAGTGTCGTCTTTAACGTCGTAACGACATTAAAGACGCCACCGCGGGTTACAACAGGCTACATGTGTTTGTAAAAACCGGATAAGTGCGAGTTGGACTCGCGCACAAAGGGTTCCGTACCGGTATCGGGTCGGGATAAATCGGGTATATAATAATAACTTATTTAGAACCAAATACATTGCCCGAAAATCAAACTAATTGATTTCAAGTTATTCGATGCAACCTTTACATAAAAAGAATATTTAAGGTACATAATTACGTCATTAAGGTACAAATTGTATTAAAGGCACAAATTTTTCCCCGTGTTGGTCCCGGGCTCCTTTGAAGAATAGGCCAATTGACGTTCTGCCAGGCAGGTCGTAAAAGGCGACTGAGCTATGCGAGTCACTAATATCGTGGCTACTAGGTGGTAGAGTACTGCAATGTCTCTTTTTTCTTTTCGCCTTCGATCGTGAACGCGTTTGGAGTTTACTAGGAATTTGTATGTGATTTGTACAGCGCCACCTAGTGGTAAACGTGAGAAACCAGTTTACCACTAGGTGGCGCTGTACAAATCACATACAAATTCCTAGTAAACTCGAAACGCGCTCACGATCGAATGCGAAAAGAAAAAACTCACAGCACTCAGTATGCTTACCCAAGGAACTTATATACGATAACTGGAATTAATACGAAGCAATATTTGAGAAATAAAAATGTACTTTATTTTGTTACGCATAAAGTTGACATTTGTTTCTTACTTAACACTTAAAATGGTAGATTTTTATATATTCGGTATTCGTTAAATCCCTTTTATTCATACGCGTCGATAAATACATTAGCATAAAATGTAATTAACATAGTGAGTTCTAAAATGTGCTTATTTTAATTATTAATAATTACTTATGCAATGCAAAACTGTTTCTCAAATTAGTCAAATTACTTAATCGCATGGCCGCACTTATATATGGCGATAGGTGCTTTATTTGGTAGAAAGAGACACACTCCACCCATGTCGTGGTACTCCGGAACGATTTTGAAGCGCGTGTGAATATTCCGGGTAGAATGTAACTTCCTTGGTCTTACCATATTATTTAAGTATGTAAATGTCTTTTAAAAATGTTAAGATTTTTGTTAATATACGAAAGAAAACAAGATGGCGGCTTTGTTGATGACTAATTACTGACCATGTTTATTTATTACCCATCTTTAAAAAACATATTAAGTAGTTGTCAATGGACGCTGCCATCATAGTGACGTCCTTCATATCTAGCGTGTACGGGACATACCAATGACGTCAACAGGCGTTAATTAGACATTTTTAACTTTCTGCTACGTAAGTATGTAGGAAAGAAGTTACTGATTTTGTCCCGATTTTCGAAATTGAGTTTTCACCAGATCTCCACGTTTTGAGGTCCTAAGAACATTTTCCGACTATTTTCACGATGACGACAGTATGTCTGTATGTATGCATGTATGTGTGTGTGTGCAAGGCGGTGGTACCAGACCCGGGCGAGACAATGTAGAACTCTAACCCTAGTAGCCACGATGGTAGTGACTCGCATAGCCATTCGGTCGCCTTTTACGACCTGCCTGGCAGAACGGCAGTTGGTCTATTCTTCAAAGCAGCTCGAAACTAACACGGGGAACACTAGAATAAGTAAGACGGTGGTACCAGACGCTGATGAACCACCTAGTTGCTTCAATAGTAATTGCTCGCTAGCTCGCCTCTTACGAACTGTCTGGCAGAACGGCAGATGGTCTATTCTTCGGCAGATCAGCACGGGGGAGGTGTTACGATGGGGTTTAAGCCCATATTAACATTTTGTTGTCGTACATTAATATTATACATTATTTTAACAATATAACAATGTTATCGTTGACGTGAAAATCATAGTTAAGCCCGAGTTTACCAGCTATCACATTATCTCAAAATAATAGTAGGAATGGGTGAATAGTCCAGGAGGAATCGGCGCATGAGTACCGAAAACTATTCCACCTCAATTTTTTATGCGATCCTCTTCAAATTGCCCTACTGATGATATAAATGCATGTTGCCGTGGGGCAACCCGTTGCCATATTGTTTAAACCGAAATTGTTTAAACAATTGCAAGGAATTGTTACTTTTCAACCGGACAATTTTTTTTTATATTTTTTATTTAAATAACAATAAAAAAGGTCCTATGAGTTTTCACGAAAAAGTTAATATTTTTAAAGATATGAATTTTTAAAGGTTTGAAAAATTTCAAATTTGGGTACTTTCGACCCATGAAAAATATATTAAAAAAAACATAATATATTTTTTTTAATTCTCTATACAGTAGTTAATATCTAGACCTCCCCGTTGGTCGAGTGGTTAGAGACCCTGATTACGCGATCAACGAGGCTCGGGTTCGATCCCCGACGGGGACAAGCATTTGTGTGATGAGCATAAATGTTTGTATTTCCGGGTTTGGGTGTTTATTATATATATTCTAGTATTTATATATGTATTTCTATGTATTAGTATCATGGACTAACACCCATAACACAAGCAAATAATTTGCTTACTTTGGGGTTAGATCAGTAAGTGTAATTTGTCCCGTGAATTATTATTATTATTATTATTATTATTATATTTTTTAATTGTTAATTTCGCGCGCTCACAAGTATGCGTCGCTTACTGGACTTCCTGAAGATTTGAACTTGCATAACATGTTCTGTGCCACAAAAATGTTTGTTTGTCAAAGAAAAGAATTAAACAAATTTTCAAATCGGATAGCAACTTCATCTTTTCGTCGATAAGCTGCACGTTGTACAGTTGTATATGTATCAGGCTTAGGATTTTTCACTACATCGCGTTTTCATTTTCATAAAAAATACATGGTAGGATATCATCAGAATATTTTCTTTTCTTGGGAACAACTAAAAACGACATGACACTCACATTTATTGTAACGAATGTAAAAAAATAAGACACACGGGATTACTTTCCATCCACGGCTAAAACAATTTATTTGAAAATAAGATTAAATTATTGTTTGGTTCGCCATTTTTGTGAGAGTAAGATAGTATAATACAAAAGTAAGTGAGAGAAACGTAGTCTGCTACGTTCGTCGTACCACTTTGCGCTCGGCAGACTGACCCTAGGTTTAGCGATTGCAATGTTAGAGCGTAATGTATCTTCCTTTTTAATATATCAATGGGTGGTATTTTAAGATGATAGTGAATTACTTATAATTATATAAAATTACAGGTGGTTCTCAGTGAACCCAGCTTACGTACCCTGGTTGACAAAGTTAGCCGCTTGCGCATATGGTCTATTATTCTTGGCATTGGCTTTCCTCGCGGAGCATCTGGGTGGAGTGCTGCAGGCTGCACTTACGATATTTGGAGCTGTAGGAGGTCCCATGTTCGCAGTGTTCACTTTGGGCATGTTCACGACATTTGCCAATGAGTTTGTAAGTACTTCTAACGTATTTTTATAGTTATATAGGAAGTTTTTTCGAATTTCATCAAATTTTACTGGCCGCATTAGCAAACAGTTCTTAAAGCCATCAATATTTTTATGTCTCATTTCATTTACCACCAAAGATGGTACCATTAGTCACCAAATATGTTAATAGTGCATTGTTATCTTATGGCGAGGTCTAATGCCACATGCATAAATTTGCCGGTTGCCTTACCCTCCAAAAAGGAACAATGACAACCATAATGCTATTGCGGCAGGAATAAGTAAGGCAGTGGTACCAGACAAAAGCGAGGCAAAGCAAAACTCTACCACCTAGTAGCCACGATGGTAGTTACTCGCATAGTCAATCGTTGGCTATGCGAGTAACTACCATCGTGGCTACGTAGCTTTCACGACCTGTCGGGCAGAACGGCAGTTGGCCTTTTCTTCAAAGGAGCCCCGACCAACACGGAGGGATTTCCTTTGTCTATCGTTCCTTTTCTTTAAAAGTTTCTTTATTACACATGTTAAAAGTGATAATATCACTGAATATAATTTATTACGCACACGATTCCGCATAGAAACATCCATTATGAATTCTCTAATTGTATAATATCTCTCTAATGTAATAAAAAGACGTGTATTTCACACGTGCTAGAAAGAAGTATGCTCCTCAGAAGTATGCTTCTGAGGTCTGCGCTTTCATGAGTAAATGTACACACTCGGAGAACATGTTATAAATGAGCGTACTATCTAGAAGCAAACAAGCGTGCTTTTTTGTAGCATGTGTATTCTAAGCTAACTCACCTGATGTCCGTTTGACGCGTGTACAAAATGTTACTGGTCGCGTTACCACTAATTACTATAGCGCTGTATGGTGTCTTACCCGGCCGTCAGTCCGGACGCCGGGTGCCTGTGACGCTCTCATAAATACATTACATACTCTTTGCACCTCACTGCTCGCAACACGTGTGCACTATTGAGTTTTGTTTTTTAATAGCCTATTTTGATACTGTCTCGTGTGGTGTGGCGACTCTGGTGTCTATATGGTGTCTAGTTTGGTAGCTTACGGATACCACGCTGACGCGGCTGGTTGCGCCGCCATGGTGTCCCGGTGAAATATAGCCCTTACTGAGACACGTATACTTACATAGAAAAAAGACGATATATAGCTAATACGCGTCATTAACATTGTGATTACTACGAGTACAAGGTGGTAGAATTATGCGAAGATTCAACCAATATGAAGAAGACTATTTGCTATTCTACTTGGCAGCTCGTAAAAGACGAGCGATTGGCTCTACGGCTTTTTTATATCATAAGATAGCAAACAAGCAGATGGGTTTCCTGATAGAGTTAACCATCGCTTATAGACATCAAAGATGTGAACGGCGCGTTGCTATCTTGTGGCGAGGTGTAATGCCACAAGCATAAGTTTACCCGCTACCCTACCCTCCAAACACGATAGTGACAAGCACTGACGCTATTGTAGCAGGAATAGGTCCTTACCTATGTTATAACTTATCGCCTTCGATGGTACCAAACCCGGGCTTGACAATACTGAACTCTATCACCTAGCAGTCACGATGGTAGTGACTCGGACAGCCAATCTGTCGCCTTTTACGATCTGCCTGGCAGAACAGCAGTTAGCCTATTCTTCAAAGGAGCCTGAAACCAACACGTGTTACTACCATCGTAAATAATATGTTGTAGAGTTCCTCTACATTTCGCTTGGGTTTGGTACAACTGTCTTAATTATTTCTGCCGTAATAACGTATTGATTAATAATAAGAGCGCTAGAGAAACCACACGAACTATATTATAGGTGTTAGTCAATGATATTATTACATAAAAATAAATATATAAATAATGATACAAACATTATAAACACGCAAACCTAGAGAAATATACGTCTATGTTCATTACACAAATGTTACTCCTGTCGGAAATTGAACCCGAACCCCATCGGTTTGTAGTTAGGTTCGCTGAGAAAACATTGAAAAGTAAGCTTTATTTTGTAAGTTTCATTGTTCATGTTCGTAAAATTAACATTTAGACGTTATTTTAGGCGATGATCTTAGAAAACTATTAATATTTAGACGATGAACTTTGAACGAAACATAATCTCTAGCCCTTCATCTAAACTGTATGTTAATATTTAACATGTTAAAAAAAGTCACATTTATAATAATTATATGTATAAAAAGAATAAATAAAGATGATTTAAAATTAGTTTCAAAATTAATTTAAAAGACGAACAAGCACCTAAAAGACAGCACTTGCCAATTTAGTTCCCAAAGACCAAGTATTGTATACTCTTTGCAAAAGGCAGCAAAAACATTGAGCTATAGTGACTGCCATGCCACCAGTTTTTCTATTAACCAGGGAATTATGAAATTCGGGTGCGATATATAATTTGATACTAGGGAGGCGACCGAGCTTCGTTCGGGTGGCATTTTTCTGTAAAAACGGACTATCACGGAGATGATACTTACTTAGACCAATTTAAGTAGTACAAGACTATCTAAATACAAAATTTCTTCGTAATTATTAGAATCGTTTCGGGGGAACCAATAACATACAAATCTATATTAATCTATATTTCTATATTAATTATTATTATTTTTTTTACCTAATTTATATTTATTATCTATATGATGTTATAATATTATATATGCGAAAGTTTGGATGCTTGGATGGATGTTTGTTACTCAATCTCGAAAAAACTACTTAATGGATTTAAATGAAATTTGGCACACAGGTAGATGATGACCTGGAATACTTTTTATCCCGGAAAAATTAGGTGATCCCGCGGGATTAACCAAAAACTTTTATAATTCAGCGGGCTGCACGCTGCAGATATTATACAATAACTGCTCATTTAAAGTATAGGGTATTATTAAACTAATTACGAATTGACCCGTGTGGTCACTTTTTATCAATATAATCTTTTATAGAAAGTTTCATCCCCTATTTCCAGCTCATGAGAGGTTAATTTTAAAAAGAAAAATTAGCCTATGTTTTACCTTAGGTTTTTGATAACTTCTTTGCAAAAATTCATTAAAATCGGTTGGTTTGGTCATGAAAATGTGACAGATAGACAGCCATTCAGACAAGTAGAATTTTTCATTTTATAAGCTAGGAAACAAGGAAATGGCTCTCCTGTTGGAAAGAGTTGTCCACCACACCTGTGTACCAGAGATATTAAGGGTGCGTAGCTATCCGTGTGGTAAGGAGTTAAAGTCACTTTTTACTGGCTTCACTTCACCATGTTTTTTCAGTTTTCTGATAAAAAAAAACGTTGCCCGGGATCGGATAAGTATCCAGTTGGTGATAGGCTAGCCACCTATCACATTATAGGACTAAGTGTCTTCGACTAATCGTGGTTACACCGGTTGTACCTCTGTCTACCTGTTCGCATATATGGGCGTGAAGCTACTTTTTTTTTAAACAGCTCGTCTATTTTTTTATACCAAAAGATAGCAAACCTGCAAACGGCTTTTCTGAAAGAAGACCAACATGCTATCCGTATAGGGAGATTTTTTTCAGTATTTATGCACATGATCTTTTCATCTCGGGTATAATTTTTCCAGGGTGTATCGGTAGGCCTGCTCAGCGGTATGGCATTGACTCTGTGGATGAACTTCGGACGGCCGCGACCTGCAGCGGTAAAGTTGCCAGTTAGCGTGGACGGCTGCACTTTCAACATCACTTTGCCAACACCCGTGTCGACTAATCCGAGTGACTACTTCTATCTTTATAGATTATCATATCTGTGGACAAGTCCGGTAAGTTTATGGTAAAATACTTTCGATCCTCAACTGAGAATTGTAGTTAGATAGTCGCTACAAGTTTTTGCCGTCGCGTTGCCCGAGGCTAAATTCTCGAGATACGGCGAAGATTCGCGTAGTCGCAATGCGTTTGGCCAACCAATTCTAGGAATCATGAATTATAATTGACCGCCCCGTTGGTCGAGTTGTCGAGATCGCAGAGGCTTGGGTATCATTCCCGACAGACTACAGAGACAACAGTTTGTGTGACAAGCACAAATGTTTTCATTACTGGGATTAGGTGTCCTTTAAATATGTTTAAGTATTTTTATTTATTACTAGCTAACCCGGCAAACGTTGTTCTGCCTTTTTAACTAGGTACTCTTATTTTTTTTAAATATTTTCTCACCTTTTAAACCTTCCCTGGATTTCAACAGTTAATTCAAAACCAAATTAGCCAAATCAGTCCAGCCGTTCTCGAGTTTTAGCGAGACTAACGAACAGCAATTGATTTTTATATATATAGATTAACATTGATTATCATCCATGTCACTAGCAAATAATTTGCTTTAGGGTTAGATCGATTCGTGTAAACTGTTCAGCGATATTTATTTATTTAATCAAATACAACTCAACAACAACATTCGGGCTTTCGCTGGTTCAATGCTGCGCATCCAAAGGCTTTTATCGCTATATAACTGACTAGAAATATTTAGTTCATTCCGCTTTTGCATAAGTCCACATTGTAAGCAGAAGCAAGGAAGACTTAGATCGAGATAAATAGTCGTTACTAAGCATCTGTCTAAAGCATTAAGTATTTTACACTTATGTGCGAACTATATTTACGTGCGAACTATTGTCGCCCTATTATGTAAATGTGCAACAAACTTATTTATTAATAAGACCGTTAGAATTTATTCTTTCATGTTTTTTTTTTAATAACATAACCTATTATCAGATTGGTTTCGTTTGGGTGCTGATAATTGGATCTGGAATGTCGTTGCTGTGGAAGCATCAGCAGCCGTGGCACAAAGCGGGCAAGTCACAGCCCGACCCCGCGCTCTTCACACCACCACTTGCCAAAAGACTACGAGCTCAAGCCGAAAACAAGATTAATGGTCAGGTAAGTGTCTTCATCTGGATTCTGCATAATGGGAACAGTAAAAGGGGATTTTGTTTGCTTATCGTGTTTTTTATTTTTTAACAAACTGATGCTAAATTACATTTATGTGATGTGACACGAAACAGCGAAGCGCAAATACTGCACTACTAAAATATTTAGGTATCTAATCTAATATTGAACTATTTCTTCTAATATTAAAATATTTCCTCATGTTGGTCCGGGGTCTATTTGAAAAGTAGACTAGGTATTTATCACTTTGCAGTTATTAAAACGCGGTTGGCCCAACGTGTATAATCATTATTAACGTGACATTTTTTCAGTTTTTTTTTTTTAACTTTTATACCGTGACATTATTAAATATCTATATGGCGTATAAAGGAGGGTTTACCGAAATTCGAAACCATAGATTGGGACTATGGTTCTCAGATGAAAATTATTGGAAATTTGTGTGGGAAATTTTAGATTTTTTTCATAGTTTTTTTTTACCTTAACTTTGTATAATATGATTTATTCTAATACTCTGAAGTGCTTTTCGAAAAAAAATTGTAAACGGTTGGCCGAATATATATATTGTTTAATTTTTAAATACTTAAAAAAAATTGATGTGGTACTCTTCCATCAAAAATAACGTTTGATCGAAGGATGTACACGCTTTAGATGCCGCGTCCGTATTCTGAAATAGATCCGCGGCGGCTGCGCGGAGGCCTATTTTCTGAGTTCAATTAAACTTATAAGTTTATAATTTTAATTGAATTAACCTTTTAGTTTCTGATATATTTGCAAAAGTCAAAACTCTTTTTCTGCAGTTTTTTTTTATTGTTTTTAAATTTTGCAATTTTTACTGTGCTAAAAATGATTTCAGCACATTATTCTAAAGATAATTCCCGACTGGACTGAGGCATCGCACTTATTTTTACGACCATTATCTCAACTTCTGAACTCAACTTATAGCAGTACAAGTGTAAATAGACAAACGGTGGCAAGACTTTCACATTGTACATTTTAAAAATTGTACTAATAAGTAATCAGGAACTGATTGTATAATAGTTTTTGTTTTGTGATATACGCGAAAAAAATATTTTTAATATTTTATCAAGTGTAATTAACGAATTCGTGTTTTATCTTTTGTCAATATTTGTCATGGTGTAACTTTTATATTAATAACTGCACAAATGTCATATTTATCGTTATGTAACAGTTTGATGATTTTGGAAATTTATTCTGACTTTAACGTTAACTGTCATATCACAAACATTTTGTTTACTTTGAGGTTAGATCAATCCATGTAGTTTGTCCAGTGATTATTTATTGTCACTCCCAAAATATTACTCATGCGCTGCTATAGGCCTTTTCATCATCAGATGAGCGCATGCGTAGCCGCCATGTTGAAACGGCGGTAATTCAAAAAATTCTACTGTTTTAATCAACAATGGCTGGACAAGGACTATTATCTCCACAAAGAAATAAATTATTGGAAAAAACCATCGATGGTGCTTCACTTATTTATGATTCAGTTGAAGCTCATAATTGTGAACAATTGAAAAGGTGGCTAAAATTGATTTTAGCCACCTTTTCAATTAATTGATTATTATTTGATTTGTTTGAAAAACAAAAAACCTTATTAATTGATTTATCAATATGTTGAAACTCTTGATAGCTTAAAGGATCAGGGTTTTGTTCAGTTGGACCACTTTCTCCAAGAAAATGTAGTGAGCAAATATAAGTATCTTTAGTAACATTATCAATAGATCTAAAACCTCGGTCACTTCTGCCACATTTTTTCACCCATAACTCACATTTCGCACATTTTACACATGCTTTAATGTGTAATTTGCTTGATGATTTGATTATTTTTTTTCGATATTCAAGACAAGGCTTTGGAAAATTTATAAAATAGAATCTATTGGTTTTAAATGATTTGTATCGTGTATCACTTTTACATACTCCATAACAACACCGTTTTGTTGTTCCTTTTCGTACAGACAACATAATTATAATGGAGTACAAAAATTTTTTTCCGATTATTTTGACTTACTACTTATTTTTTTTTTCACTTTTTTTACAATTAATCAACTTTGATTTATATTTTAATTTTTGATACACGGATAGCGGACAATTTAGCATGGTTGTTTACAAAAAACAGTACGAAAAAGATGGCTGATTCTGACGCATGCGCACAAAAAATTTTTGTGATGAAAAGGCCTATTACCAAAACTTAGAAACAGTAGTGGCGCTACTGTTTCTTAGCTTTACCAGTAACTATTTTATAATCTGTGGCTTTACGGTGTTGATAGATGTTTTGGTTTCTGGGTTTGAGTATTTATTAAATATATTTCAATATTTATATATGTTTATTCATGTATTAGTCTTTGACTAACAGTCATATCACAAAGAAATAATTTACTTACGGGGTTAGATAAATTTATGTAATTTGTCTAGCTGAATTTCTCTATCTATCTAATCTATTTAAGAAATAATTTTGGATTTTTGCGATATTCCAATAATGCTTATAAATAGAATATAAGTAGTGATGACGGCGATTGGATATGAAATTGGCAATTATATGCAATTGGCCATAAATCCTTATGGCCAATTGTACTAACATTTTCTTAGCTTAGGACAATCCTAAATAATATGCTGTCACTTCTTGTATTAAATGAAAAGAATGTGACAGCATACTATTTAGCTTCTTGAGTCTAAAAAATTTAGTCGACAACCTACTTATTATAACCATACTTATTTAGGAACTACGACTTACTTTTGGAAACTTTCCGTCTTATTTATAAACAAGCCTAATCGTGTGCATTAGTCTGGCCTCATTCTATCACATTTATTATCACGTATTGCTAGTTACTTCTATTGCATAGAGTAGACTACATATGTGATAGAATGAGCGCTAGCCTAAACTTATGCACGAGTAGATTTAATGATAGTGGATTTATTAATTGTGTTTTGTAAATGGGGCCTTATGCTTATTTTCCAAAATGGTTGTTGTCAGGACCAAAAATTAATGCATTTGCTGTAAGATTATTGTCGTTATTTCTATAAAACTTAGCCCCTATAGGTTGTTTTGCCTGCTGCATAAATATTTTTGGTCCCGTCTTCAAAGCTTTCAGAATTGATGTATGTAGACTGAGCACCTTAGTTTTTTTTTAGATGGCACCAGCTTTAGTAAAGTGAATGCACATGCTTTTGGAGCATTCGTGTAAATATATGGCTTTGCAATAACATATAGTGGGTATGTATACATTTAGTTTTATTTTTTTCTGGGAATTATTTTTATCAAACATATCAATAAGTAAAAAAAAAACGAAAATCCGACTGCGCATAAAACGTCCACTGAAAAGTATGAAACATTTGCTTAAGCCTTTTTATTTCATATCTTTCAATATGTAAGCAAGATAGCAACGCACCATTAATATCTTTGGTGTCTATAGGTGATGGTTGACTCTTTTCATCAGGAGACCCATCTGCTTGTTGGCTATCTTAAGATATAAAAAAATGTTTTTAAAATTAATGTAAATTATGAATGTAAAGTATGACCTCTAAAGGAAGCCATATTGAATTCAGTGTGACATCACACAGCCTAGAAGCGTTAACCAGAGGGCGAAGAAGTTTGACCTCTTATCCACGAGGATGACAGCGTATCTTTGTTCGTTTATTTTTAGGCGGTCGGTATCACCATGATATCACCTACCGCCAGAATCAATTCTATCCGTTTTTACAACACATCATGAGTAGTTTTTCTTCCATGTTATATAATAAAGATGAAAAGAGATGATCATCGCCGATAGTCACCAAAAAATAGTGGTACGTTGCCATTGCTACAGCGGGGATATTTTAACACATGTATAAGTTTACGGGCTATCTTACCATCTAAACTGAACTACGACAGTAGCACTGACGCTATTGAAACGAAAAAAAAAATGTTAGTGATACCAAAGCCGGTTGAAATATTACAAAAGTTGGTAAACTACTCCGTTGGTATACTAGTAGTCACGTTGGTAGAGTTAAATTTAGCCAACTTTTTCACCTATATGAACTGCCAAAAATTTAGAAATGTTCATTTTGTGTTTTTTTTCATATTTAGTTGAAATATATTTTATTATTAATTTTCAGTGTCAGCCATTGAAACAAGATTGTGTTGAAGAATAATGATTATGACCAAAAGCTGGATTCTGCTTAGCTGAATAATTTAAATATAAGTTTGAGGGTATCTGAAACTAACGACAGAAGTATAAATTATTAATAGCAGTATTATTATGTACTAGTAATTGTGTTATTTTTCCTTGTTTGTGACGTACTGATATAGTACTTATTTTATACGTCGAAGATTAATTCTGTCTCAAATTTTGATTGTTATGTAAGAAAATATTTTGATTTCTAGCCATAGTGTATTATAGTAAAATGCGATGATATAAGGAAGGAAAATATATTTTCACAAACATGCGCGAAAATAGCGCCATTACTTTTAAATAAAGAGCATGTGAAGTGTCGTAATTACGTACACAGAAAAATAAGTCGTAGCCGTGGTCGGCGTTTTTTGAAATTGGCACAAGAAACTTGTTTCAAATTCAATAGGGATTAAGAAAGATGACTATAATACTATCTGGTAGGAAAAATCAGAAGTAATGTGATGTAAACAGTTTGTTGAATATTTATATTAGTATTTTCAGTTGTTACCTTTCTTTTAACATTAAAATTAATTTTCGTCATGTCCTCATCAAGAATAACTTTTATTCGTGAGTGTTTACATATTATGCCGTATAAAAAAATCTCCGTAGATTAAATTGTACCGTATCCCGGTATGTTCTTTAAATGCAGCATCGATAATCTTCAAACGCAAAAAATGGATAAATGCATGGAAAAATTACGTGTAAGTAAAATATTTTAATTGATAACTTTGATTAATAATAATTTTTCGTATTAACAATAATAAATAAAGTTAATCATTCTTAAAAGGCCGGCAATGCAGCTGCAAGACCCCTGGTATTGCAGTTGTCTATGGGCGGGGGTGATCACTTACCATCAGGTGCACCACCTGCTCGTTTGCCCTCTCTGCTATAAAAAAATAAATAAAAATAAAGGTGGTAAAATATTAGTCATTTTTTTAAATTTGGAATAGGCATTTGTCTTCCATACATTCCATCTCACCTGATGGAAAGTGTCGATTATGACGAATGTGGTACACCCATCCAAAAGAAATCGTACCCTAGAAGTTGACGATGAGACGATTTTCCTCATCCTTGCAAGTGACTTACTTGCTGCAGCTCCGGAGCATTAATAATGTAATGTATTGTAACACGTATATGTTTACATTGCCCCGAAAAACCAGATTTACAGGAACATTTAGCATAAGTGATATTCCTATTGTAGTCGAGCTAAAAAAATATTGACAGCTATGTACTTCAACAACCTAATCTATGGCTGAGCACTCTGCTTGCCCCAAAAGTCCGGTGTCGCTGTTGCGGCCCTTAAGGCCATTAGCTATTGTCATTAAAAAACAACTTAATTAACGTTGCAAGTAACACAAAATCAGATGTTTTTTCTCAATAAATAGAAATCGCCTCTATGGTCTAGTGGTCCAGCGTTGGCGTTGACCACATGAGGTCCTGGGTTCGATTCCCGGGTCGGGCACATAAAAAAAAGTATTTTTTAAAAGTATTTAAATTGAAAATTAATTAATGAATTATGTAATAAAATATTTATTACATAATTCATTAATTAGTTTTCAATTTAAATAACGTGTTTTTTCCAGTTTTCTGAAAAACACAAAGTTGCTCAGGATTGGAAATTGCCCGGTTGGCGATAGGCTTGCCACCTATCACCCTTTGTGGGACCAAGTATCTTCGGCTAATCGTGGGTCCACTTGTTGTACCTCTGCCTACCCCTTCGGGGATATGGGCGTGACGATACTTTTTTAAATAGAATTTACAATAATTAGTAGATGTACTTTGATATTTTATAAATATTTCCGCTATGTTTTTTTTTAACTTTTTCTGTTAAATTCCACAAAGTTTTAAATATTATTCAAAACCTTAAATGTTATTAGATTTTGTTATTTTCAAAACCATACAATTAATATTTTTTTTAATTTAAAGTAACTTTTAACACTTACAATAATAGTGATATTATAAGTATTTGAAATACTGGTTTGAGCTACCACTGAACAGGTAATAAGTAGATCGTTTATTTCTATTTACTTCTTTTTCAGTTTCGATACATTTAAGACATAGCCTGATTGAAATAACTTTTTACCTTTAGTATTATTCTGACCTCTAATCCGGTCATTTTAAGTAGGTAAGAAACCAAAGGGCCCAAGTGACTATGGAAGTTAGTATCGATATGAAACTTACTGTACCACTATAAAACATAGCTTAAATTAAGTGTTATCTTAGTACTTTAAAATACAATAAAGCTTACCGGAGTATGCGACAATGACCAGAATTTGATTTGACAACTGAGCATTCCGGAGGCATTGGTTTGAAGAATAGACTAGACTCATTTGAGTGTTAACTGACGAATGTCATGTTTTACTATTACATTTTAAAATAATAGTATGAAAAGCTAATAGTTAATGAAGAAAAGTAGTATTTAACTTTTTCAACATAAACGAACTTTATCAACATAAACAGTATTACAGTATGCAATGTCAAGAACACAAATATAACGGCTACAATACAGATTATAGTGAACAGACGCGCGCGCAGCGGAAATGTGATTCATGGTGCCAGAAATATTTACCTTGAAAATGTATTGTAAATATTTTTTTTTAATTCAAATTTGTTATTCTAAATAATTATTTAGCATAACAAATGAATCAAAATTTCTCACTTTGAGGATCATAATCAAGTGAAAAAGCACTACGTTTTAATCTAAAATAAAATATAAATAAAATCTAAAATATAAATTAACTATGTTTTTGTCATAGAAACCTTATATAAGGTAGTTTCCGGAAAAAGCTTTTCAAAATAAAGACTATTTATTTTTTTACTTTTATTCGGCTTAATTGTGACTTTTTATTTGTAAAAATTATCTTATAAATAATAAGAGGAATTACTAGTGTAACGGACGTATTGTACACTTTAGATTGTTGCGATACCATTCGTAGGCATTCTCCTTTAATTTTTTTTGCTTTCTTCCAATATTGATATTATTATATTACATTGTTTACATCACATTAGTTCCTTTGTCTAACACCAGGGTCCACGACTTTCGGCAGCAGTGCTGCCTCTATAGTTCGCGCACGATCCCTGTTGTATGAAAAGGCGTGCTGGGCTGTAATTTGAATTAGGAACTTTTTGTCTTGCATTTTACTTTTAACCATACAAGTTGCATTCACGTGGCTGTATAGCCACAGATTAAATTTATTACATAAAACGTATTTTTTATTTCTTAGCATATTTTTGAAAAAGCACTATATATGCTTCGGCGGAAATGATAATTGCCTGTCGTATCATTGAAGCCTTCGACTACGGCTCAGTCTTCAAACTCGCACTCTACCAGCAATTGCCTATTTTACCGGCCTTAAATAATAAATAAATATTCATGGGACAAATTACACTTACTGATCAACCCCAAAGTAAGCAAATTATTTGCTTGTGTTATGGGTGTTAGTCAAACTAATACACATATATAAATACTGGAATATATTTAGTAAACACCCAAACCCCGAAATACAAAAATGCTCATCATACAAATCCTTGTCCCCGTCGGGGATTGAACCCGAGTCCCGTCGATTGTGTAGTCACTAACCACTTGACCAACGGGGCGGTCAAAAAAATAATGTACTATTTCTCATATATACGCGGAAATATTGTCATTCCTTTTGGTTAAGGAACACGCGAAGTATCGTGTTTACGTAGGTATACAAAAAATATGTAGCTGGCGCGTTTTCTTACTTTGGAATTAAATAAGCGCCGGCAATGTTCTATGAAAAGACGTGCTGGGATGTCATTTGAATTTAGATATCTTACATCGATCTTGGTATAAATTGCGTTCACGTGTTAGCTACAGATGCTTTTGTCACAGGCGTAAAAATAATTTATTATACAAAATGCTTTTTTCATTTCCCTGCATCTTGAAGAAAAGAATCACGTTATAATCCAACAGCAATTGCCAATTTCACGTTCTTTGCTGTTATGTATACTATTTATTCATCTACTAACTTTTTTAAAATTTTGTTAAACAATGTGTATTTTTTTCCTGACGGACATAGTCAATGTATTATGAAAATGACAATAACTGAAAAATTTAAGATAACAATGTATAATGTAATAGGTAAACACAAAAATGAATATATACTTACGTTAATTCTCTTTTGTGCTTCATTTATTTATTTAATCTTTTTTACTTAAAATTGCAAATAACTGCTAAGAAGATATTCCAGATAAGCCAATAAAATCTAATTCATCATTAGACATTTTTATTTTAATGCAGATATTACATAAATTCGAATTTTTTTAAATGAATCTTAGATCGAATCAAATCCATATAAGTGAGAAAATATTTAAACTAAATATTTTCTTAGTGTAAGTTCAAATATGTAGAGTAACATGTGAATGTGACTTGTATATGTTGCTGCCAGAATATAAAAATTTCTTGATATAATAATCCTAATTCTTGATATAATATAGGTATTTTTATACAACAACCATTCAAAGTAATATAATATTTGTAGTGGTGGGCGTTTAATGAACGAAAAGTTTTTTTAGACTGTTTCTTTAGCGTGAACGAATAAACAATCTAACGTTATTTGATAAACTAGTTTACGAACGAACTATACAACGCGTCTTTATAACGTTCGCGTATGGAATGTTTTGTGGAACGATCAGCGCAACCAATATTATAGGTATCATATTCACGACGCCGACGAGTGGAGTGGAACTTGAAAATGGCCGTGGGATTATATGTACATAAAACGAAATGAATTTCTAAAGACGCCAAGTTTGTGTATTTCTATTATGTAATATTTAATTTTATAAATTAAACACTTTTAAGAATATAAATTTTATAATAATAAATAAACCTGCCTGTCCTACGCCTGGTAAAAAGTATGAAGGGGAGTTTAGTTCATTTCTATAAACAGTTAACAAGTAAATAATAATCTTCGTAGAACGATAACTACAACGTTATAATCATATTCAGTCTAGGAAGTAAACTAGTGGGAAAACTGTTTTTCAACTAGTTTATCGTTTACGATAAACAGTCTCGTTGCATCGACGAAAAATACGTCAACGACCCACCACTAAATATTTGTCATATTTGTCATCATCAATTCTTATTATTAAGAGATTATTTCTAAAAAAAATATCTCATATCTAGTAAGATATAATTGTTGCAATTGATTGATACTTATACAAGAAATTATAAAAAAATGTACACATTTCACATCTTTTTAGATTACATATTTTTACTTAAGGAACATAAGGTGATTGCAGAATTTTTGTGAATAACACATATTTTAATTTATATGAATTATTGCGTAAATATGTTTCAGGTCAAAATATTGTATCTATATTATTTTGTTAATAACTAGTTTTCAAATTTACAAGTGATTTATATACTTATCTACAATAGGTATTCTGTCACTACGACACAAAGATAAAAGTTTTTCAAAACGTTATGATTAAATTTAGTGAAGTTAAACCGATATAGATTAAATAGATAAAACTTAAGTCGCCTTAGACAGGTGATGGTTTAAAGCTTTGGTAAGTGGTTAATGGCTAATTGCACTAAGCTTAGGACAGTCTTTAAAGACATGTTGTCACATTCTTTTCATTTGAGACAAAAAGTGATAACATAATACTTAGGATTTTCCTAAGCTAAGATAATGTTAGTGCAATTGGCCATAATTGCATTAATTTTAACATATTTATTTTGGGCTATAGTAATTATAGGTTCTATAACTTTTTAAAAGAAGACAGTAGTTTATCCACAATATGTTTGGAATATATTTTATATAATGTTATATCTGGCTGTGATAATGTTATAATTCTTCCAAATAAATATAAGTAAAATAAATTTTCTAATTTTTAAATGATATTTTAATATCACTGCTAGGTTCTCATTCAAAATTACTACTAAGAATGAATGTATAATACACTGCCCTCTTTGTAACACATTTCATGGTAGGTACTTATAATTGCTGAAGAATTAGTACTACCTAAGACTTAATATAAATATGGTCCTACTAACTTCAATATACAAATTGCACTATACATAGCATGATTGATAACACGATTCCTAAGTTAAGGGAACTTAAATTCATGTGTTGATTAACATTACCTACAATTAATTGAAGTTCAATGCGAATGAGATGGGAGTGATGGGACATTTTTTGGTTAAAATTTGCACGCATTTCACAAATAAAAGAGCGCACGCATTTGTGTGTGTGTGTGTGCTGTGTGTGCATGTATTTGTGATGCTTTTTCAGACGGAAACGACAGAAGGATTTAGATGAAATTTAGTGTACAAGTAGTTATGTCCGTACTTAACAAATAGGTTATTCTATATTCCGGAAAACACATTGTTCTCATGGGATTTACGAAAGCCTTAATCACCCACGTGGCAATAGGGTGCAGTCATGTGCGTAACCAGGTTATGGGGTGAGGGGGGGATCATATAACAATTAGTGACCAACCAAGACTGGATTTTCATCCGAAACCGAAACCGAAACCTTAGCTTCCGTTCGAGTTCGACCGAAGCCGAAATCGTAAATTTTAAGACTATATTTTTATCGACAACAGTAGATATTTAGTAGGGAGGTAAACAAATTCTGGCAATAGGGGCAGCTATCCCTCCCCCTCCCCCCCTCAGTACGCTCATGGGTGCAGTTACATTAACGTATTAAATTTTTTGCAAAATTCAATCTTATGCCAATCGTGTGTAAACAGTTTTGTTATACAATTTTTATACGAGTATCTTTCTTTATCCATGCACAGATTTTTATGCGTTTCTTCATCATATACAGGGTTACTTTTAAAAGTCCGGCTAAATTTTCACAGGTTGTTTAGAATCGATAATATGTCTGATTTATGTAATAAAAAAATAAGTTAAAAAATTCAATATTTCATTTTATCCCACACAAAAAACAAAACGCTAAAACTAAACGTTATAAAAACCCATTTAAAATAATATGATTATTTGTCGTGAATTCTTATTTTTAAGACATTATTTGTAAAATAGAACATAATATCTAGTAAGTTATAAGTTATCTACCTCAAGGAATGTACTCGTACCTAACAGACGAAAAACAATTAGACCGTGAGATTTTGGAAAGCTTATAAATATCTATTCGCTAAGAAGTGATCTATTGTTACATGACCTATAAAAACAGAAAAATTTGTTTTTTTTTTATTATTTTTTCTTGTAGCGTTTGTGATTGTTTTTGAGCCGCTACAAATTGTTAAAACTGCGAAAAAAGAGTAAAAAAATCTGGAGCTTAATATTAGCATTAAATTTTGAATAAAACATAAATATATTAATCCGAATATTTTTTACTTTTTAAAACATATCTTAATTGATCGATAGGAAGTCGGGTACTAAAAGGTTGTTTAAAAAATAATAGTGAAATACTGCAAGCATTCTAAAGTCAGCTAATACTTTATAAGGTATCTACTATCGACTCTAAAAAACCACATGAGATGGAATTCAAATAGACATATACAACAATATAAATTATTTTAAAAACAGTTGTGTCAACAATATAAAAATTGTAATTTTATAGATTTCAACAACTACTTTAAATGTCATTCACTTCAAAATGCATACTCATATAAAAATATTTTCGACTATTTAGTTTTTAAAATAAATATGGAAATTGAACATGATACCTATGTACAACGTTTTTTACCTTATAATAAAAAAACATGTAGCACTGCGTATAAGACTACATATAATTTTAAACCAGTCAATACAAGTGAAAAAATTACATATCAAGAATATAAAGATAAAATTGAACACATGGTCAGACAAAGACAATTAAAAAAAGGTACAATTCCGTATATGTTTAACTTGATCCAGGGCAAAAAGCAAAATTCAATATCTAAAAATAAACAAACGTCCTCGCAAGCGTCATTTTTTCGTGACCAAGGCGAAATTCAAGCTTTTTCATCAAAATATTGCGGGGATTTTAAATAAAATTGATTTAGTAGATATAGCTGTTTCTGAACTGACAAATAAAGGTGATAAATTAGATGTGCTATGTTTCTCAGAAACATTTGTCAAAAGTGGAACAGAGCTAAACTTAAAATTAAAGGGATACATCTTAGGGTCTTCTTTTAACCGTGAGAATGAAAAACGGGGAGGGACCTGTATAATGGTGAAAAAAGACTTACTTTTCAAAAAAATTGATCTCAACTCATTTCAGGTTCCGTATGTTTTCGAATGTTGTGGAGTTGAGATACTAAAATTCAAATTAATGATTATATGTATTTACCGCACGCCCTCATCTGATGCCCGTCATTTTCTCGAAAAGTTAGAATTATTATTACACACTTTTACAAAATCCAATAAGAAAAAAATTATTCTATGCGGAGATTGGAACATAAATATACTTAAAAATAATAATCTATCGAAAGACCTTTTTTCGATATTATGTAACTATAATCTCACCAATCACATATCAGTACCAACGAGGAGAAAAGCTTGCTTAGATCTAATTATAAGTAACATACACACAGTTAAGTCAGACGTTTTATACCTAGATTTATCAGACCATGAAACAGGTCAGACAATTACCGTAGATTTAAACATACTTTCATCTTTTAAAAATCCCTGTGATACATGGGTAGAAAAAAAACGTCTCTATAGTACAGAAAATATTGATAAATTTCTTAATTGCTTATCATCTTTAAGTTTTAGTAATGTGTTAAATCAGACAGATACCGAAGAAGCGTTTAATTTATTTCATGACGATTTTATGCTTTTCTATGATTTGTGCTTTCCTGAAATCAACGTAAGAATAAAAAACAAAAAGCTAAAAAATAGATGGATATCTAAAGGTATTAAAAGATGTTGTGTAAAAAAAAGAACTTTATATTTAAAATACTGTTTAAATGTAAGCGATAAAAAAATAAACCAAAAAATTTATAAACAATACAGCACACTTTTAAAAAAATGTATATTAACAGCGCAAAAGTTAGCATCCACAAAATATCTTGAAAACTCAAAAAATAAATGCAAAGCCTCGTGGAATATTATAAAAGATATCTCTTCTACCCAGGACTCCTATGCAGAGATTGACCACATACATTTTAACAATTCAACCTATTCAGATCCATTGAAAATTAGTAATATTTTTAACAATTATTATATAGATATCTCAAATGCAAATTCTTCATCCCAAATTAATAGTAGAAATTGCAGTACGACAGTTAAAAATAATAGTGATACAATGTTCATTACTCCTGTAGATGAAACAGATATCATAAAAACAATAAAGCAGTTAAGGAAAACAAAATCTACTGGATATGATCAAATAACTACAGAAATTCTAAAACAAAGTGCTGTTTTAATTGCGAAACCATTAGCGTACATTATTAATCTCTCTTTTCTAGACGGGAAATTTCCATCGAGATTAAAAATATCCATTATTCACCCCCTCTTCAAAAAAGGGAATCGACAGGAGATAGACAATTACAGACCCATTACCCTGATTCCCGTTATAGCAAAAATTTTTGAAAAAGTCATGCATGATAAGCTGTACAGTTTTCTTGAAAAACACAAAATACTAACAAATGAACAATACGGCTTTAGGAAGGGAAGATCAACACAGTTGGCTTGTTACACACTAATTAAAATGATTACTGAAAGTCTAGACTGTAATAAAAATTGTATAGCAATTTTCCTAGATATGAGTAAAGCGTTTGACCTAGTCTCCCATAAAACATTATTAGAAAAACTATATAAATACGGAATTAGAGGTAAAGCGTATGAGTGAAGTGAAGTGAAGTAAAAATTCTGACACTTCCATGTCTTTACATTTTTGAAATGGGTAATTTTGTAAAAAAAAATATAAATCTATTTACAAAAAAAAGTGAATGTTCAAATAGAGAGATTAGGTTTAAAAATAAGTTATGTATCCCAAATCAAAGACTTCAGTTATATAAAAGAAATGTTTTTTGTATGAGTATTCGCATTTATAATCATATTCCCGAAAATATTAAGGATTTACCATTGAAAAAGTTTCGTTGTGCTTTGTTTAATTTATTGTCTAAAAAAGCTTATTATTCTGTGAATGATTTTATAAATGATAAATTTAAATAATTATTTTAATGAAATAATAAAATAAGATTAAATTTTAACTTGAATGATTAGCTGTTACTCATATACATAATTAAATTAATAATGTAATATAATCTGACATACACTTATATTATAATTTTTTTTTTATAATCATGACTTAAATTTTAAATCTGACTCTTAATATATTTTAAGTTTTTTAAATATGTATAACGACACTAAATAAACAAATGTGAAATGTGAAATTAAATAATCTAATAACACAATAAGAAGTTAACGTTCTTCTTATTCATTTTTCACTAAATTTTTATATTTATTAATGTTCTATAGTAATATGATTCTGGACAAAAATATAATTAAAGATGCATTATCAGATATAATATAGGTATTAATAATAACATGTAATTGGACATTTTTTTATATAGATTCTATGAGTTTAATTAATTGTAAGATAATTCATGACCTTAAATTTATAAAATACGAACATTAATTATGATTAAGTAGATTATAGTATGTATTTGCACACTGGCATTGCCGGTAGATTATGGCGATCTGGAAAAATGTAAGACCTATTTATTGTAACCCATATTCATGCAAATAAAATATATTCTATTCTATTCTATTCTATTCTAGATTGGTTACACAATCTTATCAACAAACATAGAGTAAAATAGAATGATTTCATTTTCTAAATATTTGTTAAATGAAATCATCATGTACTAAAATGACATAGTTAAGTATCTGGTAATGTTATTTATTATTCGTGCAAATTTTTTTTAATCTATGCCAGTTAACAAACTGTAACTTTGTTAAATATATCTGACATTTATTTTACCACCCCGCCATATCATTTATTAATAAGTATGGGTTGTTGCAAAAAAAAATATCTGGAGCATTCTTCATGTAAATCTTAGAATCAGTAACATTATTTATTGTTAAAATTTTCTAAAACTTTCGACATACAATGTTAGTAAGAAACAATAAAAAACATTAATAAAAGTGCACTCATTTATTTTCCTTAAAATTATGACATTAAAGAAAATGTAAGTCTTATAAGATAGGAGCTTAATGTAGTCTTAAATATTATGCCGATAAAAATCCATCTTTATTGTCTGTGTTGAATTGCAAGCGCCGATTCAAAATTGTATTCTGCAAATAAAGAGTAAATGAGTTTATCAGTTTTTAGTTGCTCTAACTTTAAGCTGCATCTAAATACGATTGCGTCACTACAAGGAAGTATGATATTTAGAACTTATATCTATCTTTTGTATGTTTATTTTCAACCTTTCTTATCAGTACTACGGTTACATACATATGATTTCGACCGATACATTTCTGGTGGTCTTACTTAAAACTGTAATTTGTGGTTTCTTTTTACATCATGATATTACCACACTGGTCACAGCACTACAATTGCTTTTGAAAGTAACGAAAAATATAAGAAAAGGAATGGAAGATCAGCTGGTTACCGTTCTAATACTTATTGACTTTTCTAATGCCTCAAACACAGTACGAAAAGAGTTTGTAATAAAATTTGTGGTATGAGGCGGTATGTATAAAGTTTATGAAGCAGACGAATGAAAACTTAAATTATAATTATAATTATTGATATCAACCACAAATTGATTGCAAAAAATTGAAACTTGGACTTCAGAGATGTAGAGGATAGGATATTAAAAGAATGGAGTTTACAGAGAAAGAGAAGAGAAAGTGAAAATCCTGCACTCACGGCATTATGGTACTATGACGCCTTTTACAATATTCTGAGACACAGTCCACACGAAGACAAAAAATGAATGGCTTGATTTAACAATTTATCAGTGTGTTGAGATGGTAAAAATATGAATCAAAATAACATACATAATCATAATCCAATATTGGCCTAATGAGTACGTGTACTAAGGCCACTTTAGTTTTTACTAGCAAGAAATTATGAAATCTATTAAGAGACCCCAGTGATTCTGTCCCATACATCAATTCCGATTAACATGACAGTCGTTTTATAAACCCAAGTCTAACAATTGAGGACAATGGAATTTATGTTATCAAAAACAATTGGGCAATTTTTGATCGTAAATCGCATAAACGCAAAAGATCAAAACCGATCATCGTTCCAACTTATACAGCTTTTCAAAAATCAATATGTTGCCATTTTCAACAAAATAGATGTTTGAACTGAAACAATCTATATTTATAGTTTTTACTCTTTTAAACTTAAAATACCTTAATTTAGCGGGAAGGTTCAGGGATAGCACCCAGGGTCAACCGTCTACACATTTTTTCAATTATTACCTCTCTTAGAAGTTGCTCCTCCCTTTCAGCAGCTATTTTTAGCATTTCCTTGGACCTTTCAAGAAGGAGATCTTTGTCTTGTATAGTTCGTTTCAAATTGGCTATTTCTGTACGGTATGACTCTATTTGATTGCGAACCTATAGAAAGAATAGATAATATTAAAATATTTAATACATAATTCATTAATTAATTTTCAATTTAAATAACGTGTTTTTTTCAGTTTTCTGATAAATACAACTTTGCCTGGGGCTGGAAAAGTACCCGGTTGGCAATGGGCTTGCCACCTATCATATCTTCGGCTAATCGTGGGTACTCTGCTTGTACCCCTGCCTGCCTCTTCGGGGATGCGAGCGTGAAGATGCTTTAATAAATTGGTTGGCAAAATGTGTGGTTATTCCAATTAACTCTTCGGTTGGTACATATTATTGCATTTGAGAATGATATTTGATTTTGAATATTTTGTGATAACGACGAAAAGACAATCAAATCTCAGTTATTTTAGTGTCATATATTTGACTGCGGTTTATAAGTTATAATGCGTGGCGTCACTGCTTTTCAAGATATAGATAAAGCTAAAGTAGAGCATATTCAAGTTTACCGGCTAGATTTCAAGCTTGAAAGCGACAAAACACAATTTAATTTTGTGAGTCTCTAAAATATATCTGTTTCAAATATATAGAGGTCAGCGATGTAACTATATAAAATTTACCTGTGCAAAAATCAAAATATTCACATTTTTAATACAAGTATGCTATTTTAGCACTAGCTATTATTCGCGAATTCGTTTGTGTGAACGAAATTCATTACTTTCTTTTGTTCACTCGCGTAATAAAGTTACCTATGACACTCTTATATATTATTCCATCTTTCTTAAGGTAGTTCCGTATTTTTGAGTTTATTTGTTACAAAATACAAATGTTTTCTTTTTAATTTTAGTATAGAAATATATTTGTCAGAGAAGTGATAATTTAATATTAATACTATTATACACAATTTAACTAAAATTTATACAAAAATGTCAAGGTAAAGACAATACGTATGTATGTACAAACTTTGTCGTTGATATCTCGTCCTAAACTGTCTGCTCGCCGTCGTGTAACTGATAGAGTGCTCGATTTTTGTTCTGCTTGCAGTTTACTCACAAGACCTGTAAATAATGGACTCAAGCATTACTGAGTAGGATCGACATATACCACCTTGCTGAATTGCGGCAGTATACTAACGAAACATGACATTTTAGTTACAGTCATGATTCATTTCAAATCAGATGAGTCAAAACAATCATTATTGTCTAGTCCTAAGTCTAGTCAAGTTGCCTTGACCACCAAGATTTATTGGTTGTAAAACATAACCTGCATATTTATTAGAATACTAGCTGTTGCCCGCGACTTCATCCGCGCGGACTTCATTTACTCCGCACAGCTCCTCCCCCGTAGGTGATAGCGTGATAATATGTAGCCTATATGTTGACCCGACCTGTTAGTAATATTCATGCAAAATTTGAAGTAAATCCATGCAGTACTTTTTGAGTTTACCCCGGACATACATTGACTTTTCTACGATTTTATTATATGTATAGAATATAGATTGGAATACGATTATCTACATAAATTGGACTTTTTTCCAGTACTAATCGTATTTTTGCAAAGAGTGGTAAAAACAAGGGTAAAAAGATAATATATATAATTAGTAAGATATAATATAATAATAGGTAATTAAGGCAAATTATAAAGTTACATTAGCAACGCGTACTTGAATTGCCTTATATTTGACTTGGTGAGTGTAATTCGTGTGGTAGCATAAATCACTGTGTGATGAATGTAGTACGTAAAGTGGGCGTATAACTTTTACTTACTTACAAATCAGATGGCGAATTGTTAAAGTAGAATAAAACTATTTTCACCTGTAAACTTTTGATGACACGTAAAGCAATCGGTCTTGATTATGGTAAGAAACAAGCTATAGTTATTATCAGATCAATAAAAATGCGGTGTTACGGATGACTACGCTTCTCGTTAAACTGGTGAATTTTAGTGAACCGGCTTGTCTTTTGATGTTCGTTTCATTAAGTAGTAAGCCAGTAAGGGTATCGTTAGATTATTTAATTTTGTTTCAATCTAAATATCCCCGTGTTGACCCGGGGCCCCTTATTGAAGAATATAAGTTACCTGCCTTATAGCTTGGAATCTCGTATAAGATGAGAGTAGGCTAATACGTGTCATCAGTATCGTAACTACTAGAGGTAGAGTATTTGTAACGTCTCGGCTGGGTTATCACCGCCTTATATATTCCTATATATAGCAATACATTTTTAATATCACCCCCGTCTTCCCTGTTGGTCCCAGCTCTATTTTAGAATAGAACAACTGCAGCTCTGTCAGGCAATTTGTAAGAAGCGAACGATTGATTATTATATTATGTGTCATTACAATTATGGTTATTAAATGGTAGAGTTCTGCGTTGTCTCACCCAGGTTTGGTGAGACTACCTTGCATATTCCTGCCGCAAAAGCGCCAGTGCTTGTTACTCTTTGGAGGGTAAGGTAGCTGGTAAACTTAGGCATGTGGAATTGCCATCTCGCCGCACGGATAATAACACAACATTAACATCTTTGGTGTCTATAGGCGATGGTTGACTGTTTCCACCAGGGGGACATCTGCTTGTTTGCTGTCTTCTCGACATATAAAAAGCATTTTTAATATCTTTGGTGTCAAGCGATGGCTATCTCTTCGTCTGGAAAACTATCTCCTTCTTATCTATCCTATGAAGTAAAAAAATATTAGTTTTATTGCAGGTTCTAAAATTCAATTTCAGTCAACAGTGTCTTATTTCTGAATATTATCTTATGTCTTGTTTGTTAAAAACACCGAAATATTCTGTTTGAACTGACAATGAATGGAGGATAATGAGAAGTTGAGGCTGGGAGCAGTTAGATGACTACCATTTTTAAGCAATTTTAAAAAGTAAGATTCACCGTTACAATTTTATAACTGTATTTGTGAGAAACTACAACTTATTATAAGTTTGTACCTATGTGTTATGAAAATAAATAACGAACTGATTTGTTTTATTTTATACCTACCCAGCAACCTTTAAAGTGATGTAATAATTTTGTTTCGACTTTAAAAGAAATGTAATGCACTCACTTCTCTTTGCTTACTTTATAAGAAAATTAGGCGTAAAGATATGTTTTTATGTTAATGTATTTTTATTCCTACTAATTTTGATACCATCTGTTTACTTTAGAAAAATGGCCTTATTGAAGTCTCTCGTTGTTTATTACTTGCCTCTGAGAGTAAGTACAGTTTGTTCCAAATCATTGACACGTTGCTGGTGCGCTGAAGTCGGCACGTGCTCTGCGGAGTTCAGCTTCAGCGTGAGCTGCATGTTCTCTTCTTTGAGCATGTCGCAATAACTGATTGTGACCAAGAAAACATTGTTATATATGTATTTCTTACGAATAATCCTAATCTAAGAAAATAATATATGCTTGGACGTTTGCTACGCATATACGTAAAAACAGGCTACAAGAACTTTCTGAGGTTTAGCATTCAGATAGTTTATAATCTAGAATACTAAGATAGGCTTCTTTCTGTACTGGATAATACACGAGGGTGGATTGAAAAGTACTCGGCCTAGCACAGATCCATTTAATTCTAAAAATCAAATCTATCCACATTATTTAGTTCAGTTCAGAGTAGAATTGTTCATCTATCCACATTATTTAGTTCAGTTCAGAGTAGAAGTTTGAAACGTGTACAATAATTTGTTGTGTTTTTATAATTTTTTTAACAAAAATTTATAAAACACAATAAATTTTTATTGTGCATACCGCGGTTTTATATACATATAAGCCTGTTATGGCTCATTATGTTTGCTTCATTTTCCACGATTCTTCGGACACGACATTTTACTTGTTAATCGATCGGCATCAACGAGCCGAGAGTTAAACCATTGTTCTTTAAAATCACGGTATACGCTCGTACGTCAATCAGTTCTCTAATTCACGTAACAAAATATTAAACGAGTCGAAGCGCTTAGGGCTCTCACACACATTAAAAGATACAACGTCGCATCGTACTACGACGCGGCATATTGTGTAAGAAAATAAAAAGCACTAAATGATTTGAGTCAACTGACATTTCGTTACGTGAATCGGTCCAAAGGGCTTTAGCGTAATCATCTGAGGCACAGGGTTGTTAACACACCGGACGCCGAACAGTTACTATAATTTGGTTTTTCGAAAAACTTACTTTTTCCAGTAATCAAGTTCAGGTTGGATGTCTTGCGTTGATTTCATGGGAATACGGATTTGAGATTCCAGTAGAGTCGATTCCAATTTAATGACTTGACCTTTAAGCGATGTGATTTCCGCCATTGCTTTTTCGTACTCCGATACTAGAGGCTCATTGCCCTGGTAAAAAAATATGTTTTTTTCTTATATTTCTACTACCTACTAGTTGAAAAATTAAGAAAATTAAATTTCGGCACAGTTTATTATGATATACCTATATGCATCATAAGTGTATTATCTGCGCGACAAGATGGTACGCCTGAAAAATAGTGGTCCGATTACCTTAGTTGGACGAGTATGATAATGACAATATATTTTTTATTAAAGTGGCAAACGGCACGACGCTATTATGGTGATCTTCGCCATCCTATCTTACAAAGGCCTAACCGATTTATTGTCTATGACTAGCGACGCAGTCAACATTTTTAAAAAACAGTACAGTAATTTATAAGACACTTGCGTTTTGTAGAATTCTGCCTCCGTGCAGTATTATTTGGCTCTTACTATATACTTTGCATCCGGAGAATATCTCTAGTTCTATTCGTCGGCGAGGCCCACATGATGAAACCCTAATCGCACGCTTTAGTAATTAAAAACTATTCTAAACTTTGGCTGAGCGCATTGTAGGATTTGTAGGCCCACATATTCCGTATGACAGCAGCAGTCTTGTACGCTAATGCCAATTGTATTCCGGGAAAAACGAAACAAGTACTTTTTATTCGTTTTCTTTTTAGAATAGTATATTAATATTTTATGTCACACGAGTTATAAAATAATATACTGCTGAGTATTCACGAGCTGCCTCGTCCAGAGCGTGCCGCAGGCTGAGTATTGTTGCGCAAGTGGATACCTAGATAGGTACAAAATAATTTTTACCGCGTACCGAGCACATACACCAACGTCTCCACTCATCGCACGGCTCACACCACAAATTATGCTCACACTGAGACGTCTTTGAGCAGTGTTGGCAGATCCGTGAAAAATTATTACTGTATCAGAGCCATAAACTTATTGTACATTTCAAAATTAGATTTAACTGTCGTCTGAAAGCTTAAGTTTAAAAGAGAATCACCGAAGTAATTTTATTTTAATGATATTACAACTTAACAAACATACAATAATTAAATTATTGTATTTTTGTTAAGATTGTAGGCTTAGGATTGAGGATTAAAAAAATCATGAGATTATGGTACATGTACAATAATTATTGTACGTCTGCTGACACTGTCTTTGAGCATGGCCATTTACCGACATAATTCGGCTCACTGCGAGGCTGCCTCGTTTGGTTCAAGTCGTGGCAAGCCTCGACTCGCGACACGGTCTCCACTAGAGCTGCCTCGGGCCGAGGCTGCCTCAAATGGATACCCAGCTTACGATACGTCTGACTGAAGTTATCTATTATCGCGGCGCCTAACTTTATGGTCTTCATGCCGCCGTGCGATAATAGACACGTATCCATTATAATGTATCATTATAAGATAGAGATATTTTCGGTGTTCGTAAGTCAAAGCGTACGCTCATTGACCATGAAGAATAACACAAACTTTGAGTTACTACACAGTCATTTCATTACTATCCATTAAACAGTTAATAGTTATTTAATCATTTTGTTGATTGGCAAAGAATTGTAACTATTCTATATGCTATATGTCGTCATTACTTGGAAATCATCTGTTATGATTAACATACAAAAGATAAAATACTGAATCATAACCTAATATTTTTCATTAAATTTTAATAAATAAATATCATACACATTTTTGTACAAAACACTAATTACAGGGCATTTTAGCAAGAGGTTTGGGGTTCTTAGAGTGTCATGTCATGTGTGAAGATGCTTTGTCATATTAATGTGTTAATTATGGCTTTACCATTCCACTAATTATAAAATGCCAGAAGCAGTTCAGACTTCAGAAATAGTATTTAAAAAACAAAATTTTCAAAGTTACGACCTTTTCAGCAACTTCAAGCGCCACAATTCTTCTTTGTTGTGCTTCTATGCGATCCAAAAGAGCACGTGAAGATACTGGTGGCGGGGTGTAATCCTGCTCTGAACGAAATGTTGATTTCTCCGTTTTCTCTGCGTCTTGCTTTTCTGTGATGATTTGATTCTGCTCTGTAACCGTAATATAAGTTGCATTTGTGAACGAGCAATGTTTATATTTAAGTGGCGGTCAGCCACGGAAATTATAGGATCAAACTCCGATATCTAAGCCATTTAAACTTACCGAATGTGCGATTGTTAAAGGACAATAACATTTTGTTTCGGCGCGTAATGCGCAACAAGTATATGCAAACAAATAGACGGTTTTCTTAAAGATATAAAACGATCAGTGTCTTTCTATGATACCTATCTATATAAGTGTGTTAACGATGCGTTGCAAACATCAATGCAGAGGGAAGTGTGAGTTTCGACTAATTTAGATTTAAAATACAAAAAGAATAACAAAAATCATATAATTATTGACGTTGAGGCGGCAATAATTAAATGGTCAATACTACTACTGGGCACGATAGTCCTTATTTTACACAACTATTACTATCAAAAATTATTGAAAAGTCTGTAATAATAATATAATGTTTTCGTCGAAATTTAAGAAGCGCAATATATCACTCTACATCGTAACCAGATATCAGGATAAAATTATATATACAGAAATCCATTATTAACTATTTTGATGGATGACAAGATATGTGACGATATGTGATCATTTACTTAGCTGATTTTATTTCAACTTAATAGTAATTACTCTATGAGGTAAATGTTAGGAAAGTATTATAACATTTTCCCTCGCAACTTTTTATAAAAACAAATTTGTAAATTAAAAGCGTTTTTATACAATTTAAAAGTAGACTTCTAGGGACAGTTTTTAATTCTCTAGGTCTAAATTTTCACTATCTTGTAGGATCAACAATTTCATAGCTACTACCAAAACGGAAACGCGCTACTACACTCTTCCAAAAATAGCAATACAGTGTGTAAGGGACGGTCTACCAAAAGTCGAAACCATGAATTTGGATCATGATTCTGAGATGAAAACGGTTGAAAAATTGTTTGGAAATTTTTTAACTTAATTTGATGTATTCTAATAGGTATTCTACAGTACTTATTCTAAAAAAGTAGTAAAATTTTAATAAATCCACAAAATGCAAAAGCAATGTTTTAGGCGCCACATATCGTGCAAAATAAACTGTTAGTTTGAGAGTCCAGACTATGAATGCCTTATATTGCGTGTTGTGGAAATCAGAAAATATCATAAAATTTTGCATTTCCCTCAAAAAAAAGGAAATACCATCATGACGTGACGTGAGAACGTAAACATGGTATGTTTTCTTACTTTTTTCGGTATTTTATATTTTAATACAAATGGACAGAATTTGAAAGTATACGCCTTCAAAAATTAATATTTGGTTTATGCATAATGAATAATGATGTTCTAAAAATAATTACTGACTTGAAAGCCTTCTCCATTTAAGGCGCCGGAAGTTATGTAGATATTATCGTATTAAATATTTGTTAACTTCTTATATCAGAGACATATAAAGTTGATGGCAAATATTATTTCTAAGATTACTTTCATGCTATACGTTTTCCTATTTCCTACAATTAACAAGAATTAATAGTCAATTCTTGTCATTGTCGTGTTTCGGTTTAGAGGGTAAGATAGCCGGTTTAGTATGCATGTGGTTTTACCTACTCGCCACGCAGATAGCAACGCACCATTATAATCTTTTGGTGTCTATCGGCAATGGTTTCTCTTTCCACCAGAAGAGCCATCTGTTTGTTTTGTATTTTATTATATAAACATAACATAAGATAGGAAACAAGCAGATGGCTCTTAAATAATAATTGGATATAAATAAATAATAATTTCTCAGACTTCAAGTAAGATGATGTTTTTTTTTCGATCTTTAAAGTATCGGGCGTTGATTGTCATTAATAGGTGTCTGGCAGTATTATTTTAACATTGTTTGTAATATTCCCTACAAAATGCCTAAAATCTCTCAAACTTTAAGTAATATTTTTACGTACCTTGTAACTGAGAATTGGGCGTCGATCAAAGCTAGCAGTTATGCATGCTTTTACTGTACAAAGTAACACTATCTATATATTTTGTCTATTAGAAAATATGTAAGGTCTGAGGAACCTCCGATTTTGAACATTTAAAAAAATACAACTTGGTTAATAACTAAAATCTGATGTAACAAACATTAAAAAGATAACTGAATTAAAAGCCACTTTTATTAAATTTCAGGCACCGGAAGTTTTGTTGGTAATACGAATATCTATGTGGTATTCATTATTTGTGAATTTCTTATATCAGATGACATTTGAAGTTGATAGCAAATATTGTTTTAAGATTACTTTTCTGTTGTATGGAAACAATTCCTAGAATTTACAAGAATTTATCTGTCAGTGTGATTCGGTAGATAGATGCTATTAAAATAAGTATGAAAATTCTAAAATGCGGAGCGCATCATTATTATGCAACGACTTAATTCAAGCTACGTAGATGATACTCATACGATTTATAGTAGCCAGTGTCAGGTTTCACCTAGTTGTGATTACTATTAACCCCCCTTTTGAAGGACTTTCACTCAATTAGCACTACCTCCTGCTTTTTCCGTGCGGGAACGTGCGAGCTATGAGATTATTCAAGCTGATACATCAGCGTGAATAATCTTATAATCTCACTGAGCTTCAAAGCTCAGCTTTCTTTAGCCAAGTGATTGTTAATTTTATCGGTTAGAAATAACAGTCTGTAGTGGTGGTGTGTGGTAATGATTATTTTATATCATTAGATAACAAATAAGCAGATGAATGTTCTGATGGAAAGAGAAACAATCGCCTATAGACACTGTGCTGTTCTCTTTTACTTGAAAAGAGACACCTTTTACATTTACATTAACACCAGAAATGAAACACAAAGTAGATATCACAGCTAGCACGACACGTCCGCTCGCCGTGACGTTCCGATAACAAGTGACCGCGTGCGGCGGTGCGCTAGCTTTATATATTGTTAATTTACACAATTATTGTGGACATGGCACATCTCTCCTTTTCAATAGATTTTGAAATATACATTTTGATTGGCCGATACAGTTCAAATAAAGTCTAATTTATAATTTTTCTATACACTGCAAGTACATATTTTATTACAATAAATATTTGAGTAGTTTCAAATAAAGTCTAATTTATAATTTTTTTATACACTGCAAGTACATGTTTTATTACAATAAATATTTGAGTAGTTATTAAATTTTAAATTTAAATTCCAAATATGAATTTTAAACTTATTTACTTTATGTTTAAATTTATGTGTCTATTATGACATTTAAATTTATTTACTTTTGTTTAAATTTATTTATTTATTATGACATTTAAATTTATTTACTTTATTTTTAATTATGTACAATAGTTACCGAATACAACAATACAAAATATAATTCGTAATAGTTTAATCACGTAATGTTTTTTTTTTATTTTTACACTACGATATTTATTTATATTGATCTTAGTCTAATACACTTTCTGAACATTGTTTCTAATACCTTCCTGAATTCTTGTCCAGTCTCTTCATTTATTTTTTTTTATCTTCTGTATTTCAACTAATTACGGTATGGTATAAGACTGAAATTAAATGTCAATTAATTTTCTTTAATCATATTTCTAATATACACCTTTTCCCTTTTTATCTGATAAATAAGAAATTAGTTCAATTTTGATAGAAATCAGAAAAAATTCACAAGTTATTTTGAAACGTTATTTTTTTTTTAACTACTACCGGATCGGAAACGCGGCCACGCACTGAGAAGATCCGGCGGAAGAAACTCAGCGGGCTTGTCTTTTTTTCATATTATTTTACTTTTTTACAATATCACAATATTACAAGATTACAAAACAATATATGAGATTGGTATGAGGAACAATTAATCCCAGGCTTTTTTTCTTTCCAAAGAATCTTGAGATTTTATACTACTCTTTTCTACACAGTCTTGTTTTAACAAGTTTTTTTAAATTTATTGACTGGTAGATCTCCCATAGTTTCGGGAAGTTCATTGTAAAAGTATATACATTGCTCCACAAAACAGTTACCTTTCTGTGGACACGAGATGCATGCACAGCAAGATTGTTTTTGTTCCTTGTATTTAGTGAGTATAACATCACCTTTTTTTACAAGCAAATATTTTTATTAAACATACATATCAAGTTCTCAAATATATATTGGGGTATTACAGTTGTAATATTGATATTTTTGAATCTCTTCCTCAGGAAAATCCTCGGGCTTAGATTGTAAATTGTCCTAATAGCTCTTCTCCAAAATACAAATATTCCACATGATATAATGCTGTGGAAGTAACTAAATTACACAATTTAAGGTATACAATTATCGCTGTGTTGACATCTAAGTTAACCGTCTCATTTTTTAACTACATAAGCTGCCGAAGTGTGAATACTAATAGAAATATACTAATATGCTAAATTATTAATGTGTGATCCCCATTGTAATTTATTATTTAAAGTAATATCTAAAAACGCATTGGAGTTCCCCAGATCCAATTTGTTTCCATCTAGTTGTGCACTGGTATACAATGTATATATATACATTAGATGAGGTTTACAGTTTTCCAACAGACTTCCTAAGAGGAGGAGGTTCTCAAATGAGATGTTTGTAATTTTTTCTTTGTTATGTTCAGGTATAACTCCGTTATATAGATGGATTTGCAGAATCATTATTTCTCTTATTAAGAGAGTAATTGCAGATTTGGTCTCATCTAAAATAGGTGTGAAGATTTGATACCCTGAATCAAATAGAGATATAGGAGGTTGGAAATTGGTTGTTGCAGTTTTAATTACTTGCAATCACTTTACAAGCAATCTTTCGTACTGATAACAGTGATGAGTCATTTAACTATCAATATGTTAAATTTTGTACTAAATTATTATTAACAATTAACCATCTATTTAAATGTGTAGATGCTGTTAAACGTTACTTTTATTACTATTGAAAAATATCACTTAAAGCACCAATTAAACGAACACCGTAAAATAGTCACGCAGTAACTATTTAGTAATCTGTGCTAACACTAAACCTACCAATTAAACATCACCCAAATATATTATAATTAGTGTGCTTGGAAAGTTTACAGTATATAATAATATATACAATATACCTGGATAAATTACACAAATTGATTAAACCCCAAAGCAAGCAAATCATTTGCTTGTATTATGGGTGTTAGTACCAATATTAACAATATCAGTCATCTATACTAATATCATAAAGCTGTAGAGTCTGTTTGTTTATTTGGTTGAACGTGCTAATCTCTGGATGTACCAGTCAGATTTAAAAAGATATTTTCGTGTATGGATAGCCACATTCACGAGGATAGGCTAGCTTTTTACCCAACTGAGCAGTTGTAAGTAATTTTTTTTTTGTCACACGAAAACAGCTAGTACATAATACACATCTAGACCTAGAAATACAAACATCTATGCTTATCACACATATGTTGTCCCTGTCTGGAATCGGGCCCCAGCCCCAGCGATTCGCAACCTTTCGACCAACGAAACGGTCGAAGTCATGCCTTACAATTTCGCGAATGCGTTTAGTAACTAACTAAATTAGGGATCCATTTTCAAATGTAATTAATCAGCCATAAAAAGCTTTGAACTTTCTTTATAGATTGCGGCTCTTCCTAATTTGAGTAATTCGAGTCTCATTGCTTTTTTTTCTAACAGATTTGTATTGCCATTATTTAATGACGTAAGATTAAATATGGCAATATAGGTCTTTATTTTCATAATTGTATTTAAATCGAATAGCAATTGCTGCCTTTAGATCTTTTTTTTTTTTTTTTGCCTGCCTGAGATCCGTAAGCCATAAATACATGATCGGAACATTTTAGTTGGTTCGATACAACAACTGCACCGGACTTAAAGTATTCCCAAGTTTTGTCGTCAACAAGGTTGGTTTTGCTATCAGAATCAATAAGCACATTTATATTGACCTTACCAACTTCACATTTTATGTCTGCATCGCCGTCTATATGAAAGATTTAGTTTATGTTGCGTGAAGATTTACGGTTTGGTTCTTTGGTTGGTATATTGTTTAAGTTTTTTTTTTTTTGATGGATCATATGGTTTTATTTTCCGTCCAGAATTTTGTTATTCGTTCGCGTTCAGCGCAAGTAATTTTGAATTTACCTTTAAACCCACACTTAGTGCAAGTTAAGTCTTTTGCAACATATTTTTCATAATCACCATTATGATGTGAACTTCCACATCTAGTACACCGTATGTTTTTGTTGCTTAGCCTAGTTCCAATTTTATTTACTTCTATGGTTGATTTGCCATGAAATCCCTGAAGTTGCCGTTTAACCATTTCAATCAAGTTTGCTTCCACAATGATTTTATCTATTGTAACCGAATCACCTAACATTAGGATTTTCTTTCTAAAACTAGCAGAAGTAAGTTTTTCGATAGTTTGATCAATTAGATTAATTAGAACCTTAGTAAAAACTTTCAAATATTTATTTCGGATTCTTGTTTCAAACGTTTAAATAAATGTAGCTCGCAATCAAGCTTTGTTTTGGCACGAAATATTAGTAAAATTTTCTATCACAGTTTTGGAAGCATCGTCCGATCTGGTCTAGTTGACATGCTCCCCGGGGAGATTATAATAAATGTCCTGCAAAGCGAGTCCACCAGTATGAAATAGAATTGCTCACTTTTAACGAATTTACTATCCCGATTTTAAAGGTAAATATCTAACGGCCTTTTTATTTCTTCTATTGGGTGCCTAAAACTTTAATCACCATCGCGATCAAAACCTCGTAATGCCGATTCGCGAGATATGGTAGGGCACTCTGAGAATACGAAAACTTGAATCGGTACGGTAAGAAATTAGTTATACTATAAATTGTACATTAGACAAATAGACTAATGTTAATAACGTATTATTATTATTTTTGTGGAAGCAAACTGTAATTTAAATTGGAACTACCTATTAATTGCATGAACGAACATTCAAACACATTGTAGTGTACTAACTAACACCAACACGTCAGGAATGCCCGTACATGTACTTGATGAATTTTCACTCATTAAACAATTGTACGGTGTATGTACTTGATGAGTTTTCACTCATTAAACAACTGTACAGTGTACGTACTTGATGAGTTCACTCATTATACAACTGTACGGTGTACGTACTTGATGAGTTTTCACTCATTAAACAACTGTACAGTGTACGTACTTGATGAGTTTTCACTCATTAAACAACTGTACGGTGTACGTACTTGATGAGTTTTCACTCAAATTGTACGGTGTATGTTATTTGGTCATGCTATGACACTTCGTCATTTTGGCTAATATATACTGGCACATCTTGTCGTGTGTATAGTCAGCTGCCAGTATTTTTCGTAGGATGTCATTTTTTAAGTTATAGTACCTAGCTACAAAACACAATCTCTTACCTAAACAACGTATTAAATTTTAAATGTTTCCAAAAACAGTTCTTTTAATATTTAACTTTTTACATTACTGCAACTATTATTACTATATCATTTGCGGATTCAAAGCAAATTATTAGTACGTAAAATGTTTATAGTAAGGAATTATCTTCAGAGCCTTATTAATATTTTGTTCGGTACATTAGTATACATATACTTAGATAATTGATATTCAGTTTAAACTGTTTAGAACACCTATTATTTTAAAGCACACGCACACATCTCGACTTAAATTGTAGGTCCCGATTGAAATGATACATTATAATTCTTAACAGCTTTAAGGTTGCGATGCTAAAACATTTAGGACCGATTTAAATGACAAAATGAACGTGCACAAGTTATTCAAAGCAGGTTTGTTAACGGTTCGCTATTTATTTATTTCATTATTTTAAATGATCGATTCTATGAATACACATGATGACAAGTCTATGCTATCTACATAGCATACATATCAAATAACATAGCGTTTTAAATTAACTAGAGGATTCTATCTTATAACACACGAGTACAAGGTACTACTAATGTGGGTGAAAAATGGATCTTTGTTATAAAATAATTTTTTCTTGAATCTACCCTCGAATTTATTACGAAGTGATTGTTCGTTGTGTGAATTTTTTAATGAAATTTTGAAAACCCTCGACCGCAACTGGCTCATGCTGACTATACCACGATACAATTTATTTGGTATATATTAGATATATTATTTAGACTACGTGTATCAATAACCTTTCGTTATCAGTACGAATGATTCAAATTAAAACAGATTTGAGCAATCTATGAAATAAATTTACTAAGGTATTTAAGGACAAATTATGCGTATAGGTAGATATACATAGCATTTTATAAGGCAAAAGCTTATCCTTTTTTCCTTTTTCAACGATTAAAAAGTTTCTAGTTAATCAGAACAATATATTTATAATATTTTTTAGCTTTGAATCTTCGACCGATATTTGTAGGTTAAAATATTTTATGTAGTCGTATAAACATAGAATAATGTAACTCACGTCCTTTATCCTCGTCGCCATTTTGTGCTGTTCTCTTTTACTTGAAAAGAGACACCTTTTACATTTACATTAACACCAGAAATGAAACACAAAGTAGATATCACAGCTAGCACGACACGTCCGCTCGCCGTGACGTTCCGATAACAAGTGACCGCGTGCGGCGGTGCGCTAGCTTTATATATTGTTAATTTACACAATTATTGTGGACATGGCACAGACACCAAAGATGTTAATGATGCGTGGCAATCCGTGTGATGGGATAGCAATGCTAAATGCATTAGTCTACCGTCTACCTTACCTTCTAAAACAGTACATGACCATGACAAGTATTGACGCTATTGCCACAGAAATAACTGGTAAGGTTATAGTACCATATACCCATTCGAGACGTTGCGCATCTTTACCATGTACTAAAAAGTTATCATGTATGTGACACGTATCGTTCGCCTTTTACGAACTGCCTGGCAGAATGGCAGATGGTTTGTTTTTCAAAGCCAATCCGGACCAACACAGGGAACACAAATGTTCTTAAGAAAATTAAAAAAAAATCAAAGGATTTGGAAATCGAATGTAGGATTCTACATTCAGTTTCAAGAAGTTAACCTTTACGCAAGAACGGGACGAAATACTTACGTTTGTATTCATTTAACCTTGTCAAAAGTAATCTTTTTTCTTTTTCTAGTCTTGAAATAGATGATTTAGCTAGTTGAAGACTTGTCTCCAATTTTTTCACTTCTTGAAATTTTTCTTCATAGCGCATTTGCCAACGATCTGATGATTGTTGCGCCCTATAATATATTATAAAAATAAAATTCTCAAGTTGACCATATTTGTTGTTTAATCTTTACTTTTTGTATATTACGTCCTTACATATAAAATCGGCGTTTCGGCGAGTTGACCACTTCGATCTAATTATCTGGCGTTTGGGTAGAAATTCGAAATTTAATTTTCTATTAGGCTTATGATATACGTAGGTTACACTATAAGTTTTGAGTAACTTAAAAAAACAATATGTTTTAACCAAAATATTATATTTATTGCTTTTCAAAATAATCTCCTTTTTCATTTTAAACATTTTTTCATGCGATCGAACCATTTCTTAAAACAGGAGGACCACAGATCTGAAGGCATATGTTTTCTACGTGCTGATTGAATGCTATCACTGCCTCTTCGGAGTTGGTAAAAGTAAAACCACTCATCAAATCTTTGATTTTGGGGTAAATACAGAAATCACAGGGTGCTAGGTCAGGGCTATGCGCAGGATGAGTGACAAGATGTACTTTTTCGGAAGCTAAAAATGATTTTGTTTTGTTGGCCGTGTGTGAAGAAGCGTTATCATGGTGTAGGAGAATGCGGCTTTTGGGTCGTCTTTCGCGAACTCTTTCTAACACCCTGGGTAAACAAATGGTAGAATACCACTTGGCATTAACACTATTTTGATCTTCAAGTGGAATTGTACAGATGGGACCCGTAGCTGAGAAAAAAAACGCGATCATTTTTTTACCAACGTTTCTCGCCTGTCTCACTTTTGTTGACCTGTTCTCATTTTCAAACACCCATTCACAAGATTGCTGTTTTTTTTTCAGGTTCATAACAATAAATCCACATTTCGTCTCCTGTGATAATGTTATAAAACAGCATTAGTGTCCGTGGTCGTACTTCAATAGCATCTATGAGCACCATTCCACGCGAGCCCGCTTCTGCTTCGCTGTCAGTTTATGGGGGATCCAACGACAACAAAGTTTCCGAACTTTCAATTCTTCGTGTAAAATTTTCTGAATTTGGCTCATACCAATCCCCAATTGTCCTCGAATTGTCTTATAGGTAATCCGGGGGTTTTCGTCAATTAACCGCTTAACAGTAGCCACATTATTTTCGTTGACGGCAGTTGAAGACAGCCCTTCACGAAATTCGTCATGTTCGTCCGTGTATATATTTTTGTATTTAGTAATTCATTTGTTTTTGCGCCATTATTACCGCCCCGTTAGTCGAGTGTCTAGCAAACCTAACTACGAATCGATGGGGCTAGGATTCGATTCCCGATAGGGACCAAGATTTGTGTGATAAGCATAGATGTTTGTATTACTAGGTTTGTGTGTTTATTATATATGTCACAGTATTTATATATGTATTTCTATAATTGATTAATACCCTTAACTCAAGCAAATAGTTTGCTTACTTTGGAGTTAGAACAATTCGTAAAATTTGTTGAGCGATATATTTTATTATAGTGCTGCGTTATATTACGCACCAACGTTATCGAAGGAGACTACTAAAATAATCTACGGAAATCAGCAGATGACATTTGTTTCGTTATTCTTACATTATTTCCTTCAAAATAAAAAAAATAATTGCGCTTGACAATGTCATGATAACGTTTTTTTTGCATCTTTGTGACTCTCTTACCTCCCTATGTTACGCCCAAATATCAAATTTTTTAAATGAAGGAACGTTTATTAGCTCGTATTTTACCCGCCTTATTTTATCGGATACTGTTGCGCTTCAGTATTTCTGATGATCAATTTTTTTAAAAATTCGACAATTTATACGATTTTAATGAAATTTAGTATGCAGGCAAGGCAGGAAATTTAGTATTAGGTATGGTAGTTTCGGAGGCGATAAATCGATCTAGCTAGGTTTAATTTTTAGAAAACGTCATATTTACCAAAAAAAAAAAAATAGAGCTTATATATGACTGAGGCAGGTCTATTTCATTTTATATATTTGCACGTAATAACAACCAACCCACCACTGGCGATTCGAGGTTCCTAAATTCATTGGTGATTGGACTGTTGGCAACCATGTGGCGCGCACGCACGCGTTACTGTTCTTCTGATCTATTAACTTTTTATTTTTTTTAATTATTTCATAATGTTATAACTTATGTGCACCTTTCTACAGAATACTAAAGTTATATTCAAATAGTTTTTAAGCGCGTCACACATGGTTAAGATATTTTAAAATATATCTTATCGTATCTTAAATCATATTTTAGAATATCACTTACCATAGAACAACAAAGTTAATATATATTTTATCTTTAGTATCTTAAGATACTGAGCGATACGACCAATATGGAGATATATATTTCATATCTTGCTACATTATCTTAAGATGCGAAACATAAGCCCCGTTTTCACTTTGATTAGTACGAGTGTGAGTGTTTAATGCACGTGCTTAGTATTAAGCCAAAAATACGTGAAGATAGCCGTAGATCAGTGCGAGTGATTCCTAATCAGCGTAGTAAAAGTGAATAGATGCTGATTGCTTATACTCACACTGATCAACGGCTCTCTTCACGTATTTTTATCTTAATACTAAGCACCTGTATTAAACACTCACACTCGTACTAATCAAAGTGAAAACGGAGCTATACGCATCTTAATATAAATACATGTTTTTGTTTCGGGATATACGCGAACGCAGTGCCACAGATACCTTATATAATAGTTACTATCCCCGTGTTGGTCCGGGCTGCTTTGAAGAATAGACCAACTAACGTTCTGCCAGGCAGGTCGTAAGAGGGGACCGATTCGCTATATATGTCACTACCACAGTGACTAACGTATTTGGAATCACAGGTATTTGGTACCACCGCCTTGCCTATTTCTGCCGCAATAGCGTCAATGCTTGTCATAGTCATGTTTCGGTTTGGGGAGGTAAGGTATCCCGCCACACGGATAGCAAATAGCGGCTCTTTGCCACGGCCAATCAAGAGCGAGAGTGGAGATTGACATGGCATGTCAATCGTTTGCGGGCGGTTTGTCTTGATAGTTTTTCATTCAAAATTAACTTTGTTTGGAATGTGCTACTGCCATTTTCATTTCAAATTGTATAACAAAATCGTCGTCTGAGGAGCTATCTAATAAATCAAGAAGTAAGGCTGTATCACTCATAGTTAATCACTCTGTATATAGAACTCCTACAAAGAATACGTGTGACAACGAGGCAGATCATAATATAATTACTAGTTTTTAATATTATCGTATCTAGCCGTGTGTGATACTTTAAGATAATAAAATATTTTATATTAGGGCATCTTAAGATGAAATGTTATAGTATCTTAGCCGTATGTGACAATCTTTAAACTCGTAATATGTCCTCATCTACCCTAATTAAAAATAATGTCAATAAAGGCTACTTTTGTTAATCATTGAGGTGAATGTTAAATTAAAATAATCGATTATTAAATGACACATAAAAATATAATTTATATTTTAGAATTGAATAATAAAATAATAACAAATATTGAATAAATATGACGTTAAGTTACATTAATATTAAACAAAGGGGAATTATTTTAATCATTTTGTTCATTTAATAACGGCAGATTATCCTTCAATTTATTAATAATTTCTAAAGCCTAGAAAGCATGCAGTTTTCTCCCGTCACCGAAAAGTAAGGTGTAAAATTTACGACCTAAGGGTCAAAAGTGTATTTTTCCGCGTGCAAATGTTAACGAAATGCAGATTTCTTTCTTTATACCACACTCTTATATTATGTTTTTTTATACTATAATTTGTATTATATTTTTTGGTTTTGTTGTTTTTACCTTTTCCACTTGTCCCACAGGGCTACAGTAGATTGAGTCTCTCGGCGTGCACTCGTAAGTTGCGATTGCAATGTCAGGATTTTCTGTTGCATCGCAGCAGATTCAGCAGACGGCACTTTACTTCCATTTGTAGTACTAAACATTACATACACATTTATTTATATACTGAATAAGGAAATGTCATCATGCCACTTCTCTTCCAGAGTACTATACGAAACTGGACGTCCACAGACATCCTGTTTCATATATGTTTACATTGGTTCGTTAGTTAGCGCAAGAGATGATAATCCCACCACTGCATTCTGTTAATTTTTTTACAACTATCGCTTATTTCCTCCAATAGCCATGACCGACACATTTACTTGAAAGGAACTGGAGTTCAACTTACTACCAGACTCCAGCGGCAACTGACATTTTCCTCGATAATATGTTTTGACAGATTATTAAACACGTAATTTCATGACTTTTGTCGAATAGACTTGTCACTGGACTACAAGGCGAGCCTATCTACTAAAAAGTAATTATATCATGAAGGTAAACAAAAAGAATTATTACAATAATGTAATAATTATCTATAATGATCTTACTTATTTATCATCATCATCATCATCAGCCGGCATTCGTCCACTGCTGGACATAGGCCTCTCCCAAGGCGCGCCACTGAGCCCGGTCTTCGGCTCTCCTCATCCAGTTACTTCCCGCCACCCTGCGCAGATCGTCGCGCCACCGCGTAAGGGGGCGTCCCACGCTACGTTTGCCAAGACGCGGTCTCCACTCTATGAGCCGTTTACTCCATCGGTGATCAGATCTACGGCAGATGTGACCGGCCCATTGCCACTTCAGCTTGCTTACCTTCTGAGCTATGTCAGTGACCTTGGTCCTCATACGAATTTCTTCGTTTCGGATTCTATCCCTGAGGGATACACCGAGCATAGCTCTCTCCATAGCCCGCTGAGCGACTTTGAGTCTATGAACCAGTCCCACCGTTAGTGTCCACGTCTCGGCTGCGTATGTCATGATTGGTAAGACGCACTGGTCGAAGACTTTCGTCTTTAAGCTTTGTGGTATAGGCGACGAAAAGATGTGACGAAGCTTCCCAAACGCTGCCCAGCCTAACTGAATCCTCCTATTGACTTCCCTCTCGAAGTTGTTTTTACCTAATTGCACAATCTGCCCAAGGTATACATACTCCCGAACAACTTCGAGAGTCATGCCATTTACGGTGACTGGACTAGGTTGAACATGTGAGTTGAACATAACCTTGGTTTTGTCCAAGTTCATACCAAGCCCCACCCTTTGGGAGGCGCCATTCAGGCTAGTCAGCATTTCCTGCAGCTCCTCCAGTGAATCTGCCATGATGACAATATCGTCGGCAAAGCGTAAGTGCGAGATGCGATCACCGTCTATGTTGATTCCTCGTCCTTTCCAGTCCAGTAGTTTGAAGACGTCCTCCAACGCGCTTGTGAATAGTTTCGGGGATAGAACATCCCCCTGTCTTACGCCTCTGTGTAATTGAATCTTGTCTGGACGTTTTGGATGTGGACGGTCATTGTTGCGGAATTGTATAGACATCTCAGAACATCAATGTACCGGTAATCCACCTGGCATCGCTGCAGGGATTCCAGAACAGCCCAGGTCTCGATCGAGTCAAACGCTTTCTCGTAATCCACAAATGCAAGACACAGGGGCTGATTATATTCTTCCTTTTTCTGTATAATTTGCCGCACTGTGAAAATGTGGTCTACGGTGCCAAAGTCTCGTCGAAACCCGGCCTGCTCGGGAGGTTGGAAGTCATCAAGTCTTCGTGCAAGTCGATTTGTAATTACCCTTGAGAACAGCTTATAGACGTGGCTTAGGAGCGAGATGGGTCGATAATTTTTAAGCAGTGTTTTGTCCCCCTTTTTGTGAAACAAAACTACTATGCTCCTATTCCACGCCCTTGGAGTTCACCCCGAGTGCAAGACGGAGTTAAATATCCTTAGTAGTTCCTGTAGCACAGGTTTGCCTCCAGCTTTGAGCAATTCGGATGTAACTCCGTCCTCACCAGGGGCTTTTCCATTTTTAAGCTGCCCCAGGGCCAGTACAACCTCCTCGAGACTTATATCTGGAAGTTCGTCGGTGTAGTGGCGTGTCAATGTGGCTCTGGGATCAGAGTCTAGGGGTTCAGGTTGAGGTATTCGCGAGGCATATAATTGGCCATAGAAGACTTCAGTTTCGGTGAGTATCTCCGGCTTAGAAGCGACGGTTCTGCCATCCTGAGTTCTTAACTTCGTCAAATTACTCTTTCCAAGTTGATGTGAAAATACTTTGGAACCCCGATTTTGCTCTATAGCTCGTTGGATGTTTGTAACATTTGAGCGTCGGAGGTCCCTTCGTATCAGTTTCCTGATATCCTTGGTGAGTTGTTGGAGATCTGACGGTGCCGCAGTGATTTTTTCACGTCTTTGCTTCATAAGCTCCAGAGTTTCATCCGAGAACTTAGAGTTATTGCCCGAATGCCTCTTTTTACAAAACCTTTTACCCGCATCCCTTAAGGTCTTCACCACATTTTCGTAGTCCTCGTCAACGTCTAGGGTATGTGCCAAGGCATCGAACCGATTTTTTAGCTCCAGCTGAAAATTTTCCGAGCTTTTTTCGGTTTGGGAAGGAATCGGTCGGAGTGTGGACTTCATCATACGGCTTCTCTCTAGCTTGAAATTGATATATAGAGATCCTCGAACAAGTCGGTGATCACTGCCGGTATTGAACCTGTTAATCACTGAGACGTCTCTAAATATGCGCTTACAGTCTGTAATGATGAAGTCAATCTCGTTTTTTGACCTACCGTCAGGGCTACGCCAGGTCCATTTCCTCTGAGGCTTTTTCTTGTAGAAGGAGTTCATCAAGAATAGCCCTTGTCCTTCTAGGAAATTGACCAGCATTTGCCCTCTCTGGTTTCTCCTCCCGTAACCGTGTGGTCCGATTGACGTTTCGATGCCAGTTTGTATACCTACCCTGGCATTGAAATCTCCCATGACAACATTGTAATGAGCTCCAGTGGTGTTATTTAAGGCTCTATTGATATCTTCGTACAATAGCTCAACCTCTTCATCAGAGTGTGTCGAGGTCGGCGCATAAACTTGTACGACCTTGAGAGAGTATCTCTTGGTCAGCTTGAGTACAAGATATGCAACCCTGGTCGACACACTGGATATCTCCACAACGCTGTTAATGAGAGCTTTGTTGACGAAGAAACCTATTCCGCCTTGGGAACGGTGGTCTCCCTCTCGATAGTAGAGGAGATGGCCTGATTGCAGAGTTATCGTGTCCTCTCCCTGTCTTCGGACTTCGCATAACCCTACAATTTGCCAGTTAATTTTCTCTAACTCTACTTCAAGCTCTGCGATGTTCTCGTCAAGCCTCAGTGTCCGTCCATTATACGTCGCCAGGGTCAGTCGTTTTTGGTAGCCTACCGTAACCCGGGGATTCTTCGCACCCCCTGCCCCACCGATACCGTGACCGCTACCTTGGCCCGGCCTGGTGAGGCGGCCGGGAACTGGGGGCCGTTTACTTCTTTATACTAAAGCCTATATTACTAAGAAGAAGTAAGATCTGCTACCTCGTGGTCTAGGGGATAGCCTATTCGGCTCAGATCACGAAGTCCCGAGTGCGATCCCTAGGTCGGGTAAAAGTGTTATTGAGTTGTGTTCGAGGTTTTTCTCGAAAATACAAAATCTCAGTAGCAGCTCAGAGCATGGCGGGTGGTGTAATGGTAACACGTGCCTCGGATGAGGTCGATAAAATGCGGCGATGGAGATCATCACTCATCTCGCCAACCGACAAACCAGTGAATCGTGGTGAACTGGAAATTTCATAGACAGTTGGTTTACTCTGCCTACCCCGCAAGGGCGTCATGACACTCTAAAATCTATTTGTTTCTTTACTTGTAATGGATAAACTAAAAACTACTGAATCAACATAAAGCTACATACTAGGTGGTAGAGTTCTGCATTGTCTCGCCCGGGTCTGGTACCATCGCCTTACCTATTCTTGCCGCAATAGCGTCAGTGCTTGTCGCTGTCGTGTTCCGGTTTGGAGGGTAAGGTAGCCGGTAAACTTATTGATGTGGCATTAGACCTCGCCACAAGATAGTGACTCATCATTAGCGTCTTTGGTGTCTATAGGCGATGGTTGAGTCTTTCCATCAGGAGACCCATCTGCTTGTTTGCTATCTTATGATATAAAAAAAAACATACATAACTGATTACTGAGTATAGGCTACTTTTTTACCCGAATTAGTCTAAGGAAGTAGTGGCAAAAGAAGTGTGTGGTTCACACGTTGCAGGGAACAGATAGTATTTAATCTTTTAAAATTGACTTACAATTTTGTGGTCTGTGGATTTAATTTAATTCCCTGGTTTTGTGTAATTATATTGTATAAAACTTACATGCGAAACACTTGATTTTTAAGGTTTTGTGCATCTAATTTAGCTCTTCTTTCTCTGGCAGATATTGCCTTGATTTGTCTCCTTAGCATTGTGTTTTGCTTGCTTAATAACTGTTTTTCTTTACGTAAACGATCTAACACTGGTTCTTGCCTGTAAATATATACAACCTAGCTGTTTTGAACTCTATTTCATTAGGGATTAAATTTTCAAGTACTTTTCAATGGAATTTAGTGGACAATACTTACCCCTTTAGTAAACCTGTTAAAAATAGTGGTAAAGCAGTTAAAAAGTATTATTAAATCTAATAAATAGCGAAGAACTCATTAATTAAAAAAATATCACTAAACTTACCAAATAGCAGTAGAGCTGCTTGGTATTTTTAGAAAATCATCATGAGTCTCATTCAAATCAACAGTTGATTCAAATTTGAGTTCCAATTTGTCAGATCCCTGTTGTGATATCATGTCACTAGCTTCATCGACTTCTACTATGGCGGATAGATCAAAATTTGGATCATGTATTGATAACATGGATTGCAGGTTTAAAATTTGTGTCTAAAAATATTTAAACATTAATTTAACTATTAACAACTGTCAGAAAGTTAATTTGTAAAGTTGCAATAAATTTATCACTTCTTTATTAAAATAATTTAAAAACGTTATATTCCACAATGTATACTTATTGCTATAATTTACTTGCCTTTAGATTGTTTATAACATATCGAAATTGTTCAATCTGGGAATCTTTTTCAGCAAGTTGTTTTAAATGTAAAGTTCTCTGTTCAGTAATACGACTTCGTAGGTCCATGTATTCTTGTTGAGTCTCGTTTAATTGAGTTAACCAATGTTGATTTTCGGCCTTATACGATTCCATCTAATGTGCAGAAATTTTAACAGAAGTTACTATTTGGGTAACTACGAAATTAATTAAAAAATCGAACAAAACACATGATTTCTTATACATAAATTAAATTTATGCGATTTTTTATTTGTATAAAACGCATAATTTTAATTAAACATTTTCAGATGAAAATAATACATATAACATCGATTGCAACAATAATATGACCAAACTCAGACATGGCACTAAGTCGCAACCAAAACATTTGTAATGTAACTTATTTAATCTATGTTTGATAATAATAAATAGTTGATAAATAAGAAAATTAGAATTTATTAGAATCATAACATAATTTTTATTCAAAGCTGGAAATTCCACCTGCATATGAGAACAATTTTATTAGTATGTGGGTTTTTGTATATTATGTATGTAAATAATTTTTTTTTTCAATAAAGCTTATGTAAATTTTTCAAAAGAAAGAAACTAATAGTTTATTTATATTAAGTCTCTTTTCTCAATTAAATTGAAGCCTTACTTCTTGATTATGTCTTTCTTTAAGTTGTGTACTAAGCTGTTCCATTTTTGTCAACCTTTCAGCTGCTAAATTTTTCCAACGTTCCAATTCGTCTTGAACTTCAGTCCTGTAAAACCAATTTCATAATAAGCAGTTGTTAATTAATATTTAAGTTATTATCACGGAAAATAACATTAGTACAGACTAATATTATAATGAGAAAACATTTGTGTATTTGTATGCTTGTAACGGACAAACTGCAATTCACTGGACTGATATAAAAAAATCTTTTACACTATCCACGATTGACTTAGGCTTCTTGTTACAAGACTGAGCAAAAGGAATGGGTCACGCGAATGAAGCGCGACTTCGTCCGCGTGACACATTCCTTTTGCTCAGTCTAGCAGTACAGTAGTATGGAAGTGCTGAGTCTAGTCAAATTTCGGATCCGATCATGAAGTTACGATTTTTAATCTCGGGTCGGGCAAATATTATTGAGGCTTTTTGGAGGTAATCAACGAAAATCAAAATCTCCGTAGTAGATTGACATCTGCCCGCTTAAGATAAGCAGCCTAATAAAATGTTGTAGATCCATTTTTTTATGATTGAGGAAACAATCACTATTTGCTACCATGTTGAATACTTTTATTTTGATGTTTTATTTTAAATGAAAAAATAATGATTATTATTTCCGTCAGTCGTCGTTTTCTTTACCAGCCATAACACGTTGCTATAACTGCATTTTTGAGAAATCGTTAAGATTTGTTGATGCTGTAAAATAGTGAAATTTTGTATTGGAGATTTCGGTTTAATTTGAATATTATAAGAGCAGAGAGCAAGTAAAATAGCTCTTATATATTATTATAATATAAGAGCTATTTTACTATTATTATGTTTAAACTATTTACAGTGGATGGCTGGTATACAAAAAACAGATGATATTAGAATAAATGTCATTTTGATTTAATGTTAATTAATCAACGTCATCAAATATTTTGTTATTTGTAAAAATATATACTAGCTGGCAGCGCAGCTTCGCCTGCGAAGGCGCCCCCTATGTGAGCGACATGCTAGATTATTATGTTCTCCATATAGTTTTTCGTGCAAATTTTGATCCTTCATGTCAGCTGTGACTGAAAAAAGTTAACTTACGTTTGACCCGTTACATACAGTGATTTAGCCGTAATCGTAAAGGCATAACAGACAGACTTTTGCATTTATAAAATTAGTAAGTATGGATTTGATAAAAAAATTGTAAGGCATGACGGGCATTAGAAAATTGGTAAAGCGCGTGTCGGGCCACGCGCATTTTAGGGTTCCGTAGTTACTTTTCACAATAATGCGGACTAATAAGAGGGCCTTTTCATTGTTTCACAGTATGAAATTTAACCTATTTAACGTCAATGACAGATATATCTGCACCACAGGTTCACAGCCAAAATTTCTTCAAGTACAAGGACGGACGGACGGACAGACGCACAGACGGACGGACGGACGGACGGATGGATAGACGGACTAGCGGAACTATTTCTTTCCTAGTTTACTTCGGTATCTAAAAATGGATATTTATGTATGTACTCAGTATATTCACAGGTATGGCGCTACTCTGTTAGGATCAGTAAGGGCACTTTTTAAGTGGTCGCCAATGTTAATTTGCTTAACCAGGTACATAGATATTTTTTATGTTTTTACGTCACGCTAAAATCAGCTTTTTTTTTCATTCTATCCCTATAGTCATGCTGTGTTCACACTGTCTGTGACCTCTAGAAATTTTTCGTCACAAAAGTAAGAAATTGATTATATGATAGTACATAATACGTACACAAATTTAATGAAATAAACCAATAAATATATTTTATAACGAACAAACAAATAATATTTCTATTAATTATAAAATCCATGGATTTTGGAAATGCGCCGAAATATCGATAATCGGTATTGCAGCATCTTCATCTTGAAAAAGAAAAAAAGTTGAAAAAAATACTAGTTTTAAATGTTTTAATGAACGACGAATGTCATGTTGCCGTATTCCCCCCATTCCTCCTTGTCATATCTTATCACACTTAGCGAGATCCCCCACCCTGTTTGCAAATATATTTTATTAACGGGCCCATAATCCGCGTAGGCCTGGACCCCTTTTAAAGAGTATACGACCTGTCATTGCCAGACAGTTCATATTAAGCTAACGATATGATTCACATGCCAGTACTATTGTGACTACTAGACGTGTTACCACCACTATCATGCTGGAGATAAGAAGATAATATAAAATTATTATTAAAAAAGACCATTTGTAATAATAATATTTATATTATATTCTTATACCGTGCAAGAAGTATATGTATATAGTATGTAATTTTCATTACTTTAAACGATGTTTACTTTTCCATGAATTTGATAAAACGTAATAATGTTATACAAAAATTTACTCAATTATAATACTCACAAGTCGGTTTTAGATACATCTAAATCTTTTTCGAGTGTAAAACATTTGTGTTCTAAGTCACTTATTTTTAAATTAAGCTTATTAGATGCTTCCTTAACAAAGTCAGTACCACCGGTGTATTCACTTCGGCCTCTCCTGCAATAATAAATGATTAATACAGTATCATCAAAATATACATTTTTATCTGATAATTTTCCTTATCTTTAATCAACTTGAAAGATGATCGATGCTTTAAATTTATGATGTTTAAATGCTTACTCGTCCAATGCTGCTTGCAAATCTTTTAACTTTAGTTGCATAGATTTTATTTTTTCTAAAAACTGTTTTCTTTCATTATCTAACAGTTCTTTGTATTCTGATAAGACTCTATTTTTGTCATTTTCAATTTTTTGAATACTTTGCATTAATATTTGATTCTTTGTAGATAGTTCAGCATTTGCCCTATTTATTTGCGACGACTGGCTGTTTTTAAGTTCATGAATTTCAGTTTTAAAGTTTTCTATGTTGTTTTGTAATGTTTGATTCATTTTATCTAACTGATTATTAGTAACAATCAAATTTTTAATCGTTATATCCAATTCAACGTTTCGTTGCTTAAGACTATCAATATCGTAGCTTTGTTTTTCAACTAAAGTTTCTCTTATGTTGAGTAACCTTTCAGTCTCCAGTTTATCGCTTGTTATTTTATTTAATTCTTTTTTAAGATCAGCATATATTTCATCGTTGCTTGTTTGCGTTTGTTTAATGCTGCTCTTCAATTCTGATCTATAAGTTTGCGTATAATTATTAACGAAATTAAGCTTTGTATTTTTATCCTTAGCTTCATATGTGAAAAATTCCGAATTTGAAATATCATTTTGTGATAGGTTACTCCTAGGAACAGCGTTAGGTTTTTGTATAGTAAATGTTTGACCTTAAAAAATAAAAAGTAATCATTACACAGGTTCCCTTGTAAGGTATGCAAACTGAACTAAACGTCAGTAGTCATACCGATTTCGGACGATTCCCCATTTTGCTAGTGAGACGGCTTTTTGCTTGTCAGCCGAGGTACAAGAGTAATAATTTATTATTCTATATAACAATTAAATGGAAAAAAAATGTACAACAGTAATTAATTAAAATAGTATTAAAATATTAACGGTTAAATTATATATATATATATATATATATATATATATATATATATATATATATATATATATATATATATATATATATATATATATATATATCGTCAACAGTAACTTCCGAAAACCTTTTTTAAAGTAGAAGAGTTCATTACAGTTCGTAATCAATCGGTTTTTGTAAAAAAATCAAGTTTTGCCGACAAAGAAAAATGCCCAAGCCCAATTAAATTAAAGTGTGATCTTAGTACTTTAAAATACGATAACCATTTTATGTAAATATACCGGAGTATGCGACAAAGACCAGAATTTGATTTGACAACTGAGCATTCCGGAGGCATTGGTTTGAAGACTATACTAGACTTATTTGAGTGTTAACTGACAAATGTTATATTTTACTATTACATTTTACAAAAATTTACAAGATTTTAATTACATTTTACAAGAATTTTAACAACATAATCAGTATGCAATGTCAAGAAAATAAATATAACGGCCGCAATACAGATTATACCAAACAGACGCACGCGCAACGGAAATGAGGTACAGTGTTGCCAGTAATATTTACCTTGAAAATGTAATATAATTGTTTTTTTTAAATTCAAAGTATTATAATTATTTAGAATAACAAATGAATCACAATTTTTCACTTTGAGGGCCATAATCAAGTGAAAAAGCACTATGTTTTAATCTAAAATAAAATATAAATAAAATCTAAAATGTAAATTAACCATTTTTTTGTCATAGAAACCTTATACAAGGTAGGTTCCGAAAAAAAATGTGGAAATATACTATTTTTTTTACTTTTATTCGGCTTAATTAGGGCTGTTATTATTACAAATTATCTTATTAATAATAAGAGGAATTACTAGTATAACGGACGTGTTGTACACTTTATGATGTAGTGATACCATTCGTGGGCATTCTCCTATATTTAAGTTTTTTTTAAATATCTCGAAATTTCCAAAGACAAATCGGTCCAGATTTTTAGAAAATCTAAGTTTGACAAATCCTAATCGAAGAACGTCAGCCGCATTTCGATCCGTCAAGCCGTACGAAAGTTATGAAGTATTTTCATCTATACATCACTATTCCGAGTTATCGGAACAAACATTTTGTATTACAATATCACACCATGAGTAATATATACTAGTATCCATAGAAATGAAACTAGTAAAATGTGGAGACTATGAAAATCTAATTCAATACAACATGCCCAATATTCTACAGCTGCATACGCTGTTACGATATATTATGTCATTCTGAGAATTGGTAGTTTATTTGTTGCCCAGTAACATAAAAAAATTGAATTGTTTTAAAAATATGATTAATATTATAAATACTTTTATGGCTTGATTCATCATCTGAAACTATATCTTCTAATTTTATATTTTCGTCTTTGATATCTTCATTAATGAGTATGTCATTTCTTACTATAGTATCATCTGGGGAAACTTGAGTATTATTAGACATTATTAGTAGCTTTTCTAGTGAAATACAACGTTCTGAAAGAACTTTTCGCGCTTGTTCAATATTTAATATTTTTTGTTTGTAGTAATTTAACTCTGATTCTTGCATTTTTTCCTGAAGCAATATGAGTATTAATGCACAAAAATTAATAACCATTTACATAAGTGCTAGAAACTATTGATAAGAATGTACATACAGTTACTATATATTTTAATCTGTGCGTACAATTTTCTTCAATATCAAAACATTTTGACTTGTATAAATCTTGTATTTGCTCGTATATATTATGCTTTATTATAAGATTATTCCTTAAGTCATCGATTTCACTAAGTTTTTCACTAACATCATTATTTTTACGATTCAAATCTTCGACATTATTGATAAAATTTTCTAATGAACAAAGAGGTAAGCTTCCTTGATACTTTTGTCTTAAAATGTCAATCATTTCGTATAAATTCCTACACAAAAAGAAAAAAACGTATGTAATAAAAATATATATTTAATAATATTATAAGGAAAATAATCATGTACTTTACTAACCGAACTTTATTTGCAAATTCATAATATGACCTTTCAAAAAATTTTTGACGATTGATTAGCAATTTTTCAGTTTCTGCCCTTAGTTGTTTCTCTTTGTTTAAGTCCATTTTTAGCATATGAATTTTTTGTACACTCTCTGAAGCTTGCAACTGATAAAGTAAAATTTCACCACTGAGCCTGTATGCAAGTAAAAATTTGAGTAACACATTATTTTATTAATAAAAATAAGCATATTTATACATCTTTTTTTAAAATTTTAATAACGTTCTACAAGCAAAAACTTTATTTTAAATATTAAATTCGTAAAAGGTTCGTTTATAAAAATATTATTAAAATAATGTGAAGTTATGATGGAGTTTACATGCACATGCAAAGTAATTTAGTTGTTTTTAAAACTATTCACAACACAAAAGTTTGCTAATATGAAGTTATGTCGATATGTGTAATGTTTTCCTAGCTCCAAGTGTACTGACTGGTAAATTTATCATTAAATAATATATGAACATCAATAGAAACAATAGCATTATTTATTATAAACGTGTCTATTAGTCAATAAAAGTATGCTACTATGAAACTTTCAGCAAGGAAAATTAAATAGTCTTAACATACCTCGCTATTACCGCTTTATTTCCAGAAGATTGCAGATCTAAAATGTGATGCCTTAACATATTTAATTCTACATCATTTTGCGAATCAGATTGTTCCTTTGCTTGTAACTTGTGAAAAAAATATTTCAAATTACAATTTACTGTAAAGTTTAAGTTAGTTAACAATATTTAAGTTTAAATAAGTACAAACCTGTAATAAAGCAACGTTTAATTTTGTAAAAGTTTGTTGATAAAGGTTATTAAGATTAAAAATTTCTTCTTTTAGCTGATTTATTTGACTTAACCAAAACTTATCCTTATCATCATAATTATATAAACATTTATTCCTGAAAAATAAAAGAAAAACATAATCTAGACTAGATCATTAACAAAAAAAATTATTGAAAACAAAAAACCCGACTGCATCTTGAAAAAGATTCATTGCCTAAAACTAAAACTAAAAAGAAAGAAACAAGCCCAGTAACTTAGAATCATGTTAAGTAATAATAAATAACTACACCACTAACATAGTTCTATAATCGATGTGCATATAAAACAATCCATGAATTTTAATTTATCATAGACCGATTAACAGTTGGGGCCCATTTAATATTTAGCTATCAAATTTTCACAAAGGGCCGCGACTTTTATAAATATTTTTTTTTTATTTTATACTTTTTAGTTAGGATTCATTAACTTCGATATTAGGATTATATATACGATAGTAAATTCCGCAATCTTGTCATTTCATTCAGAGAGTGAATATCGTGGGGATTATTAAGTAACTTCTGGTGGTCTAAACTTATTATTAACCCCTCTAGAGACCTAACAGCCTGGTCACGGGAAATTCGCGCCTGCGATTATCGCGATATGCGAACAGTGAAGCATCTAGAGTCTAAAACAAATGTATGGGAAAGTACTAAACATGCCACGCGGCGCGACGACCGGCGGTGTGACTGATGAATTTTGCTGAACGTCTCGGTTGCGCGTCAGGCGATGCGGCGGGCGATTGAAACAAATGTATGACAGAAATGTAAACAAATTTATATCAGTACTATACATGCCTCGCACTCGGGCGCCGGCAGCAGCGTATAGTCTGGGAATCAAAACGACTTATTTGTAACTTTTAGTTGCCGCAAAATACACTATGAACATTATAACTTTAATTTTCAAATTTACTAGGCCAACAATTGGGAAAATATGTATAAACAAATAAGTTTAAGCAAAATCCAGAGATACAATTTTTGTTTCTTCCCACAATTTTGAATATTCATAAGAATATAATTATAGTAGTGCCACCATAAAATCGATAGTTTTTAACTAGAAACGCCATAATATGGATTGCAACGTCGATAGTTTCCATAGTATTGATACCAACCAACCACAATACAGGTGCTGCAGATACCTTGCGATAATAACTAAATTTCTATCAGAACTACTAGTTATAAGTACCTATGCGCTATTAAAATTATATATTTAACTAAAAAGAATGTCAAAACAGCCAAATGAGACAAAAAATATACTTTTTTTTCATGGATAGACAATGACCCTAGCTATCATATACTCACGTCACACACCCAACATATTTGTACAATTGAAGAAAAAATAAAATAAAACGTAATTCGCTCCATAAAAAAAAATCTAATTAATTTTTTTTAGACAAACTATCAACTCTAGAAGAAATTTTATTAGAATAAAAGTTGTCGGGAATATCATCACACGTTATATAAAAAAATGCATCGATATTGGAACTTTGTTGCCTAAGTCCACTAATTTTCAGTTTGAGCCCACTGTGCGCCGGTTTGCGTGGCCGGGCAGTTGCTCAGCTCAAAGTAACGCATGCTTGACCTTTAGAGAAAAATCCGTGAGTATAACTCAACCACAACTCGGTCTAAAGTAATTCCTTGGAGCTTGTGTATAGTTAAACCCCAGCACAATATCAATGACATCACTTTTCGTTCTATTTAACCCTGTCCACGAAGTGCATCGAATTGTGTCGTCAATGATTCAATTATAACTCCTACTCCAATAACATTGATTTTAATTGCCTTGTCGTCAAATTTTAATAAACAGCCTGTGGCAATTTTCCAGGTTTCAGTTGGTCTTCGAAGAGCAGGCCACTCTATTGTCATATATAATTTTATTTTTATTTTATTTTTATTTATTCAGGATAACAACAGCATTTAAGTACATACACTATTAAATTTAAATGATTTACAAATTAAAGCCAATAATAGTTATCCACTGAGTTATTACATAATAAATATATTGAGAGCAAAAACAAATTTATCCAGTTTAAAACTACATTGGTTAATAAAAGGATAAAACGTAACAAAGGAGATGAGCCGAAGTTATTTATGATTATACGATGTTACAGATATTAATTCTTTTTTGTTTATTATTGATGAAGTTCGTAGTTATTCTAATAATTATAGAAGAAGTAAATTGTAATATACAATAAAAATACCGTATAAACATACATACACATATACATAACTAAGTATATATATTTATATACATATATATATATATACATATATACATATACACATTCATACACATATATACATATACAAAATAATATACCAAATATGAAACATTGTTATACCTATATAAAAAATTAATATATAACTCCCAGTGCTCAATACAATATTCAATATACATATTATATATATTTTATATATTTTACATCAATCTCCCTGTTGTAAAGGCAGAATAACGAAACACTAATTTAAGTGTACGTATAAAGTATTTGTTATAAGTAGGAAAATAAACGAGTATGGTTTTAAACAAATTTAAAACGTTATACATATGTTCCTATATCCTAAACTATTAGATACGTACCTCTGTTGTACCTACCTATTTAAAATTATGAATGAAATCGGTATCTTAATTACTCGGGCGCCCGGGCGATAAAAGGCACTCTTTATGAATATTTGTGTCAAAACAGCAGTATAAACATAACGTGATATATGTATTTCTGAATTGGTTTTTTACTTGATATTGCTACGGTAAGAAAAAAATTGCCTCCCCCCCATCTCGCTATTTGCGGGTGCCATTTTGAAAATTTGTATAGCCTATGTCACTGTTACAATTTAGACAAATCCAACGACACCTCATAAGTCAAAAACCGTCTAGCCGTTTGGGCTGTAGGGCGTGCCAAACAATTGGATACATACATACAATCGAAAAACATTACCCTCCGTCAGTCGGGTAAAAAGAAAATTATTGTAGAAAAAAATTAGAAAAAAGTTTTGTTACATTATTTCTGCTTGTGTTTGTTGTAATTCCAAAAGCTTTTTCTCTAAATCTTGTACATGTTTCGTTTTATTTTCTAATTCCGTGCAAACACTTTTAAGTTGTTCTTGTATAATCGATTGTTCTATAACATTAATTAAACTATTGTTATCATTTATTTTTGTACCACCTAAAAATACAGATTATGTTATAAATCAATAATCTATTATCCAATTGTAGAAGTTAAATTAATAAGCATTTAAAATACTTATTAATACTTATTAATACTAATTAACCGCCTTACTTTGGCCAACATTTTTCATATGTAAACTATTTATAATATCTGATTTATCTTGATCTAGACGTTTCATCAAGTCATTGGTTTCGATGACATTTTTTGCGTTTGATTCTATAATGTTTCGATATTTTATATTAATGTCATTTAGAAAATGGTTTTGTTTCCAAAATAAATTTATTGGTATGGTATTACGTAATTTTTCAGTGAGATTAACAAGCATCTGATTTAAATTATTTATTTTTATTTCGTATTCAGACTCCATTATCATTCTTTGTTTCTTTTCTTCAAGATATTCATTTTTTATATTTTCATTTAAAGTTCTTATATGTTTATAAGCATTTTCTAAATAAATACATTTATTTTCTAAGCAAGCAGATTTTGGGGAACTAAGTAAACCTGGGGACAAATTACTTATTTCGTCGTCATTTTCACTTATTTGTTGCTTCAAATTTTCAATTTCTGCTTTATAATATTCTTCCTGAATGGACCAACTATTTTTGTTATCAACTGACTGTATCGTTAAAAATGTCAATTTATCGTAAAGATCTGTGAATTTATTTTGAAAATGTAGAAGCGCCTGTTTCACTTGATTCTTAAACAAGCTATCTCCTTGTATCAAAATATTAAATATGTGTTCATTATTAGTAAAATCGACATTTGTATAGTCGTTGTCTAATATCCAAGCCTGGAACATATTCGAGTCAACGCCGTTAGCAGTATTAGATGCTTCATCTTTTGTAGCAACTTTTGGTTTCATTTCAGATAGCTGGTTTTTTAATTCTGTAGATTTGTTTGTTTCATCACGAAGTTTATTTGTAATATTTAAAATGTCTTTCCTATAAAATAAATTGTATTTATATACTAATGAACTATAGTTTCGGAACAAGTGACAAAAATATATTATTTATAGTAGTAGTAGTACCTTGACTCACGAAGTGCTATAAGTAAGGCATCCTTACTTCCAATTAATGTTCTAAGTTCCATAATTGTTTTCATATGGGGAGAGTACCAACCCGCTAACCGCCGTGCATCCATTGATTGTAAAATATTTTCTAGCGATGGACATTCAACTGATAAGATGCCAGAAGAAGTACCTTAAATATATTATAAATAGAAGTACATAAATAAAATAATATATCATGCTATTAAAACACTTACTTTTATTTAGATTATAGGGTTTCAGATTTGAATCTAACTTTATATTTTATATATATCCTACGAAATTTAAAAAAGACACCAGACTAATTAAATGGTAGATCAATGAGAGCGAAAAATCCGTCAGTTCTGTTTATTTCCATTAATGAAAATGAATTTTTGGGGTTACGTAGTATAGTAAGAAATATCTCTTACCTCACTAAAGGGTAACTCAAGGAATTGCGTAAAAATAAAGTACCTAAAGTCATGTCATTTCGTTACCTCTGCCTAATGTAGGGTACGGTTTGGTGTAAAGGATTTACCATTTATATTTGTAACCATACATATTTCCTTAGCAAACCCTTACATGATATTAGCGGAGTACAGTGTCTCTTATCACGGTTAAGCTAGATCTGCCTTTTAATCTTCACGTTCATAACTCTTTTCACACAATGTTTTCAGAAACTTCACCGTTGTGTTGATGAAAGTGATAACCTTCGTCAACATAACGATATCCAAGAAATTTGATCACGATACGTTAGTTTGGCATTTTCCGGTTACTACGTCTATCCACGTTTACATCGCATATCTAATATTTCGTCAAACTTTCATTTTTCATATATCATTGTTCATAAAAATCTGAACCAATGGAGCATGTTCTTATAATTTTTACATAAATGATTTTTTTCAAATATATTTCAGTTCATAATTACGAAAACGATCTGTTAATTTTCCAGTACATATTGTTTGTCACATTATGGTTAGCTTTCATGCTCTATCTGATATACCTAGCTTTCACTTTCTTAGAACAGCGTCGAGATATGTACAAAAGAATGCAAGACCAGGCGGAGAGTATGATTTCAGATAGAACCTTAAATTTCTATTAAGCTCCGATTATTTCTTACACACTTTTCATAAAAAATACTTACTATTATCTTTTAAAGCATTCAATATCTCTGTGAGAGAATTTCTTAAGCCTTCATTTTCCTCGATTATATCTTGAATATTTACCAATGGTGGGGCAAGAAAATTGTCTGGATTGGATGATATATCTTCATTTGTATGCTCTTCACGATTTTCGTTATTTAATATTTCATGTATTTCTTTCTCTGCACCACCACTATTAAGAGCAACTTTACTTAATCTAGATATTATTAAGTTTTTACTCCGAATATCTATGTCGGAAAGAATTTGCTTTTTCTCCAATTTTTGTAATTTCTTTAACAAAGATTCGTTTTGTTTTTCAATGCTTTTGTATTTTCTTAATACACCACAAGTTTCTATTTTGTCTGTTCGCGGAATGTCAAGTTTCTCCCTGAAAGGTAGATAATTTTATTGCTAACATTATTTTTTATTAAAATTTTAAGAAGATATTGTTAGCTTAAAAAAGTTATTTCTCTTTTAGAAATATTACACTATCCAAGTGTTTATTTTTAAAATAATCGGACAGGAGGCTCACCTGATGGTAAGTGATTACCGCCGCTCATAGACAACTACACTACCAGAGGTCTTATAATATTGCGTAATATTGCGTTGCCGGCCTTTTAAAAATGAGTAAGCTCTTTTCATGAAGGTCCCTAAGTCTTATTCGTTTGAAAAATTTTTTGCCGATAGCTGGTTCCACATAGGAGTAGTGCGGGGCAAAAAATGCCTCGAGAATCGCACGCTTGTGGATTTTCAGACATCGAGATTGTTAGAATGGGACTTCGAATTTTGTCGCGATGTCCGATGGTGAAATTCGGTGGCAGGAATTAATTCAAACAGTTCCTCGGATCATTCTCCATGATACAGATGATAAAAGATGCAGAGTGATGCCACATCTCCACGTAACGCCAAAGAATCAAGCCGATTTGAAATAGTCCCGTCATCGACGATTCGAGGCGCCCTACGCCAAATGAGGCCGAATTTGCACCTTAGAAGCACCTTATAAAGTGTTAAGCGATAGGCCGGTGTGAAGTACTGCCTGGCCCTGCTGAGAACTCCCAGCTTTTTAGAGGCTAGTTTAGCCTTGCCTTCCAAGTGACCGCGGAACTGAACGTCGCTCGATATGTTGACTCCAAGTATTCTAATACTGGCTGTGGCTTTCAGGGAAGTATTTACAAAACAAGGTGATACGACAAAGGGTGATTTTTTTAGCGGTAAACGCGCAAACTTGTGTCTTAATGGGGTTGAATTGGACCAAATTTAATCGACCCCACTCCGAAGCTATAGAAAGTTAAGCTTCAATTTCTGACACTTATTTGTTCCGGTACTCGTTGATGTGGTCCCTTCAAATTCCGCTGCGGCCAGAGTATAAAGCGTCGCCTGTACTGTCATCCGCATAACAATGAATGCTGCTCGCAACATGTCATTAATATGCAGAAAAAACAGCGTAGGTGATAGCACACAACCTTGAGGAACACCAGCATTGACGAATTTAAGGTCAGAGCATGCGCCATTAACAACGACCTTGATACTCCTATTCGTCAGAAAACTGGTGATCCATTTGCATAATTTCTCAAGAGGCCCATAGGATGGAAGCTTGGAAAGAAGTGCCTTGTGCCATACCCGATGGAAGGCCTTCGCTATGTCCAAACTAACTGCCAATACCTCTCCCTTATTCTCGACTGTCTCCGCCCATCGATGTGTCAAGTAAACCAGAAAATCACTATCTGAGCATTCACGACGGAAACCGTACTGGCGTTCACTAATCGGCTGGTGCTCCTATAGATACCTCAGAAGCTGGCAATAATGGACTCCATTATTATGGAGAATAAAGAGGTTATCGCTAATTACCTATATAGTATTATGGAGAATAAAGAGGTTATAGCTAGCTCAATAGTTGGACGGGACCGATTGATCGCCTCTTTTAGGGATTGGGTGCACTAAAGCGGTGTCTCAAGTTGTGGGCACAGCGCCTTTTGAGTAGGAGAGCCGGAACAAATGCGTTAAAACTGGTGCCAACTCTGGAACACACATCCTGAGCACGATAGGAGAGATGCCATCAGGCCCACTCGACTTATGGACGTCCAAGGAAATGATTGCCTTATGCACTTTAGTTTGCAAGAACTTTACCTCCGGTATGGAAGTGTCACACCGCGGGATGGTAGGTGGTGCATTTCCTTGGTCGTCCAGAGTCGAGTTGGCTGCAAAAAGTGAGCCTAAGAGATCAGTTTTCTCTTTTGCAGAAAAGGCTAGAGAGCCATCATCTTTGTGCAAATGTGGAAAAGAGGACATACAGAAATTCCCCTGAACAGCTTTAGTTAGAGAACAGAACAAACGAGTTCCCGAAGGAAGGCGAACTAGCCTCCCGCAAATTCTGCTAATGTGCTCGGATTTTGCTTTAGCTATGGTTCTTTTAAAAAATCTAGAGGCATAATTGGACTCCTTTCTGAGTGTGTTGTTTTTACATCCTGCGATGCCGATGCCGCGGGCCAGGCATGGTAGGATTCCTTCTTTCGGCATGAAGATGTTTTGCATTGGCAACCAAACCATGGCTGAGACTTGCCGCCAACGGGTACAGCAGAAAATGGAATGTAAAGTTCCATCCCCTGCAGCACCACATCAGCGACGCAGTCAGCAACGATATCTGGATCTTCCAGCGAGAAGCACACGCCTCCATGAGTAAGATGCAAAAAAGAACCGCATCCCATCCCAATCTGTTGACCTGTAGTGCCAAACGCGGCGGCAGCCTAAAGAACGAGGCCGTAATAAGCGCGTAATCGGCACTTTGCTCCATACTGGGCAGTGGTCCGATGAACCAAGTGGAGCGTCTGCAGAAACCTGATAACTATCTGGGTGTGAGGTAAGCAGGAGGTCTTACAAGGAAGGAAGATGGTGATCCACGTCTGGAACACATTAGTAAAATACAGAATTTGAATATATGAACGCAGAAATATTTGGATAGTAAGTAGTTCCAAGGAACTTCCTGCCGCAGAATTTCACCATCGGACATCGCGACAAAATTCAAAATTTTATCCTTACCATCTCGTTGTCTGGAAATCCACAACTGTGCGATTCCCGAGGCACTTTTTTCCCCGCACTATTCCTCTGTGGAATCAATTACCGACAGGGGTTTTCAAGAAAAAAACCTACTCTTTCTTAAAAGGCCGGCAACGGAACTGCAAATCTTCTGATAGGGTGGTTGTGGGCGGCAGTGATCACTTTCCAACAGGTGAGCCTACTGCCCGTTTGCCCCCTTTTCTATAAAAAAATATGATTAAATATATTAATAGCTTATAGGAAAATTCAGTTTACCTCATTGTTTCATTTTCTAGTTGAAGATCATTTATAACTTGATTAAGATTATTTATTTCATTAACAAGGGATTTAATAGCTTCATCATTTGTTTTAATTTGGTGCTTTTTATTTTTTATATCGTCCAATAAAATGTTAGTTCCGTCGCTTGATTGTAAAAGCTGAAGTTGCGAAGATATGCCTGCAATCTTTTAAAGAAAAACGAGTAAACAAACATCATGGCACACACACATATACATATATGTGTGTGTGTGATATACAGTGTGTATGTATATATACGAGGTGGGCAGAAAAGTGACGTCCAGAATTTTTTTTAGGTGCCATGTGCTGACAGGTATCTGAATCACCTCTATGTAAATTCTATGATTGTTCGTCGATTTTGAGTTAAAAAATTGTGTAAAAACTTTGTACTTTTGTTTGTGTTTGTGTTTTTGCGTTTTTTAAAACAATTGCACAAACGGTGATCTATGAAATATTGCACAGTCAAAGTTTACATTTCTGAGGACTGCAGAAACCTAATATTTTTAAATCAAATGCATTAGAAATCTATTAAATTAATAAAAATAAACTTAAATACAAAATTGATAATATACGCACATGTACATGCACTTACTATTTCCTTTATGGCTAAAGTCCGTTGTCAAACTTAGCAGATTTTATTGTTTGGTCTATGGTCGAATTTCGGCCACTAACGAGCACTAGTATAAATAAAATGATTAGTCTTTAAATAATTTTTTTTTGTTTAGATGTGTTAGCTATCTTTTATTAATAAATAATTAAAATTTTAAAAGTTACATTTTTCCATACACTACATATAATCTATCTATATATAAAAATCAATTGCTGTTCTTTAGTCTTGCTAAAACTCGAGAACGGCTGAACCAATTTGGCTAATTTTGATTTTGAATTAATTGTTGAAGTCCAGGGAAGGTTTAAAAGGTGAGAAAATATAGAAAAAAAATGAGTAGTTATAAAGGAGTGTTCTCCTTTATAACTACTCATTTTTTTTTGCCGTTTGCGGGGTCAGCTAGTATGTTCATAAATATATATTAGATTACAAACAATGCAGAACAAATTATATATATTATAGCTAGTGTCATATAAAAACAAACAAATAATATTTCAGATTTTTTAGGGTTCACTACACGTGTATGAATGAAAATGCATTCTAATAAATACCTCTTGTTCTCTGATACAAATAATTTCTTCGGCACTTTTTAGAGCGAACGCTAACTTTTTAATTTTTTTATTTAGTTTAGTGATCATGAGTTTCTCTTTACCATCGTCACTTTCGTTGTTATGGTCTGATATAGTGTGTTCTGATCCTGTTTCAATTAATTGTTTTAGTTCATTATTTTCAATTTTTAAGCTTTGGATTAAATTTGCAGTTCGTAACATTTGTTCTGAAGCTTCTACCAGCTTTTCTTGCAATTCTTTAATTTTAATTTCTTGTTCTGGGTTAGTCTCCTAAAAATAATAAATTACTAGTTTTTTAAAAAATATATATAATACACTTTTACAATCTAAAACTGACATACATTTGGAAGCGATTTTGAACCAGTCGAATGAAGTGCACTATTTTTGAGTAGAACATTTTCTTTTCTTAACTTTTCGATTTCTTCTTTATACATTTTCAAAAGATTCTGAAACAAATGCCATGCGTGTTTTTTAAAAACAAATAATCAAAAAAAATTGGGTTAGTCTTAAAGTAAATGTTTTATTTACATTATGATTACCATTAAAATGTTTTACCTTATCAGGATTATTAGACTTTTTTACATATATGTTCGGTTTTCATTTAAGGCTATGCAAGATGAGTAAGTAAAAAACAACACATCCCTGCTTCGATGACTTCAATACTTACAAATATCTTTTTCTGGTTTCTTGGTTAAGGTAGTCTGTATATCACTATATAGTATAAAACAAAGTCGCTTTCTCTGTCTGTCCCTATGTCTTTATATCCCTATGTCCCTATGTATGCTTAAATCTTTTAAACTACGCAACGGATTATGATGCGGTTTTTTTAATAGATAGAGTGATTAAAGAGGAAGGTTTATATGTATAATAACATTCAATGTATTGCAGAGAAATACTGCAATTTTTGAGTTTTCTGATGTCATGTCGTAAATAATTATATTTTTTTCCGCTTACATTGCAAACGCAGGCTAAACCCTACTAGATTTATCAAAATAATGTACTAAGTATTTGTACACCTTGAAAAAGTCTACAGAAAACTCCGCGATGGTATATGTCTATCTCTTATGGATAACCCACAATAGCATTTTTTGTCATTTACTTTTTACGAGAAATAACGGCTTTTTTTCGAAGCAATTTTAAGCAATACAGCACTAATCCTTATCCAATTAAATACCTTAAATATATTATTGATTTAATATAGATCAATATGGTCGTTTACAGCATGTAATTTAAATGAATATTTTCGAAGATATTACAGATTTAAAATGCAGGGGCATAGCGGTTCGGACTTACGGGCCTGTGGCAGCGCGCGCGCGGTATGTTCTGTTAAATCGCTGGGAAACGTGTTAATTTTCGGATAAATAATTATAGGACTGCAGCTGAAAACCAAAATGTAGTACATTCTTTTTTTTAAACTAAATATCACCATATAAAAATCATATCGAAGATAAGAAATAGTATTAACAAATTATTTGTTTTAGAGATTGTTTTAGCCTATTTTCGGAATTTTATGTGATCAAGTAAAGTACATTATATCATGTAATAAGTTAACACATTCCTTAGATAATATCTTCAGGTATATCGTATAATTTTTGTAAAATTTTATTTTATTTATTTATTTATTTATTCTTTTGTACACAGAGAAATACAAAACAATACTTATTTAAAAATAAAATATATGTACAATGGCGTGCTTATCTCTTTAAGAGATTTCTTCCAGCAAAACCAACCATACAGTTTGTTAAAAAAATCATTAGTTATAAACAGCAGGCATGGTGTACATTTGAGATTAAAACTAACTAAAACAAATTTTAACAAAACAAACAAGGATAAATGCAAGGTAAAATTGCTTCTTTGATGATGATTTCTATAAAAAGTGACAGTGAGACAAAATCTATGATAAAAATTGAAAGTGAGTATAAGTGAAAAAAAGAAAACACAGTCACATCTATGTTTTTAAAATTAACCATCAAGCAACAAATAATGCTGCCTGACTGTAACTATAAAACAGCTTATGGTCTGGATATCCTGAATATGTCGTGGGAGATCATTCCATAAATTAGCTGCATGAACAGTAAAGGACTTGCTGAAAAATTTTGTATTGCACTGTGGTATAGAGAAAAACTTTGGGGTGATACAGGAGCGCACCGGCCGATCACTACAAGGAGCTAATATAAATCTGTCACAAAGATATGCAGGACTAGATTTATGCATTGCATTGAACAGAACATTCAAAACATGCGCATTTCGACGTTGGCGGATAGGGAGCCAATGTAGTTGTTTGCGAAAACTCGATATGTGATCATATTTCCGTAATCCGAATATGAAACGAATGCACAAATTTTGAAGCCGCTCAAGTTTTGATAACAATTCTTCCGTGGCATCCAAATAGCAAACATCAGCATAGTCGAGCTTTGTTCGACTATGCTCGGAGAAGCAGCGATTGAGCTAATAGAATTTTAGTTTGATGAGGGAGGAAACTTTGTAATCGCTTTAAGGAATGAAGTGAGTAATGTAACCGTTTACTCAGCTCATTTATGTGAGAAGCCCAAGATAGATGACAATCCATTAAAATTGCTTCCAAGGTAAAATTGCTTCTTTGATAATGATTTCTATAAAAAGTGACAGTGAGACAGAATCTACGATAAAAATTGAAACTGAGTATAAGTGAAAAAGTGAAAGTGAAAATTGTTATTTAAATAAATGTAAAAAACGTGATTTAACAAACCAGTTTTTAACTTCCCACTACGTATGTAGATAAGTATGGTAAGGTATGAAGTTATTGATTTTACCAAGATTTTCGAAAATCGAGGTTTCAGCAGATGTCGATGTTTTGAGGTCCTAGGAATCTTTTCCGACTATTTTCACGATGACGTCAGTATGTCTGTACAGTAGTATACATACAGTATGTGTGTGTGTCTCTGTGTGTGTGTGTGTGTGTGTGTGTGTGTGTGTGTGTGTGTGGGTGGGTGGGTGTGTATGTGTGTATATGTAAACATCTCATAACTTTTTAACGGCTAAACCGATCGAAATGCGGTTGATGGCATTCGATTGGACTCTGCTCAACTTAGATTTCTTAAAAATTTGAACTGATTCGGTCTAGGAGATTTTGAGAAATTTTAAAAAAACACCAAAAAAATTTTTGACGAAACAGTATTTTTTAATATACCTAACTTCCAGATTTATGTACCGATCGAGTACAAAAACCAATCAGCTGTTTTCCTTAAAAAACTACGTTTAATACATAAATTGCATCAAAATCGGTTTATCCGTTTGGGAGTAATCGTTGACGAAAAATTTTGAAAAAAAGTGTGTTTTCGACGTAGCTTCGAAATTTTTCAACCAATCATTTTTTGTTGTTCTACGATATCTTAGTACTAAAAACACTACGTCAAATGCCGTTTCAAAAATCAAAATCGAATCTCATTCTCAAAACTTAAAGCTTTTCAAATATTAAAATCACGTTGTTTTTAGCAAACTTACTTAATTTTTTCAATAACTTTCAAGTTAATTTACCGATTGACTTAAAAATATTATCAGCTTTTGTTTTAAAAATTATGGTCCTCGCGCGGTTGACAGCGCCACGCAACGAGTGTAGTCATAATTTTGGCAAATCAATATTTGTAATATATACAAATACAGAGAATATACATATATAATTTCATTGAAGTTAATTTTTTACATTGTAAAAAATGAACTTTAATGAAAATCTATGCGCCGGTGTCCATATATACCTACCTAAACATTACTAAATGACACAGTAAGGAAAATACTGTGAAAAATACCAATTTTTTACATATATCAAAATCGAGTACTGAAATCCCTTTCCTTTTTCAGTATGTACAATATTTTACCAGTCAACCTGGGAATAATAAAGCGTAGGGACGGTGTACTGAAAACTAAAAAACATGCCATTTTTATGGGCTAGTTTTAATTGCCGTCGTGTGCAATTAATATTATTTTTATGGGCAATGCGAAATTTGCGTTTTATGATGTTTTCTTATTTCGCGCCACGCAACGTAAAGCGTACATTGCTTCAACTCATCGCACCCGCAGAACTCTCGAACCAGTTTATTTTGTGCGGAACGCGGGGTATAATATATTGCTTTTATATATTTCCTTAAATTTTACTATTTTTCAAGAATAAACACTATAGAGTATTAAAATAAATCAAATTTTACAAAGTGTAGGTAAAAAAATCATCAAATCAAAAATTTCCTACACAAATTTCCAACGGTTTTCATCTCAGAATCATGGTCCAATTATACCATGGTTTTGATTTTCTGTACACCGCCCCTAACACCCTATATTAGATAGATAATTTGTTCTATAACGACTGCTACACATCATTAACATCTTGGAATCTTTAAGCAATGGTAATACTTTTCATCATATGTTAAATATCTTTGAAACCATCTAACCGATATTCCCCAATCCAGTATTATTTTAAAGGCAATATTGTGAATATGGTTTTAGACTAATAAAATAATGCATTAGACGGATTTAAAAAAGTGTACCCTACAATTATGCGATGTCTTTTTTACCTATTTGTATGCCACGAAATATTTTATTGATAGATATATCACCCATTTTCTATAGCTACATATGATATTTTAAACATTTTTCAAACCTAAGCCTTAAAATTAAACTAGGGTGAAAAAATCTATTGCCTTAGGGGTTTTAAAATATTTACGGGAAATTATTATAAAGTCAGAATATTTTTTTACAATTGTTACGATAGGTTCATTACATTCCACTGATTTACAATTTTTACAGCGTCAGGTAGTAGGCACAATTGTTAATTAGTGTAACGTTAAGGCTTTATTCACGGCGGATATTTTGTTATTCAAAATAAATATGTTTTACGGTTTGACGACATATATTGCAAAATAAATAAAATCGAACGCATGAGTTTAGACGTTTCGAATGTAGTATAAGAAAGGGCTTTTAATTTTATTTTCAAACGACAGAAAAATGGAGATTATCAGTTTGACATGTATTTATATATGTAATATTGTTGGAATTGGACATTTGAGAATGATGATCTATTTAGGCGTCCAAGTACGTGTACTAAATTTGTAAGTGTATGTATAATAATAATAAATAAATATTACTGGACAAATTACATAAAATGATCTAACCCCAAAGTAAGCAAATTATTTGCTTGTGATATAGGTGACAGTCAACGATAATAATACATAGCAATACGTATATAAATACTGTGACATAAATAATAAGCATCTAAACCTAGAAATACAAACACATATGCTCATCACAATGTTTGTCCCTGTCTGGAATCGAAACCGAGCCCCATCGATTCGTAGTTAGGTTCGCTAACCACTCAACCAACGGGGCGGTCATGTTGTTTGTATATTTTTATGTTTGTCCACAAATGTCTCGGGAACTAAAAGTCATATCGAGGTAAATCTCTATAAGTAACATTTAAATTAGGTATATTCTTAACTTAATAGTAGTTTAAATTTCATCGAAATTGGTTCAGTAGTTTTGAGATATGGGTATAAATTTTTAAAATACTATTATTATTTATATTATTTTATTGTTATTTATAATGTTTTCTGTTAAATGAGAAAGTATTGATTAAATTAAATATTCATTATCCGGCCCTTTAACAGTAAGTAGAATCACAAAATATAGAGATTAACAGAAGACAAACATGTGTATGTACTTTAATTTTTTATACCTAAACTCGGCGGTCGCGCTCGGGTTGTCACTTTGGCTTATGCACAAAAAACTGACACTAGTATTTTACTCCAGTAAAATAAAGTTTTAAATCAAAATATGTCACTCTTCTTTACATTTTGCATATAATGTAGTCCAAGGAAGTTACATTCTACCCGGAATGCTTACACGCGCTTCAAAATCGTTCCGAAGAGTACCACGACATGAGTGGAGTGTGTCTCTTTCTACCAAATAAAGCGCCAATCGCTATATATAAGTGTGGCCATGCGTAGTTTGCAAATTACTACTAAGTAATTCTACTAATTTGAGAAACAGTTTTTGCATTGTATAAGTAATTACGTAATAATTAAAATAAGCACATTTTAGAACTCACTATGTTAATTACAATACATTTTATGCTAATGTTTCTATCGACATGTACGAATAAAAGGGATTTAACGATTATCGAATATATAAAAATCTACCATTTGAAAGTTTTATTTACACTGGCAATTGCAAGAAAGGGACAACATCCACTCATGTCGTTGTCTTGCTCAGAACGTTTTCCCCCTGTGTTATGTAAGAAACAAATGTCAACTTTATTAAGAACGAAATAAAGTACATTTTTATTTTTCAAATATTGCTTCGTAGTAATTCCAGTTATCGTATATAAATTCCTTGATGTAGTCTTAATGATATGAAAACGATGTGTAAAGATAATTTGGTCGGCAACCACCGGCAAGTGTTGAAAAAAAATTAAAGCGTTTTTTTGCTTTTCTGAAAAAGTTCTGAACAAAATGCATAGAACTTATAATTTTACATCAAAAAGGTTATATGACTTTTCCTCCTCTGGTCAAAATTAACGGAGTTAGAGAGGCTTTAAAGTTTAAGGTGGATGATTTCATAAATAATGCGACTTCATCCGCGTAAAAAAATTTTGAAAATTAAAATAGCCTAAGTTACTACTTATTCCATCAACTATCTGCCAGTGAAAGTCCTGTCAAAATCGGTTCAGCCGTTTCAGAGATTATCCGGAACAAACAGACAGACAAAAATTGTAGAAAATATTATTTTGGTATATGTACCGTATATGCATCCATATGCATTTAGTAAAAAGCGGTTATTTTAATATTACAAACAGACACTCCAATTTTATTTATCTGCATGTATGTATAGAAGATAAAATTTAAATAATTATATTAATTAAATAATAAAGTAAGATCACATTTAAACTTTAAATATCTGGTTGACCGAGCTTTGCTCGGTTTTTCACATATTTTTGAAACCGATCTTTTCTTGGACCTTGAAACTTGATAAATCGATTCCTATAGAATATATAAAAAAAATAATTCTGTACCTGGTTGACCGAGCTTCGCTCGGTTTTTCACATACCCATATCTTGGGAACCGCGCTTTTCTTGGACCTGGAATCTTGATAAATCGATTCCTTGACCCGAAAAACCCTTAATTTGTGACTTTCATGAAAATCGTTGGAGCCGATTCTTCCGAGATTTCAATTATATATATATATATACTAGCTGTGCCCGCGACTTCGTTCGCGTGGAAAAAATCTAAAATAAAAACCCTCATAGTTCCCGTTCCCGTGGGATTTCCGGGATAAGAACTATCCTATGTCCTTTCTTGGGTCTCCAACTATATTTGTACCAAATTTTATCCAAATCGGTTCAGTGGTTTGGCCGTGAAAGCGTAACAGACAGACAGACAGACAGACAGACAGACAGACAGACAGAGTTACTTTCGCATATATATACTATAATATTATAATATTATATATATATAACATTATATACTATAATATTAGTATGGATAAATTGCTCGTTTAAAGGTATTAGATAATTGTATTCATACATACATACATACATACATAATTAAATTAATAGTGTAATATAATAATCTGACGTACTAAGTGTACGTCAGATTATATTACATTACTAGCTGTGCCCGCGACTTCGTCTGCTTGGAAAAAATTCTAAAATAAAAGTAGCCTAAGTTACTCCTTATTACATCAGATATCTGCCAGTGAAAGTCGTGTCAAAATGGGTCCAGCCGTTCCAGAGATTAGCCGGGACAAACAGTCAAACAGACAGACAAAAATTATGAACAATGGTATTTTATTTGTTGTAGAGTTGATGTATGTCATCAACTCAACAACAAATAAAATGGCGTTCTAAATAAGTATATAATAATAATAAAATCTAAGTTCGAAATAAAAAAACCCACTTACAAACAAACCAAAAATAATTTAAACAATATGCCGCGGCAGTTTGTTAACGGCGGCGGAGAACTTGCACTTCACAAACTAGCCGTGCCTGCGTCTTCGTCCGCGTGTAAAAATTTCTATAATAAACGTCCAGGGGTTACCCACATAGTTCCCGTTTCCATAGAATTTCTGGGATAAAAACTATCCTGTGTCCATTCCAGGGTCTCAATCTATCTTTGTACGAAATTTCATCCAAATCGATTCAGCGGTTTAAACGTGGAAAAGAGACAGACAGAGTTACTTTCGCATTTATAATATTAAGTAAGGATTAAGGAGATTTTATCATTGGCGTAAGGCATTTTCTAAAACGAAATAACTTTATCTTTGCAATCTGACGATGCCATTTGTATTTGTTGTGTGTGCAAATTATACAATTTGCCTGCGATATTCACATAACATACACGTAAGGGAACATAAACAAATACTTACCTCCATGAAACAACTGGTAGCTTAAAAAACGATAATTCACTGTTTAATAACGAGTTTAAACAGCCATCCACTGCGCAATTCCGATAACTTTTTACTTGTTCCGTTTCACAAACACGTATTCAATTAAATACTGTCGCGCAAGTGTCTAGCGGGCGGCCAAAGAGTATACAATCACTACGTTTTACGGGTGGCACCCGCATCGCATTGAACCGAAACTTACCGAGATTTCACGTCCGTGAGAGGTGTCTATGTGTGAGTTGCTAGAAGACTGTAGCTAGATTGTCTTCTGTAGTTATTCTGTGGTAGAGTTCCGTAACGTCTTGCCCGTTACTAACTACCGCCATATTATATGTATGTATACTAAATATTATATGTATGTGGCATTACATCACACCATTAACACGTGTCTATAGCGGATGGTTATCTTCTCCAAGAGCGAAGTTATCTACTTGTTTGGTATCGTCGTCGTCGTATATGGAGCATCGATCGTGAGCTTGAGTGATGACGTCATTCATGACGTCACGTGAATTCACGTGAGCATTGTAAGTATGAAATGGAACTTAGTAATATTAGTGTGATTCGGAACACAGTCTATGTAAAATGATACAAAAAAGTGTATGTTTAGTTTAGATTTTATTTTCGTAATGCCTCAGCCGCACATTTATCGTGTCATTGAACGAAATTTTGTGACGATAGACGCAAGTGCGGCCCAGAGGGTATCACAGAGGGTATCTACACAAAATACTGGAGACTAACAGAAGATAGTCTACATACGAGTAGTGTTCAAACAACGCACACATAGATACCCATAGACCTCTCACGGATGTGAAATCTCGGAATATTTCGAGCCAATGCGAGGTCGGGTGTCACCCGGGATACATATGGCAGTAAATTACTTTATTGTACAGAAATGGAGCCACAAATAAAAAGTTATCGTAATTGTGCAGTGGACGGTTGTTTAAATTCAATATTAAACAGTGAATTATCGTTTTTTAAGCTACCAGGTTTCATGGAGGTAAATAGGTATTTTCTTGTATTCCCTTATGTGCATCTGATATAGATGTCGCAGACAAATTCTATAATTTGTTCGTATCTAAATGGCGTAGTCATATTGCAAAGGTAAAGTTTTGTCATTTTAGAAAATGCCTTACGCCGATAATAAAATGTCGTCAATCCATATTAATATTATCAATGCGAAAGTAACTCTGTCTGTCTCTTCTTTCGCTTAAATCACTGAATTGATTTGGATGAAATTTGGAACAAAGACAGATCAAAACTGGGGAATGGACATAGAATAGTAGTTTTTATCCAGAAATTCTACGGGAACGGGAACTATGTGGATAAAATCCCTGGTCTTTTAGTTTTAAAATGTTACACGCGAAGTCGCAGGCACAGCTAGTTTGTAATATGCTTGATATTTACCGCCGCCGTTAAAAAACTGCCGCAGCATATGTTTAAATTACTTTTGGTTTGTTTGTAAGCGGGTTATTTAGAACTAGAACTGTATCCGGCTTCTTACATAAAAAATAAGTAGGTTTGTTAGGTTGCCTTTAATTCCAACATCTGAAAAAAGGAGCCCCAGGCATCGGGACTCCGTTAACCCTCGGCAACATCGGAGTTTATAGTTGACATTGACGCCATTTATGTCATTAACAATTTGCTTTCGTTTCTAGTACGAGTTGATATTTTCTGTGATCAAGGCAAGAGTATGGTGTAAGGTTGCTGTTTAAGCTCGATGTATATAATAGTTTTCTATTTTGAATCAGCATAAACGAAGTAACTTAATTTTTGGAAGGTAAATAGGTATGCGCTACCAAATGTCACACATGAAGTTAAAAACATGATTTCTTGTTTGTGTAGATATTGTGTTGTTTATAGTATCATTTGATATAACTATTTAGGTACAAAACGAATAGGGCAAAAGAAATTGTGTAAAAAGGGGAAGATAATCCCTTTAGAAGTTATTAAGAATTTTCTATAATGAAAATTGTCAAATGTAATTTATCGCATCTGTAGTCTAGTAGGTAGTCCGGTGTCAGTGGTGGTCACATAAGATCCCGGTTTCGATTCCATGGTCGGGAAATTCAAAAGTGTTCTTTTTAGTTTCCTGATAAAAACAATGTTGCACGTGATTGGATAAGTGTGTCCGGTTGGTGATACGTCGATAAATGTTTTGTTCTGTAAACTTTTTGTATAGGTAGTAATAGTATGTTTATTGTTTTGTTTTAATATTGTAGAATAAGTTTTTTGCTATACGGACTCCACCCCCCACAATCGCCCCGTCTAATTTAATATTAATTCGCGTGGCCGGTTACGGTATTTTTTAGGCTTGTTTTAGGCTTGCCGGTGGTTGCCGACCAAATAACCTTTACATATTGTTTTCATATTATTAAGACTACATTGTATGCAAAATTCAAGCCAGCTTTTTGTACATAGGCCAAAGTGACAATCCTAGCGCGACCGCCGTGTTTAGGCATGAAAAGTGAAGTACATACAGTTTGTCTTCTGTAGTCTCCAGTATCTATTTTGTTATGTTTTTGTTATAATTTCGTAGACTTGTCATCAATTTTTTTTTTAATTTGATGTTTTTATTTTTATTTAAAATTCCTTCTGTTATAATAATTTTATTCAATTCTTAAAATGTTTTACAACTTCTTTTAAAAATTGGATTTAAAACGATTGTCTAAACCATACTTACTCTTAGTGTTATCGTTTTCTACCGTACTGACGCCAGATTTTTTAATAAATAAACAAATCTTTTTTTCAACAAATTAACAAAATTATTTTTTATTAGCATAGTAACACACGCCTGGTATCTTTTTATGTGCTATATAAGTGACAATTTCTAAATTGGCTTTGACATTAGGAATTGGAAAAAAGTATGGTATTACAAATAACCTTCAATTGTTGTTGTTTGGCTTTGAAATTTTCCTCAATTTTAGTTCCTTTGAAATCGTTTTCAATAAATTCTTTTTTCAAATCATCGATCATCGTTGCCAAAGTATTTTTTTCCCTTTCAGTTTTACCGAGAATCTCTGTAACAAGAAAAAATAAGTAGATTACTATTTTGAATTCGATATATTGTATTGTCAAATTTTTCAAATTACACTTACATTATATTAATATCAAATTTATTAATAAGTATTTTACTTGTTCTTACCTTTGAAATGACTATTTTCGTTATTTATTTTTTGCAGTTCTTGGGTCATATTTTCTATTAAAAGTGTGGATTCCTTTAGTTTATCTTTAAAAATTGCGAGCTTACTTTTGAGCTTAGAATTTTCTTCATCCAATGCCTAAAATAAAGCGTTTAGATATGCAAATGAAAGCGGAATGCAGCAAATTACTATACATTGTAATAGAAAATAAAGTAATTACAATAATTTTAATTTAAAAATGTTCATTGTAGTCCAAATAAGTCTAAATATATATGTTAAGCGTATAAACCTATCTTACCGTTATATCACCAAGCAATTTTCTTATATGTCTATTCTTTTTCAAGATTTCATTCTCCAATTGTGCTATTGTATTTATTTCAGATATTGTATTATGACTGGAATCGCTTGCAGACGATTTAACTAGATTCTCTTCAAGCTTAGTTCTACGTCCTTCTAACTCTGCGATATCAGCGTGCAGTTGATCAATTATTTCTTTATTTATTTTAATAACTTCTTCTTGATTAGAAATTTCCGCCTCAAATTCAGTTATTTCATGATCTAACCCTAGGTATCCAGATAAGATAGTACATAAACATATTTTATAGGTAATTTTATATTATACGTGCCGCTTTACCTTTTATAAAATATTGATAGGGAAACCAGTGATTTGAAGCCAATCCCTATGACGTATGATTGCGAACGAGAAATATCGGAAAAATAAACATGAAAATGGTGCGATGTCGCCATTTGTAGGTATAAATGAAAATAGAAAAAATATATGCAAAATAATAGACATCACTGGGAGTGCAACTGGTGATCCGCTCAGTAATATTATTACAATTACTGTAATATAAAATTATTATCAAGCATAAAATTAAGGGACAATAAAAATAAGTCGAGCGCGTCTATTAGAGCCATATAGTTTTTTAACCTTTTTTAATATCATAAGATAACAAACAAGCTCTCCTGATGGAAAGCGAAACCATTGCCTATGAACACCAAAGATGTTAATGGTGCTTTGCTATCAGTGTGGTGGGATAGTAATGCCATGCATAAATCTACCGATTACGTATGGGTTACATGTCCTCAAAATCGGAACACGACAATAATTAGAATTGACACTATTGCGTCAGGAAAAGGTAAGGCAGTAGTACAAAATACCCAGGCAAGACGCAAGACTCTACCACCTAGTAGCCACTATGGTAGTAACACGTACATATAGTCAATAGGTAGCCTTTCACGACTTGCATGTCAAATATAAATTTAATGTCAATGGATTCTAAAATCTTTTATACTAAAATTGCATTGAACTTTACTTACCTTTTGAAGGTGTCTTTTGCTGAGTCACTTGTAACTGGCCCAATAAACCATTCACCTGTACAAAACAGTCAAATAATTTTAGTGTAATTTAAAAAGCTACTAAGTACATTTTAAACCATTGTTAATGCTAACTATTGTTTGTTTAATTTAAATTTTTTAATTTAAATTTTTATAAATTTTGTTCACATGGAAACCTAGTGCAATACTTCTTTATAGACAAACCCATACGGGGAAATTAGGATTTAATGAAGCGCATTTGATTTTGAAGAAGAAAAGAAAAAGCTTTTCGCCGGTGGGCGTAAGAACGGTGTCTAAAAATGTTAAAGAAAACAGTCACATGAATATACGCGATTGATATTCTTAGTGGGCGTTTCAGTGGGTTGTTATCATTATAAATGTTAGTCCTGCTGGTACAATTAATTAAATTTTTCCATGTAGATAATTTTTCATCTAGTTTCTGGTGGCCTTTGTTGTTGGAATTCCGATATTATGAAATCGAAAAAAATACCCTGCTATTAACTATTAAGTTTACTCATTAAACTATTTTTGTTTATGGTCTAAAAGTATTATTCCTAACATTTTATTTAATTGGCACCTACCGTTTTCGGCAATCTGTATTTATAATGAAATATTTATAACGGTGGTATTGATACGGTAATGATACCTAATTACTTCGACTGTAGATTAATATCAGATTAATGTTCATCTACGGTAACTACTGTGTACACAGAGACCTTGGGTTTTGTTACGCATTGTATATTTAAAGAAAATCTTTACATGGCAAGATTTCGTTAGCTTTTGTCCGACTTTATGGTCAAATCCGTGACTTACCACTACCACTTGGCTTACCACTAAATCCCACAAAAATTATAAATGTTGAATGTACACAGAGACCTTGGATTTTGTTACGCATTGTATATTTAAAGAAAATCTTTACATGGCAAGATTTTGTTAGCTTTTTCCGACTTTATGATCAAATTCGTGACTTACCACTAAATCCCATAAAAATTATAAATGTTGAACTTTGTATACGTGGATGCTTAAATGTTTATTACTCAAACGTGCAAAATCGACTGAATCAATTTTTGTGAAATTTGGCACACAGGTAGGTGATGTCCTGGATAGCACGTAATATTTACTTAAATTGTTATTCCAAAAAAATAAGTTGTGTCCGTGTAATTCACTAAAAATCTTTTATAATGCAGTGGGCTTCAGGGTACAGCCTGTATGATATAAAACCATTTAACTACCATCTACTGGCAGTACTTACTTGAATCTAAAACCATGCCTTGTTAAAAAACAATACAAGCATTTTCCCGAGTTGATCGTGAACCGTGGTCCAATTTTTGAATAATATATCAACAAATCTTGAAAAAAAAAACTCAAAAAATATTTCGGTGAAACAATTTTTTTTTAAATTACCAGATTAATCTACCAAGTTAATATATAATGTTAATGCACTTAAGTACAAAATCTAATCAGCTCTATTTCTTGAAAAACTGCATCTAATACATTGCAATGCAATTGCATCAAAATCGGTTTATCCGTTTGAAAAATTTTGAAAAAAGTGTTATTTCAACATAAGTTCAACATTTTTAAAACTAATCATTTTTTTATCTTCTACGATATTTTAGTACTAAAACTCTTGACATGCCGTTTCTAAAATTTTAATCAAATCAAATTTTCAATAGTTACAGCTTTTCATATATTAAAATTACATTGTTTGCATAACTTACTTCATATATTTAAAATAAATTTCAGACTAACATACCGATTTATATAACTTTAGCTAGCTCCTCTCATTTTAAAACTTCGTCAAATACCGTTAATCGGATTAAAATTGGTTGTTTTGTTCGGGATTTATTTATTATAATTATCTTGAAAAATCTTACAATAATAGCTAGAACACGTTCCATGAGCAATGTTTGTTCTAAAATTACAATTATGTATGAAAAATTGAGTTTTTAGTCCGATTAATCAGTACTGTTGGTTTATTACTGGGGTAATTTTCCAAAAAAAATGGGAAACACATTTCATATAAGTACGTCTTGGTAAATCATAATAAAATTGTGCAATAACATGTAGATACATGGGGCACACTAAATGTTTTGCACTTCTAGCTAATCGGAACTATTTGACTTTGGAATGTTATATTTTTAAAACGTTGCAACCTTCTTAGGAATAAAAAAAAACATTTGGCGGGAAATGATTTGTCAATTGTTTTTTTTAATCACACATCAAAGTTCTACGTACGCAACGAAAATGGAATTAAGTCGAAAAGATTTTAGAGTGATGATTTTTTATGATTTTAAAAGTTCTCTTTCTCCATAAGACTGTGCCGCTCGTCTTTAAAATGCTTTTGGGAGAGAAGCACCTTGTTGAGCACCGTGAGGCGATGGTTTGCTGAATTTGAGAGAGGTCGAGTTTCTTTACATGACGAAGCTACTGTTAAGCGGTTAATTGAAGAAAACTCCCGGATTATCTATGAGACAATTCGAGGACTATTGGGGATTGGTATGAGCCAAATTCAGAAAATTGACGAAGAATTGAAAGTTCGGAAACTTTGTTGTCGTTGGATCCCTCATGAACTGACAGCGGAGCAGAAACGGGCTCGCGTGGAATGGTGCTCACAGATGCTACTGAAGTACGACCACAGACGTTCTAATGCTGTTTATGACATTGTCACAGGAGACGAAACGTAGATTTATTGTTTTGAACCCAAAAAAAAAACAGCAATCTTGTGAATGGGTGTATGAAAATGAGAACAGGCCAACAAAAGCGAGACAGGCGAGAAACGTTGGTAAAAAATGTTCGCGTTTTTTTTCTCAGCTACGGGTCCCTTCTGTACAATTCTACTTGAACATCAAAAGAGTGTTAATGCCGAGTGGTATTCTACAATTTGTTTACCCAAGGTGTTAGAAAAATTTCGCAAAAGACGACCCAAAAGCCGCATTCTCCTACACCATAATATAACGCTTCTTCACACACGGCCAACAAAACATAGTCATTTTTAGCTTTCGAAAAAGTACATCTCGTCACTCATCCTCCGCATAGCCCCGACCTAGCACCCTGTGATTTCAGTATTTTTCCCAAAATCAAAGATTTGATGAGAGGTTTTACTTTTACCAACTCCGAAGTGACAGTGATAGCGTTCAATCAGCACGTAGAAAACATGCCTTCAGATCTGTGGTCCTCCTGTTTTAAAAAATGATCGCATGAAAATATGTTTAAAATGTAAAGGAGATTATTATGAAAAGCAATAAACATAATATTTTGGTTATAACATGTTGTTTTTTTTAATTACGCAAAACTTATAGTGTGACCTAAATGACAACAAAATCAAGAGTGTTAAATTCTCATTGCCTCATGTAAGTCACGTAAATAGCAATGTAAAACTAAATGAAAATAATCTGAGTTTACTACGTACTACTTTTTTGTCTCACCCGGATCTAGTACCAACGCCTTACCTATTCCTGCCGCAATAGGGTCAATGCTCGTCACTGTCGCATTCAGGTTTGGAGGGTAAGGTGACTTATGCATGAGGCATATAAGACCTCGTCACAAGATAGCAACAACAAATAAACACCTTTGGTGTTTATAGGCGATGGGTGACTCTTTCCATCAGGAGACCCATCTGCTTGTTTGGTACCTTACGATATAAATCAAAGTCAGGTGGACTCCACCTTGTTTTAGGTATACCTCTAGATAAAATTACAATTAGTTAGCAAATAAATTTACTTCGGCAGGTTTTGCAGTTAAAATGGGACAGTTAACCGATGTCAATACTATAAGAATTATATACTTTAGTTAATTCCACCGCACTATTTTATATTGGGATTTTTCTGCTGTGAGTGAGTGAGTGAGGAAATTCTGCTGAAATAAAAGCTATATTTGTTTTACAGAAAAAGCTATAAGACGAACCAATAATATTTACCCAAGGGTTTCCCTGAGCGAACGTTAACGAACCTATGTAACCTATATAAGTGTTATGCGCATAGATGTTTGTATTTCTGGGTTTGGGTGTTTATTATGTATATAACAGTACTTATATATGTATTTCCATATATTAGTATCGTTGACTAAAACCCATAACAAAAGCATATAATTTGCTTACTTTGGGCTTAGATCGATTTGTGTAATTTGTCCAGCGATATTATTTTCTGCATCTAGGGTTTTTTTATATCAATGGTCGCAATAGTGTCAGCGCTTGTTACTATTGTGTTTCGGCTTGGAGGGTAAGTTAAGCTATTTAAGCTGTCTGCTTGTATGTTATATATAAAGAAAAGACAAAAATACCTGCTCAGTTTTGTATTTTAATATATCTTGTGCCAATCTGAATAATGTTTTTAAATCCGTAAAATTTAGCTCGATATCGTCTGCTTCCATCCATGCTAAGTTTTCACATAGTTTGTCTTTATCTAGCTGCTTCAATTCTTTTTGAGATAAATTCAATATTTCTTTCCAATCACTTTCCATATTTATTTTTAAACTCGAAAAAGTATACTTTTTGTGTAAATCACTGATGTGTATTGATGTCTTACGTAGTACTGTATACTCTTTGTATTGATGTTTGTACTAGCTAAGTTGCCTAGCAACCAAATAATATGACGCAAAGGTTACACACATTTAAACCAACAAGGTTTTATATTCCCAACAACTTACATAATAATGTGTTGCATGCAATTTGTATGTTATCATCGCTATACAAACAATGTCGTCATTATATAAACATATGTTTTATGCAAATTTCCAAAGGCACTTTGTTAATGAACTTAATTACATCAACGCATAACCAAAGTAGAAACGACGTCGACAGTCTTTTTCTAAGGTGTGGGACCCAAAGGCTAAGTCGTTAACGACGGTATTAAAGTCATCCTATAATATGCTATACCAAGTCATCACTTACGTGTATGTCAAATTTCACCCAAATCGGTCCAGCCGTTTTTGCGAGGTTGACAAGTATTGAAACACCCAAACTTTCGCATTTATAATACACACACACATATCTTCACGCCAGATCCCTTACGGGGTAGGCAAAGAGAACCGAGTACCATACATCACGATAATGACTTGATGATTTCTAGGTGTGGGACCCAAAGGCTACTTTGGGTTCCACACCTAGAAAAAGGACGTCGACGTCGTTTCTACTTTGGTTATGCGTTGATGTAATTAAGTTCATTAACAAAGTGCCTTTGGCAATTTGTATAATATGTATGGGATATATTAACGTCGAATATCATTGTTGCACATTTTTTACACAATAAAGAAATATCAGACACAAAATATACAATATTTATTTGTATATTTATTTATTTAAATTTATGCACAAAATAAAATGTACAAAGGTTAAACTTAACGCCTAAAGGCGTTCTATACTAGACAACCTCATGTAATACAGAGAAAGAATAAAAGAGGTGGTTCTTCTTAAATAGTAACAAACTTTAAAGCCTTACACATGTCATATATACTACAAATAATACATATGTACATTATACATATGTAAACTGTATACCTACATATATAACATATGTATACACACATACATGCATAAAATATATACTAACATACGTAATACATAATATACATACATACATACGTATATTTATAAATACAAACTTAAAAAAACATGATATTTATATATAATTTATGTTACACATAAAGCTATGAGCAACAATAATTAAACAGTATGTAAAGTCATCCGACTATTTTAATGCATCAAAATGAATCTTTAACTGTCTTTTAAATGATAGTTTAGAGGGGGCTTTTTTATATCGACGGGAAGTGCATTCCACAAACGAATTGCACGATGTGAAAAAGATTGACTAAGCAATTCTGAACGACAAAATGAAATGTGTAGGGACAAATTCTCATCAGAACGCAGGTTGTGTTTATGAGTGTCACTCTACCAAGCAAAGAGAGTTTTGAGATATGTAGGAACAGACGGATCGTGTAGTGTAGAAAAAAGAGTGCGTAACATTCTAGAGTTTCTTCGCTGTCGTATGGTAACCTCTTAAGAGTAGAGCGATATTGGGACATATGATCAAACTTTCGCAGTCCGCAGATGAATCTAATGCAGTTATTAAGTAAACTATCCAATTTTTCGAGAAGAATTTCACTGAGATCCGAGTAACACACATCAGCATAGTCAATTATAAGCAGTACCAATGTCTGTCTCTCAAAAAAATATGGCACAATAAAAATTAAACACGCTCAAACTTTCGTTCAATCCTTGTGCAATCTTCAACATTAACCCTAAACGGTCTTTAATATTGCATAATACGTAATATTTCGCAATATTAATATTATTGTAGGTCTATGGGCCGCCTAACATCTAATCGCGTACGGAATATCCTAGTGTACCTACTTATTAAATATTGTTTAAAAATTATGACATAATAATTTTCTGTCCGAAATTTCGGGGTACTTACATATAGATTACAGGCCCAAGTCCAAAAAATTAATGAGTCATATGAACCACCAGGTGACGTATATAGGACGATATAAAAGCATTAATTAATAAGATTCAGCACTATGCCGTCACTTGTAAGCTGTGCAACTAAGTGCTGGTGATAATTCAAAAGTGTGGGTAGATTGAGTACATTTTGGTCAAATATTTTTGTACGGCATTCTTTGATTTTTAGATTCATGAAAAATAATAAGAAAGCGCGCAGAGCCGTAAAAAATAGTGCGCCACAAAGTCGGTAATTATTTTTGATTTTCTGACAATTTCCAGGGTAAATTTGGTCATTTCATTCTGTACGGCGTCAGTTTTATACTGTTTCAATACAGCTTCTAATCCATTATTCCGCAACGCCGTACAAAATCATGCGACAAGGGGAAAATACGAGGGTTGCAACCCCTCTCTTTCCGCGGTCCGGAGGGTGATTTAAAAAAGTACGGCTTCGGTTCCAAAACATTGTATAGCACTCAAAAGTACTATTAAAAATAAAGCCGTCAAAAAATTACTGTTCATTTGAATGTGTATTATTAATAATTATCTTGATTTCATGGTATACTTGATTTATAAAGATGTAAAATCATTTGACTCTGTACGGCAACGTTTTTTTAACATGATATTGTACAATTGTTATATAGTAATGCCGTTCAAGAGAAACTGTTCTAAAAAATTATAGAGAAATACAAAATCTGAATTTTTTTAAATTATTGCAAAAGTTTAAATATTCATAGATAATTAAAATATATTTTATGCATAGATTAAAAGCTGTTTTGAAACAGTATGAAACAGAATGAAATGACCAAATTTACCCTGGAAATTGTCAGAAAATCGAAAAAAAATACCGACTTTGTGGCGCACCATTTTTTACGGCACTGCGCGCTTTCTTATTATTTATCATGGATCTATCCATGGTAAAAATGCCGTACAAAAATATATGACCAAAATGTACTCACTCTACCTGCACTTTTAAATTATCACCAGCACTCAAGTGGACAGCTTACAAGTGACGGCATAGTGCTGAATTTTATTATTTTATGCTCTTATATCGTCCTATATACGTCACCTGGTGGTTCATATGACCCATCCATTTTTTGAACACGGGCCTGTAGCCTAATACAATATTTGCAGAAATAAAACGTGTGCGTTACTCTTGCAGAAAAGTTTCAAAAAAACATATGAGTTTAATGGATTTTTTTTCATTGACATGTATAAGATTACCACTGGACAGGTTATCCCATACAAATGACAGCTAATTTTATATGTCAATTTGAAGCGCTATCGGCGGGGGTACCGAGAACTAATTTTGACGTATGTTGCATATGGTTGCCGCGGTAATTTAAATTGATAAAAACGTGCATTCAAGGTACGTGCATTTAGTCGCTGTTTTTAATAAAAATTGAGTGAAATTGTATTTTAAGCATCTGAGTGCTAAGTGTGAGTTTTCTTTTCGCATTCGATCGTGAGCGCGTTTGGAGTTTACTAGGAATTTGTATGTGATTTGTACAGTGCCACCTAGTGGTAAACGTGAGAAACCAGTTTACCACTAGGTGGCGCTGTACAAATCGCATACAAATTCTTAGTAAACTCGAAACGCGCTCACGATCGAATGAGAAAAAAAAACTCACACTTAGCACTCTGATTTCAATATATATTAGCGAGAACGATATAGATTTTTGACAGAACTTATGATATTTACTTAATATTGTTTTGCTTAGAATTGGCTAGTGATATCAAGTGATCATATCGATAATTTCAATATCGATATTCTATTTTAGGTCTTTAATAGTTCACGCGGTTTTATTCATACATGCTTGCATATTTAAGTCACTTTATGTCACCTTATTTCCTTCGCATATTAATTCAGTTTATTTTTGTAGATTTCCAGTAGATTCAACGCTTAGAAACATATGGCTTTACAATATGAAAGCAGTAAATTGGACTCCAAAAGAGTCAGATACTCTATGTTCAAAACATTTTGATAACAAATGTTTTATCAAATATTACAATAGAACATCACTGATGTTGGGTAGTGTGCCAACAATATTTGAAGGATTATGTGAAGGTGAGTAGTACATTTTGTTTGGTTTTCATCTTATCTAACATGCTGAGCAATGTATACTTGTGTTACGAACGGCGAAGATACACAGTGTAGTGTTTAAATTGCGCCGCAGTGAAATAAGCAAATGTCGGCTAAACCGCTGGACTGATTTTCATGAAATTTGGAATGGAAGTAGTTAAAGAGCCGTGGTCATGTATTATTATTAATTAAATTTGTACGAAGAGATTAAATTTGTACGAAGCTATCTTGACGACATGTTAATCTACTCGCGGGCGAAGCTGCGCGGGTCAGCTAGTGAAACTATATTTCGAAAGAAGACTGTTCTTTTTCGATTAATAAATTTTCTATGAAACGTTCAGTCGAATTACTATTTGGCGAAGATTGTTTCGAAATAAATTCCATTCGAACAATTGTTCAGTCGAATTTCCATTAATCGAACATTCTCGAAGTTAAATTACGGACCCTTGTAATAATGTACTATTTTTAATATCCTCGGGTTATTGTGTATGATATTTTTAAATTTGTGTGTGCTAACCTTTTCAAATTATTCGAGAAAAACGTTTTTTTTTAAAATAACCCTCCAGAAAAATAAATAGTTTACTAATTAGTGTGTACCGAATTTGTATGTCGTAAGACTCCAAGAATATTCAAGTTTCCGCTGGGATAACGTTTGGCTGATTGCTGAATTGTCTAAATGGCTATGTGTAGATGTGATATTTTTTATACTCAGATTGCTGCAATTTATGTGAAACAGCGAAATGTTTTCGGAAACAAAATTTTCAAGAGAAAAAGAATATATTTAATAAGATTTTTGTGTCCTATTACTTGAACAGGTAATGCAGTGGTATTAAAACCCGAACGAGACGTTGCAAAACTCTACCACCTAGTAGTCGAGATGGTAGTGACACATATATAGCAAATCGTTTGCTTTTTACGGAATGCCTGGCAGAATGGCAGATAGTTTGTTATATTCAAAGGAGGTTCAGCCTCTGTGTTGGTTCGGACCACGTTCGGACTTCATACAGAAATACAGAGTTATACGACTTACCAATGAAATAAAATTACTTCAAGGGTAATTTTTAAACCTTGTCATCTCATTCGGTCGATAAAACAGCACAGCACGGTTTATTTCAATTTTTTCACAATATAATATAGGTAACCTACAAATATTTGAAGTTTTTAACAGTGACTTCCTTTCCAATGGCGTATCTATTAGTATTCATATGGTCTGTGGTTCGGATTCCAGTTGATGAACTCTTCAAAATTAATTTTACAAGTATATTTGTCAGATCTTACCTGTACTTTAAATATAATATTATAAAATTAAAGAATAATCAAACATTAGGGGTTAGAGGTAATTATTTCATAGGTAAGTATTTGTAATGTACAGTATCACTTTACCGTGGTACTTACGGTTTGGAGTAAAAGCATGAGCAACATCACACGGAGCCAATCTCTTTTTTATTAATATTGTACAATGTATGTAATATTGTATACATATCGTTGTCATATATGTACATATATGGCAACGATATGTATGTACCTACTTCTGAAAGTTTTTAAATGAACTGGTGCTTACTCTGCGTATTGATTTTCAGTTCATTTTGCAATTTAACGTAGATCGTAGCATGAGCGTAACATTATTTATAATTATTTACTCATAAAAATAATACACATGAAATGTATTCCCTTCATAACATTGTAGGCATCCACTGTTTCTGGCAAATATAAGATTAGTCTATGTATGAAATAAAACTCTGTTTCATAGAAAGATTATATTATTTGATGTGATGATTAAACAATAGTTATTGTTACAAAATACGTCGAGGTGTCAACAACAAATAAAACGTTTGTGCTCCTAAAATAAATTAACAAAATAAATCAACAACAGGTTTAATGAGAAAAATATTCCTCAAATTAGTCATAAGAAATGTAATACCATAGGGCGAGAAATGTACGTCAGGGCAACATTTTTACTCTTCTGCAAAAAATCTGTTATGAAATAAGTTGTTTAAATATATTGGTTATCTGTAAAGTTTTAAATCGATTTATGACTAGACGTTATAAGCTCCAATGTAAAATTAAGGAGCATTTAATAGCAATATATAAATTGTAACTTTGTTATTTTGCTAATAGCCACTATTAAATACATATATAAAATATACCTAATTTTAATTTAAAATGAAGCATTTTAAATAGTATTGTCAAACATTTCAAAAAAGGTTACTCGCCCTATATATTTATCGTTATGAGTATTAATTACACATTAAACACGTCTACATTAACGCGGTAACTAATAATACATAAAATTTTTAATACCTATTATTTTATCGCATTGTTAACAATTTGTACAAAACGCTAAAACTTTGTTAAAAATTATTGTGCCTGATTATTCAAAGTTTTGATTTTGCCAATTTATACTATCAACCCTATTTTAAAATGAATATTTTCTTAAACATTTTAGTGAAAGATTTAAAGCGAGGAGGAAAAACTAAAAAAATGAATAAATAGTCCCAATAAAATTTAATCGGTTGTAGACAAAAAATCCCGAATGTAATCATCAAAATATACAAACATACTTTAGTTTCATCAAATAAAACCTTATTTATATACAATTTCAATAAATACATAATATAGTAAAAATTTAATTTTATATGTAATTTGAAAGAAGAAACTGTAAGGAATCAAAAATATATATATATTATCCTTCTGGCTTTAACTCTTTGAAGCAATGATGGACCATTGTACACATAGGGTTGTCAGTAAATGAACTCAAAAATAAACGTTAGTGTGGTAATGAAATTAGTAAACACACAAATAGCTGCACACTTTTAAATATTTACATTTAAAAGGTGAGCCAATCTCCAAAACCCCGTTCACATAAATAAATAACTACATCTACTAAACAATTTTACATATAAGTATTTTTTTACAATTATACAACATCGTGATTAACCGATAAAATATTCTTTGGGCTTGATCGAATACATCGACTTTGGAGTTACAGCTACTGATATGATACTGAATATATAAAAAAATATAAAAATGCGATAGTATAAGATGATGAAAATTGTTAATTCATGTGAAAATTCATGCATTCATAAATTATAAATCTAAGCCGGAAGACAAAAGTTCTTTTAATATTACTTGTATATATTTATGTTACTTTAATATAAAATAATATAAAAGTCATGGTTTTATAGATTTGGTAACATTCAGGTTGAGTCTACACTCTACATACTTGTACAAATGCCTGTAAACATAGTTCGTCTTATTAAAAAACGTTGTAATTCAAATAAAATCAATAAAGATCAACATAAGTTTGATCAAACGGTATAAATTAATTTAAAAATTATTTTTATACTTATTTCTTTTAAAGTCAGCAAAGTTGTTAGATTATCTGATAAATTCTAATTTGTGTTTTTTAATAAGAAGTTTAGATCAAATCTAAAAGTAATATAGATATATTTTGATCATAAAGCGTAGGTATTGGACATAAAGTCTACGATATAACATCCCTGCTAACATAATACATATCAGGCACAAAGGATCCATATACATAGATTGGGTTTACTGATATTTATTTGTAAAGGTAAAACACACATCTGCAACTAAGTTAATTTAATTCAAGTAAAATCTATACAGACTATAATATATTGTAATATCCAAATTGAAAAAAATATTCTGTCGGCTGCAAAAGAATTTATACAAAAAGACGAGGATATGGATGTTATAGGTTTTTAATACGTTAATTTGTAACTTGTTAAAAGAAGTTTGGATATAAATTTGACATTTTTATTTTAATCTTTCGATATTAAACAGTTTGAACGAGACAACACTATTGCCATATTTTGGCCACACTTGTCATATATTGCCACACTTGAGCCTTGCCGTCTCTATTATTAAAAAGATCGATGCTGAAATATTAAAATGATATTGCTATTGTGGTTTTAGCACAATCATAAATAATGACGGCAGAATAAAAATCATAATTTTATATGTGTAAATAAAGTGATACGAGCATTGGTAATCTTTTTTTAGTTTTAAGTTCCGTTACTAACCGTTTTTGCTGTCATATTTTATATTTACTACATAATGTGAAAATAAATATACTAATATTATACAGGTTTTGTCTCCCAACTTCTAGTTAAGTAACTTTTGCAGCACATATTCGTAGATGTGTGAGCTACCTTTTTTGGCGTGCACAAATCCAAGGGGTTATAATTAAGCCCCGTTATCTATGTAGCATATTGGTGGCAACTGATTTTAGGGATGGGGTAATTATAATTAAATAAATCTCTGTTTTCTTTTTTAATTATATAACAAAATAATTACAATAATGTATTATTGACATTGATTTTAATTTTGAACTGTTTTGTCAGTGACGTCGGTAGAAGTTGAAAGATCATTCTTGTCTCAAATGGATATTTTCGATTAGCACACAAAGCCTTGCTTCCGTTAATAAAGAATGTATTCAAGTTATTTACTACGAGTTTCACTTACTAAACAAATGTCAATGTCCATTATATATTATTGTAATTATTTTGTTATGTAAATAAAAAAGAAAACAGATATTTATTTAATTTAATAACTCCATTCCTAAAATCAGTTTCCACCGATATACTACACAGATAACGGGATTTAGTTATAATAAACAAATAACTTTGTTTTAATCACGTTTTTCGTCACAACAAAAAGTTTGCTAGCCTTTTCCTTGTGATGTCGAAACTGCAGCGAAGCGAGACGATCAAATCGTTTTGTTTATCGTAACCCCTTTGTGCGGCAGTGTGTGTTGTCTGTGCGCATGTGCGCGTGTATGTATGTGTGTGTGTGTGTGTCAGCGCGGGCGGGGCGTGTGTCGCGCGCACAGCGCCGCCCGCCGCAGCCGCCGCAGCAGCGACGACTCGCGCTATCAAATACGCTCCACGTAGTTACCTGCGCATGAGAAGTGGTAATCAGTAACACCCCAGCGTAATTGGCCTCACAAGGGGCCTAATTCACGTAATTAAACGGCAATCGAGTCGAAACGTTTAAGACTCTTAAACATTTTCTTACACATTACGCCGCGTCGTAGCACGTCACGACGTTATATTGTTTTTATGTGTGTGAGAGCCCGAAGGGAATTGAATCAGATCATATTAGGTATGTCTTCTAATATACAGGGTTACCTCTAAAACACTAGCAACCTCGCAGGACTAGGTAGCTAGCATCATATACAACATTTGTTCTACGACTTTTGATAATTTGTTGGATTTTACTTTCATAAAAAAAATAATATGAATTGAATTTCTCACTTGAACGTTCTTAACTCTACGTGCATCGCAAAGATTAGGTAGTAAGCAAACCTGTGCGAGTCACGGAGAAAGGGGTGGTGGCGAGGGTGGAACGTGGCGCTCTCTGGCGATGAAAGTGTAACTAATATCACTTATTATTCTGTGCTATTATTATTACTAGCAGCGCATCCGAATGAAGAGTTAGAAATGTCACGACAGGACAATGAAAACTTAAAAAAAAATTTTTATTTAATGTATTGAGTTATGTCAAAATTCATAGAACAAATGTTGTTATTTATAATGTTTCTATATCTAGTCCTGCGAGGTTGCTGGTGTTTTAGAGGTAACCCTGTATAAAATTTGTTAAAGAGCGTGTCAGGCCACGCGCAATGTCGGATTCCGGAGTTGCCCATCACAATAATGTGGACTAAGAAGAGAGCTTTTATAATTTCATACTATGAACATTTAAGCTACGTCAATTACATAATATTATATCCGCACCATAGGTTCACCGCCTATAAAAACTTCTCTAAATACATTTTCTAAGTTGGTCGGCTATTATTTAAAAATTTGTAAAGCCTCCAAGCCGTGATAGTTTTCCTTTTAACTTTATTATATTTGCTACTACCATGATTTTTTTTCTACCTACAAAACTAACCGTTTAGCCTGCAAAGTGAGGTCCTAACAAAATTTGCAGTCAAAAGTTTAATATTTTATAAACGAGTCCCTTAATCAAAAACTTGTTTTAACAAACTTACAACATTTTTTAAAAACCCATCCAACGATATCCCAAACAATGGGGTATTTGAGAAAAAAATTAACATTCCCAGTTTACATGTAGGGGAGTTACCCTGAACAAAATATTTTCAAGATTTTGTTCAGGGTAACAGGGTACCATTTTGTTGAAGTGACTAATATGTATATTCGTGCCAAATTATAGCTTTCTAGTAATTCTAGGGAAGCGCGTTCCATCTTAGGCCTTATCTTAGCTTACCATCAGGCGAGATCGAGGTCAAGCGCTTAACTATCGATAATTTAAAAAAAAATAAGGATGTCTGAGCTATCGTGACGGACGGATATAGCGAAGCTATAAGGATTCCTAGATTACTTCGAAACCCTAAAAATTAATGTATGTCTGTATCTGTATCTATCTGTATCCTTTACAGAATCGTAAACAATGCATTTAATCTTGTGATGATCTTTAGCAAAGTTGTTGTGCATGAGCCCACGAAAGTTTCTGAGTTGGTAATGTAATGTTTTTCCATCAAACTTATTTTTGTTGGTGGTGTAGCGACCCGCTACACAGAAGAGTACAGCTAGTATTTATAAAAAAATATTGTTTGTATAAAGACATAATATTACAATGTTAATGGTGCGTATCTTATAACTAATGCATGAATGAAATAAATTCGAGTAATTTTGAATTTTAAAGTCTTATACAATTGTAAGCAACAACGGGAAGCGGTTGAGGTAGTGCTTACAAAAGTCAAGCAACTTTGTGAACTAAAAATGTATCTATAATACTCATATTGCACTCATAGAATAATGTAAATACACGCACATTAAGAAAAAAAACTTATTATAACGCATTTGAAATTTTAACATCAGACATTTTATTTAGTGTAAAGAACTAATTAAAAAAAACCGAGTCTGTCTGTCTAGATGTCTGTATACAGGGTTATTTTAAAGGTCCGGCCAAATTAGAGACTGTTCAGAATCGATAATATGTTCGATTTATGTAATAAAAAATAATTGAAAAAATTTAATAGTAGTTTGTTCACCAAGGCGAGAAAATGACCGATACCTTACGAGAGTGTAGTTTGAGGCCCGAAGCGCAGCTGAGGGCCTCAATACACTCAAGTTAGATATCGCATTTTCTCCCGAGTGATACATACTGCTTTATACTACACCAACGAGGAAAATAAAAACATTTTAGTTAAGATTTATGGAGTTTCAATAATTGTAATAATTTATATTAAAATTATTACAATTATTGAAACTCCATAAATTCTTCATATGTTTTGTTGTACTTATGCTTGGACTTTCCTGGCAAAAGGTTTAAAATGACTGTTTGAGCAGCTTCTTTTAATTCAGGCGGCGTAAATAAATCTTCATTCTCGCTACTAGACATAGACATCAGAACAGAATGTAAGAAGAAGATACAATAAAAAAGAAAATTTGCGCGTACAATAGTTTTTTTTTTAATATTGAGGAGGCAAATGAAATAAAGCACATACTGCCAAGTTTCCTTAGTAAATGCTAGTGGCCAGTAACATTTTGATGTGCTTCGAGATACAAACTTATGAATTTTAAAAAGTTAAAGGAGGGGAGAAAATTCCTTTCTCCCCAAGAGGAGAAAGTAAATCCCATACATTTTTGCCGCCCGCATATTGGTTCGCTTGGAATTAGGTACTTTCTTCTCGTTTTTCAAGTAAGAACTAATGTGCTTTCCGAATAGGTGTAGAATAAAATTTCTTTTTTATCCAACACGGAAAACAAAACGCTTGGATATAATTTCAATTACGCAAAATTCGAACAAAAATATTTTAGTACCTTTAGCCAAATTAAGAGTGATCTGGAAAACTGTACTTAGAGCGACAGATTACTTAATAAGTAGTTACTATCGTAATATAGGTAAATGTAAAATGACACACTGCCAACGTTATAGAGTTCATTCACAAGACTCGGTGCATCGAATTCGTAAATTTATTGGGATATTTTTAAAATACTTTTTATATTGTAACAATTTTACAATAATAATTAAGGCACTTTCAATTCAATATTTACTTTCTAATTTTAAAATTTGGTCGGATCGTTAAAAATCTGGAAAGATTACGCCCGCAAAACTAAACATATCGTGATTTTTTTATTAGATTTAGTCTGTATCTAAATCACTAGTCTGATGTAGTTAGTCATGTTTACCTGGGAAAGTGCCGAATCGTCCCGTTCGCTGGCTGGAGCCAACGTACCAGCCGTCGTCGCATTTCTCCAGCACGTACACCGTGTCGCCTTCATTCAGTTCCAGCTCGTCGGGGTTTTGCGGACGGTATTTGTACATTGCACGATAACTGAAAAATGATAATATATTCATTATTCTTCATCCCACTTATTATAAATACAATTATTAGAGGGTCTGAACCAATACGTACTCGTTTGAACAAGAGTCCATATATTTTTCAGCCAGACATTTCGTTAGCCCAAACGTGCTATTTCCACAATGACTAACAGGTGGTAGAGTTCTTTAACTTTTCTTTTGGGTTCAATACCACCGCCTAATCTTTTCCGTCGCAATAGCGTTGGAATTCGTCATTGTAATTTGGCAGTTTTAGGGGAAAATTAGCTGGTATCTGACGTTACATTCCTATCATACTGTTGGCAATGCACCCTGGATATTTTTGACTTCCTTAGACAATGGTATTCTTATTCCATAAAAGCCAAATTCAAACAAATTTGCTATTTTAAAAAATATATAATATTAGAAAAAATATAAAAACATACAAAATATTTAAATTAAAAATCATTTAGATTTAAATAAAGGTACGAGGGCAATATTAAAATTAAAAAAGTGTGGCGTTCAGAAATTTAATTCGGATCCCAGAATTTGTTTTAATAGTATTTCTAAACTAGATTAAACGATATAATTATATAGAGTTACTGCAGACTAGTCAGCCTGATAAAAAACGTATTGCGTGTCAAACAGCGTTACAGAAATTTAAAACTTTACACGGGAAAACAGGTATTTTTTTTTTGGTTCTAGACTGTCTCATAAAGACGGCACTATAAAATAAAAAGATGTTTATAAGCATGCAATTTACAAATTATTATTTTCTTCCAATTCATTTTATTTTGATTTACAAATCTATTTAATTATCATTTGCATAATCATAAGAATGAGTGTTTAATTTAATAAGTAAAGTTTTCTTATTCACATATGTAGTCTAGTAATGTCTTGTTATATCGGGGTGTCTTCTGAAAATTACAAATAAAGGGTGTAAATACAAGAGTGTTTAAATGTGAAGCTAGTAATCAGTAACGTGTGAGTGTCGAATGTTATGAGTATGGCACGTCACTAGTGTCGACACACATCCCTAGCGAGAAACCAAGCGCGTCCCTCAAGATGGCGTCCTCACGGTAGTTAAATGTATCTCGTTAAAGACGTATCTACCAGTTAAATATAATAAAAGTAATAAAGTTCAAGACAATAGTGTTATTATTCATACCATGCACCGACCAATACATCGAACAATGAGGAAAATTTTGTCACCGGCATATCTATATGAATAGGGTCTTGACCTAAAGTGTCTAAGACCTAAAGGTTAATTTTTAATATTAACCTCTAGGTTAATATTTAACGATGGAGCCGCACTTGAGTCTATCATCACAAAGCTTCGTGCAATGACACGATAAATGCAGATGTGACCGGCTATTATGGCTATTTTCGCATACATTTCGTACTGCGTGTGCCTTAGCGCGCATATAATTTCGGGACGATAGACGCAAGTGCGGCCCCAGCGTGAGGCTAAATTCATATCTACATTATGGTACTTACGGAACAGCTTCAGCGTTAGTGTCCACGTACAGTGGTTCGGTGTTGTTGAGGTCAACACCAGCAGCTTTCGGTGGGCCATACCCTCGCTCTGAAGGCGTTAATGTTGCTTGTGGCGTTTTCGTTGCGTAACCTGTAACATAATTATTTATTAATAAATAAATAAAAACATGGGATTTTTCATTCTCCATGAAGGTCCTATGGTGATCCGGGTCCTCTTGAAAAATGAAAACTCAATTCAATGTGAGGAATGAGAACCTGGTTAATGAAATCACCTAAAGTTAATTTGGTCTCCGGTTATTGAAAATTTCTTATTTATGCAATAATCATTATAAGCTGGTAAAAGCTATGGTGAATCACCATAGAAAATGGAGAGGCATGGTTAATTTGAGCATTATTTGGCTTATCGATACCACGGAATAATATTTTTCAAGAATGAAGAGATAGATGTGAAGAATATTAGTCGCGTGTTTGAGGGGAAGTCCCTTGGTAATTAATCAAGTAGATCTGGGAAGAATCAATAGCGCATCATAATGTTAAAGGTCACCCAGGTTGCGCTGGTCCGCGCCCTTCAGTGAAGTAGTGTCTGTGTGTGTTAGTGTGGTGTGGTGTGGTGCGGTATCAGTACCGGTGGACGCGAGCGGCAGCTGCGCGGGCGGCGCGTTGGCGAGCGCGGGGCTGTTGTGCTGCGGCGTGTAGGTGTGCGCGCCCAGGCTGCGCTTGTCCGCACCGTTCACCAGACCGTGCGCCGCCGGGGACGCCACCGGCTTGCTCGTGTTCAAGATCGGAACACTCTCTGTAATCAAACACACCTCTTATGCTATTAAACTGGTTAGATCCCTTAGACCTCTTTGACTCGGCCGTGTCGCTAAAAGTTGATAATGAACATCCTTAACACAAATCTCATTTATAGCTTTGTAGATTATCTAATGCCGATAGTTACAATTTGATAAGCCGATAAGATTAATGTTAATAATTAAAAATATAAGTTAAAATTTAAACATTTTTATTGAATAAAAGATAAAGTTTTTTAAATTGTGAAAATAGCTTTTGTGAAGTGAATGAAATACTTGTAAATGTTGTTGCGAATAATCTAGAAAAGTAAGGAGTGAGAAGAAAAATCTAGAAATAAAAGAAAGAGATACTTGCTTCTACCGATAAACAAAAGCTGTCGTTACCCAAACAGCTATGCAATAATTGACTTTCTCGCATGGCATAAGGGTGAAAATAGCGTGTACTATGGACTTGTTAACATTTAGATTGTTTATTCGTTATTTTCGGAACTTTCGGGAATATGGTCAAACTTTACCTTGTGTATAAATAAGGATGTGTTAGCGGATAGCAACTTTGTTTTATACAGTGATTCGGAAGCGATAGCTCGGACAATCAGTGTGATGCGGAAAGTGTATTAGTTCAGTGATTCGGAATAGTCGGTAAATTCTTATGTTTAAATAGTGAGTGTTATTGGTGTTGTCAGTGTATTTACGTATTGCGTTATAGTGTATTGTACATTTGTGTTATAAATACAGGGTTTTTATAGAAGTGGTATTTATAGGACAATACGAACTCTAAACTCGTAACAATATTGAAGTACATAAAGTAATTGAAGTGCATAAAATAGAAGAAAAGGCAAGCCCGCTGAGTTTCTTCTGCCGAATCTTCTCAGTGTGTGGCCGCGTTCCGATCCATTAGTACTTCTTAACAAATCGACTCAAAAGATTTTAATTTCATAGAATATAATATAATACTTTAAAACAATAAAGAAAAATATACACGCAGGATTTGAATCTGCGACCGTCTCCCTAAATCGATCATATAATCGATCAATAGAATCGATCATATAGCAAAGAAGAATTTTGCCGCGTTGAGCCTGTCGACACTAGCTCAGCGGTAGAGCATCCCGGCTTGTTGTTTTTAAAGTTTTTCAAGTTTTCCCAAGCACGGGGTGAGTGCTATAACACAAAAATAATAATTATCTATACATTAATAAAATCGTAGGGAAGTCAAAACCGTACATTGAATATTTTTTTACAAAAATCCTTGGGGCGTGATCTATAATCGATATCGAAGCCAAAAATATAGTTTTTAGAATTTTTGTCTGTTTGTCTGTATGTATGTCCGGGGTAAACTCAAAAAGTACTGCATGGATTTACTTCAAATTGCATTGCATGAATAACATTCATTCGGTCGGGTCAACATATAGGCTACATATTATCACGCTATCACCTACGGGGGAGGAGCAGTGCGTAGAAACGAAGTCCGCGCGGATGAAGTCGCAGGTAACAGCTAGTAATAAATATTGGCACACCATATTATGGTAGTATATATGTTAGTAATTTTAATTAATTTTTAATAACTTTTGATACAGGGATCGATTTATTAACATTTAAATTATAAAATGATAAATTACGAACTGTTTATTGAAATTATTTTTCTTTTGATGCGTTAGGGAAAAATGATGAGAGTAAATTTTAACGATGCGCGCGCACACCGTCACGAAAAACGGACACCATGAAATTAGCTTATCAACATTTTAGTCTTTCAAGAAAAGTTTGTCCATTATTTTAATTACTTAAAAATAATTACTTTTAAATAAAATATATTTATCTAGATAATGCGTTATAATAAATCTTTCTTTCAATGTATTAAATACCTTTGTTTCCATTATTAGTGTCGTTTTCTCGTTTTGTCGTCTTCGTATTAGTAGTGTTTAAGGACGCATTTCTATTGTACGATTTTAAAGTTCTATAAAAATGGAAATGCTGTTTAACATGATATATTTAAAAGTCTTCTCTTGTGTAAATATTTTAACAAAAATGAATGAATTATTACAATCTTTACAAATAAATAAAATTGGAGTGTCTGTTTGAAATATTAAAATAACCGCTTTTTACTAAATGCATATGGGATGTAAACACGGTACATATACCAAAATAATTTTTTTTTTTTTACAACTTTTGTCTCTCTGTCTGTTTGTTTCGGTTAATCTCTGGAACGGCTGGACCGATTTTGACGGGATTTTCACTGGCATATAGCTGCTTTGACAAGGAATAACTTAGGCTACTTTTTTCGAAATTTTCCACGCGGACGAAGTCGTAGGCGCAGCTAGTTATAAATATGACAGATTTACAGAACAAACCTGGTTTATTTTGGCTGGGTTCTTGTAGTACAGTAACATAGCTGTCTGGGAATATTCCCGTTTTATTTCCATTCCGGCCTTCCCACCAGTTGTGGTCGATTCGCCTCGTCAGCACAACAACTTCACCTTTTTTCAATGGCAATTCAAGGTTCGTCTGTGCTGTGAAATCGAATTTTGCTCTCGCTCGTCCTTCGATTATCGAAGGCTTCTTTGGAGAATGAGTTCCATCGCCTTTTAATAACTGAAAAATATAACATATTATGAACAAAAATATGTGGTTGTGTGTGTGTAATGTATAATAACAATAATGTTAATAACTTAATAACATTGAACTGATTGCCAAAAATTGTAATTTGATAAAAGTTATAGATTAAAAAAATAGTGCTATTTACAATGCGAAATATACATATTTCTAAATAATTATTTACATTTATTAAAAAGACACAATGACTTTCTACTTCACAGCAGTTTTGTTCGGTATTGCATCAGAAAACTGAGCAGTACCTATTGTAATTTTTCTTTCGTCATGATAACAACTCTAAAGAATATATTTGTGGGGTAATAATATTCCTATTTTATTTTTTAAATGACTTAATTACAACAATATAACGTAAAATGACTTAGATAATATTTATGTAATACTGACACATTCATAATTTTAACTTTTAAGAAAACATTTGAATTGAAATGTTGTGCAGCATCTTTTTCTCTATCTCTCTTGTTATCTAGTAAAATAGTTACATGCAAGTATGAATTGAATTTGTCTTTTTTTTAAGTCTGCGTGCAGCGTGCGGCCTGCTGCATTATAAAAGTTTTTGGCAAATTCCGCGGGATCAGCTAATTTTCCCTGGATTAAAAGTTGCCTATGTGCTATTCCAGGTCATCAACCTACATGTGTGCTAAATTTCATTCAAATCCGTTTAGTAGTTTTTGCATGTTTGAGAACAAACATCCATCCATTCAAACATCCAAACATTATATATAAATTATGTCAAGTTTATAAACAAGTGTATTTCTATGTTTAAGGTTATAACACCTTCAAAGTAAGTAAGAAAATCAAAAAACCCCTTTCGGATTAGTTTGTACGTGACAAACTGTATAATATCATTAAGCGAAATATAAAATTTCTATTTAATATCGAAGAGAAATTATATTAAATGTGTGTTTTCATTTAGTGTTCGTAATTTTTGTCTGTAAAAAATCTTGAAAATATAAATCTGGTTCTGGATTTTTAAATAATTTTAATGCTTTTAGATTGTAATAAAAACAAGAAATATTTTCTTCGAAAAAATCATGAATTAAATTAGTGATACGCAGTAATCCTATGCTTTTACGAGTTTAATCACATTAAACATCGTGATAGATTACTGCCGTCTGAAACATCAAATCACAGACTACTTAGAGATGCAAGCATCAAATCATCAAATGTTTCGTGATAATAGCCATAGGTGTTACCGTGACAAGTTGTTAAAATATGGAGTCGCTAATTTAGTGTTTAGATTATTGTAGCATATAATTATGTATAATAAATTTACAAGACCAAAAACAAATTTTAGTTTTAAATATTTTAAAAATACATATGGATTCTATATATTCTGCGATAACAAATAACTTACTAACACAATAACAATATTGACACGACGACAAACTACTAACTTGTATCTGGTTTATATATTAGTATTATAAGAAAATAGATAAGTAGGCAGAGGTGCAACCAGTGTATCCACGATTAAAAAAAGATACAAGTAGTCCCACAATGTGATAAGTGACAAGTCTATCGCTAACCTGGCACTTATCTAATCCTGGGTAATGTAGTTTTTATTAGAAAACTGAAAAAAAGACATTTTTAAATTGCCCGAGCCCGGAATCGTACCCAGGACCTCATGTGGTCAACACCACCACCATCTATTTTTTATCACCTCTTGATTAATAATAGATATTTTACAAAATAGTTATTTAGTTTATGTTAGTACAGATTATATAATAGTAACTTAATGTATGTTTTTAAATTTTACTGACACAATAATATTTTAGTTGAATAATAATTATTTAGTTGTTATAATTTAAATAAGTATAATCATATAGTTTAAATCAGTGTACAGTCACGTGCAATGAAGTATATACGTGACAGAAACGAATGTAGGTACACGGAGTTTTACTTAAAAATAATATGTAACCATAAAATTGTTTCATATTTTGGTATACGTTTCTATCAAATCATTGTAAGCGTAACGTAATATAACTTTTGTGTACATGTTTCACGTCATGTATATGTATCCATAAGTATAAACAAAAACGTCATATTTGTTTTAGAATTGTATACAAATATATTCACATTAAAATTTATTTTATAATTACATGTACATGTAAGATAAAATTAGTAAAAGTTTATTACATGTACATGTAAAATAAAATTAGTAAATGTTACCTCAACATAATTGTAAGGAAATAGTCCTATTCTGCCCTGAATTTCTCCCTCGTACCAATTAGCGTCAATTTGCCGACGGACGTTTATGAAATCCCCTTTCCTGAAACTTAGTTCTCTTGATGTCTGTCCGTTAAAAGTGTATAAGGCCCTCGCAATAACTTTTTCAGCTTCATCATAACGATTAAGTGGCACTACTGTTTTTTGTGACGGCATAAAGTTATCCTGATGTCTTCTGTTTTGCATATCCTGTAGTTCCTAGAACAAACAGTATTTTATAAGTTTTTAGTAATACTAATACTAACCAAGCATGTGAAACGATTACGTGGGTACAATTCTTTTAATTGTGAATTGAAAAATATTCGAAAATTGAGTAATTACGATTACATATTAAAACGAAGCTCAGTGGCAATGATAGGCGCAATAAGCTCTGAATAAGATTAGAATGGGTACTACAATTAATTAAAACACTGATGTGAGAAAAGATGTTAAATAAAGGAGAACTTCTCAGTTTTTGTAATTTATGTAACTTTATTACAAGAAGTCAGTCTTAAAGTAACTATTTCTTTCTATATTTGAAAGATGTAAAAATATCTGACAAAATATAGTAGCATGAATAGGTAATTTTTAGTTTACTTATAAGTCAACTTAACATTATAACATTATAATGTTAGTTAGTGTACCCATTTAAAAACATTTTTCTATTATATTTGAGATAGTAACAGATACATAATTTATATACTCCTAGTTTAACTCCATATCAAGTTAAAATTTTGTATAAAAGTGCACTTCAATGCAGGGGCGTAATTATACCATCTGTGGCAAATTCTTTTGATGGGATAATATCAGAATAAAAATCGTCACGTTGTACTAAGTTTAATTTTAATAAACTTCGACATTGTCAGCATAGTCAATTACACGTACAATGTAAAAATATATTTTTGAGCTCGCGGTTTTTGGGCCGGGGCCCTCTTGAATCGGGGGCCCGTGGCATTTTGCCAGTCCTGCCACTCTATTGTTACGCCACTGCTTCAATGACAATGCAATAAAATAAGATTTACATAGGTTGGGTTGATCTTTTTAAGTCTTGATGGTATCCACATTAACGCGTAAACTAAACATTAAGCTCTCTGCAACTAAATAAAAAAAAAAAGAAATGGATGTACAATATAATTTACCAGATAATGGAAAGTAGAAATACCAGTGTTACGATAAATTTAATAAAAATAAACTGATTGCTTTATTTTTTTTTTTTAGTCTTTTTTTAACACCGTAGCTTTGCTCAAAATCTATGTGAGAAGGATATTGATAGATTTTGATATATTATTATAAAATATTGCGTATGTTATTTAAAATATAATTTGGAAAACAGAGATTTGTAATTGCTGGAAACTATATTTTAAATTCTGTCAAGTATTGCGGCATTCACCTGTTTATTACCTTATGATGAAAAATTATGTGAAAATTTAGCGCAAAATAATGAGTGTTAGTTTTAAGTATCTTTTCATAAAATATAAACAATAACACTAATATTTTAAGAAAATAATATAGCAATTATATTTTTAACATCTAGCCTATTTTTAATCAATACTGCCGTATGGAGTCAAATTTTATTTTTTAAGTGGAACTGGTATTGAATATTGCAAACTCAAGTAACTTAACAAATATAGTATTATATAATAAATTAAATTAAAATTTCTTATGTTGTGTACAATAAAATATTAAATAAATAAATAAGCCTAAATATATATAAAGGAGATTTGAAAATACTATGAAAATTCCTAAAAATATTTAAGTATTAAATAAATCACACCTTACAAGCTATTATGTCATGCAACAAAACAAATAAATAATATAATACCCATGGTTTTAAATTTTTTCCTAATAAAATTTTGCATTTTGGCTAGCGAGCTTCGATTATTATTAAATTAAAGATGTCTTTGAATACTTCTAAGACTGATAGTTCTTAAATTGATTATGTGGTATGATAATCAAATAAAAGAAAGATCCTACCAAAATTATATTCTCCTGGCCTAGAACGAAAGGTTTATTTACCTTTGATTACTGATAAGCAGTAGATCATGCAATAAAATACAAAAGGGTAAGCTATTTTTATTTACATAAAAACCGTATTCTAGATTGCGTTAATTAAAGTTAATCAAAGCACTCATCATTCACACTTCTTTCAAATATCACCTTGATAGAGGCATCGAACGCTTCTATGTCGTTGGGCTGTATGTCATTTTCCTGCAAATTTCAATTTTTTTCAATTAGTGTAAAGAATATTAAAGTTAGAAAGATTTTAACTCCGAAAAATGTAGCACTTTGTTTTATCTGCGCAAATTACTACCGAACAATATTATAAGATTCATAATATACTTGTTATTAAATATTACAACATATTTTTGTTTACTATAATCGGAGCCCGCTTGCTGTTTGTTAAATTGAAATATAAATAAAATAATAAATAAATAAAAAAATACAGGATGAAAATATCCAACACAAAAGAATAAAAAAATATTTTAAATACTCTATTTTATTACATTCACTTGTAAAAAAATAAGGAAACATTTTTTAACTAACTTTAATCCATATTAATCAATTAAAATTATAAATGCAAAAGTTTGGATGTTTGGATGGATGTTACTCACGCAAAAACTACTGAACGGATTTGAATAATATTTGACACTCGGGTAGACGATGACCTGGAATAGCACATTTTATCCCGAAAAAATAGGTGACCCCGCGGGATTTGTCTAAAACTTTTATAATGCAGCAGGCATTAAGGCAGGCAAAAATATTTTTTGTAATAAAATTTAGATGACATTTAATAATTAGATATAATGATAATAGGATTTTTTTACGTCATAAGATAGTAAACAAGCAGATGGGTCTCCTAATGGAAAGAGTCAACCATCGCCTATAGACACCAAAGATGTTAATGGTGCGTTGCTATCTTGCGGCGAGGTCTAATGCCACATCCAAAAAATAATCAATATCTATGAATAATAGTTTTGTAGTTATAAAGCGATAAAATCTTTTTTAATAACAAATATCAAAAACCTAATAAATAAAATAATATCATTAGGTCAATAACACAATTTTATTAACGTGGTACTAGACCCGAGCGAGACAATGCAGAACACTACCATCTAGTAGCCACGATAATAGTGACCTGCACAGCCAATCGTTCGCTTGTTACCAACTGTCTGGCAGAATGACAGTCAAATTTTTCAAAAGGCTCATTTTGAATAATGCGGGCCAATACGGGGGATGGATTAACAGGAACACGGAAATTAAACGAACTCAAAGAAATCAAATAATTTGCTTCTGGTATAGGTAATAGTAAACGAAACTAACAAACATGACTATAAAATACTGAAATATAATAAACATCCAGACTCAGAAATACAAACATCTATGCTATTACATAATTTTTTGTTCCAAATGAGGTTCAAACTTAAACCACGTCTTTGAGCGTATATGCCCATAACTCGGTCAACGAGATAATAAAAGTATCTTGTATAAATAATAATATTATGTACAAACACTTATTTTAAACTGTTTACAAAAATTACATTTCATTAATTAATGTTTTTGAGTCCAATACTCTAAGAGTAATTTTTTTTTACTTTATACGCAAAAGCAAGGATTTATAACGTTATAATATTGATATGTTTGCGTCGTCGTGATTGGTTATGGTATATGATATTATGACGCTGTCTTCTAGCGCTAGTTAGCGAACCTATCACGAAACACTATGAAACGCGGCGAACCAATCACGAAACAGCAAATCGATATTATAACGTTTTAAATCCTTGCGCAAAAGGTCTGTTAAAAGCAGAGTTTTATAACTTTAAATAACATATTGTCATAATATGTTTGATGTATTGAGTAATATTAGAATTCACCATAAGGTACCTACGTAAGAACGAGTTTCAAGTTTCATGTTAAAATTGAGATTTATATAGTAGTTAGGTATGTAAGTATTTTTAGGTATGTAAGTCTTTCCCAAAACTATCGAGTCCAATGACAATGACAATCACTTGGTAACCGAGGCGAAAGCGAGTGCTACCTACTTTATTTATCATACATACATTTCTTCAAATCAGATCCCTTACGTGTTAGTCAAAGTGTCATATGTCATGATCCTTGCAGATTCGTTGCAGAGAGGGAGTAACCCTCCGTATTAAGTAATTATTCTTTACGCAAACACACCGGTTGCGAAGACTTTTGACAAGTTTTTTATGAAGTTGAAAGTATAATAAATATAGTCAAAGAAAATTAATTACCTGTCTCGTTTGTAGTTTTGGGAAATATTAAGATATTTTTTAACTTTGAATTCAAAAATCTATATTTCTACTTTTTATTTTAATTTTAAAGAAATAATTCTGAAAAGTAGAAAAAAAAAGAAATAAGTCTGAAAAGTAAACTTTGCGATAAATAATAATCTCACAATTACAATAGTAATTAAATATATTATACGAATATTATAATTACCCGGTTTCTTAAAAAAGTACCTACTTATGTTAAACAAGTTGAAAATGAATCTGCATTACACTGAAATGTAGTTGGTTACTAAAAAAATATTAAAAAATACGACTGTGATACTTCTCAATAACTTTTTTTCTTTATTTATTTATAAAAAGGCTAATTTAGTTAATTTTTTTCAATTTGTTTCAAAATATTGCAATCAGTGGTAGCGCGGCGCGGGCGTTCCGCTTTTGCCATGGTCATTATAAAACTGATGTTGACACAAATTCTGCGTAATTGAGACGAATTGTGCGATTGAAATGATATTATGATCAAGTAAGAACTAATCCGCATTTGCTTATGACACAAATAAATATTACTTCAAGCTATAAAATCTTCAATGACTTTAAATTTCCCGGCTACGTTTTATGATATACAAATAAAGGTACTATAGCTATAACACCTGAAATAAATAGAATGTTGAATACCATATACATAAATTATTCTTAACTTTCTTTTAAAAAAAAAGTTAATATTGTCCAAAGTATAAGTACCTATGGCATTATTGCTTCCAATAGTCTAATTCTATTTCGGTTCTTTCTGCATGCCGCGTGAGAAAACCAGCGCGAATGCATTATATTATTTTACTTATCGTTATAAAAGCTTATCATTGATATTCTTAGGTTAGATAATTGAAATAGTTTCTTAATAGATTAATGTGTTATGTAATTATTGATGTAACACCTATCACTAATAAATGATTGCGAAACAACCTCAAGTTTGCTCTCTGATTAATAACCTATTATGCGTGATACCGATATTAGTATAAATCGTATTTCAAAATTCTTAAAAAATAGAAAAATATCCGTAAGTTTTTTCTCTAGTTGAGAGAAAAATTTCCAGAATAAAACAAATACCATTTGGCACTTCGTATTTCACGATTCACCAGTTCGTATGTTGTGGATACATAATGTAGGGATATCTTATTGTAAAATATAAAGTGTTTATGGAATAGCATTAAAGAAAGTTGACGCTGTTGTACCGGTAGTCCTTTTGTTTTGGTTTGGTTTGATTTGGTTGACGCTGTTGTACCAGTGGACCTTTTTCAAAGAAAGCACAAAAAATAGCTGAAGTTCAAAGAATGTTACGTTTAGGTTTACGTTACGTTTCCCTTCCTGCAAATCTAATTTTTTCTCTGATTCCTTTTCTGTTCATGCAGTCAGGCTATGGAATCCATTTTCATCTAACATTAAACACATCAATCTTTAAAACACGATTGAATAATTTTTATCTGATGCGAAAGTAGGTTAAATTAGTAGGTTAAATTCGTAATTTGGTTGTTATTTATTATTTTCTTGTCTTTTTTGATGTGTGAGTATTTTTATCCCTTCTCTTTAGTTTATTTTTCTGTCGCTAGTTTTGAGCCCAAATTTGTTGTTTATGTCTTACATACGTGTTTGTTTATATGTGTATATTTATTTATTGTTTTCTTCAAACGGATTAGCTGGAAGAAATCTCAATATAAGAAAAGCTCACCTTTTGTTTTTATATATACTATTTTATTGTTTACTGTAACTGTTTTTGTGTACAAAAAAGTGTTAAATAAATAAATAAAGCCCCAAAAATAGCAGCCGTTCAGCAAACTTTAATTTCTTTAAATTAGTTTACTTTAGATCATACCACAGAAATCTTATAATATTACTTTATTATTTAGATTTCTGTGGATCATACCCTCCGGTACACAAGCGCCATTGTAGCTCTCGTATTTAACTGGTGAACTTATGATTGCGGCATTACATCTCACCACACAGATGGCAAAGGACCATGAAAATCTTTGGTTTCTAAAGGCGACAGTTATCTTTTTGCATCTGGAGAACCATCTGCTTGTGTTCACCATTCAACATTCATTACATTCTTTGATTATGCATTGTAATATCTACAAGATAGGTATATCCAAGAGTTTTCAATAAAACAGGTCGTTAAGTAAAAGTAAAAGCGTCACGTACTGATCATAATAAACCTGCAGAGCCAGTCAAGCCCTTGAGTGAAACGTTTCCGATAGATTTCTCTTCACAGATGTTATAAAGAAATTAACCGCCTCGTTGGTTGAGCCGACTACGCAACCAATGGGACTCGGGTTCGATTCCTGTAAAGTGATTGTGTGACGAGCATAATTTTTTAAAATATTGTTTGTATTTTTGAGTATGATTGATGTTTGTGAACAAGTACCTATTAATGGCCCTATCACAAAAAAACAAATTATCAAAACAAACTTTGTTTGTGATATAGCCAGCGTATTGTCCTATACTTTCAACGTGCAATTCTCAAGTAAATGTATATGTTTGTATGTAATTGGTTTCTCCAGAAAGGCTCCAACGATTTTGATGAAATTTTATTTTTACATAGACAGGTGTCATCTTCGTGATAATTCATCGTTCATCCATTTTTGCATAAAAAATATCATCCGTGCCAAGCTCGGTCGCCTAGCTATTTTATTGTTAAACCAGCGTGTTATTTTATAATTTGCTTACTCTGAGATTAGATCGATTCGTGTAGTTTGACCAGCGAAAATTTATTTATTAATTGTTATCTCTATAATACTCTATAGACGAAGTAAATAAATACGTAGACTCTGTCATATATTCATTTTTTTCAAATTTCATGACAAACATTACTTTTATTACTCATTGACATTTATTTAAGCAATTTGAAAATTTTCGTATGTCTGTATGTAGGTATGTCTGTATAAAAGTCCTGGTATAATTCAGGAATAGCTTGACTGATCATGATGTAAATTGGCGAGGAGGGAGAATAGACGATTGGGCAAATGATAGGCTATATAATTTTACTACGGTTATAATTACGCCCAGGGAAGTTAAGAAAATTTCACGGCAAAGTAAAGACAAGAATTTATAATTGTTGATTTTTGTGAATAATTAATAAGCCCATTCGAAGGAGAACTCTAATAGATTTAAGTTTGGCAAAAATAGAATTTCTTTTTTTTTTATAAACGCTAATTGTGGTAATAGCTTAACACTCCTATGTTTCAAAAATTACATTGACATGTCATTCCAGTGTAAAATTGGAATTTATAAGGGTCAAGACTGTGTTGTTTTTTGACCAAAGATCATACCATCCACGTTCTAACACTAGTAGTTGGAAGCTTAGGCCATTAGGTTTTTTAGAGTATCCATTACAAACAAACAAATATTACCTCTTTATTATATAAGTATATATTGGTAAAATGTAGCGACGGCGATCAGACGGAAGCAGTTGTATAAAATGCCAATTTTGAAAGGTTTAAATTTTAACTACTGCGTTTTAGAAATTGTATATCTCACCTTATACTAGATGTAACATATACAAACTGGTTTTCTTTGTCCGTAATAATTTACCTCTCACATTTGTATGATGCAAGCGTTTTTGATTATAATAATTACAGCAAAATTTTCACTACGCACGTGTCATGTCACTTTATGCACAAACACAACTGTCTTTATATTACGATTTTATTATAAACTGGTATGAAAACTGGCACATATAACCAAAGTGTAAAGAAACCGCTACTTGTTAGATAATGTTTCCTATGACCGAGAAAATGTGTTTAAACAACCTACTCTGTAAGATTGTGTATGAGTGTGATTTTATTTAAATTAACAATACTCTTTATACATGATGAGTAGTTCAATTTTTTGGTGTGAAAACGTTAAATGTGTAATCATCACGTTCATCAATAACTGTTTAATCACAAATGTTTTTAAGATTTTTTTTATAATTCAACTCGGACAAATTATATTTTTTAGCCGGCATCAATAAAGCGACTCATATTATTTTTTTATAATATGTTTATCTGGTTAACCGCATCGTTCATGGAGTCCGCACGACAACAATAGGTATTGTGATGATGAGATCGTGTAAGGTGAACATATATATTATACTTCGGGGTCTGGTGTTGTTGACCCATATGACAAGATAGGTTAAGATTAGATAAATAGTTCAACGATACAAAATTATTATTATTTACTTCTCGTTATTCATAAAAGTTTGAAGGAATCACCACATAATATATTGACAGTCGACAAATCCGGGAATCATGGCTAGCCTAGCCCAGAGTCTAACTACCTACGCTATTACATACTGCCTTACCCGTAAGCAAACCGGTTTATTGGTATTTTTATTCGTAACAATTTAAATAATTATCGCGACACACCTAATCAGCGGGCCAAAAAGACAAGTTACATATTATAGGTATATTTCCTGCAATATTAGTCATATCCTCCTCTATCTAAATTAAATTTTATTTTTAGATGATTCCAGTGCAATGTGTGATATGATAGGATGTAAATAAAATGTATTTCTGGGTTTGAATATTTATTTAATATATTTTATTATATTAAGGTTAGGATCAATTTGTGTTTCTTGTTGCATCTAGTAATAAAAATAAATTAGAATTTCCACTACTATAATAAATACTGATAAGGAAATTGTATTCTTTACTTTAAACACCGAAACTACTACATTTGTGTGTTGTTTGGTAAACAAGCAGTTTATATTCAAACGTAATAAATAGAATAGTTTGTTTACACAGGATTGATATAAAACTAAAATCATGCATTTGGGCGAACGCTGTGAGTAAAATAGGTATGTATAGGAAATGTGTAAATTACATAGCTCAATACTATAAATTTTTGTACTGACCTTCTATTTTAATACGTTATTTTATAATTCGTCATACATTTATCAAACGGAAATGCATATTTTTTCCGACTTATGACAGGCATTTTACCGATTTTCATCAAATGAATTTTTGTAATATCTTTATCCATAATGAGTAGCAAAAATTGTAATGACGCTTAAAAGTTACTTCTTTATCTGCGTATTAAGTCACGAGTAAGCATAATGTTCAGTAAATAAGGGCATGAAGTCTGATTTCTTTCATATAAAATTTATTGATCAAACAATAAATTGGTGCAGTTCATGCGGTTGAGGCAAGCAGGACTCTTGTTATTCTGCGTTTCTATCGATCCATATTGACGAGCAAATAGCATGTCAATAACTGGGTTAACGTTACATTATAAGGGGGTATGCATTGCTCGCCCAGTTTTCAAAGCTCGCGTGGGTAAAGTGTTTAGCTTTATAAAATTGATAACTACATGATTTACCTTTAAGACCGCTTGCACCATACTAATTAAATACTTTTTTATGGTTAAATTCATTCAAAGAGTATTTGAATAGTTCGGTGCAAGCGGATCTAAATGCATGTTCTGTATAATCTTAATAATTATTATGAGTTCCGTTACTAAATTAATTTATTTTGTTAAATGAAGATACCAGAATCCATCTTCAGCATCTATACATGGGGCACACTAAAAGTTTTGCACTTCTAGCTAATCTAATCTAATCTGTTTATGACATTGTCACAGGAGACTAAACGTGGATTTATTGTTTTGAACCCGAAAAAAAACAGCAATCTTGTGTTTGTTGTTTTTTCATCATCATCAATCATGTTGTTTTTTAAGTTACGCTAAACTTGTAGTGTGACCTACGTATAAGTAAATTGAATATTATATTATACGATGGGAAGGGAGCAATGGGAATTATAAGGACAATAGAGTGGCCAGCTCTTCGAAGGGACCAATTAAAAGCAATGTTCTTGGAGTGGGAGTCAGAATCGAACCATCGACGACAGAATTCGATGCGCTTCGTGGAGATGATAAAGCTAAACGAAAAATGCTGCCATTGATATTGTGCTGGGGTCTAACTATACACAAGCTCCAACGAAATACTTTGGACCGAGCTGTGGATGATTTACGTTCACATATTTTGCTAAAGGTCAAGCATGCGTTGCTTTGAGCCGAATTAGATCACTAGAGAGGCTAATAACATAGAATACTGGAGACTAACAGAAGTCAATGTATATAAGTAATATTCAAGCAACGCACCCAAATACACCTCTCATAGACGCAATATCTCGGAATGGTTCGGGAAAGTTTGTTCCGCACTAGTCCGAGATATCGCGTCCGTGAGAGGTGCCTATGTGTGCTATGCTCGAATATTACTTGTATGTAACATTGACTTCTATTAGTCTCTAGTATTCTGTGCTAATAATCAGTAGTTTAGATCACCGCAAGTTACTTAATAATCCCCACGATATTCACTCTCTGAATGAAATAACAAGATTGCGTAATTTACCATCTTATAATCCTAATATCGAAGCTAATGAATCCTAACTAAAAAGCATAAAATAAAAACATTATTGACAAAAAAACCTGACTGCATTTAATCTTGAAGAAAATGGCAATGAATCTGCCTTCAATAAAAACAATAATCATGTTAAGTAATAATGAATATTCAATTTTTAGCTATCAAATATTCACAAAGGACCCCGACTGTTAATCATTCTGTAATTAATTAAAATTCATGAATTGTTTTATATGAACATGAATTATTGAACTATTTCAACTGTCTAGTTATTCATTATTACTATTATCATGATTCTGAACTACTGATCTTTTTTCTTTCTTTTAAGTTCTTATTAAGGTAATGATTCTTTTTTTGATTAAATGCAGTCAGTTTTTTTGTCAATGTTTTTTGTTAAATATTTATCCCTACGAAGATTACAATGATGTAATCCAAGGTGTCAAAAATTAATTCTTGGTAGAAAATTTACATTATTAAGGAGATCACATTTATATTTTATGTATTTTGAAGCGGAATTATTTTAACGAGAAGTTATAATTATTATAAAACGTACTGATAAGATATTTATATTGACCACATGTTATTCTACTCCTGGGCAAAGCTGCGCGGGTTAGGGGTTATAAATAAGTGAAACAAAATTTTGGATCCCTTTTTAAGAATATTGCACGTATAGAAGAAAGTATACTTTTATATATCATAACATAGCTAATAAGCTCCTGATGGGAAGAGAAGCTATAGCATATAGACACCAAAGATGTTAATGGTGCGTTGCTATCCGTGTGGTGGGATGGCAATGCCACATGCATAGTCTACCAGCTATCTTACGCTCTATATCGGAACACAACAATTGCAAGCATTGACGCTATTGCGGCCGGAATAGGTAACGCGGTGGTATCAAATACTCGACGAGACGTTACGGAACTCTACCACCTAGTAATCACTTTTAAATAGTTATTTTTTATATATATCATTTGCATAGCAAACAAGCAAATGGCTCTCCTGATGGAAAGAGACAACCATTGCTAAAGACACCAAATATGCTAACAGTGTCTTGCTATCCGTAATCCGTATGACGAGGTGTTAATGTAACTTGCATAAGTCAATATTGCTTAATGCTAATATGGAGGGTAAGGTTGCCGATAAACTTGCATAAGTTTACTGGCAACCTTACCCTCCAAACCGAAATACGACAGTGACAAGAATTGATGCCATTGCGGCAGGAATAAGTAAGGCGATGATAACAAAATACCCGGGCGAGACGTTGCGGAACTCTACCATCTAGTAGTTACGATGGTAGTGAAACCTTTAGCCAATCGTTCGCCTGTCACGATGTGCCTGGCAGAATGGCATATGGTCTATTCTTCAAAGGAGGCCCGGACTAACCTTGGACGATCCTTTAGTCATAGTCCTATTAACCGTTTCTAGACAAAACAAAAAATATAAAAATGGATTTGTAAATGGTAATGGATAATTCACATACCTGTAAGTATTTGTTTCTCTTTTGTTCTCTATAAAGCCGTTTCATATGCTCCGCCTGTTGTCTCGCCAGCTCTCGTTCCGGCACTAATGGCAGAGGATCATGTCGCACTGGGCATCTGTAGTGGATGTTTACATCACTTTCTACGTAGCGCCGATTTGGGGATTCTGGAAATAATATTAATTTATGTAAAAAATATCCTTAAAAAATACATCTTATATAGTTTTGTGTATAATTTAAAAACAATATTGCGACCAATGTATATAGCAGTATGAATAAAAAAGACATTGAAGATCATAGTTCAAATTGTAGGTTAGGCTATTGGTTTTCAACTAATTTTTATATAAAACATTAGTTTTTCGCGGTATAATCCACGTAGGTTTCAATCACGCAGGAATTTTAAGATAAAATGCTGCCTGTGTCCCTCAAAAATAATGTTGATTTGTACTGGTAAAAGAATTTTCAAAACCAGTTCTGTAGTTAAAGATTATTTCATATTTGTATGTTACAAACGTACAAACATTACCTTTTTATAGCGTGAGTAGTGAGTACCTATAGATATTTTATTCGGGACTGAATGTGAGTGCAATTTTTTGATATATTAAATAAATATATAAGTGGCTCTTCATTGGGCGTAATATCTAACAGGGTTAATTATTGCAGTACCTACTAATTACATCAGACTAATCCCTCAGGAATATGAGCGTTATGCTGTTTATTTAGAAATAATAAGAAAAAGAATAAAATACATGTCGCAATTCAAAAAGCAGATAGGTACTTTTCTTAAGTAAATTTAATTAAACTTAAAAGCTCATATTTTGTTTTCAGGTTTTGCAAAAGTAAAATGCACACAAACAGACGATTATGTTTTATTATGGTAAGAGATTCACTTAAAACACGGAAGATGCATTCTGATTTATTTGCATAAAATTTAACTTTACAGGCTAGTATGAACTTTTAAACTAACGCGTTCTACTATCATTTTTAAATATATAAACGGGTCAATAACGCGTACATATATAGAACTTACTTGTAAACTCGACGTTTCGGCCAAGTCCAGTCTGCTCGTGATCACGGTCAATGTAACTTGGCCGAAACGTCGAGCTTTACAAGTAAGTTCTATATATGTTTACAGGCTAGACTTCAAGTCTGAACACCACAGCAGTAAGCACTGATGTTATAGCGATATAAAAAGCTAAAGCAATGGTGCCGTATCTCCAGACTTTACCACCTAGTGATGACGATGGTAGATAACATTTTTAGTCTTTGCTCCCATTTTATGGCCTATCTGACCATAAAAGGGAGCGAGAAATCTAAAAACTATTTTTATAAGGGGATCGAACTTGTATTACAATTGATTTTACTGCACATATTTTAATATACGTGTGAAACATTACGTACCAAATAGTATTTATATTATGATTGTGTGTACTATAAATTGTAATACGTAGACATAATATCATTTTTATTTGGCAAGATATAAAAAATACAGTAGTAGTAACAATGTAAGAGTATGTTACATTTATTTACATTTTATTAATACAAACAATTTTTATTATATCTTATTAATTAAAATAGGCTATAGAAAAGCAGTAGATACCTATCTATTAAAAATAATGTTAATACCTATTATTCACAACTTCATGAAATTCCAACACCTGTAAACTTTTTTAAATATTGTATATTTAAGACAAAATTAGTTGTAGTATAATTAAAGTATAATAGTAACATTCCTAGTATTAAATTTTTTAACCAGTTCTTAAAAATTTTATAGATTGTCCTGAAATTTTCAATTTTTACACCAAACTATTAAAATACATTCTAAATTTCTATTAAGTACCTACTATGGTTAAATTTATTTCATATTATTTAAATAGTTTGGTGCAAGCCAACCTTAACGTGTAAAAGTAATTAAATTTTACATAGATTTATATAAATATATCTAATAAATTATGTAAATTGATACATAATATTAATATTAATGAAATAATGAACACAACAATTATTATAATTTACAATATGTGTCCATCATAAATAAACATTTGTTCCGACGTTGTTGAATCCAATATAAAAATCCATAATAAAGTCTATGTACCTATAATATAGTACAATGTTCTAGGCAATGCATTATATACCTGTAATTTATGAGAAAAAAATAAAAAACGACAATAAACAGTGACGTTCTTTGTTTATATGATGTAATAAATAAATATTCAGCGTAGAGCGGTTCGAATTGTTGACGACCTGGCTATTTCGAAACGGCTTGACTCTTTGGCATTGCGCAGAGATGTTGGTTCACTCTGTGTCTTCTATCGTATCTTTCATGGGGAGTGTTCCGACGAGTTATTTGGATTAATTCCTGCCGCCAAATTCCATCATCAGACATCGCGTCACAATTTGAAATTCCATCATCACCATCTCGATGTCTGGAAATCCACAACTGTGCGTTTCTCTCGACACTTTTTGTCTCGCACTACTTTGTTGTGGAACCAATTACCGGCAGGGATGTTTCCAAACGGATACGACTTGAGGGCCTTCAAGAAAAGAGTTTACTCATTCTTAAAAGGCCGGCAACGCAACTGCAAGACCTCTGGTATTGTGGATGTCCATGGGCGGCGGTGATCACTTACCATCAGATGCACCTCCTGCTCGTTTGCCCCCTCTTCTATAAAAAAAAATATTATTGGACAAATTAAACAATTGATTTGACCACAATAGCAAGTTTATGATATGGATGTTATTTAATGGTACTAATACACGTGAATACAAATTTATTATATTGAAAATATAATATTTGATTAGCCTTCAAACTTAGAAATACAAATTTCATTGCCTCTCACAAATGTCTGTAAATATTGAGGACTGATTGCGAGTATCGAGTCGATGCTCGCAATCAGTCCGCCGCGCCGACTAGTGTAAGGCGTATACGAACCAACGGACCAAGACAAAAAAAAAAACAGAAAATATTGAAAAAGTTAACAGTACGATATTTAATTATATTATAGGTACCTATGTCAGTAATTTAAAAATACACCATGACTCTTTCAATAATTCATGTTTTTTCACTTTGTAGCCGCCCATTTTCCTTTTAATAGTATCTTCGGGGCCATGTCATCGACGTTTCACCAAGTACCGACAATATGAAGTATAATTTTAATAAATAAATATACTTTTGGAATCTTCATTAAATATTTTCCATTTTGGTATTCCACTCATAAAACGAACAAATAATGAAATAAATCTTTCACGATTTTATTAAATAAAAAAGACGTAACCTAAATACGCGCTAGAAAAATAGTTTAACAGAAAATGCAAGTGAAAGCGACAACGGAAACGCCATGACGGCCATTGATGTTGTAATATTGTTCGCAGTCAATGGTTATAATTTGTCTGTTATATGACCGAACGTAACACATAAAACCGGTTTTAGAGTTAATAACGAAAACATCAAAAATAAGTATTTGACTACCTTGTTGATCTAGCACCTAGCCAGTTTGATGATAGATCATTGATCATAATTTCGTGTTGCAGGTAAGGTAAAATTCGGGAGTTTTTTCTATATAAAAAAAAAAACAAAAACCTTAGTAGGTACCTAGCGACATAATAACTGTACTTTCGGCTATCGCTAGTAACTTCGTGTTGGTTTTTACTGGTTATCCATTTGCTAGTGCAGGAATATTTCTTTCCAGCCGTAAAACTCTGGATGAGCTAGCTCTCTGCTCGCTCAAAATTCCGATTTTCTAAGGATAGACGTACCACCTAAAATTATTTGAAAAAAAAAACGATGTACTGTGATGATGATGAGGATGTGTAACATGGCATTCGTTCTATTCTGCTTATCTCGTATGGGAACAGGTGCAACGAGTTTTTTTATAAAGGTTTTAGCTGTAGTATTACAGTAAATGTGATATGGGTTTAATCCTTGTTTAATGCGAACTTTTTAGATTCTGGCTGAGGAGTAAAAAGTAACAAACATACATACTAGTAATAAATAAATGAGAATGAAAAAATATGCTAAAATATTGCACAAAATTAAATATACATTTATTCATATTAAATATAAACTAGTGGTCCAACGTTGGCGTTGACCACATGAGGTTCCGGGTTCGATTCCCGGGTCGGGCACATTAAAAAAAAAGTGTTTTTTCAGTTTTCTGAGAAACACAAAGTTGCCCGGGATTGGAAAGTGCCCGGTTGGCTTGCCACCTATCACATTTGTGGGACCAAGTATCTTCGGCTAATCGTGGGTGCACTTGTTGTACCTCTGCCTACTCCTTCGGGGATATGGGCGTGAAGATACTTATTTAAACAATCTTACGTTTTCCTTGTACTATTGCGATCACTATGTTGATGTCGAACAAATATAAGTATAAATGTGTTAAAAAAATATTTTCACGTCCGTATCCCTGGAGGGGTAGGCAAAGGTGCACCCACGATTAGTCGAATATACTTAGTCTTACAATGTGATGGGTAGCAAGCCTATCGCCAACCCGGCACCTAATCCAATATCGGGCAACGTTATTATTATAAATCTGAAGAAACACATTTTTGAATTGCTCGACCCGGGAATCTAGTCTGGAACATCATGTGATCAATACCGACACCGGACTACTAGACGTGGGTACATTTATGTAAATAATATAAATGATCAGAAATGACTATTTTTTGACTGACTATTTATGGTCGAAGAAAATTATAAAAGTTACTTTATATCCAGACAAATATATACATTTTTTAAATTTTGTAAACTTATTACAAAATTATTCATGTATTATTGTTTCTATTAATTATCCCCAAATTATGAATGTACAGGAAGCAAGGCAAGTCTGTCTGGACCTTGATATACGGCACTAAATTCTCTCTGCCTACCTCGTAAGGGATTTGGCGTGAGGATATGTTTTAACTACTCCCATTATCGCAAGAAACAAGCGAGAGTTTCTATCAAGTAAAACGTTGATGCGGATCACTGGATATAGAACTCGCCAATCTACAAACAGATGAATCTAAATTCTGCCTACTCTACAACGGAACTATGGTAATGATATTTATTTATTTATTTTAAGCATATTACTACGATATCGTATTCTACTGGTTTATGGAAAACGAAAGCCCTTGCAACATACGTCAACTTTCACTTAATAGGCATACATGGAACACGCTTACTATACACATTACGATTTACGAGTGTGTGATACTAATGTATTTACTAAAAATGGAAAATGCCAACACGCACAAATTTCTTTGTAGTAAATGGTATATATTGCATTAACGTTATAGGGTGGTCTGTATCTTCATGCCCGTATCCCAGAAGGGGTGGGCAGAGGTACAACAAGTGCACATAGGTGGTCTGTACAACTAAAAGAAAACCGGTGTTTGTAAAATCCTTAAATAGGCAGCTTAATGGTTGAGTGCTGCTAGGAATAGTTATTTGATTGGGAGATGCCAGAGATCGCTGTTAATTCTTCAAAACTGGGATGTTTGTAAGACTGAAGATTTAGCGTTATAATCTGTCTGCATGTATTTATAGGCGTAAATTAAAATAATCTAGCTAGAAATCAAATAATATCACGCAGTACAAAGTAAAAAGATCTAGCGAATATTAATTGCATTAATTAGAAGCAAAGAATATTACACTATCTATGAAAGGTTAGAAGTGTGGTCATGGAATAAGAAGAGAATTTACTGTCAAATTTTAAAAATACAAAATTAAGGGCCCGATATTTATCACTCATTCTATACTATCGGGAATAGCGTAAATCATGGCGTAAATAATATTGTTTTATTTTAGTATTAAAAATGGTATTGCAAATGTACAACAATTATGTCTCAGTAGATCAAATATAACTGCATTAAGTTCGGTATAATTTAATATAAATAAAACTATATAACACGTCTTGGAAATAGATGATTCGTCTTAAGCTCAACAAAGTCAGCCTGTCATTATTAATTTTTAAACATAAAATAAGTTTATTTGTATGTTTTTAAAGGTTGAGTGATCTAAAAGTGTTGGATCAAATTATCATACGAAGTAGGTACTGCAACAACGTCTTGTAATTACTGTACTGCATCTTACTTGTAATAACAAGTAGGATACAGTGTATCTAAGATTTAGTAATTTTAATATGTGTTTGATAAGCACCAAAGTGATATTTTTTCATTTTAGCATAAATTCTAAATAAATAAATCATTTATTTAACAACGATAATCACTAGATGAAGGGTTAGAACCTTGAACTACGATTTATGCACAATTACAAACCACGTTCTAGAGACGTGATTAATAATCATAATTATAGTCGTTCATGACAATTTTTACGACAAAATTTTCATTATTTAATTAAAATATTTTAAAAAATTATGCCCGAAAACATGAAAAATTAAAACAAAGTTTAATTATGGTTATCTCATTTTTTCAATTGTTACATTATAGAACCTTTAAAATTATGATACAGTAAGAATGTTATATAAATATCTATATTATAGGTAATATTTTTTTATGATTCATGTATAAAAAAATATTGAAATTTATACCTACAATTAAAACGAACGATATTAATGATTTAAAATATTGTAAATTAAATTCACTTTTTTCTAAAACTTACAACAAAAAAGCTTAAGACCTAAATTATAAGAATGACATATTTAAAGTTTTCTTAAAATATGCGTAAATGAAGAATTCATCATGTTATAAATGTAATTGTGATTTTAAAAATGCTATGAAAATTTGGTAAAAAAAACAATAATTGAAAATAACACAAATGATATTACAAACCGTAAGTAGTTATTCTTTTAATATGTTTTAATATGCCCATAATAATAAAATAAAAATTGTCCACAATCACTGCACTTTCTTAAATCACGTTGCGTGTCTGTTAACACCGAAAACACTGTCGCTATCCGACGGCTTTGGATATTAGATAGTGCTTTCTTAGACGTCTCCCGCCAAAAACGTGAAATGAATTTATGCATGAATGATTTACTCCGTGATGTCGTTAATGAGTTTTCATAATCACTTTAAAGTTTGAAATTATGCCTTCCAGATTGATTTCATAACAAAATCACCTTCCTCAAGTAAAATATAGTATTTGGACCTTCTTGGACTAGTTAATTTATGTTATCCAATTATTATGATAATATTATAGACTGCCTCATTGACTAGGTAGGTATTGGATTTTCATATCAACCTAAGTATATCCATCGAGACGAGGCTCAAGTTCAGTTCTCGACATGAGAGAGGATTTGTGTGATGAGCGTGTTTGTATTTCTTAATCCGAATACCTATTTATAAAATGTATTTTAGTCTCGGTATATGTATTTTTGAGGATTAATGTCGTTAACCAACATCTATGTCTATCACAAGTAAATAATTTGTAGGTACACTTTATATTTGAATTAATTTGTATTATTTGTCCTGTATTACCTATATAATTTTTTAATATTTATTTATAAATATGTTAAATAATAATAGAAAAGAAACATCAGAGAAAAAATGATTGAACATTTTTTTGCTTGCAGTAACTACTTATGACATCTATCACTTAACAATTCTATACATTTCACACGGATGATGCATCATAATATTACAAATTCTCCATAATATAATATTGGTATTTTTTAATTTTCTTACTGGCTGGTTAGTAAAAAAAATTAATAGTTTTATTTTTTATAAAATTAAAAATGAACGCATTTGTTCGAATTTAATTATATTTTTGTTGTTAATCGAAATGTTGTATTGTGTGAATTTTATAATTTGTAAAATTTTTAATTATATTTTTTGAGAAAATAGAGTTAGTTATGAGACATTTTAACATAGGGGATGTAAGGGAGCACTGGGCACTTTTTTATGTAGATGGTAATAAAACTTTTATTTTTTATCAAAATCAAAATTTTATTCCTAATATATATAGCACATATATTTGGTAATAATTATTACAAAGACAAGTTTTGATATTGTAATCAGACTTAAAGTTACAAAAGATCTTCTAACACATGTTCAAAGTGCCCAAACCTCCCGGTGATCGGGTTGTTTGGGCACCCCTGTAGGGAGGTTTTGCCTTTTGGCATTGTCTTTAATACGCCACATACTGTTATGCTTAAGAATACTACTATGCTTAAGAATTATATAACATTTCTATGAAATCTTATAACACTTACAAATATTTTTTCTTATCATAGGCTTTAAAAATTGCACTTAATTAAACTTATATTTGGTTCAAGCCAGATAGGCTTGTCATTTTTTTTGTCACGTTTTATCCATGTCGTTGGTATAGGCAATTTTGTATTCTCTATGGGGACGCAGGCTATGTCTTCGATGTCAGGAAATATAAATGTGTTTCGTAATGGAGCAACGTCATTCGAACGCAGATGAAATACAAAAAGCTGTGGGGATGTTGCGAGCGGGTAGAAACCAATCTAAGATACATACATAAAGGAGAGAACCCTTTCAGATAAGAATATTTCTTCTGAGTAAGAAGAAATATTTCCTTAAAAATTAGAACTTGGACAGTCCAGCCTGTCAGTCCATGATTAAAATTATAGCTCTTACTAAGATACACTATTGTACTGTTTTTGTCACAGACGATAAATCTGGATATTATATTGTAGACCTATTTGCATTTTCTTGAAAATACTTTTATATTGATATTTATATTATACAAAATAATACTTTTATATTACAAAAATACTTTTATATTATACAAAAGTAGCGGTCACTCGTGTTATTTCGGGCTCCTTTGAAGAAAGACCAACGTTCTTGCACTGGCAGGTCGTAAAAGGCAACCGATTGGCTACACGTCACTACCATCGTGACTACTAGGTGGTAGAGTTCCGCAACGCTTCACCCGGGTATTTGGTACCATCACCTTACTCTTATAATTGTCGTGTTCCGGTTCTGAGGATAAGATGACTACCTTAGTATAGGTAGACTTAGGCATCGGGCATCGCCATCCCGCCACACGGATAGCAACGCACTATTATCATCTTTGGTGTCTATAGGCGATTGTTTATCTTTCAATCTGCTTGTTTGTTATCTTAGAATATAAAAAAATATGTTTTATAAGTTTGCACCATAGGTTGACAAAAAGGCATCCCATTGTTTTTTCCTCTAAACCAATTCATCAATTTTATTTGTCGGATAAGACAACAGATATTAACATTATTACGAACCCCAGTTACTAACATGATTACGAACATCCAAATTAAATACACAATATACTCGTAGTAATCAGTTTTATAAATGTATTTGTTTGCTTATTCGTACGATTAAACCACAAATATACCAAAAAATACATGTAGAAATTCCAAAAACTAGAAAAATGGTGACAAATATACAATCAACAATATTTAACGGTGTTAATTAAACAAATACAATTTATATCTATCCTCAAAATAAACGAAAAAAGGCTTTTTTCGATTCAAAGGTTCTGTTTGTTTTAGACGTGATGTAAGGAATGTAAAAAATTTCTGGTACTAGGTGTACCTACAAAATAAACTAATTCGTCAATTTTGTTTGACGTATAAGACAACAGATTAGATTAGGCACAACAGATTAGGCATAAGGCATCCAGTTCTTAACATGATTACGAACATCCAAGTTAAATATATAATATAAATCCTCATAATCAGTTTTGTAAATGTCTTTGTTTGCTTATTTGTCCAAATAAATCACTAATATACCAAAATTATATTTACAAATCCCTTAAGATGAAATCACAAAACAACTTGAGAAATGATGACAAATATACAATCAACAATTTTTTAACTACCCTCGAAATAAACGAAAAAAAGGAAAAAACCCTTTTTTCGGAATTCAAGTATTCTGTTTGTTTTAAAAGTGATGAATGTACCTAATATTTTTCTGGTACCAATAAAATATGATGTATATTTTTCACGACATATTTTTAGTGTTGACTAGTGTAAGTTAATGGTGAAGTGGATAGCGAGCCTGACTTCGCAATCGATAGGGCTCGGGTTCGATTTCCGACAGGGCAAACATTTGTGTGATGAGCATAGATATTTGTATTTCTGGGTTTGGATGTTTATTAAATACTAGCTGACCCGTGCAGCTTCGCCCGCAAGTAAATTAACATATCGTCGATATAGTTTTCCATACAAACTTTCGTCCCCTTTGTTAGCCTTTTAAAGGCTTATTTTTAAAAAAAAGGAATAGTTTATATTAGACCAAGACCTTCAGTTACTTCCACGCTAAATTTCATTAAAATTAGTTCAGTGGTTTAGGCGTGAAAGCGTGACAGGCACAGACAGACGAAAGTCTGTATTATTATGTATTGGTATCGTTGTATTTTTATATATACTATAGTATTTTTATGTATTAGTATCGTTGACTAACATCCATGTCACAAACAAATAATTTGCTTACTTTTGAGTTAGATGAGCCCTTATATTTATCCAGCGACAATTCTTATTATTATTTCATATTATTCAATCTATCAAAAAGGTTTTCCTAGTAGTTCAGTATACAATATAATATTATATAGATACTGGACTATAACGGAATTTTAAACAACAATAAAAATATAGCAATATTAATATTGAGTTTGTTTTGGAATGCTTAATTACAACATAATTCACAAACTATTAAACTAACTAAAGGTTAAATAATAATTACTTACTATAAGGCAAGGGAGCGTAAACATCTGGATATTTATTTGTTCTGTTGACCCATTCGGACAAATCATGTATTGTGTGTCGATTGTCTTGCAACATTTGGTGCTCGCTGCTTTTTACACGAGTTTTCGCACGTAAAACTAAATCATCCGATGATAAATAAATAGGTATTGAATTATTTTCTTTAAAATGATTGCTATTATGGCCATTTTGATTCTCTTTTGAGTCAAATTTGCTGTCTTCAAGTAACATTTTGAATTTATAATCATCTGTTAATTTATCCGTATTTAATGTTTCTTCTAAAGGTTTATTTATGGTTTTGCTAGACATTGATAGATTCGATTTTAATGTGTTTATCTCGTAGTCTATACTTTTAAAACTATCCGAATCACATTTTGAAGTTGAGTCATTCGGGCTGGTTTCTTTAGAAAAATACGCGCTATCGTAGTTTTGGTTATCTTCAACCTCCTCGCTTTCGTCATAAAATATATTTTTCTTTACGTACTTGTTAATAGCCCGAAGAGATTTTGATAGAGATCCTGACAGTGGAATATTTTCCGAAGGATCTTCTTTATGAATATATGAAAACTCCGAAAACTCCACATTTCCCCCGTTTGTATGGCCTTTTTGTTGATTCATTTTGTCACAAATTCAATATTATATTTAGCCACACACGTAACAGCTAAGCGGTCTATACATCACTAACTTTAGATAAGACGGCTTATATTTATCAGTGCAAAATAATGATAACACATATTGATAATTTTTAATATAATATATAAATATTCCACATTAATGATTTTGATCCACAACACAGTAACATAAATCATAAAATGTAAATATAGACTGCTTAAGAACAGGAAAATCTTCGAACTGTTTACAACTACAAAAACTTTGCTAACAGGTTTTAACAGTGCTCCGAAAATCTTGTCGACCTTAACATTCACGAGCCGATATAATAGGCGCAAAAATTCGGAACAAATATACTTTAGTTTTAATTCTTCGATATCGTTTTATAAAATATATGTTTTTTTTTTTTCCATTATGTCATAAAGGTGTAATACAAAAAAATAAAATGTTTATAATTATATTTACAGTGCATTCATAAAATCTATACTTGAGGTGCATTGATATAATTTTTAACGAACAACTATACCTGAATCAGAGAAGCTTCCATGTGTTGTACGACTAGGAGGCACCGGTGCAGAGTCAGTGTCTATTATAATAAAAAATCCATTTAATAAGAATCAGAAACTAAAATTAAAAACAAACTTTTGAAATACATTTTAAAGCGCACACGTATATTCGTTATATATCAATAACGTCACAGCATTTAAGATTCATAACTACAATAGAATGGTGTCTATTTACATTATTTTATTATATTTTTAAAACTAAATAAATAAAAAATGCAGCAGGCTGCAGGGTGCAGCATTATAAAAGATTTAGTATCTTATTTGTCCGGGATTAAAAGTATTATATGTGCTATTCCCGGTCATCATTTACATATGTGCTAAATTTTATCCAAATCGGTATTGCCGTTTTTGCGTGATTGAGTAACAAACATTCCTCCATATATCCAAACTTCCGCATTTATAATATTAATATAGAAATGGACCTGTATTTTGTTCTATTATAATTAATTATTATTAGTTAACTAGGTGGCCCGCGTTGCTTCGCCCGCAAGGATAGTAGTAACATGTCATTAATTCATGTCATTCCCGACATGGTCAAATATTTGTGAAATGAGCACAGACGTTTGTATATCCGAGCTTAGGTGTTGATTATATATGTAACAGTATTTAGAGTTATCACAAGCAAATAATTTGCTTACTTTGAGGTTAATTCAATTTGTGTAATTTGTCCACCGATTTTGTTATTATTAGCTAATTTTAATACAATCTTTCACACAAGCTTTCCTCTATTTCAACCCCATTTCAACGTTTTTAATATAAGTACGAATAGCCAAACTTTAGCAGAGGTTTTTGTGGGAAATTTAGATTTTTATATGCTTCACTACTGTATAATATCAAAAAAAATGTTCGTTGGTTTTTAAAAAATGCATAATAATGAAACGAACACAAGTATACAATATAACATGACGTAATAAAAATATTGATATATAACAAACATATAAGCAAAATTTTATATACAAGTTTTATTTAATGCTTAAACAGTTTACTCCATTATTAAGAAAAAAATGAAACAAAATAACCTTCAAATGTGACAGTATGACGCGATGGCGTGACAAAGGTCGCCGCAAGGCGGTAGGGCCACGCGGCAGGCGGTGGACGGGGAGGTGTTCGAGGTGGCTCGTAGCGACTGGCAGGTCTGTGAGCTAATGGATCAAACGTTTGTTTATCCAGTGTTTCAGTTTTTAGAATAGAACTCAAATTGACAGATTCTTTAGGAGATTGTTGTTTGATCACTTTTTTAACAGGAGAAGTGCGGCCGCGAACAAATATTTTAGGATTGGTAGCACATCTATTATTATCTTTAGGCTTTGGATATCTGTGTGCAATCCATGGTCCTGCAAGATGATGCTCTATATCTTTAAGTTCTCTTACATCCGGCGCAGAAGTATAGATTTGACCAAGGATTGTCATAGTTTCAAATTTCCGCCTAATTCTTTCTACTTCACCAGGTCGACATTCTAAAGCTTCTTCTGCCGATCGAGATCGTGTAGTTGTACGCTTTCGAAGAGCAGCTAATTTAGATATGATATCAATATGTGGCATAAATCTGTTAGTAGAACGAAGTGGTACACGGCCTACTGTCAAAAGTGGTTTGTATTTTCCATGATATACTGAATCTTTTTCTATCATTGGCCAATTATTTTTGAACTCGTTTCGAGCAATTTCAGGGTCACTACGATGCCTTCTTAAAATTGCTCCACTTGTAGAGGATAAATCAAAATGCCGTGCAAGACGTCGAACTTGTCCCTTTTTAGAAAAGTTAAGATATGTTCGCCAGTAGTGAACACGATCGGGCGACGGGCTTCGACTACGCCATAATGTTTCGTCGCTTGAAAACGGTAGCGTGTCAAGCGCGTGTATATCGCTTACGTGTACTTCCGAATGCGGCGAAGGCGATCTCGAATATAAAGTGGGCTTTGAAGGAAGCGACATATATTTGTTTTTTTCGCTTTCGCCAAAAAGATCTTTAATATTTGTACATGATTGAGATTGACATATTTGACTGCTTTCACTGTCAGGCTTTTTAATATCGTAAGCTAATTCATTTTTTTCTTTACATTCGGGATTTTCTCCCGCACGAAAAATCGTTTTACATTGGCTTGCTGCTTTTTTTACAGATTCAAAGTATTCAACTTTTTTTTGCACTTCTTTTTTGTCACCTTTATAAATTACTGTCATATTAGAAGAAACGTCAGAGCTTCCAGTATCGGTTTCACTAGAAGAAACATTAAAGTTTTCTTTTTTTTCTGATATATTTTGTTCTTCTCGATTTTCATTTAGCAAAATTGGGACGTTGCAGTCTTCTTTACGTGTAGAATGCGCTTGAATATTATGGTCGATTACATTTTTCTGACTTACATTTTTTGAAAAATCTTTTTCGCCACTTCTCTTAGATGAAGATGAATCATATTTGTGTATTTTGTTTAAAATTTCTTTGCCAATAGTTTGTGAAATTTTTCTTTTTTCATTTTCAGACAGTGCCATTTGCAATTTATTGACATTATTTTTCATATCTTTTTCCGAATGAATCGGAGATACAATTGCTGCAATTGACTCAGATTTACTTAACTCGTTAGGAACTGGAGTCGATCTTGGAGTAACTAACGAATTACATCTTACATACAAATTTTCATCTTTTTTTATATTTTTGATATCGTCAATCTCCACACTATACGATTCTTCTTCTTTAGGAGTTTTAGATTCTAGTTCTTTACTGTAGATTGCATTAAGTTGATTTTTTAAAGCTGCTACTTGATCAATTGATAAACTACTCCATAATCTATTACCTATGCCAATTTTTTTTCGCAATTCCTGAAAAGAATCTTGATTAAATACTACATGTTGCTTATTCGATCGTCTTTCTACTTGTTTGGGTTTGTTCTTTTTATTAATATCAAAAGCTGTCTCAGCTACGCTTTTTCCTCTCCATAAAGGTTTATACGTGTCTTTGGACTTCAAGCTTTCTAGTTCAAATAAATCTTGAGAAGATTTTTGTAGAAATTCTTCTTTCAAGTCTTCTACAGATTTCTCTTTAATTTTGAGTCCCCTTTCCTTATTGAAATTCCACCGAAAGTCTTTGATGTCTCTAGGATAAAAAAGAATATCATTTTCCTGTTGAGCCCTTTTTAATTTCATGTATAAATTATTTAACTCTTCCTCAGCCCTCTCTATACTTCGAATTTTTTTCCAACGGTCGAAGTCTATAATTTCTTCATCTTTTTTTCTGAACACTGCATCATTTATCATTGTAGTTTTTTCTAGTTCTGCTACTCTCTCCAGGTAAGCATAATATCGATTAAGTTCCCGGAATCTTTCCGACCTCGTTTTTGTATTATGAATATCTTGAATATATTCGTCATATTCCGGGTCATTACCATATAGATTATTTTCGCTTCTAGTTTTTATCGAAAAATTATTTGGAGTAACCCTTTTCTTTATATCATCTGCACTATGAGTGCGTATTTCCTTCTTTATGTCTAGTTTCGTATTAGCTCTAGCGAGGTGTATACGACGATATGATGGAGAACGAATAGAAACTGGTGAAGTTGATTGGCTTCTACTATAAGATGTACCTATTGTGACTTTAGGCGAAACAGGTCGTGAAGTTTGAGAAAAAAATAATGTTGTCGGTATTTTATTTTCAGTGTTATTACAATAACCAGCTTTAGGAGATACATTTCTGTCAATGGAAAATTTTAATGTGTTAGGTGACAAAAGTTTAAGGTTATATTCCAAATTTTGATATGGAGATTTTTGTCTACTTTTATTACTATAAAACGTTTTATATGGAGATAATGAGCTTCTTTCTAAATCCGATTTCTTTGGTTGTTTATGAAATATAACAGTTGGTGAAACAGGTCGAGAAGTCTGAGAAAAATATAACTTACTACGTGGTGGCTCACTTCTACTTCTTATAGTGGCTAAAGATAGCGTAGATCCCAATTCACTATCGGAGGTTTTTAAGCTTTCAAATTTGCGAATTTTACCATCCATTTTGCCTGGCCATGATATTGATCGGCTAGTACCAAAATATATTGGACTAGGACTTCTATCGTGTAAGATAAATCGAGACAGTGAAACTGGTTTACGGTGTATAAGATAAGTGTTTAATGGGCTTGATTGAAATAAATAGTTTCTTGTTTCTGGCAAAGATTGAAATAGCTTTGCTCTTTGTAAAACCATACTTGTGGCATTTGAATCTAAAATCGTTTTATGTGATGACATACATGAATTTCCAAGAAAAAGATGTTGAAAAAAAGAATCAGAAACAATAGCATCTCGTGTGCTTTTTATATCCGAGCTTTGATATGGAAGACTATTATAGTCTTCGTGTAAATCTGAATGTTCAGCATTTTTAATTATCTGTTGGTCATTTTTATAAAAATTTTGATCAGATTTTTCAAATGTATCTTTCGAACCCTTTATAATTTTGATAACTTCTTTAGGCTTTTTGCCAAATAATTCTTTATCATTCCGTTTCTTTGAAATATTTTCTGGATATTTCTTTTTTTTCAAATCTTTTATTACAGCTGTCCTTATTTGGTTGTATTCTTTTTTACTCGATGATGCAATATTAGGAGAAGATTTCGAAATGAACATCGTTTTCGGTGCATTAAGTTTAATGTTTTCATTTTTTAATTTAGATAGACATATATTAGATTTCATCGTCAAATCCATTTTTTTATTTTTTTGTATCTTTTCAGACGTACGAGTCATGTCTCTACTTTTATGAGGAACTGGATTACATGACGATGGTTTTGAAGTGATTAACGTTTTAGGTTTGTTCAGAACATTTTTGGAACCTGTAAGTCTAGGATCTTTTATGGTACTTTTTATTTTAGACATATCAATACGTTCATTCCTCTTTTGAGAACTCCATAATTTATCCAAAGATGTTACTTTATCTAATATATTTGTTATGGGTGTTTTTCTACCTACACCACCATAAACTATCACTGAAGAACTTTCACTTTTTTCACGTGTGATGGGATATTCTGTTGGTAATAATGTTCGTCTTGGAGAACTAAAACTACTTGTTCCCCATTGTTTGTTGGCAGTTTTGGGTTTATGTGTAACTTTGGCAGCATTTGTAATTTTTAACCTGTTTATAGCTGGCGGAGCAGATGATGACATTGCTCGATTTTTAACAGATGGAATTGATTCCCCTTGTTTCTTTATAATCACGTGAGTATTTTGTCTATTGAGTTTATGGTTTATTTTGTCTTTGAGAAAATCAACATTGGATTGATCCTTTAATTCTCTAGTCTTAACCACATCTGTAGTTGATTCTGTAGATGCTACTAGTTGAAGTGTACGGCTATTTTTTGAAGAAACTCTTTGAGGAGGATCCGGTGGATATGGACTTAAATCTTTCATTTTTTCTCTATGTTTATTATATTTACTGTCATTTTGTATGTCCTTTTGAATTTTTTGTATCGGGTAACAAATCATTTCAGAAACATTTGGAAACTTCTTGTGTACTCTTATTTTTGTAAGAGTAGATGTAATTGGTATGTATTCAATCTCAGTTTCATCTGTGAAATTTCAATCGTCGTTCATTTCTTTATTCTTCTTGACTACATTAAGCGTGAATTAAAACGTGACTCTTGTGCTCCTGTTGTAAACAAACACGTGTAAAAGCATTTTTTGTGAATATATGTAACTACGTGTGCGTTTTACGTGTTTTTAAAATATTCGAGTGTTTATTTAATATTGGAGTCTACTGTACGCATGCATATTCCTTTACACCGTTACCTTCGCCCAGTACCTTGGTCAACATCATGCATAATAAATTAATCACAGACTTACCTCAGATGAGTATCGTTATGAAATGATGTATACTATATTAGAGCGCATTGCAAATTGTCATTACAAAAGCGACCTTGCCTTATAATAGCCCAATGGTAAACCACATTTAATAGATTCACATTTCTAGGTGCACTTATAACCTCCACAAATATTCTACTTAAATAGCGAAATAATATATGGAAAAGATATAATAATAAATAAGTAGGTACTCTTCATATTTTAATAAAATTTTATATTTCAATAAATATTTATTAAGGTGAGAAAAAGCGATTAAAATTGTAACATAATTTACTTTGTTGATATCAAAAACATTTCAAGAAAATATTATATATTTATACTTGTGAAAATAAAATCCATATAATAGCTTGTTATTATTTATCAGTTAGTATTTTATACACAAATGTTAAAATAAAAATAATACTTCCAGGTCAATATTAGTATGAACTAAATATATAGTAATATTTTGCCAAATAACCGACACCGGTATATAATCACATGCCATACGCAATTATGTTAATATTTATTATTCACATTAATAAATTTGAAATAAGCTTAACTTAAAAGAGCGATACAATAAATATAAATTAATTTTAATTTTAATTTAATTTATATATAATTAAGAAAACTATTTATTCGTATATATACACAAATTTTCTTACGAAAGTCATGGGTTCCTACTTTTGACTATATAATGTAAATTGTTTGATTATATACACTATCGAAACAATTACATAGTATTTAACGGGGCTGCAATCATACCTAAGCATGATGAACTTAGTAATAAAATTTAAATTTCTTTCTTTTCAAAATTGTTATAGATACTATATTTTCACATTATATTATACATTTAATATATTCTATCTATACCAAAAATCTGTTTAATTATGCTAACATCGTACCATTAAAATATGATTACACAATTTTCATGTAGGTATGTTAATTTGTATCCGACATAAAATAATATACATCTTAATAACATTGGCATTAATTCATTATAGTACACAAAAAGTTATGTATATTACCTACTAAATTATTTACTTTGTTTTATATAAAATTGTTTATGTTTATTGTATCTTCTACTTAAATATTAAATATGTCATCAAAAACAAATTTATTGCTTAATTTAACATTAACATAACATTTTAATTTATATCATAAAAACTTAAACAGTTGACTCATCTTAAGATACAACCATCCCTTATACAACAAACATGCTAAAAGTTCGGTGCGATCCCTTTGGTTAGTTGTGATGCCATATGCATTACTTTACTGGCTACCTTACCCTTGAGATACTGTAGCTATTGTGGCAATAATAGGTCAAGGGGCGTAAAACGCAATCAGATTAGACCATCTGATCGCAATCAGATGGTCTAGCCAATCATTTGCCTTTTACTAACCGCATACTGAGAAGGCAGGTCATCCTTTTAAAAATGCTTAGACATATCTTCCACATTGATAACTCTCTTAAATCTTCACTCTTGTTGTATCGGGTAACCTTGACCCTCCGGTACTTTCATCATTGCACATCTGTTATGTTATTTTGTCATTTACCATTCTTTATTCATATCCTAGATAACGGGGGATGCCTTTCACATTTTTACAGCGACACGTTCTTTTGATCCTAACCTCCTTACTCACTTCAGTGCTTCAGTATTATAAGCACAATCCACAAGTCTTACGATACATATTTTCCGTAGCGATTTCATAATCTTGTCAATCCTAAATTTGTATTTAGTAGATTGTATAATCATAATAAATCGGACGGTTGTATAATTTATAATTGTTTCTGAATATTATACTATTGTGCATATAATTACCCAACAACTCACATTTACATGCATATTTTAACATAATTGTAGTTGCTTGCTCGTGTGAGTTAACTTACCTTGCCTTGGTGGAGCAGGTGATCGGAAACCTCTAAGCGGCGGCTCGCCACCTGCTTGGAGATCTCTATATGCAGCACGCCTTTCAGCTGGTGATAAAGGAGCTTCTGTGTCTTCACGCCGTCGGAATATTAAAGTTGAGTCCGACTCATATCCGGATTCTTTGAGAGCCCTTAACAAAATGTTTAAAATGTTATATAAACAATGTGAACTTAAAAAAGAATAAATTTTAGTATACATAATATTTTTTTTGTACCCAAAGCTACTCCTTTAATATTTTTTTGACTCTTTTCTGATGTTTTTTTTTATCTACTTTTAACGGTCGGGTGGAAGATGAGATAAGCTTGCCCATTTTACTTATGTTACGTTTATTTTCTCCTGATTGTGTTGCGTTCTGTGTACAATAAAGTATTACGTAAATAAATAAATAAAACTAGCAATCGTTCTTTGTTCGAAATTCGACTATAGTCTGAAGTCTCTAAAATAATGATTAAATATTTTAGTTACAAACATTCTACTAAGAATATACGTGTGACTATACTATGATTTATGATGCGTACTAAATGAATGTAGTGTGTGTAATTATTATTTTTAATTATTTTATGTATTTGACCACCCCGTTGTTCGAGTGGTTAGCGACCCTGACTACGCAATCAACGGGGCTCGGGTTCGATTCCCAACAGGGACAGGCATTTGTGTGCTAAGCAAAAAATATTTCTGGGTTTAGGTATTTATTAAATATGTTCCAATATTTATATATGTATTTCTATGTATAAGTATCATTGACTAGCACCCATTACATAAGCAAATAATTTGCTTACATTGGGTTAGATCAATTCGTGTAATTAATTTGTCTTTATATTCATTTATTGTATTTCTTATCCATATTAAAAAAATCAGCTTTTGCACTTTTTCATCATGTAAACTTTTAATTATGCCAAATTTCATACTTCTCTGTGTAACTGACGTAAAAGGGGTAATTTTTTTTCTTTATGTATTAATATAGAAGATACACCTAGTTATATTCAAATCAGACAGAGCTAAGTGCCACATTATAATATCTTACAGTACAGACTTGTTTATTTAGTTAATACTATGTTTTACATAATTAAGAAATATATATAAGTAAAACTCTTATTTAAAAAAATAAAAAGTGCGATGGGTGACTTTAAAACATCATGTCTTTCATCTTTTTTTATGAATAGGCCATCTGATTTCCTTGCTAACAGTTCTTAAAATGCAAACAATTAGCCAAACCTGTCATAACCATCGTGACTATACGAGGTGGGAGAATTCTGCAGCACGCTGCAGAAAACTCAACAAGGTTACTTGGTAAACTTATTCATATGGTATTACATCTGCCACACGCGTACAATTATTATAATTTTTAACATTCATAATCGTAGATCATAGGTGACAGTTATCTCTACCACCAGAAGAGCCATCATCATGTTTAATATATCAACATAGTTTGATATAAAAATAGATCTCAAGCATAAAAATCACGGGGAATGAGCCAATCATTGTATATAAGCACAAAAGCTGTTAATTGTGTTTGCTATTCGTGTGGCAGGACGGTATTGCCACATTCATAAGTTTATTTGCTACCTTAACCCCCAAATGAGAACATGATAGCTTTGACGCTATTGTGGTAGATATATGGTAAGCGTTGATAACAAACCTGGGTGAGACTGCAAAACCTACACTTAGTAGACACGATCGGAGTGACAATCTTAACCAATTGTCTCGCCTCTTACGAACTGTCTGGCCAAATAGCAGATGATCTATTCTTCAAGGGAAACCCGAACTAACAGGGGAAAAGTTGTTGTTTTCTCCGGGGAGTTACACCACACCTCGGGGGAGTGTATTGCACATGAAAATTAAAATGTAATTTACAGTTTCTTAATCTAGTTTACATAGCCTTAAGTCTAGGTACAAAGTTTTTAAAAATTTTGAACCTGCGATTTGATACAGGTTCATGTGTTATTAAATACAAAAAAAAAACTTTTTAAGTTCTTTTCGAAAATAAAATAAAGATATCATTGGCACAGTTTCATTGCGAATCGGCAGAGCTTAATATCTAAAGTTACTCCGGTTTATCGTGATTCACAGGTTTGGTGACAGCCAAGGTGGAATGGGTGCCTCGTCGTCACATTTTGCTGACCTCCGTCTTATGATGATAATAAAACAATACAATTTCAAATATTATACACACCTTGCCATGTTCGATTTCGATAATATAGTTGATGTAATATCTTTTTTCTCTTTTGGTGATGCTGTTGGCAATGATGAGTTTGATACATGTTGCTGCAAGAAAAATAAATTTTCAGAGATTGCTCTTATCTAAATTACATCCAACAAGAAACGATACCAATTTGCCAAAGTTATGTGCTCTTTTTAATATCAGTATTAATATCATTATAATGACTGTATAATAATAGTGGAAGTTGATTCAGGAAGCGTATTCCAATCTTAATCAGTACTTATCATAAAACGGGACGGAAAAGACGTTTATCCATGGGTAGGTATAAGAAACATGCAATAATTATATACACTTGATATAAGTTGCCGTTGGCCGTAGATGAATTATTTTGCAATACTTATATCTAAAAACACAAAAATGAAATTAATTTTTAAAGTTTGAGAAGCTGAAAGAAGAAAGATAAGCGTTATCTAGCGAGGAGAATTTAATCAGTCAAAAAATACTTATAAAAGCAAAATTAACATTTTGTATACTTTTAAAATAAAAACACTTACGGGCGGTTTCCTAAACGCAAATTAATTCTAACAAGCAATTAATCTGTGTTTAACAGATCATTTTCTTGAAAAAAATATGTTGAACGCAGATTAATTGCTTGTAAAAATTTATTTGCATTTCGGAAACTGGCCGTTAGTGGGTTATTTTACTGTTTTATATTTAGTTATAATACAATGCTTTTACATGACTATAATAACACTTTTTAATAATTAAGTTGCATATTATATTGAAAAAGCAGATTAGATTAATTATCGATTCTATATTAATTGTTGAAAATTGTTAATAAATAGATATATAATAACTTTTTTAAACAACTGAAGTCTGCCTACCTATGCGCATAGCCAATGTAGATAAATAAAAAACAAGCAAGTGCACAAAATTATACAATAACATAGCGTGAAATATAACAAATCATCTTGAATACAACTTGCACTCTAAAAATGTAATTCTTTTGATAAGAAAGATTTATATCTCTGATCTGTCTATAGAAGCTACAATTTCCTCGATTACACAAATTGTAGGTTATAACTTATAGTGGTTTAATATGCGTCTTATATAATTGAGACAAATCTTGATATTATATAAAATACTGGTTATTGGTTGGCTTACATTTATATTGTTTGTTTAACCTAAATTGGATGTTAGGTGGTTATTATGTCTTTTTATGATATTGCTAAATATTATTAATTCATAATTATATTTTATAGTTATTTTCTTATAAGTTAGTGTAATAACAAGTGAACTCTTATGACATAGTTTTAGTGGCTTTTTTAACTTCCAAAGTGTTTGTTGCTCAAGTGTTTGGTTTGGTTTGTTTTGTACTGGTGTTTTATCCTACCATGATCATATTATTTTGATATATTATGTATGTGAGATTTTTTTTAGTTTAGGCTATTTAATAAATATTGTTTATAATTTGTATATATTTTAATTTAATTGTGTTTCCGGATCATTCATGCGTCATAAATATTGTATGTTTAATAGACCTTCGTTTCCTTTTCTGAAATAATGGCTAAAGGATCACTATCTGTTATTGTCGCAAATTAATTACTAATTAAATGATATGATATTTTAATTATTTTTATATTGTACTAGATAATATTTTTGCGTATCGTGTTATACGCAAGTTCAAGTTTTTTTTATATCATAGACAAGCAATCAACAGAGAGTTTTTATGATTTTTATACATAATATCCATTTCCTAAAGACGTCACAGATATTAATGAAGCGACATTAATTTCGCGGCCGAGATGGTGACAATGAAGGAATGTAAGGAAGCCCGATCGTAATTTATCGAGGGGAATCGCCATTGAATTGTATACATTTTTTTATCTTATAAGATAGCAAGCAAGCCGAAAGTGATATGGATAATGTCTGCAGTCCACCAGATCCAAGATTGGAAGCTAAACTAACAATGGCAAATCTGCTTTCAGAGAAGTCAAAATGAAAATAGGTAAATGAAAATTATTACATAAAAAGTATTTTTTATTTCTTTGCATTTTTTTGAAATTATTATACAGGGTTACTTTTAAAGGTCTGGTAATTTTTTTTATATCATAAGATAGCAAGCAAGCAGATGGGCCTCCCGATGGAAAGAGTCAACCATCGCCTACAGACACCTAAGATGTTAATGGTGCGTTGCTATCTTATCGCGGGGTATAATGCCACATGCATAAGTTTACCGGCTACTTTACCCTCTAAACCGGAACACGAGTGACAAGAACCCGATTCGAGAATTTTCGAAGATAGAAGAGATGGCTGTCTCATTAAAACGAAGCTGTTCATAAAAATTCAGCTTGTTATTAATCAAAAAAAAGTTCGTTTGTGGGACCACGGTCTATAACCATTTGATAATTTGGCACGGATAAGTATCGAATTTTAAACATTAATGCCGAATACTAAACATTAACTTAAATGAATTGCTGTCAATGATTGTACTAACAGTTTTTATAAAAGAAAGTTCACGTAATTAAGAGATTGCAGACTCAGCTCATTTAATTTGCACTATTACATGAGGGTCACGATGCGTGAATAATAGGAATTAGCTTTTCAAATCTGCACACAAATATAAAATGCGTTACTATGAATGAACGTAATCAATTCTAACAAGAATTGTTTTTTATCTTGAATCAATTAGCTAATATATCTAAGCTCTCCAATTTTCCCCGACGGTTTAATATGCGGTAATTGTTTAAAATAAAATTATATTGACTAAAAATACGCCGGTTCCTTTGCAAAGGATTTAGATTAAACTTAATTTCAATAGAGGGTCTGGTTTACCACGAGTTGCCGGTTAGTCCTTTGGCGAGATGGTTTAGACTTTTATCTACTAATTTTGTCCGGTTTTTGGAAAAAACACATATTTTATGTTTTCTGCGAAAACAGCTTTATGTGCATGTCCAAGGTGGTGTGAATGTACCATCACTAGACTTTGTATAGCTACAGAGTTTTTTCGAAAAAGGCTATAGGTACAGCTTTTCAAATCTGCAACAGTTTTGCTCGCCCCGGGCTCAAGACTAAGATTTGAGCTGAATAGTCTATCCTAGCATTTTTCATTTGCCGTGTCGTGACCCGGGTCATGAAAATAAAATAGCGGGTCGCAACAATCCCGCTTCATTTTAAAATATTACCTATTATCCTGCGTCATTTTAAAATATTACCTATTATCGATTGACGCATCATAAAATTACGTAAAAGGCAGTAATTCTCACCGCTGCAGCGGTGCGCGCTGATTGACAAAAGAGCGCGACAGCAAGTGAAAAACGAAACGGAAAACGAAAACATTTTTACTAATAATAATTTTACCCTCGGAAATAATTTATATTTGTTCTGTGATTTTACCTATGGAACAAAAACTAATAAACGGATTTGAATGAAATTTGGCACACAAGTAGATGATGACCTGGAATAGCACATAGGCATTTAATCTCGGAAAAATTAGGTGATCCCGCAGGATTCACCCAAAACTTTTATAATGTAGCGAGTTGCACGCTGCAGCTAGTAAGACAATAAGTATTAAAATATTACATTCATCAATAAAAAAATATAAATAAAATTTACTATCTTGCTGGCGCATCACTAAAATATTTGATTTTTTTAATTTATGTAATATTTATATTCATTATCCTAATGAAAATTTAACTTAATAATTTTGTTTTATTTTAAAATTCTTCTGCTCATTAATGACTGCCAGGCGTAACGAAGTTTGTCGGGTCAGCCAGTAACATAAAATCATGTCAACGCTAATAAGAAGAGTCAACGTTGACAGGACAATTCTTATTATGTACTAGATGACCCGGCAAACATTGTTCTGCCTTTTTAACTACTTTTATTTTTTTTCTGTATTTTCTCTACCTTTAATCTTTCCCTGGACTTCAACAATTAATTCAAAACCAAAATTAGCCAAATCGGTTCAGCTGTTCTCGAGTTTTAGCGAGACTAACGAACAGCAATTGATTTTTGTATATAAGATATTGATTAACTTTTCGATTGAATTTAAAACTACATTCAGATTCAGATATTAAGAATCATTACAGTATTTCCATATTTTTAATTAATCTATGAGTTGTGTATATATTTTGGGTATTGTGGAGTTTTTTAAAATATTTATAATATGTCCGTGCTTGATTAATATTTTTATAAAGTGATTTTTTTGTGCTTAAAAGTAACATGCAGAAAATCAAATGTGCAGTTTATCAAAGCATTTTAAATGGTTTTCTGTAAGTATCTGCATTAATAAAACTGAAAGGATACGAAGATAGATTTCATCATGCATACATACACAAAGTTACTTTGACGATAAACCCAAATATGCAGTTTACAAATATCCTTTTTATTTATATTTTATTAAAACGTATTTTAATTTTAAACGCACAAACAAATTTTACATAAATTATTATTAAAAATTTGTGAAGGCTTAAAAATTATGAGTATTTAGTGTTGTATTTATGAGTATGAGAATTATGAGTATGTAATGTTAATAAATCACAAGACGTCCAGTCGTCTTGTGATTTATTTACACGACAGAGATATGAGAGTAATTTATCCAAGTCCACAGATATTTTGTTCCACGTTTGTATTAACAACTGAAGATATCTGTATGAAAAATAAATACACCTAATGAAAGGAAACTGGACAATACAAAAATATAAATTAAGTGTAAAATTGTAAATGTAACTTATTTTGACACATGCAATTTACAATGAATTTTGCCCTTAGACAATATGTTTACCTGTATTATTTCGTACTGTATTTATTACCTTCAACTTTCTTATTTGTGATTATTTTGCGATTGATGACATAAGTTAGTATGTATGTATAAATTGGATTCACTGACACAACATAGACAAGCTCTAAAATCATATTAAAGCCGGATGTTATCAGTCTGCAAAATAATGCCGACAACTTGAAAGTACCCCTAGAACTGAAATTATTAATTCAAATTATAAAAGACATTTGAACGAAATTCTGTTTAACCTTTATGTAAAATGTGTATATTTAAAAATTAACATGTGGATATTTACACTTCTATAAATATTAATAATACTTATCTCTTTTTAATTAATAAGACTACTACTGTTTTTGAAGTTAGATACATTATTAAACTCAATTTAAATAATAAAAGTAAAATTTGTAATTTAAATTCAGTTCATTACATGTTTGAAAAGTGTAACAATGACTTCTATTTCTTTCGTTTCTTTTATGCTTTTATAAGTTGAATAAATAAAATCCAAACAAACTCTCTTGAATGCGTGGGGTAAACTTTCAAGTAATTTTGCATTGCACTTAGCCAAACACTGAATCCAAAAAGCCACGGCACATGCATATATGTTAAGGAACCTTACGCTCTTCTGGATTGCGCGAGCGAGCAATGTGGTGTAAGGAGGCAAAGGGGAGTTGTCGTCTAGCCACTGTTAGTAGTACCAGCGAGCGCACCCAAGTTGGCGATGAACATTAACGTTTTAGTTAATAACAGCGTGAAAACTTAGATATAAAAGAAACAGATTCCGAAAAATATGCAAATAGTTTAGTCGCAAAGTTTTGGAAAATGGTTTTACATTTAGCGCAACTGTACTTGGGTTCATAGTTTTAAAATAAATGATAGATAAAAAAGCAAGTTCACTATATTGCGTACTATATATTAATGTGTAACAATGTTTCTAGTTTTTTCCTATTTTCTTATAGGATAGCAAAGAAGCAGTTTAGCACTCATGGTACTCATCCACATTTCTACACTCATCACTCTCTTTCTTTAGAGAAATTAAATCAAATACAAGTTAAACAGACGAGCAGACAATCCAATTTTTAATATTAGAACCCTATTAAATACCAATATTGACATCAAACCACGGCTAGATGTTGCCATCTACCCGTACACGTGCCTTTCAGTCCCAGTATACAAACTGCACAGCGTGTAGTAGTGGTCCATCTATCCCATAATCTAGTGAATCCCAAATTTTCTTTCATACAAATCTATCAAACGCTTTCTCCAAATTTACAAAACTGTAGAAAATCTTCTGGTCAACAGTCAGACGCTTCTCGACGATGTTGCGGAAGGAAAATACTCGATCCGTACATTCTCTTCCAGACGTATTAGACATTATATAAAAATGTTATTACCTATTTTGGGACTATATTTTTAAAGTATTAATCTGTTTCTTTTATATAGAGTAACAATAAAGCAACTTAAGTATAATGTTAAATGACAGAATAACGTTATTTTGTTTAGTTATACTTGATATATACCTATTGTGCATTTATTTAATTTTGTACTAATATTATAGACTTTTATCAGTTCATGAAATGTATTTGCCATTAATATTTGTATAAATCTAAAACCTCTATAAGGCTAAAAGCGCCACAAGACGGTAAACAAAACCAGAGTTGTAAGCTGGTTATACTTATTTCTGCATTTAATATCAATATTTACTTATATTTAAAAACAAAGTTTGCTTGATGTAAAAATGAACAATAGTTTTATATATTTATGAATCTCTTATTGGAGTTCTATGACAATAGTAGAAGAATATTTTATTTTATTTTTAATACTTAAATTTTAAACATTGGTAAAGTTTAAATCTAAATCCCTAAATTCTCCATAAGCATGTAAATCGGACATATTTGTACGTTTCAATATTTCTTGCAAATGTCCGAACTTTGTACCATAAAAAAGGCTTTGTTGTAAATCAACTCAATCAAATCACGGTAGATTGGTCACGGTGGTCTAAAAGACCAACTATAATGTTAGTGTACGATTGATTATAAATTCATTAAAGTGCATCCGACGTGTACCTACCTCGATACAAAAGAATGTTCGGGGTATTTTATTTAACTGATATCATTCAATGTAAAAAATACTACTTAATAATGTGATAGCTCTACTGTGACATAATGTTAATGAAATTAATATTCTAAAATATATTAAGTAACACAATCGAAATGATGTTTTATTGATAAAAATAATTGAAAATATGAAAACCAGCAAGTAGTTATTGGATTGCATTGTTATCACACATACACACATAAATATGTTAATGAAAAGATTCGTACCCCGTCAAAAATGTCCATGACCTCGTCCCACCACTAGAAAAAAAAAATTTTTGGTTGCTCAGTGAACTAAATAACTACAGAAAAACCGGGGCTATTTTTGTGATTTATCAGACATTCCCAACTCTAATAATTAGAGCATGCCGGTGAACTAGCGTGTTTTTGGTAACTTTTTCGATATTTCGTGTTATAAATTTATAATACATATTTATTTAAATGGGAATGTTTTCTTATTTTGGGAACTTTACGCTAAAAATTTTAATAAATTTAAAATGTTTGGTGTTTTGAATGTATCCGTTACGTACCGAAAACAAAAAAAATATAAGTGTAAATTTACATTTAATAATAATTGTTTATAATCTGGATATAATAAATCTTCTTAAATAACAAATACCGTTGAACAATGCTGATAGTTCTTGTGGTGTTAAACGGCTTTAAGTTTAAGGCGAGGCATCGGGACAAACGGGAAAAAACTGGTTTGCTAAATCACGTTTTTTTGTATTGATTGTTAAATTACAATTTAACAAAAATTACACGACATACCTGAAGTTATTATCTAAGGACGTGCTAACTTATTACATAATAGAATGTACTTTACTCGATCATATATAATTCTGAAAACAGGCTAAAATAATCTCTAAAACAATTAATTTGTTAATAATATTTCTGAACTTCCACATGATTTTTATATGGTGATATTTAGTTTTAAATACAAAAAAGAATGTACTAAATTTTGGTTTTCAACTGAAGTCCTATATTTATTTATCTAAAAATTAACACGTTTCCAAGTGATTTTAAGACATACCGCGCCGCCCATTTCCTACAGAATTGACGCGCGTCAAAATACCTCGCCTCAAGATAGAGGGTAAGTCAGCAACAAAACGTCTGATATTTAGGCACGAATAATTACCTACGTGGCAACATTTTATTTCTTTAATTTACTTTTGTTTTTTTAATAGCATTGCTGCTGACTCAAAAATATATTTTACATAGGTAGCAATTAACACTCGTTTATTACGTTTAGCTTCCACTTTAATTATTTGTAATTTACTGCTATAACAAATATCATTCAGATCCTCGATGTATCAAAAATATAATAACGAGAAACAATATTTAAAACTAATTGATGACAAAATTTACAACTAGTAAAGTTCTTATTAAATATTTCAATAATGTTGCTACATAACAAATGAACTAATGTAACATAAACGAGACCGATCTTACCTTTCTGTTACCTTAGTTTCCTGTTGTTAAAATAAAAATAGGCGGGCATCATAGATATACTATACTCAAAGGCGGGCATACTGCACGGCATAACGATAGGTGAACTAAAGAAACTACACGAAGGAAAGGGCTAACATTAGGAACACGTAATAATATAAGCAGACCAACACAGCGGTGGGCTGGTGAGATAGCGTAATACTTTTTGCGTACTTAAACAATAGACGTATAAAGCAAAACCCTTTAGATAAAGTTAGAGAAGGCCTTTGCCTAATCTGAGATCCACATCTCAAACCCATAAAAATAACAATCGTAATAACAACCTAGATAAAACAAATATTAACTAACAAAAACTAACAACATATGAAATATAATTTTTAAAATGTGTGAAATTAGTCTTTTTTTGAATATCGATAGGGAAAGCGCATAACCACGATCTCGCCTGATGGTAAACTGAAATGTGACCTAAGATGGAACGCGTTTCCCTAGAAGGTACCTGTTTACTCTTCTCTTGTAGATCCCCAGATTGTACTTGTCGGGGAACACAGACTCAGGAAGCATGTTCCAGTCCCTTGCGGTTCGAATGAAGAATGTCGAGTCGAAGCTACTAGTATTAACATAAAGGTAAACAAAAATTTCATTCGGTCATGACGTTTGTACGTCAAGATAATCTGCCATAGTAGATAAAAATAACCAAAGCATACACCTTTAATCATTGGATAGAAAAGGTTTTAATATTTACAGTTTGCCGTATTATTTAATTCAAAACTTTGATCACAAATTATGGACTTTTTTATCAATTTGCTAGTTTACTTATTAAAATCATGATGTTGGGAATATCTGATCTATTAACCATAACTGTTTGTGGGGATATAAAATATTATACGTGTTTTATGAAATGAATGTGAAGCTAAAGCTAATGTTAATTTATACCATTTGAAACTTTAAATAAAATATTTCACCTGCTTCGCTTCCTTATCAATAACAGATGATCTTCCAGGAACATAGTTCTCTATTCTGCCAGGTTGGTTCTTATAAACTTCTTGACTAGCTCTCGCAGACGCTAATGTACTATACCTAAAAAAAATCCAATATAAAACTTGTAACTGCATTGGTTAAGGTGTTATATGTTGATACCTTAAACACACCTCAATGGTTGAGACAAATCCATACAAATATTATAAATACAAAAGTCTGTCTGTTATGCTTTCACGGCTAGACCACTGAACCGATTTTGATGAAAATTGGCAAGCAGATAGTTAAAGATCTGACTCCAGAGTCAAATATATTTTTTCTAAAATTTGAAATAGAGGATATAAGATTGCATGAAATTTGTTATACTGATGACTTGTGACTCTGCTCGAGGGTCAAGTTGTGCGGATCAGCTATTTCCATGATTCCAATGAAAGTCCTCATTTTCTTATATCGTAGGATACCTGACAAGCGGAACACATGCTTAAAAAAACCATTATCAATATATACAAAGTATATTCATGATGTGTGATTTTTGTGACTGGGATGTAATGCCGTCGCGTATACATTAGTCTACGGTATTGGAGCAGCAATGCTAGGTACAGCAAGTACTAGATGATATCAAATTCGGGCGACATGGTGCAGAACTCTTCTTTGTTATTTGTTTTAGATGTATTTCAGTGGTTTTTTCGTGCTATTTATCCAAACGAACCCAGTTTTATCTATTTTTGGAATGTTCAGCGGCATCTAACAGGCCTAATTTTATTAAAAAATCACCCAGTATACTCCATAAGCAGAATAATGTCAAAATATCCGGTACTAACAATAATGGTTATATGCCATTTGTATCCTTATTGTCAGTAATTAGTGGAGTGTTACCGATCCTGTGCTGGGTGTATAATATAATAACGCTGTTTTTGCCGCAATAAGAAATAAGCGTTATTGTATTAAAAAAGCGTTCTATCTTAGGCCACATCTTAGTTTATCATCAGATGAGATCGTGGTGAAGCGCTTCCTTATCGATATTTAAAAAAATTTAAAAATGAATAGGTATGGTATACTAATTCTCTACATTAACCTATTCCTACCACAACAGCGTCAATGCTTGTCACTGTTATGTTCCGGTATGAAGGGTAAGGTAGCCGGTAAACTTATGCATGTAATATTAAGACACCGATTCAAGGATATCAACCCCCCATAAATGTCTTTGGTGTCAATAGGGGACGGTTGTCTTTTTCCATCGGAAGAGTCATCTGCTTGTTTGTTATCTTATGACACATGAATACAATACATTAAAAAATATGTATTAATTAACTGGCTACCTTATGGTATGGTATGGTAGTACCAAATGCGGCTTAGGCGTTGCAGAACTTTTTAACTTCCCGCTACTAGATCTCCACATTTTGAGGTCCTAAAAACCTTTTTCGACTATTTTCACGGTGACATTAGTATGTCTATATGTATGTATGTATGTGTGTGTGTATGTAAACATCTTATAACTTTTGAACGGCTTGACCAATCGAAACGCGGTTAAAGGCAATGATTGGATTCCAGTCAACTTTGACTTCCTGAAAATTTAAACCAAGTCGGCCCAGGAGATTTTGAGAAATTTTGAAAAAACCCAAAAAAATTTTGGCGAAACAGTATTTTTTTAACACAACTTCCAGATTAATGTATCGATTAAGTACAATAACTACTCTATTCCTCAACAAACTACGTTTAATGCACAAATTGCATCAAAACAGTATTTTTTAAATGTTACCTCTAGATTTATGTACAAAAATTGGTACAAAAACTAATCAGCCCTATTCCTAAAATACGTCTAATGCATAAATTGCATCAAAATCAGTTTATCCGTTTAAGAGTAATCGTTGACGAAAAACTTTGAAATTAAAAGTGTTTTTTCGACATAAATTCAAAATTTTTCAACCCATCATTTTTGGTATTTTACGATATTTTAGTACTAAAAACAACGTTAAATTCCGTTTCAAAAATCAAAATCGAATTTAATCTTCAAAAGTTATGTACAGCTTTTCAAATATTAAAATTACGTCTTTTTAGCAAACTTGCATAATATTTTTTAAATAACTTTCAGGCTTATACATCGATTGACTTAAAATGTTATCAGCTTTTCTTCTTTGAAAACTGCTTCTTCTTTAAAATACTGTTAATTGGATCAAAATCGGTCAATTTGTTTTGAAATTCATCAAAAACGAAAATTTTTGAAAAAAATGTTTTTTGACATTGCTTCGAAATTTTTCAACGATTAATTATTTAGCTAGAGCAATATTTTAGATCTCGTTTCCAAAATATACAGCTTTTCGAAAATCAATATATTGCTATTTTCTTCAATATATTTCCAGTCGCCTCCGTGGTCTAGTGGTCTAGCGTTGGCATTGACCACATGAGGTTCCGGGTTCGATTCCCGGGTCGGGCACATAAGAAAAAGTGTTTTTCAATTTTCTGATGAAACACAAAATTTGATCGGGATTAGATAGTGTCCCGTTGGCGATAGGCTTGCCACCTATCACATTTGTGGGACTTGTTTCACATTTGGTGCACTTGTTGTACCTTTACCGACCTCTTTGTGGATACGGGGGTGAAGATATATTTTATCAAAATAGATGTTTGAACTGAACAAATTTATGCTTAAAGTTTTTACTCTTTTGACCTTAATTTAGCGGCAAGTTTCATGGTTGGTCTGCGGGGTCAACCGTTTACAGATTTTTTTCCTAGTAGTCACGTTTTGCCAATATTTTGCCTTTTATGAACTGTTTGATAGAAAGAGATGATTTATTTTTCAGAAAAGAGACAGCATATAGCAGTCAGCACCGACACGGGAACGCTTCGCTTTTTAGTTATTACACCTAACCAAGATGTTTGACGTAGTATAAAAAGGCTTACTTATTACTAGGTAAGTATGGACTCTCAATATTGTTCCGACTCTCCTCTTGTACTGAAGCTGTTCTTCTTCTAGGGCCTGACGTGACGTCACTATCGTACGCGTCGCTCCACGTGCTTGACGCGAGTCTGCTACTCCGACCTTCAGGTTCGCTAAGGTAACCAGACCTCGGGTCGAAATATGCATATTGGGATCTATTACTCGCCGGCCTTTGTAATGCTTCATGCTCTGTGTAAAAAAATACTTTTATGTATTTGCGATAACATAACAATTAGAAAGGAAACTTACTTGTTAGGACCAAAACAACAGAACAACATAACAAAAAATAAAATTTTATAATAATTTAAGAAATAATAAATCCTGATTAATAATTTTAAGTTACCCAAAGATTATCTTGTATTTATATAAGTAAATTAATTTTGTATTATCTCAAAAAATGTAATTGTATGAATGATGAGAAACAGTTTTTATGGAAACAACTGATTTTTATGTAAGTTAACAAATAATAATTTGAACAAATTATAATCGTTGCTATACACTACATTGACATGGAACGCAATGATTAATTGTATTTTAATTAACTAGATTTTCAGAAATAATAACATTGTTAAAACAACCTTTAAAATATGTATTTTTTGAATAAACTAATAAGAACCGATCAGTTGCAGTATACAGGTACCATAGGAATAAAAGGATAAACTTAATTTTATTATTATTTAGGTTCATCATGAATACAAAACAATATTGGCTAAATAAATTACAAAATTTAAAATCACAAAATATTTATAAATTCATAACAAATGTCACGATAACAATATATTTCACCAATACTTATTGTTTCGTAAAAAGAGAACATTTGATATAATTTAAATAAAGTACAAAATGTTATAAATAAAAACACTATATCGTATTTATAATACTGATTTATTGTTTAATAATATTAAATATATTTGTAAACTAAAAACTTGTTCAGTTTATGAAAATGTAATCCCGTCATTTTTTAAATTTGAATGCTAAAAAGTAGAACGCAAAGGTTATGCAATCATACAGCCTTCTACATTAAAATTAACATGTTAGGCGACAAAAATATAATTTAACGTTTTTTTTACCATAAATTTGAGAAAATTCAACAAACTAATTAAACTTTAGGTACTTACTAAAAATAGGAAAACTGTAATGATAAAGGTAAAATTCTACATCACAAGGTTGAAAGCTTGTTGACCACACTGCACATTTTGTTTAATGGTACCACACTGTGTCATTGGTCGATTCCCGACAGGGACAAACATTTGTGTGATGAGCACAGATGTTTGTTATTCTGGGTTTTCAGTATTTATTTATGTATTTTTAAGTATTCGTACCTTCGACTAACGCCTATATCGCAAGCAATAATTTGTTAACTTTGGGGTTAGATATATTTATGTATTTGACAAGCGATATTTACTATATATTATTTATTATAGGATAGTGATCAACGGGATGGGTCTCCTGATGTCCACAGCATTGCATAGATATCAAGTGGTGCGCTTCTATAAAATAGCATTTTTAGTTTTATTTTAGTTATTGGAAATAGCATAGGTCTGCAAAGCAGGTCTACTTTTAAAGTCGCGTAAATATGTAATGTAAATGCTGGGGAAGTTTATTTATTATTGAATCTTTATGCAGTATAAAATATTTAAGTCAATGAAGATAAAGCATGAATTAGGCAGCGCTTCTTGCTTACATGCCTGTCTATGGTGACAAAATACGCCTGATGTATTCAGTAGAGAGTGGACAAGAACTGTTCATTTAGTGCAAAGTAAATTAGTAAAAAAAAATGCTACTAAAAATTTTAAAAGCTATTTGAAACTTACATAACAACTTTTAATAAATGCTTTGTGAATAAAAGTTGAAATTGAACTAAAACACTTGCAAAATACAATTTCGATTTTTAATTTTATTATGGATTACTGATTTTATTTAACGAGTAACACGAAATTAATTCAAAGCTATTTATTTATTACATAGTTACTTTTTAGTAGTAAATAAAGAATAAATTTTCCGAGAAATCACTTATTTACCGGTAAATGTTAGGCATATATTTTTACTTGTGCATTTAAACCAGAAACACGTTGTATATGTCTATATTATGTAAGTACATAATATTAGTTACGTTACACATGTTAGTATCGATTTCGGATTTGTATTTTTACGCGAAACAATATCTGTAAGAATTTTGTACGTTATTTTGTTTTGCTCGGTATACAGACCTTAAGCTATAAAGCTTGGAAAAAAAGAGTGCGTTACGGTGAAAGATTGAACTAAATATATTAGTTATGGCAACACTAAAGTTATCGAGAGAGACGAGAGAGTAATAAACGACAATAATTGTTTCTTGTATACTTTCCAATAATTTCACATTTTTATTATAATTCTATTCTAGTACTTTTGGAGCCTATTTAATTAAACAAACAAACAATAAAATCTTGTGTATTGTAGCTAAACTTCGAAGTATCAAAAACAATTATGTGATACCATATGAACGATAGTGGCGGCCTCAATTATTTTTTACTCTTTTTTGCCAGGTTGTAATTATATATTATTTGAATGTATTTGTACCTACTGCAAGGAACTTATATACGATAACTGGAATTATTACGAAGCAATATTTGAAAAATAAAAATGTACTTTATTTCATTACTCATAAAGTTGACATTTGTTTCTTATTTAACAGAGCGGAAACACGTTCTGAGCAAGACAACGACAAGAGTGGATGTTGTCCCTTTCTTGCAATTTCCAGTGTAAATAAAACTATCTAAATGGTAGATTTTTATATATTCGGTAATCGTTAAATTCCTTTTTATTCATACACGTCGATAAATAAACTAGCATTAAATGTATTATAATTAACATAGTGAGTTCTAAAATGTGCTTATTTTAATTATTACGTAATTACTTATGCAATGCAAAAACTGTTTCTAAAATTAGTAGAATTACTTAGTAGTAATTTGCAAACTACGCATGGCCGCACTTATATATGGCGATCATAGTATTGTATACTCTTTAATGACGATTGGCGCTTTATTTAGTAGAAAGAGACACACTCCACCAATGTCGTGGTCTTCGGAATGATTTTAAAGCGCGTGTGAACATTCCTCGTAGAATGTAACTTCCTTGACCTACTGTTTAAAAAGAATAAAGTCTTGTAGTTATTGATTTTGGTTAATCTACAAAATGTTACGTAGTTTTAATTAATTTAGCTTTTCGTTGTTACGTTATGTAAATGAATTTAACGAATGAAATAAAAAGATTATCTCCAGATATTTTAATAAATGTTTTTAATTTCTAATATTAACGACTTATTTTTTATCTATAAGCAATTAATTTAAAAACAGAAACGTTTAAATAAAAGCACTCAAGCCGATGGTGAAAACTTTAGTCGATACCATAATTATTTTATTTCTATGCCAAAATTACCAAAGCTTTTGTAGCCAAAGCGCAGCAATTTATAGTTTCTACTAGAGCATTGGTCGGCAACCTTTTGGTCAAAAGATTAAAAAATTACAATTTACAAAATTTCAACGACTTTAAAGGGCCACATAAATTTTTCTTACCAACAATAACAAACAATTAAGGAAAGAAATTCAATGGGAGCGATGGATTTAATAATATAATAAATAAATATAAATAAATATTCACGGGACAAATTACAATTACTGATCTAACCCCAAAGTAAGCAAATTGTTTGCTTGTGTTATAGGTGTTAGTCAACGATACTAATACATAGAAATACATATATAAATACTAGAATATATTTAATAAACACCCAAACCCAGAAATACAAACATTTATAACCCCGACGGCGACAAGCATTTGTGGGATGAGCATACTCATTCCACAAATGCTTGTCGCCGTCGGGGATCGAACCCGAGCTCCGTCGATTGCGTAGTCAGGGTCGCTAACCACTCGACCAACGGGGCGGTAAAACGGGGATTTGCATGGTTATTCAAATTAAAAAAAAATATTAAATGTGTTTTTTTAAATATTTGCGAATGGAACTAAAGAGCCGAAGCTTCGCATCCAACGAGCCTCAGGTTGCCGACCCCTGTACTAAGGCATTATATCCTGTATAAGCAAGAGAATAAAATAACTAAGCTTATTCTTATCCCTCTCTTTACTGAATTTGAATTTTTATATGACATGTACAGTTAGCACTAGACTTACTAAACCCTTTACAACACAGAAAGACAAAATAGGAGTCAGATAAGTCTGGTGCTTTTGTACTAACCATGAGTGGATAATTTTAATAAAAGCATTTTGTTAGTTAAAATTTGTGAAATCATGATAATTTGGAAAAAAATATAATCACCTCGTTGATTTTTGTACCGAATTGTCACATAATCCTCTGAAAAAGAATGTATACAGTTGACATAGAATACTTTTAAATATATGTCAAAATAAAACAAAAACAAAGTAAAAAATATTATGCAAAAAGCCCTTTTCGTCAAAAGAGTCAAAAAACTTATATTTTTTGGCTAGTAAGTACCTAATTTGAAATATTTCATGATAATTACTCAAAAATCAAAGGTCAAAAATTCATTTGATCTGAATTGATGGTACTTAATTTATTTGGTCAAAGTGATCCTTTTGCAAACAGGACTTTTAGCTCATTTACAAAACTTACCATCATATTTGTTTTTGTGAATTGTGTCGTACATTTTTTTGTACCATCGGGATGGATCTTTGACTTCCTGGAATAAAATAACATAATTTAAATATCATCAAGCATGTTCACATTCCAAATAGCGTGAGCCGTTTAAAAAAAATCAGCCATTTTAAACTTAATAATTATTGTGGCCCGCTAATTTTTTTAGAGATCGAAAGTTTGCTTATCAACATTTTCGTAATTATTCACTGCTCATTAGATTTATAGCCAAACACTCTTATATTTATTATTATTATTAAAACTTACAAATTTCATTCATAGTATTTTATTTATTTATTTAGGCGATACCAAGACAGGAACAACCCAAGTCCTCTTGAAAGAGTGTATTGAGTAGATATAAGTTTTTCTCCCCCACAACAATTTTCTTATTTTTTTTTGTATAATGACCCGAAAAAAAATTATGCACACTTACTTGACTCTATATGAATTATGCATAACTAGTTTTATTAAAAAATGAAAATTTTCATGCTATTGCGAATATTTATTTTGATAAAATTTTTATACACATTCTCATTCGTATAGAAATTTTGTTTTCATAATAACCTCTCACTAATGCAAAATTCTTAGATTTACCAATTAGTTGAATTTATCAGAAAATAGTGGCCAGTTCTGGCCATTTGGCATATCGGAAAACCAGTTTGTGGATTCGAAAGGATTATTTTAATAAAATCCCTATTTGTATATTCGATATTAGAAAAAGATCAATAAACTCACTGATCTTAGAGCTACAGGCATTCCGTCTTTAGTAGTAGGTCCTATTCCGTCAATTTTCTTTGGGGCATCTGCCATCTTCCGACTGCCTCGTTCGTAGTCGCTCCTCTCGGCCTCGTTTTCACTGGCGTATTCTTTTCGTAAAGCATGCACTGGAACGTAAAAACACACAAATAAATTAAAAGAAATATTGAAAAAATCGTTGTTTGTGATTTTCCCAATCTGAAGCCTCAATCTTGCGCCTTATATATCTTGCATTACCCCTGCTATTATATAATTTCTACAATTATCCAAAAATCTTCCATTTTTATATATATCGAATTGTATTATATAATTATTGTATTATACATCGAATGATACCCTAAAGTTTTAAAGCTTGATTCAACTTTTGGGTGTTTGCAATCGTCAGCTTTTTTAATGACGGCATAATTAATTTTATTTTGTGTTGGCCCGGACCTCTTTTTGAAGTATAGATCAATTGTTTTTCATTTGTGTAAATTTTGTGTAAATTTATACCTATATGTAAATTTCTCCACGTATTAATCCAGGGCTCCTTTGAAGAATAGGCCAGCTGCTGTTCTGCCAGGCAGGTATTAGGTGGTAGAGTTCTGCATTGACTCGCCTGGGTCTGGTACTACCGCCTTACCTATTCCTGACGCAATAGCGTCAGTGCTTGTCACTGCCATGTTCCGGTTTGGAGGGCAAGGTAGTTGGCAAACTTATGCATGTGGCATTAGACCTCACCACAAGATAGCAACGCATCATTAACATCTTTGGTGTCTATAGGCGATGGTTGACTCTTTCCATCAGGAGAACCATCTGCTTGTTTCATACTATGAACATTTTATCAATCTGTTTAACGTCAATGACGGATATATTCGCAGTAGAGGCTTGCCGCCTATAACTTCCCTAACACCGTGTAGGACCGGGCTCCTTTGGAAAATATTCCAACTGTCGTTCTGCCAGGCAGGTCGTAAGAGGCGACCGGTTGGCTATACGTGTCACTATCATCGTGACTACTAGGTGGTAGAGTTCCGCAACTTCTCGTCCGGGTATTGGGTACCACCGCCTTACCTATTCCTGCCGCAATAGCGTCAATGCTTGTCATTGTCGTGTTCCGGTTCGGAGGGTAAAGTAGCCGCTAGACTCATGCATGCGGAATTGCCAAACCGCCACACAGATAGCAACGCACCATTAACATCTTTGTTGTCTACTATCTGTACTCTGTATACTCTGTATGCGATGGTTTCTCTTTCCTTTCCATCAGGTGAGCCATCTTACATTACATAAGTTGGTCGACTGTTACTCGTAAACTAGTAAAACCTGGTTAACTGTGATAGTTTTTCTTTTAAATTCATTATATTTACTACTAGCTGTTGCCAGCGACTTTGTCCGCGCGGACTTCGTTTATTCCGCACAGTTCCTTCCCCGTAGTTGATAACGTGATAATATTGTTACAAATAATCTAGAAACCTGTAGAGTTGGAACGCTGGAGGGATCTAGAAATAAAATAAAGAGATAGCTACTCCTATTAACAAACAAATAGTTGATCTAAGCTATACCATAATGAACTTTGTGGTATACGGCATAAGGTTAAAAGTAGCATGTACTAGGATTTATGAGTCATAACTTGTTTACAATAAGAAGTAATAAGAAGTGATTCATTGTTTCCCGATACATTTAGAGTTTTCTGGATCCAGGTAGAACTTTACCCTGGGTATAAATGGAGCTGTGTTGACAAAAACAGGGCAGTTTTTTATAAAGCTATCGAGAGCGATACTTAAAGTGACCAGTGCGAAGCGAGTGTTCTATTGTGTATCGGTTTAGTTCAGTGATAGTAGTACAGTGAGTGACTAGTGTTATTCAGAGTATTTAAGTATTACGTTGTGTTGTGTTGTGTGTATTTGTATCGTAAATACACGAATTTAATATAAGTAGTGTTTTCTTACAATTACGAACCCGAAGTAGCCTATATGTGACCCAACCTGTTAGTAATATTCATGCAAAATTTGAAGTAAATCCTTGCAGTACTTTTTGAGTTTACACCGGATATACATACAGACAAACAGAAAAAAAAAGACAAATAGACGAAAAAAACTATATTTTTGGCTTCGATATCGATTGTAGATCACGCCCCAAATATTCTTTTAAAAATATTCAATGTACAGTTTTGACTTTACTACGATTTTATTATATGTAAGAGATTACCGTGAATTTTTTCCACCCCCAAAACTATCCGTTTAGCTGGCCGAGGGGAGAGAAACTTGGCTTTAACAAAAATTAGCACTTCAAAGATTTATATTTCACAAACGAGTCGCTTAATCGAAAACTTGTTTTCACAAACTCACAATATTTTTTTAAAAACCTATCAAACGATACCCGTACGGATAAACAGATAAACGAGAGAACAGAATACAGATAAACAAACGGTACATGATGGAGTACGTGAAAAAAAACTTAACATCCCCACTTTATATATAGAGAAGCTACCTCAAAAAAATATATTTTCATATTTTATGTTATCACTTTATTGCCGTGATTAATATGTATACCTATTCATGTAAAATAACAGCTTTCTAGTATTAAGGATCTCTGAGACGGACGGACGATCGCGAAGCTGTAAGGATTCCTAGTTTACTTCGGAACCCTAAAAACATACCGAATTGAAAATACATACATTTTCCCCAAGACAATTAACCACCACGATAAATCTAAAATGTATACAAATGAAGAATTACCAGGGTCGCCTCTTGGTGGTGATGGTCTGTCTCGCGGCAACCGAGGATCTCTTTCTTGTTGTATGTGATTGGAGCTGTGCGACAACCGCTCGTCTGAAAAGTTAATAAATACCGAATTATTGAACGCATACCCGTCAAATGTGGTCAAAATTGTCTGTTTAGGTTAATTTGAAAAAAAAATGCCTTTGATATATGTATGTATCTACTCCTCCTAGCTGCACTAGGAGTATATATGCCCCTAGGAGTATATTTGTCAAACTCAGTTTTTGTTTAGTATGCTGCACTATAAATGCTTTTGGTAAATCCCATTGGAAAGTTTAATTTTTTCGGGATATTATCTATCTGTGTGCCAAATTATCGGTGTAGTCGTTTTTGCGTGATTGAGTAACAAACATCCAAATATTCAACTTCTATTTAAATCTGTAACGTCTGTCTCTACATTATTTTTTTTTGTCAAATATCGTGATAATTATTTGTTTTATGATGCACGAACATCAAATTCACCAGTTTGATTTTTATGTGTCTGTATGTTTGTCTGTATGAATGTATGGCCCATTATAACTTTCCCCCGTGTTGGTCCGAGCCCCCATTGAAAAATAAACCATTTATCAGCCATTTTGCCACGCAGTTCGTAAAAGATGAACGATTGGCTATACGTATTACGTATTATTACCATCGTGACTATTAGGTGGTAGAGTTCTGCAACATCTCACCAGGGTATTTGATATCATCACGCCTGGTTCCCTTGCAGGGTAGGCAGATTAAGCCGAATATCTGTAGACTCACGGTTCACCACGATTCAATGGTTTGTCGGAGAGCGAGTGAGTGGTGATCCTCATCGCCGTATTTAATCGACCCGATAACGATTATCGACTATTTCTACCGATATCCGGGACCACCGGCTTTACGTTCATATTCGAGGCATGGGAGTGAATAGTGATAGGACAACAACCGCTAGACTCTGAGCTTTTACTAAGATTTTGGATTTTCGAGAAAAACCTCGAAAATACCTCAGTAAAACTTTTGCTGGACCCGGGGATCGAACTCGAGTCCTTATGATCTGAGCCGACACGCTAACCCCTATACCACGAGAGTCAAGTATTTGATACCACCACTTTACTTATTCCTGCAGCAACAGCGTTAATGCTTGTCATTGTCGTGTTCCGATTTGAAGAATAACGTAGCCGGTAGACAGTCGGTGTCTGGTAGTATGCATGTGGCAATGCCATCCTGCCATACAATGAGTCATTAACATCTCTGGTGTCTATAGGCGATGGTTTCTTTTAACATCAGGAGAGCCATCTACTTTTCTTATTATAAGATAGCAAACAAGCAGATGGGGCTCCTGATGGAAAGAGTCAACAATCGCCTATAGACACCAAAGGTGTTAATGATGCGTTGCTATCTTGTGGCGAGGTCTAATGCCATACGCATAAGTTTACCGGCTACCTTACCCTCCAAACCGGAACACGACAGTTACAAGCACTGACGCTATTGCGGCAACAATAGGTAAGGCGGTGATACCTAACCCGGGCGAGACAATGCAGAAATTCACCACCTAGATTCACGATGGTAGTGACTCGTAAAGCCAATCGGTCGCCATTTACGACCTGCCTGGCAGAACAGCAGTTAGCTTATTCTTCAAAGGAGCCCGGGACCAACACGGGGGAGAACAACTTCTTATTTATCTGTTGAACTATACATAAAAAAGAAAGATTTCACTGATCATGATTATTATGGGTAACAAAATTCAATTTAAAAATTTATGTAGTCTATGTTATTATTTATGTAATCTATTCTATTATTTAATATTATATTAGTATATCCGTTTAAGTATAAGTTATTAGTGTGTTTTATTTATGTATATTTAGTAAGTAGTATTTATGTATTATTACTTATATAATTATTTAAGTATGTATTCTTATTTAAATATTATATATCTATTTCTTTGTACCTGCACACTACTATTTCTGTTAGCCAAAATGTCGGCTGGGAGAGAATGCAACTAGCATTAAGTCCGCTTTTTGTACAATTTTACTTATGTAAGTGTACAATAAAGTTTAAATAAATAATAATAAATAAATAAATAAATAAATAAATAAATAAATAAACTTGAACACGACAGTGACAAGTATTAACGCTATTGCAGCCGGAATAGGTAAGGCGGTAGTACCAGTGTCGGGCGAAACGTTGCAAAACTCTACCTCCTAGTAGTCACGATGATAGTTAGGCGTTTAGCCACTCGTTCGCCTTTTACGAACTGCCTGGCAAAATATCAGATAGTCCATTCTTCAATAGAAACCGAACCAACATGTATGAATGCTAATAAACTTTTGACTCAAAACGTCTGACTGAAAACGTTTGGCTGGTTTAAAATACATAATTTACTTACATCGCTATCATAAAAACCACTGAAACATTTTTATACTCATAGAATAAATACCAGCCAACACCCGCATATTTGCTGGGCGTAAAATTAGGGAGAGGGGGGGGGGGGCATATTCGCGCAATCACGTATTTTTACAAATTTTTATCAAGACCGATCAAACCGCTTTTGAGTTACAACTGGATAAACAAAAATTTTCAAAATAGTAAAATTGATGTTGAAAACGAATATTTATCAAAAATTAGAAAAAAAATTATATACAGAGAGACACTACATATTTATATAGAGATTATTATCTAAGAATACATTTTATTAGAGATTGATTTGCGATCACGTAACCTGGAAAAAATAATTTTCTAGTCATAATTTACAGAATAATAAAAATTTGTGTGAGTCTTTAATCTAAAAAGTTGTCGTCCAACGGGAATCCAAGTTATAGCATATTCCGGACAGCGTCATTCGCCGTTTGCCTCATATCTATTTAAAGTTTAATAACCAGCCTGACCCTCGTCACGGTAGTTGTATTGAGACGTTACATATTTCACACAAATTCTATTTTGTAAGAATTCAATATCTCCCTTTAAGCACAACTGTCTATCATCTATATCATATATTGTTGATATTCATGTACGCGTCGGAATCAATATTTATTTAATTTACAGGGACCGGTTATTACAATTTATATCTGAGTTGTCATTTTTATATGTATACCGGAACACGACAGCAACAAGCACTGACGCTATTGTGGCAGGAATAGGTATGACCTACGCCGTAGGTCGATATGACCTACGGCGAAGTATCGCGCTAGCATGATGTATCGGCCTATCGCGGAACTGTATCGCGAAGGAGCTTGACGCGTCACTGCAGTGGGCGTCAAATTGTGGTTCGCCGGTGATATTTGTGCAGTTCGAGACAAAAAGCAATAATATAATTACGATAAACAATAACAATAATAGCAAACTATAATTTACCCCATACATATTAAATATGTTAACTTCATGTATAAGCAGTATTTTGATATTGACCTAATGTATCGACGTATGCTATTTCATTTTCTTCCATAATAGAAAAAAATATCATACGACGATATGTCCTTTCATGTTTATGGAGGAGTAACATAGGTTCATAGCCTTTGGGCGAATGAAATACTGTAAACACATGCATTAAATTAAAGAATTTAAGGTACGAATATTAATGAATTAAGAATATGAGAAGAAAAGAATTTAAGGAATGTTTGTTTTGTCGTGGGTCGGACAAATATCATCAACAGGCTGCGCGCACAAATATAACCGGCGGGCCGCGGTTTGATAACCACTGACCAGCGATCATGTCGTCATTATGAAGTAAGTAGTTATCGCGATGTAGTTCGTGACAACACCGTGCTAGCGCGATACTTAGCCGCAGCACGATATATGTAATATGTATGCGCACTATAAGGCTAAAATCATGAAACGAGTTCTATCGTATTATTAATGATTTTTCAAAGTTATTGTCGAAATTTGAAGTCGCAGCAGTAGTTCGGAGTCTGATTGTAGTATGGACACGGTATAAACCACCATATTATAGTCTGTCAGTTATTTTTGTGGCAAAGGATAGCAAAATAATAGATCTCTTGATGGAAAGAGACAAACATTGCCTATAGACACCAAACATATGAATGCCACGACACCATCATTGTGGCGAGTTGAAATATATAAATTTACTAGCTGCGCCGTGCAGCTCGCTGCATTATATTTATTTTGGTAAATCTCGCGGGAAGTAGGACCTCACTTTCCAAACTGGAACACGGTAATCACAAACAGTGACGCTATTGCTGTAGGAACAGATACGACCGTGGTAACAAACACAGGCGTGACGTTGCAAAACCACCACAGTTCACACATATCGTTACCAGACATACTGGCGAATCCACAGATATTCCGGTTCACTCTACCTGTTCCAGAAAAGAACCAGCGAGATGCTATTATAAAAAATACTTATTTTTATTTTAAACTAGCTGCAGCGTGCAGCCCGCTGCTTTATAAAAGTTTTTAGTGAATCACCTAATTTTTCCGGAATAAAAGTAGCTTATGTGCTGTTCCAGGACGTCATCTACCTGTGTGCCAAATTTCATTCAAATCCGTTTAGTAATTTTTGCGTGATTGAGTAACAAACATCCATTCATCCAAACTTTCGCATTTATAATATTAGTATAGAGTTATATATGCCCTATATTATAAGTCCTTTTATTATTTATATTCTTCTCAAATACTTAAAAAATCATTGTCAATTATTTTTGCAATTTGTTTTGTAAAGAAAAGTTTTAAGCTATTTATAAAAGTTTCTTAGCAATTAAGTCATTTCGGCAATATGCTCGTGAATAAATAACAAAGTTCTCGGCAGAGCCATTATTACTTAAGCTTTTTGATATTTAAAATATTCATGACCTAAAAAAATAAGCGTTTGAAAGTGAATTCTTGTATAACATGCAGATGTTTTTACAATGTTTTGCTTACAGTCGTTAAAAACATCTGTAAAATATTTAGGAATTATGAATAACAATTAAGTATTTTTTTGAACATAAACACTTTGGAATAAGACAAAGCTATTGGTACTTCATGCGATTGATCCCTTAAACGTCTTCTTGTTTGTCATCCATTAAATATCCACTCATCCTTAATATCATAAATGCGAAAGTCTGTTTGTCTGTTACGCTATCAGGGCTAAACCGCTAAACCGATTTTGATGAAATTTAGCAAAGAGATAGTTTAAGATCCAGGGAGATACGTAGGTTACTTTTTTCTTAAAAATCAATCCTTTAAGGCAGTCCTTAATAATAGGGTATGAACTTTGTTGTGTATGTGTGAAAAACTATACTGATATGTTAATCGACCCGAGGACGAAGCTGCGTGGGTCAACTCGTTGAAAATATATATTACAATTTTTTTTTTTAAAGAAAACAATAATTTAAATTTTTGTCAAGGAATAGGTATCGGCAAAATACAATTTGTACCTACTGTAGGGACGAAACTATACAGTGGGTAATATGGTAGCGTACCTACATATCGTCGTCTAAGAGTGCTGATCTGCTAACTCCATTGTAATGATTTTGACAGGAGACACAAAAAACTGAATTATTTATTTAAAACTCTTCAGACATGAAAAATAAAAGTCCCGTTGGTAGATATGATGGTAAACTATATATATCTAAACAATAACATATTTTACGATCAACTGGTTTAAAATTAGGAATAAAAAATGGAGTTAGCAGATCTGAACTTCGGAAAACCTATTTCATTTTAATGTTATAGGGGAGTTAGCAAATTATCACGCCAATTATTCACAATTTAAGTTTATTAAAAAATAAAGAAGACATTAAATTCTTAAAGTTTTGGCAGATTAGAATAAAATTGCCTAAAATTCTGTGGTAGAGTTTCTTTGATGACCTGCAGGTCTTCAAATTTTCGAGCACTGATCGGAATCCTGTTGTGATGCAGACAATCTAGTTCATGCCAGGTCTTAGGTTCTACGGAAGTTTTTCTTTGGGGTAATAGTGTCCATGGGTCTCCAAAACGAAGCTTTTAATATATCACGCCCGATGGTGAATATTTTAGCGCACGTATATCCGATACCTTTGGATCTCCAGTAGTTCTTCCAGGACGAATATTTTTGTAGCTAGACACACTCTCAAATTTTTTGAAAAATGTTTGCTCTAAATAAGTTACATCAAATGGTTTTGTTCGGGCACTTTGAACGACTTGAACGTAGTCGGCAGGAACGTTTATATGTTTATTACGTAGTTTACGTTCTATTAGAGAGTGCATGCTGTCCACCTCCATTTGTGTATGGCCCACTTCTAAATACTTTTGCTCTATAGTCATATTGTTTATTACTGCCATATTAAGGAGAGCATTAGAGCGTGTAGTATTACGATTTTGGTATCCACATCCATCTGAGTATATAATTAGTCTCACACCTTCTCTATTCTCAATACGAGACAAGCATTTTTGCCCAAAAAAGTATATCCATACTGAGGTAAACTCTTTTGCAGAAAGCCCGCCTTTTGTCTCGTTCCACAAAAAGCAATATCCATCTTTATTAATATTATTGTAAAAGCAAAGGTTGTGTACTTGAAGCTTAGTTTTGTAATAAAGCAGGCTTACATTCGATTTCGGAGCCAGTAAAACGGATTGCATATCCACTGTAAATAGTAAGCTTTGTTCTTCTTTGTCTTTTATCTTTTCTTCTCTGGCTTCTTCTTTCTTCAATTTATGTAATAGGTACTCGTTTTCTTCTATAGTTCCCATTTTATATTTAGTACATTTTTTACATTCATCTTTCTTTGGTCTAAATAGGGAAATGTTTTCCGCTGTCATAGTGTCGAAAAAGACAGTAGAAGACAGAGCTTTATTGTTATGTGTAACGCACCAGTCAGTTACATAAAATTTGTACAAAGCTGATTTAGTTGGCCAATCTGGTTGAAGATATTTTTTTGACGTAGAAGCGCGGCAGTAATGAGACTCCATTAAAGGTAAAGATTTAAAAAAAATGTGTAAAGATTGTTGCCTGTCTGCATGTGGATTGTTTTTTCTTTAGCAGTTCTGAGTTGGCTGGGTTCGGAATTTTGCTTCATTTTATCTTTCCAAGTTAATACAGACATCCTACCAATGCACAGTGTGTTTAAATACATAGTCTTGCAAACTCTGATTTCTTCGTCGTTTAGTTTTAAATAGTATCTAAGCGATTGTGATCTTCTTGAATTTTCAGGTTCTTTTCTATCCCTTGCTCGTTTAATAGCACACGATTTCACTGTGTGATCTACATAAAGTTTTTTCTCTCCCCAATCTAAGTTCCTCCAAAACGTTTTCCAAATTTCCTTCCTCTGCTCTTCTTTAATAGTAGCACATTTAAGTATACTATTTTTAGTCCTACACTTACACCTTTCTTTTATATGTTTGGATTCTTTTACAGTTTCGTATACCCATTTTGAGTCTTTTTTCACTTTCCCATAATATTTATACCCCCTTTCACGTAATTTCTTATTTTTTTCAGCAAACCAATTACTTTTATCGACTTGCGAACGTCTCTTTTTAGTTATACTTTTCTTAGGCAGCTCAATGTCCGAGTCCTCAGAACTGGATGTATACGGAACTAATTTTGCTGGGCTAATGTTAATATTTTCGCTTGTATCAGATATACAGTCTAAAATATTCACTCCTTTGTCAGTAAATTCATTCGAAACAGGACCTAAACAACTTACGGGCTCTTCGTCTAATGCCTCTATTTGTACGTTATCAACTATTAAGTAATTTTCAATATTGTCCAAGGGAACATTTAATAAACGCTCATAATGAGTATCTTTAGCGGTAGTATTTTCTGTAGAAATGTTTTCGTTTGTTTGTGGCCAAACAAGCATGGACGGCGTGTCTAGGCATACATTGTCAATGGCTAAATTGACTAGCCGCTTGCTTCGTGAAAATCTTCGCATCTGAAAGCAAAATAAAAAGCAAAATATTGCAATGCATTCCAAACCAAGCGGCACAGCAGAATTTATTATACCCGACATTCTAAAATCTCATCAATCACGAGGAAAACAATCACTCGCAAATAAAGATTCCCATCTACTACTAAATCAATACACAAATAGTTATATGAAGTGCTTTACTTTTGGTTAAACAGCGCATAACTTAATAAAATATAATATTTTTATTTTTGTATAACCATTTCTTAAAATTATTTGATATTTTTGTATTTAAAACTGACTAATAGTGCTATTAGTAACTGCGAAGCTGTTATCGTAACTTAAAGAGAATAAATTCCAACTCAGTACTACACTTTACACTACAGTTTTACACTACAGCAAAGCAATAATATTTATAACGTGCTAACTCCCAAGTCAAACAAGTGATTGTTAATTTATGTGCTTTTACTAGGTTTAACACCAAAAGCTGCAAAAAAAAAAAGTGAAAATAATAAAATGCAATACTCACCATTGATTAATTACACCACACATAAAAGGAAAACTGCAATTTGCTTCAACTATAACTAATTAAATACTCCTCATGAACTTAAGCTGCTTACGCGCTAAAAAAATAGCTGGGAATGAATGAGTTAGCAAGATTGACGCGGGTAAATTTGACAACCGGGGAGTTGACAGATTTTATTGTAGTCCAAAATATGTTATTATTAATGTTAGACGCAATTAGCATGTTTGACGATTTTGTAGATATTTTTACGCTCTTTCCGACCATATATAAAACTTAATTACGGCGAAATATGGAGTTAGCAGATTAGCACTTTTAGACGACGATATTATAGTAATTAAATTTTGGCACGTTACATATAGGATTAAATAAAACTTTAATTTCTAAATAAAAACTTCATTACATTGCAAATAATAAAATAAGAAATCAAAGGAATAAATATTTCTTGTTTTAACGAACCCAATAAGAATAAAATAACTTACTCCTTATTTTATGTTAGGCTGGAGTTCTACACTAATTAAATTACCACAACACTCGAACAACAGCGGCGTGTTATGAATACAAAATGTGTAATAGACATCATTATCTCGAGCAAATTAACACAAATATGAGTAGACATTGGAAGTTTTTCAAGGCTTGATTTGAGGAATCATACGAAACATTAATTTTACGAAACGAATTTAGCCAATTCGTATTTAGCCAACTTTATACTTATGAATCGTTGTCCGTCAATTTCTCTGATATTATAAATTTGAAAGTTTGTGCGTGTGAGTGTGTGTTTTTTTGTTACCTAGTGACGCTGAAGCAGCTAAACAAATTTTGTTCTATCCATGATCTATCATGGATAAAACGATCTGATGTTTTATATTAAACATTTAAAAAATGCAAATTTATGAAAACCACTGCACCTGGTTTTGATGATTCCAACACCATCAATACCAGTACAAACATACACACAACACTACACCGTCGTCGCCAGTCTTGACGACGACCAAGACTTCTCTGTCACTTCGCCTCGTTTTACGTGGCGCGCAATGCTCTGACTCCAATCACCACATTTAGTTCGAACGCCGTATTAAGAGGCTGACAGAACGTAATTTGTTGAAATTGATGTTATTTAAACAGTTTTTTAAGAAAAACTATTTGTTATAGTACATCACAAAAATAATAAAATATATATGTTAATATTCATCATATTATGTTAAAGACCGTGGTCGGACCTGATACATAATTGAGCAGAATTGGGTCGATAGAAAATAATTGCGAAGATTAGATTAACGGTTCTATATCTTTATTTTTGAAGTGAAAACTTCTTTAGGCGCGTTGAGCGTTTTGGTAGAGGGTAAAATCCTCGGTTCGCGTCACCGACATGCTAATGATAATAGTATATCTATAGCTATGTTTTGCATATAGTTTTAATTACTCTCAACTTAATAGTTCCGTTTTCACTTCTATCGGCAGTCCCACGACTGCTACTGTTTTTTTTTTTTGACGTATGGATCTGCAATTAAAAACACGAAGTCACCATATTCATACCTAGACCGCTACCAAATCATATTTGACAAATAATCTACCCTTTTTTTAAATTTCAATATTTGCTTAATAATAAGACCTAGCCGCCCAGTTACACTGATAGTGGGCTCTCGTTTACTCCGATAGAAATAGACGGAGTGCGCGATATTGGTGTTGACCGTCTTAAGCCGAGGTCCGGTTTCGCAGAAAACAACGCTTAGTGCGGGCATTAATAACCCCAATTTTAATTTAAACTTTGGCCGAATATACTGCTCGCCCTAAATGTCCGGTGTCGCAGTGGAGACCCGTGGGATCATCAGCTGTATTAGTCATTTAGAAATACAAACAAATTTAAAGAAATCCATACTTCCATACTTCCATACTAATATTATAAATGCAAAGTAACTGTCTATCTGTCAGTCTGTGTGTCTCTTCTTCACGCCTAAACCACTGAACAAATTTAGATGAATAGCTTTTATCCCGGAAATCCCACGGGATCCCGGAAATCCTCCGGTATGAAATAAAAATTGATTTTAAGGAAATATGAATTTCAAAAATATATATGAAATGGAGTCTAAAATGGTTTTGCATAAAGTGTATGTAAGTGTAAAGTCTGTTACGGCATACGGGTCGATTTTACTGATACATTTATTACTTACCTACCTATAGAAACATCAGTGGTCGCCACTATACTGTTTCGTTTTGTAGGTAACCGGTAAACTAAATTACATGGCATTACATCCCTTGTATACGAAAAGAAACGTCCTATTAACATCTTTCGTGACTATGTGCGGTAACTGTCTCTTTCCATGAATAGTAGCATCAGTTTATTTTCTATTTTATATTACTAAAAACATTACTTCCCAGCTATAAGGGCACCGTCAACAAAAGTATCTAGGAGCGAGTAAATTTGGCAGGCCAAGTTCTATCTGAGACACGCAGTGTATATGTCGCAGTTAATTTGCATGTTTCGTCTTTGTACAAACGCCGTCGTCATTTTATAAATATGAACTTTGAATGCAAATTGCCGAAGGCAAATTGTTGATGATTAAAATTGCATCAATGTCGGCTATAAACACCGACTTTAACGACGGTTGGTGGACAGACGAACCTAAATGCCTTTTTACTTGGGACCTAAAGCCAACCTAAAACCGACTTCTTACTTATGTTAAAAGTAGGATAGGGTTTCAGTTCAAAATAAACGACCTATTTACAAATTAACAAAACGTGCGATATACAAAAATAGCACGCGTTTCATAAATAAATTGGTCGAAAAAAAAGATTAATTCAGTGATATTAATAAAAACCCGTAGTGGAAGTATCATGTGAAGTATCAAATATTTGTTATACAATATCGTTGATTAAAGGCCCACGTTAATTACAGGCCGCTCAGGTTACTGCGCTACAAAAACATAAAAATTTAGGGTTTTGTTGAAAATAACATTACGCTAGCTCCCTAGCAAAATAAATGTTATGAAACTGTTATTCTTGATCGTCACTTGTAGTTTCTGTTAAAAGTTATGATAGCTTTATATGCTTTCAGAGTTATCTCATGTGTTTTTATATTGTAAAATAGTAAAGGAGTAGATGAATTTCCAGATGGAAAGAGGTAACCATCGTTTAGCAATACAGAAGATCTTAATGTAGCGTTGTCATACATCATTGCATAAGTTTACCGGGTTACCTACCTTGCCATCCAAATTAGAGTAACTATCACAGTGAGAACTACTGAGGCTTTAGTAAGAATAATTGATAATAGCTAAGGTTGAAAATTACACTGATGAATCGACGATCTAGTTATGGATGAAGCCAGTAATCAAGTAGAATGTGTGTGTAATGATTAGTGGTGACTTATCTTGGTAATCGTCAAAGCTTGGTGAACAGGAATTTATAATGGAAAAAACTGAAGCTAGAAATAGAAGGAAAGTTTTTAGGTGATTTTAATACCGTTTCTACACTACACAATGTTGAATCGTATTATTGGGTATTATTGGGACTTTATATTCGTAGTGATCAGAATGTAATTAGTTTTGCCTGATTAGGCCTATTTCATACTTAACTGCAACGTATCTACCAGATTAGTTGGTACCTCTGTTTTACCTATTCCTGCCATAATAGCGTCAATGCTTGTCGCTGTCGTAATACAGTTTGGTGATTAAGGTGCTGTAACAGCGTCAAAACTTGTCACTGTCGTATTAGAGTTCGGTGGTTAAGGCACCGTAATAACGTCAAAGCTTGTTATCGTCGTGTTCCAGTTTGAAGGTTAAGGTAAATAGTAAATTATGCATATAAGATTTTTTTATTATCGATAGGAAGCGTTTGACCACGATCTCACCTGATGGTAAGCTTAGATGCGGCCTAAGATGGAACGCGTTTCCATAGAAGCCTGTTCACTCTTCTCTTGAAGATTCCCAGGTTGTACCCGTCAGGGAACACAAACTCAGGAAGCATATTTCGCCGTGTTGGTCCCGGCCTCCTTTGAAGAATAGGCCAACTGCCGTTCTGCCAGGCAGGTCGTAAAAGGCGACCGATTGGCTAACGAGTCACTAACATCGTGGCTACTAGGTGGTAGAGTTCTGCATTGTCTCGCCCGGGTCTGGTACCACCGCCTTATCTATTCCTGCCGCAATAGCGTCAGTGCTTGTTGCTGTCGTGTTCCGGTTTGGAGGGTAAGGTAGCCGGTAAACTTATGCATGTGGCATTAGACCTCGCCACAAGATAGCAACGCACCATTAACATCTTTGGTGTCTATAGGTGATGGTAGATTCTTTCCATCAGGAGACCCATCTGCTTGTTTGCTATCTTATAATATAAAAAAAAATATTCCAATCCCTTGCGGTTCGGCCCAAGAATGTCGAGTCAAACCGCTTTGTCTGGGTACCATTCCGCATCATGGACAGCAACACATTTTTGGTGCCTACAGGCGATTGTTGACTTTTCCAACAGGGCCTACTGCTCGTTTGCTATAATGTGAAATAAAATAAGGGAAAAGTGTGTGTTGGGCCACGGGCAAAGTAGGTTTTCGAAGTTGCCCATCATAATAATGCGAACTAAATGAGGGCTTTTATTGTTTCATACAATGAACATTAAACCTATTTAACGTCAATGACAGATATATCCGTACCACAGGTTCACCGACTATAAAAATTTCTCCAAGTTCATTTTATAAGTTGGTCGACTATTACTCAAAAACTAGTAGTCTTCAGAGCCACGAAAGTTTTTCTTATAATTTATTTATTATTTACTACTACCGCGAATTTTTTCCACCCCTAAAACCAACCGTTTAGCTAGAGAACACTCGACTCTAACAAAAATTAGCACATTAAAGCTTAATATTTCACACAAACGAGTCCTTTAATTGAAAAGTCGTTTTAAGAAACCTACAACATTTTCTAAAAACCTATCCAACGATACCATTCACTATGGGGTACACTAGAAAAAAAATTAACATCGCCATTTCACATGTAGAGGATCTACTCTAAAAAAATATTTTTCAGTATTTTATATTACCACTTTGATGCCGTGACTAAAATGTATAATGTATATTCATGCCAAATTACAACTTTCTAGTACTAGGGATCTCTGAGCTACCGTGCGGACTGATGAACGGACGGACGGATATAGCAAAACTATAAGGGTTCCTAGTTTACTTTAGGACCCTAAAAAACGCAGTTTGGTTGGATAACACACGTATTGTACCGCAACGGGCGAGTTAAACAGCGGTTTTATGGGTCGTCGGAAAAGTTCGCCCGTGTATTATTGTACCACCGCGGTACTATTAAACCGACAAGCCTGGTTCGCGGCTCGTCATGTTTGCATATTTTTCCATAAATCTAGACACGACGATTTTCCTCACTAGTACTAATTGTAGGTACTAGGTACTAATTGTACCAAAAAGCCGCGAGTAAAACTGTCGTTCTTCAAAATCGCTGCATAGGCTCGTACGTCGATCAGGGTCTAAGTTATAACACATTGACAACGCTTCTCTTCGCATCATCCTACCTAGTAAACACGTATACCAAATATATGTTCTTTTTCTTTCTGTCGACGGAATATTATCATCTACATACGCGGTTATACCAAAAAACCTATCTCTAAATATCTTCTTACCTCGTGCTTTTTGTAATAACGTGACGGTAGGATTTTGTGCTCTTGGAAGACGACTCGCGCTAGATCCTAATGAATTTAACCCAGTCACTGGTGCGCTGTGTGATGTTCTAAGCCGGCCTTCGTTTTCTGAACCACTGGTGCAACCGTTTTGGTCTGCGCTCTGAAATTGATATACAGAATTATTTAACTTCAAATAAATGTGTTCATGTTTTATAGAATAGGAGGCAAACGAGCAGGAGGTGCACCTGATAGTGATCACCGCCAAACATGGACATTCGCAATACCAGTTGTGTTTCCGGCCTTTTAAGAATGAGTAAGCTCTTTTCTTGAAGATTCCCAAGTCGCATCTATTCGATAACACCCCCGCCAGTAATTAATTCTACAAAAGAGTATTACGAGGTAAAAAGTGCCGAAAATGACGCGGTTGTAAATTTACAGATATTGAGGTGTTAAAGATGGAGCTTTGAATTTTGACGCCATATCCGATGATGGAATTCAGCGACAGGCAAATCCGAATAATTCTGTTTAGTACATCTTTTGAATTGATTACTTTATGATATAATGGTTAGCTTATTCGGAAAAGATCTGAGTTCTGCTTCAAAAGATGTATTGAGGTTTCTTCGGAGCTATCTTATTAAACCAAAATCTCAGAAAGAGCGGATGGTGGTGTGTTTGCAGCTCCTTTTTTCGTGCTTCAGTAAGAAAAAGTGCCTATGTAAACAAATAATATAAATGATTACGTCGGTGCTATGAGCCGACAAAGATCGCCACATATCTCACCAACAGGCAAACCTTTGAATCACATTAAATTAAAACGTCTTTCGTCGTTTGGTTCACAATACCTGCCCTTGTTGACTTATGCAACTGCAATTATAATATTTGTGAGTGGTTACGCAAAAAGGGACCTCAAGGGAAAATAATTGATTTCGAGTAAATCACGTTTAAAATGTTGAGTCGAAATGAGAGAGGCGCGGGGTGTTTTATGTTAGTGTCGTTAGTGAGCGACTTCGTCAGTGAGAAATAGCACGTGTTTGCGATAGCTGTATTATTGGTGACTTATTTATTCGTCATTTACTTGTCTTTATGTGCGCGCTAGAAAAAGAAACTAGTGTGCGCTGTGTATAAGGTGTAATATTTTCAAAACTGCCTCGGCTTACATAAAAAATCATTAAAAAAAAACTACGGCACCTAAAATTATTTTGATTAGAACAAAACAAAGATGAAGGACCATAGAATCAGAATTTATCAAAAAAAAAAAACCGTTTCCAATCCCTTCAGGTCCCTTTTTGCGTAACCACTCACATTTATATATTTATATTTTTTATGGAGCTAGATCCTTTATGGAAAAGGCGGATTAATAGAATTGTAACGTCTAAGATATCAAGGTTCGCCACAATGCTAAGGTTTTTTTGGCAAAAAAGCGTGATCCCTACTACATTTGTCATTTATATATTTTATTTAATTTCAACTTTTAATAATACAATTTATATATTATATGAAGAGAAAAAGCGTATCTTTATTTCAAAAATATTGTACTTCCAGAGCAACGAGAGATTTAGCGTTACCGTTATGCCTGTAGTCTGTACACACACAACACATGCTTATTCAATCTATTGTCTCGATATGAAGACAGTTTAAAAAATTAGCTTTCTTTTGAGATGCAAAACTATTCAAAAAGTAAATATTTAAAAAACACTATTTTATTTTTCTTGAACAATTTGTGTTTTTCTATTACTGAAATATTCGCGGGGGCGTCGGTATGTATTTCAAAAAACTGAATAAAACTGAGCATGAATTTCCCAAGCCAGGATTTGGCCCAAGGCGTTATTCGTTTAAACCCAAGCCAAAACTCCTAGAAAACTGAAACATTTTTTAATATATATTTTTTTATTTGCTATAAATAAGTGTAGAAAACTTGATATCTATACATATAATAAAATCGTAGGAAAGTCAATGTATGTCCGGGGTAAATTCAAAAAGTGCTGCATGAATTTATTCCAAATTTTGCATGAATATTACTAACAGGTCGGGTCAACATATAGGCTACATAATATCACGCTATCACCTACGGGGGAGGAGCTGAGCGGAGTAAACGAAGTCCGCGCGGAAGAAGTTGCGGGCAACAGCTAGTACACGATAAAAAGTGTTCCAAATACAAATGAGGCATTTATTTTGAAGTGACGAAATTTCAAACTCGATTCAAACGGAAATGCACGATAGAGAATCAAACTCAAAGGTATAGGATTAAGCAGGCGATACATAGAATACATTACACAGTATTTTATATTTCAAATATTATCATCTATTTTGAACACCTCGGTTAGCGAAAATCAATGTCGCTCGGGTTCCATTCTCAACAGAGACAAATATTTATGTGATTAGCATAGGTATTCGACCGCCCCGTTGGTCGAATGGTTAGCGACCATGACTACGCAATCGACGGGGCTCGGGTTCGATCCCCGACGGGGACAAGCATTTATGTGATGAGCATTAATGTTTTATTTCCGGGTTTGGGTGTTTATTAAATATATTCTAGTATTTATATATGTAATTATCGTTGACTAACACCCATAACACCAGCAAATAATTTGCTTACTTTGGGGTTAGATCAGTAAGTGTAATTTGTCCCGTGAATATTTATTTATTTATTTATATTTCTGGGTTTGAGTGTTTATTATATTTATTTGAGTATTTATATAATATGTAACTCTATGTATTAGTATCGTTAACTGACACCCATACAATACATAAAATAAATTGCTTCCTTTAGGTTTAGATCAATTCGTGTAATTTGTATAGCGATATTTATTTATTTTATTTATTTAATAGCTTCAAAACCAGCCAGATACCAAAAGTACAACCACAGAATGTACAACCAAAGAAATGGAACTGCAAATTAAGTTTCTCACTCAATGTCTTTTGTAATTACGCGAATTGTAGTTGAATTTCGATCACCTGTTTAACAAAGTGGGATGGCAATAACTATGTTCTAATACTATTGATTTCACTTCGGCGATTCGAATCGAATCGGGAATTTCATAATTAAATTAGAAGTTAGTTCCTTTAAGATTCTTGAGATTCTCCAAAAGTTGTGTACATAAAGAGCCAACTTCATAAACAGAATCGGCTCTTAACAAAGTTAACGATTCGGTAGAATTCGCAATGAAAACTTTCTCATTTAATTGTTTGTGTTTTTGTAAATATTATTAGGTGGGTGAAATTTTGTGATGAGAGTATTCTTCGGTTTCTTTGATAATTGTAGTTATGTAGGCACCTTTCGTATTTGAAGTAAAGAAAACTATTTTTGTTGTTTTTTTATAGAAGAGATTGCAAAGTGGCAGGAGATTTATGGTAAGCGATCACCGCTATTTGATTACTGCAAAAACAAAGTTTAAGTAGGTAGTTCTATAGCGAACCTTTTAAGGATATGTCAGGTATTTTCCAGAAAGTTCCTAATTCGTATTTTTTCACAAAAAATTTTAACAACAAATAATATCAAAGAGAGGAGTAGCGAGAATAAAGAGAGGTGTGCCTATAATAAAATTAACTACATATTAAAGTAACTTTTTTGACATGAGTATTATTAGGTGACCATAGATAGTCAAACAAGTAGATGGCTTTTCTTGTTGCTATATTAGTACCAATGAACTCCTTCCCTCGCCGATTAGTACTATATTTAATTCAATTTTAATGTATAATTATTGTAATGATTGAAATTAAAATTCACCAGCTACCACACCCTACTTTGGTCAGAAATACTTGTCATCCACCATGTCTATATCTATAAAAAAATTGCAAAAATATCAAGTTTATTGTATGGGTGGCCCCTTAACTATTTATTCTATTTTAATTTAATTATTTATTTCTAAAGCGAACATATGAATAATTATTCTATGAATAAGTATTTTGAACGTCTATTGGTTATCGTTTAAGAAAAAAAATTGCAAGAACATCACGTTTATTTTATGGAAGCCTCCTCTATATAAATATTTATTTTATTCTGATTTTGGTATTTGTTATTGTAGCGGCAACAGAAATAAATCATCTATAAAAAATTCAATTCCCTTGTCATCATGGCTCATGAGATAGGTATAGCCTGGTGACGGACAGACGGGCAGATGGACGGACAAGTCCGTTTATTCCCTTTGGGTACGTAACCTTAAAACACACTCATTTTTAATGATATTAACCTATCTTCGTAGTATGTCCTATAAACTTCTTACTTAAAAACTAAAAGTTTAAAAAAATATGCTAATCGGAATATGTGACTGGAATAAAACTACCAGTTAATATTTACAGCCCCTGCTAAAAACTAATAAACTCGATGACTCTATGAACGTTCGGGGCTTGGCTTTTAAAAATACGCAGGCGTTTGAAGCACTATCGCACCTACCCAAGAAATGACACCAAGTTCCTTGCGGGGTAGGCAGATGAAGAGAAATCTATAAACGTTCTCGTTCTCCATAATTCACTGGTTTGTCAATTAGCAAGATAGTGACCCCAATCACCGTTTTTACCAATGTGTAACGACTGTTCTATGTTTCTGTGAGAACCAGAACTCATAACTCCACATCAACACCAACAGGCTACAAGTTGCTGCTGTCTGATGAGAGTTTGACCATTCCCAACCCTTTATTTCCGAAACTATTTTTTTTTAAATGTGCTAGAAATATTTCTTTACCTTAAAATAAAAAGTCTAAACTACTACCTTTTTAAAGTAAGAAACTTAGATAATTATGTATCCTCTTTACGCTAGTTTAACACACGCTTGTCTGGTTTTTATATAAAGTTGGAATCCTCTACGTGTAAAACTAGGTTATAGTCTAAAACTATTTACGCTACGTAGCTACTTTTGAACCTTTTCATGGAAGATTACAAATAAAGTAATTTACTCGAGCTTAATGTTATTATGTAGACAGTCAGATGCGCGTTGGAGACTCTTTTATAAATTAAATAACCAAATACAGTTTTACTTGTGAAAAACACATTTTGATATAATGATTACGGTTTAGTAACAAAGTGATGTCATGTTTCTTATTTTATATCTCAGTATTTCAAAAAATATCAGTAGACAATTAAAACAAACTGACCTAGTCTCAAATATGCGAATAAATATGGGTGCTAGGTTTCCAGCTAGATCCATATTCCCTTTAAAGAAAAGACCATCTGTCATTCTGCCAGGCGGGTTGCCAAAAGGAGGACGATTAGCCAAACATGTCACTTTAACGTATATACCAATTGAAGTGACGTGTGATTCAATGGCGGATAAGGTTCAGATTATTTTGTGCAATTTATTGTATAAAAACTTTTGATTTGTATAGAAATAAATAAAAGATATACCTAAAACTCCTTCTTTTGAATTCAGTTGAAAATAAATAAGTTCAAGAATAAAATAATTATAAACTAAATATTTTAAAAAGCTAACAAATTTCTTCAAACCATCTTCTAGCTTCACATCTTCTAGCTTCACATTTGCAGAAAAATATAAGCTGGTGGTTATTAAATGGGAATCCTACAGCATTCGGTCAAAGTTACCAAGTCATTGCAATTTACAATATCTATCACTGAAGTAATAGAATGCCAAAGAACAATGGCGGGTTGTTATACAAACATATACATTTTATATATATTATTTCTGAAAGGTGTTTTCCTCCTGGAGTGGCTCGATCACTTTAACTACTTCACCAAAAAATATAAAAAAATACCCAGTTAAAGCTTATGTTTTCTACTTTGGGCGAGAAATATGAAAAAAATCGAAAAAAATATTTTTGTTAATAAAAAAAATTATTAAATATAATTTTTATAACAATCGACCGGAGTGCCATCTGTGGGTGATACATCACACATCTTAATAGAGTTACTTGGAAAACGCTAGATGGCGCCGTGCGAACTTCGCACGGGTCAGCTACTTTGTATATTAATACGTGAAGCAAATACTTTGTACTACTTTTTACGACAAAATATTATGCACCAAAAAACACACTACATTCATGTGTCAGACGTGATTATTTACACACATTTATTTTCGCTACGTTTAAAATATGTTGTCAAACGTAAAAAAGATTTTACTGCTGAGTCTATGGTCAAATATCGGCCACAGGGCGATCGCTAGTTTTATATAAATTCGTAAAATAAGCATATCTCGCCCAATATTTACGCTAACTACTTGACAGAGGAAATTTCTTAACATTAACAGTTTTTTGAATGTAATTTACCAATTTTACAATACACAATAAACTCAGAAAAACTGCAACAATCGCGGAAACTGTTTAAGTCCGCTGCTGTACCTCTGGAACTCTGAATTAGATCATTACCATATGGGAGCAAATCTAACAAAAAACCAAGTAGTAAGAATTTTTCAAATCGTTCTAGACGTCTTCCAATAATCCGAAACACACATAAAAAATTCCGACGAATTGAGAAGCTCCTACTTTGGAGTCGGTTAAAAATAAGCAAATTTAATAATAAAAGTAATAAAACAAACAAATGTGCCTCATACGTCGTAGCTGCTGATATATGAAATAAAGTATGAAAGTCGCAGTGAAATATTTTATAGACTGAACACGGTGCTCGTTAGACGACTTATCTAGACGATATGATGCACGGTTTAGCGGAACGGAACCAGCTTAATATAGGATAGTATCATTTATTCCATATCGTGCGGTATTTTTTTATTGGGACTTTTTATAGAACAAAATTCTATCAACATAGCGAAGACCAGTGTCTATGATAGAAATACATTAAACTAGATAAAACCTAAACAGAAATAGGTATATAATCTTAGGAGAAATTATATTATCGATAGGTTAAATGGAATTAAATACATAAAGTTCTGCAAACAGTCATTTCATATCACCTCTATAACGACAAATAAGGTCCTAGTTCCTACTTATTTTCTACCTACTAAGTATCTACCTACGACCATGACAAGTACTTGTCATTAAATTTCGTCTGAGAGTAAAATATTTCGTCATTATAATAATTGTACGGTAACATTGAATTAAGTAGAGTACTAATATACCGACGAAAAGCCATCTACTTGTTGGACTATCTATGGTAGCCTAATACTCTTGTCCAAATAGTCACTTTTAATATTCACTTGTTAATTTTACATACATACGTACATATTTTCATGTCAAGCCCTTCATAGAGAAGGTAGAGGGAATAGAGTGCCATATATCAAGATTGGAAGAGGCTTGCCTTGGTTTAATTTGCATTCATAATTGCGGTGATACACGGGCGAGCTTTACCGACGAGCCATAATGACCGCGGTATAGGCTAGCTCGTCGATCAGGGCCTTTACTCTCTTCACGCAAACGCGCTGATTTCGAAGACTCTTGTCATAAACTTCGGAACGAATTGATTGTAGAACGTCAGTGTTGTCTCATTCGGTACCTTTCACCTATCCATATTTTTTGTTAATCGTGGATTTGCCATTCTTTCAACATCAGTCATAACTCATAACCAACGGAACTTGTCTTTTCTTATTTTTACACCGATACTGTTTTTTTAATCCTCACCTTTCTCGCTTTGCCATTTAGAACGCCTGCTCCAAGTGTTACACCACAGATTTTTCGTAACGCTCTCATTTCACCTGGATTAATTTTGCTTTTTTTATAGCAGAGGGGGCAAACGAGCAGGTGGTGCACCTGATGATAAGTGATCACCGCCGCCCATGGACAACTGCAACACCGGGGGTCTTGCAGCTGCGTTGCCGGCCTTTTAGGAATGAATAAGCTCGTTTCTTGAATATCCCTAAGTCGTATCCGTTCGAAAACACCCCGAGGGTAATTGATTCCACAAAGGAGTAATGCGAGGCAAAAAGTGCCGACAGAAGCGCACGGTTGTGGATTTCCAGACATCGAGGTGGTTTTATTAAGTATATTCATGAAAATCCAAAATTTCAGTAGCAACTTAGAATGTGGTAATGGTGCATAACTACTCCATTGCTCTGTATGAGCAAACAAAGCCGTCCATCTCCGTAATTGCAATAAAAAGCTATAATCGTTAGCAGGTCGAGTTAATTTCGCGACGAGTGTCTATCACTTCTTATTGTTGAAATTAATTAAACCGAAAAAATAAGTGAACAACCAAAACGTTGATTCTGATCACTTACCCCCTAAAAAACTTGAAAGATGATACTTTTAAATATTTTTATAAGTGTTATAAGTTTTACCACTTTTCTCCGTGCAGGTGGTGATTCTTCAAATTGCACAGGTCGGAAGGTCTTGCGTTGTAACTGTGGCGATGCTGACGCGCTGCTCGGCAGCCAAACGGGCGGAGGCGGCGGGGGTGGTGGAGCGGCCCCTGACGCGCTAGGGCTCTCACTCCGCACCGGCGGAGCGCCAGGCCTCCACACCGCTGTAACAATGTACATCAATATATGAGCATCAGTTTCGATACTAGCAACACACCGCGAAGGAAACTAATCATTATCCGTCAGGAACATTCCCTGTAATGAGACAAAATATAAGCGAAACCGTTGGCACAAAACAAAGAGGTACAGAAGTCAATCTACATACAACGGGCGCTCGAGCAACGCACACATAGATACCTCTCACGGACACAATATCACGGAATTGTTGAGAATAGCGCAAGCGCGAGGACTACCGCCTTAGACATGCGTCAGTGAACTTTTTGTGCAAAAATTTGTAATAAGTTTTTTTATATACATCATAAGATAGGAAACAAGCATATGGGTCTTCTGATGTATAGAGTTAACCATCGCCTATAGACACCAAAGGTGTTAATGGTGTATTTTTATCTTGTGGCGTGTTCTAATGCCACATGCATAAGTTTACCGGCTACCTTACTCTCCAAACCGGAACAGGACAGTGACAAGCACTGACGCTATTCCAGCAGGAAGAGATAAGGCGGTGGTACCAGACCCGGGCGAGACAATGCAGAACTTTACCATTTAGTACGTTTGGCTACTAGGTGGTAGAGTTCTGCATTGTCTCGCCCGGGTCTGGTACCACCGCCTTACCTATTCCTGCCGCAATAACGTCAGTGCTTGTTGCTGTCGTGTTCCGGTTTGGAGGATAAGGTAGCCGGTAAACTTATGCATGTGGCATTAGACCTCGCCACAAGATAGCAACGCACCATTAACGTCTTTGGTGTCTATAGGCGATGGTTGACTCTTTCCATCAGGAGACCCATCTGCTTGTTTGTTATCTTATAATATATAAAAAAAAACGATGGTAGTGACTTGTATAGCCAATCGGTCGCCTTTTACGACTTGCCTGGCAGAACGGCATTTGGTCTATTCTTCAGAGGAGTTCGGAACCAACACGGAGTATAACAATAACATTAGAATATTTTAGTTTTTATTGGATTACATTTCCGTTCTTCCTGTTTCTCAGCAAAAAATCAAACACCTAGGTACGAGTGCAACTATAAGTTTTTCGTGCTTTAGCCAACGTTGACAACCCTAGCGCGACCGTGGAATATATGTATGAAAAGTGAAGTATCTACATACATGAGATTGACTTCTATACCTACATGTTTTGTGCCATGGGTTTCAGTTTTCATTCTTCAGCAAGGAAGAAGCGATTGTCATTTAAACTGGTAAATGTGACAACGGTATTACCATCTATCTCGTTATTCAGCTAAGTCAAAAGCGTTTTAAGACCCTTAGTTAACTCTCTCTACTCTAGTAGGAAAGCGGTTTTTTATTCGCCTATTGCACTATATATCGCATTTAGACATCAAAGATGTTAATAGTGATTAGTGCGTTGCTACCTGTGTGGCGGGATGGCCATAATACGTATAAGTTTATCAGCAATCTTAGCACAGACACTATTGCGGGGAGAATAGGTTAAAGTAGCAACAGCTTGAGAAATATTTATTTTATTTATTTACAAAAGCATGTTTTATACTTATGCCTCGGCCGCACCTGCGTGTATCGTCCCGAAGATATTAACGCGCTAAGGCACTAGTAGTCGGAATGTTTGTGACGATAGCCGGTTGCATCTGCGCCTATGGCGCGAAGCTTTGTGACGATAGACGCAAGTGTGGCCGCAGCATTACAATTGCTTAGCTTAGACCTTCCTGTGTACAAATAATACTACTATCGTATGGTTTCCATAAAATTAGTATTTGTTTTAGTTAGAATAGAATTGCTTTAAGAGTAATACGATTAACTAAGAGGTTAGCAAAGACCTACAAAAAATATTTTTTGTTGGGCTTTGCAGGTTAGTTTGAATTTCTTTAATTCTTACATTTCTTTCACTTTAGAAATAGTTTATAAAATTATAGTTCAACTTGTATTAGCAGAATCTTCCCCAGTCTATTTAGATTAGGAGTCGAGGTTTCTCTCCCTGAACTTAACACCGCTGCTGTATTATAATGAGGCAGTTAACCACAACACACAACCTCATTACTTTTGATGTAAACTCGTTGAAAATCCCACGCTATCTTGTTGCATCTCGACTTATTTTAAATTGTTCGTAAAGGATATATTATGACTGCTACGTACAATAAGGTTTATGGTGACATAAGACCTCTGTCTACTCTTTGTAATACCCGATTCACATATCAGTAAAACGACTCGTTTTAGTTACGAGTAGAAACATTTTCTACGAGGCGTAAGCAAAAACTGCCTAAGTATCTTCACGCCCGTATCCGAGAAGATGTGGGCAGAGGTACACAACAAGTACATGCACGATTAGCCATGAGCAGGATTAGAGATGTTTACATTGAGGACATTTTGTGTAATAACCAAAAGTACCGGCACATTTCGACTTCGTAGTAAATGAACGTCGATCCTAAACGACAAGCGTTCATTTTACGACCGTGTAATGGTACTTCTTTTGTTTATCTACATGGGTACGTTATATTTTATTTTTATATGGATTAGGTATTGATATTATATAGATTCATAAAAGCTTTTGTTTGCTTACTTTAGTAAGAATTGTTTTTGGGTTTCAAATAAACTTAATATGAATCGATAACATAGTTTTGAATCTCTTCTGCCACTCTTATTAATTAATTTTCTTTTCATTCTATTATATGTATTATGTGTAAACGCTACATGTAGTAGTAGAGTAATTTTATAAACCCAAAAGAGGTTTATATAAAATGTCAACAAATTTTCCAACATGAATGGCTTGACCACAGACCACATGAATACTAATAGACACGGCATTGGCAAGGAAACATGTCACCGTGCATATGAGTGAACATATGAGTGAACAACATATGAGTGAACGCTCCTATCACTATCAAAAGTGTCTTACATTTGTAGATATAATATTATATTGTGAAAAAAAATAGAAATTTTATTGTACCGAATGAGATGACCAGGTTTATAAATTACTCTTGGAGTGATTTAATTTCATCAGAAAGTTATATAACATTGTATTTCTTTGTGTTAATGCAAGCTACACTGACAATCTAAGAAATTACCTGGAAAGGCGTATCTATTTAATGCATGGGCTTGGCATTCTATTAGATTTATAATTGGGTTCTACAAAACTTAGATATTCTGTGTCGCCTTTGTGGTCTAGTGGTCCGGTGTCTGTGTTAAGCGCATGAGGTCCCGGGTTCGCTTCCTCCGGGTCAGGCAATCAAGATTGTGTTTTTTTTTTAGTTTTCTGATAAAAAAAACGTTGCCTGGGATTGGACAAGTGCTTGATTGGCGATAGGCTTGCAACCTATCACATTATGGGCCTAAGTATCTTCGACTAATCGTGGGTGCACTGGTTGTATACTTTTTTAGATTTCCATTGATATAAAAAACCCTAGATGCACAGTCTCGAACAAAACTGACACTCAAAAGTGTCCCTAATTTCTTTTAAGTAGTTATAGATATGGCAAAAACATATGTCTTTGCATATCCAACCTTAGGTGCAAGACTTATAGTTGTTTTTACAAAGCAATGTACGAAAATAAATAAAATTGACAGAGACGCGGCCGACGAGATTCTATTTGAAATTGTGCACTCATTTTTGGAGGACGTTTTTGACACACTGATTGTGTATCTTGGGTTTTTTATATCAATTTAGATTTCTTGTAAATTTGAATTAGTTTAGCGCCGTACATATATTGAGAAAACTTAAAAATACCTTAAAGAACAAGTAGCTGAAACAATGTTTTTAAACATCACTTAAAGATTGTTTCCAAAATAAATTAGCTCTTATCCTTAAAAAGATAATTTTGCTCTCGTGTTGAGCCTGATCCCTTTTGAAAAATATATAAATTGTCCTTACTGCCAGGCATCTCGTTAAATGTGTCTCTATCTCGTAACTGCTAACAAGGGTTCTGCAAATTCTGGTGCGGGTTTACCTACTTCAATAGCGCCCATGTTCCGTTTTGGAACCGTGTTCCATTGGTGGGTAGGTAGTTGAGCTACCTTAGGTACAGTAAGCTGTAGCTGATACGTTTATGCATTTTAAATTACTACACGCGTTTGTTATAAAATAATGTTACTTTAACGTTGATTGTCATGGTGTTTGTAACCATTAAATCGAGAATTGGTAGGTGGCAACCACGGAATAAACTGGACACGCTTTTCAAGGCAATTTTTTAGGTTTTCAGTGTTTTTTTTATATATCATGATATTGCAAACAATCAGATGGCTCTCCTGATAGAATGAAACAACCATCGCCTATAAATACCAAAGATGTTAATGATGCGTTGCTATTCGTATCGTGTGACAAGGTGGTAGTGCCAAAATGCCTTCCAAGGAGTCCGAACCAACACGGGGAAAGTAATTTACATTTACACCCAGTAATACAGATTTGTACCTAGTACTTACCGATAAAATAAAATAATTTCAGGGGTATTTAAATCAAGGCTCTTTATTCGGTATGATATAAAAGGACAATAATTTGTCATATTTCTATTGTTTACGATGTGCTATATCTACAAGCATTTACATTTACAAGCATTTGCTCATTTGAGCAGCTACGGGTTTTCCGCCCATTACAGTGTCTATGTATTTGTGTGATCGGTTGTGGCAACCCTAACTGCAACCATTGTGTTTTAATTAATTTTACGAGTATGTTGTTGTAACATCCTCGTATACTCATGTGTAAATTTCATTGTTTCCATATAGGTAGGTATTTTAGAATTATACCTAATCTCATAGTCCTTTTATCTCTCTCTTTCTCTCCCCCTCTGTTGCCCTCTGTTCGAAATTCGACTGTAATTTCATTTATGTTAAAGCACAAACATCTATTATTATTTATTACACTAATTACCAATAATACCAGTCACATAACATTATTTGACCGCCCCGGTGGACGAGTGGTTAACGACTCTGACTACACAATCGACTGGGATCGGATTCGATCCTCGACGGGGACAAGCATTTGTGCGATGACCATAAATCTATTCCAGTATTTATGTATTAGTATCGTTGACTAACACCCATAACACAAGCAAATAATTTGCTTACTTTGGGGTCAGATCAGTCAGTGTAATTTGTCCCGTGAATATTTATTTATTATTTATTAATTATAGAATAAACAAACTATGACTCAGTTTGACCATATACTAAACATGGTATGATGGTGATTGTTTTTTATTTCTTTAAATAATTTATCTATTTTATTGCCAATGTATATCATATAAGAATATTATTTTTCTGCAACTTTTCTCAATAAAAACTAACTGGACAATTCCTCTGTCTGCACAGTTTTCGTGAATAACGATATAAAATTCTCACTTTATGTATTTACTATTTACATGTAGATTTTGAAAGTTATGTTTATAACTAATTAAATCTTTCTTATATATAAAATTCTCATGTCACAATGTTAGTATTGCGTGTCACCATACTCTTTCGAGACGGCTTGACCGATTTTTTTGAATTTTTTATGCATATTCAGCAGGTCTGAGAATCGGATACTATCTATTTTTCATACCCCTAAGTGATAAGGGTTGTCCACACCCAACCTTTTTTTATTATTTGGACAATTTTATTCTTATTTTCTTGTAATGTTACATCAAAACATACATACAACCCTAAATTTTTAATCCTTCTATCACCAACCTGCGATTTTTAATTCAATAATTTATATGGAAAATCAACGTTTGCCGGGTCAGCTAGTAAGTAGATATATTTGTGAACAGACCTTTCTATTCATTGCCATTCATCGTTTTTGTCGTTCAGCGAGATGGGCAGTAACCTTTACTCACTGCACATATTATTACAGTACCCGGCGATAAATATTGCACATCGACCTTTGGAAAGAGACAATCGGCTAATTTCGGCTTCGTAGAGCGTTATCTCTGTCGCACAAAATACAAACAGTCCGGTACCTATTAGGAGCTGTTAAAACAAGTATGATTTGCTTCTTTTGATATTTTTATTCTTTGTATAAAATACACTAATTTTTCTATAAGTGATGGCTTTAGGTTGGGGTAAAATAAAATAAAATAAAACATTTTTACATTATGTTTACGTATTTAATTATTTTGGAACATTACAGCTTTAGTGTACATAATAAACACCATTATACCTATTGCTAAAATGAGACATTGCAATAAAAATAATAATAATTCTAATTCTCAATTACTTCCATTTCACTATCTGTGCTCTCAAAGAGGTCAATATCACTGTCACTATCAGCCGTATTTATTACTAATCTATCAGTGTAATTGTCTAAACTGTGTTGAATGCTTCTATATTCATTCTCACATTTGATTGCATGATCGCAAACCTTTTTCCACTCTTCAGCGCCGATCATGTTTACTTTTTCAGTCAATAATGTTTTTACTGTAGTTAAGTTCATACCCACATTTCTAGAGGCTACATAGCCTTTCAGTTGAGACCATATATTTTCAATTGGATTAAAATCCGGATGATATGGTGGCAATCGCAACACAGTGTGCCCATGTTCGGCAAGTATTTTGTCCACAGAAAACTCTGTATACCTCTCCTTGTGCTGATATATAATAGCGTAAATCTGGGTTTTTGTTAATTTTGGATCAACTGGAATTTCATGTCTGTTTAACCAGTTGATCATTTCCCGTTTAATGGTGTTTGAGTTGGGGGGTCTCTCAACATACTTGTTGTGATAGGGTGCGTTGTCGATAACTAGAACAGAATCACTGGGTATATTTGGGATTAATTGGTTAACCAGCCATTTCTCATAGTTATCGTTATTCATTTCATTGTGATAGTCACCTGTAGTGTCCGTGGATTTATACGTTAAAAAAGCACCGGGTACAAAGCCTTTTTCATTTCCCGCATGAACTATTATCAAACGTTGACCTTTTGAAATTGGCTTTTTTACTCCTTTTTTCTTATCGTCACTCCAAGATTTCCCTTTAGTGTGGGATGCATGTATATATGACTCATCCATGTAGACGATATTTTTTCCTGTTTCGCGAAATTTGCGTATTTTATCAAGGTATTCCATTCGTTTGAGACTAACGTCGTGCTTTTCCATTAGAATTTTTCGATTATCTTCCATTTTAGTGAACTGAAATCCCATGTCATGAAGTATTTTTCTCAACGTTTTTTCAGACCCATTGTAATTAATAGCTTCAGATAACTTAGCTTTTAATGATTTTATTGTTGGCAGTTCATTAAATCGTAAGTGAAAATCATACACCATTCTTCGAACAACATCGTAATCAAAATCGTCCATATCCAAACGAAATTGCTTTTTTGGTCTCCCTTTTTTTGGAGTGCTGAACTTAATTTCAGTCGAATGTGTTTCAGTACTGACTTCGTTTAATATATTGTTCAAAGTTCTTCTTGAAATTCCAGTGGCATTTGCAACTCGCTCTTGAATCTTCTTAAAATAACAACTTACATTTTCATCTACTTTTTTTTTAAATCTATCAGCTTCGCTTACAAAGTATTTATAAACATTGTAGATAATTTCACGTGACTGACCTCGTAAAGGTTTCCCTCTTTTTCCGAAAGATGCCATATTACAACTTTAAATTATTTAAATTTGTGGGTGTTATCAACTCTAAATATATATTTTTTTTCGGGACGCGACTGCACTCTATCGTACTTGAACAACGACTGACTAAACGTCACATAGGTAGTGTGGGACAGAGATAACGCTTTACGAAGCCGAAATTATCCGATTGTCTCTTTCCAAAGTTCGATGTGCAATATTTATCGCCGGGTACTGTACTCACTGCACTAACGCTTATTGCTTGTTTAAATTACGTATTTATTTGTCTGGTTTACTTTAAAGTTACTTTAAAATAATGCTCAAAATATCACTGATTCATCTCGTTTCATAAACAAGCAACATTTAATGTTGTTTGAATTAATGCAAATGTTGAAAATGTAGAAGCCATTAAACAAATGAAAATATCAATATAAAACGAAGTATCTTTTGTATAATCTGGCTACAAAAAAGGAAAAATAAAATAAATTCCCAATGGAGTGGAAAGTTTATTACTATCCCAGTCACATAACATTATTCGCGAGGACGACATAGTTCGAAACAATATGTGACCGAATAAAACTAATATATCCAAAGGTTGAATGATATATCTACTTTACTACAAAATGTTTGGCATAAATTGAGTTAGACTTGCTATAGACAAAAAGTCTACACGACATGAGGTGCTTATTTGTCACTATAGTTCTTTGTTCTCATCACGGATTAAATGGATACGTGTTTCAAGACAATTTCTTAGTTTGTTGTTTGTAGTGAAGCATGTAATTACATATAGAAATACAGAGTTACGCTACTTACCAATGAAATAAAATCATTTCAAAGACAATTTTTAAACCGTGTCATCTCGTTCGGTGCGATAAAACAGTACACGGTTTATTTTTATTTTTTCACAATACATGGGGCACATTAAAAGTTTTGCACTTCTAGCTAATCGGAACTATTTGAATTTCGAATGTTATATTTTTAAAACTTTGCAAGCTTCTTAGTAATAAAAAAAACAATTGGCGGGAAATGATTTGTCAATTGTTTTTTATCACACATCAAAGTTCTGCGTACGCAATGAAAATGGGATTACCTCGAAAAGATTTTAGAGCGATGATTTTTTATGATTTTAAAAGTTCTTTTTCTCCACAAGACTTTGCCGCTCGTCTTCAAAATGCTTTTGGGAGAGAAGCACCTTGTTTGAGCACCGTGAGGCGATGGTATGCTGAATTTGAGAGGTCGAGTTTCTTAACATGACGAATTTTGTGAAGGGCGGCCTTCAACTACCGTCAACGAAAATAATGTGGCTACTGTTAAGCGGTTAATTGAAGAAAACCCCCGGATTACCTATGAGACAATTTGAGGACTATTGGGGATTGGTATGAGCCAAATTCAGAAAATTTTACACGAAGAATTGACAGTTCGAAAAATTTTTGTTGTCGTTGGATCCCTCATGAACTGACAGCGGAGCAGAAGCGAGCTCGTGTGGAATGGTGCTCACAGATGCTACTGAAGTACGACCACGGACATTCTAATGCTGTTTGTGACATTGTCACAAGAGACGAAACGTGTATTTATTGTTTGAACCCGAAAAAACAGCAATCTTGTGAATGGGTGTTTGAAAATGAGAACAGGCCAACAAAAGTGAAACAGTCGAGAAACGTTGGTAAAAAATGATCACGTTTTTTTCTCAGCTACGGGTCCCATCTGTACAATTCCACTTGAAGATCAAAAGAGTGTTAATGCCGAGTGGTATTCTACCATTTGTTTACCCAGGGTGTTAGAAAAAGTTCGCGAAAGACGACCCAAAATCCGCATTCTCCTACACCATGATAACGCTTCTTCACACAGGGCCAACAAAACAAAGTCATTTATAGCTTCCGAAAAAGTACATCTCGTCACTCATCCTGCGCATAGCCCCGACCTAGCACCCTGTGATTTCTGTATTTTCTCCAAAATCAAAGATTTGATGAAAGGTTTTACTTTTACCAACTCCGAATAGGCAGTGATAGCGTTCAATCAGCACGTAGAAAACATGCCTTCAGATATGTGGTCCTCGTGTTTTAAAAAATGGTTCGATCGCATGAAAATATGTTTAAAATGTAAAGGAGATTATTTTGAAAAGCAATAAACATAATATTTTGGTTATAACATGTTGTTTTTTTAAGTTACGCAAAACTTATAGTGTAGCCTACGTATGCTGCTTACCAATAAAATATAATCATTTCAAGGGCAATTTTTAAACTGTGTCATCTCGTTCGGTGCGATAAAACAGTACAACACGGTTTATTTTTATTTTTTCACAATATAATATAACCCTCAAATGTATGAAATTTTTGACAGTGATAAGAGCATTTCCTCATATGTGCGGCGACCCGTTTCCTTCCCAATAGCGTGTCTATTAGCATTCATATGGTCTGTGGTTCTCACACTGCGTTTTGACCTAAGTATCGTGTTGGTTTTTTAAATGCACATATTGCTATTATAAAATTCTAAATATTACTTTTTATTGGTCGATATCCAAAAGTAAATAGTGATACTATATTTTAAGTCGTTTTTTAATAAATTTTAAAAACCCAAATTATAAATACGTATTTATACCTAAATTTAATTTAATGTGATTCATGCCATTTTGTTTGAAGTGGTTTACTCATTTTTAAACAAAAATATCGACTTTGATATAAAAAATTTGGGTAGAAGAAGAAATAATTAAATTGCTTATACTACCTACTCGTAAACACTGTCTGCACGCCAATATAATATTATAAAAAAATATCCATATTATATCAAAATATGATCGACTGCGAAGTATCCAAATGTTAAAAGACTTTTACATTTTTACATTTTTAATATGTTTTACATTTTTATACAAACTTTTACATTTTTAATATATTTTACATTTTTATACAGGTCGTATAAAAATGTAAAATATAATTTTGAGCGGAATATTCGGATCGTATAAGGTTTTTGTTACTGTCTCTATATTTTCATATTATAATTTTTTAAAAGAAAATTTTGTCTATCTCATCACTACATATTATAAAACAAAGTCCCTTTCTCTGTCTGTCCCTATGTATGCTTAAATCTTTAAAACTACGCAACGGATTTTGATGCGTTTTTTTATTAGATAGATTGATTCTTGGGGAAGGTTTTAGTGTATACATCTTTCCGATATTCCCACGGGAACCAAAGCTACGCGGGTGAAACCGCGGGCAGGTCGCTAGTTCCATATAAAATTCTCTGCTTCTTTCAATTTGAACGTTTCAAACAGAATGTTGCATTTTACGATCCCGCCATAAATCTCCGTAGTCTCCACGTGTTTATTCGGTTGTTTTGTACAAATTGGGTTAGTGGGCACATCCTCTTCATTTGATAAACACACCCTAATTTGTAATGCGTTCACGTGTAGCTATGCGTAGTTGATATAGGCTCGTACGATTTACGACACACGTCATGCAGTGAATAATTAAGTGACAAATCTCGTTAATATCATAAATGCAAAAAATGTGATTGTCAAACTTAAAAAAACAATAATATTAAAGGGACAAATTACACTTACTGATCTAACCCCAAATAAGCAAATTATTTGCTTGTGTTATGGGCAACGATACTAATACATAGAAATACATATATAAATACTAGAATATATTTAATAAACACCCAATCCCGGAAATACAAACATATACGCTCATCACATAAATGCTTGTCCCTGTCGGGGATTGAACCCGAGCCCCGTCGATGCGTATTCAGGGTCGCTAACCACACGACCAACGGGGCGGTCAAATGACTCAGTTGCTAGTAGATTTAGATGAAATTTGGTATAGTTATCTAAAACTTATAGATTATACACATAGGTCACAGAGCACAGAATCGCAGTCGGTCGCGCACGAGCGACGATATTATGTCTTGCTCTGTGACATAGGTTGATTATAATACGAGAAAATACATTGGTTCTTGGGATTGACAATAATTATAATAAAGCAGCAGTCTGCAGTTATTTAAAAAGAAAAGTTATTGATTCACCTTACCTGTTCCGGGAGGGTAAGGTTGTCGTTAAACTCATGAAGTATTAGGTATAGGTGGAGCTAGCACTCGTATTAATCAATTGAAACAAAATATATTTACGTTACCTCTCTATCTATGAGGTCTCCCCATCTCTATTTATACAGCTGTATTAGAAAGAGAGGGTTAGACCTCAGAAGATGACAGCAGCATTTGAAATTTGGTTTCAAGTAGGTATTGGAAGTGTCGCCTCCAGATATAATACTGCTTCATGGTTAAACTTATGCATATGTCATCACATAACGCAACGTCAAAAAGTAACACACCATTCATATATTTGGTGTCTAAAGGCGATGGTTGTCTCTTCCCATCAGAAGAGCCATCTGCTTGTTTGCTATCTTGTAATTTAAAAAAAAATCTGAGGAATGTTAAAAAATCGAAACGTACTTAAACATTAGTACTGTAAAAGTGGGACTTAAACCCGTTTTTAGGGTTCCGTGCCATAAAGGGAAAACCAGAAGCCTTACAGGATAATTCCAAAACTACGGACCAATTAATGTGTCGTTAGGAATAGGCATATATAAGCATAGATCGAAAAAGGTGGCAATCGCTTATACTTTTACTATAAAATAATTTGCCGGGATTACGTGAGGTTATCTTAATATGGATTGAATACTACTAGTATATTCCTTAAAAGAAGATAATTTATCAATACCTTTTTATTGTGAGTATTTTTTGTGCAAAAGTTTATTTTGCATTTCTCAAATTGTTTATTTCTATTTTTCCATTAGCCATTGATCAAACCTATGCCAATCAAAAGATTACAATGATAAACATTAAAAAAATGTTCTAAGTAAAATCTAGTAGGTAGTGTCGCGAAACCAATTTATGGGACTTAGAAAACTATACATTTAATTCCATACCATAACTAGTGGGAATGACATTTCCGTACTACATCAATCAATGGCATTTTCATACTACGTCACTCAATCACGGTAAATTGATACCTATTCTGACTTACGATATTAAGTAAGTCGGTGACCAAAACACAGACGTGTAACGTAAATAAATGAATTTTAAACATGATCACCACTAAAAGGGTTAAGTTAGAAAATAAAAAATGTTTCGCAAACTATGGTATGTTAATAAAATTAAATCTCAAATATATTTCTTTTAATATTTTAAAATAAACAGTTTTGTTGTAATTTAAAAAAAATAGGTAAAAATTGACCATTATCCAGACCATCATTAACTTTCCAGCGGTCACGCACGGTCTCTAAGTCCGCAGCGAACTTATTTTGTTCATTATACCTAAAGTATAAATAATAGATCATTGCGCTTTCGAGATATCCTAGAGAGGATGAGGTACTACCCCTTAGGTGCGCTGCAGCATTCGTCGCATGCACGTGTGCTGCTTTGTTTGTTGTGATCTCATATTCCGCGCGCTTTTCGGCGCGCGGTTATGTTCGGCGCAAGGGTGCGACCACTGGAAGGTTAATAATAATTGATCTCCGAAACTACTAGGCCTAAAATTTTGAACAAAATACAATAAAAAAAATATTTACCTGTGGATTACAGGAAAACTTACAAGAGTTATAAAATAATTTTATCACAAACAAATATAGATGGTAAAAAAAGGCGTTAAACTTAAATAATCAGGAACGGAACCCTCTCCACTCGAGTTTAACTCGCACTTGTCCGGTTTCCTCATTAAGTTCTAAAAAAATAAACTTGAAATAAACTCTAAAACCGATTTACAACACCCATATTATTTTCATTACATTCAATAAAACAATATCAACAATTTACGTGGAACGGATATTAAATTTCAAGTAAACATATTACACGCAATCATGTTTATACGAAATTATCGAACACCGATCACAACTCATTTATACTAAAATTAAATTTCATGTGTCCTCTACATGATATCGTTATATATCTACATTTAAAACCCAGATCACATGGCAGCCGCCGGGGATTAAATCGAATCGAGATAATTGCTTATTTATCTAAAAACACGGGTACGGTCGTCGCGTTAGCATCAAAGGGAACGCAAATAAATTAAAAGTAGGCTAAAGTGAATTAAATTAAGGCAAACGGAAAATCTTTACTCGTAGTCCCTGTATGGTCGACTTTTGAGTGCCCTGTCCTCCTGTGATACATTTTGTAGGGATTTATTTTACCTCGTGGAGTTTCGTTACCCTGTAAGTGACACGAATGTCGGAAATAACGTCTACTTTATTGATGCTCATAGTTTTGTAAATTATTCATACTAAAGTTTTAATTCGGACTTTATTAACTTAAAAAGAATAATTTTAACACAGGTTAACGGAATGAACGGATGGACGGCCGACTTCGCTACGTTTCCTTGTTTTCCCTAGTATAGGAATAGTGCTAAAACACTAACGTGAATGATTGTTTTTTATTGTCGAGTCTGGAAAGAAGAAAACGTTGGCCTTTTCGAACTCAAATGCGTCATTAGTTTTCATCTGCCAAATTAAATTGAGAATTTAAAACATTCAAGGATCCACTACCTCATTGATCCTAGCGTTCCTGACTACGCAATCGATGGGACTCGGGTTCAATTCCCAACAGAGACAAGTGTTTGTGTGATGAGCGCTAAACGTTCATATTTCTAGGTTTGGCTGTTCATTAAATATATGTTAATATTTATGTTAATATTTATCTATACATTAATACATGAAGCAATATTTGTATACCTTTTTACGTCATTTACACGAACAGAGGACAAAGAAATTTGGCACAGTTAAAGTTTATTTATCGAAGGAGTGCAGAAAGACAATATTTTTTTAAAGTCTGTTGTCAAAGAAGAAGCTGTTAAAAAGAAGTTAACAAGAACTTTTTTAAAGAGATTTTTTGCTTAAACTATGGTTAAACAGAGTCATAGAGTTATGGTCGAGTTTCGACGACAGGGCGACCGCTAGTATAGCTTCATGATAGATGCGAAAGAAGATGTAGAACGAACCAACATCCCGTGTGATGCTAAGTAATCAAACTGTTTAGAAATATACTGTTCTTCAGTGATTCGAATCGCTCTACGCCGGATGCATTCAAGGGGAAGAAGCTGATACTTGGCAGCTCCCGCGAAGAAATGAGAATAGTACTCCGCTCTCCATAGTCCATGTAAGGACAAATTTGCGCTTTACATGCGATTAAACTGCAACAATCATCATTTAACCTCCTGTTTCTACGGAACCATGGATAAGATCTTCACTAAATTTATATGGGATCAAATAGGAAGACCCTCTCAAGCAAAAAACGTATCCAACTGGGTTAATAAGAAACTGAGTTCTTAGGTAACCAAATCCAAACAAGTAATTATTGTAATTAGCGATTGTCCTATGGTCAAAATTCAACAAGGATAGCAACGCCCGATTAACATCTATGGTGTCTATGGGCGATGATTGCCTCTATCTATTAGGAGAGCATCAGCTTGTTTGCTCTCTTATGTTATAAAAAATATCAAAAATGCCACCGGCTGGTTAGCTATTCCATGATTTAAAAAATACCTGCACAAAGATAGTTTTATATATCAAGTACCAATATCAAATACCTTAGGATAATTAAAGCTTGCTCAGATAGACTAGAAATATATACGTTAAAGAATAAAGATAAGTATCCTATATAATTCTTATCATATACAGTGGCTCCTTAAAGAAAATTTACACTTGAATTTTAAGTAGAATACTAAACAAAATTCGATTTATCAATACGCTTGGTCAAATGCAAATAATATTATCCATTTATTCTGATCACGAAAGTGCTCGTCGTACGCACTGAATAGACATCTCATGGCTCCTAATTCAATTATAAAACTTGCCATGGAATATGCGCGCCATACAATATATATTTATATAATATTACTAGCTGACCCGGCAAACGTTTTACTGTCTTTTTAACTACTCTTATTTTTTTTTCTATATTATAATATAATAATAATAATATTCACGGTACTAATTACACTTACTGATCTAACCCCAAAGTAAGCAAATTATTTGCTTGTGTAATGGGTGTTAGTCAACGATACTAATACATAGAAATACATATATAAATACTGGAATATATTTAATAAACACTCAAACCCGGAAATACAAACATTTATGCTCATCACGCAAACCTTTTAAACCTTCCCTGGACTTCAACAATTAATTCAAAACCCAAATTAGCCAAATCGGTTCAGCCGTTCTCGAGTTTTAGCGAGACTAACGAACAGCAATTGATTTTTATAGATAAGAAGATAGATGTATAGTCCGATAATGCGTACCTACGTCACACTCACACCTATACAGTCCTATGTTCTAATATTATGTGTTACTAGCTAACACTCGTCCGATTTGCGATGTAAATTCATTGAAGGTAAGAATATTATTTAAATAACATCACATGACCTCTTTAACTTGCGCTAGTACCTGTTCTTACTGCTAATTTTTATCAGGATCGTCAATCCGTTCTTGACTAATAATAGGAAATAGAGACAAATATTATTTGTTCAATCAGGTGTTTTTACTGTATATCAATTTTTATCAACATCAGTCAAGCCGTTCTTGAGTTATAACGGGATTTACAAATAGACAGACCAACGAACAGAAATGTCCCAACAGGTAAACTTTATGTCAGTGTCATACAACGAAGGTTTATCACGAAAGTCTACAAAACAAATGTTTGTACATTATTTACACTACAATATGTAACAGTGCAAGAAACAAGACTAAATATACAACTGAGTGGTGTTTGATAATTTTCATCCGTTTCTTTAAAGCACGATAAATAATTTAATTTAATTTAATTTAAAGAATTACCTCTGTGGTTTAGTGGTCCGGAGTCGGTGTTGACCAAATGAGGTCCCGGAAACACTACCCGGGTCAGGCAATTCAAAAATATTTTTTTCACTTTTCTGATAAAAACAACGTTGCCTAGAATTGGAAAGTGCCCGGTTGGCGATAGGTTTCCCACCTATCAAATTGTGGGACCAAGTATCTTCGGCTTATCATGGATGCACTGATTGTACCTCTGACTACTAATTAAGGGATACGGGCGTGAAGATATTTTTAAAAACTATTAACGATAAGCATTCTTCAACTATGAAAGATATATGTATTTGCTTTGGAGGTGAAGATACTACTACGATTTTCCGTGTGTTGGTCCCGGGCTCCTTTGAAGAATAGGCCAACTGTCGTTCTGCCAGGCAGGTCGTAAAAGGCGACCGATTAGCTATTCGAGTCACTAACATTGTGGCTACTAGATGGTACAGTTCTGCATTGTATTGCCCGGGTCTGGTACCACCACCTTACCTATTCCTACCGCAATAGCGTCAGTGTTTGTCACTGTCGTGTTCCGGTTTGGAGGGTAAGGTAGCCGGTAAACTTATGCAAGTGGCATTAGTCCTCGCCACAAGATAGCAACGCACCATTAACACCTTTGGTGTCTATAGGCGATGGTTTACTTGTTCCATCAGGAGACTCATCTGCTTGATTACTATCTTATGAAATAACAGAATAATAAAAATATTCGACTTCCAAATTTCCTGTACCCCAAGAACACTGCATCATGTCTTCAATAAATAAAATGGGGCCACACGGAATGTATATGTATGTACCCTCCCAACTAAATGAAAAATTTTCATTATGAAAGATTTAATTTTTGAGAATCGGTATTTTTTGAACCGATTTTTGGTTCAAAAATATCGATTCTTAGATAACAAGCATAAAAAATTACAAAGGAATTAATAACCTTATCGTTTTTGGGAAATAGGTTGAAAAAAAAATACTGACAGTAAATAAATAAATAAATAATTATTCATGGGACAAATTACACTAACTGATCTAATCCCAAAGCCTCGTAAAATATATTTTACAACCTATTTCCCAAAAACGATAAGGTTATTAATTCCTTTGTAATTTTTTATATATGCATTTCTATGTATAGGTATCGTTGACTTATATATATATATAAGTCAACGATACCTATACATAGAAATGCATATATAAATAATAAATAATAGAATATATTTAATAAACACCCAAACCCTGAAATACAAACATATACATATGCTCATACATATATCATATACATATTTATGTGTTATAAATGCTTCTCTCCGTCGGGATTGAACCCGATTGCGTAGTCAGGGTCGCTAACCACACGATCAACGGGGGGGGGGGGGGGGTCCAATGGGGACCAATCTAGGTTTTCAGGATTTATTAATAATGAAAATATTTTTAAAAAAGTATTTTTCCGGCATAACGTCGACATTTTTCATCTAATTTATTTTGTAGCTGAGACAATTTTTAGAGCTCGAAAATTGCGTTGAATAAATGCTCTTTGAAAAATCATCAAAGTATCCATCAGTCATAAAAATATCCAACTATACAAACTTTCAAATTATATAAGAAAAATTAAACTATGAACCATACAAAATAATGCCTCCTTCTTATTTTAATATTGTTTTTATAACTCGTTGGACACTAAAATTCAGAACAATAATACCACTTTGAAAATTTTAACCCGTTTAAGTCAACACGTTAGATGTTTAATATCTACATAGTTGGAAGCCTTGTCTATCTAGTATCTAGACAGCGAATACACATGATAGTTAGTAATTTAGTTACCTACGTGAACTGTTAACTATGTTAGAAATCCAATCTCACGTCGAACAATATAATATAAATCTAGATAGTACATTAATTCATGCTTTTATATAGTAATCTCTCGAAAGTTTATGTACATACCTTATTATCTACTTACACTAATTTCAACTGTTGGTGCGGGCTCCCTTTAAAGAATAAACACAATATTCTGCCAGGCAGTTCGTAAAAAATAAACGACTGGCAGCTGGCTATACGTGACATATGATCGTGACTACTAGATATTTACTTGTATCATAAGATGTCTCCTGATGGAAAGAGTCAACCATTGCCTATAGACACCAAAGATATTAATGTTGCGTTGCTATTTTGTGGCGAGGTCTAACGCCACATGCATAAGTTTATCTGCTACCTCCCTACCCTCCAAACCAAAACACGACACTGTGTGATACACGCCACTGACGCTATTGCGGTAGGAATAGGTAAGGCGGTGATACCAGACCCGGGCGAGACATTGCAGAACTCTACTCTACGATGGTAGTGAATCGGTCGTCTTTTACGACCTGCCTGGCAGTTGGCTTATCCTTCAAGGTAGCCCGGACTAACAAGGGGGAAAGGTAGCCGGTCAACTTGGATACGCCTTTGGTGTCTATGTGCGGTGGCTGTCTCTTTCCACAGTAGAGCGATCTACTAGTTTTCTATCTTATGGTATAAAAAATATTATGACAAAAGGTTTATCATTTGTGTTTGTAACTCATTAACTAAAAAAGGTATCTTTACGGTACAACAAGTGCACCCACGATTAGTCGAACATACTTGGTCCCACAAATGTCGGTCACACATAATGTGATAAATGGCAAGCCTATCCCCAAACTGACACTTTTCAATTAAAAACTGTTCACACATTTTTTTAATTGCCTGATCCGGGAATCGAACCCCCGGGACCTCATCTGTTCAACGCCAATGCCAGACCACTGGACCAGAGAAACGATTTGTTAATGATTTATTAATAGTCCAGTAAAAAGTTTAATGAAACCATGATCTGACCAGTTTTGGCGCAATGAGTAAAAATGTGTTCATTAATACTTAAATAATGATATTATGAAAGAAATTCTGATTTAAATTTAGGGGAAAGTGATGAAAAAAATAAAAAAAGGGTTGAAAAATGCCTTTTTTTAAAATAACTTAATAACGGTAGGAAATAGAAAAAAAAGTAAAAGTTGTAGAAAAAAAAATTCTACACAAAAAAATTCCTCTTCATTTTTTGTTATCTACTTTAGTTTAGCTACAAAAAATAAAAATTAAATTTGTAGTAAAATATGTAAAAACATATAAATATGGGAAAACATATGTAGTAGTGTTAGTACATATTTATGTGATGCGCGCGCTGCATGGTACAGGGCCGTAATAATTCTGGTAAGTTTTTATAATTAATTACAAAGCAAATTTGATTTTTATTTTTTGTAAGTAAACTAAAGCAGATGACAAAAAAATGAAGAGGAACTTTTTTGTGTAGAATTTTTTTCTCTACAAATTTAACTTGAAACTTTTTTTTCTATTTCCTACCGTTATTAAGTTATTTTTAAAAAATGGCATTTTTCAACACATTTTTATTTTTTTCATCCCTTTCCACTAAATTTAAATCAAAATTTCTTTCATAATATCATTATTTAAGTATTAATGAACACATTTTTACTCATTGCACCAAAACTGGTCAGATCATGGTTTCATTAAACTTTTTACTGGACTATTAAGATATTTCTGTCAAAATATTGTTTACCTACCTACTTCCGTTAAAGAAATAGTGCTCTGTAATAGTCATACAAACATAATATAGCGAATGGCCCGTTTCTGTTTGTTACTAGTTTGTACGGAACCCTAATATTGACAACAAAATATCACTTAAATTTGAGTATACAGCTAACTGCTCGTAATTGTTATATTTAAGCACGTTTAGTTCTTCAGCCTTGTGCCACGCTTGAAGCACTATATTAACGACAGACTAGAAGACGCTGTAAGCACTTTATGAGTAGGTACTACGACAATCTTAATGAGTCTTTAGACTCCGCTTTCGTAGATGTGCTTGCGTAAGTCAAGCTACATATAATATTTTGTTGAAATTAAACGTTATCTACGTAATCTAATTAATACGTGGTGCAAAAACTTTGGAACACTTTTTAAAAAAATTGCGCGCTAGGCGAAGTGTAACACTTGACATGCTTAATTTTTATATACAGAAGAAGTGGAATATTTCTTTAAACGCAACCAACAAAAAAAAAGAAATGCAGCAACCAACTTCCGGAAGCCTACATAAAATCTTCACTAAATTATAATGGGTTCATGTGGGAAGTAAACCCTCAAAATCGGTTCATTAATGCCGAGTTCTGAGGTAATAAACATAACAAAACACAGCTGAATTTATAACCTTCTCCTTCGATCAAAAATGACGATCGAAGACTTTTTCCTTTGGAGAAATCGGTTGAAAAGCTAACATTTATGTAGGAAGTGTGAACAAAAAAATTCAAATTAACCTATACAGGCACTTATGACGGGTTAACAATTTCACTGCTACTATTGTCGTCCCGCCACGTTGGTCGAGTGGTTAGCAACCCTGACTAAACAATCGACGGGGCTCGTGTTCGATCCCCGACGGGGACAAGCATTTGTGTGATGAGCATAAATGTTTGTATTTCCGGTTTTGGGTGTTTATCAAATATATTCTTGTATTTATATATGTATTTCTATATATTAGTAACGTTGACTAACACCCATAACACAAGCATATAATTTGCTTACTTTGGGGTAAGATCAGTAAGTGTTAGTTGTCCCGTAAATATTATATTATATTGAAAACGCGGCCACTCATTGAAAAGACTCGACGAAAAAAATTGTTCGGCCTCCTTTTGAAACTACTGAAACTGTTTTACTACTAGGCATCTCTTAAAGGCGAAATAAAGCTAAAAATGTGGCACTAACATGACTAAAAACTAGGCGATAGAGAAGAAGAACGTTGCAGAAGCAACGTCTCGACCGAGTTTTGGTACAATCGCATTACCTATTCCTGCCGCACTAGCGTCAGTGCTTGTCGTTGTCGTTCCAGTTTGGAGACTAAGGTAGCCCGTAAACTTCTGTTTTGGCCATCCATATCTACCACCTGGATAGTAACGTACCGTTAACAACTCTGGTGTCCTATGGTTGGCATGGTGGTCAATGGTTGTCTCTTTCCATAAGGAGCACTTACCATCAGCATGTATGTAAAGATTATTATGAAAACTATGGTAAAATTTTGATCACTATCCATTACTAATATTACAAATATACTAATATTACAAATGCAAAAATCCTATCGTCTGTTTGTTTGTTACGCTTTCACGTCTAAGCCGCTGAACCGATTGTGATATAATTTGGCACGGAAATCCGGAGTCAATTATAGGCTACTTTTATTTCAAAAAAAATATAAAATCTCTAAGGGTCTAAACAAGAAATGAAAGGCATTTTCTTGACAAAAATCTTCTCCTGACAACAATGTATACAGAAAAAAATATCCAATTTAGTGCATTTATTTCAAAGTTATGCGTGTTCCAACATTTCAGGAATTCATTTTCATTTATATACTTAATAAGTTATTACTAGCTGACCAGTCATGTGTTGTTCTGACATTTAAATAATTTGTAGTGGATACTTTTGTTGGATAAGGGTCAATCGATGTTAGGGTGAGAGGGTAAAAATTTGGGGTTATAAGTATTTTTAACAGCAAAAAAATGTCTCATGTCAAAGTGCTATATTTTTTGGTGCTTTATTTGTAGATTTATCTAAAATAAAAAATTGTAATTAATATCTTTAGACAAATTACAAGAATTAGACTCCAAAGTAAGCATATTATTTGCTTGTGATATGGGTTACTCAAAGGTACTAATACATAGAAATACATAAGTATATAAACATTGAATCTAACCAAGGTAGATATACAATACCTGTACGTTTTTTTCGACTGTTTTACTTACCTGTAACAAAAAATATTTTTTATAAGTTTTTGTTGTTGATATGATGAGTAAATGTAAAGATATATTGCGACAGGAATAGTAAGGCTGTGGTACCAGAGCCGGGAGAGAAAATGCAGAACTCTACCACCTAGTAAAAATAATATACTGGCTGATTGACTAAATAATAAACTGGAATTATAGGCTGGCGACGAATTTTGGGAAGGTCCTTTGGTCGATTGGTATTGGGACTTATTAGAAATGGTAGTGACGCGCATAGCCACTCGGTCACCTTTTACGACCTGACTGGCAGAACGGCAGTTAGCTTATTCTTCAAAGGAGCCCGAGACCAACACGGTAAAAATTTATCTTTTAATTCGATTTTTATAAGTATTAAAAAAATATCCCAGATTTTTTGTCGGTTCTAAGGTATTCCCAGACACCTTTAAATACATTTTATGAAAGTTTCGAAAATACGATATAACTTTGATATGTAATTTGTTGATTTATATATTACGGCACACTTTTTCGAAAAGTTGCGGACTACAGGAAATCTGCAACGATATTCTACAATCTTACAAATTCTAAATCCAACACCGCCTTGCAAAACATTTGTCAGATTATGGGGTCATTGTATGATAGAGAGGAAAGATTTCATTGTAAGTTTGGGAAATTATTTTAGTTATATGCACTAGAGGATAAACTCAAAACCTACTCCACCGATTTTAAAATTGTTTCTCCTATGGAAATCTATGTTATCCTAGAGGAATTTTTTACCCTATTGAGAAATAAGAATTAATGTTTTTGGATCATACGGTTAGCGACCAAACCAAATAACACCGGAATTTGGAATCTGTTTTTCCGTTTCTGTGCAAAAGAAGTAGCAAACATACACACACAACATAATATCGCTATATTTTTTAATATTGTGTTTAACAGAGAAAGTTTATGAAATATGTAAAATTGTATCCATTACAAAACATACGAATGCTGCAAATTTTATAATCATTCTAATCTATATTAATATTATAAATGCGAAAGTTTGGATATTTGGATGTATGGATGAATGGATGGAAGGATGGATGGATGTTTGTTACTCAATCACGCAAAAACGACTGAACGTATTTAGATGAAATTTGGCACATAGGTAGATGATGACCTGGAACAGCAGACAGGTTACTTTAAAAATTATGTGATCCGCGGGATTCGCCAAAATCTTTTATAATGCAGTGGCCGCAGTGGGCTGTACGCTGCAGTTAGCTATAAAATTGTAAATTGATTTTTTTTGTTATTTGATAGTAAACAACTAGATAGCTATCCGGACAGTAAGCGAGTTCATCGCCTACAGACGCCAAAGATGTTAATGGTACGTCGCTATCCTTGTGGAGAAATGGTAATATGACATGAATAAGTCTACTACTGGCTATCTTACTCTTCAAACCAAAAAACTACATTGAAAATTCGATTTTCGGATGTTTCGGAGTCTATTATTTAATTGTACGCTGTCGGTTATATGGATTTCAATGGCTATACAAGTAATGTGTATACAGAATTTATACAGAGATAGGAATATTTTATACCGGAGAAATACATTATTCCCGCGGGGTTTATCAAACATTTTAATTATACAGCGAACTGCGTGACGCTTTTAATATTTAATATATAATACAAACAACAACAACGCTATTCATTGTACTGAACAAATGTATTTGTGGTACCCACGGATTAACTGGATACTCCTTCCAAGACAATTTCTGTGTTTGCCAGCGTAGCTTGCAATAACACAGAGAAATACAGAGTTATAGTACCTACCTATGAAATAAAATCATTTCAATGGTAATTTTAAACCTTGTCATCTAATCCGGAACGACAAAACAGTACAACATGGTTTATTTCTATTTTTTCATGATATTGTATATCTACAAATGTATGACTTTTTTGACAGTGATAGGAGCGTTTGCTCATATGCGCGATGACACGTTTCCTTCCCAATGGCGTATCTATTAGTATTCATGTGGTCTGTGGTGCTACCATAGGGAGAAATAATTGGTTTTCTAGAACCTTCCTAAGCTTTTGGATAAAAAATCCTATTTTTTATTCCTTTGACACATATATAACACATTGACTGCCACAGTGATTTGACCCGTTTGTACCATTTGGGTCATTTGCAGTATAAATAGTACATGTTCTAGTAGATATGTATATAAAATATATTTTTTTATCGCGAATAAACATAAAAATCTCTTTTAATTTGGACAATTTGTTATTAGAATATAATTGTTCGTCGTAAAGAAATCAGTATACATGGTGTGTATAATATCATGTATATGATATGTCACATGAATCTAAGTAATAATTATTGTAATGTTTATTTTTATTAATTTAATGTATTTCTAATATATTTTAATTTAAATTATTAACTTTTTGCAGTCCTCCGCAATGTTTCAACGCAACGCAAAATTCATTTTCCACCGTTTACGCAATTATATATATATATATATATATATATATATATATATATATATATATATATATATATATATATATATATATATATATATATATCATAGATAAATAATACTGCATTCACAATTCAAAAATAAGTTTCATTGAAATATTGAAGAAACGTTGTCTAATACTACAAAATATATATCGCGAGGTTCTATTTGTCTTCACTTGGCTTCTTCTGTCTCAGACAGATAATAATAGCAGCCCTTTTATTTTTATAATGGCAACATAAATAGCCCTGTTTCCTGTTTTCGCGGCTAGCATCATTTGTCAGTTACGAAACTTGTCATATTGCCAAGTGTTCAGGTGTTCTGACCTCTGAACAGTAACTATCGTTTGTTGACGCATCGAAATGACTCATTTTCTTTACTTCATTAATAGATGTAGAGCTTGACCTGTTGACCTTAAGGTAGCATCTCATGTTGCATCTAGTAATGATAGTATGTCTTACTTTCGAAATATTACAGTTTCAAATTGTTTTTTAGAGTCTGCATGATCAGTAGTTATTTACAAACGGACCCCCTATATGGCTGTATGACAGAGGGCTCTTTCTATTAAACGAAAATTGGTAGACATCTGAAATGTTCCCATAATTATATATTCACGGGACAAATTACACTAATTAATGTAACCCAAAAGTAAGCAAATTACTTGTTTGTATAAATACTGTAATATATTTAATAAACACCCAAACCTAGGAACACAAACATTTATGCTCATAACACAAATACTTGTCTCCATGGGGAATTGAACTCAAGCCCCGTTGATTGCGAAGTCAGGGTGACTAACCACTCGACCAACGGCGGGGTCAAATTAGTTTTTAGATGGCTGCTATCACAAAAATTAATTAAAAAGTGAAAAGTTAACTTACGAGCAATCACTACCCTTATTTTTTTTCTATTTACGAGCAACCTGAGTTAATATCCCTAATGGTGCGGAACCCTACACGCTCGAGTCCAACTCGGACTTGAACAATTTTTACGACAATTTTTAGATGTGAAATAAGCAATTATATCTTTAATGGCTTATTGTTAATAGTCTCTAAACAGAGCCTGGTAAACATTTAGGTCCGTTTGCACAAATTATTTAAATATTTTTAAGTGAATTTTACTACGGGTGAATTTATATAAAAGTATTTATATACCTACTTTGGTGCAATCGGACCTTACACTCCCATACACAACAGATTTTGTACAGTATCCGGGTATGACATTACAGAACTTTAGCAAATAGTTGTCACGATGGAAGTTACATGTTGGGCCAAATCTATTACGTTGACAGTTTAGCAATCTACGAACTGCCTGCTAAAAAAGTAGACGGCCTATTATTCAAAAAGGACCCAACCAAACAACGTATGATAACCAAATAAGTTTTATTGTTTGAGACATTCAGTAATACAATGTGTTTATAGCATTAATATAATCCGGTTGAATGTTCGTTGTTTATACAACGAAAAATAAAAGAAAAACGATATGGTCTGAGAGCCCCCGACACAAAACCTAATCCCATAAGACTACCGGATAGTTTATACATATTTAGATAAATCACTGATTGGGGAATACGAAATGGCCATGCTGCAATGCGAAAAACCTGGCGGCGATATTAAAAAATGTCAAACTTCTTGTCAACCATTTCATTATACACCTCCAGAATGTGGACAGATAGTTGTAAGTACAGTAGCGGTATGAATAGGTTCGTCGGTTTTCAAATTGATTCATTTATCAAGCTGCGAGCACATATGATCTTTTGAAAATTTGTCACATAATAGACTGTTGCATAGAAAGTTATGCTTAACCGTTCGATAACATGGTTCGGACTTGCTTGCATAAACACTATTTCCTTATTTTATCTTGTGAATAATTATTATTATCTAAAGGATGCCATTGACGTGTATAATATTAACACTACACGTCAATGATGGATGCTAATATTTTTTTTAAAAATTAAATCCTTTTTATTGATTTGACCTGCCATTAATATTTATGATAAAACTATTGTCATGGTCAATGTCACCGTTGTTATTTCTAGATTTCTAGTGCTATTCAATATTTTATTGCAAAATATATTTGCCATAAATATAATATCCTTTAGTTTTGTAATGTCATAATAATGCCGAGACCTTTAAGAATTGAAGAACGAGCAGCAATAATTGATGCAATAATTATTGTTATATAAACTTTATTTGATAGAAAACGTCACATTTATTTAATGTTAGTAGAACTGTTTTTTTGTACTGGTATCTTGGCATGATTGATTCGTACACTAGTGCAAGCGAAACTAGATCTTAAGGTGACGAACCTATTTTTACCGTGACTATACCTAGCCATATGCTAATTATATTTCCGATCTCTGCGATGAATGTTAGATAGCATTTACGAAAATAATACTGAAATATAAAACTTAAAACTACTAATTCCCTAACAAAATTAATTTCCATTAGTTATATCCTCATAAAATATATAACAACTTAGGATTTAATTACAAAACTTGAAGTAGATAATAAAATATCAGTAGTTTCAAGGGAAGTTAATAGGAGGCGTTAAATTGACTTCTCCGCTGACACACATTGGCTTAGAATAGAAACATCTATATCCGTCCCCGCTGTCTTAATGAGCTGAAGTTTGCCACGCATTAATTTTGTGCCCCCATTGCGTAACTGTGAGTGTGAAGACAAGTTTGAAGTTACTATTACGTGCTGTCATTAATATCACAATTTTTCTATTACATCATTAGATAACAAGCGCACTGATTCTCCTAATGAAAAGAGAAACCAACGACTATAGACACCAAAGATGTTAATGATGCGTTGCTATCTATGTGAAGGGGATGGCAAAGTCACACTGCTTTCAATGCTTTTGTGGGCTCTGGTTCGCTTCTACGACAGTGTGCTACGTTTATATTCCCTTAAATCAATATTAACATTATAAATGCAAAAGTTTAGATGTTTGGATTGATGGATGGATGTTTGTTACTTAATCACGCAAAAACGAATAAACGAATTTGGATGAAATTTGGCACATAGGTAGATGATAACCTGTAATAGCGCATAGGCTACTTTTCATCTTAGAAAAATGAGTTATTTCCGTGGGATTCACTAAAAACTTTTATAATGCAGCGGGCTGCAGGGTGCAGCTAGTCTACCATATATTATTTTTTTCTACCCAAAGAATAGGACATACCCTATTATCCGCATACTCTATTAATGTGTAGCCGCGTTTTCAATCAGGCAGTAAATTAAAAGGTTTTTAAATTAAAAATTCTTCAAAAGTGCCTGTAAAGGATAATTTGAGTAAAATTTTTTTGACTTTGACTATATTTTTATTTGAACCCTTGACAGCTATTATAAGCCCATAACCAATAACTACTATAAGCCCATAAGGTTACATTACTTTTAAAATAAATTGGCCGTCACCTATACGTATATCTAGTCGATCCCTTTTATTTTGATGCCAATATTGTGAGAGACGTCGGAAACAAAAGATGGTAATTCGATGCCTTGGGATGCCCTTATTAAAGAAATTTATGATTTCTGTATTTTATATGAAGGATTTAGTGAGAAATATCTATCTAAAACTTTTATATGCTACCGACTATTTATTTTTCCTTAAAATATTTATGATAATATATTCGTCAAAATAGTAAACAAAAACATTAAGACATTGACATAATATGGTTCTATTTATGAAAATCTCGTTCATATTTTGCTAGTAAGCAATCATTTAGAGATCTCATCACGTTTGAATAAAAGAGACATAATGAGTGCCACTTACAATCACTTTAAAATATATTATTAATAAGCATTGATATAAAAAAACTCAAGATATACAATCAATGTCTCAAAAACGTCCTCTAAAAATGAGCGTGCAATTTTAAATTGTACGCTCATTTCAAAAAGAATCACGTCGATCGCGACACTGTCAACTTTATTACTTTTTGTACATTGCTTTTTAAAAACAACCATAAAACTTGCGCTTAGGGTTGGATATGCAAAAATTTATATTCTCCATCGTCGGCACTTGGTGAAACTCCGTCAAAATTATTTTAAATTTTGCACTTGTACTGTTTCACAATTCACATTTTTTTGCGAATTGTGAAATAAATAAATAATAATAAATATAGTAAAATTTAAAATAAATATAGTAACTCAAATCCTTAGTAAGTTAAAAACTCGATAACTCAAATTACTAAAAGTTTCCTCTACTCTAGAAGTTATCGAGGTTCTACTGAATCTACTAAGAACTAAGCACCCATGGCAAAAAAATACTGTTTGAAAAAATAACTCGGATTGTATTATAAGGTTTACCTTCTATGCCTCTGTTAGTGTACGAAGAAAATATGTCAAGTATGTACTTGCATTATATTACCGAGAATATTTATATGATGTTATAAGAACACTAAGTATTACTGCCTTTTTTAGAATTTTATAATAGTAACGATGAAGGGGAGACGCATTTGTACAATTTTAAAAACGAAAATTGAAGTAAAATAAAAAAATATTATGTAGTTAAAAGTAAAATGAGACTCATTCTGAAATATTCTCACTCATTTTTATAGTTTTTATAGTTTTAATAACTCTGTAATGTAGTTGAGAACAGGCGCGGATCCAAGATTTTTTCAGGGGGGACATTTCATCTGCTAAATTTTCTTGAAAAATGACAAATAAAAATCTCAAAAAATTCCAATAATTTGAAGAATTGGACGTAACTCGGGGATGGGGAGACCCATCCCCCTCCCCCCTTAAATCCGCGCCTGGTTGGGAAGTTTATCGTAAAAAAAACTCTAAACATATATAAAAAAAACATACCGCCTTATATAATGAAGTCCCTGGTTTGATCCCCAAGTTCGCTAGTGAGTCGATCTTTGTCCTCTTATAATACAAATAGTTATAAATCAAACAGAGCTTACTTCTACCAAATGCAAAAACAGTATCCAAGATTTATCGAAATTTAATTGATTTATATAATGACATAACATTATTATTATTATTTTGTGTGACTGTATTCATAATAGAGATTATGAGCGATGTAATTAATGTGGTTATAGTTTAGAGTGGCTAACAAAGCACATATATATACGTGTTGATCCTCTTGTATAATACATATTAAATGAGATCATGTATGAAGATAATTTATTTGGATTAGCTAACTGAAATTTACGAGCATAATATCCCTTTAAACTTAACAATAAATAGAATATTGTGCATAGATGTGTTGCATATTTACACATCATGACATAACAACAAATATGTAAACGATTGACCATCCCTGAAACTTCCCGCTAAATTAAAGTATTTTAAGCTCAAAAGAATAAAACCTATAAGCACAGATCTTTTCAGTTCAAACATCTATTTATGTTAAAAATGGCAGTATATTGATTTTTTTTAAAAATGGCAGTATATTGATTTTTTTAAAAAATGGCAGTATATTGATTATTAATTTTTTTGATATTGATTGCTGTGTATTTTGGAAACTATGATCGATTTTGATGTTTTGTAATGGCATTCAACTCAATTTTTGAGATCTAAAATATTGCTTTAGCTAAATAATAGATAGGTTGAAAAATTTCGATGCAATGTCAAAATACATTATTTTCTATTTTTTTTAAATAAGATTTGATTTTAATTCTTATTCTAATTTTTTTAGTACTAAAATATCAGAATACCAAAAAATGATTTGTTGAAAAATTTCGAAGCTATGTCGAAAAAACACTTGTTTTTAAATTTATTGTCCACTATTACTCCCAAACGGATAAACAAATTTTGATGTAATTTATAAATAGAGTTGATTAGTTTTAAAACTCAATCGGTACATTAATTTGCAAGTTACACTAAAAAATACTGTCACCAAAATTTTCTTTGAGATTTTTTCAAAGTTCCTCAAAATCTTCTGGACCGACTTGGTTCAAATTTTCAGGAAGTCTAAGGTGAACGGGATCCAATCGATTGCCATCAACGGCGTTTCGATCGGTCCAGGCGTTCAAAAGTTTTGTGTTTACATACACACACACACACACACACACACACATACATACACACACACACACACACACACAAATACATATAGACATACTGACGACCTCGCGAAAATAGTCCGAAAATGTTCCTAGGACCTCCAAACGTAGGAGACCTGATAAAAACTAGATTTTCGAAAATTGGGGCAAAATCAGTTTTTCTTTATCTACAATTACATACCTACGTAGCGGGAAGTTAAAAAGAAGAAGGTTATCCTGATGTGAAGAATACGTATCGCTTGTAGATATTACGCATAGCAACGTTCTTTTTATATCTTTATGTAAATAGAACGTTGTTATGCGTTTCTTAACTTATAAACCAGAATATAAAAATAATAAGCACTTTTCTATACCCGATGATCGAACTGAATTCATCATAATTTGAGTCAAATAGTCTAATCAGTATACAATGACCACGATGCAGTAATGTTGTTTTGTCTACAACAATTAATTTATCTGACTGTATTTACGATAGTGATTACTAACAATGTAATTCTGACATCTAAAATTAACGTAGTTATAGTTTAGAGTAGTGAATGGCTCCCAAAGTACAAACAGTGTTGATCCTCTTGTACAATACATATTATATGAGATCATGTATGTAAATAATTTATTTGCATTAACTACCCGAGATTTACGAGCTTAATATCCCTTAAACCTTACAATAAATAGAATCTCGGCCGTCGCGTTATTATTAAAATAGATGTGTTACTTATTTATATATCACAGCATAGCAAACGAGCAGATGGTTATCCTTTTGGAAAGGGACAACAATCACTGATGGAAAGAAATAGACAGGGTTTTTTATATCATACGATAACTAACAAGCAGATATATGGCTCTACTGATGAAAAGAGAAACCATGGCCCATAGACACCAAAAATATAAATAAAGCGTTGCCATCCATGTAGCGGTGGTGTCATTAAAACTAGATTATCAACTACCTTACCTAACAAATTAGTATATAACAGTGATAAACATTGAACCTATTTGGAAGAAAAAAAGGTATGGCGGTGATACCAATCGCGGGCTCGACGTTGCTGTGGGTACTCTATTACATAGTAGCTACGATGATATTCAACCAATCGTTTACGTTATGCCTGGCAGAAAAGAGATCCGCAGCAACACGGGCAAAAACTATATTATATGAAGTGAAAAATTTTGGTGTTATACGTTAAATCAAATTTCCGGCTTCACAATGTATAGAGCGTTTGTCCAATATATGTTTATACATTTACACGTAAATATACTATCTATTTTTTATAGAAGTGATCTAGAGTCCGATTCAGGTATCAAAACGTCAATCAAGTCGAAGCGTTTAGGACTCTTACACAATTTCTTACACATGATGCCGCGCCGTAACACGCTGCGCGTTGTATCGTGTCTTTATGTGAACGACGCCTTAGCACATCGACTTGATTGAAGTTTTGTTACGTGAATTGGGTAACTAGACATCTTTGTGTTGGTCCCGGACTCCTTTGATCCGCAGCAACACGGGGAAAAACTATATTATATGAAGTGAAAAATGTTGGTGTTATGTGTTAAATCAAATCTCCGGCTTCATAATGAGGCTTCACAAAAATTGAGTGTTTGTCCAATATATTATGTATATACATTTACACGTACATATACTATCTATTTTTTATGAAAGTGACCTAAAGTCCGATTCACGTAAAAAAACGTCAATCAAGTCGAAGCGTTTAGGATTCTTATACATTTTCTTATACATGATGCCGCGCCGTAGCACGCTGCGCGTTGTATCGTGTCTTTATGTGAACGACGCCTTAGCACATGGACTTGATTGACGTTTTGTTACGTGAATTGGGTAAATAGACTTCCCTGTGTTAGTCCCGGGCTCCTTTGAAAAATAAACCAACTGCCGTTCTGCCAGGTAGGTCGTAAAAGGCAACCGATTGGCTATGCGGATCACTACCATCGTGGCTACTAGGTGGTAGAGTTCTGCATTGTCTCGCCCGGATCTGGTACCACCACCTTACCTATTCCTGCCGCAACAGCGTCAGTGCTTGTCACCACCGTGTTCCGGTTTGGATGGTAAGGTAGCTGGTAGAATTATGCATGTGACATTTCAGTCTCAGCAATGCACTATTAACATCTTTGGTATCATAGGCGACGGTTTCCCTTTCCATCAGAAAAGCCATCTGCTTGTTTGCTATCTAATAATACACAAAAAACAGGTCATTTCTATAATAAAGGACGCTGTGAACTGAGTGTTGTATTAAAATTTACAAGATTTACGTGTATCTATCTATATCCTAAGGAAAGAATAGTCGATAACTAGTCGACAAAAATACTTTTAAAGCAGCACATGTAAAATCGAACATACAAATATAAAGAGCCGATTCTAAATAGGGCAGTCATCTGAAAGAATAGGAGTTTTTACTCATTGTACTGTTCTTACTTACGCTCCAGTTTTGTTTCAGGCCAAACACAATAGGTAGTTTAACTTAATGAGAACTGCAACATGAGAAAAACAACAAGTGTCGATTGTTATAAAAAGATCAAAGGCAAAAAACATATTTTATTCGCATTTTTTAACTGTCCGCTAAAAAAATATTTCACCCTGATTTTCGAAGTCCTAACAAGCTTTTTTGACTATTTTATCTATATGTATGTGTGTATGTGTATGTGTATATGTATTTGAATGTTATGTATTTGAACGGTTTTCAATAGGGTCCCACCAAATTTTAAATTTAAGTAAATTTTAAGTTTTTTTTTAAATGCTTTAAAAAATTGTGCAAAAAAAATCGAAACAAGGTTTTTTTTAATATCTTCCATGCTATGTATATTACTGATTGGTTGCGAAATCTAATTAGATCTAAGCTGTGACGAATGCCCTTCGGAAGGTCAAATTATTTTCAAGCTTTAAAATAGTATCGCTCTCAACAAACTTTACATTTTGTTTACTCTTCAAGCTCAGAAATCTATGTTTTGGTATATTTTATCTACTTTGAGCTTCACATTTTTCAGATTTTCAGGGTCGGAAGCTTTGGCAGTTTGAAAACTTTTAACATCTCGTCGGATACTTTACCGTTTTGGCCATAACACGTTGGTATTATATCTGTGTATCTGTTTGGCTTATGGTAAGATATTTTATGTCTAATAGAAACTATATTTTCCATTACCCTATATACAGACCGTAGATCATTGGTGCCATCTCAAAATATGTTACATTTTTACATACAAACACACATTTACCCATAGACATATATATGTATAAAGACAAATATATAATTTTTCTCTCGTCTCCCCTAAGTGCTTACATCCATCCACATTAGCATTAGGTTTTTAGATTACTTTAATGATTATAAACAAATTTCATTTACTGCTAATATATATATATATATATATATATATACATATATATATATATATATATATATATATATATATAAATCAATTTCGGTTCATTAGTATTGCTAAAACTCGAGACGGCTGAACCAATTTGGCTAATTTTGGTTTTGAATTAATTGTTGAAGTCCAGGGAAGGTTTAAAAGGTGAGAAAATATAGAAAAAATGTGTAAACGGTTGACCCTACTGGCCATCCCTGAAACTTCCCACTAAGTTAAGGTATTTTAAGCTCAAAAAAGTACAAAATAAAAGCATAGATTTTACAGTTCAAACATCTATTTTGTTAGAAATGGCAGTATATTAATTTTTGAAAAGCTGTATGTTTTTAAAACGATGATGGCATTCAACTCAATTTTTGAGATCTAAAATATTGCTTTAGCCAAATAATCGATAGGTTGAAAACTTTCGATGCAATGTTAAAAAATATTTTATTTTTCATTTTCTTCATTGATAAATCCCAAACGAATTGACCGATTTTGATTACATTAACAGTATTTAACGCAGTTTTTAAAGGAGAAAAGCTTATAAGATTTTTAAGTCAATCGGTGAATTAACTTGAAAGATATTTAAAAAAAAATAAGTAAGTTTGCTAAAAACAACGTAATTTTAATATTTGAAAACCTATAAGTTTTGAAAATTATATTCGACTTTGATTTTTAAAACGGAATTTGACGTATTTTTTAGTACTAAAATATCGTAGAATACCAAAAAAACGAATGGTTGAAAAATTTCGAAGCTATGTCGAAAAAACACTTTTTTCAAATTACGAAAACGTAAAATTTCACGATAGAGCGATAATCTAACCAGAGCAATACAAAATTCCAAAAACACTCCGTAACCAGTTTGTAGATCACTGGTACCATCCCAAAATACATACGTTAATAAATGTGTATTATCAGACTTACGTAAATATTTGCTAAGCTGAATCGTTTCAGTAGTATAACGAACAAAATTTATCCTTTGACTTAATATGTATTTATTGATTATATCGAAATACGAAATGTATCTAATCCTAATGTGTTGAAATAATTCTAGCGTGCATTTTATTCAATTATTTAAAATTATTTTTAGTTATGACATTATTTTTAACTTTAGCTTGACATTTAACTAAATTTATCTTGAAATAGGAGATGTATCTAATCCTAATCTCCGCTTTTTGGGGGAAAAATATCATGTTGGTAACCCAGACAGCCAGACGTTTGTGTCAAATTGAAATATTTGTCTAATACCATTGATATAAAATATATCAATGTCTAATACCCACCTATAAAGAGTAGTAATAATAATAACTTGAAATGTAAAAAATGTGTGTAAAACATCCCTGATGATGCTTTAATAAGCGAAACCGGTTGGATGTGAATAGTAAAAAATTAAAAATATACGTGAACTGGAAGTACAAGTGAGTTTATTTGTAATACATAATTTAAAATGCAGTTTCACCAAGTGCCGACGATGGAAACAATCCAATTTAGTATAACGAACAACATATTTCATCACTATTGTCTGACTAATATGGAACAAAATTTTATTTATTTTTTTTCCCCGTGTTGATCCGGGCTCTTTTCGAGAATAGGCCAACTGCTATTCTACTAGGCAGGTCGCAAAAGGCGACCGATTGTCACTATCAACGTGACTACTAGATGGTATAGTCCTGCAACGTCTCGCCCGGGTACTTGGTACCACCGCCTAACTTATTCCTGCCGCAATAGTGTTATTGCTTGACACTGTAGTATTCCAGCTTGGAGGGTAAGGTAGCCGGTAGTATTGCCTTCTCACCACATGGATAGCAATACACCATTAACATCTTTGGTGTCTATAGGCGATGGTTTCTCTTTCTATCAGGAGAGTCATCTGCTTGTTTGCTATTTTAAGATATAAAAAAAATAACCTGTATGGATCATATTATAACATCGAGATTTTATACGGTGAAACGGACTGGTACAATACTCAGGAAAATATCGAGTGAAAAAGGTTAATTGCAGCCCGTAATCTAATAATACCCCCGTTCCTTAAATAAAAAAGTGAAACTATTGATCTAGATTGTTTCCCTACAAAGCCTTGTTAAAAGTGCTATGACAGGAATCACCATCCATTTTTTGCCATCCAAAAAACTGGTGATTTATGGCAATCTAGGATCGAATTTGACATTCAGTTTACTCTTCGTAGCATAGTAGGAAGTCAACTTGGTAATAAATGATTATTTTACTTGTTTGCAAGACTACAAGGATAGCAATCTGCTAGTTTGCTTGATAAAGAAGATATATTTGCGGCAAAAAATAATAATTACACAAATAATATCCTTGCGATTCTGTTTTTAAAATATCTTGTTGTAAAGTAGCGCTTATTTTGTAGCATCCATTAAGGATTAAAAATGTAATGTTAACATTTGAACGAAAGCGATATAAAGAATTTAGAATACTAGTTTTCAATCACCATCAAAATAGTTTATCTGGTTTTGGTAATGGTTAAGTATTTTCAAGACTTATTGAATTTATATCAGAGAATTTCCTTGCGTTTTCACTATCGAAAAATTGTTTATTTCAGTTAGGGTAAGTGGATGTAAAAGTGAAAAGGAAAACTTAATTTCCAACATTGGATACAATAGCCGCTTGTTCTCCATTTAACGTCAGTGAATAATTAATTAACTCGGTAGACGTCAGCAAATTAAAGAAAATAAATCATCATAAATAATCATATTTGCTGAGAAAATTAAATTCACGTTATTCCTTGCGGTTTACGTAATAAAAATCTTGTTTGTAAATTAGCGCTTATCGTCTCACATTAATTTAGAAGTAAGATAGAAAGATAGAGATAGAAAGAACGCTATTTTATATCATCATCAAGTTATATATTAATACGTTTCAATGTACCTATGTGTATCATAGAATTTCAGCACGTTTTCCTATCGAAAACTATTCATTTTAGTCAGGGTGGTGCGTGTGAAAGCGAAAGGGCAAACTTAATTTCCAATATTGAATACTATAACCACTTTTTCTTGATTTAACGTCAGTGAATAATTAATTAATTTTTACTAGAAGTCATACGAAGCAAATATAGTTTTTTATGATGATTTTACTATCGGATAACCGATAAAATTTATTTTGTGGTAATTAATTTAAAAAAAACTATTACTAGAAAATACATTTTATCGAATATCCGATGGAAAAATCATCATAAAAATCGTGTCTGGTGTAAAAACTAAATTCACGCAAGTTATATCCTTGCGATACAATTATTAGAAAATCTTGTTTATACATCAGACCTTATTGTGTCACATTAATTTAGAATAAAGGAGATAAAAAGAACGCTAGTTTAAATCACCATCAAATTAATTTATTATTAAGTTTTAATATACTTATATCTATCAAAGAATTTCAGTACGCTTCCATTGTCGAAAAACTGTTCATTTCAGTCAGGGCAACTGCGTGTGAATACGAAAGGGCAAACTTAATTTCCAATATTGGATACAATAGCCGCTTGTTCTTCATTTAACGTCAGTGAATAATTAACTTGGTGGACATCAGTCGATAAAATTTATTACCACGAAATATTCGGAGTACGTACAAGGCTTTTGTTTACGCTATTTTGTATTATAAGATAGCAAAGAAGCAGGCGACTTTTTTTACGAAAAGAATGCGATAGGCAAAATATTTTCACAACTTCTCCATGAACTCAATTGTCAGTAGGTACGTGTTTCTGAATCGATACGACTTGCCTGAAAGGAAAGAACTAGTTCATTCCTCAAAGGCCAGAAACGCATCTGTAAAACCTCTGGAATTGCAGCTATTTACGAATGACGGTGTTCTTTTACCACCAATTGAGCGCTCTTGCCTCTTTGCTTCTATTCTAAAAATTGAAAAAGAAACAACTAACGCTTACAGAAAACAAAGACATTAATGGAACATTGCTATTCATGAGACAATTGTGTAAATTGTAAATAATAAGAATCCACGTTATTGTGGAAATAATTAGTAAGGCAGTTTTCCTCTATGTTATTCCGCGGCTCTGTTGAAGAACAGACTATATGCCTTTCGCCCAGGTAGTTCGTAAAAGGGCAACAATTAACCACACGTGTTATTGCTATTGTGACTATAAGGTAGTAGAGTTTCGCAACGTCTCGTCCGGATGCTTATCTATTTCTGCCGAAATATCTGTAGTACTTGTCAATGTTGTATTCCAGTTTGAAATGTAAGGCGGCCCGTAAACTTATGCATGTAGCATTTAACAACCTCGCCACCTGGATAGACATGTACCATTAACAACTAATATGGTTTTGTAAACGATAGTCATCTTATTTCATCGCGAGTACCATAAGCTTGTTTTCTATCCTATTATATACAGAAACGTTGAAAATTCTAGCTTATTGATGTTGTGTTGTGCTTTAAAAGGTATCCAGTATGTTTTCAAAAGGCGGTACTAGGTAAAACTGCAAAACAGTGTTTTGAAAATTGACTCTGTATGTGTACAGTGTATGTTTTACCAAATAAACTAAAACCCATGATGATGCTCTAATAAGCAAAAAATAGTTGACCTTACAACTAATATATTTTAACTGTGAAAGAGTACAATTAATAAAAAAATTGACTTTACTGACAATTTTTTATATGATAGGAGAACAAACAACCAGAATATGGTTATCCCTATGGAAAGCAACAACTATCGACTACAAACATTTAAGATGGTATTAGTGCATTGCTGACGACCAGTTTCTGAAACGCAAATTAACTTTAGCAAGAAATTAATCCTTGTTCAGTTTTTTTTTATATCATAAGATAGCAAACAAGCAGATGGATCTCCTGATGAAAAGAGTCAACCATCGCCTATAGACACCAAAAATGTTAATGGTGCGTTGCTATCTTGTGGCGAGGTCTAATGCCACACGCATAAGGTTACTGGATATCTTACCCTCCAAACCGGAGCACGACAGTGACAAGCATTGACGCTATTGACGTTACCCTTTAAATTTGAATATCATAGTGACAAGCATCCATGACATTGCGGCACAAATAAAAACGAGCAAGATAAAAATTGTTAATGATAATATGGCTTTTGAATATGGCTTTCCTGATGAAAAAAGAAAACTGTCGCCTATAGACACCCAAGATGTTTCTGGTGCGTGGCTATCCTTGTAACGGGATCTTAAAGCCATGTGCATAAGTTTATTGGCTACCTTACCTTCTAAAGCGTAACACGACAGTAACAAGCACTAACGCTATTGCGGCAGGAATTAATGAGGCAATGATACCAGACCCGGGCGAGACAACGCAGAACTCTACTTCCTAGAAAATAATATACATATATTACATTAATTTAACAACGGACAACAATTTATTGTAATGTAAGTATATTTTAACATAATATTATCTATTATTGCGATATCCTTACGATACCACATATTGATTCCCCACAAATAGATAGACTAACCGGGTTTATTGCTATTCAGTCTGACAGAATTACGAGAATTAATACAGAATATTGACAAGCTTAGCATAAACGGCCATTACATTATTCGAATGTCTCACATTCAGATTAATTCTAAAACAATTGCGAATACTGCTTGATATGGATTGAATTTAATGTTGTTATTCGAAACCAAACTACCGTAAACAAATACCGTTACGTCTATATCTCTGAAGGGGTAGACACTGGCAGACATGCAACTAGAACGTAACCATGACTAATTATCGGAATTTTGGCCCATGTGGTTTTAATATCGCCAAAATGGGCAGGTATTCATATTTCAGACTCGAGAAAATTATAAATCGAATTGATGAACATGACATGAAAATTCTTATCCATCTACATACAATCGAAACAGCTATGTCACGCATATATGATATTTATAAATAATTGTTATGTAACTATATGTCAATTTTAGTTGCTATAGACCATGATCCCACGAAAAACTTTTTTTTATTAATACAATCTGATTTGAAACAACCATCTTTTCTATTTTCGAAAAAACTCGAATTGGGTAACTAATAAAGATAGATAAAAAAGATTAGTTTAGGGTGTCGGAATAAGAAGTTTCCATTTTACACGTAGGACAATGTTACCCTTGAATTACAATAATAATTAACAAGCTGTTGTGAGAAAATTAGGTTGTTTTTAAATTGGTTAATATTAATTTAAAAATCTCATAGTTCCAAAACTTTAGAGTGGAGGACTTGTCAGAAAAACCATCGAATGTGTAGGACAAAAGTTTCATCGTATTTTTCATAATAAAATTAAGCGATTAAAGTCAAAAAATAATCATTGTTATTAAAAAATATTTTTCCTTCACCGAATCAAAATATAACTTTATGAGTTACACAATTCAAGATTTTTCTAAGATAGAAAAGATTGTTGTCTCATTAAATCAAAGCTGTTCACAAAAATTCAGTTCAATAATAAAAAAAAATGTTTGTGGGATCACATTATTTAATGACTATAGACCAGATTTAGTGTAATCCTTGTGGCTGGAATGTAGTGACTCAAGTACAAATATAATTACTACCTTGCCCTTAACCGAAAATAATATTGATAAGCACATTTGATGACAAAAAATTGAAGAAATATTTAATACGGGTAAGCAATAATTTGACCACGTATTTGCTTACCACATTAGACATTTTGCAATTTTATGTATAGCATTTAGATACATAAAATTGTAAATGGTTGCAAGAAAGATGGTACAACTTTTTTCCATTTATAATTTGTTTGTTTAATCGGAGGCCAATGGTGATGCTTTAAAAAAAGATATATCTAAGTAGCTTTGATATCTATCTTTGTCTTTTAAATAAGAAATTTATCGTTGCAGTCAATGGATTGTTTCGGTTTCAATCGGTAGCTATTTTTCTGATTTGCCCATCATAAAAAAAAATCTTGAAGCGGGTAACTAATAAAGACAGATATAAAAAAACTTTACAGTGTCGGACTAAGGAAAGTTTCCACTTTACGTGTAGGATAAAATGGCCAAGGGACCGACCTGTTGGTCGAGTGGTTAGCGAGCCTGACTACGGAATCGAAAGGGGTCGGGTTCGAGGACAAGCATTTGTGTGATGAACACAAATGTTTGTATTTCCAGGTTTGGGTATTTATAAAATATATTCCATTATTTATATATGTATTTCTATGTATAAGTATCGTTGACTAACACCCATAACACAAGCAAATAATTTGCTCACTTTGGGGTTAGATCAGTAAGTGTAATTTGTCCCGTGAATATTTATTTATTTATTATTATTATTGAAATAACCCTTGAATTACAATAATAATAAACAAGCTGTTGTGAGAAAATTAGCTTGTTTTTAAATTGATTAGTATCAATTTAAGAATCTCATAATTCGAAATCCTTAGAGTGGAGGACTCGTCAGAAAAACCATCGAATGTGTAAGATAAAAGTTTTTTATGTTTTTCATAAAATAATCAAACTATTAAAGCAAAAAATAATTATTGTTATAAATAAAACATTTTTCCTTCACCAAATTAAAATGTACGAAGCCCCTTAACTTTATTAGTTACCCGATTCGAGATTTATCGAAGATAGAAAAGATTTGCGTCTCTTCAAAACGAAGCTGTTCACAAAAATTCAGCTGGTTATTAATCAAAGAAAGTTTGTTCCTGGGACCACGGTTTAAAAGATCAAATTGTTGCGTAAATCAGGTGGGAATTTATTTTTAGTTATTGCGCATTAACTGCTATCCTAGGCAAAATGATCTCCTTTGTTGGTTTACGTGTCTTAGATACAAACATATCATGTTCCTTATATGGTACCTGGATCAGTCGACTGTGAATTTATGGTGTCGATGAGGAATATCATATGATTATGTTATACATAATACATACGGACTAAAATACCAATCTACTCTTAAGCATTAATCCAGAGTATATATTTTTATTTATTTTATTTCATAGAATAGATAACAAGCAGGTGGTTCTCCTGATAGAAATAGCCATTGCTTGTAGACACCAAAGATGTTAATGTTGCTTTCCTATCTCCGTAGCGGCTAACTTACTCTTCAAACCAGAATACGACAATTACAAGCACTGACGCTATTGTGTCAGAAATAGTTAATGCGGTAACACCAAACCCAATCGAACTCTAGGTACTAGATACTAGGTACTAGGTCTATTCTACTGTTAGTGGTCACCAACATTCATGTAGTCTGTGATGGTCACAATGTTAGTGATAATTATTTACTAGGCATTTTTCGCATTTTACGAGATGCCCAGTCAGGCAGTTGATCTTTTCTTTAAAAAGGGGACCGGATCAACATGAGTTGGTTATAGTATTAAAACAACACTCTGCTCTTTCTTATTCTCCTGATCATGAAAACATAAGGCGAAAAGATAGAGCTTGTCCGTACAACGAAGTAACTAAATTTGCTTTTTCATCAAAATTTTACGTATTTTAAGGTCCACTTCCATATAATAGAATCAATGCAATAACAAATATTTATTCATAAAATTTTAGGAATTGCAAAAATATTGTAATTGACATTTTCACAAAGTATGTCTTATAATGACACTGAGAAGTTATTATTTGTTTGTAAATAAATGATAGTTATGTATTTTAACTACATTTAATTTTTCTCTTCCTGTTGTTATTTATGATAGTTTTAAAAAATTACTCTGTTTTCCTAAGTTATATTATTTCTTAACTTTAAGAGTTTAATTTAATAACATTGTAAGCTATGCTCACTTAATCTTTTATCAGTGATTATTAAAATTATTGTGTTCCTAGCCCCTATCGCTTGGGACACAGGTCAACGTAGTTCAGGCAGATACATGTTAAGTTTGATCAAAAGATAGTTTTTAAGTATTTTGTAATTCAGTGTAATACACAATTTATTTATCTGAATAAATCTATTTTGATTTGATTTGATGGGAAGTTCTTAACTGAACAAAAGTCTTCTCTAAAAATCTTCTCTAAAAGGACATTAAGAAGCTATATTTAAATACGTAAAGCAGAAACTTTAGATAGCTTTGAATATTATGCGCGTAGAAAAGTATAATATCTGCTATTAAAATTTTTATTTAGTAGGAATTCTAAAAGATAATATTTATATATACGTTTATCTTTTACATTAAATTAGTGTAATACCCTAAATTAAATTTAAAAAAAACAATCCTTTTTACATAAATAACAATAGAATCTGGACTTTCTTTTGGATTTAATATACTTTTACTATATACTCGTACACATAAATAAATACTCAAAACCTGTCATATGAAAACGTGTCACTGACATCGTGACTAGGTACTAAAGTTTTGCAACGCCTTGCTCAGGACTCAGTGCCAAACCTGAGCCCTAAGCAAGGCGTATAAACCCCCACCTCCACCTTTATTGCAGCAATAAAATCAGTACTCCTATATGTCACACGAAACGGAAAACACTATTACCATTTACTGCTAGTTTTCAACTTGCTTGTTATTAAATCTTAAAAAAAATATATAACCAGATTCATAACTAACATACCTCAATTTGCTTAATTACATACATTCAAATATGTTTATATCTTAGTAATATAAAAGTACAGTAAAAAAACGTAATTACAGTAATACCCCGAACTTATGTGATACGCGAGCGATATTGGCGTAAGTGGAATTCGCGTAAGTAATATAATTTCGCATATAAATACAATTAATTATTTTTAATCGAGTTTTGAAGCTAAAGAAAATAGCAATTTAAGCATAAAAATTATAGAATCTTAGATTATACATATTATATAAAACCTATATTTGATACAACAGATTCTAAAATATTTTTCTAATACGAGTAGGTATATCGCAAGATTATAATGAAGAATATTCAGCTTGTTAATATTTTTTCAAAGAATTTTAAAGGCCCCGAAAAAATATACAATAGATTCCAAAATATACTTCTAATACGCGTAGGTATATTGTAAGATTTTAATGAAGATTATTTAGTTTGTTAATATTTTTCTCAAAGAATCTGTATATTGTGTGGTCTTGTTGTAATCGCAATAAACCTCAGTGTTGTGTGAAACAGTCGATATTTATAGACGGATCTTTGTAAAATAAAACATAAAATGAAACAAAATGGAGCAAAACGTAAGGTCGCAGGGCATCTGGCGACGGGCGGTAAACGAGCATGTGTTCGCTATTTATATCGCTTCTATTCATTGATATCGTCAACTACATGTAGTAAAAGTTTTGAAAATGTCGAAGCCTTGTGGAGTGGGTCAATTTAAATCACGAGATTCCAGGAACTTGAATATTTTTGGTGCAAATTAGCAGAGCGGGATGAACGGTGTCTCTACTATCGTGCTAAAGACATATATACACTGCCTACCTTACGATGTTACCTACGCGTCTGTTTCAGCATCTATATTTATGTCATATTTTGCATCATTTTAGTAGAAGTTGAGCCTGAATTATAAGATTAATAATAAGGCCCCTTTATTCCAAACTTTTTTAAATTTACCTGTAAAATTAAAAAAATACAAAATATCTTTTGGTTCGATATGCTTACTGGCAGTGGGTAGTTCGGACTGCAGTGGGCTACGTGGAAGTGACTCAATTGACTTCGGACTCAAGTATAGGGCTGCAAACAAAATATGTGTCTATGGGGCATTTCTTTAGAGAAGCGCTGTGATTGTGGGGCTCCAATATAACCAATGGAGCACCTACAATCATATCCACTGTGCCCTAATACCTGTACGGTGGACGACTATAATGAGGCTAATGATTCTGCCATAGCTGTGGCAAATTATTGATCTATAAAATATGGCTTAACTTCCTGACACGAGAAGAAGGAGATTGGCAAAGACCTCTTCCAAAGAATTCCATTGATGTCGGTCTTGTGCAACCCTTCTCCAATGTGAACTCACTGTTTATCTCGTCCTCCCACCTGTATTGCTTGGCTGATTCCTTCATCCTCGGGGTACCTTTCTGTAACTCTCTTGCCCCATTTCCCCACTTACCCACGAATCATATGCCCTGACTTCTTTTGTAGCATATTTCACGCTATTCCAAAAAAAATGTCAAAAATAATCATTAATAATAATGAAAATTCTTTATTGTAAAGAGAGTTTTTGATATAATTGATAATATGGTATTCCTTGAGGTAGATAAACTGGTGCTCTTTTTGTATACCTTACCTATCGCTTAGTAGATATAACTGAGAACGAGGGGTTCCAGGCTTTCAATAAAAGTATTTAAAATTATTTCTATTGGCTCTGACAAGTATGAATTGATCTTGATAAGATACAAATAAAAACGCTGGAGTTTCACAAGGCTCACTGTCTGTACTGTACTGTGTCTGTACTGTCGCTAATAGTTACTTTTATACAAAAAATCTACTACAAATCAGTCACATAATATAATTGTACACGTTATGCAGTTGATAATTTGTGGTAAAGAGAAAAACCATATACCTTGCGGGTATAAACGAAAAATCGCCAGTATACACGTGTCTATATATGCATTTATCTACTATAGTGAAGGAAGGATTAATTTTTCGTGAAATTTCGATGTCGCAGATTTGCTCATTTACTGCAAAATAATTACTAATTGTCGTTGTCCCACAATTGTACGCAAATTTTCGCATTATGATCAAAATCTACCTTGACTTGGATCTCACTGAGCTGGTAAACCCCGATACCATTTTTTCTTTTGGCCATATCAAAAGACGAGTCGCATATATATATATATATATATATATATATATATATATATATATATATATATATATATATATATATATATATATATATATATATATATATATATATATATATATATATTAGGGATGGGCCGAAATTCGTTTTACATTCGGTTTAACCGAATTTCGGCAGCTTGAACCGAACTTCGACATTCGGCCGAAATTCGGTTTAAATGCCGAACATTCGGCACTAGAAAAAAGTATCTTTTTTGCACTGTTTTGCTTAAAATCTACGCTAATGTTATAAAGAGGAAAGATTTGTATTCTATATTTTTGTATATTGTATCATCTAAACTCAAAAACTACTAAACCGATTTAAAAAAATCTTTCACCATTAGAAAGATATTAAAATCATTCCCGAGTAACATAGGCTTTACTATACTTTCGAAAAAAATCCGTAAAACAATTGACCCAGCAGGTCATCCCTGAAACTTCCCGCTACATCTTTATCTATATCGTAGCATATCACAGATTTTTTCAGAGTTCAAAAATCTTAAATTTGTTACAAATATTCGTTAGTACATAGAAGTCGTAAATGATAGTAATTTCAAAATTTTTGAAATGCTCTATATTTTATAAACGATGATTGATTTTGGTCTTTCGAATGGCATTCAACGCAATTTTTGACCTCTAAAATGTTTTCATAGCTACGTAATCTACAGACTCAGAAATGTCGAAGCAATATCAAAAAAAATTTTTTTTTGAATTTTCGATATTACTAAATCCCAGATAAATCGACCAATTTTGAAGCAATTTGCTTATTTGACACAATTTATAGAAAGAAAAGCTGATTAGACTTTTAAGTCAATCGGTATATTAGTCTGAAAGTCATTATAAAAATGCTAAGTTTGCTGTAGACAACAAAATATTAATATTTGAAAAGCCGTAACTTTTGAAAACTTGATTTAATTTTGATTTTTGAAACTGTATTTGAAAAAATTTCGAATTTATGTCGAAAAAACACTTTTCCAAATTTTTTCCTCAACGATTACTTCCGAACGGATTCCGAAACGGAACCGATCATGATACAATTTATGAATTAGACGCAGTTTTTAAAAAAAAAGAGCTGATAAAATTTTATAGTCAATCGATACATTAATCTTGAAGTTATATTAAAAAAATGGGTTTCGTCAATTTTTTTTCGATTTTTTCAAAATTTCTCAAAATATTCTAGTCCGAATTGGTTAAAATTGTTGGGAATTCTAAGTTGAGCAGAATCTAATTGAATGCCATTAACCGCGTTTCGATCGGTCAAGCTGTTCAAAAGTTATGAAATGTTTACATACACACATGCATACAACCACACACTCTCTCTCACACACACACGCACACACACATACATACAGACATACTGACGTCATCACGAAAATAGTCAGAAAATGTTCCATACTTAGCGGGAAGTTAAAAATCAAAAGTTTGATATAGATGAAGATACATATATTTTAAAACATGATGATTTAGATCTTTTTAATTGCATTCAACGTAATTTTTACCTTTAAATGGTTTTATTAGCTCCAAAATCGGTAGGTTAAAAAATGTCGAAGAAAAGGTAAAAAAATAGGTACGTCAGTTGACCCTGCAGGCTATCTTTGAAACTTCCCGCTAAATTGAGGTATTTTAGGCTCAACGGAACAAAATCATACCTAAGCATTTTTTTTCAAGGTTCAAAATTCTGACTTTTGTTATAAATGACAGCAATTTCATTTTTAAAAAGCTGTATATTTTTAAAACGATGATCGATTTTCATCCTTCAAATGGCATTCAACGAAATTTTTGAGCTCTTAAATGTTTTTGAGCTACATAGTCTATAGGCTAAAATATGTCGAAGTAATATCAAAATTTGTTTTCAAAAACTTTCGTTATAATAAATCTTGATAAACCGATTTTGATCCAATTGACGGTATTTGACGCTATTTATAAAGAGAAAAGTTGATTAGATTTTTTAAGTGAATCGGTGTATAAGCCTAAGAGTTATTTTAAAAATATTAAGTGAGTTTTATGTAAACAGCAAAATTTTATTATCCAAAAGTTATAATTTTTGAAAACTTGATTCGATTTTGATTCTTGAAACTACATTTGACGTAATTGTTTTAAGTACCACAATATTGTAGAAGGTTTGACCTTCAAACAAGTTTTGGTCAAAAAGTCTCTTATCTTATATAAATAAACCACTTTTTCCTAAATTTTCATCAACGATAACTCCCAAACGGATAAACCGGTCTTGATACAATTTACGATATTTGACGCAGATTTTTAGAAAGAAATGCTGGTTAGATTTTTAAATCAAGCAGTGTATTAGCCGGAAAGTTATTTTAAAAATATTAAGAAGTTTTCTGTAAACAACAAAATATTAATATTTTGACCGCCCCGTTGGTCTAGTGGTTAGAGACCCTGACTACGTAATCAACGAGGCTCGGGTTCGATCCCCGACGGGGACAAGCATTTGTGTGATGAGCATAAATGTTTGTATTTCCGGGTTTGGGTGTTTATTATATATATTCTAGTATTTATATATGTATTTCTATGTATTAGTATCGTTGACTAACACCCATAACACAAGCAAATAATTTGCTTACTTTGGGGTTAGATCAGTAAGTGTAATTTGTCCCGTGAATTATTAATATTAATATTAATATTAAAAAAGTAAAAAACTTTTGAAAACCCGATTCCATTTCGTTTCTTGTAACTAAATTTGACGTAATTTTTTAAGCACTAAACTATTGTGGAAGGTCAAAAAAAATTAGTTAGAGAAATTACCAAGTTATATCAAAAAACACTTTTCTTAAGTTTTTCGGCAACGATAGCTCTTGAGCGGAAAAACCGATTTTGATGCAATTAACGCATTGAACGCAGTTTTTGTAGGAATAGAGCTGATTAGATTCTGAGTGCTAAGTGTGAGTTTTTCTTTTCGCATTCGATCGTGAGCGCGTTTCGAGTTTACTAGGAATTTCGCCATCTAGTGGTAAACTGGTTTCTCACGTTTACCACTAGGTGCCGCTGTACAAATCACATACAAATTCCTAGTAAACTCCAAACGCGCTCACGATCGAATGCGAAAAGAAAAACTCACACTTAGCACTCTGTACCTAATCTATACATTTATGTACTTAGATTATACAAAGTTATTTATTTATGTATGTTATTTATGTACAAAGTTATGAGATGTTTACATATACACATACACATATATACAGGCATGCTGACCTCATTGTGAAAATAATCGGAAAAGATTTCTAGGACCTCAAAACGTGGAGATCTGGTGAAAACTCGATTTTCAAAAATCGGGACAAAATCAGTAACTTCCTTGTCTATATACCTACGTAGCAGAAAGTTAAAAATAAAAGTCCATTCCTAAATTGGAACAATGTAACTCAATGTATCAAAATTTTGTTGTTACGTCACTAATTCACGTGCGTTGCGAAACCCATTAACGATCTCCTATATATCCATACTAAAATTATAAATGGGAAAGTGTATCTGTTTGTTTGTCCGTCTTTCATGGCAAAACGGAGCGACGAATTGATGTGATTTTTTAAGTGGAGATAGTTGAAGGGATGGAGTGACATAGGTTACTTTTTCTCTTACTTTACGCGAGCGAAGCCTCGGACAATATAATAGATAGTAGTAAATAGTAAAATAGGTAAATAGCTAGTATAAAATAATTAAATTTTAAGCAAATTCGTAAAAAAGTCACGACGTGTCGCTTTTAAGAAAGCGCCCCAAAATTTAACCGAAGTTCGGCCGAAATTCGGCCGAATTTCTTATTTTCACCGAATGTTCGGCCGAAGTTCGAATTCGGTTCAAACCACATTCGGCCCATCACTAATATATATATATATATATATATATATATATATATATATATATATATATATATATATATATATATATATATATATATATATATATATATATGCGACTCGTCTTATATATATATATATATATATATATATATATATATATATATATATATATATATACAAAAAAAATACAAAAGGTTTCCAGTGCGTTGCCGAATATTTGTTTTGTTGTTTATTGTTGTCGATTTATTGCTGATCACACACGTCTAAAATAGACGTATGTGATCAGCAATAAACGCTAAACATTAGCCTGCTTGCTCACCTTTTCAAGTACTATTTTTATAAAAAATATATTTAATTTCGAACAAAGTTTAAATTGAGTGAACTAAGATACAAAATATAATTCTTTCAGTACCTACATCAAGTTCAATAAAAATAAAACAAATGAATAGATAGATCGTTAGACTTCCAGATTCAGCACAATTTATAAGTCATTTTCTTGGGCGATGCATAATGATCTTATCCCATCGCAGCGTATTATAAAGTAAAATCTCATAAAACGGATAACGCTTTTAACACAGTAGTTGGCGGATTGGCTCAATGCGTTGGGTTAGAACGTTAGTAGCGTCTCATTTCATTTTTACTATGGAACTAAGGAATATTCCATTATCACGGATCTCTTTTATCTAACTGAATTACACTGCCCATTATGTCCCACGTGTAGAGTCTTTTTCATTTGCAGTTTAGTTAAGTATAATAAACTATGCAGTTACAGTTTTATTTATAAATCATAGATTAAAATAAAATAAGAGTCTATTAAAATTACATTAAATTGTAATAATGATGACAGAAAGTGAAATGTCTTCAACTTTGTCATTTTATTACATGACGAGTTTATTTAAGAGAAAGAAGAATGGTGAGTGTCCATATGAAGTTAGCCTAAAATCCAACTAATTAAGTAACAACTGATTTTAGGATTAATTAGTAATTTCTTCTGAAATGTAAATTATATCGCGGACACTATTTTAAATGCTACAATTCACGAAAAATCAACAAGAATTATAATAACATGAATTTGGAAAAATGGTAAAATTATTAAATTCAATTTTTAATAATTCACGTCTTAATATATCGGCAATATAGATTTAACATGTTTCTCCATCTCTCATCATATTTTTTTTAATTGATGAAAATAATAAATAACGCAAAATATTTTACGCCACTCACAGATTAAATATATGTCACTTGTTTTTATTCTTTTGTAAGAAAATATCAATATTATTATGTTTGTATTATAGCCTTGCGTATTGTAAGTTTCGACTATATATTTATAATAAATACTTCCATTTACTTAAATTATATAAAATACATTGTTAAACATTTTGCGGCCTGCATATCCGACATTTTTCTAACTTATTCCGTTTATGATAAATAGAACATAGTGTTAATTTTACGGCAGAAAATGTATACGAATTTGGGAAGTTCCTGACTTCCGTAGAGAGTTCGTTTTTAAAACGTACTTGCTTTTAACAAGTGTACGTTAAATTCTAATATAGGCTTATTGTACATTAAATTAATTTGATAATTTTGGCTGTGTTTATATTCTTGTAGGACATTTAAGCCGAACTCATCAATCTCCTTTATAATGAAATCAGATTTAATCGAATCTCTGTTTACTAATAAGTCTATTAAAATGCAACCAACTCTTCTGATGGCGGCGGCGGCGCTAGTAAAGCGCAAATTTAACCAAGAAAAACTAAGAGGAATGACATTGTAAAATCTAAGCGTGGCGAAAGTAGGCCTATAGCCGATTAAATTTGGTACTGAAATGTCATTAATTACTTTAAAATTTTTACTTTCCTTAGTAATGAGACAATGTTATAAAAATTACAGTTTTTCCGGACGGGTTTTAGTTTCATTATTTTTTTTAATATATACTTATAATCACTTTTTAGAACATACTTTGTTTGCTATACGCAATTTTATAGTGATCTTAAACTAAACTTAAATCATCGATAAAATTACATCGATGAGATAATAATAATAATAATAATAATAATAATAATACACTTTATTGCACACAACACACATCATTTACAGTAGAAAATAACAATGTACGATAGGGAACGGAGTACAAATAGGCGGTCTTATCACCCATCAGTGATCTCTTCCAGACAACCAGCGACTTTAGGAAATATTTACATTAACGCGGGCATTGGTGCTCGTCTTACGAAAAAAAAAAAATTGATAAATAAAAATATAAGTGCTAACCAATTTCAGTGCTATATATAAATTATAACTACATACTTGGATACATAAATACATACACATATATATAATATACATATATACATAATAATCAGTGACGTCTTTTTTCTTATTTATTTATTGCGAATAATCTTTAATATTCTTTTAAGATTTAAAAGTGTACAATCAATAACATCCTTTTTTTATGGTCTATACTGTTTATCATCGGCACTTGATGAAACTATATTTTAATTATAAAACATTTGTACTGGTTTCAATATACACGTATAGTACACTGTATAGTGAAACCAGTGCAAGTGTTTTATAATTAAAATTACATACTTTTTCACATATCACTATATACCAGTGTTTTTCAAAGTGTGGGTCGCGGCCCCCTGTGGGTTGCGAGGCCTTTGCAAGGGGATCGTAGACGGTAGTTTACTGTTACTTAAAGATTTTTTTAATGTAAGTTTGGCGGCAGTGGGTTACAATGTATTGTACTATAAATAAATTAACATGTTGAAGATATAGTTTTTCATACAAATTTAATCTCTTATTTCAACACTTTAAGGGTGATTTAAAAAAGTAGTAGTAGTAAAAATAGTAGTAATGTTTGACCCACCAATTACCTCTTGGCCCGTGAAAGCGCTACAGACACCAGTCAAAGTCAAAGTCTTATAAGTTGTGTACAATAAAAGATTAAATAAAATAAAATAAATAAAGTCAAAATATTTTTATTCAAATTATCCTTTCGACGAGGCATCATTTTCATGTTACTACCGGATTGGAAATGCAGCCAAACAGACACACCTTAGCATTTATAGAACTAGTAGATATGGATAATAATTTAAGTTGTATCATATTTCAAACTTCTGGAATTATATAATATAAATACAATCATGGTCAAAAGCGTATTATCTGTACATCATCAGATATACATATCAATAATAGAACCTTCAAGCTAAATAGAGTTTTGTGAATAAAAAGGTCATCAAATATTACGAAAAGGAAGGCTTTTAATCGACCACTAAAAAGGTTTTCAATTTGACCCGTACTTTTATACATGTTAAGGGACTTCTATGTGTGTTATCTCCGACATTCGTAGAACCTATTCAATAACTATTTTTATCTGAAAGGGTTTAATCTCACGGAAATAAAGATTTAGTAAGAAGTCTTATCATGGATAATACGAGAATCAACTAAAACGTACATATATTTTAATACAATTATTCTGTCTTTATACGTTATAAGCTGAGATTTAAGATATGCATATCAGTAACTAATGTGTTGTGTGATAGATGTTTAAAATATTATTGTAAAATAAGAAGATATATATAAAAAATATAGGTACGAAAATTAGCTCTAAGCGCAATACGTAAATCCTAATACTGTGTAAAAAAGAAAATAGTCAAGCTGCATAAATGTAATTATAAAACACAAAGTAATAGTAATGTAATAATTGCTTACTGATTGTAAAAAAGTATCTTCACGCCCGTATTCTCGAAGAGGTAGCAAGAGATACAATCAGTACACCCACGATTAGCCGAAGTACTCTGGCTGTAAACTAACAGTAGTCGATCTACATACATGTGATATTCGAGCAACGCACACATAGACACCTCTCACGGACGCGATATCTCGGAATGGTTCGGGACAGTTTGTTCCGCACCACTCCGAGATATCAGGCGTCTCTGTGTGCTATGCTCGAATATTACTTGTATGTAAAATTCACTTCTGTTCATCTCTAAATATTCTGTGGTGATAGCAAGCTTATCGCCAACCGGGCGCTTATCCAACCCCGGGAAACGTTGTCTTTAACATAATACTGAAAAAAAACACATATGAATTGCCTGACCCAGGAATCGAGCTCGGCACCTCATGTGGTCAATATTGACACCAGACCACTGGACCCCAGAGGCGGTAGAAAGACTAAATAATCCAAGTGGTGATAGTAATGCAAGCGAATTACTGTTGCCAATTTAATTAATAATTCATTTAAATATCAAGCGGGTAAAGTAACAGAATAATAGTAAATTATATATTAAATCTACATGAAGATTTCGACGCGGAATTCTAATTAATTTAAATTTCCAATAAGATTCTATAATTGTTTCTCATTTATTTCGTGCAACCCGATCTTCAATTTATTTTATTGAACATCCCTACATAATGGTGAGTTCGATAGCTTTGCTTTTAGAAGCTTACGGCAAACAATAACATACAATAGAGCTTTTACGTAGGCCTTTGTGCATTGAAGGTGGGTCGGCCTACTTGCCCGAATAAGTGCATAATCATGGAATGTTTAGGTTTACTAAAACGAATACTATTTTTGATACCTAATATTGATTAGAAAACGATTTATTTAACATAAATATGCGGAAAACTAAAAGGCATATAAAACAATGCTAAATCCTATATAGAAAAAATGTGTAAACGGTTTACCCTACAGGCCATCCCTAAAAATTCCCGCTAAATTAACGTATTTTAAGCTCAAAAGAGTAAAAACTATAAGCATAGCTTTTATCAGTTCAAACATCTATTTTGTTAAAAAATGGCTGTGTTAAGCTTTTTGATAAGCTGTATATTTTGGAAACACTGATTAAATTTAATCTTTCGAATGACATTTTTACTCAATTTTTGAGATCTAAAATATTGCTTTAACTAAATAATTGATAGTTGAAAAATTTCGAAGCTAATATCAAATAACATATTTTTCAAAAATTTTCGTCATTGATTGTCCGAAACAAATTGACCGATTTTTATCCAATTAACGGTATTTGACGAAATTTTTAAAGGAGAAAAGCTGATAAGATTTTTAAGCCAATCGGTGTATGAGCCTGAAAGTTATTTCAAAAATATTAAGTAAGTTTACTAGAAACAACGTAATTTTAATATTTGAAAAACTGTTACTTTTGAAAATTACATTCGATTAAAATTTTAGGAATGGCATTCGACGTAGTTTTCTTAGCACTAAAATATCGTAAAATACCAAAAAAATATTGATTGAAAAATTTCGAAGTTATGTCGAAAAAACACTTATTTCAAAAATTTTCGTCAACGTTTTCTCCCAAAAGGATAAACCGATTTTGATGCAATTTATGCATTAGACGTAGTCTTTTGAGGAATAGAGCTTTTGAGGAATAGAATTAATTTGGAAGTTAGAAAAGAAGAAAAAAATACTGTTTCACCAAATTTTTTTTGAGGTTTTTTCAAAATTTCTCAAAATCTCTTAAGCCACTTCGGTTCAAATTTTCAGGAACCAGGGCTCGCTTCAATGTCGAAATTTAGAAATTGGAACCCAAAAAATTGATAATTAAAAAAAAAATGTTTTTGTCACGCAAAACATTCTGTAAACTCAAGGGCTTTATTTTTTTCTACTGATAGTGGAGTAGTATCATTTTGAATCAAAACTAAACTAAATTATTTGGGTTTTCATCAACTCAAAACTTTCCTTTGCTTATTTAATATTTAAAATAGCTATGTAATACGGAAAATATATTAATAAACTTATTAGTAACGAAAACAGCGATAACCTCAACTCAGAGAACGGACCATAAAATGTATTAATAATGCGCAAAATAAATTGGTTTTTTCCTGTTAATTGATAACTAAGGCAGTCAAACAGGGATGGCCGATATACATCGATGTTTCGACTATCGATGTTTTTTCCGGGAAACATCATTTTTTTGGTCGATTTTTTTTGGAATCGAAACGAACCATCGACATCGAAATAAATTTCTACTAGAAATTTTTATGCGCGCGCTAAAAATTAAAAAAAAATCTAAAAATACCAAAAAAAGAAATCGGAAAAATTACAGTTATAAATATGGGAAAAAAATCTATTAAACACAACTGTTAATGACTTGCAAGTGCATTTTCATAGCTGGAATATGATCTTAGAATTGAAAAATTGACAAAATTTTTAAAAAATAGCATGTAAAGAGAAGCTACAGAATAACCGTATTTTCGAATTTCAGATTGTCGTTCGATTGTATCGAATTTTTTTAATCTTTAAATGATCTATGCAGTGTTTAATAGATTTTTTTCTCTTATTTATAACTTTAATTTTCCCGATTTTTCAATTTTCCCGAATTTTCAAAGAAAGTATTTTTTTAAGTAATTTACAAATTTGATTCTAAAATTGAGACATATAATTTTTACAAACTTTTTATTAGCTT